>CANXME010002327.1:0-1385000 GCA_948144175.1 Closterium sp. NIES-65 | reverse complement strand
CGGGGGCGAGGTGGATGCCTGTACGTGATGGGATGGGCTCAGCTGGTGCATTCCGCATCACGTGGCTCTTCCCTTCTCCTCGCTTCCCTTCCATTCCCTTCCATTCCCTTCCATTCCCTTCCATTCCTTTCCATTCCATTCCCTTCCGTTCCGTTCCCTCCCCTTCCCTTCCCTTCCCTCCCCTTCCCTTCCCTCCCCTCCCCTCCCCTTCCCTCCCCTCCCCTCCCTTCCCCTCCCCTCCCCTCCCCTCCCCTCCCCTCCCCTCTCCTCCCCTCCCTTCCCCTCCCCTCCCCTCCCCTTCCCTCTCCTTCCCTTTCCTTCCTTCGGGCGTTGTTGCAACTTGTTTCTCAGGGTGCCTGTACATGGTGACTCGTCGCTCGGCAATCCCCACCACCCGTTCCCCTTTCCCTCCCTGGCCTTCCCTCCCTGGCCTTCCTTCCTGGCCTTCCCTCCCTGGCCTTCCTTCCTGGCCTTCCCTCCCTGGCCTTCCCTCCCTGGCCTTCCTTCCTGGCCTTCCCTCCCTGGCCTTCCCTCCCCGGCCTTGTCTCTCCCACAACCGGGGGAAGTATCCTGTGCTACTGGCAAACAGTGCTCACTCGAGCCTTGCCATTTGCACCGAGCCTGAGGTTGCATGCAAACGTAGCCTCCTTCCCCCTCATCTCCCCCGTCTCCCCTTGACTTCTCCCCCCCTATCTCGCTCCCTCCTCTGCCCCGTCTTCCCCCCTTCTCCCCCCCTTCTCCTCCCCCTCTTCTCCCCCCCTTCCCCCGGTCCGTCTCCCCGCAGCAACCGGAGCAAGTACTCAGGGAGAGACACGGCATTCCCGGTAATCAGGCCCACGCCAGACGTGCTACTGGCAAACAGCGCGCACTGGAGCTTTACCTTCTGCACCGAGCCTGAGGTTGCATGCCAACATAGCCTCCTTCCCCCTCATCTCCTCGTTCTCCTCCCCTGACTCACCCTTTCCTCTCTCCCTTCTCTGCCCGGTCTTCCCTGCTCCTCCCCTTTCTCTCCCCGTCCTTCTCCCGCTCGCCCTTGCAGCAACCGGGGCAAGTACTCAGGGAGAGACACGGCATTCCCGGTAATCAGGCCCACGCCAGACGTGCTACTGGCAAACAGCGCGCACTGGAGCTTTACCTTCTGCACCGAGCCTGAGGTCGCATATGCTCGGGGCCTCCCTGTGTTCCTAGACTGGCTGAAATCCGTGAGGAATGAGAGCTGGAGCAACAGCAGCAGCGGCGGGAACAGCGGTAGTGGGGGGAACAGCAGCAGCAGCAGCAGCAGCAGCAGCAGCGGAGGCAGCAGCAGTGTGGGAGGTTTGAACACAAGTAGAGCCGCCCGAGGCCGCCCGATTCGCTCGGTGCTCTTTGTGTCGGCTCCTCCCTTCCCGACGGGATTCTCTGCGGCCTTGTGCAACGGCAGAACGAACCAGGCAATAGTCTTTGCGAATCAGCTGGCTAAGAAGCTCGCAGAGAGAGAAGGGATCACGTTTGTGGACCTGTGGCATGTAGCAGCACCGAGGTACTTAGACTCGTGTGCGTATTTCAACCCGCACTATACGTGCGAGTATGATAACGAAGTCACAGGGGAGGTGGGGCATGCAATTACGGAGTCGCTTGCGTGGTCGCTTCAGAGACTGCTTGTGCCTAAGAGGAAGGAGAGTGGGAGGTAGGGGTGTTTCTGAAAAGGATTTCCTGTCTGAGGAAGAACGAAGGTTCGCTAGGTAACTCGAGACATCTGTGACATTCTGCTATGGTATTTGGTGCCACAGTGGAGTAAGCATGACTAGAGAGATGGGATAAAAATCTGCATGCGTTTCTTTTGGAGTGTGGGCGCAAGGTAGTGGGCACTGGTTCATGTGGTTGCCTCTTTTGCATAGCTTATGTTGTAGGAATGGTAGGTGTAACAAGTGCTGTAGGGTATGATAGCACACGCACCCGAGTTGTGAAACAGTGGTGTGGTGGGAGGAACTCACACCAATTAAGAAAGCTTGCTTTCTGTTCTTGCAAAGGCAACGGGCTTCATTACAAGTGCAGTAATACAACATTCTCGTCCAACCATGGCTTATACAAACATACGTACAACTAGGGTGGGTGGGTGGGGAGTGGAACTGCAAAGTTCTGAAATGAAGTCGTGGGTGGAGGCCGAATGGCCTCCAACCTTGGTTATATACTCGGCGAATTGTAATTCGCCGTTGCTTTGCTTCGTTACAGGCAGCTGCGCTTTCACAATATGCATTTTTAGAAAGTGTTAGACACTTGCAAAAAAATGCATACTAAGAAAGCTTGCTTTCTGTTCTTGCAAAGGCAACGGGCTTCATTACAAGTGGGTCTTCTGAGACATGTGCACTTGGGGCATTGAAGACATGGTGATTGTCGTTACGGTTGATGGTCTTGACAAAGTGCCGAAAGAGGCGGCGTTGGCGATCGTAATCTCTATGTCGATGGCGTCCAAAATGTTGTGTGTGCGAAAATTGTTTGTTCCGTTGATGTGGATGACCCTATTTGTTGGTAGAGAAGGATATTGGATGAAAGTGGTGGTTCCCAAACACTACGCGCCCAATTTACGGTGAAACTTCTATCTTGAGGTTCAATTTCCCTGTAGTATGCTGTACTCTACACTTCCAACCGTTTGATGTTCCAGACTACCTAAAGCGTGGATGTATGGGTTTGAATTGGCGACATGTAAGTTAATTAAGAACATACCGTACGATACTTTTCTTCTTGGCACACAAATTTTGTAACCCGAAGGCCCATTCAAGTTCTTAACGAGAAGCACACTTGTGATAGCATGCAGGTCACTTCATGCGCATGCTTTTACTTCGCTGTCGGATGCGATCGAACACAGGGGAATGAGCATGATGGCGAAAACCGATCCATTTCTAACGTAATTGCCCTTATTTGAGGAAGTATTGAATGCGGTGACCGAAGTCAAGTTATATTCCAAATCCATATTGAGTGCACTCCACCAACCGTTTGTAACCAGCTCATTCAAACAGTTGCTTCCTTAGAATTTGGTGGGGCTCCAAATCAGCTTTGATCGGTCGAGAAGTGCTTGCTTCTTCTTCTTCTTCTTCTTCTTCTTCTTCTTCTTCTTCTTCTTCTTCTTCTTCTTCTTCTTCTTCTTCTTCTTCTTCTTCTTCTTCTTCTTCTTCTTCTTCTTCTTCTTCTTCTTCTTCTTCTTCTTCTTCTTCTTCTTCTTCTTCTTCTTCTTCTTCTTCTTCTTCTTCTTCTTCTTCTTCCTTTTTCATAATATATTATCATATACGGTACATCAATAGCCAAGGATGATCCAGCCATACTAACGCACACTGTGTTGGAATTTTAAGCCCATCTTACGGTAAGGCCAACATGGGGCCCTCGGTCCCCTACCCCCCCTGGGGGACGGCTCTCAGGCCACCCGGGGACCCTCGCTCCCCTTCCCCCCCTGGAGGAGGGCTCTCAGGCCACACGGGGACCCTTGGTCCCCTTCCCCCCCTGGGGGACGGCTCTCAAGCCACACGGGGACCCTCGGTCCCCTTCCCCCCCTGGGGGACGGCTCTCAGGCCACACGGGGACCCTCGGTCCCCTTCCCCCCCTGGAGGACGGCTCTCAGGCCACACGGGGACCCTCGGTCCCCTTCCCCCCCGGGGAACCGCTCTCAGGCCACACGGGGACCCCCGGTCCCCTTCCCCCCCTAGGGGACGGCTCTCAGGCCACACGGGGACCCTCGGTCCCCTTCCCCCCCGGGGGACGGCTCTCAGGCCACACGGGGACCCTCGGTCCCCTCCCCCCCCTGGGGGACAGCTCTCAGGCCACACGGGGACCCTCGGTCCCCTTCCCCCCCTGGGGGACGGCTCTCAGGCAACACGGGACCCTCGGTCCCCTTCCCCCCCTGGGGGACGGCTCTCAGGCCACATGAGGACCCTCGGTCCCCTCTTATCATTGGGCGATGTCCATGGGTGCGCGAGCAATTGATCTCGTTGCCAATGTAATGCTCCCGCGCGACTAGTAGAGTCCTTATAAATGTCTTTCCACAACTGTGGTGTTGAGCCCGTTTTTCTGCCACCAACGGAATTGAGGAGCATAGAGATTAATAGAAAATAAATGAAGAGAACATAACGAAAAGAAAACTTAAGAAAAAAGGACTTGCAGCACTTAGGAAACAAACGACGCCCAGCCAAACGACTTAGGCGCTGCAGGGGTAATTTCGTCACTGCCGCGCCAGCGGCCATTTCGTCCCTGGGGCGCGAGTGGCGATTTTGCCACTGCGCACGTGGCAATTTCGCCACATGCGCGCGTGTGGCGATTTCGCCCCTGGTGTGCACGACTTGCGCTAGTGGCGATTTCGTCCCACTCGCACGCCACTGGCGATTTCGTCCCTAGCGCTCGCCACTGGCGCCAGTGGCGATTCCATCAGTAGTTCGTGTCATTGGCAATTTCGTCTCTGGCGCGCATGTTGGCGTTTCGTCCGGCGCACTTCGCGCTCAGTTGAGCGCCCACCAAGTAGAGTCGCACGCGTGATAGTGTCACCCTTCTTGGACAATCAAGCGCATGGGTCGTACTTGTGCGTGAGGCTTAGGGCGACGTCAGGTTGTACAAATCTCACACATTCACAATTCTTATATCGTGGCTCAGGACGGTTCCACACGGTGGAAAGCGGTTTTCACTTTTTACCGTTTTGCACCGTGACGAAACGCAGTCGACCACAGAGAGCGTACGAAGGGTTGTACAACCTGGCATCGCCCTTAACTTAGTAGGTAGTTCTAGTGACTAAGGAAACCTTCGAGGTGGTAGGACGAGAATGGAGTGGAACTGCAAAGTTCTGAAATGAAGTCGTGGGTGGAGGCCGAATGTGTCAGAATCCCAACCACTAGACCATTGGGATAAAAGGGCTTGTTTCAGTAGCGGGTCAGTGCGCGCATAACCCCCCAGGCGAACGCGCCTGTAACCCTCTCCAGGATCAATCGGGCATCCACAGTGCAGATCTACTGACACCCCCCCACACTGGGAGGCCCAGGACTAAGCACAGCGGCAACGGCCTACATGTGCATACACCGGGAATTGAACCCGAGACCACTCTGATACCATGTCAGAATCCCAACCACTAGACCATTGGGATAAAAGGGCTTGTTTCAGTAGCGGGTCAGTGCGCCCATAACTCCCCAGGCGAACGCGCCTGTAACCCTCTCCAGGATCAATTGGGCATCCACAGTGCAGATCTACTGACAGAATGGCCTCCAACCTTGGTTATATACTCGGCGAATTGTAATTCGCCGTTGCTTTGCTTCGTTACATGCAGCTGCGCTTTCACAATATGCATTTTTAGAAAGTGTTACACACTTAAAAAAAAATCCATTTCTTTATACCGTACCTACCTTGACATACGGTAAATGAATCCAGATACGCTAACCTTGAATAGTTCTTCTGATTTGTGCAGTAGCTTACTATAACTCTTGCTTTAACTGCTGATGGTTTACCAACCAACTGAAACCTGAACACGCTGTGCTGCAGAAATAGGACTCCCTACTGTTGGGAACAAGTAATCTAATGCGCCTCTGTCGTGTCGAAAACACTAAGCCGTAAAACGAGACGAAGCACAACGAAGCGTCGGCGAGTCAACCCTCGGAAGTTGAAGCAGCTGGAGGTTACGCGAAAGTCAAAGGTCAGCGACCTTTGACCTGACAAAATATAGTGTGACAGCAAGGACACACAACTGACTCGGTATTGAGCAGTTGCCCGAGTCGTCACTGTATCGAACCGCAACAGCAGCAGTAGAACAGTTATTAACTGTATCTCTTCGTATTCCTTGTACTCTTATATAAAACCTTGTACTTGCTTGTTTTTAGTAACTACTTTGCCCTCACATACTAGCGCAAGGTGTTCACAAAGCCTTATTAAAAAAACGCTTCCGCTATTACATTATTCCTACCCTTGAATTTAGTCCTGCAAAAGATCCTAAGGGCATTTCAGCCCAACATGGTATCAGAGCAGTCAGGATAAAATTCAACTACTAATACCTACAACATCAAGAAGACATGGCTACCCGGAAGGAGAGAAGCTCCTCCAACGGCTCCCCTGGTACTACTCCTACTCCACCTCCTGCCTCTGGCCTACAGACAGAGGAGGGCACAACAACACGACCGGCAGCTGGGTCTACCGAAACGCCCACAAATCAAGGCGCGGGCTTCGATCCAAGCATGATGGAGAAGTTCTTCTCCTTCATGTCCTTCTACGAGCAACACCAGCAAGGGGCACCTGCACAGTCAAACAACAGCAACAACAACAACAACGTTACGCCAATGAGCCTCGACGGCTCATCTTATGCACGAGGAAACCAACATCAACAGCCTACCTTTGCCCCGTATGAACCGCAACGCGGTTCCGTCAGCTTCATGCCGCGCCAGCAACCTGCACATGAACAAGAAAGGACACTGGACGCACTTCAAGTACAATCGCAATTCGCGCACGTTCTGAAACTGCAGACGTCAAGACCATTCGACGGGAAAGACTTCTTTACCTGACGTTCGAGTTCGAGCTGATGATGGTGTGAAACAAGGAAAACAGGAATGAAATGACTATGGAAGATTGGGTACAAATACAACCCTAGAAACCCTGTACCCCATATGTGCTACCCCACTATAGCCTACAGAAACTATGTCATATAAATCTGACACACCCCCATAGGCAAAGTGGGGGAGAACAAGAGGTCACAAGACCAGTCAAGCAAAGCAAAGCAAGCTCAGGGTGGATCACAAAGTCACCACACAGTCCGAGCACAAGAGTAGGGCCAGAGGCCAGTTCACATGCAGGAGTACAGACATATATATAAAACTAGACAAACAAGAGCAGGCATATATATATATGTCACAGTACAAGTGAAGTCAAGAGGAGAGCAAGTGAGGCAAGACAGGCACAAGACCCAGCTGGGTGCAAAAGCGCTGATGGTCACAAGGCGCTAGTGCCTTGGTGAACACATCAGCAGTGTTGGCCTCAGAGGCCACGTACGCAAGTCGCAACTGACCACGCTGCTGCAGCTCACGAGCAAGGAAGTAGCGGAGAGCAATGTGCTTCGTTCTGTGCTCCAAGCGCTGCTCTCGACACAAGGCCAGCATGGCCTTGTTGTCTACGTACAGCACTGGAGGAGAACGAGGCGGCTCTCCAAGGTCAGTCAGCAGGTAGGTGAGCCAGCGAAGCTCCTGTGCAGCCATGGCCCCGGCGTAGATCTCAGCCTCACAACTGGAGCCGAGAACCGAAGACGAGCGAGTAGACCGCCACGAGACAGAGCCGGAACCAAGGCTGAAGGTGTAACCCTGTGACGACCGCTGCGTAGCCTGGTCGTCAGCCCAAGAAGCGTCCGCGTGGCCGGTAAGGACCACTGGACTCCGCCCTCCAAGCACTAGCCCCATGCCCGACGTGCTGCACAGGTAGCGCAATACCCTCTTCGCTGCAGCCATGTGCTCTGGTCTGTGTCTCCCAGGAGCAACATAGCGAGCAAGAATGCTCAGAGGGTATGCAAGGTCAGGTCGTGTGCAGGTCATCAGGTACATGAGGCAGCCAACAAGCTCTGCATACGGGCCACTCGACTCTACGGACTCATCCGAAGGCAGAGCTGAGAGTGAGTGGCGAGTAGGCAGAGGAGTGGCCTGAGGCGAGGAGTACGTGAAGCCGAAGCGCTGAAGGACCTGCTGCACCATGTGTGACTGAGTCAAGGTAATGGTGCGGCGTGCTCTGTCCCGAGTGATCTGCAAGCCAAGGTAGCTGCGCAGTTCACCCAGGTCTGTGCACGTGTGTCTCTTCAGCAGCTCGGACTTCACGTAGGCGAGTCCAGCAGTGTCCGCTGTGGCAAAGACCAAGTCGTCGACGTACACGAGGATGTAGAACGGCGGCAGGGAAGTGTCGGTGCGAAGAAACAGCGACGGGTCAGCAGTAGAAGGAGCAAACCCAAGAGCCGCAAGCGTAGTCCTCAGTGTGTCGTGCCACTCACGCGGTGCCTGACGGAGACCGTAGACTGGCCGTCGGAGGCTCCACTGGGTGCCAGGAGGGAAAGTCCCAGTGAAGCCAAGTGGACGGCGAAGCCAGATCTCCTCGTGCAGGCTACCCTGCAAGAACGCAGTGCTGAAGTCGAGAGAGTGAAGCTCGTAGTCGCGCTGAGCGGCTATGTGCAGCAGCACCCGAAGAGTAGTCATCTTCGGGGTGGGAGAGAAGGTCTGAAAGTAGTCAACTCCCTGCCGCTGACTGAAGCCACGAGCAACGTACCGTGCCTTGAAGACAGGTGGAGAGCCCGGCGGCCGCTTCACCCTGAAGATCCACATGCCACTGACGATGTTCGCCCCAGGAGGGGGAACCGCGTCAACGTAGGTGCCTGTGGACTTCCAGGAAGCCATCTCTGCATCCATAGCTGCCTGCCACTGAGAGGAGTAGGGACCCTCTACGGCCTCCGCGTAAGAACGCGGAGTCGGGATGTCTAGTGCATCCGGGTCTCCCTCAGGGGCAAGCAGTACAGACGCGAGATGAGGTGAAGCAGCCGCTAGACACTGTAACTCCTCCTGCCTGTCCTCTAGGACGTCCGTGCCAAGAGCACACTCACCCCCGACGGACGGAGGACAGACAGACGCAGACTCAGCAAGGACACACAACTGACTCGGTATTGAGCAGTTGCCCGAGTCGTCACTGTATCGAACCGCAACAGCAGTAGTAGAACAGTTATTAACTGTATCTCTTCGTATTCCTTGTACTCTTATATAAAACCTTGTACTTGCTTGTTTTTAGTAACTGCTTTGCCCTCACATACTAGCGCAAGGTGTTCACAAAGCCTTATTAAAAAAACGCTTCCGCTATTACATTATTCCTACCCTTGAATTTAGTCCTGCAAAAGATCCTAAGGGCATTTCAGCCCAACATGGTATCAGAGCAGTCAGGATAAAATTCAACTACTAATACCTACAACATCAAGAAGACATGGCTACCCGGAAGGAGAGAAGCTCCTCCAACGGCTCCCCTGGTACTACTCCTACTCCACCTCCTGCCTCTGGCCTACAGACAGAGGAGGGCACAACAACACGACCGGCAGCTGGGTCTACCGAAACGCCCACAAATCAAGGCGCGGGCTTCGATCCAAGCATGATGGAGAAGTTCTTCTCCTTCATGTCCTTCTACGAGCAACACCAGCAAGGGGCACCTGCACAGTCAAACAACAGCAACAACAACAACAACGTTACGCCAATGAGCCTCGACGGCTCATCTTATGCACGAGGAAACCAACATCAACAGCCTACCTTTGCCCCGTATGAACCGCAACGCGGTTCCGTCAGCTTCATGCCGCGCCAGCAACCTGCACATGAACAAGAAAGGACACTGGACGCACTTCAAGTACAGTCGCAATTCGCGCACGTTCTGAAACTGCAGACGTCAAGACCATTCGACGGGAAAGACTTCTTTACCTGGTCGTTCGAGTTCGAGCTGATGATGGAAGGCGCACATATTCTTGGCTTCTTCGACGGGTCCCTGCCATACCTAATACACGGGACACAGTACGACAAGCAGCAGTATACGTATCAATCAATGATGGTGTATACTATTCTACTGAGGAATGTCACACCAAATCAGCAGCAAAATATTCGGTCTTACCGAGGATACGACAACTCCACCGAGCTCGCGTACAATCACTTGAAGAACCTGTATCAAGAAACAGACAGTGTCAACCAAAGTCGGTTAATGGCGCAGTTGACAACAGTCAAAATGAAACCGGGCGAAAAATGAATGGCGTATATCAGTCGCTGCCGCGAGCTGCGCGACAAACTTTTTCGATGCGGAGGGTCGATATCAGAAGACGCCTTCGTTACAGTCGTCATCAGCGGCCTTGGTCCTCACTCGCGCTCCACTCGCGCCATACTCCGAGCTCACGGAAAGATTTCGGAAGCAGCACTCTGCGCCGAGATTCACGCCGAGCAACAAGACATGGACCTGCAAGAAGAACGACACAAGAAGAAGGCATCAGTACCCAAATTCACGTTTCATACTCAAAGACGCTACAACAACAACAACAATCGACATCAACCGAAAATCGTACCTCCATTTTGTCACCTCCGCAAGACTTCAGGGCACCCTCGTACGCACTGCCCGAATCGACAACAGTCAACGTCGCCGCAACGTCAAATCCGTCCTTCAAGCAGTCAGGTGGCGTCCACACAAGCGCACCCCACGAGTCAACTGCAGTCCTCAACGACATCGTCAACGCAACCTGCAAAAGGAGGAAGAAACATCGTTAGCTGCATGGCGAAGTTAACCGACTCTTGCATCACTAAATCACCACCACATTACTCACCAGAAGAGCACCTCGACAATAGCACTCCTCGTCGCGAGTCACTTCAACCGAACCCAACGTACGCCGTCATCGCTCAAAGCGAGCCGTCCGGGAAGGACACTTGGTTCTTGGACAGCTGCTGTGGGCAGCACATGTGCTCCTTTGGTCGCTTCGTTCAACGAGAGTACCAACTTCAACGGGAGGTTGTAATCACCGTCGCCAACAATAAAAACCTGCGCACACGAAGACAAGGAGTGGTACAACTTCAGTCAAGGGAAACAATGTCAAACATTATATACATTGTGCTTGTTTAGGCTACAGTGGGTTAGCCTATAGGGGGTACACAATTCTAGGGTTAGGTACTTGTACTGTTTTCACTGCTAGTTCATTCATTCCTGTTCATTCATTTCAACATGGTATAGAGCAGGTCCTTCCTAGGACCGAATTTTAGGGCCCACCACTACCTACCTACCTACCTACCTACCTGCGCCCTAGGGCGCCTCGGTTGTAACGGCCCCGTTGGCCCCGCGCTCTCCTCTCTAGAGGCCCCCGTCGGCCCCGCGCTCGCTCTTAGCGGCCCCCCCTTACGGCCCCGCGCTCGCCCCTAGAGGCCCCGAACGGCCCCGCGCTCGCCCTTAGCGGCCCGTTACGGCCCCGTGCTCGCCTCTAGAGGCCCCCGTCGGCCCCGCGCTCGCCCTTAGCGGCCCCCCTTACGGCCCCGCGCTTGCCCCTAGAGGCCCCGTACGACCCCGCGCTCGCCCTTAGCAGGCCCCTTACGGCCCCGCGCTCGCCCCTAGAGGCCCCGATCGGCCCCACGCTCGCCCTTAGCGGCCCGTTACGGCCCCGCGCTCGCCCCTAGAGGCCCTGAACGGCCCCGCGCTCGCCCTTAGCAGGCCCCTTACGGCCCCGCGCTCGCCCCTAGAGGCCCCGATCGGCCCCGCGCTCGCCCTTAGCGGCCCCTTACGGCCCCACGCTTGCCCCTAGAGGCCCCGAACGGCCCCCCCCTCCCAGAACGAGCCGCCTGACCCAAGTAGCCCGAACCGAGCCACCCTGCCCGAACCGAGCCGCCCAGCCCGAACCGAGCCGCCCGAACCGAGCCGCCCGAACCGAGCCGCCCAGCCCAAACCGAGCCGCGCCGCCCGAACCGAGCCGCGCCGCCCTACCTGAACCGAGCCGCGCCGCCCGTACTGGACCAAGCCGCCCTACCTGAGTCGCACTGCCTACTGTTTTTGGGGTGCCCCTACTGCTATTACTCCTACTACTGCTATGGCTAGCCCTCCTGTACTTTCTTTCGATGCTGAGGGCCGCCCAGTGCTGTAGCGATCTCTGCGTCCACGGAGTACCCATGTTGGAATAGACCCTTGAGCAGAGGGTTCATCCCGTCGAGCTGGATGCGTGCTACATGTCCGGGGCGGCTCAATGCGTCTGCTTTGTTGTGTAGCCTGGGCTTGTAGACGATGTCATAGTGGAAGTGAGTTTCCAGGAAGTCCACCCACCGCACCTGTCGTCGTGAGAGCGTCGGCTGTGACTTCAGGTATTTGAGACTGCAGTGGTCAGTATAGACTGTAGTCTTGGCTCCCTCTAGGTAACACCTCCACGCCTTGAAGGCTATGACTATCGCTAAGGCTTCCTTGTCGTGAATGGGGTAGTTTAGTTCTGCTCCGTGTAGCTTCTTACTGAGGTAGGCGATGGGCTGCAAACCGCGCCCGTTATCCTGCATCAGTACTGCTCCGACTACTTGGTCACTAGCGTCTGCTTCCACCACGTAGTCCTTGTCTGGATCCGGCAAGATGAGTACTGGCGCTGTAGTTAGTGCTGTCTGTAGCTGCTCCATGGCTTGCTGATGAGGGGTATCCCATTTGTAGGGTGTATCCTTTTTCAGTAGGTCGGTCAGTGGCGCTGCTATCTTAGCGTACTGCGGCACGAACCTGTTGTAGTAGTTGGCGAAGCCTAGGAACTGCTGTAACTCCTTCACGTTCTCCGGTACTTTCCACTTCTTGACGGCTTCGATCTTCCGTGGGTCAACGTGTACGCCCTCGGCACTCACCATGTGCTCGAGAATGTGCACCTTCTTCAGGGCGAAGTTGCTCTTCGACAGCTTCACGTAGAACTTGTTTTTCCGCAGGATCTCGAACACCTTTCGTAGATGCTCCACGTGCTCCTTCATGTTCTTGGAGTAGATGAGAATGTCGTCCAGGTACACCACCACGCACTCGTCCAGCAAGGGTCGTAAGATGTGATTCATCTCCGCCTAAAACGTTGCTGGTGCGTTGCAGAGTCCGAACGGCATCACCAAGTATTCGTAGGAGCCGTATCTGGTACGGAACGCTGTCTTGTGGACGGAGTTGTCTGCCATCTTGATCTGCCAGTAGCCCGATCGTAGGTCCAGCTTCGAAAATACGGTTGCTCCATGCAGTTGATCGAGTAGGTCGTCTATGCGCGGTATGGGATATTTGTTTTTTACTGTCTGTTTGTTCAGTGCGCGGTAGTCGATGCACATCCGTAGACTGCCGTCTGGTTTTGGAGTGAAGAGAACTGGTGCGCCGTAGGGAGAGGTGGATGGGCGGATCAGTTGTGTGTCCAGTAGATACTCTATCTGTTTTTTCATGTCTGTTAGTTCAGTCGGACTCAGTCGGTATGGTGCACGTGAGACGGGTTTCGCACCTGGTTCCTCCACGATCTTGTGCTCGTGGGTGCGTGCTGGAGGTACGCCTGCAGGTAGGTCGTCGGGCATTATATCCTTGTACTGCTCCAAGACCTCCTTCACTGCTGCAGGTAGCTCGGAACTCGGCTTCTCCTCCTCTGCTGCTGCCATAACCAGTGCTAGGTAACCCGTGTTACTCTCGTTCACCGTCTGTTTGAACCGTGCCAGTGTCGTTTCAGGTACGTCCCCTGTATCCGTCCAGCTTCGCAGTGCTATCCGCTTCCCATTGTTGTAGATGCACACCTTGCTGTTGACCCAATCGATCTCGGGGTTGAACTGCTTCAGGAAATCTCGCCCCAAGATAAAATCTAATCCTTTGATGTTGGTGACTGGTAGCTTCGGCTTCCACCTCAACGCACCTATATGCAGTTGCAGTGATGCTTCGCCGTGGATAGGAAGCTTCGTACCGTCCACCATGGTTGCTGAAAACTGGGTCTCTTCCGCCTTCTCTCCAATTTTCTCCAATGCTCCGCGGTCACACACCGAGTGAGATGCACCGCTGTCCACGAGTACCTGGAGGCGTCGCCCATTGCATAACACCTCGAGGAGTAGTGGTTTCTGCTGCGCTGAGTAGCCAAAGAGGGTCTCGTTAATAGGATCATAGGGTACATCAAACTTAATACCTTCCCTTTTTCCTATACCTGACTCAGCACTTTCCAACTTCACCTTGGGGGTAGGAGGATTTTTCCGAGGCTTGTATAATTTCTCCTGAGCCTGGATGTCTCCTCTAAGCCTTGGCAGCTGTGTAGGCTTCACCTGTGGGCAACGGGGAGCCTTAACACTGTGCTGCGGGGAGAGAATATTAACTCCACGGAACGCATGACCCTTTTCTACGCTCCGTAGTATTTTGCCCAACTTTTCAGGTACCTGAATAATTTCTAAAGGCCTTTTTTTGGCCTCTAGACCTCCCCTGAATTTTTTGAAGGCTTGTAAACCACGAGAAGCAATATTCTTCGTTAGAGCATCTTTATAGGATACTTTTAACGAATTCTTACTTACGTGAGTGTTCGGCTGGAGTTTCCCGGTCGGTGCAGAGTCTTTTTTCGCGGAGCCTCCATTCGCCTCGGCGATTTTCCCTGATGCCGACCGGTCATGACGTTTTAAATTCGCGCCATCTTTTTCTCCTTTTTTCACCCGCTCCGAAGTCGCCACGTCGTCCCCTTTTCCTGCTTTTCGGATCTTTACGCGATCGCCAGGTCGATCCGCGGCTACTGGCGATTCCCGTTTTTTGACTTCGGGGGTGCTCCACTGTTTCCGTCCCGGAGTGCCGCACGTGCTTTCTTCATTTTGTAGCACGACAAAAACTGATGTCCTGCTGCGCCGCAAAATTCGCATTTCGTCGGCTGCTCCTTCGCGTCGTATTTGTCGATATCCATCGGTTCGGCGAACGTGGGGGGTGCCGATCGCTCCGTGCCGAATGTATGGTTCGGCGTGAAGCGTCTGTTGAACAAGGAATGAAATGACTAAGAATGAAATGAGTACAAATATGGAAACCTAGAAGTGTGTACCCCCTATAGGCTAACCCACTGTAGCCTAAACAACTACAACAATATATATAATGTTTGACACACCCCCATAGGCGAAGTGGGGGAGAACTAGGGGTCACAAGACCAGTCAAGTAAAGCAAAGCAAGCTCAGGGTGGATCACAATGTCACCACACAATCCGAGCACAAGTTCAAGGCCAGTTCACATGCAGGAGTACATATATATATATAAGACTAAACAAGCAAGAGCAGTGATATATATATGTAACAGTACAAAGAGGGTCAAGAGGAGAGCAAGTGAGGCAAGACAGACACAAGACCCAGCTGGGTACAGCAGCGCTGATGATCACAAGGCGCAAGTGCCTTGGTGAAAATATCAGTAGTGTTGGCCTCAGAGGCCACGTACGCAAGTCGCAACTGACCACGCTGCTGTAGCTCACGAGCAAGGAAGTAGCGGAGAGCAATGTGCTTTGTTCTGTGCTCCAGTCTCTGCTCTCGACACAAGGCCAGCATGGCCTTGTTGTCGACGTACAGGACTGCAGGAGAACGAGGCGGCTCTCCAAGGTCGGTCAGCAGATAGGTGAGCCAGCGAAGCTCCTGAGCAGCCATGGCCCCTGCGTAGATCTCAGCCTCACAACTGGAGCCGAGAACAGAAGACAAGCGAGTAGCCCGCCACGAAACAGAGCCGGAACCAAGGCTGAAGGTGTAACCCTGTGACGACCGCTGCGTAGCCTGGTCGTCAGCCCAAGAAGCGTCCGCGTGACCAGTGAGGACCACTGGACTCCGCCCTCCAAGCACTAGTCCCATGCCCGACGTACTGCACAAGTAGTGCAACACCCTCTTTGCTGCAGCCATGTGCTCTGGTCGGTGTCTCCCAGGAGCAACATAGCACGCAAGAATGCTAAGAGGGTATGCAAGGTCAGGTCGTGTGCAGGTCATCAAGTACATGAGACAGCCAACAAGCTCTGGGTATGGGCCACTCGACTCTACGGACTCATCCGAAGGCAGAGCTGAGAGCGAGTGGCGAGTAGACAGAGGAGTGGCCTGAGGCGAGGAGTACGTGAAGCCGAAGCGCTGAAGGACCTGCTGCACCATGTGTGACTGAGTCAGGGTAATGGTGCGGCGTGATCTGTCCCGGGTGATCTGCAAGCCAAGGTAGCTGCGCAGTTCACCCAGGTCAGTGCACGTGTGTCTCTTCTGCAGCTCGGACTTCACGTAGGCGAGTCCAGCAGTGTCAGCAGTGGCAAAGACCAAGTCGTCGACGTACACGAGGATGTAGAACGGCGGCAGAGAAGTATCGGTGCGTAGAAACAGCGACGGGTCGGCAGTAGAGGGAGCAAACCCAAGAGCCGCAAGCGTAGTCCTCAGTGTGTCGTGCCACTCACGCGGTGCCTGGCGGAGACCATAGACTTGCCGCCGGAGGCTCCATTGGGTGCCAGGAGGAAAAGTCCCAGTGAAGCCAAGTGGGCGGCGCACCCAGATCTCCTCGTGCAGGCTGCCCTGCAGGAAAGCAGTGCTGAAGTCAAGAGAGTGTAGCTCGTAGTCACGGTAAGCAGCTACGTGCAGCAGTACCTGAAGAGTGGTCATCTTCGGGGTGGGAGAGAAGGTCTGAAAGTAGTCAACTGCCTGCCGCTGATTGAAGCCACGAGCCATGTAACGCGCCTTGAAGACAGGCGGAGAACCCGGCGGCCGCTTCACCCTGAAGATCCACATGCCACTGACGATGTTCGCCCCACGAGGGGGGACAGCGTCAACGTAGGTGCCTGTGGACTTCCAGGAAGCCATCTCTGCATCCATAGCTGCCTGCCACTGAGAGGAGTAGGGACCCTCTATCGCCTCCGCGTAAGAGCGCGGAGTCGGGATGTCTAGTGCATCCGGGTCTCCCTCAGGGGCTAGCAGTACAGACGCGAGATGAGGTGAAGCGGCAGCCAAGCACTGAAACTCCTCCTGCCTGTCCTCAAGGACGTCCGTGCCAAGGGCACACGCACCCCCGACGAACGGAGGACAGACAGACTCAGACTCAGCGACAAGACTAGCAGCGTAGTCTAGACGACAGCGAGCAGCAAAGTCGACGAGCTCAGCAACTAGGGCAGACGCAGCAGAAGACTCGAAGGAAGGGTCAGTGACGGCAGTAGCAAGGAGACGCGTGACAGTAGGACTGGCAGCACGAAGAGAGTCTGACGTAGGGTCGACAAGAGCAGGAAGAGAGGAAGCAGGAGGAGAAGGCAAAGGGGCACGCAGAGGAGCAGTGGAAGGACGCAGAGACATCCGGTGCGTGCCAGGGGCAGGAGGAGGACGTGGACGCGAACTACGAGCACTAGTGCTAGCAGGACGGACAGGCGACGCAGGGCGAGACGTAGGCTCACGACGCTCAGTAAGACCGTTAGTAGGACCAGAGTAAGGAGAAGGAGCAGGCAGTGACGGAGCAGGCTGTGGACACACTAAAGGAGGGGGAGGACCAGGAGGAGGCGAGAGACCAAGAACCTGCTGAAGGAGCGGAACGAAGTACGGCTGAGGGCGCGCGGCGACTCCAGACACAGCAGGGACAGCACCAGTGCCCCCAGCGGCAGTACCAACGCCCGAGTCCGCAGCACCTGCAGGGACTCCAACACCAGGGTCCTCAGCACCAGTCACAGCTCCAACGCCCGGGTCCTCAGCACCAGCAGCAGCTCCAACGCCCGGGTCCGCAGTACCAGCAGCAGCTCCACCGCCCGGGTCCTCAGCACCAGCAGCAGCTCCAACGCCCGGGTCCTCAGCACCAGCAGCAGTGCCAACGCCCGGGTCCGCAGTACCAGCAGCAGCTCCAACGCCCGGGTCCTCAGCACCAGCAGCAGCTCCAACGCCCGGGTCCGCAGCACCAGCAGCAGCTCCAACGCCCGGGTCCGCAGTACCAGCAGCAGCTCCAACGCCCGGGTCCTCAGCACCAGCAGCAGCTCCAACGCCCGGGTCCGCAGCACCAGCAGCAGCTCCAACGCCCGGGTCCTCAGCACCAGCAGCAGCTCCAACGCCCGGGTCCACAGCACCAGCAGCAGCTCCAACGCCCGGGTCCGCAGTACCAGCAGCAGCTCCAACGCCCGGGTCCTCAGCACCAGCAGCAGCTCCAATGCCCGGGTCCGCAGCACCAGCAGCAGCTCCAACGCCCGGGTCCTCAGCACCAGCAGCAGCTCCAACGCCCGGGTCCGCAGCACCAGCAACAGCAGGGTCCGTGAGACGAGGCGCGCCACTACGAAGGGTGCAACGGCGCTCGTACCACTCACGGATCCGCTCACGAGAGGGGAGCTCCCGACTAGAAGGAGAAGTGCCAGCACCAGTCTCCGTAGCGCGCCTGGTCCCAGAGGTACCTCTCCGGAGGCTGCAGTACTGTAAGTACCACTCACGCAACTGCTCCGAGGAGAGGTCTCGTCCAGGCGTAGGACCCCCTGGCGCAGCACCGCCAGGCCCAGCACCCCCAGTCACCGCACCCCCAGGCTCAGCATCCCCAGGCACAGCACCCCCAGGCTCAGCACCCCCAGTGTCCGCACCCCCAGGCTCAGCACCCCCAGAGTCCGCACCCCCAGGCTCAGCACCCCAAGAGTCCGCACCCCCAGGCTCAGCACCCCCAGTGTCCGCACCCCCAGGCTCAGCACCCCCAGCGTCCGCACCCCCAGGCTCAGCACCCCCAGCAGGACGAGAGTCGACAGCAACCTCAACAGGCTCGACCGGGTCTACCTGAGACACACCTGAGGGAGCGGCACCCTGAGGGGGGAGGGGGTCTACGACAGCAGCACCTGGCGCGAGGAAGAGAGGCGGGGGTGGGAGCGGGACAGTGCGGTAGGGGAAGAGGCGGTAGTAGGGGACAGACTCGTCAAAAGTGACGTCCTGAGAGGGCAAGACCCGGCGCGAGGTGGCGTGGTAAAACTGCCATCCAGGCGCGTCCGGAACAAAGCCGAGGAAGACGCAGGGAACAGCACGAGAGGAGAGCTTGTCCGCAGACGAATCGCGAACAAAAGCTCGAGATCCCCAGACCCGGAAACGCGACGCATCGCCAACCTCCCCCGTCCACAGCAGTGTGGGCGAGGTCTCCGGCAAGGAGACACGGGGCCAGAGGTTGAGCTGATGCGCAGCGTACCGGACCGCAAACGGCCACAGAAAATGGGGGGCAGCCGCATGGATCAAGGAGGTACGAGCGACCTCCATGACCAGGCCAATGCGGTGCTCCGCAACCCCATTCTGCTGTGGAGAGGCCGGAAGCGTGAACGACTGCTCAATGCCATGCTCAGCACAGTAGGCTGCCAAGAGGTCGGAGGAGAACTCACCACCTCTGTCAGAGTGCAAGCGCAGGACAGGAAAGTCCGAGCAGAAACGCTCGCTGAGCTGGAGACGAGCTCTGCGGATCCAAGGGATCAAAACATCAGGGACCTCACCCTTGGTGCGCAAGGGGAAGACCGTGGTGTAGCGCGAGTAGTCGTCAACAACGATCAGGAAGTACCTCTCCTGACCCTGACCACGGACGCGGGCTGGGCCCCACACACGTCCATGTGGAGCGTCTGCAAAGGAGCAGTCGTCGGGGGAAACGAGGAGGAGTGAGGAGCGGCGTCTGCCGCCCCTCGACACAGGGAAGGCAGGGAGGAGCAGGCGAGGGTGGGAGAGGAGGGAGAACCCTGGGAAGACCAGAGACAAGGTACCGGGAGTGCATGGCACGAAGGCGCTGCACAGACGGGTGGCCAAGTCGGTGGTGCCAGAGGACAGTCTCGTGCGCTAGAGAGCGACACGAGCAGGGGGCAGACAGCTGACCTGACGCGGACGCAAACGCAGACGTAGACGCAGCGACCTGAGGGGAGGCAGTAGTCAGTGTGTACAGGTCCGACCCCGGCTGCCGGGTGAAGGTAGCCAAGTGGCGGCCCGTACGAGCACATGTGCAGTGTGTCACACGCTCGTAGGCAGGGGTGAACTGGTGAACACCCCCGTCCTGTAGAGCAAAACCTGCCACCAAGTTCGTGGAGAACGAGGGGAGGTGGAGACTTGACAGTGTGCCCGACGGGACCGCAGGACAGGGAAGGACAGTGGAGGAGGTCGCAATGACCGGACCCCTAGAGGGGTCAGCAAGGGAGACAGCAACTGGCCGAGCAAGGGGCTCAAGGGCAGTGCGGTCACGAAAGAAACAGCGAGAGGCACCTGAATCCAGCGTGAAGGTGTGCAGTGCTGCAGTCGACACAGTACCAGGGGGGGCAGACACGCACCTAGAGCAGCAGCCTCACCAGCACCTGGGGTAGCAGACACGTGGGTACCTGGAGCAGCAGACGCACTCGTCCTAATGCCCGGGTCGGGCGGGACACTCAGGTACTCACAACCCTCTCCACTAGTAGACATCACATACATGGCAGAGAGAATAGCATCAAAATCAAGATCATAGATATCAATCCCCTTCTTCAGGAGATCAACCCAGCGGGGCAGCTCAGTGGCCTGAGGGAACTGAACACGCCAAGCGTCGCTCAGACGAGCGAAGCAACGCTGTGTGGCGTGCGGTCCCCCACACGGCTGGCCAGTTCGGTCACCAGTGCGAATGACGTACGTGCAGCTAAGGCCACCCCCCCCCCCCGTGCTGAGAGTACCACTCACGGACCTCTTGGGGCGACGGAGTGTGCTGCTGTCCCTGGCCACCGCCAGCGCCGCCACGCCCACCACTCCCGCCACCACCTCCTCGACCACCCCAACCCCTGCCGCCGCCTCGTCCACCGCCACCCCCACTACCTCCTCCGCCCCGGCCACCTCCCCCGCCGCTGCCGCCACCCCCACCACCGCTGCCACCTCCCCCACCCGCGCCACTCCCCCCGCCACCACCTCCCCCACCACCGCCACCCCCGCCGTCACCACCACCGCCCTTGCCCCCCTTGCCCTTGCCGCTGCGGCGTCCGCCCGAAGCAGATGCAGTCCCGACCTTCTCAGCACCAAGGAGGTCGACAGCAGCAGCAGAGGCGACAGAGGGAAGAAGGGGGGAGGGAGAACACCCCTCAAAGAACGGGGTGCGGGGGTCACCGCGAGAGGCACCTACAGCGACTATGCTAGTCTCGGCTGCAAGGAGTTCCTTCTCGAGGAGGGCAATGGTGAGCTCGGTGGGGCAGCGAGCGAGGAAGTGGTCCCTGACTGAGCGCAGCGAGTCAGGGAGGCGCGTGACTAGGTGGTAGAGAGTGATCCAGAGCGGGGGTGGGTTCGTGGCGAGGAACTCATCAGGCATAGCGGCGCGGAAGCGAGCCTCACTAGTGCGGAGGTGGGTAATGAGGTCAGCGTCAGTGTGAAAGGAAGCTAAGTTGGGGAACAGGTAGGGAAGAGAGAGACGGCCTAGAGCAGCAGAGGCCGGTGAGGAGTAGCGGGCAACGACAGCAGTGTACAGTGCCTGTGCCGTCTTGTGCTGCCCAAAGTGCTCGCGCTCATCTATCGGCAGAGAGTTGCGGATAGCGAAGCGAGCATGGGCGTCACGAGTCTGCCACTGTGAGCGAGCAGTGCTGTCGGCAGTAGCAGCAGGAGCAGTAGCGTGGCCTAGGGCGTGATCGTACAGCGAGATGTCTTCCTTGGCAGTGAGCTATAGGAAGAGGTGTAGGTCATCAAGCCAGGTGTCGAACTTCACTGGGCGCCCCTCCGCATCGAAGGCTAGCACTGGAGGGCTAGCCATGGTAGCAGCAGTAGTAAAAGCAGTAGGAGCAGTAGGTAGGTAGGGCGGCGCGGCTCGGTACAGGTAGGGCGGCGCGGCTCGGTATAGGTAGGGCGACGCGGCTCGGGTCGGGCGGCGCGGCTCGGGTCGGGCGGCTCGGTTCGGGCGGCTCGGTTCCGTTAGGGCCGGGCTGTTCGGTGCGGGCGGCGCGGTCTAGGTGGGGCCGTTCGAGGCGGCTAAGGGGAGCGCGGGGAGCGGGTGGGGTTGGGGACGGGGCCGACGCGGGCCGAAAGGGGTAGGATCGGGGCCGACGCGGTCCGGAAGGGGTAGGGACGGGGCCGACGCGGGCTGTAAGGGGTAGGGACGGGGCCGACGCGGGCTGTTAGGGGTAGGGACGGGGCCGACGCGGGCCTCTAGGGGTAGGGACGGGGGCCGACGCGGGCCTCTAGGGGTAGGATCGGGGCCGTCGCGGGCCTCTAGGGGTAGGGACGGGGCCGTCGCGGGCCTCTAGGGGTAAGGACGGGGCCGTCGCGGGCCTCTAGGGGTAGGCTCGGGGCCGACGCGGGCCTCTAGGGTAGGCGCGGGGCCGACGCGGGCCTCTAGGGGACGAGCTCGGGGCCGACGCGGGCCGTTAGGGTTAGGCGCGGGGCCGATTCGGGGCCTCTAGGTGCAACAGCGCGGGGCCTACAGGGCCTCTAGAGGCGTGAACGTCGAGGCGCCCTAGGGCAGGTAGGAAGATAGGCAGGTAGGTAGTGGTGGGCCCTTAGGAAAAACGGTCCTAGGAAGGACCTGCTCTATACCATGTTGAACAAGGAATGAAATGACTAAGAATGAAATGAGTACAAATATGGAAACCTAGAAGTGTGTACCCCCTATAGGCTAACCCACTGTAGCCTAAACAACTACAACAATATATATAATGTTTGACAGCGTCGTGTTTCGGGTTGACTTCGAGTCAGCGCGTCGTATCGCTCGGCAGCACGCACGATGTCTCTGTAGCTGTTGTAATTCGCCGTAATCACCTGCCGCCGAATCTCCATTTTTAACCCTTCGGTGTACGCCTGGATTTTTTCGCCTTCGGTCAGGTCGGTGATGCGGTTGAACAGTAACTCCATCTGCTGCGTGTACTGTGTTACACTACTGTATTGCTTGTGTCGGTGTATCTGCTGCCGCGCCATGTAGGTTGTATTAATTGGTTCGAAACGCTCGATTAAATCTGCCCGAAACTGCTGCCACGTTTTCTCCCCGCGGGCTACGTCGGTGTAGTAAATCCATTCGAGAGCCGGTCCACGTAACAGTGTCGCTGCGAGCCGAATCCTTGCTGCGTCGTGTTGCGGGGTCGAACAACCAATGGCCTCGAAGTAAATTTCGAGGGTGGCCACGAATCGCCGGACGTCGGATCCCTTCGCGCTTGGATCGAACGCCTCCGGGAGCCTCGGTCGTGCTGCTTTGAGGTTCGGCGACAGTGGTGCCATTGGTCCGTGAAATGTCGGTGTCGCCACTGCTGCTGAAGTTGTCGGTGCTGCAGTCGCTGTGGTCGCTGCTGCTGCGGTGGCGAACCCTGGTTGGCTTGTCAGAAAAGCCTCGAGTCGACGAAGCGTCGCCTGCGTCTCCTCCATGTCGGTGCGGAGGCTCGCGATGTCGCTCGTAGTTGCGTAGTTGTCGCCTTGGCCCTCCATGCCTGACATCAACGCGTCCGAAAAAACCGAATCGAGGGGGAGCGAAAAACACGGAACCGGTTTTACGTACCCGAAATCGATGTTTGACTGCGTCGCCCCCGCGGTTTTTGAAGACTGGTTTTTAGCGGTCGAAAGAACTTCGCGTGTAAACGGGCTCAGATTACCAAGTGTGAGGATCTAGGATCTAGCTCAGAAAAGAGAATTGTAATTCCATTATCACCAGGGTACAACACGAGGCTATATATAGGCTCGACACAAGGCCCCGTAACCAGGTGTTACGCGAAGGTTCCGCGGGCCGCGTAGCGTCCCGAACGGATCCTTACCGAATTCGGTAGAAGGCAATTCGGTGGCAACCGAAAAGCCAGAATTCGGTGCACGCAACCTAGCTCGGTGCTATAACTATAATAAAATATAGGAAAGCACCTAGCCTAGGAAATCAAGCAATTCATGCATGCATATAATTATCCTATGCTAGAAATAGCATGATAAAGTAAAGGCAAGCAAGCATAGCTGGCATAAGCCGTCGTACTCTCACAGTGAAGTTCGAAACCTGGCTAGATGATCTACACCTCTTCCTACAACTCACTGCCAAGGAGGACATCTCACTGTACGATCACGCCCTAGGCCATGCTCCTACTCTTGCTGCGACTGCTGACAGCACTGCCCGCTCACAGTGGCAGACTCGTGACGCCCACGCTCGCTTCGCTATTCGCAACTCCCTACCGATAGATGAGCGCGAGCACTTTGGGCAGCACAAGACTGCACAGGCACTGTACACTGCTGTCGTTGCCCGCTACTCCTCACCGGCCTCTGCTGCACTGGGCCGTCTCTCTCTTCCCTACCTGTTCCCCGACTTAGCCTCTTTCCACACAGTCGCTGACCTCATTACGCACCTCCGCACCAGTGAGGCTCGCTTCCGATCCGCCATGCCTGATGAGTTCCTTGCCAAGAACCCACCCCCACTCTGGCTCACTCTCTACCACCTAGTCACCCGCCTCCCTGACACTCTGCGCTCAGTCAGGGACCACTTCCTAGCTCGCTGCCCCACTGAGCTCACCATTTCCCTCCTCGAGAAAGAACTCCTTGCAGCTGAGGCTAGCATAGTCGCTGTAGGTGCCTCTCGTGGCGACCCCCGTACCCCGTTCTTTGAGGGGTGCTCTCCTTCCCCCCTTCTTCCCTCTGTCGCCTCTGCTGCTGTTGTCGACCTCCTTGGTGCTGAGAAGGTCGGGACTGCGTCTGCTTCGAGCGGGCGCCGCAGCGGCAAGGGCAAAGGGGGCAAGGGCGGTGGCGGTGACAGCGGGGGAGGCTGTGGTGGGGGCGGTGGCGGCGGTGGGGGTGGTGGCGCGACTGGAGGGGCTAGTGGCAGCGGTGGGGGTGGTGGCGGCAGCGGCGGGGGAGGTGGCAGGGGCGGAGGCGGTGGTGGGGGTGGCGGTGGACGCGGCGGCGGCAAGGGTTCGGGTGGTCGAGGAGGTGGCGGCGGTGGTGGTGGTCATGGAGGCACTGGCGGTGGCCAGAGCCAGCAGCACACTCCGTCGCCCCAGGAGGTCCGTGAGTGGTACTCTCAGCACGGGGGGGGGGGGGGGGGGGTGGCTTTAGCTGCACGTACGTCATTTGCACTGGTGACCGCACTGGTCAGCCGTGTGGGGGACCGCACGCCACACAGCGCTGCTTCGCTCGTCTCAACGACGCTTGGCATGTTCAGTTCCCTCAGGCCACTGAGCTGCCCCGCTGGGTTGATCTCCTGAAGAAGGGGATTGATATCTATGCTCTAGACTTTGATGCTATTCTCACTGCTATGTATGTGATGTCTACTGGTGGAGAGGGTGCTGAGTACCTGTGTGTGCCGCCCGACCCGGGCATTAGGACTAGTGCGTCTGCCGCTCCAGGTACTCACGTGTCTGCTACCCCAGGTGCTGGTGAGGCAGCTGCTCTAGGTGCTTGTGCGTCTGCCCCCCCTGGTACTGAGTCGACGGCAGCAATGCACACCTTCACACTGGACTCAGGTGCTTCTCGCTGCTTCTTTCGTGACCGCACTGCCCTTGAGCCGCTTGCTCGGCCAGTTACTGTCTCCCTCGGTGACCCCTCTGGGGGTCCGGTCATTGCGACCTCCTCCACTGTCCTTCCCTGTCCTGCGGTCCCGTCGGGCACACTGTCAGGTCTCCACCTCCCCTCGTTCTCTACGAACTTGGTGGCAGGTAGTGCACTCCAGGACGGGGGTGTTCACCAGTTCACCCCTGCCTACGAGCGCGTGACACACTGCACGTGTGCTCGTACGGGCCGCCACTTGGCTACCTTCACTCGGCAGCCGGGGTCGAACCTGTACACACTGACCACTTAGTCCCCTGAGGTCGCTGCATCTGCGTCCGCGTCAGGTCAGCTGTCCGCCCCCTGCTCGTGTCGCTCTCTGGCGCACGAGACTGTCCTCTGGCACCACTGACTTGGCCACCCGTCTGTGCAGCGCCTTCGTGCCATGCACTCCCGGTACCTTGTCTCCGGTCTTCCCAGAGTCCTCCCTCCCCTCCCACCCTCGCCTGCTCCTCCCTGTCTTCCCTGCGTCGAGGGGCGGCAGCGCGCCGCTCCTCACTCCTCCTCGTTTCCCCCGACGACTGCTCCCTTGCAGACGCTCCACATGGACGTGTGGGGCCCAGCCCGCGTTCGTGGTCAGGGTCAGGAGAGGTACTTCCTGATAGTTGTTGACGGCTACTCGCGCTACAGCACGGTCTTCCCCTTGCGCACCAAGGGTGAGGTCCCTGATGTCTTGATCCCTTGGATCCGCAGAGCTCGTCTCCAACTCAGCGAGCGTTTCCACTCGGACTTTCCTGTCCTGCGCTTGCACTCTGATAGAGGTGGTGAGTTCTCCTCCAACCTCTTGGCAGCCTACTGTGCTGAGCACGGCATTGAGCAGTCGTTCATGCTTCCGGCCTCACCACAGCAGAATGGGGTTGCGGAGCGCCGCATTGGCCTGGTCATGGAGGTCGCCCGTACCTCCTTGATCCATGCGGCTGCCCCCCACTTTCTGTGGCCGTTTGCGGTCCGGTACGCTGCGCATCAGCTCAACCTCTGGCCCCGTGTCTCCTTGCCGGAGACCTCGCCCACACTGCTGTGGACGGGGGAGGTTGGCGATGCGTCGCGTTTCCGGGTCTGGGGATCTCGAGCTTTTGTCCGCGATACGTCTGCGGACAAGCTCTCCTCCTGTGCTGTTCCCTGCGTCTTCCTTGGCTTTGTCCCGGACGCGCCTGGTTGGCAGTTTTACCACGCCACCTCACGCCGAGTCTTGCCCTCTCAGGACCTCACTTTTGACGAGTCCGTCCCCTACTACCGCCTCTTCCCCTACCGCACTGCCCCGCTTTCCCCCCCGCCTCTCTTCCTCGCGCCAGGTGCTGCTATCGTAGACCCCCTCCCCCCTCAGGGTGCCGCTCCCTCAGGTGTGTCTCAGGTAGACCCAGTTGAGCCTGTTGAGGTAGCTGTCGACTCTCGTCGTGCTGTGGGTGCGGAGCCTAGGGGTGCGGAGCCTGGGGGTGCGGAGCCTGGGGGTGCGGAGCCTAGGGGTGCGGAGCCTGGGGGTGCGGGGCCTGGGGGTGCGGAGTCTGGGGGTACTGAGCCTGGGGGTGCTGAGCCTGGGGGTGCTGAGCTGCAGAGTCCGGAGTCTGGGGATTCTGAGTCTGGAGGTGCTGAGCCTGGGAGTACTACACCTGGAGGAGCCCTCTCCTCGGAGCAGCTGCGTGAGTGGTACTTACAGTACTGCAGCCTCAGGAGAGGTACCTCTGGAGCCAGGCGTTCTACTGGGACTGGTGCCAGTGCTTCTTCTCCTGGTCGGGAGCTCCCCTCCCGTGAGCAGATCCGTGAGTGATACGAGCGGCGCAGCACTCTTCGGAGTTGTGTGCCTGGTGTCACGGACCCCGCTGCTGTTGGGGGTGCTGCTAGTGCTGGAGACTCTACTGGTGCTGCTGGTGTTGCGGCCCCAGAGGGTGCAGCTGCTTCTGGTGCTGTGGACCCGGGCGTTGGAGCTCCTGCTGGTGCTGAGGACCCGGGCGTTGGAGCTGCTGCTGGTGCTGAGGACCCGGGCGCTGGAGCTGCTGCTGGTGCTGAGGACCCGGGCCTTGGAGCTCCTGCTGGTGCTGCGGACCCGGGCGTTGGAGCTGCTGCTGGTGCTGAGGACCCTCGCGCTGGTGCTGCTGCTGTTGTTGAGGACCCTGGCGCTGGTGTCTCTGCTGGTTCTGGAGTAGCTGCACGGCCGCGGCCGTACTTCGTTCTGCTCCTTCAGCAGGTTCTTGGTCTCTCGCCTTCTCTCAGTCCTCCTCCTCCCTTAGAGTGTCCACAGCCTCTCCAGTCACGGTTACAGTTACAGCCCGCCTCCCCACTACCTGCTCCTTCTCCCTACACTGGTCCTACTGGAGGTCTTGCTGAGCGTCGTGAGCCTGCGTCTCACCCTGCGTCGCCTGTCCGTACTGCGCGCACTAGTGGTTGCGGTTCGCGTCACCGTCCTCCTCCTGTCCCTTGCACGCACCGGATGTCTCTGCGTCCGTCCACTGCTCCTCTGCGTGCCCCTTTGCCTTCTCCTCCTGAGTCCTCTCTTCCTGCTCTTCCCGACCCGGAGTCGGACTCTCTTCGTGCTACCAGTCCTACTGTCACGCGTCTCCTTGCTACTGTTGTCACTGACCCTTCTTTCGAGTCCACTGCTGCGTCTGCCCTAGTTACTGAGCTCGTCGACTTTGCTGCTCGCTGTCGTCTAGACTACGCTGCTAGTCTTGTCGTTGAGTCTGAGGCTTTCTGTCCTCCGTCCGTCGGGGGTGAGTGTGCCCTTGGCACGGACGTCCTTGAGAACAGGCAGGAGGAGTTCCAGTGCTTGGCAGCTGCTTCACCTCATCTCGTGTCCGTACTGCTTACCCCTGAGGGAGACCCGGATACACTTGACATCCCGACTCCGCGCTCTTACGCGGAGGCGATAGAGGGTCCCTACTCCTCTCAGTGGCAGGCAGCTATGGATGCAGAGATGGCTGCCTGGAAGTCTACAGGCACCTACGTTGATGTTGTCCCCCCTCCTGGGGCGAACATCGTCAGTGGCATGTGGATCTTCAGGGTGAAGCGGCCGCCGGGTTCTCCGCCTGTCTTCAAGGCACGTTACGTGGCTCGTGGCTTCAGTCAGCGGCAGGGAGTTGACTACTTTCAGACCTTCTCTCCCACCCCGAAGATGACCACTCTTCGGGTACTGCTGCACATAGCTGCTCACCGTGACTACGAGCTACACTCTCTTGACTTCAGGACTGCTTTCTTGCAGGGCAGCCTGCACGAGGAGATCTGGCTGCGTCGCCCACCTGGTTTCACTGGGTCTTTTCCTCCTGGCACCCAGTGGAGCCTCCGGCGGCCAATCTATGGTCTCCGCCAGGCACCACGTGAGTGGCACGACACACTGAGGACTACGCTTGCGACTCTTGGGTTTGCTTCCTCTACTGCCGACCCGTCACTGTTTCTACGCACCGACACTTCTCCGCCGCCGTTCTAAATCCTCGTGTACGTCGACGACTTGGTCTTTGCCACAGCTGACACTGCTGGACTCGTATATGTGAAGTCCGAACTGCAGAAGAGACACACGTGCACAGACCTGGGTGAATTGCGCAGTTACCTTGGCTTGCAGATCATCCGGGACAGAGCACGCCGCACCATTACCCTGACTCAGTCACACATGGTGCAGCAGGTCCTTCAGCGCTTCGGCTTCACGTACTCCTCGCCTCAGGCCACTCCTCTGCCTACTCGCCACTCGCTCTTAGCTCTGCCTTCGGATGAGTCCGTAGAGTCGAGTGGCCCGTACCCAGAGCTTGTTGGCTGCCTCATGTACCTGATGACCTGCACACGACCTGACCTTGCATACCCTCTTAGCATTCTCGCACGCTATGTTGCTCCTGGGAGACACCGACCAGAGCACATGGCTGCAGCGAAGAGGGTGTTGCGCTACTTGTGCAGTACGTCGGGCATGGGACTAGTGCTTGGAGGGCGGAGTCCAGTGGTCCTCACTGGTCACGTAGACGCTTCTTGGGCTGACGACCAGGCTACGCAGCGGTCGTCACAGGGTTACACCTTCAGCCTTGGCTGCAGCTCTGTTTCGTGGCGGGCTACTCGCTCGTCGTCGGTTCTTGGCTCCAGTTGTGAGGCTGAGATCTACGTAGGGGCCATGGCTGCTCAGGAGCTTCGCTGGCTCGGCTACCTGCTGACCGACCTTGGAGAGCCGCCTCGTTCTCCTCCAGTCCTGTACGTAGACAACAAGGCCATGCTGGCCTTGTGTCGAGAGCAGAGACTGGAGCACAGATGTGAGAGTACGACGGCTTATGCCAGCTATGCTTGCTTGCCTTTACTTTATCATGCTATTTCTAGCATAGGATAATTATATGCATGCATGAATTGCTTGATTTCCTAGGCTAGGTGCTTTCCTATATTTTATTATAGTTATAGCACCGAGCTAGGTTGCGTGCACCGAATTCTGGCTTTTCGGTTGCCACCGAATTGCCTTCTACCGAATTCGGTAAGGATCCGTTCGGGACGCTACGCGGCCCGCGGAACCTTCGCGTAACACCTGGTTACGGGGCCTTGTGTCGAGCCTATATATAGCCTCGTGTTGTACCCAGGTGATAATGGAATTACAATTCTCTTTTCTGAGCTCGATCCTAGATCCTCACACTTGGTAATCAGAGCCCGTTTACACGCGAAGTTCTTTCAACGGCTAAAAACCAGTCTTCAAAAACCGCGGGGGCGACGCAGTCAAACATCGATTTCGGGTACGTAAAACCGGTTCCGTGTTTTTCGCTCCCCCTCGATTCGGTTTTTTTTTTCGGACGCGTTGATGTCAGGCATGGAGGGCCAAGGCGACAACTACGCGACTACGAGCGACATCGCGAGCCTCCGCACCGACATGGAGCAGACGCAGGCGACGCTTCGTCGACTCGAGGCTTTTCTGACAAGCCAACCAGGGTTCGCCACCGCAGCAGCAGCGAGCACAGCGACTGCAACACCGACAACTCCAGCAGCAGTGGCGTCAACGACATTTCACGGACGAATGGCACCACTCTCGCCGAACCTCGAAGCAGCACGACCGAGGCTCCCGGAGGCGTTCGATCCAAGCGCGAAGGGATCCGACGTCCGGCGATTCGTGGCCACCCTCGAAATTTACTTCGAGGCCATTGGCTGTTCGACCCCGCAACACGACGCAGCAAGGATTCGGCTCGCAGCGACACTGTTACGTGGACCGGCTCTCGAATGGATTTACTACACCGACGTAGCCCGCGGGGAGAAAACGTGGCAGCAGTTTCTGGCAGATTTAATCGAGCGTTTCGAACCAATTAATACAACCTACATGGCGCGGCAGCAGATACACCGACACAAGCAATACAGTAGTGTAACACAGTACACGCAGCAGATGGAGTTACTGTTCAACCGCATCACCGACCTGACCGAAGGCGAAAAAATCCAGGCGTACACCGAAGGGTTAAAAATGGAGATTCGGCGGCAGGTGATTACGGCGAATTACAACAGCTACAGAGACATCGTGCGTGTTGCCGAGCGATACGACGCGCTGACTCGAGGTCAACCCGAAACACGACGCTTCACGCCGAACCGTACATTCGGCACGGAGCGATCGGCACCCCCCACGTTCGCCGAACCGATGGATATCGACAAATACGACGCGAAGCAGCAGCTGACAAAATGCGAATTTTGCGGCGCAGCAGGACATTAGTTTTTGTCGTGCTACAAAATGAAGAAAGCACGTGCGGCACTCCGGGACGAAAACAGTGGAGCACCTCCGAAGTAAAAAAACGGGAATCGCCAGTAGCCGCGGATCGACCTGGCGATCGCGTAAAGATCCGAAAATCAGGAAAAGGCGACGACGTGGCGACTTCGGAGCGGGTGAAAAAAGGAGAAAAAGATGGCGCGAATTTAAAACGTCAGGACCGGCCGGCATCAGGGGAAATTGCCGAGGCGAATGGAGGCTCCGCGAAAAAAGACTCTGCACCGACCGGGAAACTCCAGCCGAACACCCACGAAAGTAAGAATTCGTTAAAAGTATCCTATAAAGATGCTCTAACGAAGAATATTGCTTCTTGTGGTTTACAAGCCTTCAAAAAATTCGGAGGAGGTCTAGGGGCCAAGAAAAAGCCTTTAGAAATTATTCAGGTACCTGAGAAGTTGGTGTCAAGATAGTAGGTAATAGAGAGTAGAAACGTGGGGCCTAGGCTTAGTAGCCTAGGCCCTAACTTAGTATCGAGCGGGTTTTCCCCTAGGGTGAGAGTCGAGTGAGTTGAGAGGAAAATTGTGAAAAGGTGAGTTTCACTATAGGTTCAGGGGTACATATAGCATAGAAACACAATAAGGTGCACCACCAACAAAAGTTTACATAACTACACTAACTACAACTACAAGCAATTATAAAACATGACAAAATATTTCGACACGCCCCCATAATGCTTGTAGGTAGGTGTGTAGTTACAGCAACAGCAGGTACCCCTACCATCTCCTCACCCTCCTCCTTCCCCTCCCCAACACTGCTGCAGAAGCAGCAGAGAAAGGGGGGAAAGAGGAAAGGTGGAGGGACGGCTGCTTGTTGCCTCACCCCCGCCACCCCGGTACCACCCCCCCCCTTCACCCACATCCTCACACCCTCCTCCCCCAGCGGCAGCTGCAGCGGTGGGACTGAAAGAAGGAGGAGGGAAAGGGAGAGAGTTGACCCCACGCTCCAACACCCTCCACCCCCATACCCTCCTCCCCACGGCTGCAGGGAGACAAGAGAAAGGGGGGGGTGGGAAGGAAGAAAGCCGCAGAGCGGCGAAGAGGCGTCGGTGCAGATGGGTCAGGGACGGCAGCAGGGAGTGCAGGGGCGGAGAGGCCCGTCGCGGGCCAGTGCCACGGGGCGCACGACGGGTAGGATAAAAGGGCCCGATCGTGTGCCTCGGGGCGCACGACGAGCAGGGCACCATCGTGTGCCTCGGGGCGTACGATGGGCAGATAAAGGGCACCGTCGCGTGCCACGGGGCGCGCGACGGGCAGGATAGGAGTCACACGCCCGTGGGCGGGACAAGGTAAAACTAAAAATTCGTCACGCGCCCTAGGCGCGCGACCGGAAAATCTCAGCAGCGGAAGAGTAACGCGGGCCCACAGGCCAGGACGAAAACAGCTCTGATACCATGTCAAGATAGTAGGTAATAGAGAGTAGAAACGTGGGGCCTAGGCTTAGTAGCCTAGGCCCTAACTTAGTATCGAGCGGGTTTTCCCCTAGGGTGAGAGTCGAGTGAGTTGAGAGGAAAATTGTGAAAAGGTGAGTTTCACTATAGGTTCAGGGGTACATATAGCATAGAAACACAATAAGGTGCACCACCAACAAAAGTTTACATAACTACACTAACTACAACTACAAGCAATTATAAAACATGACAAAATATTTCGACAGTTGGGCAAAGTACTACGGAGCGTAGAAAAGGGTCGTGCGTTCCGTGGAGTTAATATTCTCTCCCCGCAGCACAGTGTTAAGGCTCCCCGTTGCCCACAGGTGAAGCCTACACAGCTGTCAAGGCTTAGAGGAGACATCCAGGCTCAGGAGAAATTATATAAGCCTCAGAAAAATCCTCCTACCCCCAAGGTGAAGTTGGAAAGTGCTGAGTCAGGTATAGGAAAAAGGGAAGGTATTAAGTTTGATGTACCCTATGATCCTATTAACGAGACCCTCTTTGGCTACTCAGCGCAGCAGAAACCACTACTCCTCGAGGTGTTATGCAATGGGCGACGCCTTCAGGCACTGGTGGACAGCGGTGCATCTCACTCGGTGTGTGACCGCGGAGCATTGGAGAAAATTGGAGAGAAGGCGGAAGAGACCCAGTTTTCAGCAACCATGGTGGACGGTACGAAGCTTCCTATCCACGGCGAAGCATCACTGCAACTGCATATAGGTGCGTTGAGGTGGAAGCCGAAGCTACCAGTCACCAACATCAAAGGATTAGATTTTATCTTGGGGCGAGATTTCCTGAAGTAGTTCAACCCCGAGATCGATTGGGTCAACAGCAAGGTGTGCATCTACAACAATGGGAAGCGGATAGCACTGCGAAGCTGGACGGATACAGGGGACGTACTTGAAACGACACTGGCACGGTTCGAACAGACGGTGAACGAGAGTAACGCGGGTTACCTAGCACTGGTTATGGCAGCAGCAGAGGAGGAGAAGCCGAGTTCCGAGCTACCTGCAGCAGTGAAGGAGGTCTTGGAGCAGTACAAGGATATAATGCCCGACGACCTACCTGCAGGCGTACCTCCAGCACGCACCCACGAGCACGAGATCGTGGAGGAACAAGGTGCGAAACCCGTCTCACGTGCACCATACCGACTGAGTCCGACTGAACTGACAGACATGAAAAAACAGATAGAGTATCTACTGGACAGACAACTGATCCGCCCATCCACCTCTCCCTACGGCGCACCAGTTCTCTTCACTCCAAAACCAGACGGCAGTCTACGGATGTGCATCAACTACCGCGCACTGAACAAACAGACAGTAAAAAACAAATATCCCATACCGCGCATAGACGACCTACTCGATCAACTGCATGGAGCAACAGTATTTTCGAAGCTGGACCTACGATCGGGCTACTGGCAGATCAAGATGGCAGACAACTCCGTCCACAAGACAGCGTTCCGTACCAGATACGGCTCCTACGAATACTTGGTGATGCCGTTCGGACTCTGCAACGCACCAGCAACGTTTCAGGCGGAGATGAATCACATCTTACGACCCCTGCTGGACGAGTGCGTGGTGGTGTACCTGGACGACATTCTCATCTACTCCAAGAACATGAAGGAGCACGTGGAGCATCTACGGAAGGTGTTCGAGATCCTGCGGAAAAACAAGTTCTACGTGAAGCTGTCGAAGAGCGACTTCGCCCTGAAGAAGGTGCACATTCTCGAGCACATGGTGAGTGCCGAGGGCGTACACGTGGACCCACGGAAGATCGAAGCCGTCAAGAAGTGGAAAGTACCGGAGAACGTGAAGGAGTTACAGCAGTTCCTAGGCTTCGCCAACTACTACAACAGGTTCGTGCCGCAGTACACTAAGATAGCAGCGCCACTGACCGACCTACTGAAAAAGGATACGCCGTACAAATGGGATACCCCTCATCAGCAAGCCATGGAGCAGCTACAGACAGCACTGACTACAGCGCCAGTACTCATCTTGCCGGATCCAGACAAGGACTACGTGGTGGAAGCAGACGCTAGTGACCAAGCAGTCAGAGCAGTACTGATGCAGGATCACGGGCACGGTTTGCAGTCCATCGCCTACCTCAGTAAGAAGCTACACGGAGCAGAACTAAACTACCCCATTCACGACAAGGAAGCCTTAGCGATAGTCATAGCCTTCAAGGCGTGGAGGTGTTACCTAGAGGGAGCCAAGACTACAGTCTATACTGACCACTGCAGTCTCAAATACCTGAAGTCGCAGCCGACACTCTCACGACGACAGGTGCGGTGGGTGGACTTCCTGGAAACTCACTTCCACTACGACATCGTCTACAAGCCCGGGCTACACAACAAGGCAGACGCGTTGAGCCGCCCCGGACATGTAGCAGGCATCCAGCTCGACGGGATGAACCCTCTGCTCAAGGGTCTATTCCAACATGGGTACTCCGTGGACGCAGAGATTACTACAGCACAAACCAAGAAGCTATTACAATGGGAGAAAGACTTAGCTGTAAGGAAGGGTTCAGGAAAGATTTGGGTACCGAATTACGCCCCGCTACGGCAGATCCTATTGGAAGAGTTTCACGACGTACCATACGCGGGACATTTCGGGAGCAACAAGACGTTAGCAGGGATAGCGAAGTATTACTACTGGCCCGGGATGGCAGCAGACGTGCAGCAGTTCGTCACCTCATGCGACACGTGCCAGCGGATGAAGAGCAGCAAGCAGAAAAAAGCAGGGTTACTTCAGCCTCTACTCGTACCGGAGCAGCCATGGCAGGTCGTTAGCCTCGACTTCATCACCGGACTTCCTTCGACCTCATAGGGGCACGAATCCATCCTCGTAGTCATCGATAAGTTCTCCAAAATGGGTCACTTCATACCGACCAACGCCACAGCTACAGCTGAAGCAACTGCTCGCCTCTTCTTCGACCGCATCATCACCATCCACGGCATCCCCGCTACACTCATCTCAGACAGAGACCCAAAATTCACCAGTAAGTTATGGAAGGAGCTCATGGGACTGTTGGGGACAAAGCTTGCAATGTCTTCAGCATACCACCCCCAGACTGACGGACAGACAGAGCGAATCAATCAAGTGGTTGAATAGTTACTGCGCACAGCTTGCAAGGACGACGTCAGCCACTGGGACACACAGTTACCGACCCTAGAGTTTGCTTACAACAACGCATCACATGCGGCCACAGGGAAAACTCCTTTCTTCCTGTGTTAGGGACGGGAACCACTCACACCACAGCAGCCAACTACACCGGCACACGTCCAAGCCGCACTTGACTTCGTCACCACCATGCAGCAGCTATGGGAAAAGACTCAGCGACGACTCACCACGATGCTGACCTCCCAGAAGCAGTATGCCGATCGTCAGCGACGTGATCACTCAGTAGCAGTCGGAGATCAGGTGCTTCTTGACACCCGCAACTTGAACCTGTCTCACCTCCCATCCAAACTCCGGCCTCGCTTCTGTGGTCCTTTTCTCGTTGAGGCACAGGTGACACCAGTTACATTCCGCTTGCGCTTACCAGATACGTGGAAGCTTCACAATGCTTTCCATGTGCAGCTACTGGAACCCTACAAGGACCCCAACCAACAGTTCAAGGGACGGCAGCTACCGCCACCTCCACGTGTTCTTGTGCAGGATGAACCCGAGTACGAGATCGAGCGCGTTCTCTCTCATCGGCGCCGCAGCGGCAAGACCCTCGAGTTCCTGATACGCTGGAAGGGATACGACCCCACTGAGGACAGTTGGGTTGCAGAAGCTGATATGGGCAACGCACGCCGTGCTCTCAAGGACTATCTTGTCAAGCAGGGTATATCTCACGCCACCCAGCTTTGAGGGGGGGACGTGTGAGAGTACGACGGCTTATGCCAGCTATGCTTGCTTGCCTTTACTTTATCATGCTATTTCTAGCATAGGATAATTATATGCATGCATGAATTGCTTGATTTCCTAGGCTAGGTGCTTTCCTATATTTTATTATAGTTATAGCACCGAGCTAGGTTGCGTGCACCGAATTCTGGCTTTTCGGTTGCCACCGAATTGCCTTCTACCGAATTCGGTAAGGATCCGTTCGGGACGCTACGCGGCCCGCGGAACCTTCGCGTAACACCTGGTTACGGGGCCTTGTGTTGAGCCTATATATAGCCTCGTGTTGTACCCAGGTGATAATGGAATTACAATTCTCTTTTCTGAGCTCGATCCTAGATCCTCACAACAGAACAAAGCACATTGCTCTCCGCTACTTCCTTGCTCGTGAGCTACAGCAGCGTGGTCAGTTGCGGCTTGCGTACGTGGCCTCTGAGGCCAACACTGCTGATGTCTTCACCAAGGCACTTGCGCCTTGTGATCATCAGCGCTTCTGCACCCAGCTGGGTCTTGTACCTGTCTTGCCTCACTTGCTCACCTCTTGACCTTGCCTGTACTGTTACATATATATATACCTGTTCTTGTTTGTCTAGCCTTATATATATATGTACTCATGCATGTGAACTGGCCTTGTGGCCTTGAACTTGTGCTCAGAATGTGTGGTGACTTTGTGATCCACCCTGAACTTGCTTTGCTTTGCTTTACTTGACTGGTCTTGTGACCCCTAGTTCTCCCCCACTTCGCCTATGGGGGTGTGTCAAACATTATATACATTGTGCTTGTTTAGGCTACAGTGGGTTAGCCTATAGGGGGTACACAATTCTAGGGTTAGGTACTTGTACTCATTTCACTGTTAGTTCACTCATTCCTGTTCATTCATTTCAACAAACAAATGTGATACTGCAGATGTCGAAAGTCCTAATTGCAGAAGGACTCGGCTTCAACTTATTGAGTGTGAGCCAGTTGATGGCGAAGGGGATCCACCTTGAAGCAGATAGCACCACACAGGAATTCAAGCTTTACCACGGGAGAGGCGGCCTTTACATCGGTAAAGCTGTGCTGAAGAACAACGTCTTCGTCCTCGACTTCGTCCCAGACCTCGGGACCGCGGACAGCGACGGGATTGTCACTTTCACCTCCTTGACGCACCCTCCGGATCTCGACCCGACTTCAGCCCCGAAGGTTTCTGGTACTCACATACCATCCCTGAAGCGGAACGAACAAGATCATTAGTGACAATTCAACATTCAGGAGCAGCAGAGACAACATCAGCAATAGCAAAAACAACATCGGCAGCAGCAGAGACAGCATCAGCAGCAGCAGAGACAACATCGGCAGCAGCAGAGACAACGTCGGCAGCAGCAGAGACAACGTCGGCAGCAGCACAGACAACGTCGGCAGCAGCACAGACAACGTCGGCAGCAGCAGAGACAACGATAGTAGCAGCAGCAACATCGACACCACTCGCTGGTCCTTCAATGGTACCAGTCCTCGCCGACGTTTCGCCACCGACACTCACACAGCAGTTGAATCCGACTCCACGAGAAGTCCACAGAAGCGCCAACTTCACCGTCGGCTTCTACTCCAACTCCGACACGTATCGCCGTTCACCTGGACACCGTGCCCCCGAAGACATTTGGCACGCACGCATGGGACACCCAAGCAACACAGTGTTAAATAATACAACCAGAGCAGGGGTACTCGACAAAGACTCATTACTCCTACTTGATGGCAGAGAACTTCAACGAGCAAGGGGAACGTGCCTTACCTACCCTGAAGCCGACTTACCACACCGGCCGTTCGCTTCTCACCATAACCCGAGCGCACCTGCTTACGCACCACTTGAAAAGGTGTACAGCGACATCCTGTACAACCCGGAACCAGGACAAGGAGCATACAATTTCACGATCACCTTCATTGATGCCGCCACCCGCTACGTCTGGCACCTTAATCTTCCAAGCCGCGACATGGCCTTCGAAGCCTTCGTTGCCTGGCTACCAGTAGCAGAAAGAGAATCAGGAGTGAAGCTAAAAAGCTTCCAGTCAGACGGAGGAGGAGAATACACTTCTCAGCGGTTCAAACAGTACCTGGCAGAAAGGGGAATCAAGCGGCTCATTTCCCTTCCCTACGCCCACCAACAGCAAGGCGTAGCAGAAAGAATGAACAGGACCCTGCAGAACAGCATGCCCAAGCTGTTACGTGGCATGCGGCTACCCAACCACCAGTGGCCCGAAGCAATGGACCACGCCGTCATGCTGCACAACTTGCTCTCATCAACATCGCTACCAAACAACGCATCACCGCATCTACTGTGGACAGGGAAACAGGGCAGCACAAAAATGTTACGAGTTTTTGGATGCATGGTACAGTACCAACCCCCAGCAGCACGAGCGGGCCGATTTTCCCAACGAGCACAATGCGGGTTACACCTGGGCATCGAAAAGAATTACAACGCGTGGAAAATCTTCGACATCCACTCCAAGGAAACAGTAGCGGCACGTGATGTGATTTTCTACGAACGACTGACGCTCCAGACATACCTTGCCAACCTGCAAGAGGACCAAGATCCCACAGGTGGTTTTCGTGGTGACCGAGCCTTCGCCTCGGCAGCCGACGAAGCTGACTGGGACGAACAGAATGTGGACAGCGCATCGGAAGAAGCCGGACCTCTTCCTTACTGCTCTGTTGATGTTCCCATGGACGACGACAACCCTCGCGAAAGTGTCAACGCCGAAACTTACTACTATTTTGCCGACAACGGTTACGCAACACCTGCGACATTCAACACCAACGAAGCAGAACGCGTAGGACCGAACTTCATACCTGACCCAGAAGCGGGAGAAGAAGCAGCTTATCCCGAGGACGCAAATCTCCCCCGCTACACACAAAGTGGACTTCAAATTCTTGGCCTCGTCACCGCAGTCCACGGCATGACAATTCCTACGGAGCCTTTGACGGTTCAGCAGGCTCCGGGGGGGGGAACATAGGGGAAAATGGCGTGAAGCCATGGACAGGGAGTTAAAGGCGCTGGAGGAACGGAACACCTGGAAGGTCGTTCCCATCAGCGTGGCACGAAACAAGACCATCCTCACCGGAAAATGGGTCTTGCGTGTGAAAACGAAAGCAGACGGTACAATTGAAAAAATCAAAGCACGCTGGGTCGTACGTGGATTCGATCAAGAGCACGGACGGGACTTCACCGAGACATTCGCTCCGGTCAGCCGACATACCTCACTTTGAATCCTCCTCGCGATCGCCGCCATGAAGAAAAAGAAGCTGCGGCAAATCGATGTCGCCAATGCATTCCTCTACGCACCCGTTGACGCGGAAATCTTCGTCGAACTCCCACACGGTTCCAACGGAGAATCTAACCAGGTCTGTCAGTTACTGAAGTCTCTGTACGGCATCAAGCAGGCACCGAGACTGTGGCAGCAGTACCTACACGCGAGGCTCGTCCGCATCGGTTTTCGCCAACTACCGCACGACCAAGGAATGTATCGACTATCGAAGGGCAACGACTACATCCTGCTCATCGTCTACGTGGACAACCTACTCTACATCGCCTCGACCGACAACATCACCACCTGGTTCGAAGGGGAGTTAAAACGAGATCTCACACTCACGGTTTCAACTACCGTCACGCAGTACCTCGGCCTCAACATTCAAGAGGAAGAGAACGCGATCTACCTCAGTGCTTCGAAATACACGGACACCATCGCCAAACGCTTCAGATTCACCCCAACCGCCATCTCCACGCCATACGGCTACACTACTGGAAATCAGAAGGAAAGCTCCGCGCTACTCAAACCCGCCGGCATACGCGACTACCAGCGAAAACTGGGATGTCTACTCTTTGCAGCCGTCACCTGCCGACCGGATCTCTCCTACTCCGCAAGTCAACTCGCCACCTATCTTAAGAGACCCGAAGTAGAGCACTTGGCGGAGCTCGACCGCGCATTGCACTACCTCGTCAGTACTCCGACGATCGGATTAACCTACCATAAGACTGGAACTACGGCGCCAAAACTAATCGGCTACGTCGACGCCGATCACGCTGCTGATCCTGAGAACAAGCGCTCGCGCACTGGCTATATCTACCGACTCGAACCTATCGGGCCCATCTCCTGGCAGTCGAGCAAACAGGAACTAATCGCCCTCTCCTCAGCTGAAGCAGAATATATTGCACTCTGCTCAGCCACCAAGGAAGGACTCTACCTTCGCGAACTGATGGAAGAAGCAGAATTGGCTCAGTTACCCAATTTCTCTCTGTTCTGCGACAACCAATCTGCAATTCGCATCGCCAACAAAAACGGATTCGCGAACAGGACGAAGCATATCGCCCTGCGATACTTCTTCGTGAAAGACGAGATCGAGAAGGGGAGACTCGAGCTGTCCTACTATCCCACGTCTGAGATGGCAGCTGATTACTTGACCAAGAAACTCGGAAAGCAGAAATTCGAGTACTGCATGTTGCTGACTGGACAAGGCCACGTCACCAGCAACGACACTCCAGAAGCGAAGGGGAGTGTTGGGAACAAGTAATCTAATGCGCCTCTGTCGTGTCGAAAACACTAAGCCGTAAAACGAGACGAAGCACAACGAAGCGTCGGCGAGTCAACCCTCGGAAGTTGAAGCAGCTGGAGGTTACGCGAAAGTCAAAGGTCAGCGACCTTTGACCTGACAAAATATAGTGCGACAGCAAGGACACACAACTGACTCGCTATTGAGCAGTTGCCCGAGTCGTCACTGTATCGAACCGCAACAGCTGCAGGAGAACGGTTATTAACCGTATCTCTTCGTATTCCTTGTACTCATATATAAAACCTTGTACTTGCTTGTTTTTAGTAACTACTTTGCCCTCACATACTAGCGCAAGGTGTTCACAAATCCTTATTAAAAAAACGCTTCCGCTATTACATTATTCCTACCCTTGAATTTACCGTAGTCCTGGAAAAGATCCTAAGGGCATTTCAGCCCAACACCTACTAGTGCAAGTGCGCAGTGGAAAATAAAATTGACCCGAGAGAGTCAACAACACATTTCATTATTTCCCTTGCAGGATCCATCCCACCGCATCACCTCGCACTCCATCGCATCACACCCTGCTGCACCGCACAACACCACGGCAAACATAGGTACTACTTCCCTGCATGCATACCTCATTAGTGCACTGCACAGGCAGAAGTCGAGATCATATTGACTGCACTGCACTGCATAGCAGACATATTGATTGCTGTATTCATCGTACATCGAAACGGTTACAGGATGCAAACATAACATTTGCGAGCGACTCAATTTTGAATTTGCGTGTCTCGTGCCGGGGGCTGCAGCACCATTCGAGAGTGAAAAAGGCTAGAGTGAGCTTGTCGAAAGCATCCACTGTGTCTGCGTCAACGTGCCTGCAGGTAACCAGGTAACCAGGAGGAAGAAGCAAAGACAAGCTGAGTAAGGTACCGGTAGGGTAAGTTGAGAGTGCAAAAGAATCTGTTGGAATGAAACAGAATCCGAGTGAACTTGTCAAAAACCATCCATCCACTGTATCTGCGCCAATGTGCCTGCAGGTAACCAGGTAACAAGGTAACCAGGAGGAAGAGCGAATACAAAGCTGAGTAATGAGTCGAGTCGAGTAAACATGTCGAAATGCATCCATCCACTGTATCTGTGCTGAGTTGACCAACGTGCATGCAGGTAACCAAGGCAACGTGCCAGTCTGGAGGATCAAACACAAGCTCAGTATTGCATGCAGCTCAAACGAACGAATGAACGAGTGAGCGAATGAACGAACGTACGAACGTACGAACGAACGAACGAACGAACGAACGAACGAACGAACGAACGAACGAACGAACGAACGAACGAACGAACGAACGAACGAACGAACGAACGAACGAACGAACGAACGAACGAACGAATGAACGAACCACTGAATCTGCTGTCGCTCCCTCCCTTCATCCCTCCCTCCTTCTCAACTCCCAACATCCCTCCTTCCCTGCCCCTCCTCCTGCCCCCCTCCTCCCGTCTCCCCCTTCCTCTCCCTCACTCTCTCCCCCACTCTCACAAACAAGCCCTCGTTCTTCCTTGTCCTTCTTCGCCTCTCAATCCCCACATACTCCCCATAAACCCCTCCCACCCCCTTCTTTCCCTTCAACCCCAACCCCTCCCCCCCTCTTCCCCCCCCATTTATTTCTCTCTCACCGGCAGAAGGAGTGAGCAGCATCGGCCAGATGAAGCACTCTCACCGAGTCCAACCCTCCCAAACTCCTCTGCACCTCTCCATCCGTTGCATTGGCAGGTAAAAACACCCGCTCTTTCTCCCTGCCCTCGCTCCTGCTTCCCCTCTCCTCCTGCTCTCCTCCTATTCTCCTGCCCTCCTCCTTCCCCAATTCTCTCCTGTCATCCTGCACACTTCCCCTGTTCCTAAAATCTACCCTCCTGTTCCCGCCTTCTAGTGAATACCCTGGTACCGATTCTCCATGTTTCTGCACCCCTTCTCCCTCTGAACGGAGTAGCTGGTCCGAAGGAAGCTTCGCAAAAAGCTCCTCACCAGCTGCAGGAACGCGCGAGGAAGCCTCCTCACCCAAAACGGACCCGTACCGAACTCCCACGACAGCTTTTGACAGGCGAATCTCGTTGGGGACTTGCGGGAAAGAGAGGAAGGAAGCTGGGCGATAGACCATGGTAGTTGGATCCGACCCCCAAGCCATGGGATTTATGAAGAGGTCTATTGGGCAGGTGAATGGAGGGTCTATGTCTCCGCCAGGTGCCCTGCACGGCTCCCACAGGCTGTCCCACCACCTGCAGGAGAAAACAACAGAGAGGGTTTTGCATATGAGTAAATTTCAGGTGAAAACAACAGAGAAGAGATTCTTGATTTTATATGGCACATGGGAAAGAGGTGAGGTGAACCAAGAGAGAGGGGAGGGAGGAATAAGGGACGAGAAGTGGGGGACAGGAGTAGAGCAGATGGAAGAAAGGAAATAGGAGAGAGGCAAGAGAGACGTGAGGCAGGATGACTTTTGAGTCGACTCAAAAGAAGGAGAGAGGCAAGAGAGACGTGAGGCAGGATGAGGAAACAATTACGAAAAGGCAAACGACATGGGCTTTTAGGGTTGTTTGGATTGACTGACCAGTCGCAGTAGAAAGTAACATGAGGCAGGATGGTACAGAGGTGGTAGTGAGGCAGGATGAGGAAGAAGGAGAGGGACATGAGGCAGGACATGAGACAGAACATGAGGCAGAATCTTTAGTATGACTCACCGGTCGCAGTAGCAAGTGACGTGAGGCAGGATGAGGAAGCGGTTAAGTAGCCGAGCAATGGCGAGGGCTTTACGGGTTACAGCCTGGGGAAGGGGAATGGGAAAAGGGGAAGGGGAGCAGGAAGCGAAGGGGAAGAGGGAATGCGTGGGGGGGAGGGTGGGGGTGAGGGATGAGAAAGGACGAGAGAGGGGTGAGAAAGAAGTAAAGAGAAGGGAGAGCGGTAGAGGTGAGAGCGGTAGAGGTGAGAGCGGTAGAGGTGAGAGCGGTAGAGGTGAGAGCAGTACAGGTGAGAGCGACTCACATAAGCGTACTTGATGGTATCGTTCTGCAGGCATCACGGAGGGAAGGGGGGGGGAAATAGGAAGCTGCCTTCCTTAGCAATTTTAGGTTCGAAATGGCGGTCAGCCCGGAAAAGGCTGACGTGGCCGTCATTTCCCTTCCGAACCTAATCGAAGGGAAATGCTTGCAGGACATTCAATTCCCTCCAGGGAAATGCACCCCCAGGAAGGTTCGTTTTTCCCCTCACCACCTTCCTCCTCGGGCAAATTTATTTGCCTCCGCCCTGCCATTGGGCACCCACCCTTCACGGGGAAGTGCGAAGGTGACGGGAGGAAGGAGCTGGGAGTGGGAACACCAGTATTCCACCCAAGAAACAAGCTTCCCTGTACAGCCACTAACCCAAACAGGGTTGCAAATCTCAAATCAAAAAAGAAAAACACACACCAACCACCAAAGTGAAAACCCTGGCGGCCTGCTCACCACTCCTGTATGTTGGTGTTTTTTTATGTTGAAAACGCCCAGCCCCAAATAATTACCCTGTTCCTCTATTCGATGGTCACGATTTACCCCTCCATTGGGCGCAAGAAATTCCGCGAGAAGGTCGTCATTTTCCCTCGGAAACCACCTCCCCAAAATCCGAAATTTCCCATCTCGCATGTTTGCCCAAGGGGGGGAAATCGACCTTGGAACCCACCGCGGAACCCACCTTGGAACCCTCCTCATTTCCCTTCTCCCTCCCTCCTCCCCCAATCGTCAGGTGCCTACAGAACGATACCGATGGTTGCCTGTTGCCTGGTGCTTGTTTATGCCTGTGGGTTTTGAGTCGACTCAAATGTCATCATTTTGAAAGGACAAGGGCTTGCGAGTGCGACTCACATAAGCGTACTCGATGGTTGCCTGGTGCTTGTCTATGCCTGTGGGCATGGCCTCGATCCATACAGGAAGCTTCACGTCGAACGAGAGGAAGTTTCCTCGGGTGTAGAACCTGGGCAGAGAGATGGCAGGGGAAGGGAGAGCGGGTCGTTGGGAGTTGAGGAGGAAGCGGGAGAGAGCATGCATGATCAGGGCAGGGGGCGCGTTGGGTATGGGAGGCATGAGCGGAATCTGAACTAGACCTACCAGCCAACACCTAGTAGGGGAGGCATGGCATGAGCATGGGGGCATGTCCTGCACTGAGTAGGGCAATGGCAACAGGTCTACCTCCCATCCAACACCTCCCAAGAAACCCCATTGGTATTAGCACAGGAACGAGAGAGTGGAGAGAACAAAGGGACTCACTTGGGGGATCCCGACTTGAGCCCACAAGCCCGCCTCTCTAAACCAGCTGAACCGCCCCGTCCTGTAAGGAAACTGAAACGTGCTGTGCACTGAGTAGGGCGTGACTCCGAACCTAGCTCCCAGCCATATTGAAATGACTTTTGAGAATTCTCAAAAGTGATCCCCATATATACGTTTGGGAACTCTCAAAAGCAACCCCATTTGTACCAGCACCGTTTATGGCCGAGAATGAAGGGAGAGAAGATGACTGACTCACTCTGGGGGATCTAAAGCCCGCAGACATCATGAAGCCTCCCTGAACCGCCCAATCTTCCCTGCCCGGTAGTGGAACTGGAACGTGCTGTGCACTGCGTGGGGGGTTGCGGTCACGGTCACTCCAAGCCTGCAACCTACCAGGCAGCCTCATTCGTACCAGTAAGGGAACGAGAGAGTAGGGAGAAGGGAAAATCCGACTCACTCGGGGGGGTCGAGAGCCCACAGCCCCGCTTCCCTGAACCGCCCGATCTTCCCGGCGCCATAGTGGAACTGGAACGTGCTGTGCACTGCGTAGGGGGTGACCCCGATCCGCCTGGGCATCTGCTGCTCGAAGAAGACGTGGCCGTTGCAGAAGAGAACGAGGGGCAGCAGCGCGAGCTTGAGGCGACGGGAGAAGGCCCAGAACACCCGGTTGCTGATGGGGCGACCCGTGGTGGGGGAGGAGACGACCTGGGGGGGGAGGGGAGGGGAGGGGGGAGGGGAGGAGGGGGAAGGGGAGAATATGGGGAGGGGGAGGAGGGGGAAGGGGAGGATATGGGGAGGGGGAGGATATGGGGAGGGGGAGGAGGGGGAAGGGGAGGATATGGGGAGGGGGAAGGGGAGGATATGGGGAGGGGGAGGAGGGGGAAGGGGAGGATATGGGGAGGGGGAGGAGGGGAAGGGGAGGATATGGGGAGGGGGGGGGAGTGGGCGAAGCAGGAGCATGGGAGATAGTGGAAGGAGACGGAGGAGAAGGTGGAAGTGCCTTGAGTTGATTTGAAGCAAAGAAGGCACAGCAGACCCGGTTGGTGTTGGGAGCTTGTGGTGGAGGAGGAGACAAGCTGGGGAGAGGGAAGGGAAGGAAGGGCGAATAGGGATGGAGAGGGGATGGGTGTGGGGTTTAGGGGAAGGAGGGGAGGGAGGGGAAGGGGGGAGGCGAGGGGATGAAGGAGGGGACCTGTGCACGGGGCAGAACTTGCATTGTGAGCATCTTAATCCCAGAGAAGCAGATCAACAGACGTCCCAAAACACCACACACCACACCACACCACACCACACCACACCACACCACACCACACCACACCACGCCACACCACGCCACGCCACGCCATACCATACCCCATCCCACCCTACTACACCTGTATGGGAAACACCTTATAACGGAGCAGCAGGTTGAATGCATGCTGGTCCCCCATATCTTCTCCCACCCCTCGCTGCAGCCCATGCCAAACCACACCCCACCCCACCCCACCCCACCCCACCCCACCTCACCTCACCGCACCAAACCGCACCCCACCACACCGCACCACACCGCACCTCACCTCACCTCACCCCACCCTACTACACCTGTATGGGAAACATCTTGTATCGGAGCAGCATATTGAACGCATGCTGGTCTCCCCATATCTTCTCCCACCCCTCGCTGCGCCCTCGAGTCCGCATGGCGTGGTGCCACGTCAACGCTAGCGCGACAGAATCGGGGGATGCCCGGAAGAAAAGAATCCCGGTGTTGAGTGCGTGCTCGTACGCGTTGCCGAAAATTTCGGTTGCCCGAGGAGTGGCGTTGCGAAACCAGCCCTGCGCGTCTGTACCGACCATCACACTGGGGTTGTGCTGCTGGCTGCGAGAGGGGTGGGGGTGGAGGAGGGGGGAAATGGGGAGCGTTGGAGGGGCAGAGCGTGGGGAGTGGCGTTTCAAAACCAGCCCTGCGCGTCCGTGCCGACCATCACACTGGGGTTGCGCTGCTGGTTGAGAGGGGGCGGGGGGGGAGAGGAGTTGGGGAAAGAGGGGAAGAGGGGAAGAGGGCGAGCTAAGGGGAGAAGTCAAGAGGGCAGTGGGAAATGAGGGGGAGAGGTGTGGAGGTGGCAGGGAAGGAGAGAATAAGGTGGCAGGGAAGGAGAGAATAAGGTGGCAGGGGGGGAAAGTATTAGAGAGGGTGGAGGCCGCACACAAAGGGTGCACAGAGCATAGAGCGTGGGGAGTAGCATTGCAAGACCAGTAGGGTGGCATTACTCGTGAATGGTAAGGCAAAAATCAGTGACGCTCATTAGTGTATGTGAAGCTGCATGCCATGCACACCACACCACACCGAACCGCACCGCACCGTACCGTACCTCGCCACGTCATTGCTGTGCGAGAGCGAATCGGACGTCACGAACACGTCAGCATGCGCCACGTCAGCATTCTCGTAAAAGTACGCGTGGGGATCTCTCAACCAAACCACGTCAGTGTCACTTAGTAGCACGTCCCACCCAGCTTCTAATACTGCCAAGACAAAAGCCGTCTTTAACATGCCCATGCCCTGAAAAGCCGTGGCGTTGCTCCGGAAGTTTCCTGGAGGGAGCACCCCGTGCAGGCGGATGGATGGGATGTGGTGATGTTGGGTTAACTGCGGTTTTGGGAGAGAGAGAGAGAGGGGGAGGGGGGAAGTCGGGGGAAGGGAAGGAAACGCGAAGGGGGAACGGGTAGAGGGAAGGGGGCAAGGAGGCAGAAGGGGGGAGATGGAAGGAGAAGAGGACAGGGTTATGCTGTGTTAGAAAGGTAAGGCCTTACAAACCCTAAAGTGCATCCCACATCCCCAAACCCAATAATCAGATCTATAAAACCCAGTACCTCATTTACTGTCTGACTGACTCAATGGATACTGGAAACCGCCTATCACTACCCCTTTTCCCCTCACCCCGCCTCCGCGCCTTCCCCCTCACTCCCTCCGCGCCTTCCCTTCCCTCCCCTCACTCCGCGCCCCTTTTCCCCATAAGCAAACCGTTCGTTATCAGCGGATCAATCAAATCTGCTCAAATTTCCTCTCTATCTCCCAACCCTCTTCCCCCCTTTCACCAGACCTCCTAAACTTGACGACCGAGATCCGATATCTCAGTCAGCTGTGGCCCTAATCCAACGGTTGAGGTTGAGTAAAAAAACACACGAAGCCTCCCCAGACGTTTCCTGAAACCCTATCGCCCCCTCCTTCCCCCCTCCTCTCCCCTCCCCACTCCCCTCCCCATTCCCCCTTCCCCCGCACATCCCGTCAACGGCCTCTCTCCTCTTCCCACCCAGACGTTAACGAGAGATGAGAACGAGAGGTGTGACAGGCAGACGTCGAGGAGGGACGTCAATTCGAGACGTAGACGAGAGACGTCAATTTGAGACGTGAGACGTCAGAACGAGACGTAGACGAGAAAGGGGTATAGCGGGAGGCGAAAGCGAGGTCCGTCAGAGAGACCTAAACAAGCGTGAAGAGAGAGGTACCGAGGGATAAAAGACGAGGGCGGCAAATTGAGGCGCAAACCAGTCAATTCCAAAAACCCAGGAAATCGCGACGCGTCTAGCGTGAACAAAAAAAATCAGACGTGACGTAAAAAAAAATAAGCGCGGAGATGCGCGAGTTGCACTGACTTTGGGTGTAGCAAAACCGTACGCGTTAAAGGGACACCTACGTTCATGGTATGGTCGTCCAGCGCACCGACCAGCACGTTCTGTATCCCGCACCGTCGCATGTGCTCCCACCAATTGAGCAACATATCCTCGAACGCGACGTTCGCGATCGTCGCGCACACGCTGCGACCTTTCGTCATCGTCGCCAGCGCTCGCTGCAGCTCGTGCGATTGCACCATGCGATGGCGCGCCTCCGGATCCAGTTCCGGCGACCCCGCCGGAACCGTCGCCGCCGCCGCTGCAGGCGACGCCGACGAGGATATTGACGATGGCGACGCGGACGTGGACACAGACGGCGCTGACGTGGAATTGCCACGCATCGACGATTCGCCGCCGCTTTCGCGCTGTCCACTCAGCGCCGTCGTCGTCGCACTCCCTTGTAACCCTTCGCGAGAAGGTACACCGCCGCCCTGATTCCCGGCGCTCGACGAGGAGCCAGTGTCGCCGCCATTCGCAGGCGGCGGTAGCGACGTTAGCGAAAATAACGACGACGACGACGAAGACGATGGCGACGATGACGGAGGCGGCGGCGGTGGCGGCGGCTGCGGAAGCGAGCGGCGCCGCCGGTCGAGCTGTCGCCGCGCGGCGGCGGCGGAAGCACCAGTGAGCAGGGCCGCCGCTGCGCCGCGGTGGCGGGAGAGCGTCGACAGCGTAGCGAGGCCGTCTAAAAGGAGGACGTGAGCGGAGAGAGAGCCGAGGAGGAACCCGGTGAGGAGGAGGAGGAGGAGGATCAAGCGTTGGTTGACGGTTAGAGGGGGGCGATGTAGCGATGATGATGGTGGTGATGGTGGTGCTTGTGACTGTATCGATTGTGACAATAACGAGGATTTTTTTGGCAATTGTGGATGGGCTTTGCACGAGGGGTGATGGAAGGTATGATGGAGCTGATGCGATGACGCCGCCAGCGACGGTTGCGACGGCTGCGATGGATGATGCGACGGCTGCGAGTGTTTTCGGCGATTGCTCGCCGCGGATTCGCATGCTGCTGCAGAGCAAGTACCACATGCGAGCATGGCGACGGATGCGACTGTAATGTGACTCGTGTCACTCGCCGCGGGGTCGAACAACGCGCGAGAGCGGCGACAATTTTATTCTCCAAAACGAAAAAGGAGCCAAGGATAATAGACGATACTATATTATGTGAAAAATAATCGTAAGGAATCAGACACATCCGCCGTACGCGACGGTGGTCCGCCTTCCCGCTTGCGAGATTTGCGATTTGTGCTACCTACAGATCCGAACGACCTTCACAGCTGAGAAAGTGCATAATGGTACAACCCGCCACGGGTAAAACCCTGCGATTCGATCTGTACTACGCAAGATTTAAAGACGAATCCCAGCAATCACGTGAAATTCGGCGAAGCAGTCTGGTCGAGTCATCTTTGCTGGCGTGTAAGCTCGAAGCCATTGGTTTCTCGAGACTTCTGCGAGTTGAGTTTTGCCTTTTCGTTGTGCGATGATAGCGAGCTGGTTCACTGAATTTCATGCGGTTTAATAGGGTTTTCCCAGGGTAAGAGAAGGTACTCAGCCATTATAGCATTGAAACGCATGACACCGAAAAAAACCACACCATCGAGTGATGCCCCGCCTGTTCGGTGGCTAGTAGTTCAGTGCGGTTAAGAAAGTGTTTAACACGATAATAAGAATTATTGCGAGACACCGCTTTGGAACGTATCCCACCGAACAGCCACCATGGAGTGTTTTCCCCAGAAGAACCCAAACGCCTCGGGGATATGCCAGCCAATAATAAAACGAGACTGCCATTCCTCGCTGGTGGAGAAGCTTTCGAGAGAGAAAGTCACGGCCCACGTCACCAGCACGAGTCGCAGCAAACCTGGCGACGGCAGTGGAGCAGCTTGTCGTAACCCTGGACACCAGAGGTTGTTACTGTGTATGGGTTGTGACGTGCAGTTTGGCGGGGTTGAGATAAGAGACGGGCAGCCGACGGTTGAGTTCTGATATTGATCTGAGGAACTCGGCTGGATGGATGATCGCCCGCGAAATAACTGCAGGAGAGGGAATGGAAGGCAGCCAGGTACAGAGCGGAGCCGTTTCAAGCCATTAAAAACACTCGAGACTACACTCGATATTTTAGGGGCCGGGCCGTTTCAAGCCATAAAAAACAGGGCGGGATACTTCTTCCTCCATAGCCACTTCGTTTAACAGCATGATTTTAGATGTGGAAGAAGACACTAAGCTCAAGGTCTTTCCTAACTCTAAAACAAATTTGACGAGTAGGGACATGGCAAGGCAGCACCCGGCCATTTACCGGGTGAGCAGATATATAACATGGTGTGGATCTTAATTTGAGTAGTCATTGAGCTGCTCTCGAAACAGCTCTCATTACGCCGGAGTGGATGGATTTAGGGTCTGCTGGTAGGGGCAGAAGGGGAGGAGGAGAGTGGGGGTCGGGGAAGTAGTCCCGCTAGCTTCTAAGCGAGCAAAATACTTTCTGCCAGGGAATCTGAGGGTTTCCTTATCAATATCTTTTGACTACATAATACAGATGCTCCGGGTTAGAGGCCCTCGCTGAAAGAGCCCCTTTTCCCCCTTGTGTAGAGTTTTCCGATATCGCCTAGGGTTGGCCCGACCCCTATAGTCCTTTTTTTGGCGGGAAATTTTGCAGCATGACCGAATCATTGCACGAATCAGCTCTGCAGCCAATCAGATGCTCCAGATCGAACCAGCCCCAACATTCAGGGAAAATGAAAGAAGGGATTATTGATTTGATATTTAACTTTGGAATTGTAAGTAATTGTTTCTCTTGAGCGTGATTAATTCTCAATCCTGTTGCGCGGTCTCCAGCTCGCGCGACGATGACATCTCCTTTACCTCGCTTACAAGGTAAACGAGACTTTTTACCTTCTATTCGACCCCCAAACAATAATTGATTTTGTTTTGTTTTGCCCCTCTGTCATGCGACATTGATCAGCGCGGGGAACCGAATCTACGTAAAAGACAAAATCCAAAGACTAGTAGCCAAAAAACCACTCTTCATGCAATTTTCCTGATTGGGACTGTAAGTATCGCGTTCTGCCCGGGGTTTGAAGGGTTTCGCACATAGTCCGTGCGCGGCGTCTCAGTCCGTCGGACTATAAACGAGAACACTTGTAAGCATATATCGATATGACCCTGAAAGGCGCGGGAACAAGGGGGGTTCAGCCTGGCTGACAGCCCTTGATTTGTCGAACGAGCATGCAGAGCAGGTCTGACGAAAGGTATCCAGGCTCCAGATCTGCCAAACGCAAGAAGCCAGCGACAAATCGCAGCCGAGAGACCACCCATCTATAAATATATCGAATCATTGAACGAATCATCTGATCATCGGGTAACTGAGAAACCAGGATCATGTACAGTCTTTCTAGAAGCAATACAGTACATTGCGATGACAGCGGACCACCCCACGCCATCGCCTCGCCCATAACCCGCCTGTGGTGGTTGGATCTGCGGACTTCGTCAAACGCCACGGACAGGCACCTGGGTAGCTGACAATCTCGCCCACTAGAAGCGAAAGTCGCAAGTCAAATTCGTCCACTGGGCTTTTCACACAAAGCTGGATTTGCCATCATGGTCAACCAGTTACGTTCGCTAAAAGCAGCCGAATATCCTGCTCGTTCGGTCCTAGTTTCATATAATTTTAACATAAAACAGTTAAATATCCAGCCTTCTTACCGTGTTCACAACATCTAAACTTCTTTGTCATGCAGCCGCCACACCACTATGATGGTTACTGACCTTATACAAGTAGTACCCTAAAAACATGGATTACCCCCTCGACATCGACACACCTGACTGCATCCGGCTCATCCGCAACCTCGTCAATTCCCTTAATCAATTCGATTCGACCCAACACTTGAAGACGATCAGACTCATCTATATGGCCGATTGTGGCCCAAATCACACACATCCATAGAAAAATGATGTGCACAATCCAGTTAATGAAATACGGTATGGTATGCCAAAATTAATGGACAACATAAGTTATCAACGTTGCCAGCACAGGACTCCAAGAAGAAACAGGAGCGACATTCCCACCCGCCATTAGAATAATGGGGAAAAAATCTGAGTGGGTCCACAACCCGCGGCAGGCATCCGTATGATGGAAAAGAGGGAGAAAACTGCCTCTGACTCCTTGTTTGTCCCCATAGCCACTGTTCAATGACAGTCCTCATCCGTCTTATTTTTTTCTCCAAGAGGCAGGCACCTCTGCCAGAAGGCTTTGTCATAAGGTACCGAACCTTCCTTCCTAGCACTAGCACTATCCAACTCCCCTCAACCAACAACGAACGCAATTTGAAAGCCTGAAAGCTGTCGAAATATGTTAAATACGGTAATAGAAACAGACATTTTATAAGCCCAACAAGATACTGTACAATGGGACACATGCAAGAAACGGGTTGAAAACTAAAACCCGAAATATAGTGAGCCAAACTGTCAGAGTATTATAGCTGATGCATGTTTGTAGGCTATAGTGGGGTAGCACATATGGGGTACAGAGTTTCTAGGGTTGTATTTGTACCCAATCTTTCCTTAGTCATTCATTCCTGTTCGGTTATTCTCACATGGTATAGAGCGGGTCCTTCTACGGACCGTTTTTTTTTGGGCCCACCGAAGCGCCCCCCGAGGTGCGTTTTTTTTTTTAGCGACCCCTCGAGTCGTCATTTTCCCTGCGGCCCCGCCGCTTTCACTGACGTGGCCCCGCCGCCCTCTCTGACAGGGCCCCGCCGCCGGCCCTTACGCGGCCCCGTCGCCGGCTCTCACGCGGCCCCGCAGCAGGCTCTGTCGCGGCCCCGCCCCGGCCTTTACGCGGCCCCGCCGCCTGCTCTCACGCGGCCCCGCCCCGGCTCCTTCGCGGCCCCGCCGCCTGCTCTCGCGCGGCCCCGCCCCGGCTTCTACGCGGCCCCGCCCCGGCTTTCACGCGGCCCCGCCGACGGCTTTGTCGCGGCCCCGCCCAGGCCCTTACGCGGCCCCGCCACCTGCTCTCACGCGGCCCCGCCCCGGCTCCTTCGCGGCCCCGCCGCCTGCTCTCGCGCGGCCCCGCCCCGACTTCTACGAGGCCCCGCCCCGGCTTTCACGCGGCCCCGTCGACGGCTCTGTCGCGGCCCCGCCCAGGCCCTTACGCGGCCCCGCCGCCTGCCCCCGTCGCGGCCCGGTCGCCTCCTGACGGCCCCGCCGTCCCTTCGTGACGGCCCCGCCGTCCCTTCCTGACGGCCCCGCCGTTCCCTCCTGACGGCTCCTGCCGTCACCTTCTACCGGCCCCGCAACTGCACCTGCTGGTCCCGCCGCTGCACCTACCGGCCCCCGCCACCCACCCCCCCCTTTTCCCGTCGCCTGTCGAGGCGACCTGAGGGGGCCGCAAGAGGGGTGGCAGGTGCGTGGCCTCCCCTGCTTCTCCTCCTCCTTCATCGCTCACCTTCAGCCGCCGAGCCGCCCTTCACCCGAGCCGCCCAGCAGCCGAGCCGCCCTGCCGCCGAGCCGCCGGGTCGCTGAGCTGCTGAGCTGCAGTTGCTGCCGAGCCGCCCTGCCGCCGAGCCGCCGAGTCACCGAGCAGCTGAGCTGCAGTTGCTGCCGAGCCGCCTTGCCGCCGAGCCGCCCGAGTCACCCGAGCCGCCGAGCCGCCGAGCTGCCGAGCCACTGAGTCGCCGAGCCTACTCTTCCCACCACTGGTGAGCTCTTGCCCTGCTAGCACGCTGCGCGTCTGCCTGCCTGCCTTTTGGCTTGCCTGGCTGCCTGCCTTCCTGCTGCTAGTCCTGCTCCTGCTTCTCCTTGCGGAGCCAGATGCAGCCCCAGCGATGCCTGCGTGCGTCCCTCACGCCCCAGCAGCTGCGTGAGTGGTACGCTGGTTGGGGCTATAGGGGTGGCGACGCTTCTCCTACTTCCACTCCTGCTGCTTCTACTCGTGGTGGCGGCCGGATGCAGCTCCCGCGACCCTCTCGCGTGTCTCTCACGCCTCGCCAGCTTCGTGAGTGGTACGCTCAGAGTGGAGGGTCTCTCAGTGCTGTTCGCTGCTCTTACGTGATTCGCACTGGTACTCGGACTGGTCAGCCTTGTGGGACACGTAGTCATACACCGTCCCGCTGCTTCGCCCGTCTGAGCGACGCCTGGCGTGCCGTGTTTGGCGACGAGGCTGAGCTTCCCGACTGGGTGGAGTTGCTTAGGCAGAGGGTAGATATATATGCTCTTGACTATGATGCTATTCTCACTGCCATGTATGCATTGCCTACTAGTGCTGACCGTGCCGGTCACCTGTGCGTCCCGCTTGACCCAGGTATAGGACCTGCTGCTCTAGCTACTGGTGAGGCTGCTGCTCTGGGTGCTAGTGAGTCTCCTGCTCCAGGTACAGGTGCGGCTGCTGCTCTAGGTGCTCGTGAGTCTGCTTCCTCAGGTGCGGGTGAGGCTGCGCTCTCAGGTACCGCGTTGGCTTCGGCCTCCCTCACCTTTACACTTGACTCTGGGGCTTCTCGCTCCTTCTTTCGGAACCGCACCACGCTCACGCCGCTTGGCCGGCCGGTTGCTGTCTCCCTGGCTGACCCCTCTGGGGGTCCTGTCCTCGCTCACTTCTCCACTGTCCTCCCGTGTCCGGCTGCCCCCTCGGGCACCCTGTCTGGCCTGTACCTCCCCTCGTTCTCGACGAACTTGGTGAGTGGTGCAGACCTACAGGATGCGGGGGTTCACCAGTTCACTCCTGCGAGTCAGCGGGTGACCCACTGCACGGACGCACGCACAGGCCGACACCTGGCCACGTTCTCGCGTCGGCCAGGGTCGAGTCTCTACACCCTGAGCGTTGAGTCTCCTCCTGTCCCTGCGTCTGGTCAGGTGGCTGCGTCGGGTCAGGTGCTTGCTGCTGCGTCCCGGTCAGGTCCTGAGTCTGCCCCCTGTTCTTGTCGACTCCTGTCTCACGAGACTCTCCTGTGGCACCACCGTCTTGGCCACCCCTCCTTGCCCCGTCTTCGGAGCATGGCTTCCCGTGTCCTTGTCTCTGGTCTTCCTCAGTCTCTCCCTCCTCTCCCCTCCGGGCCAGGACCTTCCTGTGTCCCCTGTGTCGAGGGTCGCCTCCGGGCTACTCCTCACTCCTCCCACTTCCCCCCGACAGAGGCTCCCCTGCAGACGCTTCACATGGATGTGTGGGGCCCAGCCCCCGTCCGTGGGCAGGGTCACGAGCGCTACTTCCTGTTGGTGGTTGACGACTACTCGCGTTACACCACAGTCCTCCCCTTGCGCAGCAAGGGTGCGGTCACTGAGGTGCTGATCGACTGGATCCGCGAGGCTCGTCTCCAGCTCAGGAAGAGCTTCGGCTCGGACTTTCCTGTTCTGCGTCTGCACTCGGACAGAGGCGGAGAGTTCTCTTCTCGCCTTCTGCGAGACTACTGTCGTGCACGGGGGATCCGCCAGACCTTCACGCTTCCGGACTCACCACAGCAAAATGGGATTGCTGAGCGCCGCATTGGCATGGTCATGGATGTCGCTCGTACGTCCATGATGCATGCGGCTGCCCCCCATTTTCTGTGGCCGTTTGCGGTGAGGTACGCGGCGCATCAGCTCAACCTTCACCCCCGGGTCTCTCGACCTGCGATGTCCCCAGCCTTGCTGTGGACGGGGAAGGTTGGTGATGCGTCTGTGTTCCGTGTCTGGGGATCTCGGGCATTTGTCCGCGACTTGTCTGCGGACAAGCTGTCCCCTCGTGCTGCTCCCTGTGTCTTCCTTGGCTTCCCCACTGACGCCCCAGGGTGGCAGTTTTACCACCCCTCCTCTCGTCGTGTTCTGTCCTCCCAGGACGTCACGTTCGACGAGTCAGTCCCCTTCTACCGTCTCTTCCCCTACCGCACTCCTTCCCTCCCCCCTCCCCCGGACTTCCTTGTGCCGGTTCCCCCCCCGGTAGACCCCCTCCCCCCTCAGGTTCCTGCCCCCTCAGGTGTGTCCCAGGTAGACGCCGTTGACCCGGTCGAGGTTACAGGTGACTCTGGTGCTGCTGCGGGTGCTGAGCCTGGGGGTGCTGACTCTGGGGGTGCTGTGCGCGGGGGTGCTGAGCCTGGGGGTGCTACTGCTGGGGGTACTGGGCCTGAGGGTGCTACTGCGGAGGGTGCGGAGCCTGGGGGTGCTGAGCCGGGGGGTGCTGTGCCTGGAGGTGCTGGGTCTGGGGGTGCTGGGTCGGGAGCTGCTGAGCCTGGGGGTGCTGCGTCTGGAGCTGCTGCGCCTGGGGTTTCTCCTGCTGCTGCATCTCGCCGGGAGCCCCTCTCTCCACAGGAGCTGCGCGAGTGGTTCGCTCGCTGCTGGAGGCGTGCTGCTGAGTCTAGAGGTGCTGCTGGAGCTGGAGCTGGAGCTTCTTCGACCGTCGAGGGTGCGGGTGCTGCCGGTCCCGGAGCTGCTGGACCTGCGGGTCCTCCTGGAGCTGGAGCTGCTGAGGGCGTTGGTGCTGAGCCTACTGCTGTTGGTCCTGCCGCTGGAGGTGTGGGTGGCGCTGGTGCTGTCGCTGAGGGTGCTAGTGCTGTCCCTGCTGCGTCTGGAGCTGCTGAGCCTGGGGTTTCTCCTGCTGCTGCGTCTCGCCGGGAGCCCCTCTCTCCACAGGAGCTGCGCGAGTGGTTCGCTCGCCGCTGGAGGCGTGCTGCTGAGTCTGGAGGTGCTGCTGGAGCTGGAGCTGGAGCTTCTTCGATCGTCGAGGGTGCAGGTGCTGCCGGTCCCGGAGCTGCTGGACCTGCGGGTCCTCCTGGAGCTGGAGCTGCTGAGGGCGTTGGTGCTGAGCCTACTGCTGTTGGTCCCGCCGCTGGAGGTGTGGGTGGCGCTGGTGCTGTCGCTGAGGGTGCTGGTGGTGTCCCTGCTGCGTCTGGAGCTGCCACGCGGCCTCGGCCGTACTTTGTTCCGCTCCTGCAGCAGGTTCTTGGTCTTTCTCCTCCAGTAGAGGGTCCACCGCCTGTCCAGTCGCAGTCTCTACTGGAGCCTTCCTCTCCACTGCCTGCTCCCTCTCCTTACACTGGTCCTACTGGAGGTCTTGCTGAGCGTCGTGAGCCTGCGTCTCGTCCCGCGTCGCCTGTTCGTGCTGCTCGCGCTAGTGGTCGCAGTTCGCGTCAGCGTCCTCCTCCTGTCCCTGGCACGCACCAGATGTCTTTGCGTCCGTCCACTGCTCCTCTGCGTGCCCCTTTGCCTTCTCCTCCTGAGTCCTCTCTTCCTGCGCTTGCCGACCCTGAGTCGGACTCTCTTCGTGCTGCCAGCCCTACTGTCACGCGTCTGCTTGCTACTGTCGTCACTGACCCCTCTTTTGAGTCCACTGCTGCGTCTGCTCTAGTCGCTGAGCTCGTCGACTTTGCTGCTCGCTGTCGTCTCGACTACGCTGCTAGTCTTGTTGCTGAGTCTGCGTCTGTCTGTCCTCCGTCCGTCGGGGGTGAGTGTGCTCTTGGCACGGACGTCCTAGAGGACAGGCAGGAGGAGTTACAGTGTCTAGCGGCTGCTTCACCTCATCTCGCGTCTGTACTGCTTGCCCCTGAGGGAGACCCGGATGCACTAGACATCCCGACTCCGCGTTCTTACGCGGAGGCCGTAGAGGGTCCCTACTCCTCTCAGTGGCAGGCAGCTATGGATGCAGAGATGGCTTCCTGGAAGTCCACAGGCACCTACGTTGACGCGGTTCCCCCTCCTGGGGCGAACATCGTCAGTGGCATGTGGATCTTCAGGGTGAAGCGGCCGCCGGGCTCTCCACCTGTCTTCAAGGCACGGTACGTTGCTCGTGGCTTCAGTCAGCGGCAGGGAGTTGACTACTTTCAGACCTTCTCTCCCACCCCGAAGATGACTACTCTTCGGGTGCTGCTGCACATAGCCGCTCAGCGCGACTACGAGCTTCACTCTCTCGACTTCAGCACTGCGTTCTTGCAGGGTAGCCTGCACGAGGAGATCTGGCTTCGCCGTCCACTTGGCTTCACTGGGACTTTCCCTCCTGGCACCCAGTGGAGCCTCCGACGGCCAGTCTACGGTCTCCGTCAGGCACCGCGTGAGTGGCACGACACACTGAGGACTACGCTTGCGGCTCTTGGGTTTGCTCCTTCTACTGCTGACCCGTCGCTGTTTCTTCGCACCGACACTTCCCTGCCGCCGTTCTACATCCTCGTGTACGTCGACGACTTGGTCTTTGCCACAGCGGACACTGCTGGACTCGCCTACGTGAAGTCCGAGCTGCTGAAGAGACACACGTGCACAGACCTGGGTGAACTGCGCAGCTACCTTGGCTTGCAGATCACTCGGGACAGAGCACGCCGCACCATTACCTTGACTCAGTCACACATGGTGCAGCAGGTCCTTCAGCGCTTCGGCTTTACGTACTCCTCGCCTCAGGCCACTCCTCTGCCTACTCGCCACTCACTCTCAGCTCTGCCTTCGGATGAGTCCGTAGAGTCGAGTGGTCCGTATGCAGAGCTTGTTGGCTGCCTCATGTACCTGATGACCTGCACACGACCTGACCTTGCATACCCTCTGAGCATTCTTGCACGCTATGTTGCTCCTGGGAGACACAGACCGGAGCACATGGCTGCAGCGAAGAGGGTATTGCGCTACCTGTGCAGTACGTCGGGCATGGGGCTAGTGCTTGGAGGGCGGAGTCCAGTGGTCCTTACCGGCCACGCGGACGCTTCTTGGGCTGACGACCAGTCTACGCAGCGGTCGTCACAGGGTTACACCTTCAGCCTTGGTTCCGGCTCTGTCTCGTGGCGGTCTACTCGCTCGTCTTCAGTTCTCGGCTCCAGTTGTGAGGCTGAGATCTACGCCGGGGCCATGGCTGCACAGGAGCTTCGCTGGCTCACCTACCTGCTGACTGACCTTGGAGAGCCGCCTCGTTCTCCTCCAGTGCTGTACGTAGACAACAAGGCCATGCTGGCCTTGTGTCGAGAGCAGCGCTTGGAGCACAGAACGAAGCACATTGCTCTCCGCTACTTCCTTGCTCGTGAGCTGCAGCAGCGTGGTCAGTTGCGACTTGCGTACGTGGCCTCTGAGGCCAACACTGCTGATGTGTTCACCAAGGCACTCGCGCCTTGTGACCATCAGCGCTTTTGCACCCAGCTGGGTCTTGTACCTGTCTTGCCTCACTTGCTCTCCTCTTGACTTCACTTGTACTGTGACATATATATATACCTGCTCTTGCTTGTCTAGTTTTATATATATGTCTGTACCCCTGCATGTGAACTGGCCTCTGGCCCTGCTCTTGTGCTCGGACTGTGTGGTGACTTTGTGATCCACCCTGAGCTTGTTTTGCTTTGCTTTGCTTGACTGGTCTTGTGACCCCTTGTTCTCCCCCACTTAGCCTATGGGGGTGTGTCAGAGTATTATAGCTAATGCATGTTTGTAGGCTATAGTGGGGTAGCACATATGGGGTACAGAGTTTCTAGGGTTGTATTTGTACCCATTCTTTCCTTAGTCATTCATTCCTGTTCGGTTATTCTCACACAAACAACCCAAAAAAAGAGAAACGGATACAAAACCTTAGTAGTTTTGTAGTAGTGGAAGTAATATAGAAAGGTGGGGCTCCCCGTGCTTGAATAGAAAATTATGCCTCTTATCTAACGCGGCACACATATGTACTTAGCCCCGACCTTCCCAGCACAGGCATTGCCATTGTAGGTATTGAAATCTGAAGCTGCCTGGCTCATAGTGCCCCCATAGTAGCTGTAAGCACCGGAACAGGTCAGCGATGGGGACACATTCTTGGGCCGGCCCTTGGTGCATTTTCCGAGTAAAAACGGCCAGTAATCTGCTTGCAGACACACCTGGGGGCACCACGCGGGGCACGGGGTAGAAAAGAAAAGAGAAGAAAGAACGATAGGAGGATGGGAACAGGAAAGGTTGGGAGCAAAGCAAGGATGGACACTGTAAGTGCCCCCGATGATTGGCTAGCTCCAAATCTCCTCATTCTCCCACCTACCACCTCCCGTTGCGCATCCCCTCTCCCCACCCATTCCTTTCCCACTTGCACTTCTCACCTGCACGCCGATTTTGTTGCCAACAGCCGACGTGGTGAAAGGGATGGTGTTGGAGCAGACAAGACCGGGGTTGTTGCGGTAGAGCTCAGCCCAGGTAGAAGGAGTGCTTGGCAGTCCCAACCCCTGCAGCAATTTCTCGCACGTGCTCTGTGCAGCGAGCCTGGCGTATTTCACACACTGAGGGACGCTGTAGGCGTATGTTCTGTTGCGCTCCACACAGATCGAGCGGCCGGGCTTGATGGTTTGCGTGCAGTCAAGGCCAGGGTTGAGGTCTGTGAGATCGTCTCTGGTGAGTTTGATAGAACTGGCAATGGACACACATGTGTCGCCCTGGAGGGTGAAGGAGGTATGAACGGATGGAAGAGGATGGAAGGGATGGAAGAGGATGGAAGGGATGGAAGAGGATGGAAGGGATGGAAGAGGATGGAAGGGATGGAAGATGACTGAGAAGGATGATTGATGGACAAGAGACTATCCGCATTTATGGGGCATTCGTTGGATGCTGTTTTGAGGTGGGTAATATGATATCTAGTGAGTTGCAACGTGGCAATATGGTGATGCATGCCGGTGCTGCAGAGTGAAGTGAGGATAAAAGGGATGAAATGAATTAATGATTGGCATACGATGCAAGAAGAGGGGAGATGATGAACAATGTTGAGAATCGGAAACATTTTAATTGAGCATCAGGGGTGCAAAGTAGCTGGGGATACGAAGCCGGGGAAGTTGCAAAGTATTGATGTGCTGATGCATGATGGTGTAGTCACTTGAGACAGAAGCAGACGCATTGAGGCGAGGCTGCTCGGTTTGGCGAAGCGGAGCGAGTAAGAAGGCGAGACAAGAAGGCGAGACAAGAAGGCAAGACAAGAAGGCGAGACAAGAAGGCGAGACTAGAAGGCGAGACAAGAAGGCAAGCGAACAAGAGTGACTTGAATAGATGGAATCACAATGCTCTAGTGAAAGGACAATATCTCGCACTCGGGAAAAAATAGATAATAATAATAAATAAAATAAAGAACACAGACAAGGATCCAAGGCTATTTTATTGCTGGCTCCAGCACTCACACTGAGAACGTAGAAGAAGGCAGTGCAGGGGATGACAGGAGACTCAGCGAGCTGAAGCACCGTCCCTTTAGGTAGCGCTTTGTTGCATGCAACGGCCTGCATTAGGCAGTACAGGCATTGGAAATCAAAGGCATTGGGAATCACACGCATTAGGAATTACAGGCACTGAGAAATATATGGATTTAAGAGCACAGGCATGAGGGTTTTGGGCCAACTGCAGATACAGATTCTAAACAGCAAAGCAGAGGAACATGGCAAATAACAAGCCCATCGTGAACCTGCCTATTCAGGCCCTTCAAGCTATTCAGGCTATCCAAGCAGAGGAATAAAACTTGTTTGTCCCAACCTATTCAGGCCTTCCACGCCAGCCGAGTTCAGTCAACCCTTTCAGTTGATCTCTCCTTACCGAGTTGCCGTCAGCTGTGAAAACTGCGGGCTGGAAATCCTGTGAGGGAATACCATTCTGATTCCACGTCCCCGCACAACTAGGACGGCTTCTGACTCGACTCAACTAGGGCGAATTCAGTTCTTTCTTTCCTTCCCATGCATGGTGATCTCCCCTTACCGACTTCTGCAGAGTGAACTGCATGCTGCCTGATGATATCCCCTTACTGTGTTCTGTTGAGCGAATTGCGTGCTGGAGAGCCCTGCAAGGGAATACACGTCCACGCACTGCCAGTTGTCACCAATTACCGTCATGCTGGTGGCAGTCATGTTAGCTGGAGGGGAAAGCGAGAGGGCGAGGGATGAAAAGAGGAAAAAAAAACAGAAATTCGCAACCATAAGGGACAAAGCTTCTGCGGCTTCCACAAAAATGAATTCTCAGTGAAGGGACAAGCTGAGTTTTGAAGAGGCGACGGGGGCGACAAGGATAGAAGGAAGGACGATGCTACTCACTTCCTTGCGCATTCCTCAACAAGCTTCCTTCCTTTGACTCTTAAACCCTCCCCAAGCTCAACTAGTGACAGTCATTCAGTATAAGGACAGCATGCGGCTCAGTCATTCAGCAAAAGAACAATACCCAGAAATACAAAATCTCGTGAAACGGGTTCGGGGGACTGGGCTGTTGGAGAGAATAATGGGCACGTGGGAAAGAATAAGAGGCAGAGGAAGGCGAGGGAGAAGAAGCACCTGTCTTGCAGGTGGGGAACAAAGAGGAGAGCTACAAATGTTGGAGGAGGAACAAGAGAGTAGAGGAAGGTGGGGTTGCAGCAGCACCTGGGTCGCAGGTGGGGAAGTTGTCAATGGTTCGGCTGGGGACGTAGTTGGGAGGGCAGATGCAGGAGTAGGCGCCCTTGCCATCGTTGATGCATGTGCCCACAGCGCAAGGGTTCTTGAAGTACGACCCACACACGTCCACTGTTAAGAGGGGTGGAGAGGAGTAATAGGGAGTGGTGTAAGGAGACGAAGGGAGGGAGGAGGAAAAAGGGAGGGGGGGGGGGGGGGGGGGGGGAGGGGGGAAGAAGGAGGTGGGGGGGATTACATTTGTGACCAAGTAGATTCAGGGCAAATGTCAGGAGGATTGACCCTTGGCTTGGCACAGAAATACAATACATACATGTGAGTGGTATTTGTTCACATGTGAAAGGTCTGTTTGTTTGTTTGTTTGTTTTATTTTACGGCCCTGCATGGATCCAGAACCTAGAAAAGCTACCAAGAAGCACACAGAACCATGAAGGAACGTTGCAACGATGAGCAATACACCGTATCTCACCATATACACAGATGTTTCCATATCCGTTTGCTGCCTCAACGAAAGGCTGCTTGGTCTGATCCGGAATGGTGCAGTTGCAGGTGTTGCTGTTGGTCTTGAGGTTGGGCATGCAGGTGAAGCGACCGCACGGGTTCATGCTGGGCTGAAGATCTCCATCGCCCTTGTAGCTCTTCAAGCCGCATGGGTCCTTGGGAACTGGAAGGCACAGAAGAGAGGGAGAGAGGGCAGGAGGAGATAAGGGAAGGATGAACCCCATGAACCTCAGGAAAGCTGACGTGTCAGCTTTCTCATGAACCCCTCAAAAGAGAAAGAGATGGAAAGGAGCACGCAAATAGCTCTTATTCTTGGGAATGGGCGTGCTTGCTGACCCTTAAAGAAGCTGTTATCACTGTTCCTTGGGGACTGGATGGCACACAAGATACAGAGGGCAGGAGGAGATAAGGGAAGGATGAATGAACCCCATGGAAAGCTGAAGTTCCATAGAAAGAACCAGGAGCATGCAAATAACTCATAGATATGCTCCATTCTCGGGAATGGAAGCGATTTTTGACCCTTCAAGAAGTAGGAACACAACCTGATATGGTAGGTGCCTCACTCTTGACAATGGGGTAGATGCCAGGCAGCACGTTGATGCCACACACGCCATCGCCTCCCTGCATGTCCATTCGCATGTGGCCCCTGTCTCCCCACTCCTCGCCCCACGAGTTGCGGATGATCCAAAACGGCGGCGCAATGCGGTTCTCACTCCCATCATCCCTCAAAACGAAGTACCCAACAACGAGTACGACGTGGTTCAGGTTGCCGGTATAGCAGCCAGGATCCTGGTACTTGAAAGTCTGGAGACAGAAAGGCAAACATGAAAATATACTGGTTAGATAACATAAATAAGGAAGTGTATATGCACAGCGTATATCAAGTAAAAAAAAACATTAGGAGCACTGGTTGTTCTTTTATAAACAGCAGAACATTGTATGAGTTACATGACATATATTCACGTTCCTGTTCCCCACATTACTGGTAGAAATGTAGCGATAAACTGTGCCACATCACTTGTGGCAAGCAGGAAGCGGAAAGGAGCAACCAACCATTTGTAGACAAACAAAAGCGACTTGGTTTCACTCACCCCGTCGTATTTGGCGAAGGAGGCAACAGTGGCTTCAATGTGAACCACCACTGGCTGCTTCTGCACTGCCAGCAAAAGCCCCACATACCCCTTGAATGCAGTGCGCTCAAAGCCCTGAACAGGGTACGTGATTTTCTGTAATGCAGAAGAGTAAGTCGTGAGGGTTGGGACGGGAAGTGAATGTGATGTAAAAAGGGCAGAAAAATGAGGTTATTAGATTGGCAAAGAGAGGAGAGATTTGCGAGAGAGTGTCGGGCTATAACGAGTGAGAATGTCACTGGCATTGAGTTATTTTTTATTCCTTTAAGATGACCGCACAACCTGAACAGTGCTCAGAACGCCCTTATTGCCTTCCATACCTTATTGCCGTCCATAGTAATGGCCCCCTTTGGCAGCGCCATTAGTTTCTCAAAGGCATCAGTGGGTGAGCCTCCAGCGTTGCATTTGGCTGTCTGGGTGGTGAGGCCCATGGCTGTGAAGAGTGAATCCACTGACAGCTTAGGCGCCTCTAGGTTTGTCGCGATGCCGTATGCTGCTTCTATGCTCGACACCACTGCGTATGCCCAGCATGCATCTGTAGGAGAGCAGAAGGAAGCGCAGGAAGTAGCTTTAATAGTGGGTACAGTGCTGGTGAACAAGAAAGAATGCAAGAATGCAGAAAAAATGCAAGAATGCAGAAAGAGTGCACGAATGCAGAAAGAATGCAAGAATGCAGAAAGAATACCCCCCTGTTGGCGTGGCACTCACTGCAATCGCTCAGACTAGCATTACCAGACCCTGAACTCACTGCAATCTTTCTGGTCCTTGACGGGCCAGCCCAGGAAGGGCACGGAGTCCCAGGAGTGGAGGTCCCTGAAGACCCACGAGTCCTTCTGCCCGGCCGACACTCGGTAGTCCGCACTCACATAGCGTGGGAAGGGGCTTGCTCGTACCGGCACGTATGTATTCAGCGTTACATTTAATCCGTAGGCTGGAGAATGGGAAACATAAGTGCGTGTGAGCAGTTGGGGAGCGAGTGGCAGTGGCAGATGAGCGACACAAGTTGGGTTTGAGGGAAAGATGTGAGGGGACGTGACGGGTAGATGTATGGATGCAACTGGTGCTGCCATTGAGAAGGTATGTGTTAGAGCCTAGAAGACAAGAAAGCATGTCAGAACAGTAAGAATGTTAGATTTTTAGAGGTATTGGTGAACTTAGAAAATCACCCACTCGTGGGTGAAGCATGTTTGATTGATTGATTCTGTGTTAACATGAAAGGACTTGCCTGGATTGATGTTGACTGTTGCAGGTGGGGGAGGAGCACCTGTAGGAAGGAAGACAGGCATGGAGGAAAGAGGGAAAAGAGCAGACCGGTTCTTGGGGCATTGATCGATGCTGGGAGGGCTCACAAGGCCAAGAGGTTAGCGTAACTGCTACAAGTGCAAGCAGCCTAGGGGTCAGGATGGTCAGACCCTCCTCTAGGGCTTTGGCTTGAGCGAGCGTTCCCACCCACCCGTCCGCAGGGCAGAAGCGAGGATGGTATGAATGATAAGCCATTAAGGGAGCTGGCATGGCATATTTAGGATGACAAGCAGGCGAGCGGGATATCTGTGAGGCAACAAAGGAGCTACCAGCCCAATTCTCACCTGTGCGCAGGTACGAGCTCGTAATGGTTTGAATCATGAACGGCTTGACTGTGGTGGATGCCACGAAGCCAAAGTAGAACGCCCGCGGCTGCTCTGGGACAGCCTGGGGCGGCCCCGGTTTCAGCACCGCACACAGGGACAGGCGGGTCTCTATCAGTGGCTTCATTGGCTTCACTGCTGTTGTTGCGAGGAACACCCGAACGAATCCGGGGTCCCCAGGAACATAATCCACCCATGCTGTGTACGGCTTCTTGTTGGCCAGTGGGAACGGGGACTTCACAGCTGCGACTGATTTCTCCTGGCCCTGGATATTCACCCCCACGTGCGGGACTTTGATGGTGTCTTGCGGCTTGTTTTGAAGCACGTCAAACTCAACCGCCATGCTTCGGGTGTCCATCCCACCGTAGCCCACGCCAACGTCGCTCCCCACTGTGTTGGTCGCCGAAACGACAAAAGCGAAGCCGTTGGAAACAGCCCTGCCTTTAGGCGAGAGGGCGAAGGTGAAGTTGACACTGAAGGCCAGCTCGAACCCACAGCCTGGGTACACACGCCCAGCTTCATACATGAAGAGAGGCACTGGGTCTGGGTTGAACATTCCTCCTGCCTCCTTTTTCGCTCCTGCTGTGAGCACGGTTGATGCAGGGATAATTTCCTCCTCTACTGGAGAGACAAGGTCCGTTTCTGCAAGGAATTCGTGTGGACGGATGGAAAAAAGAAGCCACGGAGAGGATGAGGAGGAGGGGTTTTGGGGAAAGGGCGATATTGAAGGCTGGAAAGGATCAAAGTGATGGCGTGCTGTGCTGTGTGAACTGAAATCAAAACAGAGAAGAGTTTCGAGAACAGGGATGCACGTACACTCATCAATCTTGCGCCCCCATCCCAAGCCATTTTCTATTAAACAATGGCCCCGCTTACCATCAACAAGACAGTAGACCCGTCGAAACAAGTTGTACCCTTGCAATGTATCACACAAGCAGGTAGGCACCAAGTTAGGCCCATCGGGGTAACACACCCCATGCCCCGTGCACAGAGGGGCGACAGAACCTATCGAGACGCCACAAAACGCCAAGCATTCTGATTCGGAACGCTGCAGGGGTGTGGTTTCCCCGTCAGCCAGTTTGAAGCAGTTTGCATCCAGCAAGTCTGTCGGCTGAGCAGGCAGAGTGCCCAAGAGGTAGTTGTATGAAAGCACAGCCAGCACGTCAGCTGGCTTCACTATGGGGCCTGTGAAATAGTTGCGAGAGAGGTCGCTGTGGAGGGGGGGGGGAGGGGGAGTGGTGGGGGGAAAGCACAGGGGCGGAGGGCACCTCAGTAAGTTTAGTGCTGCCAATAGCAACAGTATGAGGACGAGAGTGATATACAGTGTGGCTGGCTGGTTCTTGTGGGATTGGGTCCAGAAAGTGAAAAAGGTGTGTCTATTATGAGAAGAATTTTGAGTCGACCAAAAATGATCTCCTGTGGATAGACTCGGTAGGAGCAAGTAGTGCATTCAACGGTGCCCTGTTCTCGCATTCAACGGTGCCCTGTTCTCACATTCAACAGTGCCCTGTTCTCACGGTGCGAGAACAAGGCAACACGCCATAGTGACACACGGCAGTGCATTGAACGGTTGACAGAACGCTCTTGTGCAGCAAATGCGCTAGTAAATGCGGAATTTGCTTCATGACAGTGATGCAGCAAATCATTCAAACGAGAGCACACTGATTTGAAAAGAAGGAAGGAAGAGAAAGTGTGTGAGTGGGATTCCTTGCAGGCAATTCGAAAAGAGACTTACAAAGTCTTGAGGTTTGTGAGCAAGGTGACTGCTTCTGGTATGCTTCCATACAGCAGGTTGTTGGGAAGAGACCTGCGAGCCATCACGTGAAGGCATGGTGGAGGGATGGTGGAGGGATGGTAAAGGTATTGCGAAGAGACATGATGGTGAATGAAATATGATATGCATGTTTGCACTGCATGCACAGTGGGGGAGGAGAAAGCATTAGAGGGAGGATAGAGAAACGGAGAGGAGAGGAGAGGAGAGGAGGGGTGAAGAGAGGAGAGGAGAGGAGAGGAGAGGAGAAGAGGGGAGCGGAGAGGAGGGGAGAGGAGAGGCGAAGAGAGGCGAGGAGAGGAGAGAGAAGCAGAGGAGAGCAGAGGAGTGTAGAGGAAAGGTGTGGAGGTTCAGGAGCATTGCAATGGTTCCCCATGTTGGAGATGAAAGAGCTCTTGATGGTTCCCCATGTTGGCGATGAAAGACCTCTTGATGGTTCCCCATGTTGGAGATGAAAGAGCTCTTGATGGTTCCCCATGTTGGAGATGAAAGAGCTCTTGATGGTTCCCCATGTTGGAGATGAAAGAGCTCTTGATGGTTCCCCATGTTGGAGATGAAAGAGCTCTTGATGGTTCCCCATGTTGGAGATGAAAGAGCTCTTGATGGTTCCCCATGTTCAGGAGGCATTGCAAAAGACATGTTCCAATGGTGCTAGACTGCATTGCAAACAATAGTGGTTTTTGTGCTGAGGGTTGTTGTGACTGTTAAGAAAATCGTGGGTTGATTAATTCAGTACCGACCAACTGTTGTTACATCTACTAGCGATGCACACGGATCAATCGCCACTCACAAGTGCACAAGATTGGTAAGGCTGCCAATGACAGTCGGAATGAAGCCAGTGAGCTTGTTCCTGTCAAGCCACCTGCATATTGACAGATTCAGATTGACAGAAATGGTCACAAACTGTACTGACACAGCATCAACCACTCATCAGTGTACAGTCTGACTGTGCTTCGTCAACATGCATCATCCCCTCTCTCAATTATAACGAGAAAGCTTGTGTAAGAACATGAAGATCCGCCTTACAGTTCCTGGAGACTCTTCAGAGGGGTGATGGTAGCTGGGAGGAGAGGCCCACTGAGGTCGTTCATCCTTAGATCTCTGTGTGGACAGAGAGCGGAGCAGAAGGATGGAACACACAAGGAGAGAAGGAGGATTAGAGAGGAGAGCACACAGACGGTTGGGACAGAAGGAGATCAGAAAGGTCGATGGATTGCAAACAAGGCAGCGCACATGCAGCAGCAGAGGACTGTAGGGTAATTTTGAGGCACCTAAAAAAAAGAGGTGTATGGGTAGTTGTACGTCAGAAGTCCATGCTTTGACTCCCAGCTTATGGAAAAAACCGGAGAGGAGGGCTGGCAAGCGAGAATACAAGTGATGCAGTAGCACAAGGAGCGTAGCACAACAATCTAGTGGAAAGTTGTGACATGCTATACGTGGTAAGGAACCGTTATGGATTAGTTAGTTCTATAGAACACACTGGTGTGACAGGGCGAGAGGGGAACAACTTGAGAAGCAAGCCGCACAGTCAACGAGCGGCTTACAGGAAAACGAGATTGGACAACCAGCTGAGTTTCGAAGGGATGGAGTCGGAGAGCGCATTAAAGCCCAAGTTCCTATAGGCCAGAGGGGCACAGAGAAGGAGGGGTGGATAAGCGTGGGGTTTGATCATGCATCAAATGATTTCTTCTGATAACCTTGCAGCATGCGAATCAGTTAAAACACAGTTTGCGGAGATAAATGACCAGATGAAAGAGCGAAAAGAGGAGCTGTGGTTGCAGTGAAATGGACAGCGGCAGTGATGGCAGCATTAGTGGTAGTAGTAGCAGCATCAGCAATGTTAGCAGCAGAATCAGTAGGTCAGCAGCAACAGTAGGAGCAGCACCTGCAGCAGCACCTGCAGCAGCAGCATCAGTGACATTAGCAGGACATTCAGTAATGAGGCAGCAACGGTTGGAGCGCTGCAAAGCACGTGATAGCAGCAGCATTGCAGTGAGGGAGTGCAGGGAAGAATGGGTAATATAAGGGTATTTTGTGCTAGAGATTTTCACACTAGCGAAGCAAACATGCAGCGGGCATGGGATGGGTGATGCAAAGATGGAATGGTAGCAGGCACATGGATGGATGGGTGCTCGTGTCGACACTCACAGTGAGACCAGACGGTCCAAGAAGCCAAGCTTTGAAGGGATGGGCCCAGAGAGCTGGTTGCGGGACAGGTCCCTGTAGTGGAGTGGAGATAAGGGGTTTTTGGGGTACAGATGGATGAACAGAGTGAAGGGTAGATTGATCACAAGTCCCTGGAGAGGATGCCCATAAGGGGTTTTGGTAGTACGGATGGATGAATAGATTGATGGATAGATTGAAGATAGGTTTGGAAGCAGTGGGGGACACTTGTAAGCACACACCAACAAGTCATACACTAGGACTTACAGGGTTTGCAGGTTTGAGAGAGAGGTGATAGCCGTGGGGATTGAGCCATTGATTTGGCTGTTAACTATAGACCTGTGTTGATGCACAGATACGAAGAGAGCATTTGATAGGTCAATCCAGGTCAGAGAACTGAAGCATGCAAGAGACATGACAGTACATAGCAGGAAACAAGAAACGAGTGTGCGAGCAAGAGGAGATGCAGGTAATGCATATAGCACATGAAATGACTAGGAAAAGACCATACAGTTCTTTCAGTGATGTCAAGGAGTAGATCACAGTAGGGATAGGGCCAGTGAACCCCATGTTGTCAAGACGCCTGCGATTCGTAGTGGGAACAGCATAGATGGAGAGACCATATCAAAAGGAGAGGGATGCATAAGGAAAAAGAAAGTTTAGAATAGAAATGAGTGTTCGGGTTGAGGAAATATTGCCTAAAAACTTTCACTTGGTTAGCGAGAATTACAAATGCGGATTCTTTTCAAAACATCTCGGAGTCGAGTAAAACTTGACTCAGTATTTGCTCATGTTAAATTCAGAGGATAGCACAGCAGCAATGCAGTACACGCCTCTCATTTCTCGTTGCACCTGTCCCTCTCATTTCTCGTTGCACCTGTCCCTCTCATTTCTCGTTGCACCTGTCCTTCCACCACCATCCACAACAGAAATCTTTCTTTCGAGCAAAGTAACTCACAGTTTTTGCAGATTACTAAGATCTGTCAAGCTAGCAGGGAGGACACTGCCTGAGAACTTGTTGGATGAAAGATCACTGGGACAGGATGAAACGTGCAAAGGGGTGGCACTTGCGAGATGAAGCTGATAAGATGGATTGCACCGGAAAAACAAAATAAATAAAGTAGACCATAAAAAAGGAGGAGTTAATTGAGAAGAAATGCAAAAGGGGGGATCACTACCATGGTAGTTATCACAAAAACAGCACGTATTCGTGTTTACACACACGTTGATTCAAATAACTGAATACTTACTGAAAATAAAACAGCACAACAACCAATGCGCATTAGTTTAAGTGAAGATTCCTTACAGGGCAAACAGTCTCTTTTGGGAACCAATTTCAGAGGGGATAGGGCCAGAGAACTGGTTATAGCTTAAAGACCTGTAACGATTAACGTGAAGGAAGGAGAAATATGAAGGAAGGGGAGTTAAAAAAAACATGAGCGAAGCTGGAAGAGCAAATTGCAGAGAAGAGCAGGCAGCTGTATAGTTCCTGTCTTAATGCTGCGATCATTATGAGATAATGAAGCATGACGACAGCATTATGTCCAACTCATGTCATATCGAAGGACGCCTTACTTGGGTGGTACGTGTGCTAGAAATAGCAAGCACGGGATAAAAAGAGGTAGCACGAGCATAGCTTGCTTGCAGTGTGACTTAGATCTATAGCATGGGCCATGAGTGCTGGTTCAAATTGTAAGCCACTGGTTGGTGCAAAGCATCTCACTCATCTCACACACTCTTCTCTCAAATCCTCTCACTACAAGTATCCACTGTGTGACGTGCAAACAAGGCAGGATAACACTAAAAAGGTCTCACAGGAATGTCAGATCCATATTGCCAATGCCAGAAGGGATTGAGCCAGTGAGAAGGTTCTTTTGGAGACGCCTGTAGCAAGAAATAATCGTGCAGACACAAGTAGGGAACACACACACAAAGAAGCAGACACAAAAGCAGGGATTTCAGAGAAAGTTGAAAGCTAGCCGTACGACCTAATCGTACAGGGATATGGTTGACTGTGATACAACTTGTAACTTATGGATTCACAAATCAGTAATCTGAACTGCAGTGAAGTCCGGAGGACATGTATTGCTTGAATACAATCAAACTTCGGGTGTATATTTTGGCGGTCCGCATTGCTTTAAACTGGTCAGGGTGGTTTCATCTTGTATTTGGCTTGGTTAGGATGCTGGTGTTCGGTCTTGCATTCCTCTCTTCAGCAACGAATAACAAGGCGTCAAATGCATTCGTCAGGAACCAGGAACTTAATATACTCACAAGGTTTGCAAATTGTAGAGGCTGCTGAAGCCGTCAGGAAAGCTGCCTGAAAACTGGTTCGATGAAAGGTCACTGAAATAGACGGACAGACATGGAAAGGGCAGTAGCTGAAGTTGTAGAGAATGGTGAATCGAACCACAGGCTAATAAAGAAGCAAGGGTCAATGGACAGGACCAAATAATGGAGAATGGTCAATGCATCAGAAGAGCAGAAGGGGAAAGGGCGGAACAGAAATAGAGAGGCAGGCGAGCCTGGGTGCAGTGAAGTAATCTTGCTTACAGTCGAGTGAGTTTTGTGAGCGAGCTAAATCCATCGGGAATGGGTCCAGTGAACTGGTTTCCACCAAGGTTTCTGGGGTCGTTAGAGAGGCATAATGATAATAAGGTTGATTAATGATCGCATGGAAAAGAACAAACATGGGACGAGTACTAGTGAGAGGAGTGACCACGCTGGTGATATCTTGGTTATGAAGAGAAGATAATAGGAGTACAAACGGGTAGTGGAATACAAACAGAAGGAATAAGATAAGCATAATACGACTAAAAATATGAGCATGGGGCGATGGAGAGATCAACAATCTAGAAGAGCAGACCAGGGCCTATGCCCTTAAAGCTTTAGAAATTCAAGGAAAAATGTGAAGAGAACCGAAGACACTCAAATGAACCACTCTGGTGAAGTAAGCATCCAAGAATTACAGGTCTTCCAGGTATCCGGATAGGCTGATGTCTGAAGGGATTGTGATGTGACTCTGAACTGATTCTTATTGAGTTTTGAGACGTCTCAAAAGTGGCTTACAGGTCTTCCAGGTATCCGGACAGGCTGATGTCTGAAGGGATTGTGCCACTGAACTGATTGTTATTGAGAGTTCTGTACAGTGGATATGAGGGAAGGTTTTGACAGACCAAGCATGAGAGAAGGAGGTTACTTAGAAGTATTTTAAGCAACTTGTAAAATGGCATGTTAAATTTCTAAGCACATGCATGATGCTAGAGTCATTGCCTTGTCAGGGAAGTGTGCGAGGCCAAAGGTCAGTCCAACGTCTACGATAGGGCATGGACACGTTCTAAGGTAAGAAATCTGTGGAAACAGGACGTCTTTGCCCCTTCAAAAAAACGGGAGGTAGGAAAGAAGAATGTGTGTCACAGCAGCATGTTCGATTGGAAAGCAAAAAAGTGAGGCAGGGGAGGAGACCAGACAAAACAGAGAGTCAACAAATAGAGGGGCAATAGATGCAAGAACAGAAATACTTGTGAGAGCAACAGAGAGAAGAAATGGGAATAAGAGGGATGGTATGGACAAGGGACGAGGTGAAGGGAGAGTGGTACAAACATACAGCCATGTCAAGAAGGTAAGGGATTTCAAGACTGTAGGAAAGGAGCCACTGAACGCATTGTTTCCTAGATATCTGTGGGAAGGCAAGTGCAAGCGGCGCAAAAGGATGGTCAACAGAACAAAATGAGGGAGCTGGTTTTGAGAAGACGCAAAACAAAGTGGACAGTACTGAGGTTGGCGAATGAGATGGAGAGAAACGGAGAGATGAAACAAACAAACATGCGCGGCCTTATTTTACTGCAAATGCTTAGAATTAAGATGGATGCAGCAATCACGATACACATGCAAGCATCAATCCACACCCCTGGTGTATCTTTCACATTCCAGCTCTCTAGGCACAACACATTGATCTTGCCCATTCTTCCTGTCCAGTCTCACAAGTATCCCAGCCAAGCTATACTGCTGAAGCTGTCGGGGATGCTGCCTGAGAACTGGTTGGATGAAAGATCACTGGATCAAAATTACATCGGAAGGGATAGAAGTTGAGTTTGCATCTTCTAACCCGGTGAAAGAGAGTTAGTGGGTTTGAATGTAGAAGGAACTAGCAAGAAGGTGAAAATCCAGTGACAAAGAGTTGAAAACACACATAACACACATCCACTATATGTGGTGTGGGGCCAGCAGGGAAAAAACGAATCAACTAAGGCTGGCATTTCTACTAACAGAGAGAAATGGAGAAGATCAACGCAGATGTCTTACATGGAATATAGGGCAGAAATAGTTCCAATAGCTTCAAGTGAGCCGTTTAGCTGATTGTAAGAAACATTTCTGAGATGATGAGCACATGACAGCCATAAGAGAGTAGAAGAGAGAGGAACAGTCAGAAAAAAGCAACACAACCTCAGAAAGAGCTATTCTTGCTACAATATCATCAATCCAGACAGCAGCACAATGTACATTGCCTTGCTCGGGGATGTTTTTAGAACACAGGTCATGGGAGAAATGTGGAGGGATGATTTCTGAAACGGACTACATGTAAAGCAGAAATCTGCTCTACTGTAATCACGAAATCATGAAATACATGCAGCAATCACAAAATACACGCACGTACGTTTCACATTCCAGTTGCATCCACATTCCAGTCATATACTTCACAATCCAAATGTTATCCTCAACGCAACACACGTCAATGTTGTCATTCCTTGTGTCCATACTCACAAATTTCCCAGTTCTTGTAAATCACTTAAGGTAGCTGGGATGCTGCCAGTGAACTGATTGGATGAAAGATCACTGAAACAGGATGGAAAGTGGGAGCGAAGGCAGTTGAGATTGCAGTTTCCAGATAGCATAGCAAAGTGTGAAGAAGCTTAGGTGGTTGAAATGAGTGTATGGTTGAGCACGATAACCAACTTATGTTTGGTTCGGCTCGAACCTATTCAGGTTTGCACTGAACGATTAATTCTAGTCCAGCTTGACTTTTTTTGTTGAGCCACGTCAAACTTCGAACCAAGGGCTAATTCAGTTCGGTTTGACTTGAACCGAATTGGTTCGCATCGATCCGGTTCGAGTTCGGTTCTTGCTCATGCTAGCTAGATGTACAAGAAACACATTGAGATGACAAAGGCAGAAGGGGAGGTCCTCTTCTGGACCTTGACAAGCGCTAAGGACATAGAGAAGGCACATCATGAGATAAAGTAGCAAACAGGGGACAAAACATATTTGCTAGAGCTTCCTTCCCAAATGCTCCTTAGTCCCTTGTTCGCTAAAAGATAGACCATAGAGCGTGAACCATGTTGTTTCCATGACTTGTGGCGTCTGGAGTCCGAAAGCCCAGCTGGGGACTGGTGCCCCTGGCTCGAAATACAATACTAGTGGAGAAACCTGGTCCCTTCACCTTCCCTTATCCTACAGGGTCGCCCTAAACGTTTTGTCCACTCCACATACAAGGCATGGCTGCATGGCATGCTACCTCACATCATCCATTTGACATCTCTACAAAGAGAATGAGAATTGTGGCAGTGAACTGAACATGCGATAAGAACAAAGAGGGTCAGGCAAAGGAGACTGTGGGTTGCATAGCGAAAATGGAGACAGGAGGAAAGGAGGGGCGGAGACTGGAGAGAAGAGAAAGAAAGAGGTCTTACATGGAATATAAATTACTAACACCAATAGTGGCAACTACGTCGAGTGGTCCACTGAGCTGATTATAGGAGACATTTCTGAGTTAATGAGCACATGACAGTCACAAGAGAGTAAAAGGAGAGACACAAACACACTGGTTGGTGAATGCTGTACTATTTAAAGATGACAGATTATAGATAATAGGTTACTGGTTGGTGAATGCATCACGATGACATTGCGCCCTTCACACATTGCATCCAGCAGCATTGAAGAATGGAGGATAAAACGAGTAGAGATGCGGAAGGAGGAACAGGCGGGGAGGATTGGGGAGGAAAAAGAATGGGGAAGGCTGAGGTAACTTGTGTGCAAAGGAAAGGAAAGAAGGTGGGCAAAGGACACAATGTGACAGCTGCAGCCTGCTGCATGCATGCATGCCCGAACTCAACATGCGGCAGCCATGGATGGATACCCAAGTCACCATGTTTCATGCATGCATGCATGCACGCCAAACACACATAATTCTCGCACTCAAGTTGCACTCACACATTACAGACAGCTCCACCCAAAACACATCAACCTTGCCATTCCTTCCTTCGGTCCAATTAAGTCTCACAGTTTTCCCATTCTAGTTAGATCACTAAAGCTAGCAGGGATGCTGCCTGTGAGCTGGTTGCACGAAACATCACTGGTAGGGTTGGTGGTATCACGAATGCAATGCAAGCAAGAGCGGAAATGATGGCATTGAAAGGCTGATGCTACACTGCACAAGATGGACTGGAGCCACTGAAGGCCTTTGAACACATAGAGAGGCATCAGAGCACCATAGAAGCTCCACACCACACAAAGGCACATCATAGGCCCACACCGCAGGCTCACGCCATACGCCCCACCATAGAAACAACATAGGAGGAGTAATGTGAGAGTACTGCAGGAGCATTGCAGCACAAGAGACCACATAATAAGTTCACGAATATTAATAAAAAGGTTGCTAATGATGTCTATTTTTGAAAGGCGTGAATTAAAATGTTCGTGGATTAGAGAAACTTGTGGCAAGAGAGCAAAAGGATGAATGGTGGATAGGAAGAGAGGTCACATAGGTAGAGCATAGCACAGGAAATCAGAGCTCTTACATATCTCTCAAGGATGGCATAAGGCTGAGTTCAGCCGGGATAGATCCAGTGAGGTTGTTGCTGCGAAGTGGCCTGCACAATATGGTGACCATGCAATGATAGTGATCATGCAATGGACGTAGGCAGAATGTCACGGATTAGAGATTGAGAATGTCTTTTAGAAAGACAAAGACAGGAAAAGATGGGGGTATGAGAAGCGAGAAGAGGGGTGCTGATTGTTTGGAATATACATGGGCATTTGACCCGGACGGGTCGGGTCAGGAATGCTGAGAAGGCCGACCCGCCCGGGTCGGGTCGGGAAAACCCGGACGGGTCGGGTCGACCCGTGACCCGTCACTGTGATTTAGTGACGGGTTTTTGCGACCCGCCGGGTCAGGTTGACCCGTCCCGTCCGGGTCGCGTACCCAGTCAAATGACAGGGTTACCCGACCCGTTTTCGGATTAGGGTAGGGGTTGAACATTGGTTGGTTTTTTAGGTTTTTTTTCCCTCGACATTCTGATCTAGTCGCTAGACTAGATCAAGGCTAGTACTTCTGCGCTGCAGCTAGGGAGCCTCATACAGTCTTCACTCTTCAATGTTAGCACTATTTAAACTGCATATTATCTTCAGGTTAGGGTTTGGCGCTCCCGCCATTTCGCAGCGTCGCATGACCAGGGGCGCAGCAGCGCGCGTGCGGCCACGCATTGGCGGGATCGCGTCCCCGCAATAGCGCGATCTCGGCCCCGCGTTTGCTCAGCGCGATCACGGCCCCGCATTGGCGCGATCGCCGCCCCGCATATGCGCGATCGCGGCACCGCATTAGGACAGGGCGATCGCGGCCAGGTTCAGCATCGCGATCAGGCAGCGCGATAGGGCAGCGCGATCGCGGCCACCTTCAGCAGCGCGAAGGTGCCACCTTCAGCAGCGCGAAGGCGCCACCATCAGCAGCGCGAAGGCGCCACCTTCAGCAGCGCGAATATAGTTGTAACATGTAGTTTACAATGTAGCAATTCAGACCTAACCCCCATACCCTGCTGCTATGTAGCATATTTTGATCCGACCCGACCCGACCCGTGGTGTAACCGACCCGGTAACGGGTCACAAATACCCGTTCCCACGGGGCGGGTCGGGTCACCAAAACAGAGTCAAACCCGACCCGCTAACCCGACCCGACCCGACCCGTTAAGCTAACAGGTCGCCCTCAACGGGACGGGTCGGGCCGGGTCGGGTCAAATGCCCATGCTTAGTTTGGAACAAAGGCATCAAAGTTTGCTTTTCTTTAATGAAAGAGTGGCGCTTACATATAAATATGAGAGAAGGCAAATGAACAAGAAACAGGAAGTTGGTACATGAGGAGGAGATGGAGGAGGAGGAGGAGGAGGAGGAGGAGGAGGAGGAGGAGGAGGAGGAGGAGGAGGAGGAGGAGGAGGAGGAGGAGGAGGAGGAGGAGGAGAGGAGGAGGAAGAGGGGGAGAAGGAGGGGGAGGAGACAAAGAGGGTTTAGTACTACAAGCAGGCAGTGAAAAATACAGGCAAGAGAAGGGCCGCATCTCACAGAAAGTTCAGTTGAGTGAGAGCACTGATTCCTGCTGGGATGGATCCTGAAAGCTGGTTGTATGACAAGTCACTGCAATGGCACGAACCATGCATTGCAAAGAGGAAGAAACTCTGATTGAACTAGTCAGAACTGCATGGTGCTATATTCAACCAAAAGGGTCAAGAGATGATAAGATGATGGCATTATAAGTATATAGAATGCACCAAGCAGAGCCGCCTGAATGAGAATCAGGGGACAAATAACTTTCCTATGCTCACATCACATCTATGGATGCAGCGAAAACCGAGGTTGGTGCTTGAATTGATAGGGTGGAGAAGCTTGTTATTACACTAGGAGTAGGTAGGAGGAGGTGGTTGAGAAAGAGTGAGGCCTTACCCTCTTCAATCCAGAACATTACTGTCTTTGAGGGTTAAGGGTACAGAGAAGAGGAGGAGGAGGAGGAGGAGGAGGAGGAGGAGGAGGAGGAGGAGGAGGAGGAGGAGGAGGAGGAGGAGGAGGAGGAGGAGGAGGAGGAGGAGGAGGAGGAGGAGGGAGGAGGAGGAGGAGGAGGAGGAGGAGGAGGAGGAGGAGGAGGAGGAGGAGGGGGAGGAGGAGGAGGAGGAGGAGGAGGAGGAGGAGGAGGAGGAGGAGGAGGAGGAGGAGGAGGAGGAGGAGGAGGAGGAGGAAGAGGAGGAGGAGGGGGGGGGGGGGGGGAGGGGAAGGGGAGGAGGGGGAGAAGGAGGGGGAGGAGGCGGAGGTTGCGACAAAAAGAGAGAAGGTTACCCTCTGGAGGACACACAAGAGGAGGAAAACATACAGAGCATCCAAGAGAGGAGAAGGCGTTTCTTACAGGCTGTACAGCTGCTTCAGGGTACTGAGTCCATCAGGGATGCTGCCTGTAAGCTTGTTGAATGACAGGTCACTGTGATGGTTTTGAACATGCAAGGGAGTCAAACAGATACAGAAGCAACAAAAAATATATACTAGTCAAGGTAATTATTTAGTGACTTGCAAAAGTGGTTCTGATGATCATCGTGAGTACATAGAAAGTACCAAGAGGGGCATAGGGCAATGCTGACTTGACAAGCAGGAGGGGCCAGAGGAATTTTGTTTAGGAAGGTTGCCGTTATGTTGAATTGATCTGCATGGTGTCCTACGCACATCACCCCACATTGCTACATCTGAACAAAGAATACATGAACATGAAGTGAAATCAGACTCAAGGGAGGTGGAAAGCGTGGTGTGTTTGAAAGGGTAAATAAGCGTGGCGTTTAACTAGCAGGAGACAGATTGGAAGGGAGATGAATTGGTATGGAATCAGGATAACTTACAGTCCCATAAGTTTTGTAAGAGAGCTTAACCCTAAAGAGATAGAGCCTGTGAGCTGATTGCTACCAAGATGCCTGAGATAATGAGCACGGGATGTGGGTTGAGTGAGGGGTGGAGGCAGCAACAGATGAGAGATTCAGGCGTGCGCTCCGCACATATGGTGAGGTCACCAGCAGAGCAAAGAGAGTTAGAGAATGACCGGTATTATGAATAATGAGTGACAAGCAGCAAAAGTGGTGGAATAGAGGTTAGAGAACAGGGATTTCAGGCAGGTATTATATGCCCATATAAAAAAGGTAAGAGAACGCAAGAACTTACAGGTTATTGAGGTTTGTAAGAGAGAACAAGGCTTCTGGAATTGAGCCGCTGAAGTTATTTCGACCAAGTACCCTGATATGATGAGCACAAGATGTGAATGAGGGATTGAATAAGCATTGTTTGTCATGCGTTAACAATAAATAGTCCAAAATTTCAAGGAGGTGGGAGAGGAGAGGAGTGGTTAGAGAAGAAGAGAGGATGCATGCGAATGAGAGAGGAATTTTGTTGTGCTGTGGGGGGAGCAAGCAATGGCGTCAAAGGGAACACATCATATGCCGAAGCAGGAAAAGGCAGGAGATGCGGCCATATTTGACCCTCCTTCTCAAAGATAAACTGCCACTGCCAGCAGCATGAGGCTGTGACAGGCGGCAGCACATGCTAGAATAGAATCAGCTTGCAGCAGAACACATGCATGCAGGCAGTTTCACCCCGTACCAGCAATCACCCCGTACCAGCAATCACCCCGTACCAGCAATCACCCCGTACCAGCAATCACCCCGTATCAGCAATCACCCCGTACCAGCAATCACCCCTTACCAGAAATCACCCCTTACCAGCAATCACCCCTTACCAGCAATCACCCCTTACCAGCCAAAGAGTTTATGAGGGTGACGCAGTGACTGACACTCTTGGCCCCTGCTCTCTTTAGAGCCCATACCTCAGCAACTAGAGAGCATTACTGCAGCACACTAGAGCCTCCCCTTCGCCCCTAATCTTTGCAGTGTCTCTCAGTGGCACACTTGGAGTTTCCAGCACCTGGACTGGAGAGCAGTACTGTCTGTGCTTCTGTGCTTCTGAGCAGTACACTCGGAGCCTCCTGAGCTCCTGGGCTTCATGCTTACTTTACCGGCCAACTGCCTCCACAATCAAGGCCGTCAGCACTCGCATGAAGAGGCTAGTGGGTTGCGGTCGGTTGCGGGTTCCAACATAAGCTTACCAATTCCTCTCCTCTGCCTAGTCCGCAGGTCCCAACAAGAAGGGGGTCCAGTCCAGGGTCCTTACCTGTGAGATTCTCCCGTACGGTCGACGACATCTGATCCGAGTGCTCATGAGGTCAGTGAGAAGTACGGAAAGGACGTGGGTGGGTGCCATGAATGATGCTTCCACAACACAACACGCCCTTCTGCTGCTCTCTTGCAGTGCAAGCCACTGGATGATGTTTCTCTTGCATTCAGACCCTGCTGATTCAAGGATACCTGGATTACCAGCGTCACTGTTACAGACCCGGTCCTCTGAAACAATCGGGGGCCCCGATGCCTGCACGCCTTCTTGCAGGGCGGCCCCATCAGGTTGATGGTGGAAGGAGATGGGAGAACTGGGGGAAAAATCTATCAGCACTGGAACATCGAGGCTGTGGGGGGTTCTTTACATATGGGGCACACCCGCACGGTCAACACACGCACGACACAGCGTGACGTGACCATTTTGAGAGTCCATGCACAAGAAATTAGAGGAGTAGACAGGACTTACAGGGCTTGAAGGTTTTTAAGGTTGCCGAAGGTGTCTGGGAATGAGCCGGAGAGTAAATTGTTGTATACGTTGCTGTGAAACATAACCATGAATAAAAACAGGGATAAAGATGTGGTTGGTATAATCTGGTCAGGGGGTCGTTGGAACCAGCATGAGTGAACAACTACTGAGCAGAGTGGGGAGGAATCTAGCCCTTGGTGTCGGTCGGTTGACAAGGGATCCATTTTACTGCCATATTAGCACTGTTCGGAAAGCGTCACAAGAACAATCACACGCAGTACAAGGAAACCTGGAAAGAGGAAAACTGTAGAGAGGATGGACAATGAGTCATGCATGAAGGAAACGAGTGAGTCGACAAAAAAATGCAATGACAACAGACAATAAGTCATACAAGCCTGAAGTGACTGCATAAGACAGGTGAGGGGAATTGGTTAGGAGAGGGAGCAAAATGTAGGAGATCAGAACAAAGCATTTGTCTTACAGGTTAGTCAGGGCAGTAAGCGAGCTATACGAGTTGGGAATCGGTCCAGTGAGCTTATTTTTAAACAGGGTCCTGTAAAGAAATTTTGAATCAGTGATGCATTCAATGGTATAAGGTAAGGGGAGAGGGAAACAAAGTGAAAGGAAGAAATACCGTACGAAGTTGGGACAAGAGAGGTCAACAGAGTGAGAGCAAAACACAGAAAGAAAAGAAAAGTGGGAGCGAAACACAGAAAGAACTACATAAGATCACAGAAAAGGGAGAGACCAGCGTCTGATATGAACAGAGCATGGGCAAGGAGATGGGAGGTGACGCGTTATGAGGAAGAGAGGAAGACAATAGGATTGACATTTATTATATTTGGACTGCAAAGAAGGAGGTCCATGATGATCCATGTAGTCACTAGCAGGGGGAAGGGATTGGGACACAGATACATTACAAGCACACAAGAGAGCGGGTACACGGCATTTTAGGGTGACAAGTGGGCATAACAAACAAGGGACTTACATGGTTTTTAGGTTTGTAAGGGAACCAAGCTCAAAGGAGAGAGATCCAGAGAATTGGTTGTAATGCAAATTCCTATGTTATGATGTACAACCCGAAACAAGAATTTCAACAAACCAAGGCAGGGAGATAAACCACACATGAAGAGAAAGCTGGAAATTCGACAGCTGGCGACTCAGGCGTTTCAGATTTATCGGAGGTCCATCAGAGACGATCTGAAAAAATATATGCCTGAGATAACTAAATCTCTGTTGTTGCTGGCCAGAAACGAATCTTAGAGCAGGTAAGCGTGACTAACTGATTTAAAAAAATTGTACCAGGTTCATGGTCATCAGAATTGTGTGAATGAATACACCACCCTTTCACATATTGAAAGGAGGTTACTTAAGCTGTGTGCATTAAGTACTGTGAACTTCAAATGGCGTGAGGTACGAATGGTGAAGTGGAGATAATGGGGTACAAGGAAAAGAAAAGAGAGGAGAACCACTGGAGCGAGCAGGAGTGGCAAGCATTGAGAAGGATAAAAAACGGGGAGCAAAGGAGCCGAGCCCGAGCAAAGAGCAGAGGCCTTACAGAGTTATCAGCTTTTTCAGGTTGCCGTATTGGGCAGGGATCGACCCACTTAACTGATTGAGATCAACTCTTCTGTAATGGTAGAAGAAACCATGAAGTGTGAATGGATGAAGGCAGTGAAGGTACGGGTAGTACGAGTCATAAGGAAAGGGGAAATATAACAACCAACAAAAGCAACCATGGCTATGTGAATGTGGATTGAAGGGGAATGGAGAGTGGCAAGGCAAGAGCGGAACAGCGGAATTTGAAGGCAAGGAGAAGAGGAGAAGAGAAGAAGAGGAGAAGAGGGGAAGAGGAGACGAGGAGAAGAGGAGAAGAGGAGAGGAGGAGAAGAGGGGGGAGAGGGACGGATGTAGAAGTGCACACAAAAGCAGAATGGCTTACAGGAGTGTCAAGTCTGAAAGAAAACCAATGGTATGAGGTAAGGTGCCCGTGAACTGGTTGATATGTAGAGCTCTGACATAAATGCGATTGGTTCATGTATCGGTTGGATATGTGTGTTGGGACACGGGCAGGGGTGTGGTAGGTACAAAAATGGAGAAAGAACATGGAAGCCAAACAGAATGGGGAGCAACGAGAGAAGACACTACACCACTTCAAGAACATGTTCCTGTTGTAACAGAATCTACATTACAGTCAACATGCCTCATATCATTTATCATTGAGCAAGTGACACACTCGACAAATCCATAATGCAACCAGTGTAGATGAAAGACAGCACAAGAGCGCACAAGCCTTGTTACAGGCCTGGCCAGGAAGCAGGGTGAAACTGAAAGGAGGAAGAGAATGACATGACAAGGACCGTGGCCTATACTAGTAAAGTAAACTTACTTATGATTGATTGACGACGCCCAACGAGCCTCGTTAAGTTTCCACATGGCATCCACAGCACGTCACATAACAAGGCAGCTCACATGGATTGCAGTTTAAGGAGCGACGTGAAAGTATTAGGGAGGCTGCCTGTGAGCCGGTTGTATGAGAGGTCACTGAGAAACATTGGGAGAAACGTGACATGGTGTGGAAACACACAGAGAGAGAGAGAGAGAGAGAGAGAGAGAGAGAGAGAGAGAGAGAGAGAGAGAGAGAGAGAGAGAGAGAGAGAGAGAGAGAGAGAGAGAGAGAGAGAGAGGGAAAAAAACTCAAGTGCCTGCACAGACACGAAATTGATTCGGTGACTGAGGAATGGTCATCTTCAAATGTGCGATTGGAAGCAAACGGGTTTTGTCACCATAAGTAACAACGTTTTCACCTGATGCATCCGATATGGGGATACTACCAAAAGGGTTCTACAAGATACGGTGAGTCTCGGGTTTGAAAGGAAACGGAAAAGGTTGACAACGCGTGTGTCTAACCCAGTGGACGCACAAATTATATCCCTCTCTAATTTGCAAGATGATAAAATTCAAATTGGTCATCGCTCACAGTGTTTGCAGTTTAAAAAGCCAACTGAATGTAGCAGGAATGCTGCCCCCGAGGTTCTTCAATTTGAGGATCCTGCGAAACATAGATAAGTCAAAACGGAACAGCGTGAGAAAATATGACACCTCGCAATTGAATGGGTAAAAACGAGAGTGTTATTTGGCACAGAAGAATGCCCTTAACACAGCCCACAGGCGTTACATTCGTCCCCCCTGGTGCCAACGTCCTCGTTGGGGAGCTTCAGGAAGTCGGCCCCCGCAGAGACCTCAATTTTGCTGAGAAGGCAGCAGCGCTGGTGGACCAGACAGCTGAGGGTTCAAGTCTGGTAACCATATTCGAGTTCTCGCCCCATGCGAAAAATGTGGACCAGCCAGGATTTGAACCCTAGGATCAGAGATATAACGCCTCGATTTGAACCCTAGGATCAGAGATGTGGACCACCTGTTTCAAAAACAGGGTGTCATTTTGGCGCAGCAGAATGCCCTTAGGCGTACAGAAAATGCATATACACGATTTAGGGCGGTAGTTAATGGTGGAGAATTGGAAATACATCAATCTGTGCGAGCCAACACATTTCACGCACTACAACGCTACTGGCCCAATACTCATAGACGCAGCAGTTGCTTTTCGCCCTTTGTGTAAGTCCACGTCACCTGTCCCCCCTGGTATCAACGTCCATGTTGGCGAGATCGGCGGGTCCCTCTCCCAGGACAGACTTTCGAATCCTAGGTTCAATATGAGCAAAACGCCCGCGTCGTAGAACACTGCCAACGAGGGTCCCTATTGAGCGGCGCGGCAGCGGTTTTCGATAATCCTACTACAGGTGACGACTCAATGAAATCATTAACTCACATTTTCGTGATCCACCCGTCGCCGTCGCAGGTGATGTAGGCAGTTGTGCTGCAGTCGGGATTGTCGTCACCCCAGCCTTGGGCGTTGAAGGTCGACCCCCACGCCGCTTTTAAGTCCTTGAGGACTTGGACTGTGGGCGGTGAGTGCACAAACAGTGAACAGACGTGGGATTACGATCAACGGAATTGTTCTAACTGCATGGTAGTCTCGAAAGTCAAGCAATTAATTACAATGCCGCTGTTCCGTCACCCGCGAACCTTACTGGAGTGTAGTACTGCTGTAGAAGTATTTCTAGTTGCTTGGACACTGACCTGCGGGACCGCTTCCCACCTTGCATGGTGTCAAGAGGCTCGGCGCGGGCGATGGTGAGGGCCGCGACGACAAGCGCGCCGGCAATCCACCACGAAAGCGCCAATCCGCGGCGCTCCATGGCACCCCACGAACTTGAAAAGCGTAACGATGCGCGTACGTGCTAGTAGTGGTACTACGTCAATGACTTACTACTACTGCTGCACTTGAACTTGCTGGCTACTAGATTCTTGTGCTATAGCTGGCAAGACACTTGATTGCAAATGCGTGCTGCAGCGTTTGCAATCCCACCAGTTCGTTTCGAGTACAAGGGTAGTTCTGTTGAACAAAATGAGGGTACCAGAAACTTATGTGTGGGTTACCAGAAACTTTTGTGGAAAAGGGTCTCTCATCGGTCCCCGGAACCCACCTCCCCCCTGCACCTGTATTTTTTGTTCGGATGTGATTGGGCCTTTCCCCCAATTGGCCATGCGCACTTGAAAGTGGTGGTGAAGGTGTGTTGTTGCCAAGCCAGCCAGACGTTTTCTTCAATCGAGCCGAACTGAAACATGTCGGTGCAACGCAACGGTACGCATCTACTGATGTTGAAAACGTCGCATCCAAAACCGGCTCGACCGACCATTCCCTTCCACCACTGTACAGTACAGAACGGTAATGAATATGCATGCACTCCGGACATCTAGCTCGAAACACCCAGGCAGTCGTTTTTGTCGACTTCGCCAACACTGTATCACAGCCGGCTCCCACCACTCCGTTCCTAAAATGCTTGTCTGCATGCATTGAGACCTCAAAAGCCATCGCTTCCTACACTTGATACCTCTAAAACATCACTATTCCTATCCTGTTCCTTCTGAACAACACACCATGGGATATGTAATGGTAGTGTTCGCCAGCACACGGAAATTTGAAAGCATTTTCGGCATCGGAATGGCAACCGCATCAGGAACCGGGGCTGGAACCCACCGAATAGGTTTGGGCGTCATGCCACGCGCGAAAATTCGCGTCCCAAAACGGGAAATGACGCAACCGCATCTGGAACCTCCATCCCCACCTTCCCTCTTACTGGCGCGAAATATTTGCGTCATTGACCACTGCCTGACCAGGGGCCAAAAACTACTGGACTAGGGTAAAAAAGGCATTCGATCTAGTCCAGTGCCGTTGCGTGAGCACATCCAAGGTGTATTCAAGAGGGGGGGTGGGGAATGGGGGTTAAACGAACCCCCATTCGTCAAACATTTGGCTCGTTTAGAGGTTCTTCTCTGAACGGCAATGCCATCTATATGTCATCGCTGTCCTCCGTGAAAGGGGGAATGACGATGGATGGCATGGGATGGGGTATATGCACGGGGATGAAATTGCGTCCCCATTTCCTTATGTCGTTATGCCGTTCAAATTGGAGGAATTTGGGGGACGTTCGCACGGCCCTTAGTTTTGTATTTGGTTCGGACGGCATGAGAGGCTCAGCAACATTTTTACGGGCTGACCAGGCTAATGGAACTTAACGAACCCTAACTGACGTGATCTGGAAGGCATGACTGGCCTTCCTAATTGGGTCGTTTTTTCTTTTAAATGTGATGGCGAACACCGCCAATGTTTAGGCTTCCCGAACTTAGAACAACTTTTAATAAAATATCTGTACAATGTAAGACGAAGAACAATATGTCATTCCAATACATACCAAATACTTTGTCGTGTTTTGCAAACATGTTTGCTATATGCACGACGGCGGACGAGTGGGTCGTCATTCTTCTATTCCAGGTTGGTGGCTTACAAAATATTAGCTGGTGTGAATTTGGTGTTAGAATCCCAGCCACTAACCACTGGGATAAAATGACATGTTAGTGTAGCGGGTGGCGCTTATAACCCCCCAGGCCAAGGTGCCTGCAACCCTTCCCTAGGATCGATTGGGAATCACCAGTGGAACTCTGAAATTTGAAACTTTAATATGATAATCACACTCGCTGCAAAAGCCAATATCGCATGCCCTTCGATATCAGGGCATTTCTACGATAGGTAATGCGATTATGGTAAAAATCGCATGCGCCAAAATATATGTTGTTGCAATCGACACCGATTTGACGTCGTTTGGAAGATTCCATTCGCTTGTAATTATCGAGATATTGAAGGTTATGTATATCGAGAGAGGAGACACAACAAAGACAAATAAAATGGGTATGTGCAATGTAGAGGAATTCCAACTGCCAGCAACAAAATTGGGGGCACATGTATAGAGCGTATCAACGTTAAAATTGCGGAGAGCCACTCTACAACGGTGGTAGGTGGACCACATGGGAGGCTATGGGGTTGTTCGGGTGATCGTAACATTCTTTGTCTTCTCTAGCACTTGCACATTTATAGGTTTATGGAGCAATTTTGGAAAGAGTTTCACCAAGAAAGTTGAGATCAACAATGAGCTTTGGCAATGGAAACGTAACTATATCATAAGCAAGGCAACCTAGCAACATAGCAAGTGAACCTCCAGCGCTCCACAAGGACGGCTCACCAGCGCCGCAAGTTGACGGCCAACGCACCTAAAAGGCGGCTTGTCAATGCTGCAAGTCGGCGGCCCGCAAGCATTGCGTTAGGGCGGCTTGCAAGTCTTATTATCAAAGGTGACCATATGTGCATGTAGATGATTGAGCACGTCGTGCACCGCCACACACATTGTGTAGATGCCAAGTCGGCCACGTGCTGACGGTTGCTCTAGACGTTCCATGTTGACGATGTGACAGCGTCACCCATGTCGACATCGCCAAAACCACCTAGGGTACCAACGCAGAAATTCGTCGACCAGGTTATTTGGTCGACCAGAAAGGCCGCTAAGTCGGCGTGGTCGGCATCATATCGGCAACCTCCTTCGTCGACCGCCGGGGCAAGGCGCCGCCCGTTGGCGTCTCTCCGACTGCCAGCTCTGTGGTCAGCTTCGCAATGGGCGACCTCGACAAAAGTCGACTATCCAAGTCGGCTTGCCCCTCCAAGTCTGGGTCGACCACGAGGTCAACTTCGCCATTTTTTTACGTCGAGTTCGTAGTAGTCGGGTTCACCATCGGCTAACCGTCGAAGTCGGCTCCACCGAAGTGAGCTACACATAAAACTGGAGGGCCAAGAAGGCCTAAGTTGGTTCAACCTTCCTAACTTCGGTTGAGTTTGGCCATGACACCCTAAATCTTGGCCAATTGCATTGCTCGTCCAAACCAACCTTCTAAGGTTGAACTTTGTGGCCCGCGGTTTTAAGGCGGACAACCAAGCCAATTTTCTCCTCCAGGTCGACGCCGGCCATGAAGCCTAGCAAGCTGCACACTTTGCTAACTGGACAACGAAGTCAACTTCGCCGTCAGAAGGGCGGGGCCTTTTTGGGGCGAGCCACTACACAACGGGAGTGGACTACGGTGTAGGGCACGGGGTTTTGCGAGTGATCGCAACGCTCTATGTCAAGTCTGTCTGTCCAGTCTGTCCAGTCACAGCCACAGTTACCGCCTGCCTCCCCACTCCCTGTGCCTGCTCCTTACACTGGTCCGACTGACGGTCTTGCTGAGAGACGTGAGCCTGCGTCACGTCCTGTGTCACCTGCGTCTCGTCGAGCGTCGCCTGTTCGAGCTGCTACCACTGGTAGTCGTGTCCCGCGTGAGCGTCCTCCTGCTGTCCCAGGCACGCACCGGATGGCGCTTCGTCAGTCCACTGCTCCGCAGCGTGTTGCTCTCCCGTCGCCTCCTGCGTCCTCTCTTCCTGCTCTTGCTGACCCGGAGTCAGACTCCCTTCGCGCTGCCAGTCCTACTGTCACACGTCTCCTAGCTACAGTTGTCACTGACCCTACCTTTGAGTCCGCTGCTGCGTCTGCCCTAGTCACTGAGCTTGTCGACTTTGCAGCTGCGTGTCGTCTAGACTACGCAGCGAGTCTTGTTGCTGAGTCTGAGTCTGCCTGTCCTCCGTCCGTCGGGGGTGAGTATGCTCTTGGCACGGACGTCCTTGAGGACAGGCAGGAGGAGTTTGGTTGCCTTGCCGCTGCTTTGCCCCATCTCGTGTCCATGCTTGTTGCCCCTGAGGGAGACCCGGATGCACCAGACATCCCGACCCCACGCTCTTACGCAGAGGCGATGGCCGGTCCCTACTCCTCTCAGTGGCAGTCAGCCATGGACACAGAGATGGCTTCCTGGAAGTCCACTGGCACCTACGTCGACGAGGTTCCCCCACCTGGGGCGAACATCGTCAGTGGCATGTGGATTTTCAGGGTGAAGCGGCCGCCGGGCTCTCCACCTGTCTTCAAGGCGCGTTACGTTGCACGAGGCTTCAGTCAGCGAGAGGGAGTTGACTTCTTCCAGACCGTCTCCCCAACCCCGAAGATGACCACTCTTCGGGTTCTGCTACACGTCGCCGCTCAGCGTGACTACGAGCTCCACTCTCTTGACTTCAGCACAGCTTTCTTGCAGGGCAGCCTGCACGAGGAGATCTGGCTGCGCCGCCCACCTGGCTTCACTGGGTCGTTCCCTCCTGGCACCCAGTGGAGCCTCCGGCGGCCAGTCTACGGTCTCCGCCAGGCGCCGCGTGAGTGGCACGACACACTGAGGACTACACTTGCGGCTCTTGGGTTTGCTCCTTCTACTGCTGACCCGTCGCTGTTTCTGCGCACCGACACTTCGGAGCCGCCGTTCTACATCCTCGTGTACGTCGACGACTTGGTCTTTGCCACTGCGGACACTGCCGCACTCGCCCACGTGAAGTCCGAGCTGCAGAAGAGACACACGTGCACAGACCTGGGTGAACTGACAAGCTATCTTCGCTTGCGGATCACCCGGGACAGAGCACGGCGCACCATCACCTTGACTCAGTCACACATGGTGCAGCAGGTCCTTCAGCGCTTCGGGTTCACGTACTCCTCGCCTTAGTCCACTCCTCTGCCTACGGGACACTCGCTCTCAGCTCTGCCTTCGGATGAGTCCGTAGAGCCGAGTGGTCCGTATCCAGAGCTTGTGGGCTGCCTCATGTACCTGATGACCTGCACTCGACCTGACCTTGCATACCCTCTCAGCATCTTAGCACGCTATGTCGCTCCCGGCCGTCACCGGAAGGAGCACATGGATGCAGCTAAGAGGGTGTTGCGCTACTTGTGCAGTACGTCGGGCATGGGGCTAGTGCTTGGAGGGCGAGACTGGCCTGTTCTCACTGGGCATTCAGACGCTTCTTGGGCAGACGACCAGGCTACTCAGCGGTCGTCTCAGGGTTACACCTTTAGTCTTGGCTCTGGCTCTGTCTCTTGGCGTTCTACTCGTTCTTCTTCTGTTCTCAGCTCCAGCTGTGAGGCTGAGATCTACGCCACGGCCATGGCTGCCCAGGAGCTTCGCTGGCTCACCTACCTGCTGACTGACCTTGGAGAGCAGCCTCGTTCTCCTCCAGTGCTGTACGTCGACAACAAGGCAACCATTGCCTTGTGCCAGGAGCACAGACTGGAGCACAGGACGAAGCACATTGCTCTGCGTTACTTTCTAGCTCGAGAGCTACAGCAGCGTGGTCAGCTTCTTCTGCGTTACGTGGCCACTGAGGCCAACACTGCTGATGTGTTCACCAAGGCGCTTCCGCCTGTTGACCATCAGCGTTTTTGCACTCTTCTAGGCCTTGTGCCGACTGTTTCTCACTTACTTACTTCCTGACTTTACTTCTACTGTGATCATAATATATATACCTGCATGTTTGCCTTGTTAGGTTGTGATCATTGTACCTCTTGCTCTATTATAAAACTGCATGTGAACTGGTCTTGTGACCGCTTGCTTGTGCTCGGAATTTGTGTGGAATCCTCGAGATCCACCCTTTGCTTGTTTGCCTTGTTTTGCCTTGACTGGTCTTGTGACCCCTAGGTCTCCCCCACTTTGCCTATGGGGGTGTGTCAAACATTTATATGTTTGTGTGGTTCTAGGCTGTAGTGGGTCACACCATAAGGGGTACACCAGATTAGGGTTTGACATATTTGTACTGTTGTTCCTGCTAGTCACTCATCATTCTGGTTTCTCATTTTGACACTCTAGTATCATTCTTACTTCTTGCTTGTGTTCATAGAGAAGTTTTGCAATATTTTCCACAAAGGAAGTTGAAAAAACATTGAACATTCAAAAGTTAAGAGTAAAATTGAGGCATGGAGAATGACATAACTAGAATGGCATGCAATAACTGGCAATGGCGAAATCTGCCAGCACAGCAGAAGAGCGGCTTGCCAACGCTGCAGCAGAATAGTCTGCCAGCATTGCACTGCGCAAGGTCTCCCAGCACAGCATTCGCAGGTGACTTTCTGCAGTCGCAGGTTGTTTATCAGCGCAGATGTGCGTACCTACCAAGTAGGTGCAGGTTGACGGTTTCACCACCAGGCACATTGCGCAGGTGCCGGGTAGAAATCGTATCATCCGTTTCGCCAGGTGCGCACCTTCGACCACGTGCTGCCGTTCCGCAGGTTGAACTTCGCCTAAACCTCTTGGGCAAAGTTTGGAATACCGCCGCAGAGTTTCACACACCTTCGCGAATTCGGTCGATCAGCTGGACACCGCTCGGTCGAATAGCGTTCGCCGAGCAGAGCTCGTCGACCATAGTTCGTCGTGCAGAGCTTGTCAATTAGAGCTCGTCGCGCAGAGCTCGTCGACTAGAGCTCTCCACGGGCCTTTCGACCATCGCTCGAATGTAGCTCTTCGACGCAAGCTTGAACGGAGCTTGGTCGACCAGCACTCTTCGACAAACCTCCTCAACCATCACTCCTCAACGGGCCTCCTCGACCGCTGTCCTCGACCAGCGCTGCCCGTCGACAATGTCTACCAAAGTCCGTTGTGCAGAGCGTGTTCGACCGCTACCTCCGTCGAACCATAGAAACCCACTTCGGTGACCAATCCGTCGCAGAATTCTCGTCGACGGCGAGACCGGCTGCGCCCAAGCGAGGGTGGGGCCTTTCTCTTCGACACTTTTCTCTTCAACACTCCCCTGCCTAGCTCTAGCTTGGATGCTCACACATGCAAAGTTCACCTAGAACCTATGTAAAATATTACAAGGGAATATCTGTCGAAAGTAGTTGAAGGAGAATGAGGAAGAAGTACAAGTAGATTAAACTAGGGCCTAGGCTTAGTAGCCTAGGCCCAACTAGGATGTCGAGCGGGTTTTGCCTAGGGTGAAGTTCGAGTGAGTTGGAAGGAGAAAATTGTGAAGAATGATTTCACTATAGATTTCGAAGTACATATAGCAAAGGAAACAAGTGAAGAGGTGCACCACCTACAGATTTAAATAACTACACTAACTACAGCTACAGGCAGTTACAAATATAGGTTTTGACAATATCGGGGCGCACACCAAGCACTACGGTCACCGAACCAACCATGTTGAAGGATCTGGCATTTACTGCTTTGCGGGGATTCATTCATCAACGGTGGTTGCTAGACTATTGGGATAGCACGGATTGTGAGTGGGATCGTAGCTTTCCTACGTACTATAGCACTTGCGTGTTTACGCGACAAAGCTGCAAGAGTTTCACTAGGAAGAGAATTACACAATTTTGTTTGGTACAAGCAATTGCAAGAATGACTACCCCAGGAGCCTCTCAACCCTGCCAACAAGCCGGTCGCCTGGCAGCGCAACGCGGACGATATTCTGCCAGTATTGGGTAGACGCACCGCGCCAGCACTACATAATGGCGACTTGCCAACAGAGCGGGCAACAAAGCGGCTCGCCAACGCTAGAGTTGAGCAATTTGCCAGCATTGCATCCGTATGTGGCTGTAGCGCAGGTGCGCACCCTCTTCGAAGGTATGCAGCGACGGTCGAGCACATTCTCTATAGCCGCGTAGAAGCCAAGTCGGCCACGTGCCGACGGTTGCGCCTCATGCCCCACGTCGACTTCGGAATACCAGCCCGAAGTCGCCTTCACCATTGTTGCTTCGATGGCGTCGCGCGCCTCAACATAACCTCGTCGAGGGGTTGTTTGGTCGACCTGGTCGAGAACCCAACCCCCTGGTCGACAACCTCTCTCGTCAACCACTACTCCCGTTGAAGACCACCTTGATCGACGGACCCCTCCGTCGACGAGCTTGGGAGGCGGCTGTTGTCAAACAACAATTGTCGTAGTATTCAGCAGCCGTAACTCTACAAAGAAGAAGCGAAGTCAGCGTGCATCCTTGCCAGCTTTGGTGGCCACGATGTACCTTGACTCGGTCGATGTCAGAGTCACGCACTTCATGCGATGGATCGACCACGAAACAGCTCCCCCACCGAATTAAAAAACATAGTCGTTCGTGCTACTGCGCATCTGCTTATCGCCAACGTCGTCGGCGCCCGGGTAGCCTATTAAACGCAGCGACTCGGGTCCGCTATTGAACTCCAGGGCGCCGTCGCATGTGTCGGTAAGGTAGGCGAGGCAGCGGCCGATCTCACTCCCTTGCTGGTCGCTCCTCATTCAAGCCGTACCCGGCTTGTTGCACGCAAATGCGGTGTACGACCGAGTTGTGGTGTTGCGAAGTGCAGCGAGCTGACCTTCAGCTGGTACTCCTCTTCTTTTCATGACTGAAACTCCTCGTTGTCAAAAGTCAGCTCGAGATAGGAGTCGATGAAGACAAGTGTTTTGGTATACCGAGTAGTCTGGTTTGTGTCAATGGAACGCCTTCACAGCTTGTCAATGTAAGTAAGACTGCTTGCTGGTGGAGCCACAATTTCCGCGCAAGTCGGCCGCGGACGATCTCCAGCATAACGTACATATCGATCGGAGATACTTTGTGCAGCTCAAATTCGCTCTCCAGCAGCTTGCACAAGTCCTTAAGCATCGCAAAACTGCTGCTTGGTCGTCTGAGAAAGCTACATAAACAAGTATGCATCCTATTTGTGATACATAAAATACATAGTCGAAGTCGCTTTAGAAAAAAAAATTGGCTTTACACTGAGAAATGATAGCAACAATAATAAAAGAATAATCAGTTGTGATTGAATGTGATGCATTAGTACACGAATAAAATGGAAGTATCCCATGCTAGCCGAACATATATTATAAATAGTTATGGTTTTCTCGAGTCCTATGTTAGAGGTCCACTGGAGATCCCCGATTGATCAAAGGAAGGGTTACAGGCACGATGGCCTGGGGGGTTATGGGCGCACTGACCCGCTACTTAACAAGCCCTTTTATCCCAATGGTCTAGTGGTTGGGATTCTGACATGTTATCAGAGCAAAGGACTTGGGTTCGAATCCCAGTGTGTGCACTTCGTGCATCCCAGCGCGGGGGGGTGTCAGAGGTCCACTAGAGATCCCCGATTGATCCTAGGAAGGGTTACACGCACGATGGCCTGGGGGGTTTTGGGCGCACTGACCCGCTACTTAACAAGCCATTTTATCCCAATGGTCTAGTGGTTGGGATTCTGACATCCTAAGCTTGACAAATTGTAGGTAAATAAAAAAGACTCAAAATAGATTCAGAAAACCCCTTTTTGTTACGCGACGAGGGCACACTTATGAGAGTTGGGATCCATTATTGCACAATATAATAATATAAATATATAATGTATTAACGTACATCACCACAAATAAGCAAATAAAAAAAACTTGAAATACAAGATGAATACAAAATAAACGTAGATATTATTTGAGAAAATTTTGGGTCGATCATTCGTAAAAAATAAAGAGATAATTATAATGACTCAAGATTTCTCTATTGAACTTTATGGTCTCATATCATTTTATATATATCCAGACCATGTTTTTTTCGCCTTCTCATCTCACGATTTTATGTGTTGACCAAGGCTGCAAAACTTACAAGATTTTTTTTTTGTTCAATGTCATTTGTTAGGTGATTAACTGATTTTTCTTCGATCCGCGAGCTTTATGAGATGACATAGTCAAACCTACCGGCGTCTATTTGATGTGAAGTAGAAGCAAGTGCAGCCCAGATAAAAAAATCGAGAGTTGGTATAGAACATAATTATCAGAACAAACACATTCACTATTCAGTAATTTTCGTGAAATTTAGACTGGTCCAATTGGGTTTTCCAATAGGGTTTGGAATTATTCGTGCATGGAACCGTTATCAATCCTGTCATGTGGCAAAAATTGCCACGAAGGGGAATGTGAGGGAGGGGCTACGCCTAGGAATGAAGGAAAATGCTCCTCGTTTCTGTAACACAAAATTAGCGTGGGATATTATACCAGAACATTTATACAAGAGCACCTGAGTAATGTAGTCTGCCTTTGTAAAAAGGACGGTTCCGGACTGGAGGCCGTCCATGCAGGTACAAGAGTGTACAGCATGACACTGCCTTGATCTGTATAATCTCCCGATCTAAATGTACAGCTGTGTGCTTTAGAGTGGAAGAGCCGGCTAGCACCGAGACAAATACTGTAACGAAGGCGACAAACCTCTGGTCGGTGGCCACACAAAAAATACCGCTCTGTATCACATCTGCAGCCGACTGAGACATGTGCGGCAGCCGACTGAAACATGTGGATTCAATAGAATGTGTACAGTTCATGTGTTTCAAGCCAGTTGGAGTGGAGACGACAGCCCAAAACAGTCGATTGATTTGAGGGCAGCCCAACGAACTCGGAGAGTCTATCAGGTGTAAGTGTTAGGTCCTTTTTAAAATTCTCACCCCAGGGAGCGACGACATTGTTTGATTGGGTGAATCTGGCTTGAAGGTTTGAGTGAAGAGTTATTGGAGTCATTTAGTCCTGGAACTATTGATTCCAGCATTCCCCGAACATCCGGGTATAATTTCGAATCCTTCTGCCAGAAGTGGATGTGATATCAGGGCCCTTGTATCAGCTGCTGTGGCTCATGAAGAAGTCGATTCCCTCACTCGGCCGAATTTTGCATTTTGCCGTGAAAACCCGAAACTGGTGTCAATGCCTTCCGTAAAATATCCAGAATTTGCTAAGTACTTTAAACACAAGAGATTCAGCTCTAGCTCAGTGACTGGCGTTTGTGACTGAAACGTGATCAGTAGCGTTTGTGAGTGGAATTCCAGAATCGGCTGTCCTTGAAACACCATAGATTCAGATCTGGTACAGAGACTGGTGTGTAAGTGTTAGTCATCGTACCTAGAAGACTCACCAACAGGACTCTCATTTCCCAACTCACACCACTAAAACAACCAGAACTTACGCATAGAGACGTTACTGTCTCTGTCTGTTGAGGTCGACACTTTCAACGAGCCAGGAAGACCCAGGTTCGAAAAGGCAGGATCAACTGCAAAATTTCCACCCTGCTAGATTCGACATCGAAAAAAAAAACACTGCTATTTCTTGGGTACGACCGCTAAGGAGCACTGCCAGGCAGGGTGAACATGATCACAACTCGGATCAGCCAGTGTGCCCCAGAATGAATCGAGAGTCCTGGTGCCCGTTCGGTGAAACGACGGATGGCAGTGCACAGTGTCTGTTTGGGAGACGGCTCGCCGAACCGGGGGACTTTGATGCTAACATGCATCACAAACGACGTATGCATACGATATCTGCTTGGGAATTTCAGTTGACAAAGCACGGTTTTTGAAATTGTAAGCCAATTGCGGTTTCATCGCTTCTGGGGCAGGGTTACTGTCCAGTTGTCGAAAACTGGGCAGTAACTGTGCGCCAGAAGCGACATTGCGGCGCTTTTGGCGTATAGTTCCAGTAACAATGCGGGATCAACTAAAAACCCTATCTGCTTGCCACAAGGTCTGCAAGGACTGGGTACCCAATCCCAGGAAAGATACAATTTCAACCAAAAGTTTCAGTTGTGGTTGGGTGCACTGCACTACTCTTACACTTGAAGTGCAACATCAACATAATTTCAGAACCACCCGACCCGATTCTCGTACACCGGAAACTCCTTCTGCAGGAGCGTCTGCTACAGTATGTTTGCTTGGGGTATTTCGGAACGAAGTTGGAAGCACAAGCACCAAATCTGGCTTCCCCACAGTCCACAGCACCATTCCTCGGAAGGTATAGCATTCTAGTATTCTCTACGTTGTATTTTCAGAGTATCTGAACCAAGGAACTACTACTTCTAGTAGTAGACCAGCCGTCGCTCCTGCATCATAACGAAGGCGCAGCCTGAGTAAACTCGCAGGCGTTTTTCTCGGCGATTCGTTCTTTTGCTGGAAACAGTACGAAGCCGCGACCCGGGGTCCGTAGGTGTCATTAGTAGGGAAAATTGGTTGGAGAAAGGGCCGCAACTGGCCTCGCGAACCACGGTGGTGTCGAAATAGCTAGTCGCGGGTCGCGGAACAAGAGAATATCGCGTGAGGTACCGCACCGCAACTCGTGACTTCCTTCGCGTAGAATTTCGGATAAAAGGAAACACGTTGCGCGAAATCGTCAGTCCTGTCGTCGTTGCTAGTAGTTACAAATCTCGAAATTCGTCCCAAAGATTCGCGAAATAGGCTGTTCCCTACTGAAGGTCGGAAATTTGAGGCGGTTTTGGGGGATTTGAGGCTCCGGTTGTAAGTCGCGGATACCGTACATACGCAGTTCAGCTCTCGTCGAAGCGAAGTCAAAGCGCCACCTCGTGCTTCAAAATTGCCTCCACGCGCCGGCCATGGTGCGGCGAGTTGCTATCTTGGACCGCGCGCTGGCACTCGCATTGTGGATTGCCGCCCTTGTCGCCGCACCCTCCGCGATGGTCGACGCGGTGACCCTCGACCCGACGCAAGGTGAGAGGCGCTCGAGGCCAGGCAGGAAATGATTGGCCGTTTTAAAGTCTCACGAACGTGTAATGATAACCCTCACCGCTATCTTCCCGCATTCCACTGCCTGCAGCTGCGGTTCTGAAGGACTCGGCGTGGGGGAAGACCTTTGATGGTTGGACCGACGCCAATCCTGACTGCAGCACCACTGCCGGCGTCACCTGCGACGGCACTGGGATGATAACAAAACTGTAAGATTTATTCGAGTGGTGTGGGATTATATTATCACAGATTGCGCCTATGGGGCGAGGGAGAGAGGGAAAGTCCTGTTGGTGGGGCATTGGGATCGTCCCTAGTTGAGTGTCGGAGCTACAAGTGCGTCCAGGGGGGTTATGGGCGTGCTAGCCAGAAAGGTCTCCGGTTCGAATCCCAGTGTGCGCAAAGTGAGCGCCAGTGTCTAAACGAACCCCAAGAGAGGGGGAGACGACCCCAGTGGGGGGAGGTTGTTGGTGGGGCACTGGGATTGCATCGTCCCTAGTTGAGTGTAGTAGGGCTACAGGTGCGTCCTGGGATTTTATGGGTGTGCTACCACATACAAACATGCCCTTTTAACCCAGTCTGTAGTATGCTAGGCCATCAAGACCTCCCTGTGCGCTCACGTAGGGGATGAACTGCAAACTTAAGGAGCAAGGACCGGGCAAAACATTACCACGTTGTGCTGCGGAGCTGATGTGACAGTTCGAGAGATATGCTCGCTTGTTCAGTAACAGTACTAGAAAGCCACGCTCGTTCTCTCAATATATATTTTCTTATCTGATAGACTCTGACTGTAATTTGATGAACATGATGCTATGACAGTATCCATATTAGATACATCAACAGAGAACTTGTTGCGTTTGATCACATAATGAGTTTTACCCACGTATGGCAATAATGTCTGTGCATGCTCCAAATGTTTCGCAGTGAAATTGCATACACTCGGGTCTCAGGAAGCATCCCTTCAAGCATCAGCGCGCTGAGAAAACTGCAAGTCTTGTGAGTCATGGCCAAGGAAAGGACTAAGACCAACTATACCCTCTTATGTGTGGCGTGCAAGATCTATGTTTGATATGCGCATGCGTCTATCATATATGAGCAACTATTTTTGCCTCGTCAATTTCCCTAGCTCACTCCCTGCTCTTTGGCCAATCCTGCAATAGCTCTTTTTGCTTCTCTGATTAGCTCTCTCCTAATTTTAATCGTTTGTTTTGTTCCCTGTGGTTTGTTGTCCTTGCTGTTCCTTTCCCATCATCATTGGCATTCTTCCTCTAATTCTAGTTGGGAGGCGCCTCAAAACTAGACCATTTCCCATCATCTTTGTCATTCTTCCTCTCAATCTTCCTTGCTCCTTCCGTCCTCCCCTGATCCCCCCTATCCGTCTCGCCAACGTGTGCCACCCACGCACCATCCAAATCCCAACACGCGAAACACGCTCATAACCACAGACGTCTACCAAGAGCGGAGCTCACAGGTCCCATCCCTGATGGGATTACCCTTCTGACGGACTTGACACACCTGTAAGCCTTCTGACACAGCTCACAGGCTTCATTTCATTCCTGATGGGATTGTGATTCTTCGTCCGCTTCTACCCCTTCTTCATCCGTCCCTCCTTTCCTAACTTCTAACTCCTGCTGCTCCTCTCCTACCACTATCCAGTCTCCTTTAACGTTGTTCAGTGTTGATGCGGTTGTTCCTTGTTAGAAACACTTTCCCATGAGCAACCTTCACATCTTCTGATGCGTTTCCCTATTGGTTAATAAGGGTTCTCTTATCTTCTGTCCTCGTGTATGCAAACTGTGTTGATGCATCAAACTTTTGTGGTTGTTGTGACAGAAATCTTGCCAGCAATCAATTGACTGGATCGATCCCTGAAGAACTTGGAGCTCTGTCAAATTTGAGAATTATGTAAGGCCGTTGCTGTCTTGGAGCTTCTTACCGTCCTCCCCAGTTTCTCTCCTGACCAATGCATGTTGGCTTGCTCCCACTCTTTCCAGTAATTCTTCTGTCCGCTTCGTTCCTAGGTGCAAGGAATCTTGGTAGCTTAATGCACGGCAATATATATAATAGACTCCGTACAATTGCCTTGCAGGACGGTTAATAAAGCTCAAAGCTCTGAGTGTCTTTTTCGTCTGATGACTATGAAGCTGCGATAATTTGGTCGTTAATATAAGCAAGCAGCAAGCCGCTGCAAAGAATCTGATCTGAATAGCAACAACAGAGAAGTAGCTAGTTCATACTTGTCTTTCTCTCATATTCTCTCCTGTGCATCTCTGTGTTCTCCGTTGCCCCAGAAACAAAAAAAAAGCCTCTAATGTACTCGCTGACAGTTTATGTGTGGTTTAGCCCCCCCTACCGTTTTGTGTGTGTGTGTGTGTGTGTGTGTGTGTGGGCGTGTGCGTGCGTGCGTGCGTGTGTGTGTGTGTGTGTGTGTGTGTGTGTGTGTGTGTGTGTGTTCGTTATCCCCTCTACAATCGGCTCCCTTCTACACAGGTTTTTTCCGAATAATAATCTCACTGGGCCTATCCCTTCTTCAATCGGCTCCCTTAAATATCTGGATTACCTGTAAGTGCGTTGCGTGTTATGCCCACTCACAGCCACATGCAATAGCCACATGCCCACTCTTGAGCAGCCTGACCCGCCAGGCTGCAATGGGCAAGGGGCACGCCCAGGCTGACCCGCCCAGGCTGTCCCACCACCCGGAGGAGGGAGGGGGGGGAGGGGAGGGAGGGGTTCGGGCCATCGATTGAGACGGACTGACTAGTATTTACCCGGACGTGGCATAACGGCAACGCCCACCAAAAATCGACTTATCACACCAGAATATAGATTGGGATGGCCACCCCAGCTCGGCCCATCCGGCCCACCCCAGCTCGGCCCATCCTGAGCCCATCCCACTGCCGTGTCCACTCTTCTCCTTCTTTTTCTCTTGTTGCTTTGCCTTCCCGCCCCTTATCCTCATGCCTCTGTGTATATTTGAATCAATTGCCTGCCTCTATTCTCCTGCTCTCTTATGTGTTTGTCTTTCATCTCGATGCTGACTCCCCTCCTTCCAACTTTGTATTCTCTGGCCTTTCCTCTAATTTGTATCCATGTTCCTCTTTTTACTCTGTCTCATCTTTGCTCATCCGTTCTCCCCACACATTGATGACCCCCACCTTTCTGCACGCACACACACGTGCCACTTGATTGCATATCATATGATCATAACAGAAATTTGTATATGAATCAGCTCAGCGGGTCGATTCCCAGTACTATTGGCTTGCTTACAGGCCTGACCACAATGTAAGACGCATGCTTTGTCTACATATATACCCACCTTCTAAACCCACCTTTCCTCACCTGTCGTCTTATTCAGCGACTCCCTTGCTGCCGTTTAACTGTCCTCTCTCTCTCTTTCTCTGTCCTTCAACCTTCTGTCCTCTCTCTCTTTCTCTATCCTTCAACCTTCTGTCCTCTCTCTCTTTCTAAATCCTTCAACCTTCCGTCCTCTCTCTCTTTCTAAATCCTTCAACCTTCTGTCCTCCCTCTCTCTTTCTGTCCTTTGGCCTTCTATCCTCCCTCTCTTTCTCTGACCTCCCAATTTCTGGTGCAATCTTAACCCTGTCCACACATCGATCACCATTAAAGCCCCCCCCCCCACTCCCCCCCTTCCCCCACTTACTTCTAACCCCCCCTCCTCAATTTCCTCTGCCCTGCTTCACCAAATCTCGTTCCCTTGTGACGTCAAGCCACCTGTCTTCGCCTGTTTGTATCTATTCATGACAATTGGTCAATGCCCATGATACCATCTCTCCCCCTCCCCTCCTCTCCTTCTCCCCCTGTTGAGTTTTTGTCTTCCCCGTGTTACATTTCCTTGTCTTCCCCCGTAGTACCATTCCCTTGTTGTTCCTACCCCATCTCTTGTTCCCTTTCTGCAAACGACTCACTTTTGAGAATATGAAAAGCCTGTCACTTCCCAGTCCAGAACATGATCTATAACTTTTGTGAGCTCGTGCCGTTGCTCCTACCAGTTTGTTCAGATTCATGGAGGCCTTACTGCATTTCGTCCTTCCATGGGATGCTGTGATCTGATTTTCACAGAGAGCTTTCATATAACAAGCTCACTGGTTCAATACCTCCAACAATCACCAGCCTTACAACCCTTTACAACCTGTGAGGCCTTGCTAGGTTGGAAAGCCTTCATTACAATATTTTCTCCTTCTTCTTGATGCTTGTTGATTCTATGATTTTCCTCCCTACACTACTCGTCATTCCTTGGAGGGGGTATGAGATGTCCTTCCTTGGATTGTCATCCAGTTCGATGGTTGTCCTACCCCTTGTGTTGTTCGTGAATATTCATCCATTCTTGGATTGTCCTCCCAATTCAATGCTTTTCCTCCCCTTGTACTGTTCATTTCGTAAAATATTCGTCATCAATATATCACCCCCCTCTTCCATGCATTCCTTACTCATACGCCCCTTGTTCACATCTCTGCTTTCATCCACCTCTTCCATGTATTCCTATCCGCGTTGAACGCTTCAGGTTTGTTGCCAACAATCAGCTCGATGGCTCCCTTCCCGTCGAAGTCTTTTCAACCCCTTGGTTGTTCTTTCTGTAATCCATCCAATCCTCCAACGCTCCCTGCTCACCTACCTTGTGTTTCACCTTATGGAAAAAAAAAACAACAGTTCATGTCAAATTGAACCAGACTGGATCCGACATTGGTTTAAACTCCACCCCGAAATGGTCAAATCTCCATGGTTTGAGTTGAACCGAGTGTTCTCAATCAGGCAGAATCAAGGGGCCTGTGGAACATATATTAGCCTATTATATACACACGGGTGACGTCACCACATGCCGCCCCGCCCGCCCTGGCACAGATGGGATGCGAGGCAAAACGAAAAACCCGCGGAATCCCTCCGGGCCCCCGGAAATTCCCGGCTGACCAGGCAAAAAAAACCCGCAGAAACCCGCGGGCTCAATGTCGTATTCTTATGCCAATATATATGTCGGCCGTACTGTTGCAATTTCGGGGACATTTGTCGAACAGTGCTCGACGGACATTGGCCAATCGCCGTCGAGCACCGTGCACCCCCGACAACACTGGTTACACCCCGTGGCAAGTCGCCAGGGAATCGCCTACACAGTGTTTCGTAACTCAAATATCAGCCAAGTTAAGGCCCTAAAAATAATATACGATTCTCGACGAAAGGGGTATTTCCGTCAAAAATGTGCAAAAATTTTGTTCTCGACGGAAGGGGTATTTCCGTCGAAAATGTATCAATTCTCGAAGGAAGGGCGTTAATACTTCAGTTCTGCAATTTCCTGTCTTCGACAGAGCCTTGGTTGGCATTAAAAGGGTGTATCGCCTTCGACAACATTTCGAATTCACGGCAAATATTTTTTCTTCGACGAAAACTCAAATGTGATGTTCGACAAGAGGTGCTCCCGGGATGTTCAACAGTACCTAGGGATTCCGCTAAACGTTTCGACAAAGCACATTGAAAATCTTTGCCCCTACACTTTCACATTTTTGTCGAGACAGTACTGCATTACTTTCTGTCGAACAGGGAAACTCATTCGATAAGGTTCCGATTTCACAGGTGAAATTTATGAGACGCTGTTCGATGAAATTGATTATCGACAGCAGAAACCGTTTCTAGATTTTGGCAAGTCAGCATCTGCATTCGACGCAGAAATTGTCGAGCTGCGTATTATCCCCAATCGTCAAAACGAAAGATTTCGACAGACAGAGCATAGCGGTCGAGAAGTTTATTTCAATCGACCAAGCATATCTATCGCCGCCAGCACCCTGTTTCACTTCTCTTTGTAGCATCGAGACTCACAATCACATAACTAATCAACAATGCTCGAGTTTTACTATACGTTAATACATATCGTCAACGTGGACAATCGACACAAGCAATGTTATTGTTGCAGTAGAGTTTGGCAGCTGCATTTTATTACCCCGTCAAACAGACCATATTTGTCTATGTAATAAATACATAAAAAAACATCATATTCAACAAACTACCGTATAGCTTTCCAAATTGTATGATTTTTACACTACCTGAAAAGGTTGGTAGTTCACCTATGGCAGTGATTGGTTTTAAAACTCTCTTCGACAACACTTCGTTTTATGTCGACGACGGGACGGTCGACGACAAAAATGCTGTCGCAGGCTCTGCTCGACGGGATCCAGTCGACAACGCCGACGTGCATTGCTAATGCACATTAGTGGTTGACGAAACCCTTCTATGGGCACTGCTCGGCGTGCTGTGCTCGACGAGCTGGTCTCGGTGAATGCTGTTCGACCAAGCAGCGCCGAGCTGGTCGGTGAAAGTAACGCCTGAACCCTCGTCTTCGTACTCGGTTGAGTCGGTCCCTGCAGCGTGCTAGAAAAGCTGGGCCCAGTGGTACAAGAATGCATTCTCATTAAGTTCATATTCACTTGCTCTACGGCGCACGGGTAGCGAGCGAAACCATCGACATGTGTTCTACCTGGCACCTGCGCATGAATAAGATTAAAATTGATGATTACGTATTAATGAGAATTGTCGGGAATGCCCCCTTTTTTTTGTGCCTCCTATTCGTTATCAAGTTTGCCCATTGCAGTTTATGTATTTATTTGTTTAGGTATACGCTTTTATTTCAGTGTCAGCTGGTCTGTGGCGCGTTCTGCCGCGCTTTTCTCTGCACCACTTTCCGTCGGGTCGAGACGGAATCCGTCGACGGAGGCGGATTTACTCGACGGACAGGGGGGTTGGTGCAGGCGGGGTTGGTGCAGACCGGGAGGAGCACGTGGGGTCAACGCCAGCTCGAGCGAGGACCACCTCGCGTCACTCCGAGCTGGCGTGGCTCGTTTCGGGCGGGCGGGTGGGCTGGCTCCCGCCCCTCGCGTGCTTCGCTAGGCGACGGCGGGAAAAAGGAAATCCCTCCGAGGAAAACCCGCAGGGGCGAACGGGTTTCCGCGGAGGGATTCGGGCGACGTCTTCCCTACACAACAACTATGATGAGGAGGGGTTGGGCATATTACTCCGAAAAAACAGTGGAGCCCAAAATTGAGCTGCAACAACTCTGCCTGGTAACCGACAAACTAACCAGGATTGGTCAGTGGATCAACCATAAATCGCAAACCGATCCGAGTTGAATGGATTGATCGGAACCAGCACAGCTTCGAGTTGACATTTTTTGGGGGAAAAAACGACCTGCTCCTCTTCTCGAAATCTAGGAATGTTGCTATGATGAGCTGGGGTCATATATGGGAGTCATTTTTGAGAATTCTGAGAAATAAATTTATGATTAGAGTACGTGACAGTAACTATAACCATATAAAACTTACTAGGTAAGCATTTGCTGATAGAATATAAGTTTCTCTATACGTTATACATATGCTTATTGACATGTACATACTCCATGTAGGGATGAGCAAGGTGGCGAACACGTTCGAGGCGAACCGAACAGGTTTTGTTTTTTAGCTCAAATCGTTTGCCGAACAGTGTTCGATGTTCGCCCGAACACGTTCGTGTTCGGGCCGCTGCTGAAATTTGCCCGCGACGAACACGAACAGTGTTCGAGGTTCGCCCGAACACGCCTCCACAGGCGAACAGCGAACACCTGTTTTTTCCTAAACTGTTCGCCGAACCGAACAGTGTTCGGTTCGGCAAAAGAGGGTGTTCGACAAGGGGCGAAGACGAACATGTTCGTGTTCGCCCTTTGCTCATCCCTAACTCCATGTATAGAACTGTCATTTTGTGTGCGTTTTTTTCGTCGCCTTGCATGTCTTGTGATCCCCCCTTCCGTCACAGATCCCTTGAAGGAAACAAACTCAGTGGTTCGATTCCCACTCCAGTTGCGCCATATGCTCCTCTAAGGGATCTGTAAGATCCCATATCCACACAACAGTCTTTCTTCCTCCCTCGCTTCCACCAATTTTTCTGTTTGACGCTTCTCATCCCTAAGACCCCGGTGTTCTCATGCTAGACTAGATTTGTACCTGGCCATGACCGCCCAGTGCCCCTTCCGTATCTCCATTCGGCACTGTTGTTTCGTTTCTGCTAGTGGTCTTACCATGATGTTCTTACGCACCGCTCATTGTCGTAGGTGGCCCTACCAGACCAGAATCCTCTGAAAGAAATGCAAAGATGGCAAAAGGTAGGAGGGCTTTAAGATGGCTGACCTGAGTCGAGGTGAATTGCCTGCAGACATTCTCACAGGGTCAGCGAAGTGGTTCCATTGCACCCTCCAAACTTGTGTTTCCCATTAATCTGCTCCTCCATTTTAAGTGCGGACGGATGTCAGGCATAGTAACAGCTGAAATCTAACCACTGTTCTTTGATTTTATCTGCGCAGATTGTTATTCTTTTACAGTTCACAGCATTTCCTGACATTGCCAGTGCTCATTTCACATGCCCGTCTCATCTGTATTTTGCTCAATCTCCGTTTATATGTGATGCCTATCATCTCAGATACCTTGGTAACAATCAGCTCACAGGCTCAATTCCTGGAAAGCTCAACTTGCTTACAACTTTGCAGTTTATGTAAGTCCTTGGGTTCCCATACCTCTTTCCTTCCGTTCCGTGCTGTCACCTGCTATTACCTTCTTTACCCTTCCAAGCACCTTCGGCTCCTCCCTTCTCATTCCAATACCCGCTCACGGCTTCTTTTCTGAAAAGCTAGCACTGCGGATGTATCCATACATGCATGTGAATGTAATCAGGCAGTAAACGTTCGAATTTGCAGTCCTACTCGATTGATTCAACCGCTGCTGCTCGTCGAGCATCTTGTGCCCTGCACGTGGTGCCTCTCATTTCATGTGTACTTATATTCTGATATCCAAGGCACTTCAACCCAGTCTGCCACTTCACGACTATAATGAATAGTTTTCTCTTCTGCTTATATACAAACTCATGAGGGGCCTGCTTTGCTCACCCAGTCTGCTCACATAGTTTACCCTGTGCTCTTCTTGTAACGATCAGCTCATTCGATTTTTTCTCTCCCTTGCATTCTTCAAACCATCACAGTAACATCTCATCCAACCTGCTCACAGGCAGCATCCCTGCTGATTTCAGTGCCCTCGGGAACCTGTGGAAACTGTAAAAGAAAGCTCTTTCCTCCTCCTCCTCCTCCTCCTCCTCCTCCTCCTCCTCCTCCTCCTCCTCCTCCTCCTCCTCCTCCTCCTCCTCCTCCTCCTCCTCCTCCTCCTCCTCCTCCTCCTCCGCTTCATCTTCCTTTTCTCGTGTATACGCTCTTGTGTTCTCAGAGTATTGCCATCACTCCCTCTGCTCTCCTCTCCCGTCCTCTGCGCATGGTTCACATCTCAAGATTCCTGCTCACATTGGTCTTATTCCCACTTGCTTCGCCATAATTACTTCCTTCTCTCCTTCTTAGTCTATTCTTCTCGTCAGCTCTGCTCGCTTGCTACTGGCTCCCATTCATTCATTGTGACTAATATCACTGCGATCTTCCATCCCTTCTTTCCTTATTTGACAATCGCAGTGATATTAGTCAAAATCAAATCACTGGCTCGATCCCTGCTGAATTAAGCACTCTCAGAAACCTGGACGATCTGTAAGACTGCGTTGTCATAAGTCTGCATTACTGTGCCTGCTCGGTGAACATTGGATGGACTAAATAGCTGCTGCGCTCGACCACCATTCTCTTTTTCCTGTCCACCTGCTCTGCTCCTCTTTGTTGTTTGGTTGCCAGAATGGTAGACCCCGTGCCAGGGAGCCTTCTTTCCCTTCCTCCTCACACCTTCATCAGTCCACTCATCACGTCCCTTTGGCATCCCTTGCATTGCATTGTACTAGCTAGCAGTAGTTTTCTTAAGTCCGGTTCACATATAACTCGTTTTGTGACAGAGAGCATTTTGATGCAATAATTGCGTCGGTAGTTGTATCATGTGTAATGAGAAATTGTCCTTTTAGGGAGAAACATGTATCTGTGCGTTCACCTTCTCAAGTAGCTAAGCATCTGGCGGCAGTGTCCGCCAGTTGATAGCTCAAGTCTCAAGAAGCTTATTCATTTGCATTGCAGTGCACTTTTCACCTAATCAACTTTCCAACCCTTGCATATGTTTCCATTGCATGTCTTTCCATTCCTTTCCATTGCATGCCCTCCCATGGCATGAGTTTCCGTTGCATGACTTTCGAATGCGTGAATTTTCCTTCCTTGCACAACTCTCCAATGCATGCCTTTCCATGGCATGTCTTACCATTGCAGTATCCTCTCACACAACCAGCTTACGAACAGCATCCCTGCTGACTTTACCGCGCTCTTACTGCGGAGAGTGTGAGAAACAACAAACCAGTTAGGTTATATGCAGATCGTTCATTTATCGCTCTCTCTCCCCCACTCTCTCTCTCTCTCTCTCTCTCTCTCTCTCTCTCACACACACACACACACACACACAAACGTTCACACACACGCACGCACACACCGACACACACACACTCACTCACTCACTCACTCACTCACACACACTCACACACACTCACACTCACACACACACGCACACGCACACGCACTCGCACACACACACACACACACACACACTCTCTCTCTCTCTCTCTCTCTCTCTCTCTCTCTCTCTCTCTCTCTCTGCCTCCAATCGTGTTGCTTCTCTTTCACTCATTCCGTGTGCCTCTCTTGCCTTCACCTACCCAGGTACCTTGCGGGTAATCAGCTCACTGGCTCCTTTGATGCATTTACAGGCTATGGTTCTTACGTAAGGGAGATGTAAGTTCTCTTCTTCGCTCCAATCTCCTATTTCTCTCTCTCTGCTTTTCCTCCCTTGTTCCCAAGAGCACTTTGGCTGAGCATTCAAGATTGTACCTTTTACTCTGATTCTGTTCTTGTTTTCCTACTCCTTCATCCAAGTATTCTTGTTTCCCATCAACAGCTTCGCTTTCTGTGCCATCCCTTGCATGTTGTGTCCTGTTACAGGGATCTCTCATCTAACCTGCTCTCAGGCAGCATCCCTGCTAGCCTCAGTGATCTATATGGTCTGGAGATTTTGTGAGTTTGGATGAAGAGCTTATCCCTCTCTCCACTGCTCGTGTCCTTTCCTTGCCCCGGCTCAGCTTGAATGCTCCAAACCAGAGCTGCGGGCTTGAGTAAGTCCTGGATGGGCTCACATTTTGGCTGATAAGATTTACAGTGGCAGGGAAAGATTGTGCTGGTTCTGTGCCGGGTTTTTGTCACGTTGCTGTGTAGCTGTGTCGTCTTATCCACTAGCGAACACGGCAAAATTTAAAAGGAGCATTTGGAATGGGTATTCTGTAAGAATCATTTTGTTCCCTGCTTCGCTTCAACGTCCCATTCCGGTTGCATTGATCACTCTGTTTCTGCCTTGTGTTCCGTTCCGCCTGCCATTGCTCAATTCCCCATCTTAGCTTTCCCGACTGACATTTGCACTTTCCATTCTGTGCTATCCTTAGGACTTCTATTCTGTTTCATCCTATACCAGAGATCTTTCTTCCAACCAGTTTGATGGCAGCATCCCGGCCAGCATCAGTGAAATTAATGCTCTTACGACCTTGTGAGTTTTGGAAGGAGAGCATGGCAAGATTTGTTTGTGTTGTGGGCAGAGCTGTAATGTGAAACGCACCTGACATGTGAGAGATGCAAGTGGAATGTGGGCGCAAAAATGGAATGTGGGAGATAGATGCATCTGGACTCCGTCTGTTCTTACTCTTTTTCTATGCTGTCATGGCTAATGTTTCTGTATTATCGTGCACCCATATGTACTTTTGTTCCATGTATCTTAAATAATCCTTTCCTGCTTTCACGTCCCCTTTGTTGAGTTGTTGTTTCCAAACAGTCTGCTATGCGTGGTCCATTCTATTTCCTTCTGCTTCAAACTTCTCACTTGGTCTCTGTTATGACTTTGCAGCCGGAACGGTTATCAACATATCACTCTACCACCAACCGATGTACTTCGTTTGTCCCATCCTGTCTGCTGTCGTGTCATTTCTCATGCATGCTCTGTCAACACAGGTCTTTAAGCAACAACCAGTTCATTGACTCCATCCCGTCCACTATTGGCTCCCTTACAGAACTGTGTACCCTGTAAGTCCTGGTGTTGGGTAGATTGAACTCAGTTGGCCCAGATGGATTCTGATGACTCGGCTTAGCTTAGCTTCACTTCTTCAGCTCACCCTCATGCACTCAGTAAGCAAACCATGCTCTGCCTCAAAGCGATTCCGCCCAGATCATTCGGAAGCTCTTGAGCCAGTCTTGCTCAAACGATTGCTCGTGGTCGTCATTCCGGCCCACTTTAGACATAATATCTCCTCCTGGAGACATAAATCCCTCTCTTGATCCATCATTTCATTAGCTCATGTGTCTCCAAGTTCTTCTTCTGCTGCTGCTGCATCACCACTGCTGCAATCAGTGAAGCCATCCATACCACTGCGGCCAGAGCTGGGTTTCTAGTTATCACCAGAAATCTGCATGAGCACGCTACACACACTCACACACAAGCACGCACGCACCCCCCCCCCCCCAAACACACACACACACGCGCGCGCGTGCGCCCCCCCCCCCCCCCCCCCCCCCCCCCCCCGCACACACACACACACACACACGCAGGCACGCACGCACACACACACATCCCATTCTCATATACCGCTACCACCCTCCCCTGTACCCCTGCTGCCCGTAGGAAAATGGCCAGTAATCAGCTGTCAGGCTCCATTCCATCTGAAATGAGTTCCTTACAGAAGCTCACGTACCTGTAAGCCCTCGTGGAACGAACTCCCAGCTTTCTAGTCCTGTCTGCTGGCGTTCAAGTTGTTCTCCTCCCGCCCCGCTCTGTCAGTCACTCCTTTCTATGCAACCACTCCTTTATCATTCTTTGCCATTTCTACAATGTCACACAGTCCCCTGTAGACACTTGAGCTACACGCTCCTTGTCCATTATGTGGGCAACCAATCCCTGTCCATTATGCCTATTATACGTACTCTTCCTTGCCAGACCTTTCCTATGCTCTATCCTAATAGCCCTGCCTGTCACTCCTGTCTGTCTCTCCTCTTGTGTGTCTGCTCTCTGTGTGGCAGGGATCTGAGGCTCAACCAGCTGACAGGGTCCTTCCCAGACAGCCTCTCCGCGCTGACATCCCTCCAGGAGCTGTAAGGCGATCGAATTCTCATGCATCCAGAAACCCCATGTGCCCAGGAATGACATGGGGATGGGAGTGATTCTGAGGAGGCATGACATGCATGCACGGATGATGAGATGGCGCTGGGTAACTAAAAACTGCAACGGTTAGCCACAGCATATCAATAGTCCACGGGCACGCATACACATCAATGTACCATCGGCACAGAAAGGATGATGCACCATCAGCAACGGTGTATGCACTTTTGCGTTGATGGTAAGTCTGCAACATGGCTTCCATTCACTCTGGCTGTCATTCACCCTGGCTTTTCCCCATGCCTGTCATTCCCCATGCCTGTCATTCCCCATGCCTGTCATTCCCCATGCCTGTCATTCCCCATGCCTGAGATTCCCCGTACCTGTCATTTCCCATGCCTGTCATTCCCCATGCCTGTCATGCTGTCTGTGCAGGTGGCTTGACGGCAACAAGCTCACTCAAACACTTCCATCTGCAATTGGCAACCTTGTCGAAATCAGAAATTTGTGAGTGGCGATTGTTAGCTGTGTATGGCAAGCATATGAGATAGTGATGATAACCGGATATGACCTGATCCTTGTTGTAGGTATGAGAACTGCACCAGTCGCATTCTGGTTAGAGCCGGTTCGGTTCACCGCTCAACCAGCAGCAACAAGAGGTTATTTCTGGCCTCCCAATTGGATTCTAACTAGCACTTGTTTGGCTGAACCTCTGGTTCTGCCAGTTTGTCTTTTAAGGTTCCGACCTGTGCCCTGTTGCACAGAACTGGTTCGACACTACTCCTGGACCCGAGCCATGCCAGTGGTATAATATAATGTGCTGGCTGCAGCTGGGAGAGAGGCAAACCATGCTGTGGCCCACGATGGACAGGGTCAGGACTCAGCACTGTGTGCTTCATCGAGGTGCTCTGGAAGAAAGAGGGTGAGGGGTAGGAAGAAAGGGAGGCACGGTTATGTGGTATAGTGTCCCAACAGGCACCTACAAGGCAATTTATGCTGGCAGGCAGCTGGATGGTTGAACAGGAACTGTTCAAGGCTGTTCGCTCTTACACCGGAACTGAACTTGCATTCAAAGCACATATGTACCGTACTTTGTGTGGCCAACCTAACTTGAAAATTCCCTGAACGAGACTGTTTCAGTGTGATGCCATGCCCTGCCCGGTTAAACTCTGTTCAATCCTTGGGCACATTCCTGCCTAGCATATCCATACTTTAACTCATGAATGGTAATTGTAAGAAAATCATTACAATTTTTGCCATAGCTTCCCTAGCAGCCGCAACAGAACCTCCGTGTACACCATACCAACGTTTGTCAGCATGGTATCTTGCCTTGCCACTATGGGCACAGGCTCTTTCATCTTGAAAAGAAAGAACCTTTGCATTAGTCTTGAGCCTCCACTACACCATCCTTTCTCATTCTGGACTCCACTAGTACAGTGCTGTCTCCTTTTCTCTACTCTTCATTCTCTCCTCTTATCTGCTGTCTTTTCATCTTCTCTTTTCTCATCCGCTCCTCTCCTCTCCTTGTCTCCCCCCTTCCATGTGTGCATGCACGTGTGCTTGTCAAATCCCATGCCTTCACCATGCCTTCACTATGTCTTCACCACCATGCTTTCACTATGCCTTTACCTTGATGGCTTGCAGATCTCTGGCCAACAACAACTTGTTTGGACGCATACCAGACGCAGTCACGCTGCTCACAAAGCTCAAGACTTTGTAAGACATGCTTGCTTGTGTACATACTTACGCCCGCATGCCCTCACATGCATGATGTTCTTTCAGGTGAATGCACTCATCTAGTAAAAACACACTTTTAAACAGCTGCTTCTTTACTCAATAATTGTCTACCTGCCTTACAGCATCCTGTCAACTCTTGCATGCATCATCCTCACCTACTCATATCAATTCACCATAACACCCCTGTTCTTGTTCTACAAAATGTATCGGTGAACGTTATGGCACAACGGGAAGATGAACTACCGTCTTCACCCCCGGCCTCCCACCTGCACACCATCTTCACTTGCTCGATTGTAACAACAACCACACATGGTATCTGTCTCAACCTCACCTTGTCGCCTTTTAATGCTTTGAAATGACTAATGTGCTATCTCCCACTGTCTTTTGGCCCTGTATTCCTGCTTTTGCTCCACCCCCACAGCGACCTCTCTCACAACTATCTCACAGGTGGCCTTGTGAAGCCTGCTAACGTGCTGGCTGTGCTTTCATACAACTACCTCTCGGGCACTCTGCCTGGACAGCCGTCAGACTTGCTTGATTCCAACTGCTTCAAACTGGCTCCAGGAGAAACTGAGCCGGTGCAACGCACGCAGTCAACATGCCGCGCGTTTTGCGGCATCTCAATGGGTTCTGCCGCTGGTGGTTGCAGCGGCCATGGGGTGTTGTGCTATCCCGACGGACCTAACTTGGTGCCTACCTGCGTTTGTGAAGCGGGGTTTTACACGTTTCGAAGAACGTATTGCCTTGCGGAAGGTAATTTCGGTCATGGGTCATGGCCAAGTGGAGAGAAGCCACGTGAATGTACTCTCAAACCGGGTCAATCAGGCATTATTTTTCATTTTACACTTCACACCACCCTACACTTTACACTCCCCAACCTTCAGCTTCGCACACCACCCTAACATCTCTCTTCCTCCCTTGTTTGCATCTCCCGACCCCTTTCAACTTGTTTACAGAATCGGTCCTTGCTGCCCCACTCGAAAAGGCTATTCTTCCACCGTCAACAGTGCTGATGGCAGGAGTGAAAGCAGAGGCCAAGGGAATGTTCACTTCTGATCCGGTGCCTCTCTTTGTGTACGAGAATGGGCGAGAGGATCCGGGCTGTGGGTTTGAGCTGGCCTTCAGTGTCAACTTCACCTTCGCCCTCTCGCCCAAAGCCAAGGCCGCTTCAAACGGCTTTGCCTTTGTTGTGTCGGCAACCAAGACTGTGGGGAGCAGTGTTGGAGTGGGGTTCAGTGGGATGGACAACCGCAGCATGGCGATTGAGTTTGACGTGTTTCAAAACAAGCCACATGGCGACATGAAAGACCAGCACGTGGGGCTGAATATCAATGGCCAGGAGAAATCAATCGCGGCTGTGAAGTCCCCATTCCCACTGGCCAACAAGAAGCCGTACACGGCATGGGTGGACTATGTTCCTGGAGACCCTGGCACCATCCGGGTGTTCCTTGCAACAACAGCAGTGAAGCCAGCAAAGCCGCTGCTAGACAGGCGGCTGTCACTGTGTGCGGTGCTGCAGCCGGGGCCACCGCAGGGGGAAGGAATGGTGGAGCTGCCGCGGGCGTTCTACTTTGGCTTTGTGGCGTCCACCACATTAAAGCCGTTCATGATTCAAACCATCCTTACCTCTGCCCTGCGCACAGGTGAGCAGCCCTCCTCACCTCTGCCCTGCTCACAGGTGAGCAGCCAGCCGGTAGCGCCCTCCCTCCTCTGACTGTGCAGAGAGATTCTCCCCATGCATGTAGTGTATCATCAGCTCTGCCCTGCGCAAAGCACAGGTGGGGAAGCTAGCCATTTCTTTGGATCCAGTGGATGTCTTAGCTGGCTGTACACATACATTACTAGTGTGTTGCTTCTCTAGATTTAAACCATCGACTTCTGCTTTCTCTTCCTTTCCTTCTCTCCTGCTCCCTTTTGGCAGATGCTCCTCCTGCACGAGAGCCAGTCACCATTTCTCCAGGCAAGTCATTGCACGCTAATGACATCGACACAATTTAGCGAATGATGATGGATTTGCACTGGAACACGTCACTGCACGCCCATTGTTAACACACAGATTAGCAAATGATACCTGATCTGCACCTGAAATCTTCACTCTACCAATCACAAAAAAAACATCCGTGCTAGACGCTTCCTTCCTAGTAGACATGCAGAAATGCTGACCTACTGCCACTTCATGCTCTCCCCTCCCTCATCTGCCCTCACTCTGCTCCTACCGCCCATTCTACCACTACAGCCTACGGTTTAGATGTATCACTGAACACGTACGTACCTGCACGGGCGAGCCCCTTCCCGCGCTATGTGAGTGCAGACTACCGAGTGTCGGCCGGGCAGAAGGACTCGTGGGTCTTCAGGGACCTCCACTCCTGGGACTCTGTGCCCTTCCTGGGCTGGCCTGTCAAGGACCAGAAAGATTGCAGTGAGTGCCAACCCAACATGGGGGGGGAGGGGGGAGTATTTGGTGTAGGCGTGAACTGTTGTGAGAAGCGCTCCGTGATTGTTTTTTTTTGTGTGTTTGTTTGTTTGTTTGTTTTAATTTTCAAAAATATACTGTGGAGTTTCTGGACTAAAGTGGCATGCCATTTCCGACTCATTTCCTGACTTTCAACATATTTCCTGTATTCGTTCTTGTTTACCAGCACTGTAGCCACCATAAAGGCTCCTTCTTGCCGTTCTTTCTGTGCTCCGTCCATGCATCTCCTTCAGATGCATGCTGGGCATACGCAGTGGTGTCGAGCATAGAAGCAGCATACGGCATTGCAATGAATCAAGAGGCCCCAGTGATCTCAGTGGACTCGCTCTTCACAGCCATGAATCTCACCACCCAGGCAGCCAAGTGCACTGCTGGAGGCTCCCCAACTGAAGCATTCGAGAAGCTGATGGCGCTGCCTAAAGGGGCCATCACCATGGAAGGAAATAAGGTATGGAAGGCAACAAGATGTGGAAGGCAATAAGGTATGGAAGGCAACAAGATGTGGAAGGCAATAAGGTATGGAAGGCAACAAGATGTGGAAGGCAATAAGGTATGGAAGGCAACAAGATGTGGAAGGCAATAAGGGGTGGTGTGGAAGGGACTAAGGTATGGAAGGCAACCAGGTACTGAAGCCTTTGAGGGATGTTTAAGGTGCTGCCCAAGGGGGCCATTACCATGGAGAGCAAAGAGGTAAGGTATGTCACTGTGGGATAGATATTTTTTCCCATCCAGATAGGTTCTGGTTGAGTGGCTAAAGGTTTGAATGAAATGTTTCGTTTGAACGAAGAGTAGGAGCTGAAAGTGGTTTCTTAAGCCTCTGAGAGGATCCTCCTGGCTCAGCTCTTTCACAAATGGGTGGGTGAATATGAAAAGCAATTGTATGGGTATGTCAGTGGCAAATCTGGTGTGTTAAGCGAGGATGGTGTTTAGCTGTCCGGATCAGGTTGGCGCTTAAACTGAATCATGTTGGCACCAAACTCGTTCGACTTGAACCAAATGGGAGCAACGAGGCCGTGGTTCTAATATAGTGCTCTTCAAGAATTAGTACTGTATGATCCAGGTGTATTCACTATGTTAATTACATGCGATATTGCTGGAGTTTTGGTTCCGAGAATCTGTGGAAATACGCCTTGGGATTTGTCAAAACGATTTGTCGGCATCAAGCCACTTACCTTCTTTTGCCCTTTCATCTGACATTCTCCTCCCTTCCCAACCCTGAAAATTTCTTCTTATTCCAGAAAATCATATACCCTGTCCAGGGCTTTGAGCGCACTTCCTTCAAGGGGTATGTGGGGCTCATGCTGGCAGTGCAGCGGCAGCCAGTGGTGGTTCACGTTGAAGCACTGGCTGCTTCGTTCGCCAAATACGATGGAGTGAGTGCTGCCTCGGCAGAATAACGTCCAGTTTCTACTGTGTGTGTGGTATGGCAAGTTCTGTGTGAGCTCGTAGTATGTGGTTCTGACCTTACGTCTAATCACTCTGTTCTGGTATGTGTACTAAGTATATTGTCTCAACGTGCAAGTGTGTGTGTGTGTGTGTGTGTGTGTGTGTGTGTGTGTGTGTGTCTGTATGTGTGTGCGTGCGTGCGTGCGCGCGTGTCGTGCGTGCATGCATGATTTGATCATTTTCTTTCGTCATGATTGTACACCTCATACATGCATGATTTTGTCCATGATGCTTTTTCATTTTCCCTGTGTCTTCAGACATTCAAGTACCAGGACCCTGGCTGCTATACCGGCAACCTTAATCACGTTGTACTCGTTATTGGATATCTCGTGTTGAGGAATGATGGGAGCGAGAACCGCATTGCACCGCCTTTTTGGATCATCCGCAACTCGTGGGGCGAGGCATGGGGAGACAGGGGCCACATGCGCATGGACATGCAGGGAGGGGATGGCGTGTGTGGCATAAATGTGCTGCCTGGCATCTACCCCATTGTCAAGAGTGAGGCATCTACCCTATTGCTGTTATCTGAGGCCTGTGCTTCATAGTCAGTAGCAACTTACTATTCAAATCATCATATGGAAAGACAGCTATCTGTCTTTTCTCCGCCTCTGGCGATATGACTGCTATTTTTTCGCTTGGTTCTTTTCATCAATCATCGCTTAATGCAAACCTTCCCTAATCTCCCTATCCCACGTTTTTGTCTGCTTTTGTGCGATGCAGTTCCAGGGGACCCGTGTGGCTTGAAGAGTTACAAGGGCGATGGAGACCTGCAGCCCAGCATGAACCCGTGCGGTCGCTTCACCTGCACGCCCTTACCCAAGACCAACAACAACACCTGCACCTGCACTCTTCCCACCCCCCAGACCAAGCAGCCCTTTATTGAGGGTGCAAACGGCTATGGAAACACCTGTGTCTATGGTGAGACATGCCTCAGATAACTTATAATTTGTTTTGAGGCGCCTCAAAACTAGCACCTGTGTCTATGGTGAGACACGCGTCAGATAACTTATAATTAGTTTTGAGGCGCCTCAAAACTAGCACCTGTGTCTATGGTGAGACACGCGTCAGATAACTTATAATTAGCTTTGAGGCGCCTCAAAACGGGCACCTGTGTCTATGGTGAGACACGCCTTAGATAACATATGTTTTCTGTATGCCAGGTATTTTCTGTGCTGTTTTCCGTACACCTGTGTTTATGTGTGGAAGACATGTCTTCTTGGGCAACCTAAGTGAACGTAAGACCAACTGAGATTGAGAGTCACGGTTCTAGAGGACATGCGGACATGACAGGGAAGAATTCACGCCCACTCCACTTGTTTCCACTCCTTTTACACCGAAAAGACTCTCTGCCTCCCTCCATCCCCTTCCACCTTTCTCCCTTCCTGTCTCTCCTCCGCCTTTGTCAGTGGACGTGTGTGGGTCATACTTCAAGAACCCTTGTGCCGTGGGCACATGCATCAACGATGGCAAGGGCGCCTATTCCTGCATCTGCCCTCTCAACTACGTCCCCAGCACAACCATTGACAACTTCCCCACCTGCGACCCAGGTGCTGCTGCACCTCAACAGCTATAGCCCTCTCTTGCCTTTCCTTGTATTGAATTATCACTATTCCACTAGTTCAGCTAGAAGTCGCCTGAAATCACACCCTGCCCTTTCACCCTGATTCTCTCACTGTCATTCGTGCTTCTTCACACTCATCCACTTTGCCTCCTGGTTCTTCAACAAATGTTGCCCAATCTCCTCCACTCTCCCTCCTTCACTCCACCCTCCATCTTCCAGCTAACACCACCGCGGTCAACATGGTTGTGAAAGGTGACAACTGGTGGTGCTCTGACATCTACCCTCTCGTGGGCCTCACGCTATCGCAGTTCACATCGCAAAACCCAGTAAGGAGAGAGAAATCAAACCCGGGGGAGATCATGGCATGCATGACAAGGGCACGGGTGAAAGGAAAGGATAAGGGTAGGGGATACTGGCTTGCTGGCTGACATGCTTCTACGGTACACAAACATGGAAAGTGAGGTGCAGGCATATGGTTAACTGGCTTGGTGGAAGGGTGCGAGGTGGTGGGGTTAATTGCTGGAAGGTTGCGAGGTGCTGGGAGAGACGCGAGGTTGCAACCGCCTTGCAAACTCCATGCGTGCGCTTCTTGCTGCCCGTTCATATGTGTGTGTACCTCTGGATACCCCCCCAATGTATGTGCTTCTTAATACAGTCACTTGTGTGCACGAATTTTGAGGCGCCTCAAAAATCTTCTTGCTGCCCGTTCATTTGTGCGCTTCCAAATGCAGTCTGTCGTGTGCACCAAGGCCTTGCCTTACGGAAGAACGCTTCGGATTCTGAGTCGACAATAAAACGTGCCTCTGGATGCCCCCGCCTGCCCCTATGTCTGTCTGTGCTTCTTATTGCAGTCTGTTTTGTGCACTAAGGCCTTGCCTAAAGGAAGAACGCTTCGGATTGTCAATACTCCTGCCGTCCCCTGCACTGCATACTTCTACACTCTCAGCGTGAGTGCTGGCTGGAGTGGAGCCCTTTTCATGTCCTGTTTATGTTATTCTGGTGCAAGGACTCATCTTATTACTCGGTTCTGGTGCATCATCCTTCATTATCACTTATCATGTTTCATCCCTTCTCTGCTCCCTTCTCATCCTCCAGGGAGACACTTGTCTTTCCATCGCCAAATCTCTTCGCACCACCGTGAATGATCTCCTGAATATCAACCCCGGCCTTGAATGCACGCAAACCATCAAGGCTGGCTGTTCTATCTGTGTGGAACGCAATGAAACCTATGCCTACAGCGTCCCTGAGTGTGTGAAATACACCATTCTCACAGCAGACGACACGTGCGAGAAAATGCTGCAGGGGCAGGGATTGCAGAACGATCCGTCTGTCTGGGCTGAGCTCTACCGCAACAATCCCGGCCTTCTCTGCTCCAACGTCGTCCCTTCCTCTGCCTCGGCCGTTGGCAGCAATGCTGGCGTGCAGGTAAGGAGTGGAAGGTGGAAGTGGGATAGTAACAGGATAGGAACAGGAGGGGGGGGGGGGGGGGGGGGTGTGGTAGATTGAGAGAATGAGGAGCGCCATGAGGTTTTCTGTCTCTTGGTTCACTTGTGATGGAACCTCACAGTGCTGCTCACATGGTTCACTTATGCTATGTTATTTTAAGCATGCATGATGCATGCATGACGTATGTATGATGTATTCATCCGTCTACTACCTTCCCTTGTTGCACCCATCCCCCTCGGCCCTCTGCCCTCTGCCCTTCCTGCACTCCCAGGTGTGCCTCAAAGCTGAGTATTGGCCGTTTGAACTCGGTAAATGCAATAAGGGCCGGCCCAAGAATGTGACCCCATCGCTTTCCTGTTCTGCTGCCTACAGCTACTATGGCGGCACTAAGGCCCAAGCAGCTGCGGATTTCAATACCTACAATGGCAATGCCTGTGCTAAGAATGTTGGGGCAAAATTCATATGCGTGCCACGCTAGATAAATGTGTTACTTTCCATCTCAATGGACACCCATTTCATGCTAGGAAGGGGGTGAGATCAGGGTCTACAGTCGGAGTCACTCCACTGTGCCTCCCGCTGTCTTCTAATGCCTTGTCTGGTTGTCATTGCGGCTGTATGTTGAGTCCTGTCCTGTTTGTTGTAGTAAGTATTCATGTATGTTCTGGCGCTGGACCATTCTTCATGTTGGTCTGAGTGGAAGCTTCTTTTTGTATTATATATTAAGTAAAATATTACTATTAATGCAGACTTTTAAGAATTTGTTATATGAAACGACCTGACTACTTACCTACTGTCATCGGCCACACAGGTAGAGCGCCCTGGAGAAGAGAGGCGAGGCGATCATTTTCTGCTCATGTAAACCAGAGAATCGGCCCTTCACACTCCAAAGCACCACTACACTCCTTACAAAATCATCTGGTCGCACATCAACAATGTTTCATTTACACAACGGTGTGCCTTCCTCCGCAGCATCCAGGGCTTTAACCAGCCCCTGTGTTGCTGCCACAATATTGGCCTGGTCAAAAATAGCAGACACCACAGCAACCCCTCCCAATGCTCCACACGCACTCCCCTCCCACATGTCTCTAAATTCACCTGAAGATTCACCTGCAGGTGCTGACCTATCTGAGTCACCTGCTCCAGAGGCAACAGCATTAGCCACTCCTTTCACCACATCTGAAATGTTCCCTCCTTTTATCCCCCCTATAGCCACAACCGGGAGCTTCGATACAAGACACACGTCCGCAAGCCCCTCCACGCCAATCGTTTTGTTATTCGCCTTGGTATTTGTCGGGAATACACCCCCGACCCCGATATAATCCGCCCCGTCCCGCCACGCCTTCTCCGCGTGCTCGCGGCTCTTACACGAGACACCGATGATTCTCGTTGGGCCGAGAATTTGCCTGACTGTAGCAGCATCCATGTCAGATTGTCCCACGTGAATGCCGTCTGCATCCACTGCCAGGGCCACGTCCACACGGTCGTTGATCACCAACGGGATGCCGTGCGCCCTCGCCACTGCCACTGCCTCTGCTGCTTGCTGTTGGGAGGGGGTGGGACGTGGGGTGGGATGGGGGGGTGGGGAGGGGAGGACGGGAGGGGGGACGAGAAGGGGGCAGATGGCACGTGGGGTAGGGGAAGGAGAGGGGGGCAAGTGGGCAGAGGAAAGGGAAGCCGGGAGGGCAAGGGAAAAGCAGTAAGAAGGCAAGCATGGGATGGGGGGTCCCTATCGAATTGCCCCACGTGAATGCCGTCTGCATCCACTGCCAGGGCCACGTCCACACGGTCTTTTATCACCAACGGGATGCCGTGCGCCCTCGCCTCCTGCACCGCCTCTGCCGCTTGCTGTTGGGAGGGGTTGGGTGGTGGGGTGGGATGGAGGGTGGGGAGGGGAAAGGATGGGGGGGGGGGTGGGGAGGGGGAAGGGGGCAACGGGGCACGTGGGGTAAGGGAAAGTTAAGTACGCAAGGATTTGTAAGCAAGGAGGAAAGGGGAGGGGAAAGGGCAAGGGAAAGGTAGTCAATAAGGACAAGGATGGGATGGGGGTTCCATATCGGGTTGCCCCACATGACTGGCATGTGCATCTACTTCTGGGACCATGTTGACATGGCATGCGTGGATACCCAGTATGGGGTGGTCCCGGGCACCATTCCATGATCCCCAGGATATAGAGAGAGCACGTGTCACATGAGACAGAAGGGAGGAGCTGGAGAGAGGGCGCATGGCATAGCATGACAACATGGCACGTGGCACATGGAACAACAGTGGCATCACCACTGTAGCACAGAATTTGTTGGGGACAACAGGGAGGTTATTTGTATCCCAGGTGCCCCTGATGCCCTTCTGTCCCCACTGTCCCTACCCTAGTAACCCCAGTGGCCTTAACGACCCCAGTGCCCCTAGTAACCCAAATGGCATGGAGTGTCCCTCATGTCAGAACTTGAGCTTAGAATCGATACTATAGTAGTGAGCTCAAAGCTCTTTAAGTACATCCGGAATGAGCAAGGTAGGGATGAGGAGGGAATCAGGAGGCAATCCTAGGGAATCAAGGGTAATCCCAAGGCAATCTCCAATTGGTGGGTTGGAGATTGCTTGGAGATTACATTTGGGTTTGGTTGGGATGTGGGTGTACACCCAAGCAAACACAAAGTGCAAACTACACTAAACTAGGATGTAAAAGTACAAGTACAAAATGTGAGATTGGGGCCTAACACCAACACCCCCCCTGAGGCGTCAATCGAACTCATGGCGGAGAAGGAGGAGCGCAGAGCCCCATGGCGCCAAGGAGACGATGGTGGGGAACCTTCCCAAGGGGCTTGGTGAACAGGTCAGCCAGGTTGCAGTCAGATGCCACGTATTCCACCTTCAGCTGCTCTTGTTGCACAAGGTGACGAATGAAGAAGTGCCGAAGTTCAATATGCTTGGTGCGGGTGTGATACACAGGGTCTTGAGAGATGTGGATGGTACTCTGGTTGTCACACCAGAGGGTGGGGGCTGACTGAGGGAAGCCAAGCTCCTGGAGTAGGAAGGTGAGCCAACGGGCCTCCTGAGCAGCCATGGTGCCTGCGTAGAGCTCCGCCTCACAGGAGGAGAGGGAGACTGCAGACGACCTGGTGGAGCGCCAACTGACAGTTCCGCTCCCGAGGGTGAAGCAGTACCCCTGAGAGGAGCGGCGGTCGGTCTGGTCATCAGCCCAGGAGGAGTCTGTGTAACCTTCCAGGCGAGGAGGGGAGAGCCCACCGAGTGTGAGAACGTGGGACTTTGTGCCCTTAAGATAGCGCAGCACCCGCTTTGCTGCCTTCCAATGAAGATTAGTGAAGCGACCCGGGGCCACGTAACGAGAGAGAACACTGACTGGGTAGGCCAAGTCCGGTCGGGTGCACATCATGGCGTACATGAGGGACCCAACAAGTTCCGGGTATGGCTCAGAGCAGGCCTCTGGTGTGGGTACACCAGGAGCTGTAAGGAGGTGTTGCAGCGGCAGCGGGGTGGCAACAGGTGTGCACAGCTCCATCTCAAACCGCTTGAGCACATTGTCGATGTAGAACTCCTGGGAGAGTGAGATGGCGCGAGCCTTGCGATCACGAGTGATCTCCATTCCCAGGTAGTGCTTGAGGTCACCGAGGTCTTTCATCTGGAGGGCCTTGCTCAGGGCTGCCTGGACTGAGGTCATTTGGGCCGAGTCCTTGGCAACGAGGATAAAATCATCCACGTAGACTAGGATGTAGAATGGCTCAGAATGACGACGGATGAAGAGAGTCGGGTCAGCAGTGGAGGGGTGGAAGTCCAGGGAGAGGAGGACTTCTTTCACCTTGTTGTGCCATTCGCGAGGGGCTTGTTTAAGGCCGTAGACGTAGACGGGGCGATTCAGCTTCCAGACAGTGTTGGGAGGGAATTCTCTTGGGAAGCCTTCTGGTCTGTCCATGAACACTGTCTCCTTGAGACGTCCTTGTAGGAAGGCGGAGGAGGCATCCATGGATTTGATCTCAAAGTCTTCTCGAGCTGCAACATCCATGAGCGTTCGAATGGTGGGAGGTTTGGATGTGGGGGAGAAGATTAGGTCGAAGTCGCGGTACCGCTGCTGGGTGAAGCCCTTGGCTACGTAACGCGCTTTGAACACCGGTGCCTCGTCTGGGAGCAGTTTTACACGGAACAACCACTTGCCCCCGACGATGTTGACTCCTGGAGGTGGAGTCTCGTCGTCGAAGGAGTGGTTGCGAGTGAATGCTGCAATCTCCGCGTCCATGGCAGCACGCCATTCGGCAGCATGAAGGCCTGAGAGAGCCTCTTGGATGGTGAGAGGGATAGGGATGGTCGGGTTCTCCGCGAGGTTGAGGGAGGGTGAGCCAGTGATATCGGGGAAGATGTGTGAGAGCTGAGGAATGACTGCATGGAGATCACACAGCTCCTCATGCCTGTCTTCTAGAAGGGTAGAGGGCACATCCCCCCTAGCAGGAGGAGGCGGTGTGATCGTTGTGTATCGAAGAACCATTGCGAGTGGAAGAGCAGCGCGATGGGAGCGGGTGCCATGAGCCACCGGTGAGGAGGGTGGGGCAGGCGGTGTCGGAGAGGGTGACTTAGGAGGCTTGGGTGGGGGAATGGGCCGCCGGCGGTACGTGATCAGCTCGGGCGACAGTGGGAGAGCGGGTTCCTCTGTGGTGGGGGGAACTGGGGGAGGAGGTGGGGCCGGAGGGTGGGACCGCCGATGGTAGGTGATAGGTGCGCTCGGAGGGGGCGGTGCAGCGGGAAGTGAGGAAGGTGAGGGGGGGGGGCGGAGCAGCTGCCGAAGACACCGGTGAGGCCGGGTCAGAGACCTCAGAGGGAGATGGTGGGATGGCAGGAGAGAGAGGAGGTGAGGGGGCAGGAGCAGGCGGGAGGTCGGGAGGCGCGTCAAAGTCTGCCCACACGAGGGAGGGTGGATCAGGGAGAGGGTCCCGTCCTGAAGGGGAGTAGAATGGGCGGGTCTCATCAAAGACAACGTCGCGGCTCCTGACCAACTGTTGAGTGGAGGGATTGAGGAAGAGGTAGTCAGGTGAGTCGGCGTTGTGCCCAAGGTAGATGCACGTTTGAGTCTTGGGACCGAGCTTGCCACCGTTCTGGCGTCGAGCCTGAGGGTTGAGGAGGACATAGGTGGTGCATCCCCAAACGCGAAGAGAGCGAGCAGTGGGCGTTTTCCCGAGCCAGAGTGTGGTTAGGATGGTGTCGGGAAGGTGCGGATGGGGGTAAAGGTTGTAGAGGAGGGCGGCGTGGCAGAGAGCGTATCCCCAGAGAGAGTGTGGAGCGTTGGAGTGGCTGAGGAGGCACCGAGTGATCTGCACTAGGGTGTGGTTGCGGCTCTCAGCTATGCCGTTTTGTTGAGGGCTGTCAGGGAGGGTGAAGTTTTGCTGGATGCCTTCGGAGGAGCAGAAGGCTTTGAGCTTGTCGTTGCAAAATTCACCCCCCCCCATCCGAGTGAAGGCGCTTGACCTTGCGGTCAAAGGTGGTCTGTGCCTGCTTGACCCACGCCATGATGACCTCTGGAGCCTCAGCCTTAGTGTGGAGGAGGTGAACAGAGACGTATCGTGAGTGGTCATCCACGATAACTAGGAAGTAGCGATATCCACCTCCTGCAAGAACAGGGGCAGGACCCCAGACGTCCATGTGCACTAGGTCCAGTGGTGCCGCTGCGATTGTGGGTGAGGCAGTGTGGGGCTGTTGGCGCAGTTTGCTCTTGGTGCAATCAAGGCACGTGGGAGCGGGTGAGTCAGGTGGTGGAGGAAGTGTGGCTGGCAGGCCGAGAAGAAGTTTCTTGGAGGCCATGTCAGCAAGCGTGCGGAAGTTTGGGTGCCCTAACCGATGATGATAGAGGATGGTCGGGTTGGAGAGGCTGCGACATGTGCATGGTGTGATGGGAGCCTGTGCTTGGGTGGTTGAAACCTGTGGGAGAGGAACGCGTAGCGTGTAGAGGCCGCTGCTATTGAGGGTGAAGCGGGCCAAGACCTTGTTCGTGAGTGGGTCAATGATGTCGCAGTGGTCCTCATTCTCCGAGAAGATGGTGCGTAGCCCTGCTTTCTGAATTTCTGTTTGAGCCACTAGATTGTGGCGTAGTGAAGGCACGCACATGCCAGTGACGGTGCCGGAAGGGAAGGCTGGGCATGGGACTGTGGAGGTGCCCTTGGCTAGGGTGGTGAAGCTGGAGTCAGCTCCCAAGAGAGGGATAGGTGCTGGATAGGGTTTGAAGGAGAGTGTCTCCTTGAGCACAGTGTGAGTGGCCCCGCTGTCGAGTGTGAACTCTATGTACTGTGGTGCCTGTGATGAGTCGATGTACTGGGAAGTGGCTTCATTAATCATGGCAGTGCCAGGAAACAACAGGTTGATACGCACATCAACAGGAGCACTATCACTAGCACTAGCCGAAGAGGGGTCCTGGACCTCAACGAGATTGGCCTTACGAGCGCGCATCCAGTTTGGCGGCTTCTTGTCAACCCCGTGGATGGCATACCACTCGTCGTCTTTCTTCTTGAAGCACGTGGCAAGGGGGTGGTTAGTGCCACCACACACTTGTCCCTTGCGGTTGCCATACTTGACGACGTAGGTGCACGGAGGAAAGCGGTTGCGCTGGAAAGGCGCCGAGGCAAGGGCCGCTGCAACACTTGCTAGGGGCATGGGAGCACGGATGGCGTATGCCTTGGCCTGAGCCGTGGAGTCTTTCTCGGCAGAGAGGAGTGCGGTGGAGACCTTAGCAAAGGTGAGGTCTTCCGCTGAGAGCGTGAGGAGCATCTTCCTCGTGACTTCATATGCCGAGGAGAGACCAACAAGAAGGGCGGCTGCAGGGGCTTGTTCGGGGAAGACTATACCCAGCTCCTTGAGTTCACCATGAATGGTCTGCACCTTGGCGATGTAGTCAGCCATTCCTGAGCAGTCCTCAAGACGGACTTGAAACATGCTGGGGATGAGAATCGCCACTCCGACCGCCGTCTTGTTCATGAACCGATCCTGGAGATACTTCCAGATGGCGTTGGAGGTAGGGTAGTTGTGGAACGTGTTGACAAGTTCGGGAGGGGTGGAGGCAATGAAGACGCTGATGATGGCAGCATCGGCCTTCTCCCACTTCCGGTACTTCTCAACAGCTTCTTCGTACGTCATCACGTCAGCATCACTTGAAGATTCGGTCGGTTCACGGGGAAGAGTGGGCTGTTTCCCCTTGCCACGGTTAAGGAGGACGTCCTTGAGGTCAAGGCCCTGCACGTCACGGCTTAGGAGGTGCTTATCAACTCCGTAGCTCCACGCCTTGAAGTTGGAGCTAGAGCCATCGGCTTCAAGGCGGAGCGGGGTGATGGGGTTCGCCATGGTGGAAGACGAGAAAGCCATGGTGGAGACCCCTTAACTTCTCGCGCGGAGCGCCGCTCTTAAGTCACCGATAGGAACTTGAGGTTTGGGGTTTCCAAAGGAGATTTTGAAGAACCGGAGGTTTAGGGTTTACGAAAGAGAATATTGAGGTTTAGGGTTTCTGAAGGAGAATTTGACTGAGACGCCAATTTAGTGTCAACTACCTACTAATCCTATTCCCACACACCCCCCCACACACCACCCTCAGCTTCGCGGCTACGCTGCTGCTCGGCTTCGCGGCTACACGGCTGCTCGGCTTCGCGGCTACGCTGCTGCTCGGCTGCGTTGCTGCACCTGTTCAGCTGCGGGAAAGAGGGGGGATGGGGGTAGGAGTGCAGATGCGGGGCAACGGGCGGCAGCCCGAAGATGACGCTGCGGGGCGACGGGCGGCGGCCCGACGAGAAGCTGCAGGGCGACGGGCGGCAGCCCGAAGAGAAGCTGCAGGGCGACGAGCGGCGGCCCGACGAGAAGCTGCAGGGCGACGGGCGGCGGCCCGACGAGGAGAAGAAGTGACGAGAGTGACGAATTGATGAAAACGAGTGTTAGGTTAGAGCGCCGACGATGCGCTTACCAGAGAAGTTTCCGTCGATGGTGACGGGAAGATGTGGCGGGAGAAATTCCGCCGATGAATGTCGCGAATCAACGGCGACGAGATTGGCGATGGCTTCCCCGAGGTTTGCGGGACAAGTATCCGCAGAGATGAGAGGATCACGATCCGCGTATGCGGTTGAGCTGCTCTGATACCATGTCAGAACTTGAGCTTAGAATCGATACTATAGTAGTGAGCTCAAAGCTCTTTAAGTACATCCGGAATGAGCAAGGTAGGGATGAGGAGGGAATCAGGAGGCAATCCTAGGGAATCAAGGGTAATCCCAAGGCAATCTCCAATTGGTGGGTTGGAGATTGCTTGGAGATTACATTTGGGTTTGGTTGGGATGTGGGTGTACACCCAACCAAACACAAAGTGCAAACTACACTAAACTAGGATGTAAAAGTACAAGTACAAAATGTGAGATTGGGGCCTAACACCAACACCTCACACTACTCCTATCACCCACGTGGCCCCATTGTCCCTATTGCCTTTACTGGCCCCAGTGCCCAATGTGGAACCCGGTGCTCCTAGTCCCCTTAGTGTCCAAAGATGGGGGCACCCACCTGAATGAAGTCACCAGTTTCGATGTCCTTCTCCCTGCAAACACCACCACCGCAGACCAGACAACGAGGAGAGGAAAAACGCAGTTCATGACAGCGTAGCAGCCTGCCCATGTAGCATTGCACACCAGACTAATTTCACTACCACATCCGACTCTATAGACGAGCTTCAGCCAGGCTGGAGCACACTAGAGGCCCACCAGAAGAAGCCCAACCGGCCCAACTGTGGACAGGGTGGCTGGCGGCGGGTCAGGCCGGCCAGGCCATCATTCAGTGCGGGTCATGCCCTAAACTCAACTTGTGCTATCGAAAATCCGTTGCTGTCAACATCGCTCCTCCAGCAATGGCCTCCCGTATCGCATCCCCCACACTCCGCCCCCACGACCGGTTCATCCTTTAGTCCGTTACTACGTACAGCCGCCACTGCCCTGGATGGAAGGCTGCACAGCAGCTGCCTTCCAATAGGCGCACGCGCCATGTGGGTGTGCTTCGCGCACACGCAAAGAAGTAAAGTGCGTTGCTCGGGGCCCCTTAGCCCCACTACATCTGCACCTCCCACAGCGTGTGTGTTGCGCCCCATCCCATCATTTCACATTCCCCACTCACCGGATTTGCAGGAACGTGGCTCCACCAGCAATCGCCTCCCGTATCGCATCCCCCACGTTGCGCCCCCAAGCCTTGTTCATCCTAGAGTCAGTCACTGCATACAGCCGCAGCTGACCCGCGTGTGGAAATCTGCAAAGCAGCTTCCTTCCAATAGGCGGGCTGGGCATGCAATGAGTGTGTGCTTCTCGTACGCACTCACAACTGAGCTGTTCTAAGCCCCTTACCCTCACTGCATCTGCAATTCCCATCGCGTGTGCATTGCGCCCACCATGCCACCATGTCACATTCTCTACTCACCGTATCTGCAGGAACGTGGCTCCACCGGCAATGGCCTCGCGTATCGCAACCCCCACGCCCCGCCCCCACACCTTGTTCATCCTAGAGTCAGTCACTGCGTACAGCCGCAGCTGGGAAAGGGCGCACGTGCTATATGTGTGTGCTTCTTGCACACGCAAATAAGTAAAGTGCACTGATTGGGGCCCCTAACCCCCACTACATCTGCACCTCCCAGAGCGTGAGTGTTGCGGCCTATCCCATCATTTCACATTCACCAGTGGTGAATCACGACTCACCGGATCTGCAGGAAGGTTGCGCCACCAGCAATGGCCTCCCGTATCGCATCCCCCACGCTCCGCCCCCACGTTTTGTTCATCCTAGAGTCAGTCACTGCGTACAGCCGCAGCTGGGCTGGGTGGAAGGCTGCACGTGAATTTGGCAGGCCGAAGCGGCACACCAGGGGGAGGTGGTTGAGAGGGCCCTGCAGGCCGCTGCCCATGGTAATGGGGAGGCTCTTAGCGAGGATGTGGGAGAGGTAGGCCTTTGCGTCCTGGGTGGAAGGCGGGGGAAGGGGGGAGATGAGGGAGGAGAGGAGGGGAGAAGGGGGGAGCAAAGTGGAAGAGGGAAGGGAGGGTGTAAAAGCAGGGCAAAGGTGGAGAGGAGGGAAACTGGAGGGAGAGGGTGAAAACGGGGAGTTGGTCGAATAATTGATAAGTGTGGGGACAAGGAGGGGCAGAGGCGAGGGCGAGAGGGGGTGGGGAAAGGGGAAGTGTGCGCGAGAGAACCGGAGGGACGGGAAGAGGGCGGGGGGATAGGTGCGGCAAAGGATAGTGGTACAGAACTGAAGGGCAGGGCTCTGTGTCGAGATAAGTATATTGATAAAAAAAAAACAGACAGAATAAATGTATCAATTCAGGAGGGATGCATAGAAATATATGGTCAACACGAGGCAAACCCATCAACCTCCCCATCCCCCTCCCTCCCCATCCCCTCCCCATCCCCCTCTCCATCCCCTCCCCACATGCACACCAGCACTGCCTGCTTCACCCCTCTCCCTGCACTCCATACGATTCCACTCTCCACCCCTCTCCCTGCACTCCATACGATTCCACTCTCCACCCCTCTCCCTGCACTCACCACCACTGCCTGCTTCACCCCTCGCCCCTGCGCCAGCCCTGCAGCAACACTCGCTGCCATGCTGCACCCAGTGCCGTGCGTGTTGGTCGTGGCAAGGCGAGGCGACGACAACTCGTGGAAGGCCGATCCTGCCAACAAAGAGAGGGGTTTGGTGCGCGGAAAGGGGGGGGGAGAGGGGGGGGGGGAGGGGGAGGGAAGAGGGGGGAGGTGGGGGAAGAGGGGGGGGGTGGGGGGAGAGGGAGGGGAGGGGGGGGGAGGGGGGGGGGGGAGGGAAGGGGTCGGGTGGGAGGTGGGGGTGGAAGTGGAGGCAAGAGGGGAGAGAAGATGAAGCAACCGGTGTCGCACGTGTTGGTCGTGGTAGGGGAGGGGGGGGGGGCGGGGAAGATAGCTCATGGAAGGGCAATCCTGCTAAGTGAGGGGTTGGGGGATGGGGGTGGAGAAGGGGGGGATGAAGGGCAAGGGGCAGAAGAGGGTGGGTTGAAGAAGAGTGGGGACGACAAGTTGAAGCACCTGACAAGTTAATCCCGGGGTCTAAAGGAGAAGGGAGGGGAGGACACGGAACGGAAGGCGAGTTGTATCACAAAAACAAGAATTGGCTTGGCTGGTAAAGTAGAGCTGGGGGGGCACGAGGGGGCACGAAGGACGAAGAGAAGGAAGTTCAGGGAGAGGAAAGGAGAGGTGAGGGACGGGGAGTGAGGGAAGGTTAGCTTAGCACATGGTTCTTACGACGGCTCAAGGATCATCTGGGCTATGGTGTGCAAACAGGACAGTTTAGGGAACCAGGGATGGGAGTGAGGTGGATTAGTGGAGAGGATAGGAGGAAAGAGGAGAGTGAGAGGCAGGGAGTGTGTGTGAGAACTTAGGCTTAGAAGCGATGAATTAGTAAAGAGCTTGAAGCTCTTTAAGTACATCCAAGAAGAGGAGGGAATGGATGGGGAAGGGATTACATTTGGGTTTGGTTGGGATATAGGTGTACACCCAACTAAACACAATGTGCAAACTACACTACTCTAAGATATAGAAAATACAAAGTACAACGTGTGAGATTGAAGGCTAACACTAACACCCCCCCATAGGCGTCAATCGAACTCAGGGTAGAGAGGGTGGAGCACAGAGTCCCATCGCGCCAAGGAGACGGTGGTGGGGAACTTTCCCAAGGGGCTTGGTGAACATATCAGCCAGGTTGCAGTCAGATGCAACGTATTCCACTTTTAGCTGCTCCTGTTGGACAAGGACCCAACAAGCTCCGGGTATGGCTCAGAGCAGGCCTCTGGTGTGGGTACAGCTGGAGCTGTGAGGAGGTGTTGCAGCGGCAGCGGGGTGGCAACAGGTGTGCAGAGCTCCATCTCAAACCGCTTGAGCACATTGCCGATGTAGAACTCCTGGGAGAGTGAAATGGTGCGAGCCTGACGATCACGAGTGATCTCCATCCCCAGGTAGTGCTTGAGGTCACCGAGGTCTTTCATCTAGAGGGCCTTGCTCAGGGCTACCTGAACAGAGGTCATCTGCGATTCTGCGCTGAGTCCTTGGCAACGAGGATGAAATCATCCACATAGACCAGGATGTAGAATGGTATAGAATGACGGCGGATGAAGAGAGTCGGGTCTGTGGATGAAGAGAGTCGGGTCAGCAGTTGAAGGGTGGAAGTCCAGAGAGAGGAGGACTTCTTTCACCTTGTTGTGCCATTCGCGAGGGGCTTGCTTAAGGCCGTAGACGGGGCGATTCAGCTTCTAAACAGTGTTGGGAGGGAATTCTCCTGGGAAGCCTTCTGGTCTGTCCATGAACACTGTCTCGTTAAGACGTCCTTATAAGAAGGCGGATGAGGCATCCATGGACTTGATCTCAAAGTCTTCTCGAGCTGCGACATCCAAGAGCGTACGAATGGTGGGAGGTTTGGATGTGGGGGAGAAGGTTAGGAAGAAGTCGCGGTACTGCTGCTGGGTGAAGCCCTTGGCTACGTAACGCGCTTTGAACACCGGGGCCTCGTCTGGGAGCTGTTTTACACGGAACAACCACTTGCCCCCGACGATGTTGACTCCTAGAGGTGGAGTCTCGTCGTCGGAGTGGTTGCGGGTGTGAATGCTGCAATCTCCGCTTCCATGGCAGCACGCCATTCGGCAGCATGAAGGCCTGAGAGAGCCTCTTGAACAATGAGAGGGATAGGGATGGTCGGGTTCTCCGCGAAGTTGAGGGAGGGTGAGTCAGTGATGTCGGGGAAGATGTGCGAGAGCTGAGGAATGACTGCATGAAGATCATACAGCTCCTCATGCCTGTCTTCCAGAAGGGTAGAGGGCACATCCCCCCCAGCAGTAGGAGGCGGTGTGATCGCCGTGTATCAAAGAACCAGCGCGAGTGGAAGAGCAGCGCCATGCAAACGAGTGCCATGAGCCACCGGAGAAGAGGGTGGGGCAGGCGGTGTCGGAGGGGTTGACTCAGGAGGCTTGGGCAGGGGAATGGGCCGCCGGTGATACGTGATCAGCTCGGGCGACTGTGGGAGAGCGGGTTCCTCTGTGCTGGGGGGAACCGGGGGAGGAGGTGGGGCCGGAGGGTGGGACCGCCGATGGTAGGTGATAGGTGCGCTCAGAGGTGGCTGCACAGTCGGGGGAGTGGGAAGTGAGGGGGATGGAGGAGCAGCTGCCGAAGACACCGGTGAAGGCGGGTCAGAGACCGCAGAGGGGGACGGTGCGGTGGCAGGAGGGGTAGGAGGTGAAGGGGCCGGAGCAGGCGGGAGGTCAGAAGACGCATCAAAGTCTGCCCACACGAGGGAGGGTGGATCAGGGAGAGGGTCCCGTCCCAAAGTGGAGTAGAATGGGCGGGTCTCATCAAAGACAACGTCGCGGCTCCGGACCAACTGTTGAGTGGAGGGATTGAGGAAGAGATAGTCAGGCGAGTCGGCGTTGTGCCCGAGGTAGATGCACGTCTGGGTCTTGGGACCGAGCTTGCCGCCGTGCTGCCGTCGAGCCTGAGGGTTGAGGAGGACATAGGCGGTGCACCCCCAAACGCGAAGAGAGCGAGCGGTGGGCGTTTTCCCGAGCCAGAGTGTGGTTGGAGTGGTGTCGGGAAGATGCGGGTGGGGGTGAAGGTTGTAGAGGAGGGCAGCGTGGTAGAGAGCGTACCCCCGGAGAGAATGCGGAGCATTGGAGTGGCTGAGGAGGCACCGAGCGATCTGCATTAGGGTGTGGTTGCGGCTCTCAGCTAAGCCGTTCTGCTGCGCGCTGTTAGGGAGGGTGAAGTTTTGCTGGATGCCTTCTGAGGAGCAGAAGGCTTTGAGCTTGTCGTTGCAAAACTCACCAACATCATCTGAGTGGAGGCGCTTGACTTTGCGGTCAAAGGCAGTCTGTGCCTGTTTAACCCACGCCATGAGGACCTCTGGAACCGCAGCCTTAGTGTGGAGGAGGTGAACAGAGACATAGCGAGAGTGGTCATCGACGACAACAAGGAAGTAGCGATAACCACCTCGTGCGGGAACAGGGGCAGGGCCCCAGACGTCCAGGTGTACCAGGTGCAGTGGTCCTGCTGTGACAGAGGGTGAGGCCGGGTGGGGCTATTGACGCAGTTTGCTCTTGGTGCAGTCAAGGCACGTGGGAGCGGGGGAGTCTAATGGTGGAGGAAGTGAGGCTGGCAGGCCGAGTAGATGTTTCTTGGAGGCCATGTCAGCAAGTGTGCGGAAGTTTGGGTGCCCGAGCCGATGGTGGTAGAGTATGGTCGGGTTGGAGAAACTACAGCACGAGCATGGTGAGGTAGTCGCCGCTGTTTGGGTAGTTGACACCTGTGGGATTGGTACTTGCAGCGTGTAAAGGCCGCTGTTGTTGAGGGTGAAACGAGCCAAGACCTTGTTGGTGAGTGGGTCGAAGATATCACCATAGTTCTCGTTCTCCCAGAAGATGGTGCGTAACCCAGCTTCCAAAATTTCCGTTTGGGCCACGAGATTGTGGCGGAGTGAAGGCACGCACATTCTAGTAACAGTGCCGGAAGGGAAGGCAGGGCACGCGACTGTGGATGAACCCTTGGCATGAGTGGTGAAGCTTGAGCCAGCTCCTAGGAGAGAGATGGGTGTTGCGTAGGGTTTGGAGGAGAGTGTCTCTTTGAGTACAGTGTGTGTGGTGTCGCTGTCGAGTGTGAACTCTATGTATTGTGGTGCTTGTGATGAGCCGAGGTACTGGGAGGAAGCTTCATTAATCATGGCAGTGCCAGGAAACAACAGGTTGATATGCACATCAGCAGGAGCACTATCACTAGCACTAGCCGAAGCAGGGTCCGGGACCTCAACTAGGTTGGCCTTACGAAGGCGCATCCAGTTTGGCGGCTTCTTGTCCACTCCGTGAATGGCATACCATTCGTCGTCTTTCTTCGTGAAGCACGTAGCAAGGAGGTGGTTAGTGCCACCACACACTTGTCCCTTGCGGTTGCCATACTTGACGATAGGGATGGGCATTTGGCCCGGACGGGTCGGGTTACCCGACCCGACCCGCCTAAAATGGCGGGTCGGGTCAGGAATGCTGAGAATGTCGACCCGTCCGGGTCGGGTCGGGTTTACCCTGGGCGGGTCGGGTCGACCCGTGACCCTTCAATGTGATTTATAGACGGGTATCAGCGACCCGCCGGGTCGGGTTGACCCGTCCCGTCCGGGTTGCATACCCAGTCAAATGACAGGGTTACCCGACCCGTTCTCTGCTTAGGGTACAATTTGAAGAGGGGGAGAACATCAGTTGGTTTTGATGTTTTGTTTCCCTCGACATTCAGATCCAGTCTCTAATCAAGTTAGTAAATCTCCACTGCACCTACCAAAACTCTTACAGTCTTCACTTCAGTGTTAGCACAATTTTAATATTTATATTCATTATAGGCATAGGCGCTCCTGCCATTACACAGTGTCACACGACCAGGGGCGCAGCAGCGCACTCGCGGCCACGCATTGGCGGGATCGTGTCCCCGCAATAGCGCGATCTCGGCCCCGCATTTGCGCATCGCGATCGCCACACCACATTAGGGCAGCGCGATCGCGGCCACGCAATGGCGGGATCGCATCCCCGCAATAGCGCGATAGCGGCCTTGCAGTAGCGCGAATGCCACCAGCCAGAATCGCGGTCCCCACCTCCAGCATCGCGAACGCCACCTGGAGCAGCGCCAAGGCGCCACCATACCTTGCTGCTATGTAGCATATTTTGATCCGACCCGACCCGACCCGTGGTGTAACCGACCCGGTTACGGGTCACAAATACCCGTTCCAACGGGGCGGGTCGGGTCACCAAAACAGAGTCAAACCCGACCCGCTAACCCGACCCGACCCGGCCCGTTAAGCTAACGGGTCGCCCTAAACGGGACGGGTCGGGCCGGGTCGGGCCAGATGCCCATGCCTACTTGACGACATAGGTGCACGGAGGGAAGCGGTTGCGCTGGAAGGACGCCGAGGCGAGGGCCGATGCGACACTTGCTTGCGGCACGGGAGCACGGATGGCGTAAGCCTTGGCTTGAGCCGTGGAATCTTTCTCAGCAGAGAGGAGTGCGGATGAGACCTTAGCAAATGTGAGGTCTTCCGCTGAGAGCGTGAGGAGCATCTTCCTCGTTACGTCATATGCCGAGGTGAGACCAACAAGAAGGGCAGCTGCAGGGGCTTATTCGGGGAAGACTATGCCCAGCTCTTTCAGTTCGCTATGAATAGTCTGCACCTTGGCGATGTTGTCAGCCATTCCCGAGCAATCCTCAAGGCGGACCTGGAACATGCTGGGGATGAGGATGGCAACTCCGACTGCCGTTTTGTTCATGAACCGATCCTGGAGGTACTTCCAGATGGCGTTGGAGGTAGGGTAGTTGTGGAACGTGTTGACTAGTTCGGAAGGGGTGGAGGCAATGAAGACGCTGATGATAGTCGCATCTGCCTTCTCCCATTTCCGGTACTTCTCAACACCTTCCTTGTGCGCCCTCATGTCAGTATCACTAGCGGATTCGGTCGGCTCAAGGGGGGAAGGGGGCTGTTTTCCCTTGCCACGGTTGAGGAGAACGTCTTTGAGGTCCAATCCCTGCACGTCACAACTCAGGAGATGCTTGTCAACCCCGTAGCTCCATGCCTTGAAGTTGGAGCTAGAGCCATCGGCTTCAAGGTGGAGCGGGGTGATGGGGTTGGCCATGGTGGACGAGGAGAATGCCATGATGAAGGCCCCTTAATGTCTTGCGCGGAGCGCCGCTCTTAAGTCACCGAAGTGACTATCGATGACTTAAGAGCGGCGCGCAGCGCGGCGATTCCGAAATTCGACGGGTTCGAATAGGAGAAATCGTCAATGTCGGCCGCATCGGAATGCCTTGTAGAGAGTTTTTTCAGGCCGTCAAAATTAGGTTGAATCAACTGATTTCCGTAGTATTAACTCTAATCCCACACACCCCCCCACACACCACCCTCAGCTTCGCAGCTACGCTGCTGCTCGACTTCACGGCTACACAGCTGCTCGGCTGCGCTGCTGCACCTGTTCAGCTGCGGGAAGGTGGGGGGAATGGGGGTAGGAGTGCAGATGCAGAGCGACGGGCGGCAGCCTGAAGGTGAAGCTGCAGGGCGACGGGCGGTGGCACGACGAGAAGCTGCGGGGCGACGGGCGACGGGCGACGGCCCGACGAGAAGCTGCGGGGCAACGAGCGGCGGCCCGACGAGAAGCTGCGGGGCGACGGGCGGCGGCCCGACGAGAATCTGCGGGGCGACGGGCGGCGGCCCGACGAGAATCTGCGGGGCGACGGGCGGCGGCCCGACGAAAAGCTGCGTGGCGACATGCGGTGGCCCGAGAAGAAGCTGTAGGGCGACGGGCGGCGACCCGACGAGAAGAAGAAATGGCGCGATGATGTTGACGAAAGAACGAGCGATAGGTTATAGCACCGACGATGCGCTTACCAGTGAACTAATAAATGTCGTCGAAAGTGACGGGAAAGTGGTGCGGGAGAATTTCCGCCCACGAATGTCGCGAATCACCGGCGACGAGATTGAAGGTGGTTCCGCCGAGGTTTGCGGGATGAACATCCGCAGAGATAAGAGGATCACGATCCGCGTGTGCGGTTGACGGGCTCTAATACCATGTGAAAACTTAGGCTTAGAATGAATTAGTAATCAGCTTGAAGCTCTTTAAGTACATCCAAGAAGGGGAGGGAATGGATGGGGAAGGAAATCGAGGGCAATCTCTAGGGATTGGGGGTAATCCCAAGGCAATTTCCAATTGGTGGGTTGGAGATTGCTTGGAGATTACATTTGGGTTTGGTTGGGATATAGGTGTACACCCAACCAAACACAATGTGCAAACTACAAGAGAAAACACAAAGTACAAAATGTGAGATTGAAGGCTAACACTAACAGTGTGGTAAGAGGGAGAGGAGAGGATTAAGAAGAGGGGAGCTGGGCTGAGTCATTTATGGGGCTGATTGACAGAATCTCCCTTGTTTTGCTGTTTAAACCCCGCGGGCCAAATTGTTCAAAGTTAGGAAGGTAGGTTGGGGCGAGAGATGCGAGTGGCCAAGATTTTGGGTGCAGAGTCAAACTCAACCAAAGTTAGGACGTTCAACCAAAGTTAGGAAGTTTAACCAAAGTTAGGAAGTTCAACCAAAGTTAGGAAGTTCAACCAAAGTTGAACCCAACCAAACTCAACCAATTTGGCGGTTCTAGACCCGACCAAAGGTTATAAAACCTTGACAGTTGACTTACCATCATAGAACACGTCCGTTGCTGTTTCCCCTTCCAGGTGGCCGCCCTTTACTAGCACCGACCTGCAGAATCACATACAAGAAACAAGCAAGAGAGGCACAGAAGAGGCCGAGGCCGAGGCAGAGGCAAATACACATTCACAAGCACGAGCAAAGAGGGATATTACAAGCACACACATTTACATGCAAAAGGGGGAGAAAAGAAAGGATTCACAGAGATGGTCAGTCACAGGGCCGACGTACGAACACACACAGCTATCAACCGGCAAGTCAGAGGCTCTGCAAAGCAAGTTCTGGCAGCCTTTTCCGCGGCAGAAGTGAGACGGGCAGAATGGCGTGATGCTTGCGAATCACCAAAGAGACATCTCCCCCAGACCTAGAATCGCCTCTCACCAAAGAGATGGTTTTTTAGCTAGTGCACATTCAGAACATGTTCACCCACTCAAACTCCCTCTCACCTGGCACCAGGAGCGTGGCACCAAGAGCATGAGTCTGCTCTGGCGCTCTCCTCAGGCAGGCAGGCCCTCTGTCAATTGTTTGAGTGAATGGTCTTTTGAATCTCCCTCTTACCTGGCACCAAGAGCGTGAATCTTCTTGGCTGCTGCCCTCATGTCCTCGGTTGTTCGGATGGACCCTGGCGGAAGCAGCAGCAGGGCCTCAGCCTCTCGGAGGTTGGGCGTGACAACTGTGGCCAGTGGGATGAGGCGAGAGCTGCGGTTTTGGGGAGGGAAAGAGATGAGAAGTATGAGTCAAGGTCAGAATGGGCACGAGAATATTGGGATAGCTGCAACAGCCACAGCAACAGCTGCAGCAGCTGCTGCTGCAGCAATGCTTACATGTCCTTTCAGTTGATCAGTATGCATGCATGTGTTTGACTCTAAACGTGGTGAAGTGGAATAAACAACATATATAAGAGACTCAAAACGTGGAGTGAAGGGTGAATTGGGGCCTTAGTAACGCAGAAAATTTCACATTGTCAACTCGCCAATATAATATTTTTCCACTACAACCCAAGGCCCAGTCAATTTGCACCAGACAGAACTCCCTCCACCCCTCATCACCACTTCGCACCGCATTAACTTCAGGGCTTGGTTGTCTGCTAGAGAGTCCCCACTGGATGCCACAAGAACTGGGTCTACGACCAGAGGGACTGGTGGGACGAACGGAAAAAGGTGGAGGGGGGAGAGAGGGAAAGAGGGGCAGGGAAAGTGGGGGGGTGGGAGGGGCGAGGTGAAGAGGGGCGAGAGGAAGAGTGTGGAAGATGGGAGTGAGGGAGAGGTGGGAAAGAGGGGAGAGCAGAAGAGGGGAATGGGGAGTGGGAAGGGAACAGGGCATGAAAAACCAGAGGGACAGGACTCAGCCAGGAAGAGCACCATAAAAAATGCCACGACGAGCACGAAGTCTACCACCAAAGGGACTGATGGCACAGGACGAATGCAGGGCGTGGAGAGACGGACACAGACGAGAGGGCAGAGGAGGGGACAGGGGGTGTTAAAAGGGAAAAGGGTCTTTAAATCTTTGCGGTTCAACCCAATAAAACACAAAATCGTACCCTTCTCAAACAAAAAAATCAGACCCTCGCCCACATCACCACACAGTTCCTAAATATCCCAACACCTCCTCCACCCCACCCTCATCTCCCACATTGCTTCCAGTTTCCGGATCTTACCATTCAACAGGCTAGACTAGATATTCCTACTTGACCAGCAGCACCTAAACCCCAGGACGCCCACCTACCACGTCCTAGATAGACATAGATATTTTGTGTTCCTTTTCCCCCGTTTGCCCCCCGTGTTCCCAAAATGCACCCACCCCCGCCCACCCCCGCCCCAACACCCCCCCTCCTCTCCCCCTCCGCCCTTTCCTTCTCCCACTATCACATCGCTAACAGCAGCAGCCTCCATTATAACAGCGTCTCAACAGCTGATAGCCGTTGGTCTCACCTCCTTTTGCTTCTGCTTCCATAAAGTCACACACAGCAGTCACCACCTCTGCATTTGGCAGCATGCCCGTCTTGACCTGTCGAGTAGAGGAGCGGAGGAATGGAGGCGAGATTGTGGGAGGGTTTTGGTGTGGCTGGCGGTGGGGACGTGTGGGAAGAGGTAAGGGGTTTGGTGGCAGACACACACAAAAGCTTCCATGCTGGCATGCGTTTGGCAGCAAGCGGGAAGCGTAGGGGAAGGGGGGTGGGCAGGGGAGAGGGGAGGGGGAAGGGGGGAGCGAGAAGAGAAGGCGGAACGGAAAGGTATGAATACTGAGGTAGACAGCCCTATACTGAGGTATGGTATGGATACTGAGGGTTGGCAGCCCAGGGGGGTTTGACAAACCTACGGTGTGCTGCCGGAGATTGCGCAATGGGCACGATCATAGACTCGCCATTCCCCTACCCCCTCTTCCCCCCCTCCCCCCTCTTATCCCCCCCTCCCCCCCTCCTCCCCCCTCCCATCCCCCCCTCTCCCCCCCTCCTCCCCCCTCCTAACACCCCCCACTCCCCGCCCCCAGTTCCTCTCTCTTCCCCTCCTTACAGCAGCAACAGGGAGGTCGGTAAGCACGCTCGTTCATTGCGCCACCACGGCATCCGCGCATTTCCTCTTCCCCCCGCCCCCCCACAACCCCCCCTTCCCCCCACCTTACAGCGGCGCCAGGGAGGTCGCTAAGCACGCTCCTCAATTGCGCCACCACCGCATCCGCCCAACTCCTCTTCCCCCTCCCCCCCTTCCCCCCCCTTACAGCGGCGACAGGCAGGTCGCTCAGCACGCTCCTTAATTGCGCCACCACCGCATCCGCGCCAACGGCGTGCGCGGACTGCACGCCACGTGTGTTCTGCGCCGTTACTGCCGTGATCGCCGTCGCGCACCACGCGCCGTGCGCCGCGCTCGATTTGATATCCGCCTGGACCCCCGCCCCGCCGCCCGAATCCGATCCTGCTATCGTCAACACCACGGGGACTGGCGCGGACGCGGAGCCCGGGGCGGGGCCGGCGGCGGGCGTGTCGGGAGCGGCGCAGCGCGCGCGCGTGGGGCGGGGGTACCTGCGGAACGCCGCGCGAGTGTTGACTGCTCTGGAAGTCTCAGGAACTGCGGAAAGGAACCGGTGAGACCAATGCGCCGCTAATGGTGAGTCGGCGAAATGTTCTTGACGCCCGCAACGAGACGCAACGAGCTCGTCATTCTGCGATTTGTACGAAGAAACGGTTGAGAAACGGAGAAGCGGCGCGAGAGCCGCTCGTCGAGTCGCAAGAAGTAGCGGCGTGGGTGAAATTAGGCTAGGCATGGTGCGTTGATCGAGGGTGTAGGGTTTGCGAGTGTGAGTCTCACGAATGGAGGGATCGATGTTGGGTTGGGACGAAAGGGGAATCCGTAGCCTCTATGGAAAAGAGTTCGAACATGAATGAACCTAGGTGTTACAGGGGGTTTTACTGTTCATCCAGAACAGTACTTCCCAACCTTATCATCATCCTATCTTTCCAGATTTCCTAGTGCCACGTGGCACTCTACTCTTCTTGCCTTACAATTCTAGTCCCACGAATTACTTTCTGACATTCGACTTTGCATGCTATATCAACCTTGCTTGTATTCCCTCATAGCAACCAATTCTCATTCATCAATTACTTAGTTACTTCTTCGCCTATCTCGCCAACACATCTTTCGCCAAAGTCTTCCGCCGCGCTTTATCCTCAATTTAGTCAACCCTGCTATTCCTCAGCGGATTCAGGCCAAGGGGCCCAACATAGGTATGGAACTTAGTGCTTTATCTATATACGATTTTGTACTTGAGGTTCTTTTTCATCCATGATTCCTGATTTCTTGAATTCAACTTCTTTGAAAGACATGGGTTCACAAACTCTGAACTTGAAAGGTAGCCCTTGGATGATTTTGGGGACAGATGTCCATTCATCAGTAATACGGTACTTGTGCTGCACAGTACCGTTTTTGTGCTGCCCAGTTCGAGATGTGTTTGAATAAGGGAATGTACCCCTTCGAGTACATGGTTAGTCTAGGTCTTTTCGTATTCCCCTGTACTCTTATATAAACTCGATGTATGCATCTATCATCTCAAGCATTTACATTCACTTTGCTATTGTGGTCAAAAAACCCACCAACACCACTTCTCTGCGTGCGAACCTTTCCTGAATAAATCCTAGGCCACGATCAACTTCTGATCGCAATAGATTTCAGTATTTTTGGATTTTTGATGTGTCAGATTATATGATGTCATATATGTGTAGGCTATAGTGGGGTAGCCAATATGGGATACAACCCCATTAGGTTTTCAAATTCGTACCAAACCCTAATCTAGTCAATTCATTCCTGCTACTAGATTCTAACATGGTTTCATAGCACTAGATCCGTAGGACATATTTTTTTTTTCTGGGCCCACCTACCGTTGCGGTTACCGCACCACCCCACGTGTTGTCCTGCGCGCGCCTTCCCCTGCCTTGCCTTGTGACATGGTGCGCTCCGTGCGCCGTCCTACAGCCCTCGCGCTGCCTACTGTTGCCCTAGCTACCTGCAGCCGATGCGGCCCCGCCAGGCCGCTGTCGCGACCCCGCCCTGCCGCTGACGCGGCCCCGCCCTACCCCTGACGCGACCCCGCCCTGCCGCTGTCGCGGCCCCGCCCTGCCGCCGACGCGACCCCGCCAGGTCGCTGTCCCGGCCCCGCCCTGCCGCCGATGCGGCCCCGCCAGGTCGTTGTCGCGGCCTCGCCCCGCCGCTGATGCGGCTCTGCCCTGCCGCTGTCGCGGACCCGCCCTGCCGCCGACGCGACCCCTCCCTACCGCTGTCGTGGCCCCGCCCTGGTTGTTGACGACTACTCGCGTTACATCACGGTCTTCCCCTTGCGCACCAAAGGTGAGGTCCCTGATGTTTTGATCCCTTGGATCCGCGCTGTCCGTCTCCAGCTCCGCGAGCGGTTCGAGACGGAATTTTTTGTCCTGCGTCTGCACTCTGATAGAGGTGGGGAGTTTTCCTCCTACCTTCTGCAGAGCTTTTGTTGTGGGGAGGGCATTCGCCAGACGTTCACGCTTCCGGCCTTTCCGCAACAGAATGGGGTTGCTGAGCGCTGCATTGGCTTGGTTATGGAGGTCGCTCGTACCTCTATGGTCCATGCGGCTGCCCCCCATTTTCTGTGGCCGTTTGCGGTCCGCTATGCTGCGCATCAGCTCAACCTATGGCCCCGTGTCTCCTTGCCAGAGACCTTGCCCACACTGCGGTGGACGGGGGAGGTTGGCGATGCGTCGGTGTTCCGGGTCTGGGGTTCTTGTGCCTTTGTCCGCGATACCACCGCGGACAAGCTCTCCGCCCGCGCTGTTCCCGGTGTCTTCCTTGGCTTTGTCCCTGACGCGCCTGGTTGGCAGTTTTACCACCCCACATCGCGCCGTGTCTTTCCCTCTCAGGACGTCACGTTCGACGAGTCGGTTTCCTTTTACCGTCTCTTCCCCTACCGCACTGCCCCTTTCCCCCCTCCCCCGCCGCTCTTCCTCGCTCTAGGTGCTCCCCAGGTTGACCCCCTCCCCGCTCCCGGTCCTGCTTCTTCAGGTGTGTCTCAGGTAGACCCTCCTCCCTTGACTGCGCCGGTTGAGATCACTGGTGACTCAGGTCCTGCTGAGCTTGGTCCTACACGGGGTGCTGCTTCTGGGGGTGCTGAGCCTGGGGGTGCTGAGCCTGGGGGTGCGGAGCCTAGAGGTGCTGAGCCTGGGCATGAGGAGTCTGGGGGTGCTGAGCCTGGGGGTACTGAGTCTGGGGGTGCTGCACCTGGGGGCGCTGAGGCGTCTGGTGAGCAGTCTCCCTGGAGCGGCCGTCTCCGTAGTCACTTTCTTGGTGCCTCGCCGCTGCACTCTCGTCGTCGTCTCCCTCTCTCCCCACAGCAGCTGCGTGAGTGGTACGTTAGCCGTCAGGGTCGGGCGGCTGGAGCTGGGGGGCCTGCTGCGGGAGGCACTAGTGTTCGAGGCGCTGGAGCCGGCGCTGTCCCTCTTTCCCCACAGCAGCTGCGTGAGTGGTACGTTAGCCGTCAGGGTCGCGTTGCTGGAGCTAAGGGCCCTTCTACGGGAGGAGCCGGAGCTGGTGATTTTGCTACTGGAGTTGTTTCTACTGGAGTTCCTGGAGCAGCTGGTCTCGGAGGTGCTCGTCGTGGAGGTACTGAAGCTGCTAGGACTAGAGGTCGTGCTGGACCTGGAGGTGCTGTTGTCGACTCTGAGGTTGGAGGCCCTGGAGCTGGAGGTGCCGGTTCTGGGGGTGCTACTGCTGGTGGCGCTGGAGCTGGAGGTTCTGGAGCTGATGCGGGTGCTGGCGCTGGAGGTTTTGGAGCTGTTGGAAGTGCTGGCGCTGGTGGCGCCGGAGCAGGAGGTTCTGGAGCTGCTGCGGGTGCTGGCGCTGGAGGTTCTGGAGCTGTTGGAGATGCTGGCGCTGGTGGCGCTGGAGCTGGAGGCTCTGGAGCTGCTGCGGGTCTTGGCACTAGAGGTTCTAGAACTGTTGGAGGTGCTGGCGCTGGTGGCGCCGGAGCTGGGGTTTCCGGAGCTGCCGCGGGTGCTGGCATTGGAGGTTCTGGAGCTGGAGGAGGTGCTGGAGCTACTGGTGCTAGTAGCACTGCACCGCGGCGACTGTTCTTCGCTCCGCCTTCACCTTCGTCTCTGCCACAGCCTGGCTCCGTCCTTCGCCAGGTTCTTAGCCTCCCGTCTTCTACTGGTCTTCCGTTACAGCCTGGCTCACCGCTGCCTGCTCCTTCTCCTTACGCTGAGCCGATAGGTGGTCTTGCTGAGCGTCGTGAGCCTGCGTCTCGTCCTGTTTGGCCTGTTTGCACTGTGCGCACTTGTCGTACTGGTCGTCGTGTTCCTCGTGAGCGCCCGCCGGCTGTCCCCGGCACACACCTCATGGCCCTATGTCCTTCCTCTGCTCCGCAGCGTGTTCCCCTACCGTCCCCTTCTGCGTTTTCTCTGCCTGACGTTCCAGAGCCTGAGTCTGACCACGCTCGTGCTGCTCACCCTACTGTCACGCATTTGCTAGCCATAGTTCTCACTAACCCGTCGTATGAGTCTGCTGCTGCGTCTGCCTAAGTCGCTGAGCTTGTTGACTTTGCTGCTGCCTGTCGTCTAGACTACGCAGCTAGTCTTGTTGCTGAGTCTGAGTCTGTCTATCCTCCGTCCGTCGGGGGTGAGTGTGCTCTTGGCACGGACGTCCTTGAGGACAGGCAGGAGGACCTTGAGTGTCTTGCACCCGCTGCGCCTCATCTCGTATCCATGCTGCTTGCCCCTGAGGGAGACCCGGATGCACCAGACATCGCGACTCCGCGTTCTTACGCTGAGGCGATTGCGGGTCCCTACTCGTCTCAGTGGCAGACAGCCATGGACGCAGAGATGGCATCCTCGAAGTCCACAGGCACCTACGTCGACGAGGTTCCTCCTCCTGGGGCGAACATCGTCGATGTCATGTGGATTTTCAGTGTGAAGCGGCCGCCAGGTTCTCCGCTTGTCTTCAAGGCTCGTTATGTTGCCACTTCTTCCAGGCCTTCTCCCCCACCCCAAAGATGACCACACTTCGAATGCTGCTGCACGTTGCCGCTCAGCGTGACTACGAGCTTCACTCTCTTGACTTCAGCACAACCTTCTTACAAGGCACTCTACACGAGGAGATCTAGTTGCGCCGCCCACCTGGCTTCACTGGGTCGTTCCCTCCTGGTACCAAGTGGAGCCTCCGGCGGCCAATCTACGGTCCCCGCCAGGCGCCGCGTGAGTGGCACGACACACTGAAGACGACACTTGCGGCTCTTGGGTTTGCTTCGTCGATTGCTGACCCGTCGCTATTTCTGCGTACCGACACTTCGCTGCCGCCATTCTACATCCTCGTATACGTCGACGACTTGGTCTTTGCCACTGTTGACACTAAGGCTCTCGCCCTGGTGAAGTTGGAGCTGCAGAAGAGACATACGTGCACAGATATGGGTGAGCTGCGCAGCTACCTTGGCTTGCAGATCACTCGGGACAGAGCACGCCGCACCATCACACTGACTGAATTACACATGGTGCAGCAGGTCCTTCAGCGCTTCGACTTCATCTGGTCCTTGGTACAGGACACTCCTCCGGCTACAGGTCTCTCGCTCTCAGCTCCACCTTCGGACAAGTCCGTAGAGCCGAGTGGTCCTTAGCTAGAGCTAGTAGGCTGCCTCATGTACCTGATGACCTGCACTCGTCTCCTTGCATACCCTCTTGGCCTGCTGGCTCGCTACGTGGCTCTTGGTCGGTACCGAAAGGTGCACATGGATCCTACTAAGAGGGTACTACGCTACTTGTGCAGTACATCGGGCATGGGGCTCGTGCTTGAAGGACGGGGCGACGTTGTCCTCACTGGGCACTCAGACGCTTCTTGGGTTGATGACCAGGCTACGCAGCGGTCGTCATAGGGTTACACCTTCAGCCTTGGCTCTGGTTCAGTTCCTTGGCGTTCTACACGCTCGTTTTCAGTTCTCAACTCCAGTTGTGAGGCTGAGATCTACGCCACCGCCATGGCTGCACAAGAGTTATGCTAGCTTACCAACCTGCTGACCGACTTGGGAGAGCGGCCTCGTTCTCCTCCAATGCTGTACGTAGACAACAAGGTCGCCATTGCCTTGTAGTAGAAGCACAGACTAGAGCACATGTTGCGTTACTTCCTTGCTCGAGAGTTGTAGCAGCGTGGTCAGCTTCGTCTTACTCATGTGGCCATTCAGGCCAACACTGCCAATTTATTCACCAAGGCACTTCCGCCTGGTGATCATCAACGCATTTGTACTTTGTTTGGCCTTGTGCCTTTGCTTCCTCACTTGCTGTAGACTTTACTTGTACCGTGATCCATATATATACATGCAAGCTTGCTCTGCTAGGTAGAGATCACTGTGTTTTTGTTGTTGCATATATACCTCTGCATGTGAAGTGGTTTTGTGGCCCTTTGTTTGTGCTCAGTGTGTGTGGTGACGTTGTGATCCACCCTGAGCATGCTTTGCTTCTCTTGACTGGTCTTGTGACCCCTTGCTCTCCCCCACTTTGCCTATGGGGGTGTGTCAAATTATATGCATGTCATATATGTGTAGGCTGTAATGGGGTAACCAATATGGGGTACAACCCTAAGAGGGTTTCATATTTGTACCAAACCGTGATCTAGTCAATTCATTCCTGCTACTAGACTCTAACATAATGTACTTTGGTTGTTAACATTGTAGCTAGCAAGTCGGCTTGGTTAGCCCACTTGCTGGTTGTCCGACTTTGGGGAAGCCTGCTACAGCGGAGCCGACTTAAACGAAGTCGTCCACGGCGTTGGTCGACGAAGTGAAGTCGGCGGCTGTTTTTACCAGAGTCAATGCTCTGATGAGTCTAAGATTTCAGACATATTGAGCAGGGGCCACTGATTTTCTAGATTAACCCAATTCTGAACCTTGATTGGTTCAGAGTTTTAAAACTTTTAACCCTAAAATATTATGAATAGAAATAGACTTAACTGCTTTCGAACCCAATCACAACCGAGTGATTGTGTCCGTGTAATGCAAGAGTTTGTCGGGGCAAAGCTTCTCGAAAACTTCCAGCAAATACCCCCCCCCCCCCCCCCCCCCCCCTTTCCCCTCCCCTTTCCCCACCCTCTGAATTTCGCCGCGTCATAGCTGTCTAGTGAAAATCTCTTGAAATGTTAGTGACGTGCCCCCTCACCTCGAATTTGATTAGGACGGGTCAAGTTCCTTTTGATTTCGACGATTGATCGCGCAATTGTGACAAGACTCTACAAGGGGCCTGCAATGCAGTCGACATATTACCATCACCACTGATACATGGCACAAAATATATTCAAATTACGAGAACAAACAACATGCAAGCTAAATGTCTACGTGCTAGGGGGTGCGGCGGGCGGGAACTCAGATTGAGATGGATGAAATGAGACTAGGCGGCAGGCCTGTGGATGTGCCGAGGGATAAGAGGGAAATGCCTCCTCATTAAATTTATATGCTGTAGTCTGTTTGGGCTGGAGTGGGGTAGTTCCTATGGGGTACAACAGTTTTAGGTTTTCCTACTTGTACCCACCCCTTTCCTAGTGCATTCCTTCTTCTTGATTCTCACATGGTATAACGAGCCTAGGTTAGCCACCTAGGACCGCTTAGTGCTACGGGCCCACTGTTCCACTAGAAGCGCCCTCGTGCGCCCTGCCTTCCTTGCGCCCTCGTGCGCCTCTCTCTGCTCGCGCGCCCTCATGCGCCCTGCCCCTCAAACCGCGCACGCGCAGCTTTTTAGCCGCCCGCGCGCAGCCTGCTAGGCCACTGCCGCCCCGCACGTAGGCCGCCGCCTCGCGCAGCCTCTGCCCGCACGCTGGCTGCTGCAGCCGCGCCCAGCCGCCGCCTACGCCCAACCGCGGCCCGCGCGCAGCAGCAGCCTACGCGCGGCCGCAAACAGCGCGCAGGCCCGCCGTCGTGCCGCCCTGTCTGCCTGAGCCGCGCCGCACCGCCCTGCCCGATTCGCGCCGCCCTGCCCGAGCCGTGCTGCCCTACTGTAACATTGCCCCACCTACAGCTACTGCTGCTCCTGTTCTTGCTGCTACTGCTGTTCCTACTACTACTGCTGCTACTGCTACTGCTGCCACCATGGCTAGTCCCAGTGTTCTCTGTTTCGATGTTGAGGGCCGTCCAATTTAGTTTGATGCCTGGCTCGATGACCTGCACCTGTTCCTACAGATCATTGCTAAGGACGATATCTCGCTGTATGATCACGCGTCCGGAACCGCTCCCGCACCTACTAAGACTGTTGACAGTACTGCTCGCTCCCAGTGGCAGACTCATGACGCTCACGCTCGCCTAGCCATGCGCAGCCATCTGCCGTTAGATGAGCGCGCACATTTTGGCCAGCACAAGACTGCTAAGGCACTGTACGATGCTATAGTAGCGCGCTACTCCTTGCTTGCCTCTGCTACGACCAGTCGTCTCTCATTGCCCTATCTTTTCCCCGATCTGGCCGCCTTTCCCACAGTCGTTGACCTCATTTCTCACCTCCGCACTAGTGACACTCGCTACCGAGCCGCCCTTCCTACTGAGTTTCTCGCCAAGAACCCCCCCCCCCCCCCCCCCCCCCCCCCCCCCCCCCTCCGATGTACCTCGTTCTCTACCACCAAGTCACCCATCTCCCTGACTCTCTTCGCGCAGTCAGGAACCACTTTCTCGCCCTCTGCCTCACCGAGCTCACCGTTGACCTGCTCGAGAAGCATCTGCTTGCAGCTGAGGCTAGCATAGTCGCTGTAGGTGCCTCTCGTGGCGACCCTCGCACGCCTTTCTTTATGGGGTGTTCCCCTCCCCCCATTCTCCCCTCTGTCGCCTCTGCTGCCGCTGTCGACTACCTTGGTGCTGAGGAAGTCGGGGCTGCGTCTGCTCCTAGTGAGAGGCACAAGGGCGGCAGGGCAAGGGGGGCAAGGGTGGTGGAGGTGACGGCGGGGGAGGCGGTGGTGGGGGCGGTTGAGGCGGTGGGGGCGGTGGCGGTGGTGGAGGTGGTGGCGGGGCTAGAGGGGCCAGTGGCGGCGGCGGGGGTGGTGGCGGCAACGGTGGTGGTGGCGGCAGCGGTGGTGGAGGAGGCTGGGGTGGAGGAGGTGGTGGTGGCGGCAGTGGGCGTGGTGGCGGCGGCGAAGGTGGTGGTCGGGGTGGACCGGCGCAGCGTGGAGGTTCTGGCGATGTCCAGCGCCAGCAGCAGCGTCTCAGCGAGACCCCGTCGCCCCAGCAGCTTCGTGAGTGGTACTCTCAGCATGGGGGGTCTCGGGATGGAGGTACCTGCCCGTTTGTCATCCGCACAGGTGACAGCGCTGGTCAGATTTGTGGGAGGCCCGACACGCACAAGCGCTGCTTCTCTCGTCTCGACGGCACCTTGCGTGCACAGTTCCCTGATGCCTTCGAGCTGCCCCACTGGACTGATCTGCTTAAGAAGAACATTAATATCTTTGCTCTTGACTTTGATGCTATCCTTGGTGCCATGTATGCATTGACTATTAGTGCTGAGGGTGACTATTACCTGTGTGTCCCGCCCGACCCGAGCATTGAGACCAGTGAGGCTGTCGGTCTAAGTGCTAGTGCGTCTGCTGCTCTAGGTGAGTCTGCTGCTTCAAGTACTCGTGAGTCTGCACCCTCTGGTACTGCGTCTGCTAAGGCATTGCACACCCTCACACTGGATTCAGGTGCTTCCTGCTGTTTCTTTCGCGACCACACTGCCCTTGCACAGTTCCCTCGTCCGGTTGTTGTCTCTCTGGCTGACCCCTCCGGGGGTCCAGTCCTTGCGACCTCCACCACTGCCCTCTCTTGTCCTGCTGTCCCATTTGGCACATTGTTGGGTCTTTACCTCCCCTCATTCTCTATGAACTTGGTGGCGGGTTTTGCGCTCCAGGACGCGGGTGTTCACCAGTTCACCCCTGCCAATGAGCGTGTGACACACTGCTCGTGTGCTCAAACGGGTCGTCACCTGGGTACCTTCACTCGGCAGCCAGGGTCGGACCTATACACACTGACCACTGAGTCCCCTCAGGTAGTTGCGTCTGCGTCTGCGTCAGGTCAGTTGTCTGCCCCCTGCTCGTCTCGCACCTTGTCGCACCGGACGGTCCTCTGGCACCACCGCCTTGGTCACCCTTTGATGTAGCACCTTCGTGGCATGCACTCCCGCTGCCTTGTCTCTGGTCTCCCCAGGTTACTGCCTCCCCTACCACAGTCCCCTGCCCCTCCCTACCTTCCTTGTGTCGAGGGGCGGCAGCGCGCCGCCCCTCACTCCTCTGAGTTTCCCCCGACGGAGGCTCCTCTACAGACCCTTCACGTGGACAAGTGGGGCCCAGCCCCCGTCCGTGGACAGGGCGGAGAGCGCTACTTTCAACTGGTAGTTGACGAGTACACGCGTTACACCACGGTCTTCCCCTTGTGGTGAGGTCCTTGATGTCTTGATCCCTTGGATCCGCGCTACTCGTCTCCAGCTGGAGAGGCGCTTTCGTACAGACCTAGCTAGTCTTAGTCTGTCTGTCCCCCGTCCATCGGGGGTGAGTGTGCTCTTGGCACGGACGTCCTTGAGGACAGGCAGGAGGAGTTAAAGTGCTTTGCAGCCGCTGTACCTCATCTCGTGTCCATGCTGATTGCACCTGGGGGAGACCCGGATGCACCAGACATCCCGACCCCGCGCTCTTACGCAGAGGCGATAGAGGGTCCCTACTCCTCTTAGTGGCAATCAGCCATGGATGCAGAGATGGCATCCTTGAAGTCCACAGACACCTACGTTGACGAGTTTCCCCCTCATGGGGCAAACATTGTAAGTGGCATGTGGATTTTTAGGGTGAAGCGGCTGCCGGGTTCTCCGCCAGTCTTCAACGCGCGTTACGTTGCTTGAGGCTTCAGTCAGCGACAGGGAACTGACTTCTTCCAGACCTTCTTCCCAACCCCGAAGATGACCACTCTTCGGGTTTTGCTGCACGTCGCTGCTCAGCGTGACTACGAGCTTCACTCCCTTGACTTCAGCACAGCTTTCTTGCAAGGCGGCCTGCACGAGGAGATCTGGCTGCGCCGCCCACCTGGCTTCACTGGGTCGTTTCCCCCTGGTACCCAGTGGAGCCTCCGGCGGCCAGTCTACGGTCTTTGCCAGGTGCCACGTGAGTGGCAGGACACACTGAGGACGACACTTGCGGCTCTTGGGTTTGCTCCTTCTACTGCTGACCTGTCGCTGTTTCTGCGCACCGACACTTCGCTGTCGCCGTTCTACATCCTCGTGTACGTTGACGACTTGGTCTTTGCCACTGCTGACAATGAGGGACCCATCCACGTGAAGTCGGAGCTGCAGAAGAGACAAACGTGCACAGACCTGGGTGAGCTGCGCAGCTATCTTGGCTTGCAGATCACCCGGGACAAAGCACGGCGCACCATTACCCTCACTCAGTCACACATGGTGCAGCAGGTCCTTCAGCGCTTCGACTTCACGTACTCCTCGCCTCAGGCCACTCCTCTGTCTACTAGCCACTCGCTCCAGTTCTGCCTTTGGATGAGTCCGTATAGCCGAGTGGCCCATACCCAGAGCTTGTTCGCTGCCTCATGTACCTGATGACCTGCAATCGACCTAACTTGGCATACCCTCTTAGCATCTTGCCACGCTAAGTTGCTCCTGGGAGACACCGACCAGAGCACATGGCTGCAGCGAAGAGGGTGTTGTGCTACCTGTGCAGTACGTCGGGCATGGGGCTAGTGCTTGAAGGACGGGCTCGAGTTGTCCTCACTAGTCACGCAGAGACTTCGTGGGTTGACGACTTGGCTACGCAGCGGTCGTCACAGGGTTACACCTTCAGCCTTGGCTCCAGCTCTGTTTCGTGGCGGTCTACCCACTTGTCTTCTGTTCTCAACTCTAGTTGTGAGGCTAAGATCTACGCAGTGGCCATGGCTGCATAGGAGTTATACTGGCTCACCTACCTGCTGACCGACTTGGGAGAGGCGCCTCGTTCTCCTCTAGTTCTGTACGTCGACAACAAGGCCATGCTAGCCTTGTTTTAGGAGCATAGACTGGAGCACAGAACGAAGCACATCGCCCTTTGCTATTTTCTTGCTCGAGAGTTGCTGTAGCGCGGTCAGCTTTGCCTTGCTTACGTGGCCTCTCGAGCGAACACTACTGATATCTTCACCAAGGCACTTCCGCCTTGTGATCATCAGCGTTTCTGTACTGTTCTAGGCCTTGTGCCTACCTTGCCTCACTTGCTCACTTCTTGACTTCGCTTGTACTGTGATCTATATATCTATACCTGCATGCTTTCACTTGCTAGGTTTTGATCAGTGTTGTATAACTCTGCATGTGAACTGGCCTTTTGGCCATCTGCTTGTGCTCAGAATGTGTGGTGACGTTGTAATCCACCTTGGGCTTGCTTTGCTTTTCTTGACTAATCTTGTGACCCCTTGCTCTCCCCCAGTTTTCTTACGGGGGTGTGTCAAACTTATATGCTATAGTCTGTTTAGGCTGTAGTGGGGTAGTTCCTATGGGGTACAACAGTTTTAGGTTTTCCTACTTGTACCCACCCATTTTCCTTGTGCATTCACTCTTCTTGAATCTGACATAGCTTTCTAGTGAAAATCTCTTGAAATGTTAGTGACGCGCCCCCTCACCTCGAATTTGATTAGGATGCGTCAACTTCTTTTTGTTTTCCACGATTGATCGCGCAATTGTGACAAGACTCTACAAGGGGTCTGCAATGCAGTCGTCATATTACCATCAGCACTGATACATGGCACAAAATATATTCAAATTACGAGAAGAAACAACATGCAAGCTAAACGTCTATGCGCTAGGGGGTGCGGTGGGCGGGAACTCAGATTGAGATGGATGAAATGAGACTAGGCAACAGGCCTGTGGATCTGCCGAGGGATAAGAGGGAAATGCCTCATTAAATTTACATTCGCCCTTTTCCGAATCTTGTCACAATCATTAATTTTAGTTCATATTTCGATCGGCCACCGCACTGAAATTAGGCTAGAAGCAACAAAAAATTTCTATATTGTTTTATAGGCCGTCATAAAACGATCCTGCGCAGGATCGTTTGTGCCAATGTAATAGGAGTTGACACGTCCTTAGCTTTCGCAGCCCACGCCCAACTTCTCCCCCACTCACCCGTGCCGCTATCGTTCCTCTCATGAATAGCCCTTCCCACCATTTCCTCCCCCCTTTCTCTTATGTGAACGAGCCGCAGTCCGTTACGCCTCACACAATATAGCCCCCACTCACCTAGCCCCCCCCCCCTTCGCACACCACCTAACCCTTTCTCTTGCCCCTTACGCACTTAGGAGAAACGCAACATGCACTCAGCCCAATCCAGCCAATCCCCCGCATCAAACACATTCAACCACCCACCTAACTGTTTTCCTCGCTAAACCGGAAAGAAAGAAGAAGAAAAAAGCAGCCCTGATTTCAATTTGCCAACCCTGACAGCTCAGACATATATTTTCGTAAACACTGAGCATCGCAAGAAGGCGAATAGTTGGCGTTTTGCAGCCAATGTGTCTTTGTTTTTTTTTTTGTTTTGTTTTTTTTTTTAAGGTTCAAAATGGGGTCGCTTTATTTGAAACGACAGCCATGTTTCGTATAAGTCATTCCTTCTTTCCTTGACATCATATCGGATTAGGTTAAATCATCTGTCCCACCTTGCCTGACCCAGCTAACTCATCCCAACAATTGGGGCTGCAAAATCCTAATCGAGGGTTTCCCCCGGGTTTCCCCGATGTGGGTAACCTAGAGGACTCCGTATATGATTCTTGTGGGTAACCTCATAGTTGTTGTGACCTCGAGGTTACCCAGACGAGGTAACCTACAAGTCACGAGATGATTCCGCTCCTAGGTTGCTCGAGCGAACCAGACGCCACCATCGTGCGAGCCGCGAACATTGATTGGAAAAGTACGCTCCGTCAATACATAATATTTAATAGTTGATTGAGTAGTACTACGTATTTTCTCTAATTCCTTACATGATAAAAGAGCCAACCATTTTCATATAATTTCCATTTGTATGCATATTTAACCATAATGTACACATGCTGTGTTAACAGGAATGGAGTGTTGGCCCCGCCCTCGCTTGGGCATTGCCGGCGACTTGGTCGGATGTACGGGAGTAGCAGCCGACCGTTCATAGTGGGAGAGCTGCTCAACAGGTATCGTCGAGCTGCAGGGGACTGCTGTGCTGCTGCTGTCGACTAGGGAGCTCGACAGCTACAACTAACTGGTCTGGGCGACGGGTGGGTTGTCGGCCAGGAGGGGCAGTTCGACCGGGAGGTCGATTGAGTAGTCCGCCGACCTGACAAGTGAGCAGCGGTCGACGAGGGGAGCTCAGCGACAACCGCTGACGGTTCTGGTTGACGGAAGGGGTCCATCAACCAGGGGGTAGCTCGACGGGAGCTGTGGTCAACCAAGGGCACCTATTGGTCGACTAGAAGGACCTGGTGGTCGACCAGAGGCAGTGGTGGTCGACCGGAAGCACCTGGTGGTCGACCAGGTCGACCGGGTAGCCTGCTCGACGAGTTCTGCGGAGGCACACGAACGTCGTCGAGGTCGCGATGGCACAGGCGACTGCGGGCTGGTATCCCGAAGTCGATGTGGCTCGTCAAGCACAGACAACAACCAACGGATGCCCAACGAGGCAAGTCGGGCCAATCATCTGCGCGCACCTGCGAGCGTGCGCACTGTTGTGTTCTACGGGGCAACGCTGGACAGCCGCTCTGCTGCAGCGTTGGCAGGGCGTCGACCTGCCCTGTTGGCAGGTCGCCTTTCCGCAGTGCTGGCGCGGCTCCTCTACGCAACGCTGGTAGGCGGTCGACAAAGCAGTGCTGGCGGTCAACCAGGCTAGCTGCAGAGTTGCTAGGTGCCTGATGAAGTCATTGTTGTCATTTCTTGTTCTATCATTCCGTAATTTCGACTTTGCCTAGTGGAAACTCTTGCTGATTCCTCCCGTGAATGTGCGAGCACTAAGAAACTAAGCAAAGCTACGATCACTCATAGTAGTTCGTGCCAATCCCCGTAGTCTAGCTCACTACCATTGTAGAGTGATTCTCCATACGGCGCGGTGAGAGTGGACGGCTCTACAGATTACCTTCAGATTGGAGCCGACTTTTGCACCTACTAAGTTGTTCGTAGGCCGGCAACAGCAATAGTCACCATGGTTGGCCCCGTAGCTGATGCCGGTGTAGCGGACACGTTGGAGACACGCTTGGCTGATGTGAGGAAACGCCACGTGGATGGCGAGTACGGGACGATCCCCTTGCTGATCGTTGAGTTGGGCATCCGGTCGCAATGGGCGATGGAACACCCTTCCCGTCCTGCATCTCCTCGACCGGTGCGCAACGAAGGTGGCATCGACGATGAGGTCGACGGTGGTGCACGAGTTAGCGGCAGCAAAGGCACGAGGCAGAGAGGGGTGATCAAGGTCGACGGTGGTGTCGACGGAATCCAGGCGCGAGTGCAGTGGTCGACGGCAGCTGAAGGCAGCTCGCGTGTCGACGTCGCTCTCCTCTACGAAGCGGTGGAGGGCACTCGGCGGCGACGCATGTGACGGCGGGCGGGATTGCACCGGCGTATGGCTACTTCAAGTTCTTGCCGGACCGGATCACTGTCGCACCGTTGCAAGGTCGACGGGACCTCATCACCTGGAGGGAGTCGATCGAACTCCAGTTGGAGGTCACCCGGCCGAAGGGCTTCACCGACGGCACCATGCCAATTCCGCCTGAGGAGGATGTCGAGCTGCGCGGGGAGTTTCGTTCTGCTCACTTGCTCACATTCATGGTCATCTCAAGGTGCTGCTCGCCGGTGGTGCAGCTAGCGCTCAGGAGCTGTCGAGAGCGACTGGATGCTGGTTACTAGGCATGACACTTCATCGTGTTGATGTACCAGGCTATGGACAACCTGTACATCGGACAGCTGGAGGAGAAGATGACTCACATTCGGATGGGCGAGCAGGAGTTGGCGACGGACTACTACAGCCAAGCTTGACGTATCCTAGCTGAGATGAGGATGGCGGGCGCTGAATACTCAACGGCGTCCTACATCACCCACATCCTCAAGGGCTTGCCGCGCAACTACAGCCTCATGAAGAGGTTTACGATGGTGCCCGGCACACTTGAGTCCCTCGACGAGGACTCCCTTACCAGCTACATCCTCCAGGATGAGGCGATGCATGAGGCAGAACAACCCACGGAGTTCCTTCCGCATGCGAGTTACGCTGCACCGACGAAGCCAAATTGTCAGCAGGAGCAGCGCGGGAAGCCGGGCGGAGGTGGTAGCGGAGGTGGGCGGTCAACGAAGGACGTCGACGAAAAGCGGTCGACGCGAGACAAGGGTCGACGAGGTGGTGATCGATGGCGGGAGTGCTGGATCTGCGGCGACCCCGACCATCTCTCCTTCGAGTGCCCTGACGGCAATGACAGCGACGAGGACGACAGCAAGGGAGGTCGCGGTCGATTGGCAAGTCGTCGTCCCCATCAAGATGCAAAGCCGCGCAAGGAGAAGTAGACGTCGAAGAAGGCGTCGTCGACGAAGGACGTCAACAGCTCCAGCGGCAAGGGCCGAGGCGACGGGGAGGCGTTGTGCTCGATGGTCGGCATGGTGGAGCCGTCAGTCTCGCTGGCGCCGGAGGCTGGCGAGGACTTCCAGGCTGTGGCGGCAGCTATGCAGGCCAACCCGATGGCGGTGCTACTCGACAGCGGGTGCTCCCACCACTTGATGGGGACGAAGGCGGTCTTCGTCGACATGGGGTCGAGCGACGGAGTGAAGCACGTACGCGGATTCAACAGGACGCTGCAGCGTGTCGAGGGTCAAGGAATCGTCGCTCTACAAGGGAAGCCCGAGAAGCAGGTCCTCATCCCCGACGTGCTCTACGTTTCGGGCGTACATGCGAATCTGCTATCAGCTGGCCAACTGAAGGAGAGCGGAGTGCAGCTGCAGGGCGATGGCGACGAGATGCTCCTCGTCACCACGACCTAGGAGGTGCTCGGTCGAGCACGCTACACCGGACGAGTCCTTTGCACCGACCTTCGCCCCTGCTCGATGCGGTCGCCGTCGACCGAGGTGGTGGCTCTGCGGACGATCGTCTCGGCGACGAAGTCGACCCGTGATCTGCTACATGCGAGACTTGTGCACGTCAGCGTCAACACGATCAAGAGCTCGGCGAAGCATGACGTTGCTACTGGGCTTGACATCACGTCGTCGACCGAAGTAGACCCACCGTCGGAGGAAAGCTGGCGTGGCACACCTTCCCCGACAAGGGCTCGGATGCAGCAGAGGCACTGGCTGTCGTGCACATTGACTTATGCGGGCCATTTCGGGTGGCTGCCAAGGATGGCAGCTTGTACTTTTTGAAGCTGAAGGATCGCCATACTCGGTTCGTGTGGGCAATGCCGGTCGCTAAGAAGAGCAACGTGCTGCAGGAGTTCCAGAAGTGGTTGGTGCTGGTGGAACGACAGACGAAGAAGTCGATGCTGTCGCTTTGCTCCGATCGAGGAGGGGAGTTCCTCGGGAAGGCGTTCACCGACTTCGTCGACCGGAAGGGCATCGTCCACAACCTGACGTGCCGCTACACTCCGCAGCAGAATGGCATGGCTGAGCGGGAGATGCGCACGGTCGTCGAGGCCATGCGGACGATGCTGCACATGGGCGTATAGCACCGCTGGTGGCACCTTGCTCTACGACATGTTGTCTGGGTGCGCAGCAGCTTAGAGCGGTCGACGACACCGCCGGGGACGTTTCGTACCAGCTACTGACTGGGAAGAAGCCCGACCTTACGCTGGCGCGGGTGTGGGACTGCGTGGTGCAGTTCATGGTTCCCGAGCAGCAGCGTGGTGGGAAGCTGGCGCCGAAGGCTTGCTGGGGACTTGTGTCACCGGAGAGCAAGGGCTGAGAGGTGCTTGACCTGACCAACAACAAGGTGGTCACGTCGGTCGAGGTGATCTTCTACGAGACGCTGTCGTTGGAGGTATGGGCCGACGTCGGGGTGGACGCAGGCACACCCGCCGACAGACATTTCACTGCTCGCCGACGATTTCACTGCTCGCCGACGTCGACGAGCCTGCTGATGAGGATGTTGTGGAGGTTCTTCCACCTCCCCCTGTCCTTGCTCCTCCCTTCCCCGTCGTAGATCGGCCTGTGTCGCACCTATGTCAACCATCGACAATGAGGGGAGCATTGAGGCGCCGCCTGTGGCCCCGGCACATGGCATCGCCGGCGATCGACAAGGCGCCAAGCTCGCCGACCACGATGGGAAGCCATCGACGACAGGGGAGCAGCAGACAAAGGAGCCGGTCGAATAGTTGGCAACAGCAGCAGTGCAGCCGACAGGGGAGCAGCAGCCGGGGCAGTCGACAGGGGAATTGTCGAAGTCAGTAGCAGGTGAGCAGTTGGTCAAAGGGCCGAAGCAGCTGGTTGACAACGATGACGTGGACGAGGAAGAGGAGCAGTCGACGGGTGAGTAGTCCATCGACAGCGACGTGGTGGAAGTGCCGATCACGAAGCCTGAGCTGCGACGCACAAGTCGAGCTCGACGGCCACCGAAGCGGCTGAGCTTCCACGCCTGCCTACCGCTAGCTGCCTTCACCACGGTGTACAACGAGGTCGACGACAACTACGACGATGCTGAGGAGGATGAACACCTGCCGGAGCTCGACCCCGACATGCATGCCGACCCTGAACACCGCTAGGACATCGCCAAGATTACGGTGAAGGAGGCGTTGTCGAGCTGGAAGGGCGAGGCGGTGAAGGCCGTCATGGAAGAAGAGATCCGCAGCCTCATCCGTATGGGGACTTGGGAGCTGATCGAATGCCCACGCGGGGTGAACATCATGAAGAACCGGCGGGTGCTGACAACCAAGTACCGCATCGACGACACCGTCGAGCAAGAGAAGGCGAGGCTGGTTGTGAAGGGCTTCACGCACGTGTACGGTGCCGACTACGACGAGACGTACTCGCCGGTGAGCAGCTACGCTCATGCTGAGGATCTTCCTTAGCATTGTCGCCGTCCTCAACCTCAGCCTAATGCAGCTCGACATGAAGAACACTTTTCTGTAGAGCAAGCTTGACAGGGTGCTCTACATGTACCAGCCGGACTACTTCGACGACGGGACCTGCCGGGTGTGTAAGTTGTTGAAGAGCCTCTACGAGCTGAAGGAGTCGCCGCAACTGTGGTACAGGGCTCTCGACGGTGTGCTGCAGGGCGCTGGCTGGAAGAAGAGCCAGGTCGACGAGGCACTCTATTTCAAGGCCGCCGACAACGGAGAGACCTGCTGGGTGCTGGTTTACGTTGACAACCTGCTCGCCGCCAGCAGTGGCACCGCGATGCTGAAAGAGTTGAAGGAGCTGCTAGAGGCCACCTTCAAGCTGCGCGAGATCTTGCCGATGGTGAAGTACCTTAGGGTGGAGATCGTGTGCGATAGGCGGGCCAGGAAGTTGTGGCTGCACCAGCACGGCTACGCTGACAAGCTGCGCAGGCGCTTCATCGACGAGGAGGAGGGCGGTCGAGTCCCGAAGACGCCGGTCTCTGTCGACACCTACGCTGAGCTGACATTCGACGACGAGGAGTCCCAGGAGTGCAAGGAGGAGTACCGGTAGAAGGTCAGCTCGCTGCAGTTCGTGGCGACAATGACAAGGCCGGACATTGCGTTCGCCTGCATGAAGTTGGGGAGCGGCCTCACGGTGAGGAGCGACCAGCATTGGGGCTGTGAAGAAATGAGGAATGAATGAACTAGGAAAGAGGTGGGTACAAGTAGGAAAACCAAGAAATGTTGTACCCCATATTGTTTACCCCACTACAGCCTACACAGACTATAGCATATAAGTTTGACACACCCCCATAGGTAAAGTGGGGGAGAACAAGAGGTCACAAGACCAGTCAAGCAAAGCAAAGCAAGCTCAGGGTGGATCACAACGTCACCACACAATCCGAGCACAAGAGCAAGGCCAAAAGGCCAGTTCACATGCAAGATTCATATATAAAGGTAAACAGGAAAGTGCAGGTATAGAAAGATCACAGTACAAGCAAGGTCAAGGAGTGAGCAAGTGAAGCCAAGTAGGCACAAGACCTAGCATCGTACAAAAGCGCTAATGATCACCACGTGGAAGTGCCTTGGTAAAGATATCAGCAATGTTGGCCTCAGAGGCCACGTAAGCAAGGTGCAACTGACCACACTGCTGCAGCTCACGAGCAAGGAAGTAGCAAAGAGCAATGTGCTTCGTTCTGTGCTCCCGTCTGTGCTCCCGACACAAGGCCAGCATGGCCTTGTTGTCAATGTACAGAACTGGAGGAGAACGAGGCGGCTCTCCTAGGTCAGTCAGCAAGTAGGTGAACCACCGTAGCTCCTGTGCAGCCATGGCCCCCGCGTAGATCTCTGCCTCACAACTCAAGCCGAGATCAGAAGAAGAGCGGGTAGACCACCACGAGACAGAGCCGGAACCAAGGCTGAAGGTGTAACCCTGTGACGACCGCTGCGTAGCCTGGTCGTCAGCCCAAGAAGCGTCTGCGTGACCTGTGAGGACCACTCGACATCGCCCTCCAAGCACTAGCCCCATGCCTGACGTACCGCACAAGTAGCGCAACACCCTCTTTGCTGCAGCCATGTGCTCTGGTCGGTGTCTCCCAGGAGCAACATAGCATGCCAAGATGCTAAGAGGGTATGCAAGGTCAGGTCGTGTGCAGGTCATTAGGTACATGAGGCAGCCAACAACTTCTGGGTATGGGCCACTCGGCTCTACGGACTCATCCGAAGGCAGAGCTGAGAGCAAGTGGCGATTAGACAGAGGAGTTGTCAGAATCCCAGCCACTAGACTATTGGGATAAAAGGGCTTGTTAAGTAGCGGGTCAGAGTGCGCCCATAACCCCCCAGGCAAACACGCCTGTAACCCCCCGTAGGATCGATCGGGCATCCACAGTGCAGATCTACTCACACCCCCCCACACTTGGAGGCCCAGGACTGAGCACAGCGGCAACGGCCTACATGTGCATACACCGGGATTCGAACCCGAGACCACTCTGACAACATGTCAGAATCCCAGTCACTAGACCATTGGGATAGAAGGGCTTGTTAAGTAGCGGGTCAATGCGCCCATAACCCCCCAGGCGAACGCGCCTGTAACCCTCTCCAGGATCAATCGGGCATCCACAGTGCAGATCTACTGACACCCCCCCACAGTGGGAGGCCCAGGACTAAGCACAGCGGCAACGGCCTACATGTGCATACACCGGGAATCGAACCCGAGACCGCTCTGATACCATGTCAGAATCCCAACCACTAGACCATAGGGATAAAAGGGCTTGATAAGTAGCGGGTCAGTGCGCCCATAACCCCCCATGACAACAAGTCTGTAACCCCCCGTAGGATCGATCGGGCATCCACAGTGCAGATCTACTGACAGGAGTGTCCTGAGGCGAGGAGTACGTGAAGCTGAAGCACTGAAGGACGTGCTGCACCATGTGTGACTAAGTCAGGGTAATGGTGCGCTGTGCTCTGTCCCGGGTGATCTGCAAGCCAAGGTAGCTGCGCAGTTCACCCAGGTCTGTGCACGTGTGTCTCTTCTGCAGCTCGGACTTCACGTAGGCGAGTCCTGCAGTGTCCGCTGTGGCAAAGACCAAGTCGTCGACGTACACGAGGATGTAGAACGGCGGCAGAGAAGTGTCGGTGCGCAGAAACAACGACGGGTCAGCAGTAGAGGGAGCAAACCCAAGAGCCACAAGCGTAGTCCTCAGTGTGTTGTGCCACTCACGCGGTGCTTGGCGGAGACCGTAGACTGGCCGTCGGAGGCTCCACTGGGTGCCAGGAGGGAAAGTCCCAGTGAAGCCAGGTGGGCGGCGCAGCTAGATCTCCTCGTGCAGGCTACCCTGCAAGAAAGCAGTGCCAAAGTCAAGAGACTGAACCTCGTAGTCGCGCTGAGCGGCTATGTGCAGTAGCACCCGAAGAGTGGTCATCTTCGGGGTGGGAGAGAAGGTCTCAAAGTAGTCAAGTCCTTGCCGCTGACTGAAGCCATGAGCGACGTACCGCGCCTTGAAGACAGGTGAAGAGCCCGGCGGCTACTTCACCCTGAAGATCCACATGCCACTGATGATGTTCGCCCCAGGAGGGGGAACCGCGTCAGCGTAGGTGCCTGTGGACTTCCAGGAAGCCATCTCTGCATCCATAGCTGCCTGCCACTGAGAGGAGTAGGGACCCTCTACGGCCTCCGCGTAAGAGCGCGGAGTCGGGATGTCTTGTGCATCCGGGTCTCCCTCAGGGGCAAGCAGTACGGACGCGAGATGAGGTGAAGCCGCAGCCAGACACTAGAACTCCTCCTGCCTGTCCTCAAGGACGTCCGTGCCAAGAGCATACTGACCCCGGACGGACGAAGGACAGACAGACGCAGACTCAGCAACAAGACTAGCAGCGTAGTCTAGACGATAGCGAGCAGCAAAGTCGACGAGCTCAGCAACAAGCGCAGACGCAGCAGTGGACTCAAAAGAGGGGTCAGTGACGACAGTAGCAAGGAGACGCGTGACAGTAGGACTGGCAGCACGAAGAGAGTCCGACTTCGGGTCGGCAAGCGCAAGAAGAGACGAAGCAGGGGGAGAAGGCAAAGGGACATGCAGAGGAGCAGTGGACGGACGCAGAGACATCCGGTGCGCGCGAGGAACAGGTCGAGGACGCTGACGCGAACCGCGACCACTAGCTCGAGCAGCACGAACAGGTTACGCGGGACGAGATGCAGGCTCACGACGCTCAGCAAGACCTCCAGTAGGACCAGTGTAAGGAGAGGGAGCAGGCAGTGGGGAGGCGGGCTCTAACTGTGACTTTGACTGGACAAGCGGTGGACACTCTAGAGGAGTAGAAGGACCAAGAACTTGCTGCAGGAGCGGAACGAAGTACGACCAAGGCCGCGCGGCAACTTCAGACACAGCAGGGATAGCACGAGCACCCTCAGCGGCAGCACCAGCGCCAACAGCACCTCCACCTGCATGACCTCCAGCAGCACCAGCAGCACCCGCAGCAGGACCACCGCCAGGACTGACAGCAGTAGTCTCAGCACCAACACCCTCAGCAGCTCCAGCTCCAGTCGGACCCGCAGGCCCAGCAGCTCGAGCACTCCCAGGACAAGCACCCCCAGGACCGGCGGCACCAGCACCTTCAGCGGCCGAAGAAGCTCCAGCTCTAGCAGTACGCCTCCAGCGGCGGGCAAATCACTCGCGCAGCTCCTGTGGAGAGAGTGGCTCCCGCCGAGACGAAGCACCCAGAGAACCTCCAGGCCCAGCACCGCCAGACGCCACAAGGGGAGGTCCAGCGGCCGCAGGCTCCACACCTCCAGGCTCAGTAGCTCCAAACGCAGCACCCCCTGGCTCAGTAGCTCCTGACGTAGCACCCCCACGCTCAGCACCCCCAGGCTCAGCACCCCCAGTCGCAGTACCCCCAAGCTCAGCACCCCCAGGCTTAGCACCCCCAGTCGCAACACCCCCAGGCTCAGCACCCCCAGGCTCAGCACCCACGCGCGTAGCACCCCCAGAGTCAGCACCCCCATGCTCAGCACCCGCAGCAGTACCAGAGTCACCAGCAACCTCGACCGGCTCGACCGCGTCTACCTGGGACACACGTGAAGGGGCAGGACCTTGAGGGAGAAGGGGCTCTACCGGGGGGGGACCTGGCACAAGGAAGTGCGGAGGTGGGGGGAGGGAAGGAGTGCGGTAGGGGAAGAGGCGGTAGTAGGGGACAGACTCGTCGAACGTGACGTCCTGAGAGGACAGAACACGACGAGAGAAGGGGTGGTAGAACTGCCATTTGGTGCATTAGGGGAGAAGCCAAGGAAGACATAGGGAGCAGCACGAGGGGACAGCTTGTCCGCAGACAAGTCGCGGACAAACGCCCGAGATCCCCAGACACGGAACCCAGACGCATCGCCGACCTTCCCCGTCCACAGTAAAGCTGGGGAGGTCTCCGGCCGGGAGACCCTGGGGTGAAGGTTGATCTGATGCGCCGGGTACCGAACCGCAAACGGCCACAGAAAATGGGGGGCAGCCGCATGCATCATGGACGTACGAGCGACGTCCATAACCATGCCAATGCGGCGCTCAGCAATCCCATTTTGCTGTGGAGAGTCCGGAAGCGTGAAGGTCTGGCGGATGCCTCGCGCATGACAGTAGGCTTGCAGAAGGGCAGAGGAGAACTCTCTACCTCGGTTAGAGTGCAGACGCAGAACAGGAAAGTCCGAGCCGAAGCTCCTCCTCAGCTGGAGACGAGCTGCGCGGATCCAGTCGATCAACACCTCAGTGACATCACCCTTGCTGCGCAAGGGGAAGACCGTGGTGTAACGCGAGTAGTCATCAACCACCAGCAGGAAGTAGCGCTCGTGACCCTGTCCACGGACGCGGGCCGGGCCCCACACGTCCATGTGAAGCGTCTGCAGTGGAGCCTCTGTCGGGGGAAACTGAGAGGAGTGAGGGGCAGCTCGGAGCCGCCCCTCGACACAAGGGCCACAGGAAGGACCAGGCCCTGAAGGAAGGGGAGGGAGGGACCGGGGAAGACCAGAGACAAGGACACGGGAAGCCATGCCCCGAAGACGAGGCAGGGAGGGGTGGCCAAGACGGTGGTGCCACAGGAGAGTCTCGTGAGGCAGGAGGCGACACGAGCAGGGAGCAGACTCAAGACCAGACCTGGACGCAGCAGCAAACACCTGACCCGGCGCAGCTACCTGGCCAGACGCAGGGACAGGAGGAGACCCAGTGGTCAGGGTGTAGAGGCTCGACCCCGGCCGACGCGAAAACGTGGCCAGGTGTTGGCCTGTGCGGGCGTCCGAGCAGTGGGTCACCCGCTGACTCGCAGGAGTGAACTGGTGAACCTCTGCATCCTGCAGGTCAGCACCACTCACCAAGTTCGTCGAGAACGAGGGGAGGTACAGACCAGACAAGGTGCCCGAGGGGGCAGCCGGACACGGGAGGACAGTGGAGAAGTGAGAGAGGACAGGACCCCCAGAGGGGTCAGCCAAGGAGACTGCAACCGGCCGACCAAGCGGCGTAAGTGTGGTGCGGTCTCGAAAGAAGGAGCGAGAAGCCCCCGAGTCAAGTGTGAAGGTGAGGGAGGCCGAAGCCGACGCGGTACCTGAGAGCGCAGCCTCACCAGTACCTCAGGGCGCAGACGCGCTGGCACCTAGAGCAGCAGCCTCACGAGCACCTAGCGCAGCAGTACCAATGCCCGGGTCGGGCGGGAAACACCGGTAACAGTCACCCTCATCACTAATAGTCACAGCATACATGGCAGCAAGGATAGCATCAAAGTTAAGATCATAGATAGCTAGACAGCTCTCCTCAGCGGGGGATCTCACTAGCCTCGGGGAACTGCTGACGCCAAGCGTCCGTCAAGCGGCCAAAGCAGCGCCGGGTGGGGTGGGCACCCCCACACTGTTCACCCACGCGGTCGCCGGAGCGAAAGACGTAGGTGCACGGACCAAAACCCCCACCACGCTGACGCTGCGTGTACCACTCACGGAGCTGCTGAGGAGGGGGGATGTCCCGAGAACGTTGTTGCTGCTGCTGCAGCTGCTGCTTGCGCTGACCACCACCAGAGCCGCTCCGCTGCGAGGCACCACCCCGACCAGCTCCACCTCCTCCGCCACTTCCGCCTCCACCTCCGCCACCACCGCCGCCTCCGCTCCCACCGCTACCGCCACCGCCGCCTCCGCCTCCGCTGCCGCCACCACCACCACCACCCCCGCCACCACTCCCACCGCCACCCCCACTCCCTCCGCCGCCTCCACTGCCACCTCCACCACCCCCGCTAGCTCCACCCGCGCCCTTGCCTCCCTTGCCCTTGCCAGAGCGGCGTCTCCCGCTAGGGGCACACGCCGCATCGACCGACTCAAGACCAACGAGGTCGGCCGCAGCAGCAGAGGCGATAGAGGGCAACAAGGGGGAAGGGGAACACCCCTCAAAGATGGGGGTGCGAGGGTCACCACGAGAGGCTCCTACAGTGACTATGCTCTTCTCCGCTGCTAGGAGGGCCTTCTCTAGGAGGTCAACAGTGAGAATGGTGGGACAGACTGAGAGGAAGTGGTCCCTGACTACACGAAGGGAGTCACGGAGGCGGGTGACTATGTAATAGAGAGTGATGTACATGGGGGGGGGGGTTCTTGGCGCAGAACTCAGCAGGAAGCGCGGCGCGGTAGCGAGTGTCACTAGTGCGGAGGTGCGTAATGAGGTCAGCGACTGTTGGAAAGGCAGCAAGGTCAGGGAAGAGGTACGGTAGCATGAGGCGGCTCAGTGCAGCAGTGGCAGGGGAAGAGTAGCGCGCAACTACAGCGTCGTACAAGGTCTGAGCACTCTTGTACTGACTAAAGTGCGCGCGCTCAGTGGTAGGCAGGTGGCGACGCACAGCAAGACGTGCAGCAGCATCGCGCGTGGCCCACTGGGAGCGAACAGTGGGATCAGCATCAGCAGCAGGGGCAGGAGAGGCGCCAGAGGTGAGGTCAAAGAGAGAGAGACCGTCCGCCATATCGCACTGTAAGAACAGCTGCAGGTCGTCGACCCAGACCTCAAAGTCAATGGCTCGGCCCTCAGCGTCAAAAGCGAGGACACTAGGGGTAGCCATGACAACAGTAGACCAGCAGTGCAAGCAGTAGGGGAAGGGCATTGCAGTGACAGAGGGGTTGTGCTCACCGGACTGGGCTGCTCGGGCGGCTCGGCGGGAGGGCGGCTCGGCGGCTCGGCTGTTGGGCGGCTCGGCTGCACGGCTGCTCGGCTGGTGGGCGGCCGGGCCACTTGGCTGCAGTGCGGCTCGGCGGCAGGGCGGCTCGGCTGCTCTGCTGCTGCTGGGCGGCTTGGTTGTGCTGGTGCAAGGCGGCACGGCGGTCGGCGGCTCGGCTGGACGAGGCGGCTCGGGCGGCTCGGGCGGCGCTGCAGGAGTGGAGAGCGGCGGGGTTGCTGAGAAGGGCGGCGGGGCCGCAGCAGATGGGCGGCGGGGCCGCTGAGTAGAGCGGCGGGGCCGCAGGAGCAAGGCGGCGGGGCCGCTGAGTAGGGCGGCGGGGCCGCAGGAGAAGGGCGGCGGGGCCGCTGATTAGAAGGGCGGCGGGGCCGCAGAGTAGGGCGGCTGGGCCGCTGTAGAAGGGCGGCGGGGCCGCTGAGTAGGGCGGCGGGGCCGCTGAGTAGGGCGGCGAGGCCGCTGAGCAGAAGGGCGGCAGGGCCGCTGAGCAGAAGGGCGGCGGGGCCGCGAAGACGGGCGGCGGGGCCGCAATGCGGGCGGCGGGGCCGCGAAGAAGGGCGGCGGGGCCGTAATGCGGGCGGCGGGGCCACGAAGACGGGCGGCGGGGCCGCGAAGATGGGCGGGGGGGCCGCAATGCGGGCGGCGGGGCCGCACTAACGGGCGTCGGGGCCGCAAAGTCGGGCGGCGGGGCCGCCAAGGGAGGAGGAGGCCGCTAGGGCGAGAGGGCCGCTAGGGCGTAGAGGCCGCTAGGGTGGCTTGACGAGGTGAGAGCCCGGAGCGCGACTCGGGCAAAGTGCGCTTCGGGCAGGAAAAAAAAAAATCTTGATGTGGTGGGCCTTAGGCACAGTTCCCACGGGGGAACCTGCTCGATACCATGAGGAAAGTAGAACGAGAATGAATGAACTATGAATGGAAGTGATACAAATATGGAACCCTAGCAATGTGTACCCCATATGGGCTACCCCACTATAGCCTACACAATATTGTAATTTGACAAAATCGCCGAGGCGAATGGAGGCTCCACGAAAAAAGACTTTGCACCGACCGGGAAAATCCAGCGGAACACCCACAAAAGTAAGAATTCGTTAAAAGTATCCTATAAAGATGCTCTAACGAAGAATATTGCTTCTCGTGGTTTTCAAGCCTTTAAAAAAATCAGGGGAGGTTTAGAGGCCAAGAAAAAGCCTTTAGGAATTATTCAGGTCCAGGAATTATATTTGTAACTGCCTGTAGCTGTAGTTAGTGGAGTTATTATAAACTTAGTTTGGTGGTGCACCTTCTTTGTTTCCTATGCTATATGTTCCTTGAAACCTATAGTGAAATCACTCTTCCCAAATCACTCGACTCTCAAACCCTTGGCACAAACCTACTTGATCTCGTTGGCCTAGGCTACTAAGACTAGGCCGTCCTACACTTTCACCTACCTACCAAGCTAGTATTTCGATAGGGCAAAGTACTACGGAGCGTAGAAAAGGGTGGTGCGTTCCGTAGAGTTAATATTCTCTCCCTGCAGCACAGTGTTAAGGCTCCCCGTTGCCCACATGTGAAGCCTACACAGCTGCTAAGGCTTAGAGTGTCAGATTTATATAACATAGCTATTGTAGGCTATAGTGGGGTAGCACATATGGGGTACAGCTTTCTAGGTTTTGCATTTGTACCCAACTTTCACTTCGTCCTTCCATTCTTGTTTCTTCTCATAGTATCGAGCAGGTTCCCTAACGGGAACGATTCCTAGGGCCCACCACTACGAAATTGTTTTTTTCTCCTGCCCGGAGCGCGCTCCGCTTAGGCCCAAGTCGCGCCTAGTGTGCTTTCCTTACCGTCGCCCCCTCGCTAGGCCCCTCACAGCCCCATCGCGTCGCCCTTAGCGGCCCCTAGCGGCCTCGTCGCGCTGCCCTAGCGGTCGCGTCGCGCCGCCCTAACAGCCGCGTCGCACCGCCCTAGCCGCCCTCCCTACCCCTTAGCGGCCTCTCGCGGCCCCGATCCGCCGCCCTTTGCGGCTCATCGCCGCTCTCACCCTGCGGCCCCTCGCCGCCCTTTCACAGGCGGCCCCGTCGCCACCCTTACACGACCCCGCCACCTACCTGTGCGGCCCCGGCGCCTACCTGCTGGCCCCGCCACCTACCTGCGGCCCCGCCATCTACCAGCGGCCCCGCCACCTGCCTGCAGCCCTGCCACCTACCTGCGGACCCGCCACCTACCTGTGCGGCCCCGCCGTCTACCTACGGCCCCGCCACCTACTTGCGGCCCCGCCATCTACCAGCGGCTCCGCCACCTGCCTGCAGCCCCGCCACCTTCCCGCGGCCCCGCCACCTACCTGCGGCCCCGCCGCCTATCAGAGGCCCCGCCACCTACCTGCAGCCCCGCCTCCTCTCAGCGTCCCAGCCGAGCCGCTCAGCAGCCGAGCCGCCCAGCCGCCGAGCCGCCCAGCAGCCGAGCCGCCCAACAGCCGAGCCGTCCGGCAGCCGAGCCGCCCAGCCACCGAGCCGCCCAGCCGCCGAGTCGCCCAGCAGCCGAGCCGCCCAGCAGCCGAGCCGCTCAGCAGCCGAGCCGCCTAGCAGCCGAGCTGCCTTGCCGCTGAGCCGCCCAGCCGCCGAGCCGCCCAGCAGCCGAGCCGCCCAGCAACCGAGCCGCCTAGCTGCCGAGCCGCCGAGTCGCCCTGCAGCCGAGCCGCCCGAGCCGCCCTGTCCGGTAAGAGCAGCGCATCTTTCACAGCACTGCCCTCACCCTACTGTTTGCACTGCTAGTCTACTGCTGTCATGGCTACCCCTAGTGTCCTCGCTTTTGACGATGAGGGTCGGGCCATTGACTTTGACGTCTCGATAGATGACCTGCAGCTTTTCTTACAGTGCGATAGGGCAGACGGCCTCTCTCTCTTTGACCTCACCTCTGGTGCTTCTCCTGCCCCTGCTGCTGATGCTGACGCCACTGTTTGCTCACAGTGGGCCACGCGCAATGCTGCTGCACGTCTTGCTGTGCGTCGCCACCTGCCTACCTCTGAGCGTGCGCACTTTAGCCAGTACAAGAGTGCTCAGACCTTGTACGACGCTGTAGTTGCACGCTACTCCTCCCCTGCCACTGCTGCACTGAGCCGCCTCATGCTACCGTACCTCTTTCCTGACCTTGCTGTCTTTCCAACAGTCGCTGACCTCATTACGCACCTCCGCACTAGTGACACTCGCTACCGCGCTGCGCTTCCTGCTGAGTTCTGCGCCAAGAACCCCCCCCCCCAAGTACATCACTCTCTACTACATAGTCACCCGCCTCCCTGACTCCCTTCGTGTAGTCAGGGACCACTTCCTCTCAGTCTGTCCCACCACTCTCACTGTTGACCTCCTCGAGAAGGCCCTCCTAGCAGCGGAGAAGAGCATAGTCGCTGTAGGAGCCTCTCGTGGTGACCCTCGCACCCCCATCTTTGAGGGGTGTTCCCCCTCCCCCCTTTTGCCCTCTGTCGCCTCTGCTGCTGCGGCCGACCTCGTTGGTCTTGAGTCGGTCGGTGCGGCGTCTGCCCCTAGCGGGAGACACCGCTCAGGCAAGGGCAAGGGGGGCAGGGGCGCTGGAGGAGCTAGCGGGGGTGGTGGAGGCGGCAGTGGAGGCGGCGGAGGGAGTGGGGGTGGGGGTGGGAGTGGTGGCGGTGGTGGAGGTGTCGGTGGCGGCAGTGGATGCGGAGGCGGCGGAGGCGGTGGCAGTGGGAGCGGAGGTAGCGGAGGTGGCGGCGGTGGAGGAGGCGGTGGCGGAGGAGGTGGAGCTGGTTGGGGTGGCGCTACGCACCGTGGCGGCCCCAGTGGTGGTCCGCGCCAGCAGCAGCAGCAGCAGCGCACTCGGGACATCCCCCCCCCTCAGCAGCTCCGTGAGTGGTACACTGCACGTTAGCGTGGTGGGGGTACTAGTCCGTGCACCTACGTCCTACGCACCGCCGACCGCGCGGGTGAGCAATGTGGGGGTGCACACCCCACCCAGCGCTGCTTTGGCCGCTTGACAGACGCTCGGCGTCACCAGTTCGCGGAGGCCACTGAGATCCCCCGCTGGGGTGAGCTGTCTAGAGCGGGTGTAGCTATCTTTGATCTTGACTTTGATGCTATTCTTGCTGCCATGTATGTTGTGACTATTAGTGATGAGGGTGACTGTTACCTGTGTTTTCCGCCCGACCCGGGCATTGAGACTGCTGCTCTAGGTACTGGTGAGGCTGCTGCTCTAGGTGCCAGTGAGGCTGCTGCTCTAGGTGCCAGTGCGTCTGCTTCCTCAGGTGCTGGTGACTCTGCGCTCTCAGGTACCGTGTCGGCTTCGGCCTCCCTCACCTTCACCCTTGACTCAGGGGCTTCTCGCTCCTTCTTTCGAGACCGCACCACACTCACGCCGCTTGGTTGGCCGGTTGCAGTCTCTCTGGCAGACCCCTCTGGGGGTCCTGTCCTTTCTCACTTCTCCACTGTCCTCCCGTGTTCGCGGCCCCCTCTGGCACCTTGTCTAGTCTTTACCTCCCCTAGTTCTCTACAAACTTGGTGAGTGGTGCTGACCTACAGGATGCGGGGGTTCACGAGTTCACTCCTACGCGTCAGCGGGTGACCCACTGCATGGACGCTCGCACAGGCCGGCACCTGGCCACGTTTACGTGTCGGCCGGGGTCGAGCCTGTACACCCTGACCACTGGGTCTCCTCCTGTCCCTGCGTCTGGTCAGGTAGCTGCGTCGGGTCAGGTGTTTGCTGCATCATCCAGGTCTGGTCCTGAGTCTGCCCCCTGCTCGTGTCGCCTCCAGTCTCAAGAGACTCTCCTGTGGCACCACCGCCTTGGTCACCCCTCCCTGCTTCGTCTCCAAGGCATGGCCTCCCGTGTCCTTGTCTCTGGTCTTCCCCGGTCCCTCCCTCCCCTTCCTCCGGGGCCTGGCCCTACCTGCGTCCCCTGTGTCAAGGGGCGGCTGTGGGCTGCCCCTCACTCCTCCCAGTTTCCTCCGACAGTGGCCCCGCTGCAGACGCTTCACATGGACGTGTGGGGCCCGGCCCGCGTCTCTGGACAGGGTCACGAGCGCTACTTCCTGCTGGTGGTTGACGACTACTCGCGTTACACCACAGTCTTCCCCTTGCGCAGCAAGGGTGATGTCACTGAGGTGTTGATCGTCTGGATCCGCGCAGCTCGTCTCCAGCTCAGGAGGAGCTTCGGCTCGGACTTTCCTGTTCTACGTCTGCACTCTAACCGAGGCGGAGAGTTCTCCTGTGGCCTTCTGCGAGCCTACTGTCGTGCACGAGGCATCCGCCAGACCTTTACGCTTCCGGACTCTCCACAACAAAATGGGATTGCTGAGCGCCGCATTGGCATGGTCATGGACGTCGCTCGTACGTCCATGATGCATGCGGCTGCCTCCTATTTTCTTGGCCGTTTGCGGTTTGGTACGCGGCGCATCAGATCAACCTTCACCCCAGGGTCTCCCGGCGGGAGACCTCCCCAGCTTTGCTGTGGACGGGGAAGGTTGGCGATGTGTCTGCGTTCCGTGTCTGGGGATCTCGGGCGTTTGTCCGCGACTTGTCTGCGGACAAGCTGTCCCCCCGTGCTGCTTCTTGCGTCTTCCTTGGCTTCCCCCCTGACGCGCCAGGGTGGCAGTTCTACCACCCCACCTCTCGTCGTGTTCTGTCCTCCTAGGACGTCACGTTTGACAAGTCGGTCCCCTACTACCGCCTGTTCCCCTACCGCACTCTGTCCCTCCCCCCGCCACCGCTCTTCCTTGTGCCAGGTCCCCCTCCGGTAGACCCCCTCCCCCCTCAGGGTCCTGCCCCTTCAAGTGTGTCCCATGTAGACGCAGTTGAGCCGGTCGAGGTTACTGGTGACTCGGGTGGTACTACTGGGGGTGCTGAGACTAGGGGTGCTGAGCCTGGGGGTGCTGAGCCTGGAGGTGCTGAGCCTAGGGGTGCCACGTCTGGAACTGCTGAGCCTGGGGGTGCGGAGCCTGCAGGCGCTGGGCTTGCTCGTGTAGCGTGTGGCGGTGCTGGGTGTGGAGGTTCTCTGGGTTCTTCTTCTCGGCGGGAGCCACTCTCTTCACAGGAGCTGCGCGAGTGGTTTGCCCTGCGCTGGAGGCGTACTGGTGGAGCTCGAGCTTCTTTGCCTGCTGAGGGTGCTGGTGCCGCCGGTCCTGGAGGTGCTCGTACTGGGAGTACTGGAGCTGGAGCTGCTGAGGGTGTTGGCGCTGAGGCTACTTCTGTCAGTCCTGGCGGCGGTTCTGCTGGGGGTGCTGCTGGTGCTGCTGGAAGTACTGCAGCTGGAGGTGCTGTTGGCGCTGGTACTGCCGCTGGGGGTGCTGGTGCTATCCGTGCTGTGTCTGGAGTCGGCGCACGGCCTCGGCCGTACTTCGTTCCGCTCCTTCAGCAGGTTCTTGGTCCTCCTCCTCCCTTAGAGTGTCCACAGCCTGTCCAGTCACAGTCACAATTACCGCCGACCTCCCCACTGCCTGCTCCTTCTCCCTACACTGGTCCTACTGGAGGTCTTGCTGAGCGTCGTGAGCCTGCGTCTCGTCCTGCGTCGCCTGTTCGTGCTGCACGCACTAGTGGTCGCGGTTCGTCTCAGCGTCCTCCTCTTGTCCCTGGCACGGCTCCTCTGCGTGACCCTTTGCCTTCTCCTCCTGAGTCCTCTCTTCCTGCTCTTGCCGACCCGGAGTCGGACTCTATTCGTGCTGCCAAGCCTACTGTCACGCATCTCCTTGCTACTGTGGTCACTGACCCCTCCTTTGAGTCCACTGATGCGTCTGCTCTTGTTTCTGAGCTCGTCGACTTTGCTACTCGCTGTCGTCTAGACTACGCTGCTAGTCTTGTTGCTAAGTCTGCGTCTGTCTGTCCTCCGTCCGTCAGGGGTGAGTGTGCTCTTGGCACGGACGTCCTTGAGGACAGGCAGGAGGAGTTCCTAGTTACGACAGTAGCAAGGACGTCCGTGCCAAGAGCACACTCACCCCTGACGGACGGAGGACAGACAGACGCAGACTCAGCAACAAGACTAGCAGCGTAGTCTAGACGACAGCGAGTAGCAAAGTCGACGAGCTCAGAAACAAGAGCAGACGCATCAGTGGACTCAAAAGAGGGGTCAGTGACGACAGTAGCAAGGAGACGCGTGACAGTAGGACTGGTAGCATGAAGAGAGTCCGACTCCAGGTCGGCAAGCGCAGGAAGAGAGGACGCAGGAGGAGAAGGCAAAGGGACACGCAGAGGCGCAGTGGACGGACGCAGAGACATCCGGTGCGTGCCAGGGACAGGAGGAGGACGCTGACGTGAACCGCGACCACTAGCGCGAGCAGCAGGAACAGGGGACGCGGGACGAGACGCAGGCTCACGACGCTCAGCAAGACCTCCAGTAGGACCAGTGTAAGGAGAGGGAGCAGGAAGTGGGGAGGCGGGCTCTAACTGTGACTGTGACTGGACAGGTGGTGGACACTCTACACAAGGAGAAACACCAAGAACCTACTGAAGGAGCGGAACGAAGTACGGCCGAGGCCGTGCGGAAACTCGAGACATAGCAGGGACAGCACCAACACCCTGAGCGGCAGCACCAGCGCCAACAGCACCTCCACCTGCATGACCTCCAGCAGCACCAGCAGCACCCGCAGCAGGACCACCGCCAGGAAGGACAGCAGCAGTCTCAGCACCAACACCCTCAGCAGCTCCAGCTCCAGGCGGACCCGAAGGCCCAGCAGCTCTGGGACCGACGGCACAAGTACCCTCAGCGGCCGAAGAAGCTCCAGCTCCAGCAGTACGCCTCCTGCGGCGAGCAAACCACTCGCGCAGCTTCTGTGGAGAGAGTGGCTCCCGCCGAGATGAAGCACCCTGAGAACCTCCAGGCCCTGCACCGCCAGACACCACAAGGGGTGGTCCAGTGGCCGCAGGCTCCACAACTCAAGACTCAGCAGCTCCGGACGCAACACCCCCTGGCTCAGTAGCTCTTGACGTAGCACCCCCAGGATCAGCACCCCCAGGCTCAGCACCCCCAATCGCAGCACCCCCAGGCTCAGCACCCCCAGACTCAGCACCCCCAGACTCAGCACCCCCAGGCTCAGCACCCCCAGGCTCAGCAACCCCAGGCTCAGCACCCCCAGGCTCAGCACCCCCAGGCTCAACACCCACGCGCGCAGCACCTCCAGAGTCAGCACCCCCAGGCGTCTACCTGGGACACACCTGAAGGGGCAGGACCCTGAGGGGGAAGGGGCTCTACCGGGGGGGGACTGGGCACAAGGAAGTGCAGTGGCGGGGGGAGGGAAGGAGTGCGGTAGGGGAAGAGGCGGTAGAAGGGGACTGACTCGTCGAATGTTTCGTCCTGGGAGGACAGAACACGACGAGAGGAGGGGTGGTAGAACTGCCATCGTGGGCCGTCAGGGAAGAAGCCTAGGAAGACACAGGGAGCAGCACGAGGGGACAGCTTGTCCGCAGACAAGTCACGGACAAACGCCCGAGATCCCCAGACACGGAACGCAGACGCATCGCCGACCTTCCGCGTCCACAGCAGAGCTGGGGAGGTCTCCGGCCAGGAGACCCTGGGGTGAAGGTTGATCTGATGCGCCGCGTACCGAACCGCAAACGGACACAGAAAATGGGGGGCAGCCGCATGCATCATGGACGTACGAGCGACATCCATGACCATGCCAATGCGGCGCTCAGCAATTGAGAAGAATAGAACGAGAATGAATGAACTATGAATGAAGTGAGTACATATAGGAAACCCTTATTGGGTTGTACCCCCTATGGGATACCCCACTATAGCCTACACAAAAGCATAAGCTACATAAATTTCTGACAGCAATCCCATTTTGCTGCGGAGAGTCCGGAAGCGTAAAGGTCTGGCGGATGCCTCGTGCACGATAGTAGGCTCGCAGAAGGCCAGAGGAGAACTCTCCGCCTCTGTCAGACTGCAGACACAGAACAGGAAAGTCCGAGCCGAAGCTCCTCCTGAGCTGGAGACGAGCTGCGCGGATCCAGTCGATCAACACCTCAGTGACATCACCCTTGCTGCGCAAGGGGAAGACTGTGGTGTAACGCGAGTAGTCGTCAACCACCAGCAGGAAGTAGCGCTCGTGACCCTGTCCACGGACGCGGGCTGGGCCCCACACGTCCATGTGAAGCGTCTGCAGAGAAGCCTCTGTCAGGGGAAACTGGGAGGAGTAAGGGGCAGTCCGGAGCCGCCCCTCGACACAAGGGACACAGGAAGGTCCTGGCCCCGAAGGAAGGGGAGGGAGAGACAGGGGGAGACCAGAGACAAGGACACGGGAAGCCATGCCCTGCAGACGAGGCAGGGAGGGGTGGCCAAGACGGTGGTGCCACAGGAGAGTCTCGTGAGACAGGAGGCGACACGAGCAGGGGGCAGACTCAGGACCAGACCTGGACGGAGCAGCAAACACCTGACCTGACGCAGCTACCTGGCCAGACGCAGGGACAGGAGGAGACTCAGTGGTCAGGGTGTAGAGACTCGACCCCGGCCGACGCGAAAACGTGGCCAGGTGTCGGCCTGTGCGGGCGTCCGAGCAGTGGGTCACCCGCTGACGCGCAGGAGTAAACTGGTGAACCCCCGCATACTGCAGGTCAGCACCACTCACCATGTTCGTCGAGAACGAGGGGAGGTACAGACCAGACAAGGTGCCCGAGGGGGCAGCCGGACATGGGAGGACAGTGGAGAAGTGAGAGAGGACAGGACCCCCAGAGGGGTCTGCCAGGGAGACCGCAACCGGCCGACCAAGCGGCGTGAGTGTGGTGCGGTCACGAAAGAAGGAGCGAGAAGCCCCTGAGTCAAGTGTGAAGGTGAGGAAGGCCGAAGCCGACGCGGTACCTGAGAGCGTAGCCTCACCAGTACCTGAGGGCGGAGACGCGCTGGCACCTAGAGCAGCAGCCTCACAAGCACCTAGCGCAGCAGTACCAATGCCCGGGTCGGGCGGGAAACACCGGTAACAGTTACCCTCATCACTAATAGTCACAGCATACCTGGCAGCAAGGATAGCATCAAAGTCAAGATCAAAGATAGCTACGCCAGCCCTAGACAGCTCTCCCCAGCGGGGAATCTCACTAGCCTCGGGGAACTGCTGTCGCCAAGCATCCGTCAGGCGGCCAAAGCAGCGCTGGGTGGGGTGGGCACCCCCACACTGCTCACCCGCGCGGTTGCCGGAACGAAGGACGTAGGTGCACGGACCAAAACCCCCACCACGTTGACGCTGCGTGTACCACTTACGGAGCTGCTCAGGCGGGGGGATGTCCCGAGAACGCTGCTGCTGCTGGCGCTGACCACCACCAGAGCCGCTTCGCTGCGGGGCACCACCCCGGCCAGCTCCACCCCCTCCGCCACCGCCGCCTCCACCTCCGCCACCACCGCCGCCTCCGCTCCCACCGCTGCCTCCGCCACCGCCTCCGCCTCCGCTGCCGCCACCACCACCACCACCCCCGCCACCACTCCCACCGCCACCCCCACTCCCTCCGCCGCCTCCACTGCCACCTCCACCGCCCTCGCCAGCTCCACCCGCGCCCTTGCCTCCCTTGCCCTTGCCAGGGCGGCGTCTCCCGCTAGGGGCAGACGCCGCGCCGACCGACTCAAGACCAAGCAGGTCGGCAGCAGCAGCAGAGGCAACAGAGGGCAGCAGGGGGGAAGGAGAACACCCCTCAAAGATGGGGGTGCGAGGGTCACTACGAGAGGCTCCTACAGCGACGATGCTCTTCTCCGCCGCCAGGAGGGCCTTCTCGAGGAGGTCAACAAAGAGAGTGGTGGGGCAGACTGAGAGGAAGTGGTCTTTGACTACGCGAAGGGAGTCAGGGAGGCGTATGACTGTGTAATAGAGAGTGATGTACATGGGGGGGGGGGGGGTTCTTGGTGCAGAAATCAGCAGGAAGCGCGGCGCGGTAGCGAGTGTCACTAGTGCGGAGGTGCGTAATGAGGTCAGCGACTGTAGGAAAGGCAGCAAGGTCAGGAAAGAGGTACGGTAGCATGAGGCGGCTCAGTGCAGCAGTGGCAGGGGAAGAGTAGCGCGCAACTACAGCGTCGTACAAGGTCTGAGCACTCTTGTACTGACTAAAGTGCGCGTTCCCACTGGTAGGCAGGTGACGACGCACAGCAAGACGTGCAGCAGCATCGCGGGTGGCCCACTGAGAGCGAACAGTGGGGTCAGGATCAGCAGCAAGGGCAGGAGAGGCGCCAGAGGTGAGGTCAAAGAGAGAAAGGCCGTCCGCCCTATCGCACTGTAAGAAGAGCTGCAGGTCGTCGACCCAGACCTCAAAGTCAATGGCTCGACCCTCAGCGTCAAAAGCTAGGATGTAGGGGTAGCCATGACGACGATAGACTAGCAGTGCAAGCAGTAGGGGAAGGGCACGCAGTGACAGTGGGGCTGTGCTCACCGGACAGGGCAGGTCCGGCGGCTCGGCGGCTCGGTGGCTCGACGGCTCGGCGGCGGGCCGGCTCGGCTGCTGGGCGGCTCGGCGGCTGGGCGGCTCGGCGGGTGGGCGGCTCGGCGGCTAGGCGGCTCGGCTGCTGGGCGGCTTGGCTGCACGGCGGCTCGGCTGGTGGGCGGCCGGGCGGCTTGGCGGCAGGGCAGCTTGGCTCCTCCGGTACTGGGCGGCGCGGCGGTCGGCTGCTCGGGTGCGCGCTACAGGGTGGTGCGGCGGTCGGCGGCTCGGGTGGCGCGGCAGGAGGGGAGAGCGGCGGGGCCGCAGCAGACGGGCGGCGGGGCCCTTTGCAGTAGGGGGGCGGGGCCGCAGGTGTAGGGCGGCGGGGCCGCAGCAGACGGGCGGCGGGGCCGCGACAGTAGGGCGGCGGGGCCGGCAGAGTAGGGCGGCGGGGCCGCAGGTGTAGGGCGGCGGGGCCGCAGGTGTAGGGCGGCGGGGCCGCGAAGTGGGGCGGCGGGGCCGCGACAGTAGGGCGGCGGGGCCGCTAAGGCAGGGCGGCGGGGCCGCGAAGTGGGGCGGCGGGGCCGCGACCGTAGGGTGGCGGGGCCGCTAAAGCAGAGCGGCGGGGCCACGAAGAGGGGCGGCGGGGCCGCGACAGTAGGGCGGGGCGGCGGGGCCGTTAAAGCAGGGCGGCGGGGCCGCAAAGGCAGGGCGGCGGGTCCGCAAAAGTAGGGCTGCGGGGCCGCTAGGGGAGGGAAGGCCGCTAGGGCGGTATGTCGAGGTAAAAGCCCGAGGCGCGACTCGGGATGAGCGTGCTTCGGGCAGGAAAAATAAATTTTCGAAGTGGTGGGCCCTAGGCAAAGTTCCCACAGGGGAACCTGCTCGATACCATGAGAAGAGTTGAGCAATGAGTGAATGAACTATAAATGAAGTGAGTACAAGTACTAACCCTAATTGGGTTGTACCCCTTATGGGCTACCCCACTATAGCCTACACAATATGCAAAAGCTATATGTTCTAACAGTACTGTATGTAGACAACAAGGCCATGCTGGCCTTGTGTCGAGAGCAGAGAGTGGAGCACCGAACGAAGCACATTGCTCTTCGCTACTTCCTTGCTCGTGAGCTGCAGCAGCGTGGTTAGCTGCGTCTTGCGTATGTGGCCTCTCAGGCCAACACTACTGATATCTTCACCAAGGTGCTTGCGCCTTGTGATCATCAGCCCTTCTGTACTCAGCTGGGTCTTGTGCCTGCCTTGCCTCACTTGCTCACTCCTTCACCTTGCTTGTACTGCTACATATGTATATATATATATATATACTCCTGCTCTTGCTTGTCTAGCCTTTTTATATATATATGCGTACTCCTGCATGTGAACTGGCCTTGTGGCCTTTACCTTGTGCTCGGACTGTGTGGTGACTCTGTGATCCACCCTGAGCTTGCTTTGCTTTGCTTTGCTTGACTGGTCTTGTGACCCCTTGTACTCCCCCACTTTGCCTATGGGGATGTGTCAGATTTCTATGACATATCTATTGTAGGCTATAGTGGGGTAGCACATATGGGGTACAGCTTTCTAGGTTTTGTCAGAACATATAGCTTACTTGTTTCTGTAGGCTATAGTGGGGTATCCCATAAGGGGTACAACCCAATCAGGGTTTCCCATTTGTACTCACCTCGTTCATAGTCAATCCATTCTCGTTCACTTCTTCTAAGGTTTTGCATTTATACCCAACTTTCACTTAGTCATTCCATTCTCGTTTCTTCTCATAGAGGAGACATCCAGGCTCAGGAGAAATCATACAAGCCTCGGAAAAATCCTGCTACCCCCTAGGTGAAGTTGGAAAGCGCTGAGTCAGGTATAGGAAAAAGGGAATGTATTAAGTTCGATGTACCCTATGATCCTATTAACGAGACCCTCTTTGGCTACTCAGCGCAGCAGAAACCACTACTCCTCGAGGTGTTATGCAATGGGCGACGCCTCCAGGCACTGGTGGACAGCGGTGCATCTCACTCGGTGTGTGACCGCGGAGCATTGGAGAAAATTGGAGAGAAGGCGGAAGAGACCCAGTTTTCAGCAACCATGGTGGACGGTACGAAGCTTCCTATCCACGGCAAAGCATCACTACAGCTGCATATAGTTGCGTTGAGGTGGAAGCCGAAGCTACCAGTCACCAATATCAAATGATTAGATTTTATCTTGGGGCGAGATTTTGTGAAGCGGTTCAACCCCGAGATCGATTGGGTCAACAGCAAGGTGTGCATCTACAACAACGGAAAGCGGATAGCACTGCGAAGCTGGACGGATACACGGGACGTACCTGAAACGACACTGGCACGGTTCGAACAGACACTGAACGAGAGTAACACGGGTTGCCTAGCACTGGTCATGACAGTAGTAGAGGAGGAGAAACCGAGTTCCGAGCTCCCTGCAGTAGTAAAGGAGGTCTTGGAGCAGTACAAGGATATAATGCCCGACGACCTACCTACAGGCGTACCTCCAGCACGCACCCACAAGCACGAGATCGTGGAGGAACCAGGTGCGAAACCCGTCTCACGTGCACCATACCGACTGAGTCCGATTGAACTGACAGACATAAAGAAACAGATAGAGTATCTACTGGACAGACAACTGATCGCCCATCCACCTCTCCCTACGGTGCACCAGTTCTCTTCACTCCAAAACCAGACGGCAGTCTACGGATATGCATCGACTACCGTGCACTGAACAAACAGACAGTAAAAAACAAATATCCCATACCGCGCATAGACGACCTACTCGATCAACTGCGTGGAGCAACAGTCTTCTCGAAGCTGGACCTACGGTCGGGTTACTGGCAGATCAAGATGGCGGACAACTCGATCCACAAGACGGCGTTCCGTACCAGATACGGCTCCTACGAATACTTGGTGATGCCGTTACGACTCTGCAACGCACCACCAACGTTTCACGCGGAGATGAATCACATCCTACGACCCCTGCTGGACGAATGCGTGGTGGTGTACCTGGACGACATTCTCATCTACTCCAAGAACATGAAGGAGCACGTGGAGCATCTACAGAAGGTGTTCGAGATCCTGCGGAAAAACAAGTTCTACGTGAAGCTGTCGAAGAGCGACTTTGCGCTGAAGAAGGTGCAGTTTCTTGGGCACATGGTGAGTGCCAAGGGCGTATACGTGGACCCGCAGAAAACCGAAGCCGTCAAGAAGTGGAAAGTACCGGAGAACGTGAAGGAGTTGCAGCAGTTCCTAGGCTTCGCCAACTACTACAACAGGTTTGTGCCGTAGTACGCTAAGATAGCAGCGCCACTAACTGACCTACTGAGAAGGGATACGCCCTACAGATGGGATACCCCTCATCAGCAAGCCATGGAGCAGCTACAGACAGCACTAACTACAGCGCCAACACTCATCTTGCCGGATCCAGACAAGGACTACGTGGTGGAAGCAGATGCGAGTGACCAGGCAGTCGGAGCAGTACTGATGCAGGATCACGGACATGGTCTACACCCTATCGCCTACCTCAGTAAGAAACTACACGGAGCATAACTAAACTACCCCATTCATGACAAGGAAGCCTTAGCGATAGTCATAGCCTTCAAGGCGTGGAGGTGTTACCTAGAGGGAGCCAAGACTACAGTCTATACTGACCACTGCAGTCTCAAATACCTGAAGTCGCAGCCGACGCTCTCACAACGGCAGGTGCGGTGCGTGGACTTCCTGGAAACTCACTTCCACTATGACATCGTCTACAAGCCCAGGCTAGACAACAAAGCAGACGCATTGAGCCGCCCCGGACATGTAGCAGGCATCCAGCTCGATGGGATGAACCCTCTGCTCAAGGGTCTATTCCAAGATGGGTACTCCGTGGACGCAGAGATCGCCAGAGCACAAACGAAGAAGCTGTTACAGTGGGAGAAAGACCTAGCGGTAAAGAAGGGTTCAAGAAAGATTTGGGTACCAAATTACGCCCCGCTACGGCAGATCCTACTGGAGGAGTTTCACGACGTACCATACGCGGGACATTTCGGGAGCAACAAGACGTTAGCAGGGATAGCGAAGTATTACTACTGGCCCGGGATGGCAGCAGACGTGCAGCAGTTCGTCACCTCTTGCGACACGTGCCAGCGGATGAAGAGTAGCAAGCAGAAAGAAGCAGGGTTACTTCAGCCTCTACTTGTACCGGAGTAGCCATGGCAGGTCGTTAGCCTCGACTTCATCACAATACTTCCTTCGACCTCACGGGGACATGATTCCATCCTCGTGGTGATCGATAAGTTCTCCAAAATGGGTCACTTCATACCGACCAACGCCACAGCTACAGCTGAAGCAACTGCTCGCCTCTTCTTCGACCGCATCATTACAATCCACGGCATCCCCGCTACACTCATCTCAAACAGAGACCCAAAATTCACCAGTAAGTTCTGGAAGGAGCTCATGGGACTGCTGGGGACAAAGCTTGCAGTCTCTTCAGCATACCACCCCCAGACTGACGGACAGACAGAGCGACTCAATCAAGTGGTTGAACAGTTACTATGCACAGCTTGCAAGGACGACGTCAGCCACTAGGACACACAGTTACCGACCCTAGAGTTCGCTTACAACAACGCCTCACATGCGGCCACAGGGGAAACTCCTTTCTTCCTGTCTTACGGACGAGAACCACTCACACCACAGCAGCCAACCATATCGGCACACGTCCAAGCCGCACATGACTTCGTCACCACCATGCAGCAGCTATGGGAGAAGACTCAGCGACGTCTCACCACGATGCAGAACTCCCAGAAGCAGTATGCCGATCGTCAGCGACGAGATCACTCAGTAGCAGTCGGAGATCAGGTGCTTCTTGACACGCGCAATTTGAACCTGTCTCACCTCCCATCCAAACTCAGGCCTCGATTCTGCGGTCCTCTTCTCGTTGAGGCACAGATGACACCAGTTACATTCCCCTTGCGCTTACCAGATACGTGGAAGCTTCACAATGCTTTCCATGTGCAGCTACTGAAACCCTACAAGGACCCCAACCAACAGTTCCAGGGACGGCAGCTACCGCCACCTCTTCCTGTTCTTGTGCAGGATGAACCCGAGTACAAGATCGAGCGCGTTCTCTCTGATCGGCACAGCGGCGGCAAGACCCTCGAGTCCTGATACGCTGGAAGGGATACGACCCCACTGAGGACAGTTGGGTTGCAGAAGCTGATATAGGCAACGCACGCCATGCTCTCAAGGACTATCTTGTCAAGCTGATATGGGCAATGCGACAGGCGCAGCAGGCTCTCTGGGCTACCAGGATAGCGCCCCGGACTACAGGTGCTACAGACGACTAGACGGCAGCCTCCTCTCAGCCTCCCCAAACAGTCCCACACCCCCCTACACACACCCCTAGTTTCACCCCTAGCTCCACTCCCACATCACCCCCATAGCTCCACTCCCCACAGCTCCCACACCTCCACCCCCTCAGCGGCAGCTGCAGCAGTGGGAGATGAAAAAGGAGGAGGGGAGAACCCACACTGCTCACCCCCATGCTCGCCACCCCACCCCCCAACCACCGCGGTACACACAGCAGAACGGGAGAATGGGCAGCACGGGGGCGGGGGGGGGGGGGGGGGGGGGGGGGGGGGGGGGGGGGCAAGGACGACATCACGAGCAACTGCACGGGCAGGCCGCGGGCTGCTGCAGGGGTCCTGGGACGGCTGCTGCAAGCTGTGGGCGGCTCCAGGAGCTGCTGCTGTATAGATGGGCGGCTCCAGGGGCGGCCGTTGCAGGTGAAAGTGAGGAGGAGGGAGGAGAAGGGAGGGGCGCCCCTAGGGGCGACGAGAAAGGAGCCGCGCGCCCCCCCCCCCCCCCCCCCCCCGGGGCGCCACGACGGACACCAGAGAGGGCGCCGCGACGGGCCTCCAGAGCTGCCTCGACGGGCGACGGGGAGGGCGCCGCGCAGGCCCCCCGAAGTCGCCTCGACGGGCGACGGGGAGGGCGCCGTGCGGGCCCCCCGAAGTCGCCACGACGGGCAACGGGGAGAGCCGCGCATGGCCCCCGAAGTCGCCTCGACGGGCAATGGGGAGGGCGGCGCGCACGACCCCCGTGGTCGCCACGATGGGCGACGGGAGGGGAGGCCGCGCGGGTCCCCGAGGTCGCCTCGACGGGCGACGGGAGGGAAGGCCGCGCGGGTCCCCGAGAGCGCCTCGACGTGCGCTTCGACAAGAGGGGACCGCGGAGGCCTCCCCAAGGGCACCACGACGGGCGCCACGGAAGGGAAACCCGCCAGGCGCCCCGAGCGCGCGGCGGGCAGAAATTAGGGTTTCGCCGCCGCGCACCACGGGGCGCGCGGCGGACGGTAGGGCAGCGGAAGCAGGTGGTGGGCCCATACACAGGAAGGCGGCAGACATGCCGCCCTCTTATACCATGTCAGATATAGTAGGAGCGCGGCCTAAGCTTAGTAGCCTTGGCCACAGTAGGACTTGAGTAAGGAGGCGCCAAGTACGAACTAAGTTGTGTGAACGAATAGAATTGAGAAGGAAAAAGGTTGAACTAGCAAGCAGCAGGATACAAATAGCAAACCCTAAGGGGCTGTACTCACTATTGAGTGCCCCACTGCAGGCTACACAAACAACATATTCTGACATTTCACGCCACCCAGCTTTGAGGGGGGGACGTGTGAGAGTACGACGGCATATGCCAGCTATGCTTGCTTGCCTTTACTTTATCATGATATTTCTAGCATAGGATAATTATATGCATGCATGAATTGCTTGATTTCCTAGGCTAGGTGCTTTCCTATATTTTATTATAGTTATAGCACCGAGCTAGGTTGCGTGCACCAAATTCTGGCCTTTTCGGTTGCCACCGAATTGCCTTCTACCGAATTCGGCAAGGATCTGTTCGGGACGCTACGCGGCCCGCGGAACCTTCGCGTAACACCTGGTTACGGGGCCTTGTGTCGAGCCTATATATAGCCTCGTCTTGTACCCAGGTGATTATTCAATTCGACTCAATTCTCGTTCTCTTTTCTGAGCTCGATCCTAGATCCTCACACCAGCCCACATGGCAGTATTCCACAAAGAAAACTCGTCCTCGACGTGCACCCCACATACAGCACGCCGTCACCACACCTGCCGTGCAGAAGGGCACGACACCTACTGCTGCACCTTGTCGTCGCCGTCGCTGACGTTGGCCAGACGAACTTGGCCGATGGCCATAGAGCACCGGTTGAAAGCTGGAAAATGCAGCGCCTTCGTTAAGAAGTCCGCCGGCTGCTCAATGGTCGGGATGTACCTTAGGACGAACTTCCCGCGCCTCCCCATGTGCTGCAGCCAGGCGTAGTGTCGCTCCATGTGCTTGAGGTTGCCCGTAAGCGCCAAGCCCTTAGCGACCGTGATTGCCGACTTCTTGTCGACGCGGAGAATGGTCGGCTGCCCTGCGTCGAGCAGCTTGAATGGACCAACTCCAGTAGCCCCAGCAGCACCCCCAGTCTCAGCAGCACGTCTCCAGCGACGGGCAAACCACTCGCGCAGCTCCTGTGGAGAGAGTGGCTCCCGCCTCGACGAAGCACCGCTGGCGGCCACACGAGCAGACCCAGCGCCCCCAGGCTCGGCACCCCCAGGCTCCGCACCTCCAGGCTCCGTACCCCCAGGCTCTGCACCCCCAGACCCAGCACCCCCAGGCTCAGCACCCCCAGACTCAGCACCCCCAGTCTCAGCACCCCCAGTCTCAGCACCCCCAGACCCGGCATCCGCAGGCTCAGCACCTCTAGAAGCACCAGAGTCAACAGCTACCTCGACAGGCTCAACTGTGTCTACCTGGCACACACCTGGCGGGGCAGGACCCTGAGGGGGGAGGGGATCTACTGGGGGAGGACCTGGTGCAAGGAAGAGCGGCGGTGGGGGGAGAGGCGCAGTGCGGTAGGGGAAGAGACGGTAGTAAGGCACCGACTCGTCAAAGCTGACGTCCTGGGAGGACAGAACACGGCGCGAGGTGGGGTGGTAAAACTACCACCCACGCGCGTCAGGGGGGAAGCCAAGGAAGACCCAGGGAACAGCACGGGGGGACAGCTTGTCCGCAGACAAGTCGCGGACAAACGCCCGAGATCCCCAGACCCGAAACGCAGACGCATCGCCAACCTTCCCGGTCCACCGCAAGGCGGGGGAGGTCTCTGGCAAGGAGACCCGGGGCTGAAGGTTGAGCTGATGCGCGGCGTACTGAACCGCAAACGGCCACAGAAAATGGGGGGCAGCCGCATGCATCATGGACGTACGAGCGACGTCCATGACCATGCCAATGCGGCGCTCAGCAATCCCATTTCGCTGTGGAGAGGCCGGAAGCGTGAAGGTCTGGCGGATACCCTATGCATGATAGAAAGCTCCCAGACGGGCAGAGGAAAACTCCCCGCCTCTGTCCGAGTGCAAACGTAGAACAGGAAAGTCCGAGCCGAAACTCTCTCTGAGCTGGAGACGAGCTGCGCGGATCCAGACGATCAACACCTCAGTGACGTCACCCTTGCCGCACAAGGGGAAGACTGTGGTGTAACGCGAGTAGTCGTCAACCACCAGTAGGAAATACCGCTCGCGCCCCTGCCCACTGACGCGGGCTGGGCCCCACACGTCCATGTGGAGAGTCTGCAGCGGAGCTTGTGTCGGAGGAAACTCGGAGGAGTGAGGGGCGGCGCGCTGTCGGCCCTCGACGCAGGGGATGCAGGTAGGGCCAGGCCCTGGAGGTAAGGGAGGGAGTGTCAAACATTATATATATGTTGTGTTAGTTTAGGCTACAGTGGGTTAGCTTATAGGGGGTACACAATTCTAGGGTTAGGTACTTGTACTGTTTTCACTGCTAGTTCATTCATTCCTGTTCAGTGATTCTAACATGGTATAGAGCAGGTCCTTCCTAGGACCGAAATTTTCTAAGGGCCCACCACTGCGTACCTAACTACTACCTACCTACCTAGGCCCTAGGGCGCCTCGACGCGTCCCGCCCCTAGAGGCCCCTCCTGATGGCCCCGCGCTAGCCCCGTTCAGGCCCCGTTGGCCCCACGCGCGCTCTACCTAGCGACCCCCTCTCAGGCCCCGTCAGCCCGCGCTAGCCTTGTCGGCCCGCGCTAGCCCCGTTTCCAGGCCCCGTCGGCCCGCGCTAGCCCCGTTTCAGGCCCCGTCGGCCCCGTTTCAGGCCCCGTCGGCCCGCGCTAGCCCCGTCTTAGGCCCCGTCGGCCCTGGTTCAGGCCCCGTCGGCCCGCGCTAGCCCCATTTCAGGCCCCGTCGGCCCCGTTTCAGGCCCCGTCGGCCCCGTTTCACGCCCCGTCGGCCCCGTTTCAGGCCCCGTCGGCCCCAAGCTAGCCCTATTCAGGCCCCGATTGGCCCCACGCTAGCCCCGTTCAGGCCCCGTCGGCCCCGCGCTAGCCCCTCTCAGGCCCCGTCGGCCCACGCTAGCCCCGTATCAGACCCCGTTGGCCCCGTTTGAGGCCCCGTCGGCCCCACTGCTAGCCCCGTCACGGTCCCGTTTGGCCCCGTCGGCCCCGTCTCAGGCCCCGTCGGCCCCGCGCTTACCCCGCTCAGGCCCAGTCGGCCCCGCGCCAGCCCCGCTCCGGCCCAGTCGGCCCCGCGCCAGCCCCGCTCAGGCCCCGATCGGCCCCATGCTCGCCCCTCTAAGGCCCCAACCGGCCCCACGCCGACCTCGCCGACCCGTGCCCACCACCTGGCGGCCCCAGGCGGCCCGTTCCCGCCGTGACCCGAGCCGCGCGCCCCGAGCCGAGCCGCGCGCCCCGAGCCGAGCCGCGCGCCCTGAGCTGAGCCGCGCCACCCCGCCGAGCCGCGCCCAGACCTGTACCGAGCCGCGCCGCCCGGCCCTACCTGGTTCGTCCTACCTGCTTCTCCTACTACTGCTATTTCTACTGTTCCTATGGCTAGCCCACAGGTTCTCGTGTTCGATGCTGAGGGCCGCCCTGTGAAGTTTGACACTTGGCTCGATGACCTGCACCTCTACCTACAGCTCACAGCCAAGGATGACATTTCACTATACGATCACGCCCTAGGCCATGTCACTGCCCCTGCTGCTACTGCTGACAGCACTGCTCGCTCACAGTGGCAGACTCGTAATGCCCACGCTCGCTTCGCTATTCGCAACTCCCTGCCAATAGACGAACGCGAGCACTTTGGGCAGCACAAGACTGCACAGGCACTGTACACGGCTGTTGTTGCTCGCTACTCCTCACCTGCCTCTGCCGTGCTAGGCCGTCTCTCCCTCCCCTACCTGTTTCCCGACCTGTCCTCCTTTCACACAGTCGCTAACCTCATCACGCACCTCCGCACTAGTGAGGCCCGCTTGCGTGCCGCCATGCCTGCTGAGTTCCTTGCTACGCACCCCCCTCCACTCTGGCTCACTCTCTACCACCTAGTCACCCGCCTCCGTGACACACTGCGTGCTGTCAGGGACCACTTCCTAGCTCGTTGACCCACTGAGCTCACTATTGCACTGCTCGAGAAGGAGCTACTTGCAGCTGAGACTAGCATAGTCGCTGTAGGTGCCTCTTGTGGCGACCTTCGTACCCCGTTCTTTGAGGGGTGTTCTCCTTCCCCCCTTCTTCCCTCTGTCGCCTCTGCTGCTGCTGTCGACCTTCTCGGTGCTGAGAAGGTCGGCACTCCGTCTGCCTCGAGCGAGCGCCGCAGCGGCAAGGGCAAAGGGGGTAAGGGGGGTGGCGGTGACGGCGGGGGAGGCGGCGGTGGGGGAGGTGGAGGCAGTGGGGGTGGTGGCTCGACTGGAGGGGCGAGTGGTAGTGGTGGGGGTGGTGGCGGCAGCGGCGGGGGCGGTGGCAGGAGTGGAGGCGGCGGTTGGGGTGGTGGTGGACGAGGCGGCGGCAGGGGTTGGGGTGGTCGAGGAGGTGGCAGCGGTGGTGGTGGCCGTGGAGGCGCTGGCGGTGGCCAGGGCCAGCAGAACACTCCTTCGCCCCAGGAGGTCCGTGAGTGGTACTCTCAGCACGGGGGTGGGGGTGGTCTTAGCTGCACGTACGTCATTTGCACTGGTGACCGCACTGGTCAGCAGTGTGGACGACCGCACGCCACACAGCGCTTCTTCTCTCGGCTCGACGACGCTTGGCGTGTTCAGTTCCCTCAGGCCACTGAGCTGCCCCGTTGGCTTGATCTTCTGAAGAAGGGGATTGATATCTATGCTTTAGACTTTGATGCTATTCTATCTGCCATGTATGTGATGTCTACTAGTGGAGAGGGTGCTGAGTACTTGTGTGTGCCGCCCGACCCGGGCATTAGGGCCAGTGCGTCTACCGCTTCAGGTACTCGCGTGTCGGCTACCCCAGGTGCTGGTGAGGCTGCTGCTTTAGGTGCTCGTGTGTCTCCCCCCCTTTGTACTGCGTCAACTGCAGCACTGCACACCTTCACACTGGACTCAGGTGCTTCTCGCTGCTTCTTTCGTGACCGCACTGCCCTTGAGCCGCTTGCTCGGCCAGTTGCTGTCTCCCTTGCTGACCCCTCTAGGGATCCGGTCATTGCGACCTCGTCCACTGTCCTTCCCTGCCCTGCGGTCCCGTGGGGCACACTGTCAGGTCTCCACCTCCCCTCGTTCTCTACGAACTTGGTGGCAGGGTGTGCGCTTCAGGACGGGGGTGTTCACCAGTTCACCCCTGCCTACGAGCGCGTGACACACTGCACGTGTGCTCGTACGGGCCGTCACTTGGCTACCTTCACTCGGCAGCCGGGGTCGGACCTGTACACACTGACCACTGAGTCCCCTCAGGTTGCTGCGTCTGCGTCCGCGTCAGGTCAGCTGTCCGCCCCCTGCTCGTGTCGCTCTTTGGCACACGAGACTGTCCTCTGGCACCACCGCCTTGGCCACCCGTCTGTGCAGCGGCTTCGTGCCATGCACTCCCAGTACCTTGTCTCCGGCCTGCCCAGAGTCCTTCCTGCCCTCCCACACTCGCCTGCTCCTACCTGTCTCCCCTGTGTCGAGGGACGGCAGCGCGCCGCTCCTCACTCCTCCTCGTTCCCCCCGACGACTGCTCCCTTGCAGACACTCCACATGGACGTGTGGGGCCCAGCCCGCGTCCGTGGTCAGGGTCAGGAGAGGTACTTCCTGATAGTTGTTGACGACTACTCGCGCTACACCTCGGTCCTCCCCTTGCGCACCAAGGGTGAGGTCCATGATGTCTTGATCCCTTGGATCCGCAGAGCCCGTCTCCAGCTCAGCGAGCGTTTTCACTCGGACTTTCCTGTCCTTCGCTTGCACTCTGACAGAGGTGGTGAGTTCTCCTCCGACCTCTTGGCAGTCTACTGTGCTGAGCACGGCATTGAGCAGTCGTTCACGCTTCCGGCCTCTCCACAGCAGAATGGGGTTGCGGAGCGCCGCATTGGCCTGGTCATGGAGGTCGCTCGTACCTCCTTGATCCATGCGGCTGCCCCCCACTTTCTGTGGCCGTTTGCGGTCTGGTACGCTGCGCATCAGCTCAACCTCTGGCCCCGTGTCTCCTTGCCGGAGACCTCGCCCACGCTGCTGTGGACGGGGGAGGTTGGCGATGCGTCGCGTTTCCGGGTTCGGGGGTCTCGAGATTTTGTTCGCGATACGTCTGCGGACAAGCTCTCCTCACGTGCTTTCCCCAGCGTCTTCCTCGGCTTTGTCCCGGACGCGTCTGGTTGGCAACTTTACCACGCCACCTCACGCCGAGTCTTGCCCTCCCAGGACGTCACCTTTGACGAGTCCGTCCCCTACTACCGCCTCTTCCCCTACCGCACTGCCCCGCTCCCCCCCCCGCCTCTCTTCCTCGCGCCAGGTGCTGCTGTTGCAGACCCCCTCCCCCCTCAGGGTGCCGCTCCCTCAGGTGTGTCTCAAGTAGACCCGGTTGAGCCTGTTGAGGTAGCTGTCGACTCTCGCCCTGCTGGGGGTGCTGAGCCTGGGGGTGCTGAGCCTGGGGGTGCTGGGCCTAGGGGTGCTGAGCCTGGGGGTGAGGAGCTTGGGGGTCTGGAGCGTGGGGGTGCTGAGCTTGTGGGTGTGGAGCCTCGTGGTGCTGAGCCGCAGAGTCCGGAGTCTGGGGGCTCTGAGTCTGGAGGTACTGCGAGTGGGAGTCCTTCACTTGGAGGAGTCCTCTCCTCGGAGCAGCTGCGTACGTGGTACTTAGAGTACTGCACCCTCCGGAGGGGTTCTGCTCGTGCCGGACGTACTGCTGGGACTGGTACTAGTGCTTCTTCTCCCGTTTGGGAGCTCCGCGAGCGGATCCGTGAGTGGTACGAGCGGCGCTGCACTCTTCGGAGTGGCGTGCCTCGTGTTGCGGACCCCGCTGCTGTTGGTGCTGAGGACCCGGGCGTTGGAGCTACCGCTGGTGCTGAGGACCTGGTCGTTGGAGCTGCTGATAGAGCTGAGGACCCGGGCGTTGTAGCTGCCGCTGGTGCTGAGGACCCGGGCGTTGGAGCTGCCACTGGTGCTGAGGATCCGGGCGTTGGAGCTGCCGCTGGTGCTGAGGACCCGGGCGCTGGAGCTGCTGCTGGTGCTGCGGACCCGGGCGTTGGAGCTACTGCTAGTACTGAGGACTCAGGCGTTGGAGCTGCCGCTGGTGCTACGGACCCGGGCGTTTGAATGCAGCTGGTGCTGCGGACCCGGGAGTTGGAGCTACTGCTGGTGCTGAGGACCCTAGTGCGGGTGTCCCTGCTGGCTCTGCTGTCGCCGCACGGTCTCGGCCGTACTTTGTTCCGCTTCTTCAGCAGGTTCTTGGTCAGCTTCCTCCTCCTTGTCCTCCTCCCTTTTTAGCGTGTCCTCCGTCTGTCCAGCTGCAGTCGCCTTTACCGTCTGCCTCCTCTCTCCCTGGTCCTGCTCCTTACACTGGTCCGACTGGAGGTCTTACTGAGCGTCGTGAGCCCGAGTCTCGTCCTGCGTCGCCTGAGCCTCGTCCTGAGTCGCCTCTCCGCACTGCTCTCTCTAGTAGTCGTGTCCAGCGTCAGCGTCCTCCTGCTGTCCCAGGCACTCACAGGATGGCGCTTCGTCCGTCCACTGCTCCACAGCGTATCCCACTGCCGTCTCCTCCTGCGTCCTCTCTTCCTGCTCTTGCTGACCCTGGGTCAGACTCTCTTTGTGCTGCCAGTCCTACTGTCACGCGTCTCCTGGCTACTGTTGTCACTAACCCTTCCTGCGAGTGTGCTGCAGCGTCTGCCTTAGTTGCTGAGCTTGTCGACTTTGCTGCTCGCTGTCGTCTAGACTACGCTGCTAGCCTAGTTGCTGAGTCTGAGTCTGTCTGTCCTCTGTCCGTCGAGGGTGAGTGTGCTCTTGGCACTGACGTCCTTGAGGACAGGCAGGAGGAGTTTGAGTGCTTTGCTGCCGCTTTGCCCCATCTCGTGTCCATGCTTGTTGCCCCTGAGGGAGACCCGGATGCACCAGACATCCCGACCCCACGCTCTTACGCAGAGGCGATGGCCGGTCCCTACTCCTCTCAGTGGCAGTCAGCCATGGACACAGAGATGGCTTCTTGGAAGTCCACAGGCACCTACGTCGACGAGGTTCCCCCACCTGGGGCGAACATCGTCAGTGGGATGTGGATTTTCAGGGTGAAGCGGCCGCCGGGCTCTCCGCCTGTCTTCAAGGCGCGTTACGTTGCACGAGGCTTCAATCAGCGAGAGGGAGTTGACTTCTTCCAGACCTTCTCCCCGACCCCGAAGATGACCACTCTTCGGGTTCTGCTGCCCCTTTGCTCAGCGTGACTACGAGCTCCACTCGCTTGACTTCAGCACTGCTTTCCTGCAGGGCAGCCTGCACGAGGAGATCTGGCTGCGCCGTCCACCTGGCTTCACTGGGTCGTTCCATCCTGGTACCCAGTGGAGCCTCTGACGGCCAGTCTACGGTCTCCGCCAGGCGCCTCGTGAGTGGCACGACACACTGAGGACTACACTTGCGGCTCTTGGGTTCGCACCTTCTACTGCTGACCCGTCGCTGTTTCTACGCACCGACACCTCACTGCTGCCGTTCTACGTCCTTGTGTACGTCGACGACTTGGTCTTTGCTACTGCTGACACTATGGCACTCGCCCACGTGAAGTCGGAGCTGCAGAAGAGACACACGTGCACAGACCTGGGTGAACTGACAAGCTATCTTGGCTTGCGGATCACCCGGGACAGAGCACGTCGCACCATCACCTTGACTCAGTCACACATGGTGCAGCAGGTCCTTCACCGCTTCCGCTTCACGTACTCCTCGCCTCAGCCCACTCCTCTGCCTACCGGTCACTCGCTCTCAGCTCTGCCTTCGGATGAGTCGGTAGAGCCGAGTGGCCTGTATCAAGAGCTTGTGGGTTGCCTTATGTACCTGATGACCTGCACTCGACCAGACCTTGCATACCCTCTCAGCATTCTTGCACGCTATGTCGCTCCCGGCCGTCACCGGAAGGAGCACATGGATGCAGCTAAGAGGGTGTTGCGCTACTTGTGCAGTACGTCGGGCATGGGGCTAGTGCTTGGAGGGCGAGTCCCAGTTGTTCTCATTGGGCACTCAGACGCTTCTTGGGCAGCCGACCAGGCTACTCAGCGGTCGTCTCAGGGTTACTCCTTCAGTCTTGGCTCGGGCTCAGTTTCTTGGCGTTCTACTCGCTCTTCTTCTGTTCTCAGCTCCAGTTGTGAGGCTGAGATCTACGCCACAGCCATGGCGGCCCAGGAGCTGCGCTGGCTCACCTACTTGCTGACTGACCTTGGGGAGCAGCCTCGTTCTCCTCCAGTGCTGTACGTCGACAACAAGGCAGCCATTGCCTTGTGTGAGGAGCATAGACTGGAGCACAGAACGAAGCACATTGCTCTGCATTACTTCCTTGCTCGAGAGCTGCAGCAGCGTGGCCAGCTTCGCCTGCGTTACGTGGCCTCTGAGGCCAACACTGCTGATGTGTTCACCAGGCGCTTCAGCCTTGTGACCATCTGCGCTTTTGCATTCTACTAGGCCTTGTGCCTACTGGACCTCACTTACTTACTTCTTGAGTCTGTTTGTACTGTGATCTCTATATATATATACCTGCATGTTTACTCTTGCTAGGTTGTGATCATTGTACCTTTTGCTCTATTATAAACCTACATGTGAACTGGTCTTGTGACCACTTGCTTGTGCTCGGACTCGGGACCAGACCTGGACGCTGCAGCAAACACCTGACTCGACGCAGCTACCTAGGCAGACTCAGCAGCCGGAGGAGACTCACTAGTAAGGGTGTACAGGCTCGACCCTGGCCGACGGGTGAACGTGGCCAAGTGTCGTCCTGTCCGAGCACACGTGCAGTGGGTCACTCGCTGACTCGCAGGATTTGAACTGGTCAACCCCCCTATCCTGTAGGTCCGCTCCACTCACCAAGTTCGTAGAGAACGAGGGGAGGTAGAGACCTGACAGGGTGCCAGAGGGGGCTGCCGGGCACGGTAAGGCAGTGGAGAAGCTAGCAAGGACAGGACCCCCAGAGGGGTCTGCCAGGGAGACTGCAACCGGCCGTTTGAGCGGCGTAAGAGTGGGTCTAGGGCGGCGACGGGGTCCGCTAAAGGGCGGCGACGGGGCCGCGGAAGGGCGGCGACGGGGTCCGCTGAAGGGCGGCGACGGGGCCGCGGAAGGGCGGCGACGGGGCCGCTGAAAGGGCGGGCGGCGACGGGGCCGCTGAAAGGGTGGCGACGGGGCCGCTGAAAGGGCAGCAACGGGGCCGCGGAAGGGCGGCAACGGGGCCGCTGGAGGGCGGCGACGGGGCCGCAGATGGGTGACGCTGGGGGGCTGCGGAAGGGCATCTACGGGGCCGCGGAAGGGCGGCGTCGGGGCCGCGGAAGGGCGTCGATGGGGCCGCTGCAAGGGCTGGCGGCAAGGCCGTGGAAGGGCGGCGACGGGGCCGCGGAAGGGCGGCCACGGGGCCGCTGAAAGGGCGGCGACGGGGCCACTTAAAGGGCAGCGACGGGGCCGCAGTAAGGGGCGGCGACGGGGCCGCTTAAAGGGCGGCGCGACGGGGCCGCAAGGGCGGCGCGACGGGGCCGTTAGGGGCCGTAAGAGGGGCCGCTAGAGGCCGCAAGGGGGAACGACACGGGGCGCGACTCGGGCAGGGGCCAAGCGCGCTCCAGGCAGGAAAAATAAAATCGGTGGGCCCCAGGATCAGTTCCCACGAGGGAACCAGATCTATACCATGTGAAGATTAGAACGAGAGAATGATTGAACTATGAAAGAGTTGGGTACAAGTACTAACCCTAATTGGGTTGTACCCCTTATGGGCTACCCCACTACAGCCTACACAAATCTATAAGCTATAATGTTATGACACAGCACACAGAGTAGTAGCCGAAGCAGTTAGGTGGGCCCACAGGCCAGGAGCGTAGATGCTTTGATAGCATGTGAAGAAATGAGGAATGAAGAAGAGGGGTTGCACTAGCAGCAGTTGGCATACATATAGGAAACCCTAATTGGGTTGTACTCGCTATAGAATACCCCACTGCAGGCTAGACAATTATAACATTCTGACACAACTCATTGTAACCCAAGAGTTACCCCCAAATTCGGAAGGAGCTTCGGCATCAGGTTCCGTTTCCCATCTGGTTGGGAGTCGAGGCAGTTTTCACAACAAAGGACTGTTTATAGGATATCCCACGTAGTTGTAAGATGGGTTCGATGTGTTATTGCGCCTCCCATTATTAGGGCATCGGATGATGGGTTTCGCTGGGTGGCAGTGAGAATTTTGTCCACCAGTCAAAGTTGTCGTCGTCACACTACTCTCGTTGCGCCTCTTTCATCATGAAATGTATACCACCCTCCGCTGCAAATGTATTGTTGTTCCAGAAGTTATCTCTGCATCAATCATCGTCTCTGATTGGATCTCAGTCTATAGGCACTTCGACAGGCTATGGATGCAGAATTGATAGTTCGATTGTCATTATAGGTGTTTTATTAGGCGCTTAGTTTCCTGACATCTATGCATGCACGTTAAGATGGTAGGTTCTTTATGTGTTCGCTAACTATCTGGCTACGTCCATGACGTCTTTGTATTACTGATGTTTAATGGTGAATATTTAACCCTTTTTATTTTACATTTGCTTTTCATGGCAGATTGACGGTAACAATAGCCATGCATGATTCTTCGCCAGCATTGCAGGCCGCCATAGAAATCGTTTTTAGCTATATGCTAAGTTTTGTGGCCGTGATTTACCTGTAATGCAGACCGAGGGTTGCATGATCAGCGCCGCTCATTCCTTGTTGCTTCTTGTCGTTGTTCTGTTTTGCAGGATCAACGCCGCTCACTATGCCGTGTTGTTTCTCGTCGACGCGGTATTCTTTTCATTGCAAATCGGTGCCCTTGCACCGCGCTTGTCGAGTCATATCTAGTGAGAAGACTCTCGTCGTTAAGGGACAACACTCGTGTGGTCACATGGTAATGTTTTCCTTGTCCTTGTGGTTCCTTGATTTTGGTATTGATATTTACTGACATTTCTCTGCTTATTTATCTCGCTACCTTGTTGTTACAGGCAATATTTGCGGAGATTCAATCTACAACGGTAGGAGCTGAACTACGGGTGAAGGCACGGATGGTAGGAATGATCGTATGTTTGCTTGTATTCCCTCTATTTGCTAGTGCGGTCGAGCACGTTGTGCTTCGTCCCGCTCGTCGCGTAGTATGCCAAGGTGGCCACGTGCTGAGAATCACGCTATATGCTCCACGTCGAACTCAAGATACCAACCCGCACGTCGACTTCGCCAATGCCTCCGATTGCGAAGCTCGCATATTTGACAGGCTTCGCCGTCGAGCATCTCCTCTTGACCAGTTCAGCGCTGCTCCGTCAACCAGCGCCTCTCGACTGGCACATCGACCAGGATCATGTCGAGCAGGGACTGCTTGACCAACACTTCTGTCGACCACCGCTTTGGTCGATTGGGCAGCTCCGAAGACGTCGTCGTCCTGGTGGTAGGAACCTGCCAATTGCTACGCATGCTCGTCGACCGCCTTGGTCGACATTGTCCACCAACTTTCCCATGTCAGCGTCCCCACTGATCAACAAACTCCTTCTTCGACCACATCGATCAATGTCAGCGGCCGACTTCCTCTCGTCGGTCGCTTTGCAATGATCCCGGAGAAGTCAACCGAACCCCTCGACTTCCTCACCCAGGTCGACGTCCGCCTCTGCAGGGAGTCAGTTGCACCTCCTGCGCACTCGACCACGAAGTCGGCTTCGCCTAAGCGAGGGCGGGGCCTACTCTTGACAACATTCCCTTACGCTCACGCTTCGGCACCCCACACACGAGATCTAACCACCACCTAAGGAGTAGAATGGCCGGAGAAAACCCATCGTCGACGTGCACACAACACGCAGCACGCCAGTCACTGCACCAGCCGTGCAGCAGGACATGGCGCCTTCTGCTGCACTTCATCATCACCGTCGCCGACGTCGGCCAGTTGCACCTGGCCGATCGCGATGGAGCATCGGTGGAAGGCCAGAAAGTGCAACGACTTCATCATGAAGTCGGTCGGTTGCTCGGTGGTCGGAGTGTACATCATAGTGATCTTCCCGCACTCCACCACTTGCTACAGGAAGATGTAGCGTCACTCATGTGATTGAGGTTGCCCTTCAGCCCCAAGCACCCAGCGATTGCAATGGCCAACTGGTGGTCTACCCGAAGGATGGTTGGTGTCCCATCATCGAGCAGCTGGAACTCGGCGAGGAGGAAGCGAAAGCGGCGAGCCTCCTTGTCGGCTTCAGTGGCAGCAACGTACTCCGACTCGGTTGATGAGAGCATCGCGCACTTGATGCGCTGGCTCGTCCTGGAGACGCCAGCCCCACCGAAGATGAAGATGTAACCACATGTACTATTCTAGCTCTTCTTGTTGCCAGCGCCGTCATCGTCAATGTAGCCAACTTGACGCAGCAACTCTAGTCCGCTGTCAAACTCCAGGGCGGCGTCACAAGTGTTGACAAGGTAGTGCAAACAACGGTTGATCTCACGCTAGTGGTTGTCGCTCCGCACCGTCAGGCCACTCCCCAACTTGCAGCACGCGAAGGCTGGTACTATGGTGTCACATTAGGAGCGGCCATTCCCAGTCCCATCAGTAAGCTCCAGACCCTCACAAGGCTGTACGTTGTTTGCATTGCACTGCAGCAACACTAGTCAAGAAAGGGAGTCCTGCCACGATTTTTTCTTGGCCTGTATACCCGTTAAGATCAGAACTGAATGGTAGAATAGGAAGGGGTGATACACGTAGATACCAATAGCAACAACAAAGCATGGGTCCAAGAGGGAGGAACAACGATCACTAAGCATCCGGCACGCGGAACCGTCCAGCTAGTTCCGTCGTCGTAGTAGTTAGGTTGGTACTTCTCAAGCATCCGGTCCAACTTGCTCTGGAGGAAGACGTTCTTTGCTTTGAGTTACATCTGGTGTAGGTAGAGAGCGATGACAATGCTGAGGAAGATTTGCAGCATGACGTAGCTCCCGACCGGCGCATATGTCTCATCGTAGTCGGTGCTGAATACATGCATAAAGCCCTTCACGACCAGGCGCGCCTTCTCGCGGGCGACCGTGTCGTCGACGTGGTACTTCGTCATCAGCACCCACCGGTTCTTCGTCACGTTGACACAGTGTTGGCGTTCGACCAGTTCCCACGTGCCGTTGGCGATGAGGCTCTGGATCTCTTTGTCCATGGCGGCCTTCACCGCCTTGCCCTTCCAGCTTGCCAGTACCTCCTTCACCGTCATCATGGCAATGTCCCAGCACTGCTCAGGGTCAGCGTGTACGTCGGGGTCGAGCTCTTGCCGATTGACGTCATCCTGTGCGCCGTTGTGTAGCGTGGTGAAGGCGGCTGGCGGCAGGCAGGCGTGGTAGCTTAGCCGCTTTGGGGCCTTGCGCGGGCGAGATTAATGCAGTTCAGGATTCTCGATCGTGATCTCTATCACATCGCAGTCAGTAGACTCACGAGGGGAGCTGTCGGTCTATGCAGCCCCACGCGCACCCCACGTCGGGCTCCTTGCCTCTGAGCAGCTAACGCCGTCGTCCCTGGTGGCAGCGACGACTGCTCAAGGCTATTGCGCATCCCGACGGCCTGCCGCAAGGCGAGGTGCCATCAGTGGTTTTGCATGCCCATGTGCACCGGCATTGTCCGTACGACCTTGGCGACCGCCATGCGCATCTCTCGCTTCGCCATGCCATTCTACTCTGGGGTGTACAAGCACGTTAGGTCGTGGACGATTCCCTTCTCGTTGACAAAGTCGATGAAGGCCTTCTTGAGGAAATCACCTCTGCAGTTAGAGCGGAGCATCAGCACCGACTTCTTGGTTTGCCGCTCTACCACCGACGGCCACCATGAGCACGTCTCTCTTCTTGGAGACTGGCTTCACTCAGACGTAACGTATCTTCCAGTCCTTCAGCACAAGCAAGCAAAGGCTGCCATCCTTGGCGGTCACCTGGAACGGCCGCACAGGTCGATGTGCACGACGGCCAGGGCTTCCTCAACGTCCGAGCCTTTGTCGGGGAAGGTGTGTTGTGCCACCTGCCCGCTGACGCAGGAGACACACAGCAGGATGGCCCCAGTCGACGGATTAATGTCAAGGCCGGTAGCAACTTCATGCTTCGCCGAGCTCTTGATCGTGTCGACGCCGATGTGTGCAAGCTTCACATACCACATGTCCGGGGTTGACTTTATCGCCGAGGCAATCGTCCGTAAAGCCACCACCTCTTTCGTCGTCAACGTCGATTTTGTTGAGCAGGGCGGAAGGTCGGTGCAAGGGACCCGGCCGATGTACTTTGCCTGTCCTATCACCTTCTACGTCGCTGTGATGAGCAGCATCTCGTTACCGTCGTCCTGCAGCCTCACGCCGCTGTCCTTCAGCTGGTCGACCAACAACAGATTCGCCTGCACACTGGTGACGTATATGTCAGAATGTTATTATCTAGCCTATAGTGGGGTGCTCTATAGCGGGTACAACCCAATTAGGGTTTGCTATATGTATCCCAACTACTGCTAGTGAAATCCCTCTTTCCGTTTCTAAACTTTGTACTGCTACTTTTGACATGGTATCAGAGCAGGTCGACCCCCTTGGGTCGATCTTGTGGGTGGGCCTACCACCTAGTTTCTTCCGCTGCTACTCTGTCTGTTGCACGCCCCGTGGCGTGCGAATTTGTTTTTAGGGTTTTCTGTCCGCCGTGCGCTCGGGGCGCGCGGCGGTTTTCTGCCCGCCGTGCGCCTCGAGGCGCGCGGCAGTTTCCTACCGTGGGGGACCCGCGCACGGCCCCCGCCCTGCTCGTCGCGGCGCCCTGGGGAGCACGCGCGGCCCCCGCCCTTCTTATCGTGGCGCCCTGGGGAGCCGCGCGCGCCCTCCGCCTGTCCGTCGCGGCGCCCTGGGGAGCCACGCGCGCCCCCCTGCCTGTCTATTTTGGCGCCCTGAGGAGAGACGCGCGGCCCCTCTTGTACCGTCCCCCCCCCCCCCCCCCCCCCCCCCTCGTGCTGCCCATTCCTCTCGTGCCGCCGTGCGTTCCGCGGTGGTGGGGGGTGTGGGGTGGCGAGCATGGGGGTGCGCGGTGTGGGTACTCCCCTTCCCTCTCCCCACCTCCTTGTTCGTCTCCCACTGTTGCAGCTGCTGCTGAGAGGGGTGGAGGTGTGGGAGCCAAGGGGAATGGCGCTAGGGGGGTGACGTGGGAGTGGAGTTAGGGGTTCAGCAGGGGGTGTGTGTTGAGGGTGTGGGTCAGTTGGAGGAGGTTGTGTGGAGATAGCTGTCGTGTCGCCTGTAGCGCGTGTAGTCCGTTGCCCTTGCTTCGGTAGCCAGTGAGCCTGTTGCACCAGTTGCCAGTGGGTCCGTTGCTCCTGTCGCTTGTCTTAGCCGCGGAGCCAGTTACTCCAGTAGTCAGTCGACCTTGCTTCGGTAGCCACTGAGTCAGCCGCTCCTGTGCCCGTGCCTCTGCAGCTTCAGTCGTTGCCTCCCATCTTCTCTCCTTCCACAGTTCCTCCTCCTTCTCACTTGCCCGCTGTGATTACCTCTAGCTTTGCTTATTATTGTGAAATCCTGCTATGCCTGCTCATTCTGCTGATTACACCCCACTTTGGCTATGGGGGTGTGTCAGAATGTTATTATCTAGCCTGTAGTGGGGTGCTCTATAGCGGGTACAACCCAGTTAGGGTTTGCTATATGTATCCCAAGTGCTGCTAGTGAAATCCCTCTTTCTGTTTCTAAACTTTGTACTGCTACTTTTGACAGTATAGCACGTTTGAGATGAGAACCTGCTTTCCAGCCTACCCTTGCAGAGCGACGGTATCAGGGCCTTCAACAGTCTGCTGTGCCCCGTTGAAGCCACGCACGTGCTTGACGTTGCCTCCTAGCTTTATCTCGACAAAGGAATCCCTAGTTCCGATCAGGTGGTTGCGGAGAGTCACTACACAATGGGAGTGGACTACGGAATAAGGCACGGGGTTGTGCGGGTTATCGTAGCATTGCGCTAGGCGTTCTCACCAATTGCTATGTTCATAAGGAAATGTGGCGAGAGTTTCACTAAGAAATTGAGAGAACATTAGATTACAATGAGGCATGAAAGTCGATATAGCTAGAATGGCATTGCAACACCTAGCAAGCCCTCTGCAGGGCGAAATATGCCAGTGCTGTAGAAGGGTGGCTTGCCAACGCTGCAGGAGAGTAGTCTGCCAGCTTGGTATAGCAGCAGTCTGCCAGCACCGCAGAGGCTGGTGAATTTCTGCGCATGTGCGCACCTACCAAGTAGGTGCAGGTAGACGGACGCGCCGCCAAGCACATTGCGCAGGTGCCAGGTAGAACACGTGCCGACGGTTTTGCCAGCTGTGCACCGTTGAGCACGTGATGCCGTTCCGCAAGTTGAATTCGCGAAAACCTCATGGGGGACATTCACCCGCATGACAAATTTCGCAGTCGCGCGACTTCCGTAGAGTAGCTCGATGAATACTTTGTCGAGCAGCTTTTGCCTAGACGAGCCCTCTACCAGCCTCGTCGAGGAGCTCCTATATCGACCTCGTTGAGGAGCCCCTATACCGACCTCGTCGAGGAGCCCCTATACTGAGAAGGTCCCGTCAAACCGAACTCCTCAACGGACTTGTCCGCCAACGTCCTCTGCGAGCCCGTCGACCAGCGTCCTATACGAGCTCGGCGTCCGCGTCCTCTGCGAGCTCGCAGACATCGTCTTCTACGAGCTCGTCGACCAGCATCTTCTGCGGACGCGTCGAGGTGGAACTATACGGACAGGTCGAGGTCAAACTCTACGGGCACATTGAGGTCGCTTTCTGCGCGCTGTCTACATTGACTTCTGTGCGCCCCCGACTGCGAAGTCTGCTATGTCCAAGCAAGGGCGAGGCCATTTCCCATCAACAGTGGTGGGAACAACCGCTCTCGTACAGCATCACCATCAGGTTTGCCTGCACGGCTGCTGCGTCAGCCTTAAAATCTTTGCCGGCCTCCGGTGCCAGCGAAACGGTCGACTCCACTGCACCAACCATTGAGCATGACGCCTCCTCGTCGCCTTGACCTTTGCCGCCAAAGTAGTCGGCGTCCTTCGTCGACGTCATAGACTTCGACATCGACTTCTCTTTGCACGGTTTGTTGCCTCGACGTCGACGACCGCCAACAGACTTCCCGCGGACTTCCTTGGTGTTATCGTCTTTGCTGTCGTTGCGGTCAAGACACTCGAAGGAGAGGTGGTCGGGGTCTCTGCAGAGCCAGCACTCCCACCGTCGACCACCTCCCCTCGTCCGTTTGTCCCGAGCCGACTTCGACCGGTCGGCGTCCTTCGTCGACTTCCCACCTCCGCTACCACCTCCGCCAGACTTCACACACTGCCCATGTTGTCGACTCTGCTTCGTTGGGGTGACATATTTCACCTCCGCGAGGAGCTTGATATACCTCTTGGCCTCTTGCATGGCCTCGTCCTTGATGATGTGCGAGGTCAGCGTGTCCTCGTTCAACGACTCACGCACGCCAGGCATCGCCATCATTCGCTGCATCAGATTATAGCCACTCGGAAGCCCCTTTACAACGTGTGTGATGTAGGATGCTGTCGAATAGTCGGCGCTCGCCATCCGCATATCGGCCAGGATCCGTCGAGAATGGTTGCAGTAATCCGTCGCCAACTCGTGCTCACCCATTTTGAGTTGAGTCAAGCTCTCCTCCAACTGGCCATTGTACAAGACGTTAGTCGTTTGGTACGTAGACATGATGAAATCCCACGCCTGGTGGCTGGTGTCCAGTCGAAGTAGATACGGCTTCAGAGCGATCTGCACCATCGGCGAGCAGTTGCACGAGATGACCATGAAAGACAGCAGGTGAGCGGCGCAGAATTCTGCCCGCATCTAGACGTCATCTTCGCCCGGCGTCACCACTTCTCTGTCGGTGAAACACTTCAGCCTAGCAATCTCCAGCTGAGACTCGATCGACTCGTTCAATGTGATGAGGTCACGACAACCTTCCAGCAGCATGGGCACGGCGATCTTGTCCGGCGAAAAATTAATGTACCCGTACGCTGAAGCAATGCCGCCAGCGGTTACATGGGTCACCGACGTCAGCCGCACACTACTTCACTGCGGAGAGCGATGTCGTTCGTCGACGTCGCCTTGCAAGTTGCCTGTGGTTGCCGTCGACCGCAACACTCGTGCTTGCATTCTCCGACTTAGATGTCGGCTTTCCTGATCACTCCTCAAGTCAACCTCGTGCCCTCGTCGCTGCCGACTTGGTCACCACCGTCGATGCCGCCTTCGTTGCGTGCCGGTTGAGGAGAGGCAGATGTACCGTCCGCACCAAGTCGGGAAGGGTGGTCGTGCACCTATTGAGCACGAATGTCTAGGAAGAGCACCTCCAAGGGAGCCTCGCCGAACTCGCCAGCACTGTGGCGTCTCCTAACATCAGCTTCACGTGCCTCCAAGCTATCCTCTACTCTGCCGGCCTCTGCCGTAATAGGCGTCATGGTCTGCACGAGCTGCTGGCCTAGCAGCTACTAAGGTAAGCAGAAAGTCGGCAACTAGTCAGAAGATCACGTGTTCGATCCACGCTTACTGCACCATGCGAAGAGTCACTGTACAACGGTAGGAGCTACACTATGGGTGAAGGCATGGGTGGCTGGAGTGATCATAGGTTTCCTTGTGTTCCCACAACTTGCTCGTTAACAGAGTAGATTGGCAGTTTCACTAGCAAAAGTTGGATCACAGAATGATTGAGATTGCAATGGCAAAGTGACTTCATCTGCGACCTAGCAGCCTAGCGACCAGGCAGGTCGACCTCCAGTACAGCAACGGGGTGACCTACCAGCAGAGCAAGTTGACGATCTGCCAACGAAGTAGGAAGGCGGCTTGCCAACTCTGCAAGTCGACGACCTGCCAGCGTTGCATTTGTGCGGCTTGCCAACGCTGCAGCAGAGACGCTAGCCATCGTTGCAACCGCTGATGATAATAGCGCACTCGCGCACCCGCTTCGCGGGTGCTTATAGGCGGTCGAGCACGTTATGCTTTGTCCCGCTCGTCGCACAGTATGCCGAGGCGGCCATGTGCCGACGATCGCGCTATATGCTCCACGTCGAACTTAGAATACCAGCCCGCACGTCGACTTTGCCAATGCCTGCAATGGCGAAGCTCGCACGTTTTCCAGGCTTCATTGTCGAGCATCTCCTCTCGACTAGTTCGACGCTACTCCGTCGACTAGCGCCTCTCAACTAGCACATCGACCAGGACCCGTCGAGTAGGACCTGCTCGACCACCACTTCCGTTGACCACCACTTTGGTCAACCGGTGTCGCCCTGGCGGTAGGAGCCCGCCAACTGCTGAACATGCTTGTCGACCGCCGTGGTCGACACCGTCCACCGACTTTCTCATGTTGGCGTCCCCACTGGTCGACAAACGAAACGTCATGGACGTAGCCAGATAGTTAGCAAACACATAAAGAACCTACCATCTTAACGTGCATGCATAGATGTCAGGAAACTAAGCGCCTAATAAAACACCTATAATGACAATCGAACTATCAATTCTGCATCCATAGCCTGTCGAAGTGCCCATAGACTGAGATCCAATCAGAGACGATGATTGATGCAGAGATAACTTCTGGAACAACAATACATTTGCAGCGGAGGGTGGTATACATTTCATGATGAAAGAGGCGCAACGAGAGTAGTGTGACGACGACAACTTTGACTGGTGGACAAAATTCTCACTGCCACCCAGCGAAACCCATCATCCGATGCCCTAATAATGGGAGGCGCAATAACACATCGAACCCATCTTACAACTACGTGGGATATCCTATAAACAGTCCTTTGTTGTGAAAACTGCCTCGACTCCCAACCAGATGGGAAACGGAACCTGATGCCGAAGCTCCTTCCGAATTTGGGGGTAACTCTTGGGTTACAATGAGTTGTGTCAGAATGTTATAATTGTCTAGCCTGCAGAGGGGTATTCTATAGCGAGTACAACCCAAATAGGGTTTCCTATATGTATGCCAACTACTGCTAGTGCAACCCCTCTTCTTCATTCCTCATTTCTTCACATGCTATCAAAGCATCTACGCTCTTGGCCTGTGGGCCCACCTAACTGCTTCGGCTACTACTCTGTGTGCTGTGTCATAACATTATAGCTTATAGATTTGTGTAGGCTGTAGTGGGGTAGCCCATAAGGGGTACAACCCAATTAGGGTTAGTACTTGTACCCAACTCTTTCATAGTTCAATCATTCTCTCGTTCTAATCTTCACATGGTATAGATCTGGTTCCCTCGTGGGAACTGATCCTAGGGCCCACCGATTTTATTTTTCCTGCCTGGAGCGCGCTTGGCCCCTGCCCGAGTCGCGCCCCGTGTCGTTCCCCCTTGCGGCCTCTAGCGGCCCCTCTTACGGCCCCTAACGGCCCCGTCGCGCCGCCCTTGCGGCCCCGTCGCGCTGCCCTTTAAGCGGCCCCGTCGCCGCCCCTTACTGCGGCCCCGTCACTGCCCTTTCAGTGGCCCCGTCGCCGCCCTTTCAGCGGCCCCGTGGCCGCCCTTCCGCGGCCCCGTCGCCGCCCTTCCACGGCCTTGCCGCCAGCCCTTGCAGCAGCCCCATCGACGCCCTTCCGCGGCCCCGACGCCGCCCTTCCGCGGCCCCGTAGATGCCCTTCCGCGGCCCCCCAGCGTCGCCCATCTGCGGCCCCGTCGCCGCCCTCCAGCGGCCCCATTGCCGCCCTTCCGCGGCCCCGTCGCTGTCCTTTCAGCGGCCCCGTCGCCACCCTTTCAGCGGCCCCATCGCCACCCGCCCTTTCAGCGGCCCCGTCGCCGCCCTTCCGCGGCCCCGTCGCCGCCCTTCAGCGGACCCCGTCGCCGCCCTTCCGCGGCCCCGTCGCCGCCCTTCAGCGGACCCCGTCGCCGCCCTAGACCCACTCTTACGCCGCTCAGTCGGCCGGTTGCAGTCTCCCTGGCAGAACCCTCTGGGAGTCCTGTCCTTGCTAGCTTCTCCACTGTCTTACCGTGCCCGGCAGCCCCCTCTGGCACCCTGTCAGGTCTCTACCTCCCCTCGTTCTCTACGAACTTGGTGAGTGGAGCGGACCTACAGGATAGGGGGGTTGACCAGTTCACTCCTACGAGTCAGCGAGTGACCCACTGCACGTGTGCTCGGACAGGACGACACTTGGCCACGTTCACCCGTCGGCCAGGGTCGAGCCTGTACACCCTTACTAGTGAGTCTCCTCCGGCTGCTGAGTCTGCCTAGGTAGCTGCGTCGAGTCAGGTGTTTGCTGCAGCGTCTAGGTCTGGTCCTGAGTCTGCTCCCTGCTCGTGTTGTCTGCTGTCCCACTAGACTCTCCTTTGGCACCACCGCCTTGGTCACCCCTCTCTGCCTCGTCTCCGAGGCATAGCCTCCCGTCTCCTTGTCTCTGGTCTCCCTCGGTCTCTCCCTCCCTTACCTCCAGGGCCTGGCCCTACCTGCGTCCCTTGCGTCGAGGGCCGACAGCGCGCCGCCCCTCACTCCTCCGAGTTTCCTCCGACACAAGCTCCGCTGCAGACTCTCCACATGGACGTGTGGGGCCCAGCCCGCGTCAGTGGGCAGGGGCGCGAGCGGTATTTCCTGCTGGTGGTTGACGACTACCAGCGTTACACCACAGTCTTCCCCTTGTGCAGCAAGGGTGACGTCACTGAGGTGTTGATCGTCTGGATCCGCGCAGCTCGTCTACAGCTCAGAGAGAGTTTCGGCTCGGACTTTCCTGTTCTACGTTTGCACTCGGACAGAGGCGGGGAGTTTTCCTCTGCCCGTCTGGGAGCTTTCTGTCGTGCATAGGGTATCTGCCAGACCTTCACACTTCCGGCCTCTCCACAGCAAAATGGGATTGCTGAGCGCCGCATTGGCATGGTCATGGACGTCGCTCGTACGTCCATGATGCATGCGGCTGCCCCCCATTTTCTGTGGACGTTTGCGGTTCAGTATGCCGCGCATCAGCTCAGCCTTCAGCCCCGGGTCTCCTTGCCAGAGACCTCCCCCGCCTTGCAGTGGACCGGGAAGGTTGGCGATGCGTCTGCGTTTCTGGTCTGGGGATCTCGGGCGTTTGTCCGCGACTTGTCTGCGGACAAGCTGTCCCCCCGTGCTGTTCCCTGGGTCTTCCTTGGCTTCCCCCCTGATGCGCCTGGGTGGTAGTTTTACCACCCCACCTCGCGCCGTGTTCTGTCCTCCGAGGACGTCAGCTTTGACTAGTCGGTTCCTTAATACCGTCTCTTCCCCTACCGCACTGCGCCTCTCCCCCCACCGCCGCTCTTCCTTGCACCACGTCCTCCCCCGGTAGATCCCCTCCCCCCTCAGGGTCCTGCCCCGCCAGGTGTGTGCCAGGTAGATGTAGTCGAGCCTGTCGAGGTAGCTGTTGACTCTAGTGCTTCTAGAGGTGCTGAGCCTGCGGATGCCGGGTCTGGGGGTGCAGAGACTGGGGGTGCTGAGTCTGGGGGTGCTGAGCCTGGGGGTGCTGGGTCTGGGGGTGCGGAGCCTGGGGGTGCGGAGCCTGGAGGTGCGGAGCCTGGGGGTGCCGAGCCTGGGGGCGCTGGGTCTGCTCGTGTGGCCGCCAGCGGTGCTTCGTTGAGGCGGGAGCCACTCTCTCCACAGGAGCTGCGCGAGTGATTTGCCCGTCGCTGGAGACGTGCTGCTGAGACTGGGGGTGCTGCTTGGGCTACTGGAGTTGGTCCATTCAAGTTGCTCGACGCTGGGCAGCCGACCATTCTCCGCGTCGACAACAAGTCGGCAATCACGGTCGCTGAGGGCTTGGCGCTAACGGGCAACCTCAAGCACATGGAGCGACACTACGCCTGGTTGCAGCACATGGGGAGGCGCAGGAAGTTCGTCCTGAGGTACATCCTGACCATTGAGCAGCCGGCGGACTTCTTAACGAAGGCGCTGCATTTTTCAGCTTTCAACCGGTGCTTTATGGCCATCGGCCAAGTTCGTCTGGCCAACGTCAGCGACGGCGACGACAAGGTGCAGCAGTAGGTGTCGTGCCCTTCTGTACAGCAGGTGTGGTGACGGCGTGCTGTATGTGGGGTGCACGTCGAGGACGAGTTTTCTCTGTGGAATACTGCCATGTGGGCTGGTGTGAGGATCTAGGATCGAGCTCAGAAAAGAGAACGAGAATTGAGTCGAATTGAATAATCACCTGGGTACAACACGAGGCTATATATAGGCTCGACACAAGGCCCCGTAACCAGGTGTTACGCGAAGGTTCCGCGGGCCGCGTAGCGTCCCGAACAGATCCTTACCGAATTCGGTAGAAGGCAATTCGGTGGCAACCGAAAAGGCCAGAATTTGGTGCACACAACCTAGCTCGGTTCTATAACTATAATAAAATATAGGAAAGCACCTAGCCTAGGAAATCAAGCAATTCATGCATGCATATAATTATCCTATGCTAGAAATATCATGATAAAGTAAAGGCAAGCAAGCATAGCTGGCATAAGCCGTCGTACTCTCACACGTCCCCCCCTCAAAGCTGGGTGGCGTGAAATGTCAGAATATGTTGTTTGTGTAGCCTGCAGTGGGGCACTCAATAGTGAGTACAGCCCCTTAGGGTTTGCTATTTGTATCCTGCTGCTTGCTAGTTCAACCTTTTTCCTTCTCAATTCTATTCGTTCACACAACCTAGTTCGTACTTGGCGCCTCCTTACTCTAGTCCTACTGTGGCCTAGGCTTCTAAGCCTAGGCCGTGCTCCTACTATATCTGACATGGTATAAGAGGGCGGCATGTCTGCCGCCTTCCTGTGTATGGGCCCACCACCTGCTTCCGCTGCCCTACCGTCCGCCGCGCGCCCCGTGGTGCGCGGCGGCGAAACCCTAATTTCTGCCCGCCGCGCGCTCGGGGCGCCTGGCGGGTTTCCCTTCCGTGGCGCCCGTCGTGGTGCCCTTGGGGAGGCCTCCGCGGTCCCCTCTTGTCGAAGCGCCCGTCGAGGCGCTCTCGGGGACCCGCGCGGCCTTCCCTCCCGTCGCCCGTCGAGGCGACCTCGGGGACCCGCGCGGCCTCCCCTCCCATCGCCCATCGTGGCGACCACGGGGGTCGTGCGCGCCGCCCTCCCCATCGCCCGTCGAGGCGACTTCGGGGGCCATGCGCGGCTCTCCCCGTTGCCCGTCGTGGCGACTTCGGGGGGCCCGCACGGCGCCCTCCCCGTCGCCCGTCGAGGCGACTTCGGGGGGCCTGCGCGGCGCCCTCCCCGTCGCCCGTCGAGGCAGCTCTGGAGGCCCGTCGCGGCGCCCTCTCTGGTGTCCGTCGTGGCGCCCCGGGGGGGGGGGGGGGGGGGGGGCACGCGGCTCCTTTCTCGTCGCCCCTAGGGGCGCCCCTCCCTTCTCCTCCCTCCTCCTCACTTTCACCTGCAACGGCCGCCCCTGGAGCCGCCCATCTATACAGCAGCAGCTCCTGGAGCCGCTCACAGCTTGCAGCAGCCGTCCCAGGACCCCTGCAGCAGCCCGCGGCCTGCCCCTGCAGTTGCTCGTGATGTCGTCCCTGCCCCCACCCCCCCCCCCCCCGTGCTGCCCATCCTCCCGTTCTGCTGTGTGTTCCGCGGTGATTGGGGGGTGGGGTGGCGAGCATGGGGGTGAGCGGTGTGGGTTCTCCCCTCCTCCTTTTTCATCTCCCACTGCTGCAGCTGCCGCTGAGGGGGTGGAGGTGTGGGAGCTATGGGGAGTGGAGCTATGGGGGTGATGTGGGAGTGGAGCTAGGGGTGAAACTAGGGGTGTGTGTAGGGGGGTGTGGGACTGTTTGGGGAGGCTAAGAGGAGGCTGCCGTCTAGTCGTCTGTAGCACCTGTAGTCCGGGGCGCTGTCCTGGTAGCCCAGAGAGCCTGCTGCGCCTGTCGCCCGTGGGTCCGTTGCTCCTGTAGCTCGTCGTAGCCCGTGAGCCAGTTACTCCAGTAGTTCGGGGCGCTGTCCCGATAGCCACTGTGCCAGCCGCTCCTGTTGCCCATGTGTCTGCAGCTTCAGCCGTCGTCTCCCATCTTCTCTCCTCTCACAGTCCCTCCTCCTCCTCACTTGCCCGCTGTGACTACCACTAGCTTTGCTCATAATTGTGAACTTTAAACTGTTGCTTCTTGTAATTGCGCTCAGAATGTGTGGTGACATTGTGATCCACCCTGAGCTTGTTCTGCTTTGCTTACTGTGCTGATTACACCCCACTTTGGCTATGGGGGTGTGTCAGAATATGTTGTTTGTGTAGCCTATAATGGGGCACTCAATAGTGAGTACAGCCCCTTAGGGTTTGCTATTTGTATCCTGCTGCTTGCTAGTTCAACCTTTTTCCTTCTCAATTCTCTTCCTTCACACAACCTAGTTCGTACTTGGCGCCTCTTTACTCTAGTCCTATTGTGGCCTAGGCTACTAAGCCTAGGCCATGCTCCTACTATATCTGACATGAGAAGCACCCTGCTTGACAAGATAGTCCTTCAGAGCACGGCGTGTGTTGCCCATATCAGCTTCTACAACCCAACTGTCCTCAGTGGGGTCGTATCCCTTCCAGCGTATCAGGAACTCGAGGGTCTTGCCGCCGCTGTGGCGATCAGAGAGAACGCGCTCGATCTCGTACTCAGGTTCATCCTGCACAAGAACAGGAAGAGGTGGCGGTAGCCGCCGTCCCTGGAACTGTTGGTTGGGGTCCTTGTAGGGTTTCAGTAGCTGCACATGGAAAGCATTGTGAAGCTTCCACGTATCTGGTAAGCGCAAGCGGAATGTAACTGGTGTCATCTGTGCCTCAACGAGAAAAGGACCACAGAATGGAGGCCTGAGTTTGGATGGGAGGTGAGACAGGTTCAAATTGCGCGTGTCAAGAAGCACCTGATCTCCGACTGCTACTGAGTGATCTCGTCGCTGATGATCGGCATACTGCTTCTGGGAGTTCTGCATCGTGGTGAGATGTCGCTGAGTCTTCTCCCATAGCTGCTGCATGGTGGTGATCAAGCCATGTGCAGCTTGGACGTGTGCCGATGTGGTTGGCTGCTGTGGTGTGAGTGGTTCTCGTCTGTAAGACAGGAAGAAAGGAGTTTCCCCTGTGGCCGCATGTGAGGCGTTGTTGTAAGCGAACTCTAGGGTCGGTAACTGTGTATCCTAGTGGCTGACGTCGTCCTTGCAAGCTGTGCATAGTAGCTGTTCAACCACTTGATTGAGTCGCTCTGTCTGTCCGTTGGTCTAGGGGTGGTGTGAGAGGACGTCCCCGTTATAATATTTTCTCACGATTAAATTTTTCCGTTATCCTATTCTTCCTTTTCTCCTCTTTATTTTGGTCTTTATCTCATCTCAATCGGCCTACTATTCTATTTTCTAGAGCCTTCTATTTATTTCTCTTATTTCCTACTTTTCCCACCGACATACCTATTATACGGCACCGACAGCGCCGACAGTGGTGTATACAATGTAATCTGGGCGTAATCCCAAGTGCCAATAGCCTTGCGTGCTTATGCGCACTTGTGATTGTAGTATCGGGAAGGGCGTGTTCCCGAAGGTTCGTTTTATCTCGTTTATCCTTGTATTTTCTGAGTATAAAAAAGGCCTTGTATTCAGTTTTAGTGACAAGTTTCGATTGAGAATTCGATCCTGTGACACTTGGTAATCAGAGCCGTTCTCACTCGACAACTCTCGGCTAAGCAGCGGTCGCGGAAAAAATCGCCTCGAAAAACCGCCGGGGGCGAGCAATTCGACGCCGATTTCTGGTAAGCACCAGTTCCGTGCTTTTCGAATTAACCCCCTCGCGTGGTTTCTGAACAAGATGGGTTCGCCGGCGACCAACGACGTTACGCAGCAACTCTTCGCGCAAATCGCCAAGATGGAAGCGGAGATGCGAGCGACGACTGAACGGTCGCGATTGGAGAACGAGCAGCTGCAAAACGAATTGCAGCGCGTTACGCGGCTCCTCTCGACCATGAACATTCCTGCTTCGACGACTTCGCAGCAGTCGCAGCGTTAGTTCGAGGTTTCGAAACTTCGCTCGCCGGAATCGTTCGACCCTAGCGATCAAAAATCCGACGTCAGGCGGTGGCTCGCGTCGATGGAAATTTATTTCGCGGCGATCGGATGGTCGACGACGGAGTACGACAGCGAGAAAATTCGTCTCGCGACAACGTTGATGCGCGGTCCAGCTCTCGAGTGGCTCGGAAGCAACAGTAGCATTTTCCAGGGCGAAGCCACGTGGCAGCAGTTCCGGGCAGACCTTCTCAAACGTTTTGAGCCGATTAATTCCACTTATATTGCGCGCGAAAAATTTCATCACCATAGGCAATTCGGGAGTGTCGCGCAATACACGCAGCAGATGGAGGAATTTTATAATCGGATTCCCGACATTACCGAGGGCGAAAAAATTCAGTCCTACATCGCGGGGCTGAAAACCGACATTCGGCGCCAGGTTGCAGCAGCGAATTGCAGCAGCTACAGCGAAATCGTATCGGCCGCGGAGTGTTTTGACTTGGTCAACTCCGGAACACGACGGCCCCACGTCGTCGGATCACGACAAGGGGATCGCTCGGCTTCAACCACGTTCGCCGACCCCTTGGAAGTCGACAAATTCGACGCGAATTCACGACCTGCAAAAAACAAAACGATTTGCGAATTTTGCGGCGGAAACGGACATCGGATTGTCGACTGTTTTCACATGAAATCTGCATGTGCGGCATTCCGAGCTCATGGGAGTGGCGAAACTAAAGACAAAAAGTCAAAAAACGGATCTCGCCAGTGATTGCGGATCGTGCTGGCGAGGAAAAGCAGATCCGAAAGCGTCAGCGCAATCTGGACCGAATCGAAATTGAAGGACAGCATTGGGCGCGAGATTTGGAGAATCAAGGGCGAAATCCCAAGCCCCTTGACCGAAATTTGTCAGAGGAATTCGCCGAGGAAAAGAAAACCTCCGCGAAAACAGACTCGACCAAGACGGGAACTCTCCAATTCGACCCTGAAAAAAAACAGAATTCGTTAAAGTTATCTTTCAAAGATGCTTTAATGAAGACTGGCGATTTTCGCGGGTCCGGAGCCATAAACAAATTCCGGGAAGAACTCCAGAGGAAGCAGACAATTAAAGAAGTGGTACCGGTGCCTACGGAGCTGGGGAAAAAATTAAGGAGTGTGGAAAGGAGTAGACCTTTTCACGGCGTCAACGTCCTCTCCCGGAACCAGCCCAAGACGACTCTCCACTCCCCAGGGAAGAAGTCTATGGAGCTGAAGCAGCTGAAGAGGCAGCTGGGAGTTCAAAAGAAGCTGCAGAAACTCCGAAAACCCCTCTAGGATGCATCCAGTGGATCCCAGGCGTCGACCGGATCCACCCCCTCAGGGTCAACTGTGAGAATAAGCGAACAGGAATGCATGAACTAGCAGTGAAATGAGTACAAGTAGGAAACCCTAGAATTGTGTACCCCCTATAGGCTAACCCACTGTAGCCTACACAAGCATAACATATATAATGTTTGACACACCCCCATAGGCAAAGTGGGGGAGAACAAGGGGTCACAAGACCAGTCAAGCAAAGCAAAGCAAGCTCAGGGTGGATCACAAAGTCACCACACAGTCCGAGCACAAGAGCAGGGCCAGAGGCCAGTTCACATGCAGGAGTACAGACATATATATAAAACTAGACAAGCAAGAGCAGGTATATATATATGTCACAGTACAAGTGAAGTCAAGAGGAGAGCAAGTGAGGCAAGACAGGCACAAGACCCAGCTGGGTGCAAAAGCGCTGATGGTCACAAGGCGCGAGTGCCTTGGTGAACACATCAGCAGTGTTGGCCTCAGAGGCCACGTACGCAAGTCGCAACTGACCACGCTGCTGCAGCTCACGAGCAAGGAAGTAGCGGAGAGCAATGTGCTTCGTTCTGTGCTCCAAGCGCTGCTCTCGACACAAGGCCAGCATGGCCTTGTTGTCTACGTACAGCACTGGAGGAGAACGAGGCGGCTCTCCAAGGTCAGTCAGCAGGTAGGTGAGCCAGCGAAGCTCCTGTGCAGCCATGGCCCCGGCGTAGATCTCAGCCTCACAACTGAAGCCGAGAACCGAAGACGAGCGAGTAGACCGCCACGAGACAGAGCCGGAACCAAGGCTGAAGGTGTAACCCTGTGACGACCGCTGCGTAGCCTGGTCGTCAGCCCAAGAAGCGTCCGCGTGGCCGGTAAGGACCACTGGACTCCGCCCTCCAAGCACAAGCCCCATGCCCGACGTACTGCACAGGTAGCGCAATACCCTCTTCGCTGCAGCCATGTGCTCTGGTCTGTGTCTCCCAGGAGCAACATAGCGTGCAAGAATGCTCAGAGGATATGCAAGGTCAGGTCGTGTGCAGGTCATCAGGTACATGAGGCAGCCAACAAGCTCTGCATACGGACCACTCGACTCTACGGACTCATCCGAAGGCAGAGCTGAGAGTGAGTGGCGAGTAGGCAGAGGAGTGGCCTGAGGCGAGGAGTACGTGAAGCCGAAGCGCTGAAGGACCTGCTGCACCATGTGTGACTGAGTCAAGGTAATGGTGCGGCGTGCTCTGTCCCGAGTGATCTGCAAGCCAAGGTAGCTGCGCAGTTCACCCAGGTCTGTGCACGTGTGTCTCTTCAGCAGTTCGGACTTCACGTAGGCGAGTCCAGCAGTGTCCGCTGTGGCAAAGACCAAGTCGTCGACGTACACGAGGATGTAGAACGGCGGCAGTGAAGTGTCGGTGCGCAGAAACAGCGACGGGTCAGCAGTAGAAGGAGCAAACCCAAGAGCCGCAAGCGTAGTCCTCAGTGTGTCGTGCCACTCACGCGGTGCCTGGCGGAGACCGTAGACTGGCCGTCGGAGGCTCCACTGGGTGCCAGGAGGGAAAGTCCCAGTGAAGCCAGGTGGACGGCGCAGCCAGATCTCCTCGTGCAGGCTACCCTGCAGGAACGCAGTGCTGAAGTCGAGAGAGTGAAGCTCGTAGTCGCGCTGAGCGGCTATGTGCAGCAGCACCCGAAGAGTGGTCATCTTCGGGGTGGGAGAGAAGGTCTGAAAGTAGTCAACTCCCTGCCGCTGACTGAAGCCACGAGCAACGTACCGCGCCTTGAAGACAGGTGGAGAGCCCGGCGGCCGCTTCACCCGGAAGATCCACATGCCACTGACGATGTTCGCCCCAGGAGGGGGAACTGCGTCAACGTAGGTGCCTGTGGACTTCCAGGAAGCCATCTCTGCATCCATAGCTGCCTGCCACTGAGAGGAGTAGGGACCCTCTACGGCCTCCGCGTAAGAACGCGGAGTCGGGATGTCTAGTGCATCCGGGTCTCCCTCAGGGGCAAGCAGTACAGACGCGAGATGAGGTGAAGCAGCCGCTAGACACTGTAACTCCTCCTGTCTGTCCTCTAGGACGTCCGTGCCAAGAGCACACTCACCCCCGACGGACGGAGGACAGACAGACGCAGACTCAGCAACAAGACCAGCAGCGTAGTCGAGACGACAGCGAGCAGCAAAGTTAACGAGCTCAGCGACTAGAGCAGACGCAGCAGTGGACTCAAAAGAGGGGTCAGTGACGACAGTAGCAAGCAGACGCGTGACAGTAGGACTGGCAGCGCGAAGAGAGTCCGACTCAGGGTCGGCAAGCGCAGGAAGAGAGGACTCAGGAGGCGAAGGCAAAGGGGCACGCAGAGGAGCAGTGGACGGACGCAGAGACATCCGGTGCGTGCCAGGGACAGGAGGAGGACGCTGACGCGAACCGCGACCACTAGCGCGAGCAGCACGAACAGGCGACACGGGACGAGACGCAGGCTCACGACGCTCAGCAAGACCTCCAGTAGGACCAGTGTAAGGAGAGGGAGCAGGCAGAGGAGAGGAAGGCTCCAACAGTGACTGCGACTGGACAGGCTGTGGACACTCTACCGAAGGAGAAAGACCAAGAACCTGCTGTAGGAGCGGAACGAAGTACGGCCGAGGCCGCGCGGCAGCTCCAGACTCAGCAGGGACAGTACCAGCACCCTCAGCGACAGCACCAGCGCCACCCACACCTCCAGCGGCAGGACCAACAGCAGTAGGCTCAGCACCAACGCTCTCAGTACCTCCAGCTCCAGGAGGACCCGCAGGTCCAGCAGCTCCGGGACCGGCAGCACCCGCACCCTCGACGGTCGAAGAAGCTCCAGCTCCAGCTCCAGCAGCACCTCCAGACTCAGCAGCACGCCTCCAGCGGCGAGCGTACCACTCGCGCAGCTCCTGTGGAGAGAGGGGCTCCCGGCGAGACGCAGCAGCAGGAGAAACCCCAGGCTCAGCAGCTCCAGACGCAGCAGGGACAGCACCAGCGCCCTCAGAGACAGCACCAGCGCCACCCACACCTCCAGCGGCAGGACCAACAGTAGCAGGCTCAGCACCAACGCCCTCAGCAGCTCCAGCTCCAGGAGGACCCGCAGGTCCAGTAGCTCCGGGACCGGCAGCACCCGCACCCTCGACGGTCGAAGAAGCTCCAGCTCCAGCTCCAGCAGCAACTCCAGACTCAGCAGCACGCCTCCAGCGGCGAGCGAACCACTCGCGCAGCTCCTGTGGAGAGAGGGGCTCCCGGCGAGACGCAGCAGCAGGAGAAACCCCAGGCTCAGCACCTCCAGACGCAGCACCCCCAGGCTCAGCAGCTCCCGACCCAGCACCCCCAGACCCATCACCTCCAGGCACAGCACCCCCCTGCTCAGCACCCCCAGGCTCCGCACTCTCCGCAGTAGCACCTGCAGGCCCAGTACCCCCAGCAGTAGCACCCCCAGGCTCAGCACCCCCGCGCACAGCACCCCCAGAGTCAGCACCCCCAGGCTCAGCACCCGCAGCAGCACCAGAGTCACCTGTAACCTCGACCGGGTCAACGGCGTCTACCTGGGACACACCTGAGGGGGCAGGAACCTGAGGGGGGAGGGGGTCTACCGAGGGGGGAACCGGTACAAGGAAGTCCGGGGGAGGGGGGAGGGAAGGAGAGCGGTAGGGGAAGAGACGGTAGAAGGGGACTGACTCGTCGAACGTGACGTCCTGGGAGGACAGAACACGACGAGAGGAGGGGTGGTAAAACTGCCACCCTGGGGCGTCAGTGGGGAAGCCAAGGAAGACACAGGGAGCAGCACGAGGGGACAGCTTGTCCGCAGACAAGTCGCGGACAAACGCCCGAGATCCCCAGACACGGAACACAGACGCATCGCCAACCTTCCCTGTCCACAGCAAGGCTGGGGACATCGCAGGCCGAGAGACCCGGGGGTGAAGGTTGAGCTGATGCGCCGCGTACCTCACCGCAAACGGCCACAGAAAATGGGGGGCAGCCGCATGCATCATGGACGTACGAGCGACATCCATGACCATGCCAATGCGGCGCTCAGCAATCCCATTTTGCTGTGGTGAGTCCGGAAGCGTGAAGGACTGGCGGATGCCTCGCGCACGACAGTAGGCACGCAGAAGGCCAGAGGAGAACTCTCCGCCTCTGTCCGAGTGCAGACGCAGAACAGGAAAGTCCGAGCCGAAGCTCTTCCTGAGCCGGAGACGAGCCTCGCGGATCCAGTCGATCAGCACCTCAGTGACCTCACCCTTGCTGCGCAAGGGGAGGACTGTGGTGTAACGCGAGTAGTCGTCAACCACCAACAGGAAGTAGCGCTCGTAATCCTGCCCACGGACGGGGGCTGGGCCCCACACATCTATGTGAAGCGTCTGCAGGGGAGCCTCTGTCGGGGGGAAGTGGGAGGAGTGAGGAGTAGCCCGGAGGCGACCCTCGACACAGGGGACACAGGAAGGTCCTGGCCCGGAGGGGAGAGGAGGGAGAGACTGGGGAAGACCAGAGACAAGGACACGGGAAGCCATGCTCCGAAGACGGGGCAAGGAGGGGTGGCCAAGACGGTGGTGCCACAGGAGAGTCTCGTGAGACAGGAGGCGACAAGTACAGGGGGCAGACTCAGGACCAGACCTGGACGCAGCAGCAAACACCTGACCCGACGCTGCTACCTGACCGGACGCGGGGACAGGAGGAGACTCAGTGGTCAGGGTGTAGAGGCTCGACCCCGGCCGACGCGAGAACGTGGCCAGGTGCCGGCCTGTGCGTGCGTCCGTGCAGTGGGTCACCCACTGACTCGCAGGAGTGAACTGGTGAACCCCCGCATCCTGTAGGTCTGCACCACTCACCAAGTTCGTCGAGAACGAGGGGAGGTACAGGCCAGACAGGGTGCCCGAGGGGGCAGCCGGACACGGGAGGACAGTGGAGAAGTGAGCGAGGACAGGACCCCCAGAGGGGTCAGCCAGGGAGACTGCAACCGGCCGACCAAGCGGCGTGAGTGTGGTGCGGTCCCGAAAGAAGGAGCGAGAAGCCCCAGAGTCAAGTGTAAAGGTGAGGGAGGCCGAAGCCAACGCGGTACCTGAGAGCGCAGCCTCACCCGCACCTGAGGAAGCAGACTCACTAGCACCTAGAGCAGCAGCCGCACCTGTACATGGAGCAGGAGACTCACTAGCACCCAGAGCAGCAGCCTCACCAGTAGCTAGAGCAGCAGGTCCTATACCTGGGTCAGGCGGGACGCACAGGTGACCTGCACGGTCAGCACTAGTAGGCAATGCATACATGGCAGTGAGAATAGCATCATAGTCAAGAGCATATATATCTACCCTCTGCCTAAGCAACTCCACCCAGTCGGGAAGCTCAGCCTCGTCGCCAAACACGGTACGCCAGGCGTCGCTCAGACGGGCGAAGCAGCGGGACGGTGTATGACTACGTGTCCCACAAGGCTGACCAGTCCGAGTACCAGTGCAAATCACGTAAGAGCAGCGAACAGCACTAAGAGACCCTCCACTCTGAGTGTACCACTCACGAAGCTGGCGAGGCGTGAGAGACACGCGAGAGGGTCGCGGGAGCTGCATCTGGCCGCCACCACGAGTAGAAGCAGTAGGAGTGGTAGTAGGAGTAGCGTCGCCACCCCTACAGCCCCAACCAGCGTACCACTCACGCAGCTGCTGCGGCGTGAGGGACTCACGCCGGCGTCGCTGGGGCTGCATTTGGCTCCGCAAGTAGAAGCAGGAGCAGGACTAGCAGCAGGGAGGCAGGCAGCCAGGCAAGCCAAAAGGCAGGCAGGCAGGCAAGCAGGCGACGCGCAGCGTGCTAGCAGGGCAAGAGCTCACCAGTGGTGGGAAGAGTAGGTTCGGCGACTCAGCGGCTCGGCAGCTCGGCGGCTCGGCGGCCCGGGCGACTCGGGCGGCTCGGCGGCAAGGCGGCTCAGCAGCAACTGCAGCTCAGTAGCTCGGTGACTCGGCGGCTCGGCGGCAGGGCGGCTCGGCAGCAACTGCAGCTCAGCAGCTCAGCGACCCGGCGGCTCGGCGGCAGGGCGGCTCGGCTGTGGGGCGGCTCGGCTGCTGCAGGGGAGATGAAGGAGGAGGAGAAGCAGGGGAGGCCACACACCTGCCACCCCTCTGCTGGCCTCTCCCGTCGCCTGTCGAGGCGACCTGAGGGGGGCCGCTTGCGGCCCCCGAAGGAGCCGCGACGGGCGACGGGAAAAGGGGGGGTGGGTGGTGGGGGGCCGGTAGGTGCAGCGGCGGGGCCAGCAGGTGCAGTTGCGGGGCCGGTAGAAGGGGACGGCAGGAGCCGTCAGGAGGGGACGGCGGGGCCGTCAGGAAGGGACGGCGGGGCCGTCAGGAGGTGACCGGGCCGCGACGGGGGCAGGCGGCGGGGCCGCGTAAGGGCCTGGGCGGGGCCGCGACAGAGCCGTCGGCGGGGCCGCGTGAAAGCCGGGGCGGGGCCGCGCGAGAGCAGGCGGCGGGGCCGCGAAGGAGCCGGGGCGGGGCCGCGTGAGAGCAGGCGGCGGAGCCGCGTAAGGGCCTGGGCGGGGCCGCGACAAAGCCGTCGGCGGGGCCGCGTGAAAGCCAGGGCGGGGCCGCGTAGAAGCCGGGGCGGGGCCGCGCGAGAGCAGGCGGCGGGGCCGCGAAGGAGCCGGGGCGGGGCCGCGTGAGAGCAGGCGGCGGAGCCGCGTAAGGGCCTGGGCGGGGCCGCGACAAAGCCGTCGGCGGGGCCGCGTGAAAGCCGGGGCGGGGCCGCGTAGAAGCCGGGGCGGGGCCGCGCGAGAGCAGGCGGCGGGGCCGCGAAGGAGCCGGGGCGGGGCCGCGTGAGAGCAGGCGGCGGGGCCGCGACAGAGAGGGCGGCGGGGCCGCGTCAGTGAAGGCGGCGGGGCCGCAGGGGAAATGGCGACCCGAGGGGTCGCTAAAAAAAAGATCGCGCCTCGGGGGGCGCTTCGGTGGGCCCAAAAAAAAAACGGTCCGTAGAAGGACCCGCTCTATACCATGTGAGAATAAGCGAACAGGAATGCATGAACTAGCAGTGAAATGAGTACAAGTAGGAAACCCTAGAATTGTGTACCCCCTATAGGCTAACCCACTGTAGCCTACACAAGCATAACATATATAATGTTTGACATCAACTTGTACAGTTACTACCTCTACTCTTGGCGTTGGAGAGGAGCCTTTCTCCACGCAGCTCAGGCCAGATAGTTGTCCAGGAGAAAACAATGGAACCACGGTGTGTACTGAATATTGGGATGTACCCTATGATCCTATTAATGAGACTATTTTTGGGTACTCCGAGCAACGCTCACCACTCCTACTCGAGGTGATCTGCAACGGACAGCGCCTCCAAGCACTCGTGGATAGCGGGGCGTCGCACAGCGTCTATGACAAAAAGGCAATCGATCGACTCGGAGGTGACATCAAGTCCTCAAGCTTCTCTGCAACAATGGTGGATGGCAGTAAGCTACCTATCTACGGGGAAACACGGTTGCTACTCCAGATTGGACCCCTTCGATGGAAGCCTGCTCTCCCCGTCACAAATATCAAAGGACTCGACGTAATCTTCGGGAAAGACTTTCTTAAAAAGTTCAACCCCGAGATCAACTGGGTTAACCGGACGGCCAACATCAACAACAACGGGAGGAAAATCAGCCTTCCCAAATGGGACGACACGGGAAATATTCCAGTCGAGACACTCGCACGCTTTGAAAAGGACGTCAAACAGACCACGGCGGGATTCATGGCGATAGTCAACGAAGCAGACAACGGAGAGAAGCAGACCCAGGAACTTCCTCCAGCAGTCAAGAAAATTCTTGAAGAGTTCCAGGACGTTCTCCCCGACGATTTACCTGATCAACTACCGCCATACCGGACACATCAACACGAGATCATAGAAGAGCCGGGGTCCAAGTCTCAGAATCCCAACCACTAGACCATCGGGATAAAAGGGCTTGTTTCAGTAGCGGGTCAGTGCGCCCATAACCCCCCAGGCAAATGTGCCTGTAACCCTTCCCTAGGATCGATCGGGGATCACCAGTGGACCTCTGACACCCCCCCGCACTGGGATGCCCGAAGTGCATACACAGGGATTCGAACCCGAGACCTTTGCTCTGGATACCATCTCAGAATCCCAACCACTAGACCATTGGGATAAATCATGCTGTTAAACAAAGTGGCTATGGAGGAAGTATTGCCTTATTTTTGGGTTGCATAGCAACCCTTTATATTTGGTTTCACATTTTGGGGATATCATTTGAAGAGTGTTATTTACGCACTTTTTGGAGCACTTGTTTGAATGTTTTGAATCTATGCTCAAAGGGATGCCTCAAACAGTGGATAAAAAACACTCTTGAATGAGATCCCCAAAACACGTACGCACGTACGCATCATGTTGAAACCATGAACTTGCTCGACCGTCACAACCTCGTCGATAAATACGGCGGATCGTACGGCCGAGCATAATATTCTGGCATCAACATGAACGAATGCAATTGTACAAATGAACAACAAGGTACCTATCAGAACATTATAGCTTATACATTTGTGTAGGCTGTAGTGGGGTAGCCCATAAGGGGTACAACCCAATTAGGGTTAGTACTTGTACCCAACTCTTTCATAGTTCAATCATTCTCTCGTTTCAATCTTCACATGGTAGAGAGCTGGTTCCCTCGTGGGAACTGTTCCCAGGGCCCACCAAATTAGTTTTTCCTGCCCGGAGCACGCTTGGCTTCTGCCCGAGTCGCGCCCCGAGTCGTCTCCCCTCTAGCAGCCTCTAGCGGCCCCTAACGGCCCCGTCGCGCCACCCTTTCGGCCCCGTCGCGCCTCCCTTCCGGCCTCGTCACGCCGCCCTTGCGGCCCCATCGCCGCCCTTTCGGCCTCGTCACGCTGCCCTTGCGGCCTCGTCGTGCCGCCCTTTACGCGGCCTCGTCGCCGCCCTTTCCTACGGCCCCGTCGCCGGCCTTTCGCGGCCTCGCCGCCCTCCCTTACAGCAGCCCCGTCGCCCGCCCTTTCGCGGCCTCGCCGCCCTCCCTTACAGCGGCCCCGTCGCTCGCCCTTCCGCGGCCCCGACCTCGCCCTTCAGAGGCCCCGTCGCCCGCCCTCTTAGCGGCCCCACCGCCGCCCTTTCAGTGGCTCCGTCGCCGCCCGCCCTTTCAGCGGGCCCCGTCGCCGCCCTTTCAGCGGCCCCACGACCGCCCTTTCAGCGGCCCTACGCCGCCCTTCCATCGGCCCGTCGCCGCCCTTTCAGCGGCTCGTCGCCGCCCTTTCAGCGGCCCCACCGCCGCCCTTTCAGCGGCCCCGTAGCCGCCCGCCCTTTCAGCGGGCCCCGTCGCCACCCTTTCAGCGGCCCTTCGCCGCCCTTCCCGCGGCCCTGTCGCCGCCCTTCCACGGCCCCGTAGCCCGACACTCTCTCGCAAATCTCTCCTCTCTTTGCCAATCTAATAACCTCATTTTTCTGCCCTTTTTACATCGCATTCACTTCCCGTCCCAACCCTCACGACTTACTCTTCTGCATTACAGAAAATCACGTACCCTGTTCAGGGCTTTGAGCGCACCGCATTCAAGGGGTATGTCGGGCTTTTGCTGGCAGTGCAGAAGCAGCCAGTGGTGGTTCACATTGAAGCCACTGTTGCCTCCTTCGCCAAATACGACGGGGTGAGTGAAACCAAGTCGCTTTTGTTTGTCTACAAATGGTTGGTTGCTCCTTTCCGCTTCCTGCTTGCCACAAGTGATGTGGCACAGTTTATCGCTACATTTCTACCAGTAATGTGGGGAACAGGAACGTGAATATATGTCATGTAACTCATACAATGTTATGCTGTTTATAAAAGAACAACCAGTGCTCCTAATGCTTTTTTTTACTTGATATGCACCTTGGCAATGCCTATACGCTGTGCATATACACTTCCTTATTTATGTTATCTAACCAGTATATTTTCATGTTTGCCTTTCTGTCTCCAGACTTTCAAGTACCAGGATCCTGGCTGCTATACCAGCAACCTGAACCACGTCGTACTTGTTGTTGGATACTTCGTTTTGAGGGATGATGGGAGTGAGAACCGCATTGCGCCGCCGTTTTGGATCATCCGCAACTCGTGGGGCGAGGAGTGGGGAGACAGGGGCCACATGCGAATGGACATGCAGGGAGGCGATGGCGTGTGTGGCATCAACGTGCTGCCTGGCATCTACCCCATTGTCAAGAGTGAGGCACCTACCATATCAGGTTGTTTTCCTACTTCTTCAAGGGTCAAAAATCGCTTCCATTCCCAAGAATGGAGCATATCTATGAGTTATTTGCATGCTCCTGGTTCTTTCTATGGAACTTCAGCTTTCTATGGGGTTCATTCATCCTTCCCTTATCTCCTCCTGCCCTCTGTATCTTGTGTGCCATCCAGTCCCCAAGAAACACTGATAACAGCTTCTTTAAGGGTCAGCAAGCACGCCCATTCCCAAGAAAAAGAGCTATTTGCGTGCCCCTTTCCATCTCTTTCTCTTTTGAGGGGTTCATGAGAAAGCTGACACGTCAGCTTTCCTGAGGTTCATGGGGTTCATCCTTCCCTTATCTCCTCCTGCCCTCTCTCCCTCTCTTCTGTGCCTTCCACTTCCCAAGGACCCATGCGGCTTGAAGAGCTACAAGGGCGATGGAAATCTTCAGCCCAGCATGAACCCGTGCGGTCGCTTCACCTGCATGCCCAACCTCAAGACCAACAGCAACACCTGCAACTGCACCATTCCGGATCAGACCAAGCAGCCTTTCGTTGAGGCAGCAAACGGATATGGAAACATCTGTGTATATGGTGAGATACGGTGTATTGCTTATTGTTGCAACGTTCCTTCATGGTTCTGTGTGCTTCTTGGTAGCTTTTCTAGGTTTTGAAACCATGCAGGGCCGTAAAATAAAACAAACAAACAAACAGACCTTTCACATGTGAACAAATACCACTCACATGTATGTATTGTATTTCTGTGCCAAGCCAAGGGTCAATCCTCCTGACATTTGCCCTGAATCTACTTGGTCACAAATGTAATCCCCCCCACCTCCTTCTTCCCCCCTCCCCACCCCCCCCCCCCCCCTCCCTTTTTCCTCCTCCCTCCCTTCGTCTCCTTACACCACTCCCTATTACTCCTCTCCACCCCTCTTAACAGTGGACGTGTGTGGGTCGTACTTCAAGAACCCTTGCGCTGTGGGCACATGCATCAACGATGGCAAGGGCGCCTACTCCTGCATCTGCCCTCCCAACTACGTCCCCAGCCGAACCATTGACAACTTCCCCACCTGCGACCCAGGTGCTGCTGCAGCCCCACCTTCCTCTACTCTCTTGTTCCTCCTCCAACATTTGTAGCTCTCCTCTTTGTTCCCCACCTGCAAGACAGGTGCTTCTTCTCCCTTGCCTTCCTCTGCCTCTTATTCTTTCCCACGTGCCCATTATTCTCTCCAACAGCCCACTCCCCCGAACCCGTTTCACGAGATTTTGTATTTCTGGGTATTGTTCTTTTGCTGAATGACTGAGCCGCATGCTGTCCTTTACTGAATGACTGTCACTAGTTGAGCTTGGGGAGGGTTTAAGAGTCAAAGGAAGGAAGCTTGTTGAGGAATGCGCAAGGAAGTGAGTAGCATCGTCCTTCCTTCTATCCTTGTCGCCCCCGTTGCCTCTTCAAAACTCAGCTTGTCCCTTCACTGAGAATTCATTTTTGTGGAAGCCGCAGAAGCTTTGTCCCTTATGGTTGCGAATTTCTGTTTTTTTTCCTATTTTCCTTCCTCGCCCTCTCGCTTTCCCCTCCAGCTAACATGACTGCCACCAGCATGACGGTAATTGGTGACAACTGGCAGTGCGTGGACGTGTATTCCCTTGCAGGGCTCTCCAGCACGCAATTCGCTCAACAGAACACAGTAAGGGGATATCATCAGGCAGCATGCAGTTCACTCTGCAGAAGTCGGTAAGGGGAGATCACCATGCATGGGAAGGAAAGAAAGAACTGAGTTCGCCCTAGTTGAGTCGAGTCAGAAGCCGTCCTAGTTGTGCGGGGACGTGGAATCAGAATGGTATTCCCTCACAGGATTTCCAGCCCGCAGTTTTCACAGCTGACGGCAACTCGGTAAGGAGAGATCAACTGAAAGGGTTGACTGAACTCGGCTGGCGTGGAAGGTCTGAGTAGGTTGGGACTAAGTTTTATTCCTCTGCTTGGATAACCTGAATAGCTTGAAGGGCCTGAATAGGCAGATTCACAATGGGCTTGTTATTTGCCATGTTCCTCTGCTTTGTTGTTTAGAATCTGTATTTGTAGTTGACCCAAAACCCTCATGCCTGTGCTCTTAAATCCATATATTTCTCAGTGCCTGTAAGTCCTAATGCGTGTGATTCCCAATGCCTTTGATTTCCAATGCCTGTACTGCCTAATGCAGGCCGTTGCATGCAACAAAGCGCTACCTAAAGGAACGGTGCTTCAGCTCGCTGAATCTCCTGTCATCCCCTGCACTGCCTTCTTCTACGTTCTCAGTGTGAGTGCTGGAGCCAGCAAGAAAATAGCCTTGGATCCTTGTCTGTGTTCTTTATTTTATTTATTATTATTATCTGTTTTTTCCCGAGTGCCAGATGTTGTCCTTTCACTAGAGCATTGTGATTCCATCTATTCAAGTCACTCTTGTTCGCTTCCCTTCTTTTCTCGCCTTCTAGTCTCGCCTTCTTGTCTCGCCTTCTTGTCTTGCCTTCTTACTTGCTCCGCTTCGCCAAACCGAGCAGCCTCGCCTCAATGCGTCTGCTTCAGTCTCAAGTGACTACACCATCATGCATCAGCACATCACTACTTTGCAACTTCCCCAGCTTCATATCCCCGTCTACTTTGCACCTCTGATGCTCAATTTAAATGTTTCCGATTCTCAACATTGTTCATCATCTCCCCTCTTCTTGCATCGTATGCCAATCATGAATTCATTTCATCCCTTTTATCCTCACTTCACTCTGCAGTACCGGCATGCATCACCATATTGCCACGTTGCAACTCACTGAATATCATAATACCCACCTCAAAACAGCATCCAACGAATGCCCCATAAATGCGGATAGTCTCTTGTCCATCAATCATCCTTCTCAGTCATCTTCCATCCCTTCCATCCTCTTCCATCCCTTCCATCCCCTTCCATCCGTTCATACTCCCTTCACCCTCCAGGGCGACACATATGTGTCCATTGCCAGTTCTATTAAACTCACAAGAGACGATCTCACATACCTCAACCCCGGCCTTGACTGCACGCAAACCATCAAGCCCGGCTGCTCGATCTATGTGGAGCGCAACAGAACATACGCCTACAGCGTCCCTCAGTGTGTGAAATACGCCACGCTCACAGCACAGAGCACGTGCGAGAAATTGCTGCAGGCCAAGGCCGGGGTTGCTATCTTTGATCTTGACTTTGATGCTATTCTTGCTGCCATGTATGCTGTTGATACTAGTGTTGAGGGTGCCTGTTGCCTGTGTGTACCGCCTGACCCGGGCATTTAGGCCGCTGCTCTAGGTGCTGGTGAGGCTGCTGCTCTAGGTGCTAGTGCGTCTGCAGCCCCAGATGCCAGTGCGTCTGCTGCCCCAGGTGCTGGTGAGTCTTCTCTCTCAGGTACTACGTCGACTCAAGCCTTCCACACCTTCACCCTGGACTCGGGTGCGTCCCGCTCCTTCTTTCGAGACCGCACCACTCTTACGCCGCTCAGTCGGCCGGTTGCAGTCTCCCTTGCAGACCCCTCTGGGGGTCCTGTCCTTGCTAGCTTCTCCACTGTCCTACTGTGCCCAGCAGCCCCCTCTAGCACCCTGTCTGGTCTCTACCTCCCCTCGTTCTCTACGAATTTGGTGAGTGGAGCCTACCTACAGGATAGGGGGGTTGACCAGTTCACTCCCCCGAGTCAGCGAGTGACCCACTGCACGTGTGCTCGGACAGGCCGACACTTGGCCACGTTCACCCGTCGGCCAGGGTCGAGCCTGTACACCCTTACTACTAAGTCTCCTCCGACTGCTGAGTCTGGCCAGGTAACTGCGTCGATTCAGGTGTTTGCTGTAGCATCCAGGTCGGGTCATGAGTCTGCTCCCTGCTCGTGTCGTCTATTGTCCCACCAGACTCTCCTCTGGCACCACCGCCTTGGTCACCCCTCCCTGCCTCGTCTCCGAGGCATGGCCTCCCGTGTCCTTGTCTCTGGTCTCCCTCCATCTCTCCCTCCCCTACCTCCAGGGCTTGGCCCTACCTGCGTCCCCTGCGTCGAGGGGCGACAGCGCGCCGCCCCTCACTCCTCCGAGTTTCCTCCGACAGAGGCTCCGCTACAGACTCTCCACAAGGATATGTGGGGCCCCGCCCGCATCCGTGGGCAGGGGCACGAGCGGTACTTTCTGCTGGTGGTTGACGACTACTCGCGTTACACCACAGTCTTCCCCTTGCGCAGCAAGGGTGACGTCACTGAGGTGTTGATCGACTGGATCCGCGCAGCTCGTCTCCGTCTCAGAGAGAGTTTCGGCTCGGGCTTTCCTGTTCTGCGTCTACACTCGGACAGAGGCGGGGAGTTTTCCTCTGCCCGTCTGGGAGCCTTCTGTCGTGCACAGGGCATCCGCCAGACCTTCACGCTTTCGGCCTCTCCACAGCAAAATGGGATTGCTGAGCACCGCATTGGCATGGTCATGGACGTCGCTTGTACGTCCATGATGCATGCGGCTGCCCCCCATTTTCTGTGGCCGTTTGCGGTTCAGTACGCCGCGCATCAACTCAACCTTCAGCCCCGGATCTCCTTGCCAGAGACCTTCCCCGCCTTGCGGTGGACAGGGAAGGTTGGCGATGCGTCTGCGTTTCGGGTCTGGGGATCTCGGGCATTTGTCCACGACTTGTCTGCGGAGAAGCTGTCCCCCCGTGCAGTTCCTTGCGTCTTCCTTGGCTTCACCCGTGACGCGCCTGGGTGGCAGTTTTACCACCCCACCTCGCGCCGTATTCTGTCCTCCCAAGACGTCACCTTTGACGAGTCGGTGCCTTACTACCGTCTCTTCCCCTACCGCACTGTGCCCCTCCCCCCGCCGCCGCTCTTCCTTCGACCAGGTCCTCCCCCGGTAGACCCCCTCCCCTCTCAGGGTCCTGCCACGTCAGGTGTGTCCCAGGTAGACGTAGTCGAGCCTATCGAGGTAGCTGTTGACTCTTGTGCTGCTAGAGGTACTGAGCCTGCAGGTGCCGGGTCTGGGGGTGCTGAGTCTGGGGGTGCTGAGACTGGGGGTGCTGAGACTGGGGGTGCAGAGCCTGGGGGTGCTGGGTCTAGGGGTGCTGAGCCAGGAGGTGCTGAGCCTGGGGGTGCGGAGCCTAGGGGTGCTGGGTCTACTCGTGTGGCCGCCGGCGGTGCTTCGTCGAGGCGGGAGCCGCTCTCTCCACAGGAGCTGCGCGAGTGGTTTGTCCGCCGCTTGAGACGTGCTGCTGAGACTGGGGGTGCTGCTTGGACTACTGGAGTTGGTCCTACTTGAGCTGCTGGCGGTGCTGGTGCTACAGGAGGTGGAGCTGCTGGGGGTGTTGGCGCTGGTGTTTCTACTGGTGCTGGTGCGTCTGGGGGTGCTACTGACGCTACTTGTGCTGACGGTCCTACTCGAGTTGGTGCTGCTGGAGCTGGAGCTGCAGGGGGTGTTTGCGCTGGTGGTGCTGCTGGATCTGGTGCTTCTGAGGGTGCTGGAGTTGGTGCTGTTGGAGTTGGAGGTGCTGCTGGCGCTGGTGCTACCGCTGGGGGTACTGGTGCCGTCCTTGCTGATCCTGGAGGTGCTGAGCGGCCGAGGCCGTACTTCATTCTGCTCCTTGAGCAGGTTCTTGGTCTCCCGCCCTCTCCTGGTCCTGCTCCTCCCTTAGAGTGTCCACAGCCTGTCCAGTCGCAGTCACAGTTACAGCCCGCCTCCCCTCTCCTTGCTCCTTCTCCCTACATTGGTCCTACTGGGATCTTGCTGAGCGTCGTGAGCCTGCGTCTCGTCCTGCGTCGCCTGTTCGTGCTGCTCGCACTAGTCGTCGTGCTGCTCGCACTAGTCATCGTGCTGCGCGTCCGCGTGCTCCTGCGGTCCCCGGCACACACCAGATGGCACTGCGTCCTTCCACTGCTCCTCTGCGTGTCCCGTTGCCGTCTCCTCCAGAGTCCTCTCTTCCTTCTCTTGCTGACCCAGAGTCTGACTCCCTTCGTGCTGCTAGTCCTTCGGTCACGCGCCTTCTTGCTACTGTTGTCACTGACCCTTCCTTTGTGTCCATTGCTGCGTCTGCTCTAGTTGCTGAGCTTGTCGACTTCGCTGCTCGCTGTCGTCTAGACTACGCTGCCAGTCTCGTTGCTGAATCAGAGTCTGTCTGTCCTCCGTCCGTCAGGGGTGAGTGTGCTCTTAGCACGAACGTCCTTGAGGACAGGCAGGAGGAGTTCCAGTGCTTTGCGGCTGCTTTGCCCCATCTCGTGTCCACGCTGATTGCCCCTGAGGGAGACCCGGATGCACCAAACATCCCAACTCCTCGATCGTACGCTGAGGCGATCGAGGGTCCCTACTCCTCTTAGTGGCATTTAGCCATGGACGCAGAGATGGCTTCCTGGAAGTCCACAGGCACCTACGTCGACGAGGTTCCCCCACCTGGGGCGAACATCGTCAGTGGCATGTGGATTTTCAGGGTGAAGCAGCCGCCGGGTTCTCCGCGTGTCTTCAAGGCGCGTTCCGTGGCTCGAGGCTTCAGTCAGCGGCAGGGAGTTGACTACTTTCAGACCTTCTCTCCCACCCCGAAGATGACCACTCTTTGGGTGCTGCTGCACATAGCCGCTCAGCTCGACTACGAGCTTCACTCTCTTGAATTCAGCACAGCTTTCCTACAGGGCAGCCTGCACGAGGAGATCTGGCTGCGCCGCCCTCCTGGCTTCACTGGGTCGTTTCTTCCTGGTACCCAGTGGAGCCTCCGGCGGACAGTCTACGGTCTCCGCCAGGCGCCCCGTGAGTGGCACGACACATTGAGGACTACACTTGCGGCTCTTGGGTTTGCTCCTTCTACAGCCGACCCGTCGTTGTTTCTACGCACCGACACCTCTTTGCCGCCGTTCTACATCCTCGTGTATATCGACGACTTGGTCTTTGCCACTGCTGACACTACTGGACTCGCCCACGTGAAGTCCGAGCTGCAGAAGAGACACACGTGCACAGATCTGGGTGAACTGTGCAGCTACCTTGGCTTACGGATCACCCGGGACAGAGCACAGCGCACCATTACCCTGACTCAGTCACACATGGTGCAGCAGGTCCTTCAGCGCTTCGGCTTCACGTACTCCTTGCCTTAGGCCACTCCTCTGTCTACTCGCCACCCGCTCTCAGCTCTGCCTTCGGATGAGTCCGTAGAGTCGAGTGGCCCGTACCCAGATATTGTTGGCTGCCTCATGTACCTGATGACCTGCACACGACCTGACCTTGCATACCCTCTTAGCATCTTGGCACACTATGTTGCTCCTGGGAGACACCGACCAGAGCACATGGCTGCAGCGAAGAGGGTGTTGCGCTACGTGTGCAGTACGTCAGGCATGGGGCTAGTGCTTGGAGGGCAACGTTGACGCTTCCTCACAGGTCTCGCTGACGCTTCTTGGGCTGACGACCAGGCTCTGTAGCGGTCGTCACAGGGTTACACCTTCAGCTTTGGCTCCGGCTCTGTTTCGTGGCGGTCTACCCGCTCGTCTTCTGTTCTCAGCTCCAGCTGTGAGGCTGAGATCTACGCAGGGGCCATGGCTGCACAGGATCTACGCTGGCTCACCTACCTACTGACTGACCTAGGAGAGCCGCCTCGTTCTCCTCCGATTTTCGTACGTAGACAACAAGGCCATGCTGGCCTTGTGTCAAGAGCACAGACTGGAGCACAGAACGAAGCACATTGCTCTCCGCTATGTCTTTGTTCGTGAGCTGCAGCAGCGTGGTCAGCTCCCCCTCACCTACGTGGCCTCTGAGGCCAACACTGCTGATATCTTCACCAAGGCACTTCCTGTCAAACATTATATATGTTGTGGTTGTTTAGGCTACAGTGGGTTAGCCTATAGGGGGTACACAATTTTAGGGTTAGGTACTTGTACTCATTTCACTGTTAGTTCATTCATTCCTGTTCAGTTATTCTAACATGGTATAGAGCAGGTCCTTCCTAGGACCGAACTGTTAAGGGCCCACCACTACCTTCCTACCTACCTACGCGCCTACCTACCTACCTACCTAGGGCGCCTCGGTTTTTTCACGGCCACCTAAGGTACCGACGGCCCGCCCCTAGAGGCCCCTTGACGGCCCCGCGCTTACCTCTCTAACGGCCCCGTCGACCCCTAGTGGCCCCGTTCGGCCCCGCGCCCACCGTCTTAGCGGCCCCGTTAAGGTTTCAAACGGCCCCGTTAAGGCCCCGTCAAGGCCCCGATCGGCCCCGCGCCTACCGTCCTAGCGGCCCCGAACAGCCCCGTCGACCCCTAGTGGCCCCGTAAGGCCTCGCGCCGACCGTCGTGGCGGCCCCGTTGACCCCTAATAGGCCCTGTTAAGGCCCCAAACGGCCCCGCGCTTACCTCCTTAAGGCCCCAAACGGCCCCGTCGGCCCCGTCCTTACCTCCTTAGCGACCCCAAACGGCCCCGTTAGGCCCCGCGCTCGCCTCCCTAAGGCCCCAACCGGCCCCGTCGGCCCCGTGTGGCCCCGTTAGGCCCCACACTCACCGTCCTAGCGGCCCTGTCGACCCCTAAACGGCCCCGCGCTTACCTCCCTAGCGGCCCCGTCGACCCCTACAAGGCCCCGAACGGCCCGGGCTTACCTCCCTACGGCCCCAAACGGCCCCGTTGGCCCCGCGTCCACCGTCCCTAGAGGCCTCGAGCGGCCTGGTACCGCCACAGCCCGGGACTGAACCGAGCCGCGCGACAGAACCAAGCCGCGCGACCCGAGCCGAGCCGCGCGGACCCAGCCGAGCCGCGCGACCCGACCCGAACCGAGCCGACCCACCCGAGCCGAGCCGCTCTGCCCGAACTGAACCGCCGTACCTGCTTCTTCTACTGCTACTGCTGCTACTTCTACTGCTCCTATGGCTAGCCCACAGGTTCTAGCGTTTGATACTGAGGGCCGCCCAGTGAAGTTTGACACCTGGCTAGATGACCTGCACCTCTACCTACAGCTCACAGCCAAGGATGACATCTCACTGTACGATCACGCCCTAGGCCATGTCACTGCCCCTGCTGCTACTGCTGACAGCACTGCTCGCTCACAATGGCAGACTCGTGATGCCCACGCTCGCTTCGCTATTCGCAACTCCCTGCCAATAGACGAACGTGAGCACTTTGGCCAGCACAAGACTGCACAGGCACTGTACACAGCTGTAGTTGCTCGCTACTCCTCACCTGCCTCTGCCACACTAGGCCGTCTCTCCCTCCCCTACCTGTTCCCCGACCTGGCCTCTCTTCACACAGTCGCTGACCTCATCACGCACCTCCGTACTAGTGAGGCCCGCTTCCGTGCCGCCATGCCCGCTGAGTTCCTTGCCACGCACCCCCCTCCACTCTGGCTCACTCTCTACCACCTAGTCACCCGCCTCCGTGACACACTTCGTGCTGTCAGGGACCACTTCCTAGCTCGCTGCCCCACTGAGCTCACCATTGCCCTCCTCGAGAAGGAACTGCTTGCAGCTGAGACTAGCATAGTCGCTGTAGGTGCCTCTCGTGGCGACCCCCGTACCCCGTTCTTTGAGGGGTGTTCTCCTTCCCCCCTTCTTCCCTCTGTCGCCTCTGCTGCTGCTCTCGACCTTCTTGGTGCTGAGAAGGTCGGCGCTGCGTCTGCTTCGAGCGGGCGCCGCAGCGGCAAGGGCAAAGGGGGCAAGGGTGGTGGTGGTGACGGCGGGGGAGGCGGCGGTGGGGGCGGTGGAGGCGGCGGGAGTGGTGGCACGACTGGGGGGACTAGTGGCAGCGGTGGGGGTGGTGGCGGCAGCGGCGGGGGAGGTGGCAGGGGCGGAGGCGGTGGTTGGGGTGGCGGTGGACGAGGCGGCGGCAGGGGTTGGGGTGGTCGAGGAGGTGGCGGCGGTGGTGGTGGCCGTGGAGGCGCTGGCGGTGGCCAGGGCCAGCAGCACACTCCTTCGCCCCAGGAGGTCCGTGAGTGGTACTCTCAGCACGGGGGTGGGGGTGGTCTTAGCTGCACGTACGTCATTCGCACTAGTGACCGCACTGGTCAGCAGTGTGGACGACCGCACGCCACACAGCGCTGCTTCGCTTGTCTCGACGACGCTTGGCGTGTTCAGTTCCCTTAGGCCACTGAGCTGCCCCGCTGGTTTGATCTCCTGAAGAAGGGGATGGATATCTATGCTCTAGACTTTGATGCTATTCTATCTGCTATGTATGTGATGTCTACTAGTGGAGAGGGTGCTGAGTACTTGTGTGTGCCGCCCGACCCGTTTATTAGGGCCAGTGCGTCTGCCGCTCCAGGTACTCGCGTGTCGGCTACCCCAGGTGCTTGTGAGGCAGCTGCTCTAGGTGCTTGTGTATCTGCCCCCCTTGGTACTGAGTTGACTGCAGCACTGCACACCTTGACACTGGACTCAGGTGCTTCTCGCTGCTTCTTTCGTGACCGCACTGCCCTTGAGCCGCTTGCTCGGCCAGTTGCTGTCTCCCTTGCTGACCCCTCTGGGGGTCCGGTCATTGCGACCTCTTCCACTGTCCTTCCCTGTCCTGCGGTCCCGTCGGGCACACTGTCAGGTCTCCACCTCCCCTCGTTCTCTACAAACTCGGTGGCAGGATGTGCGCTCCAGGACGGGGGTGTTCACCAGTTCACCCCTGCCTACGAGCGCGTGACACACTGTACGTGTGCTCGTACGGGCCGTCACTTGGCTACCTTCACTCGGCAGCCGGGGTCGGACCTGTACACACTCACTACTGAGTCCCCTCAGGTAGCTGCGTCTGCGTCTGCGTCCGCGTCAGGTCTGCTGTCGGCCCCCTGCTTGTGTCGCTCTCTGGCACACGAGACTGTCCTCTGGCACCACCGCCTTGGCCACCCGTCTGTGCAGCGGCTTCGTGCCATGCACTCCCGGTACCTTGTCTCTGGCCTGCCCAGGGTCCTTCCTCCCCTCCCGCCCTCCCCTGCTCCTACCTGTCTCCTTTGTGTCGAGGGACGGCAGCGCGCCGCTCCTCAATCCTCCTCGTTTCCCCCGACAACTGCTCCCTTGCAGACGCTCCACATGGACGTGTGGGGCCCAGCCCGCGTCCGTGGTCAGGGTCAGGAGAGGTACTTCCTGATAGTTGTTGACGACTACTCGCGCTACACCACGGTCTTCCCCTTGCGCGCCAAGGGTGAAGTCCCTGATGTCTTGATCCCTTGGATCCGCAGAGCCCATCTCCAGCTCAGCGAGCGTTTTCGCTCGGACTTTCCTGTCCTGCGCTTGCACTCTAACAGAGGTGGTGAGTTCTCCTCCGACCTCTTGGCAGCCTACTGTGCTGAGCACGGCATTGAGCAGTCGTTCACGCTTCCGGCCTCTCCACAGCAGAATGGGGTTGCAGAGCGCCGCATTGGCCTGGTCATGGAGGTCGCCCGTACCTCCTTGATCCATGCGGCTGCCCCCCACTTTCTGTGGCCGTTTGCGGTCCGGTACGCTGCGCATCAGCTCAACCTCTGGCCCGGTGTCTCCTTACCGGAGACCTCGCCCACGCTGCTGTGGACGGGGGAGGTTGGCGATGCGTCGCGTTTCCAGGTCTGGGGATCTCGAGCTTTTGTCCGCGATACGTCTGCGGACAAACTCTCCTCCCGTGCTGTTCCCTGCGTCTTCCTTGGCTTTGTCCCGGACGCGTCTGGTTGGCAACTTTACCACGCCACCTCGCGCCGAGTCTTGCCCTCTCAGAACGTCACTTTTTACGAGTCCGTCCCCTACTACCGCCTCTTCCCCTACCGCACTGCGCCGCTCCCCCCCCCCGCCTCTCTTCCTCGCCCCAGGTGCTACTGTTGTAGACCCCCTCCCCCCTCAGGGTGCCGCTCCCTCAGGTGTGTCTCAGGTAGACCCGGTTGAGCCTGTTGAGGTAGCTGTCGACTCTCGTCCTGCTGGGGGTGCTGAGCCTCGGGGTGCTGAGCCTGGGGGTGTGGAGCCTGGGGGTGTGGAGCGTGGGGGTGTGGAGCGTGGGGGTGTGGAGCCTGGGGGTGCTGAGCTTGAGGGTAGTGAGCCTGGGGGTGTGGAGCCTGGGGGTGCTGCGCTTGGGGGTGCTGAGCCTGGGGGTGCTGAGCCGTAGAGTCCGGAGTCTGGGGGTTCTGGGTCTGGAGGTACTGGGCCTGGGAGTCCTACACCTGGAGGAGCCCTCTCCTCGGAGCAGCTGCGTGAGTGGTACCTACAGTACTGCAGCCTCAAGAGAGGTGCCGCTCGAGCCGGGCGTGCTGCTGGGACTGGTGCTAGTGCTTCTCCTCCCAGTCGGGAGCTCCCCTCCCGTGAGCGGATCCGTGAGTGGTACGAGCAGCACTGCACTCTTCGGAGTGGCGTGCCTCGTGCTGCGGACCCGGGCGTTGGAGCTGCTGCTGGTGCTGAGGACCCAGGTGTTGGAGCTGCGGCTGGTGCTGCGGACCCGGACGTTGGAGCTGCTGCTAGTGCTGCGGACCCGGGCGTTGGAGCTGCTGCTGGTGCTGCGGACCCAGGTGTTGGGTTTGCGGCTGGTGCTGCGAACCCGAGCGTTGGCGCTTCTACTGGTGCTGGGGACCCAGCTGTTGGAGCTGCTGCCGGTGCTACGGACCCTAGTGCGGGTGTCCCTGCTGGTTCTGGTGTCGCTGCACGGTCACGGCCGTACTTCGTTCTGCTCCTTCAGCAGGATCTTGGTCAGCTCCCTCCTCCTTGTCCTCCTCCCTCCTTAGCGTGTCCTCCGTCTGCCCAGCTGCAGTCGCAGTTACCGTCTGCCTCCTCTCTCCTTTGTCCTGCTCCTTACACTGGTCCGACTGGAGGTCTTACTGAGCGTCGTGAGCGTGAGTCTCGTCTTGTGTCGCCTGAGTCTCATCCTGCGTCGCCTGTTTGTCCTGCTTTCACTGGTAGTCGTGTCCAGCGTCAGCATCTTCTTGCTGTCCCAGGCACTCACCGGATGGCCCTTCGTCCCTCCACTGCTCCACAGCGTGTCCCGCTGCCGTCTCCTCCTGCTTCCTCTCTTCCTGCTCTTGCTGACCCTGGGTCAGACTCTCTTCGTGCTGCCAGTCCTACTGTCACACGTCTCCTGACTACTGTTGTCACTGACCCTTCCTTTGAGTCTGCTTCTGCGTCTCCCTTAGTTGCTGAGCTTGTCGACTTTGTTGCCACCTGTCGTCTAGACTACGGTGCTAGCCTGGTTGCTGAGTCTGAGTCTGTCTGTCCTCCGTCCGTCGGGGGTGAGTGTGCTCTTGGCACTGACGTCCTTGAGGACAGGCAGGAGGAGTTTGAGTACTTTTCTGCCGCTTTGCCCCATCTCGTGTCCATGCTTGTTGCCCCTGAGGGAGACCCGAATGCACCAGACATCCCGACCCCACGCTCTTACACAGAGGCGATGGCCAGTCCCTACTCCTCTCAGTGGCAGTCGGCCATGGACACAGAGATGGCTTCCTGGAAGTCTACAGGCACCTACGTTGACGAGGTTCCCCCACCTGGGGCGAACATCGTCAGTGGCATTTGGATTTTCAGGGTGAAGCGGCCGCCGGGCTCTCCACCTGTCTTCAAGGCGCGTTACGTTGCACGAGGCTTCAGTCAGCGAGAGGGAGTTGACTTCTTCCAGACCGTCTCCCCGACCCCGAAGATGACCACTCTTCAGGTTCTGCTGCATGTCGCCGCTCAGCGTGACTACGAGCTCCACTCGCTTGACTTCAGCACTGCTTTTCTACAGGGCAGCCTGCACGAGGAGATCTGGCTGCGCCGTCCACCTGGCTTCACTGGGTCGTTCCCTCCTGGTACCCAGTGGAGCCTCCGACGGCCAGTCTACGGTCTCTGCCAGGCGCCTCGTGAGTGGCACGACACACTGAGGACTACACTTGCGGCTCTTGGGTTCGCGCCTTCTACTGCTGACCCGTCACTTTTTCTACGCACCGACACCTCACTGTCGCGGTTCTACGTCCTTATGTACGTCGACGACTTGGTCTTTGCCACTGCTGACACTACGGTACTCGCCCACGTGAAGTCGGAGCTGCAGAAGAGACACACGTGCACAGACCTGGGTGAACTGACAAGCTATCTTGGCTTGCGGATCACCCGGGACAGAGCACGCCGCACCATCACCTTGACTCAGTCACACATGGTGCAGCAGGTCCTTCCGCGCTTCCGCTTCACGTACTCCTCGCCTCAGCCCACTCCTCTGCCTACCGGTCACTCGCTCTCAGCTCTGCCTTCGGATGAGTCCGTAGAGTCGAGTGGCCCGTATCCAGAGCTTTTGGGTTGCCTCATGTACCTGATGACCTGCACTCGACCTAACCTTGCATACCCTCTCAGCATTCTTGCACGCTATGTCGCTCCTGGCCGTCACCGGAAGGAGCACATGGATGCAGCTAAGAGGGTGTTGCGCTACTTGTGCAGTACATCGGGCATGGGGCTAGTGCTTGGAGGGCGAGTCCCAGTTGTTCTCACTGGGCACTCAGATGCTTCTTGCGCAGACGACCAGGCTACTCAGCGGTTGTCTCAGGGCTACTCCTTCAGTCTTGGCTCTGGTTCAGTTTCTTGGCGTTCTACTCGCTCTTCTTCTGCTCTCAGCTCTAGTTGTGAGGCTAAGATCTGCGCCACAGCCATGGCGGCCCAGGAGCTACGCTAGCTCACCTACTTGCTGACCGACCTTGGAGAGCAGCCTCGTTCTCCTCCAGTGCTGTACGTCGACAACAAGGCAGCCATTGCCTTGTGTTAGGAGCACAGACTTGAGCACAGAACGAAGCACATTGCTCTGCGGTACTTCCTTGCTCGAGAGCTGCAGCAGCGTGGTCAGCTTTGCCTGCGTTACGTGGCCTCTGAGGCCAACACTGCTGATGTGTTCACCAAGGCGCTTCAGCCTTGTGACCATCAACGCTTTTGCACTCTTCTAGGCCTTGTGCCTACTGGACCTCACTTGCTTACTTCTTGAGTCTGTTTGTACTGTGATCTCTATATATATATACCTGCATGTTTACTCTTACTAGGTTGTGATCCTTGTACCTTTTGCTCTATTATAAACCTGCATGTGAACTGGTCTTGTGACCACTTGCTTGTGCTCGGAATTTGTGTGGTATCCTTGAGATCCACCCTGAGCTTGTTTTGCCTTGCTTGCCTTGACTGGTCTTGTGACCCCTAGTTCTCTCCCACTTCGCCTATGGGGGTGTGTCAAACATTATATATGTTGTGGTTGTTTAGGCTACAGTGGGTTAGCCTATAGGGGGTACACAATTCTAGGGTTAGGTACTTGTACTCATTTCACTGTTAGTTCATTCATTCCTGTTTAGTTATTCTAACACTTCCGCCTTGTGATCATCAGCGCTTCTGTACTTTGCTAGGTCTTGTGCCTACCTGGCCTCACTTGCTCATTTCTTGATCTTGTTTGTACTGTCCTCTTTCTATACCTGCACTTGCTTGTTTACCTTTCTATATATGATATTGCATGTGAACTGGCCTTGCGGCCTTATTCTTGTGCTCGGTTTGTGTGGTGACTTTGTGATCCACCCTGAGCTTGCTTTGCTTTGCTTGACTGGTCTTGTGACCACTTGTTCTCCCCCACTTTGCCCATGGGGGTGTGTCAGAACATTATAGCTTATACATTTGTGTAGGCTGTAGTGGGGTAGCCCATAAGGGGTACAACCCAATTAGGGTTAGTACTTGTACCCAACTCTTTCATAGTTCAATTATTCTCTCGTTTCAATCTTCACAGTACCGTATTCTCCCAGATAAAACACCCCCCCGTAATTGTACACCCCCGGGTAGCTAATACGGGGTGGGTGTTATATCCGACCCCGTTTGTACTATACCCCCCCTTTTGGGGTGATTTTCTATAACACCCCCCTTTTTTTATAGATTCATATTTTAGCTGTTATCGAGTCCGATTCCTTACGGGAAGATATCGCGAGAATTGCTCCCTAGGTGAAATTTCGCGTGTACTCTCACTTAGAATCTGCGAAGATTTCCCCCCTCCCACAATCTTGATGTCGCCACGCTGGCGAATCTTCCGCTGCAAGTGGCCCAATAGGTGAAAATCACCTTCTCACATGAGGCACAGACACGTGACCAAACCAGTCAAGAAGTGACTGGTACAGTAAGAACGCACCACTGTGCGCGATTCTGGCCTCGGCGGTTGCATGAACCCTCGCCACGCAATTGGCTTTGTTTTCACCCTATCAAGTGCCAGAATTGCCCACTCGAATTCGCCACGTGGCAGAGTCCAGTGGGGGGTCACGCTATCCTCGTATACTCGGTTTTGCGGCACTGGTCAACATTCTTGAAGTGGAGTCAGGCCCTTGATTTTGTTTCACATCTTTTCTACTTGATAGAAAATATACCATATAATACGACCCGGGTATTATGTAGGATTTTCCTTTGAGGAGACCCCTCCCCCCCATTTTTTCCCAGTGGTTTTCATAATACCCTAGGGTGTTTTATCCGGAAGAATACGGTATGAGGTGGAGTGAATGCTTCAATATGAATGTCAAAATGCATCATGCAGCAACAGAGGTTGATGGGGTCGTTGAAACAGCGAAAACATGCTGCCCCAAAGACGATTAACAACCTTTAATTGCATACATAACACACACTAACACCACACTTTGAAACACATATCCCACAAACACGAATGCAAGCGCACGTAAAACCCCACATTGAATCAAACACTATGACAAGACATGAACACACACCCACACAAAAGCACCCGCACCGCACACACATACATACACAAATATGATTGAGATCAGACAAGCATAACAAAGAGTTGCAATAAGTTAATTATGTATCAATCACTGCTACCTTGTCCCCGCCTTACTCCCCCTTTCTGCCTTCCTTCCTCTCCCTCAACCATCGAAATCTCCTCCCACCCTTTTCCACATTGTCTTCTCTCTCGATCCCTCCCTGCTCCCCACAACGCGTCTCGCACACCTTGCTAAACAAACAGGTCAAGTAGAAAAATGATTGTAGTCGGAAAACGGAGTGAACTATTCAATGACGAACACGCACTTGATTGTGAAATGCAACTTGAAAGAAATATGATAAGTACAAAAGAAAACCGAATTCGACGACTCACAAGCGTGGTTCGAAGCATAGATCCCCTGGGGTCACACACACCACGCTGGTGTGCAGCAAGGCTCCAGCGAGCAAGGTGCCTTGGTGCAACGAGCTGGGCATCCCCATGCTACAACGTGCCAGAGAGTTGCAGCAAGGCACTGGCAGAGGAGCAAGCGGGCTGCCGTAACAAGGCGTGAGCTCACTGCAGCAACGCGTGAGCTCACTGCAGCAAGGCGTGAGCTCACTGCAGCAAGGCGTGAGCTCACTGCAGCAAGGCGTGTGTTAGGGTTGGTTCGCCCAACCACGGAACCTATGGTGAAAGTCTCTACAACGGCGGAACGACGGCGAAATGGAAGCGCATGGATGATTCTAGGTGAAACGGTGGAAATCGGCCTATGGCGTGAGAAGGGAGAGAGAAATCGAGAAGGAATGTGTGAGAAGGTGGAAGAAGCATCGAGATTGAAGTTGGCGAGGTGAAATTGTGGTTCGAGCTCGAGGCGTGTTCGAGAAGGTTCCAGATTTGGTCTTGAGGAGTGTTCACCGGATTCGCTTCGGTTGCGTGTGCGACTCGGGGTGAAACGAGGCGCACGCGGCTACTTGGGAAACAAGTAAAGTTATGAATCACATTTTGTGTCTTACCTGACTATAAAACTGCTTGTACTCATTCTGGAAATCATACCAATCAGATTCTGAAAATTGGTGAAGTGTGTATTGACAACTTCAAGCAGAGCTGGGCATATCATTGGATTTGGGAGATTGTGGAGAACACGATAGGCGATAGCAAGTAGACTTTTGCCGACTAAGGTGCTTACGATCCTAAGAGCATGAGCTCACTGCAGCAAGGCGTGAGCTCACTGCAGCAAGGCATGAGCTCACTGCAGCAAGGCGTGGGCTCACTGCAGCAACGCATGAGCTCACTGTAGCAACGCGTGAGCGTGTGCACAAATTTACGAGCGTGCTGCCGCAACAAGGCTGCTGCAGGAATTTGCCAGCGCCGCAAACAAGGCAGCAGCGCACAAGCCGCCAGCATGTTACAAGGTGCCAGCGCGCTATGAGGGCACCTGCAAGGCGCCAGCACGTAAGGCGCCAACGCGTTAGGTGCCAGCGCGTAAGGCGCCAGTGCGTTAGGCGCCAGCGCGTTAGGCGCCAGCGCGCTAGGCCCCGGCGCATTAGGCACCAGCGTGCTATGCGCGAGTGCACTAGGCGCCAGCGCGTTAGGCGCCAGCGCAGCAAGCGCCAGCGCGCTAGGCGCTAGCGCTCTAGGCGCCTGTGCATTAAGCGCGAGCGCGCTAGGCGCTAGCGCGCTATGCGCCAACGCGCTAGGCGGCATCGCGCTAGGCGCGCTCTAGGCGCCAGCGCGTTAGGCGCCAGCGCGTTTGGCGACAGCCTATTAGGCGCCAGCGCGCTATGCGCCTGCGTGCTCGCTCCCGTGCACACACACTCCCTCACACTCCCTCTCTCCCCTTCTTAAAATGGAGGCACAATGCTAAGAGGAGACCAATCAGCATTGAGAACTTACGAGGAAAGTGGAAAAAATAGGACATTTCGGAGAGAGTAGCAAACACACCTGATACAACCGTCCTAAGAAAACAATGTGTGGTCGTGCAGCAACTCACCAAAGGCGCCGGCGGGAAGGGAGGGAGAGGCGACAACGAGGAGGAAGGGAGAGCGGCGGCGGGGAGGGAGGGAGAGGCGATGGTGGGGGGTGAGGTGAGGCGACGGCGGGGAGTGAGGGAGAGGTGACGGCAAGGTGGTTCTAAGGAAACGAGTGGGAAGGTATTTGGGGTGGGAAGAATAAGGGGAGATCAGAGTCGAGCAGGTGCTTGATTTCAAGAAACGGGACTCCCCAGGGAGCAGAGTTGACAGTGGGGAAAGGTTTGGTTGGGTTTGTGTAGCGCTGGCAAGAAAATTTTCTGCCAACGAGGCACGAACCAGTTTTCACAATCGAAATACACCAGTTCCTTTGTACTCGCCAAAATCCAGAAATTTGTAGATGCTTATTCTAAGCTGTTTGTGACACACAATGTTAGGCTCGACGGCCTAAATCCGCTAAAGAATTAGCGGGGTCGACTAAGTCGAGGATGAAACGCGGCGGAAGACTTTGGCGAAGGAACTATTGGCGAAATAGGCGAAGAAGTTACTGAGTAATTGAAGAAGAGTTGAATGAGAATTGGTTGATAATGGCAAGTACAAGCAAGGTTGATATAGCATGCAAGATCGAATGTCGGAAAGTACTTCGTGGGACTAGGAATTGAAGGCAAGAAAGGTAGAGTGCCACGTGGCACTAGGAAATCAAGGAAGATAAGGATAAGGGTGAGTTGGAAAGTACTGTTCGGAATGAACAGTAAATCCCCCCTTAACACTACCCCCCTCCCAAAGAGGCGACGTCCGCGGCGCCTGCAGACTGGAGGTACGCTTGGAGGCAAACGTTGTCGGGAGATAGCGAGGACGAAGGAACCCAGCTGTCGTCTGCTGCGTCGTAACCACGCCAACGAACCAAGAAGTCAATGAAAGAGACACCCCCCTGGAGACGGCGACGGTGCCTGAGGATGCGCTGGATCTGGTAGTCGGGCTCGTCGGTGTCAACAGCTACCGGCAGTGGAGTGCGGTCACGGCCCGAGAAGGTGGCATTGGGATCGGTGTAAGGACGAAAAAGCGACACGTGGAATGACGGGTGCATGCGGAAATGAGCGGGAAGGCGAAGGCGGTATGTGACTGGACCTAGTGCGCGCTCAATGATGAATGGACCAATGAAACGTGGATGAAGCTTGCTGTCCTGTGGCAGTCGGAGATTGCGGCTATCCAAGAGAACACGGTCGGCGACTGTGAACGACACCTCACGACGACTGCGGTTGGTGGTGCATGCCATGCGTGCATTTGCGAGCTCAAGGTGCTTCCTCACGTGATCATGGATGAATGTGAGATGCTGGTGGAAGTTGTCCGCATGAGGGACAGTGGGTGTGAGATCGATACGAGTGGGGACATTGAGGTGCTGACCGTACAGTGCGAAGAACGGTGATATGCCTGTGGATGAGTGGTGCGTGTTGCTGTAGGCAAACTCGGCCATGCTCAACTTCTTGTCCCATGCGGCTGCGTCGTGCATCGTGATGCTGCGAAGAATCTGCTCCAAGGTCTGGTTCACACGCTCGGTTTGTCCGTCTGTCTCTGGATGGTACGCAGACGACATGGCTAAGCGAGTCCCAAACAGTGCGAAAAGCTGCTTCCAAAACTTCGAAGTGAAACGAGGGTCGCGATCTGAGATGATGGAATCTGGAACCCTGTGCAGTCGGACTACGTTATCTACGAACAGTGTCGCAGCTTCCTCTGCTGTGACCTTGCCATGCATGGGGATGAAGTGCGCTGCTTGAGAGAACTTGTCGACTACAACGAAGATGGCGTCGTGACCCCTAACTGTGCACGGTAAAGCCATGATGAAATCCATGGTGACTACCTGCCAAGGGCGGTCGGGCGGTGGAATCGGCTGCAAGAGTCCTGCTTTGCGCTGGCGAGAGGACTTCGTACGCTTACACGCGTCGCACGAGCGAACGTAATCCTCTACGTCTGCTGCAAGCCCGGGCCAGTAGTACGTGCAACTAAGCGTCTTAGCCGTCTTATCTGCTCCAAAGTGACCTGCACTAACTACGTCGTGCGCCTCTGAGAGAAGGAGCTGTTGAAGAGGGCGGTAGGCTGGAACCCAAATCCGTGTGGTACCCTTCCGTATGTAGACACTACCCCGCACCTTTGCTGTGAGAAGAGTGCTGTGAGAAATGGGTGGCTGGCAGTGACTGTGAGACTAGCGAGCTGACAACTAGGGCGAGTGAGTGGATCTGCAGGGTTGCGCACGCCTGCCTTGTACTCTATCCTGTAGTGGAAACTCCCCTCCATGAACTCCATCCATCTAGCCTGGCGACGACTCAGCTGCGGCTGCGACTTGAGAAAGCGAAGCGAGCAATGGTTCGTGCGTATAACACTATCTGCCCCCTCTAGGTAGCACCTCCACACCTTATACGCATGGATGATCGCGAGCGCCTCCTTGTCGTGGATCGGATAGTTCAGCTCGGCTCCCCTAAGCTTGCGCGACTCGTACGCTATCGGCTGCAACCCGCGGCCCTGGTCCTGAAGAAGCACTGCTCCTATGGCCTGATCTGAAGCGTCGGTCACTACGACGTATGGGCGAGTGGGATCAGGGTACGACAATGTCGGTGAAGACGTGAGCGACTACTTCATCTGCTCGAACGCCTGCTGCTGCGCTGGACCCCAAACGTACTCTACGCCCTTTCGAAGTAGGTCGGTGAGTGGACTAGCGATCGATGCATAACCCTGAACGAAACGACGGTAATAATTTGCGAATCCGAGGAAGCTCTGCAACTCCTTGACTGAGGTCGGTGCCACCCAATCCTGTATTGCTGCGACCTTCTTTGGGTCGGTCCTAATGCCACTAGCGGATACGACGTGACCTAGAAACTCGACCTCGGGGAGGAAGAACTCGCACTTTGACTGCTTCGCATACAACTGCTCCCTCCTCAAGTCCTCAAAGACCTTCTGCAAGTGCTGCACGTGCTCCTCTTTCGTCTTGGAAAAGACTAAGATGTCGTCTAGGTAGACTACAACGAACGAACCTAAGAACTCCGAGAGGACTGTGTTTATGAGCGTCTGAAACGTTGCTGGGGCGTTGGTCAAACCGAACGGTAGAACTCTAAACTCATACAACCCCTGCTTCGTACAAAACGCCGTCTTGTGCTGGTCCTCTAGAACTACGCGAATCTGGTGGTAACCCAAACGAAGGTCGATCTTTGAGAAGACTCTAGCGCCCTGCACTGCATCGAGAAGATCCTCTACTCTCGGCACTGGGAATCTATTCTTGACGGTGGTGGCGTTCAGTGCGCGGTAATCGATGCACATCCGTAACCCTCCATCTTTCTTGGGTGCAAAAAGTATCGGTGCTGCCCAAGGCGATCTAGATGGCCATATGAACCCCTGCGCGAGAAAGTGCCTAACCTGCTGCGGCATCTCTTCTGTCTCCGCTGGACTCAACCTCCACTGAGGCTTTGCTACTGGCCTGCTCCCCGGCTCCAACTCTATTCGATGGTCTACTGCTCGGCTGGGAGGTAACCCTGGGGGCAACTCGTCGGGGAAGACGTCTGCGAACTCTGCTAATAGTGCACTCACCTCAGCAGGAAGAGTCGCCTTCGCACCAACTGCTGCACTCCCTCCTTTCCCCTCCTCAGCTTCCACCTCCTCAAGGAAAACCGCAAAGATCCGCGCCGCACGCTTCACTAACTGTCGCACACGAACAGCATTAATGACAGCTATGGAGGATGTGGCCGCATCGCTCCACTGTGGCAGCTCCCATAACTCGCCATCTACCTTGACGCTGCAACTTCCCTGAACCCAATCGAACTGAGTACTAACCGTGCGTAGCCAATCTCTCCCAAAGATAAAATCGTATCCGTCCAGCGTCGCAGAGTTGAAATCACGCCTAACTGTGATCGGTTCTAGCACTACGCGCAACTTGCGGATGATCGGTCCTATGTGAAGCGGCGTCCCATCTACCATGCGTGCATCCTTGAAGTTGACTACCGGATCTGCTTCGAGATGGAGACGACTAACTAGCGATGAAGACACGAACGAGTGGCTAGCTCCGCTATCTACGAGAATCTTAACAGGAACTCCGCGAAGCTTCCCTAGAAGCACGACTGGTCGGTCAACAGTGTCTACCTCGTTCTCCGTAGATGACTGCTGCAAAGCCGTCTCCTCTACGTTGGTAGACGTGGCGGGTACGGGAACCTCCACACCAGCTAGTGACCCGCTATCTACTGGCGGTCTCCGTTTCTCTGCTGCCGCTCCTTAAGCTGTGGGCAGTCCCGCTTCATGTGTCCCGGCTTTTTGCAGTAGTGACAGTTCCCCCTAAAACCCATCTTCTGTGAGCCGTCACTGTTAACTGCACCAATCTCCATGGGCGACGGTCCGTCCCTCGATCAAGCATCGTTGACCGGTCTGTTGTATCCCCTATCGCGATCGTCACGACCCTGTCGGCTTCATACTGCGTCGACGCGTTCTGCTGCTGCGACAACCGACTCCAAGGTGGACAGCCCGTGAATCGCTATAACTTCCACTATGTCCAGTTTTAATCCTTCGAGGTAGCGATCGCGCATCTCTGCTTCCGTCATGTCGTCTATCTCGTTGGAAATGCTCAAGAACCGTCGTGTGTACTCCTGGACATTTCCTATCTGTCGGAAATGACACAGACGCTTCCTAGCAGCTTCGGAGGCATTCACCAAATCGAACCTACTTTTCAGCGCCGCTTCAAATCCTTCCCATGTGGTCGGCACCGTGGTAACACCTAAACCAAAACTCCCTAAGCTCGAAGTTGCAGCTGCATGCCCCACGCCCTGTTGATGTCCGTCTGTCTGAGCCCTTCTTACAACAGTTTGCGTGAGTTGGCGCCACCACTCCAAGGCCGAGCCCCTCAGCAGCGTAACGGAGTACTCGATCCGCTGCAATGACTCAACCCAGCTCCCCTCTTCTTAATCCTCTTCTCTCCCTCTTACCACACTGTTAGTGTTAGCCTTCAATCTCACACTTTGTACTTTGTATTTTCTCTTGTAGTTTGCACATTGTGTTTGGTTGAGTGTACACCTATATCCCAACCAAACCCAAATGTAATCTCCAAGCAATCTCCAACCCACCAACTGGAGATTGCCTTGGGATTACCCCCAATCCCTAGAGATTGCCCCCGATTCCCTTCCCCATCCATTCCCTCCCCTTCTTAGATGTACTTAAAGAGCTTCAAGCTCATTACTAATTCATCGCTTCTAAGCCTAAGTTCTCACATGGTATTAGAGCCCGTCAACCGCACACGCGGATTGTGATCCTCTTATCTCTGCGAATGTTCATCCCGCAAACCTCGGCAGAACCACCTTCAATCTCGTCGCCGATGATTCGTGACATTCGTGGGCGGAAATTCTCCCGCAACACTTTCCCGTCACTTTCGACGACATCTACTAGTTCACTGGTAAGCGCATCGTCGGTGCTATAACCTACCGCTCGTTCTTTCGTCAACGTCATCGCGCCATTTCTTCTTCTCGTCGGGTCGCCGCCCGTCGCCCTGCAGCTTCTCGTCGGGCCACCGCCCGTCGCCCCGCAGCTTCTCGTCGGGCCGCCGCCCGTCGCCCTGCAGCTTCTCGTCGGGCCGCCGCCCGTCGCCCCGCAGCTTCTCGTCGGGCCGCCGCCCGTCGCCCTGCAGCTTCACCTTCGAGCTGCCGCCCGTCGCTCCGCATCTGCACTCCTACCCCAATTCCCCCCACCTTCCCGTAGCTGAATAGGTGCAGCAGCGCAGCCGAGCAGCCGTGTAGCCGCGAAGCCGAGCAGCAGCGTAGCCGCGAAGCTAAGGGTGGTGTGTGGGGGGGTGTGTGGGATTAGAGTTAGTACTACGGAAATCGGCCGATTCAACCTAATTTTGACGGCCTGAAAAAACTCTCTACAAAGCATTCCGATGCGGCCGACATTGACGATTTCTCCTATTCGAACCCGTCGGATTTCGGAATCGCTGCACTGCGCGCCACTCTTAAGTCACCGAAGTGACTATCGGTGACTTAAGAACGGCGCTCCGCGCGAGACATTAAGGGGCCTTCATCATGGCATTCTCCTCGTCCACCATGGCCAACCCCATCACCCCGCTCCACCTTGAAGCCGATGGCTCTAGCTCCAACTTCAAGGCATGGAGCTACGGGGTTGACAAGCATATCCTGAGTCGTGACGTGCAGGGATTGGACCTCAAGGACGTTCTCCTCAACCGTGGCAAGGGAAAACAGCCCCCTTCCCCCCTTGAGCCGACCGAATCCGCTAGTGGTACTGACATGAGGGCGTACGAGGAAGCTGTTGAGAAGTACCGGAAATGGAAGAAGGCAGATGCTGCTATCATCAACGTCTTCATTGCCTCCACCCCTCCCGAACTAGTCAACACGTTCCACAACTACCCTACCTCCAACGTCATCTGGAAGTACCTCCAGGATCGGTTCATGAACAAAACGGCGGTCGGAGTTGCCATCCTCATCCCCAGCATGTTCCAGGTCCACCTTGAGGATTGCTCGGGAATGGCTGACTACATCGCCAAGGTGCAGGCTATTCATGGCGAACTGAAGGAGCTGGGCATAGTCTTCCCCGAACAAGCCTCTGCAGCCGCCCTTCTTGTTGGTCTCACCTCGGCATATAAAGTAACGAGGAAGATGCTCCTCACGCTCTCAGCGGAAGACCTCACATTTGCTAAGGTCTCATCCGCACTCCTCTCTGCTGAGAAAGATTCCACGGCTCAAGCCAAGGCTTACGCCATCCGCGCTCCCATGCCGCAAGCAAGTGTCGCATCGGCCCTCGCCTCGGCGTCCTTCCAGTGCAACCGCTTCCCTCCGTGCACCTATGTCGTCAAGTATGGCAATCGCAAGGGACAAATGTGTGGTGGCACTAACCACCCCGTTGCTACGTGCTTCAAGAAGAAAGATGACGAATGGTATGCCATTCACGGAGTGGACAAGAAGCCGCCAAACTGGATGCGCCCTCGTAAGGCCAACCTAGTTGAGGTCCCAGACCCCGCTTCGGCTAGTGCTAGTGATAGTGCTCCTGCTGATGTGCGTATCAACCTGTTGTTTCCTGGCACTGCCATGATTAGTGAAGCTTCCTCCCAGTACCTCGACTCATCACAAGCACCACAATACATAGAGTTCACACTCGACAGCGACGCCACACACATTGTACTCAAGGAGACACTCTCCTTCAAACCCTACGCAACACCCATCCCTCTCCTAGGAGCTGACTCAAGCTTCACCACTCATGCCAAGGGTTCATCCACAGTCCCGTGCCCCGCCTTCCCTTCCGGCACTGTCACTGGAATGTGCGTGCCTTCACTCTGCCACAATCTCGTGGCTTAGACGGAAATGCAGGAAGCTGGGTTACGCACCATCTTCTGGGAGAACGAGAACTATGGTGATATCCTCGACCCACTCACCAACAAGTTCTTGACTCGTTTCACCCCCAGCAGTAGCGGCCTTTACACGCTGCAAGTACCCATCCCACAGGTGTCAACCACCCAAACAGCGGCGACTACCTCACCATGCTCGTGCCGCAGTTTCTCCAACCCGACCATACTCTACCACCATCGGCTCGGGCACCCAAACTTCCGCACACTTGCTGACATGGCCTCCAAGAAACTTCTACTCGGCCTGCCAGCCTCACTTCCTCCACCACCAAACTCCCCCGCTCCCATGTGCCTTGACTGCACCAAGAGCAAACTGCGTCAACAGCCCCACCCGGCCTCACCCTCTGTCGCAGCAGGACCACTGGACCTGGTACACCTGGACGTCTGGGGCCCTGCCCCTGTTCCCGCACGAGGTGGTTATCGCTACTTCCTTGTTATCGTCAATGACCACTCTCGCTATGTCTCTGTTCACCTCCTCCACACTAAGGCTGCGGTTCCAGAGGTCCTCATGGCGTGGGTTAAACAGGCACAGACTGCCTTTGACCGCAAAGTCAAGCGCCTCCACTCAGATGGTGGTGGTGAGTTTTGCAACGACAAGCTCAAAGCCTTCTGCTCCTCAGAAGGCATCCAGCAAAACTTCACTCTCCCTGACAGCCCGCAGCAGAACGGCATAGCTGAGAGCCACAACCACACCCTGGTGCAGATCGCTCGGTGCTCCCCACTCTCTGTGGGGGTACGCTCTCTACCACGCCGCCCTCCTCTACAACCTTTACCCCCACCCGCATCTTCTCGACACCACTCCAACCACACTCTGGCTCGGGAAAACGCCCACTGCTCGCTCTCTTCGCGTTTGGGGGTGCACCGCCTATGTCCTCCTCATCTTAGGCTCGACGGCAGCACGGCGGCAAGCTCTGTCCCAAGACCTAGACGTGCATCTACCTCGGGCACAACGCCGACTCGCCTGACTACTTCTTCCTCAATCCCTCCACTCAACAGTTGGTCTGGAGCCGCGATATTGTCTTTGATGAGACCCGCCCATTCTACTCCACTTCGGGATTGGACCCTCTCCCTGGTCCACCCTCCCTCGTGTGGGCAGACTTTGATGCGCCCCCTAACCTCCCGCCTGCTCTGGCCCCTTCACCTCCTACCCCTCCTGCCACCGCACCGTCCCCCTCTGCGGTCTCTGACCCGCTCTCACCGGTGTCTTCGGCAGCTGCTCCTCCATCCCCTCACTTCCCACTCCGCCGACTGTGCAGCCACCTCCGAGCCCACCTATCACCTACCATCGGCGGTCCCACCCTCCGGCCCCACCTCCTCCCCCGGTTCCCCCCAGCACAGAGGAACCCGCTCTCCCACAGTCGCCCGAGCTGATCATGTACCACCGGCGGCCCATTCCCCTGCCCAAGCCTCCTAAGTCAACCCCTCCGACACCGCCTGCCCCACCCTCTTCTCCGGTGGCTCATGGCACTCGTTCGCATGGCGCTGCTCTTCCACTCGCGCTGGTTCTTCGATACACGGCAATCACACCGCCTCCTACTGCTGAGGGGGATGTGCCCTCTACCCTTCTGGAAGACAGGCATGAGGAGCTGTATGATCTTCATGCAGTCATTCCTCAGCTCTCGCACATCTTCCCCGACATCACTGACTCACCCTCCCTCAACTTCGCGGAGAACCCGACCATCCCTATCCCTCTCACCGTCCAAGAGGCTCTCTCAGGCCCTCATGCTGCTGAATGGCGTGCTGCCATGGACGCGGAGATTGCAGCATTCACACCCGCAACCACTCCTCCGACGACGAGACTCCACCTCCAGGAGTCAACATCGTCGGGGGCAAGTGGTTGTTCCGTGTAAAACAGCTCCCAGACGAGGCCCTGGTGTTCAAAGCGCGTTACGTAGCCAAGGGCTTCACCCAACAGCAGTACCGCGACTTCTTCCTAACCTTCTCCCCCACATCCAAACCTCCCACCATTCGTACGCTCATGGATCTCCCAGCTCGAGAAGACTTTGAGATCAAATCCATGGATGCCTCATCCGCCTTCCTACAAGGACGTCTTAAGGAGACAGTATTCATGGACAGCCACGAAGGCTTCCCAAGAGAATTCCCTCCCAACACTGTATGGAAGCTGAATCGCCCCGTCTACGGCCTTAAGCAAGCCCCTTGCGAATGGCACAACAAGGTGAAAGAAGTCCTCCTCTCCCTGGACTTCCACACTTCCACTGCTGACCCGACTCTCTTCATCCGCCGTCATTCTGCGCCATTCTACATCCTGGTCTACGTGTATAATTTCATCCTTATTGCCAAGGACTCAACCCAGATGACCTCTGTCCAGGCAGCCCTGAGCAAGGCCCTCCAGATGAAAGACCTCCGCGACCTCAAGCACTACCTGGGGATGGAGATCACTCGTGATCGCCAGGCTCGCACCATTTCACTCTCCTAGGAGTTCTACATCGGCAATGTGCTCAAGCGGTTTGAGATGGAGCTATGCACACCTGTTGCCACCCCGCTGCCGCTGCAACACCTCCTCACAGCTCCAGCTGTACCCACACCAGAGGCCTGCTCTGAGCCATACCCGGAGCTTGTTGGGTCCCTCATGTACGCCATGATGTGCACCCGACCGGACTTGGCCTATCCTGTCAGTGTCCTCTCTCGCTACGTGGCCCCTGGACGCTTCACTGATCTTCACTGGAAGGCGGCGAAGCGGGTGCTGCGCTATCTTCAGGGCACCAAGTCTCACGTTCTCACACTCGGTGGGCTCTCCCCTCCTCGCCTGGAAGGTTACACCGACTCCTCCTGGGCTGATGACCAGACCGACCGACGCTCCTCTCAAGGGTACTGCTTCACCCTTGGGAGCGGAATTGTCAGTTGGCGCTCCACCAGGTCGTCTGCAGTCTCCCTCTCCTCCTATGAGGCAGAGCTCTACGCTGGCACCATGGCTGCTCTGAAGGCCCGTTGGCTCACCTTCCTACTCCAGGAGTTTGGTTTCCCACAGTCCGCCCCCACCCTCTGGTGTGACAACCAGAGTACCATCCACATCTCTCAAGACCCTGTGTATCACACCCGCACCAAGCATATTGAACTTCGGCACTTCTTCATTCGTCACCTTGTGCAACAAGAGCAGCTGAAGGTGGAATACGTGGCATCTGACTGCAACCTGGCTGACCTGTTCACCAAGCCCCTTGGGAAGGTTCCCCACCATCGTCTCCTTGGCGCCATGGGGCTCTGCGCTCCTCCTTCTCCGCCATGAGTTCGATTGACGCCTCAGGGGGGGTGTTGGTGTTAGGCCCCAATCTCACATTTTGTACTTGTACTTTTACATCCTAGTTTAGTGTAGTTTGCACTTTGTGTTTGCTTGGGTGTACACCCACATCCCAACCAAACCCAAATGTAATCTCCAAGCAATCTCCAACCCACCAATTGGAGATTGCCTTGGGATTACCCTTGATTCCCTAGGATTGCCTCCTGATTCCCTCCTCATCCCTACCTTGCTCATTCCGGATGTACTTAAAGAGCTTTGAGCTCACTACTATAGTATCGATTCTAAGCTCAAGTTCTGACATGAGGGACACTCCATGCCATTTGGGTTACTAGGGGCACTGGGGTCGTTAAGGCCACTGGGGTTACTAGGGTAGGGACAGTGGGGACAGAAGGGCATCAGGGGCACCTGGGATACAAATAACCTCCCTGTTGTCCCCAACAAATTCTGTGCTACAGTGGTGATGCCACTGTTGTTCCATGTGCCACGTGCCATGTTGTCATGCTATGCCATGCGCCCTCTCTCCAGCTCCTCCCTTCTGTCTCATGTGACACGTGCTCTCTCTATATCCTGGGGATCATGGAATGGTGCCCGGGACCACCCCATACTGGGTATCCACGCATGCCATGTCAACATGGTCCCAGAAGTAGATGCACATGCCAGTCATGTGGGGCAACCCGATATGGAACCCCCATCCCATCCTTGTCCTTATTGACTACCTTTCCCTTGCCCTTTCCCCTCCCCTTTCCTCCTTGCTTACAAATCCTTGCGTACTTAACTTTCCCTTACCCCACGTGCTCCGTTGCCCCCTTCCCCCTCCCCACCCCCCCCCCATCCTTTCCCCTCCCCACCCTCCATCCCACCCCACCACCCAACCCCTCCCAACAGCAAGCGGCAGAGGCGGTGCAGGAGGCGAGGGCGCACGGCATCCCGTTGGTGATAAAAGACCGTGTGGACGTGGCCCTGGCAGTGGATGCAGACGGCATTCACGTGGGGCAATTCGATAGGGACCCCCCATCCCATGCTTGCCTTCTTACTGCTTTTCCCTTGCCCTCCCGGCTTCCCTTTCCTCTGCCCACTTGCCCCCCTCTCCTTCCCCTACCCCACGTGCCATCTGCCCCCTTCTCGTCCCCCCTCCCGTCCTCCCCTCCCCACCCCCCATCCCACCCCACGTCCCACCCCCTCCCAACAGCAAGCAGCAGAGGCAGTGGCAGTGGCGAGGGCGCACGGCATCCCGTTGGTGATCAACGACCGTGTGGACGTGGCCCTGGCAGTGGATGCAGACGGCATTCACGTGGGACAATCTGACATGGATGCTGCTACAGTCAGGCAAATTCTCGGCCCAACGAGAATCATCGGTGTCTCGTGTAAGAGCCGCGAGCACGCGGAGAAGGCGTGGCGGGACGGGGCGGATTATATCGGGGTCGGGGGTGTATTCCCGACAAATACCAAGGCGAATAACAAAACGATTGGCGTGGAGGGGCTTGCGGACGTGTGTCTTGTATCGAAGCTCCCGGTTGTGGCTATAGGGGGGATAAAAGGAGGGAACATTTCAGATGTGGTGAAAGGAGTGGCTAATGCTGTTGCCTCTGGAGCAGGTGACTCAGATAGGTCAGCACCTGCAGGTGAATCTTCAGGTGAATTTAGAGACATGTGGGAGGGGAGTGCGTGTGGAGCATTGGGAGGGGTTGCTGTGGTGTCTGCTATTTTTGACCAGGCCAATATTGTGGCAGCAACACAGGGGCTGGTTAAAGCCCTGGATGCTGCGGAGGAAGGCACACCGTTGTGTAAATGAAACATTGTTGATGTGCGACCAGATGATTTTGTAAGGAGTGTAGTGGTGCTTTGGAGTGTGAAGGGCCGATTCTCTGGTTTACATGAGCAGAAAATGATCGCCTCGCCTCTCTTCTCCAGGGCGCTCTACCTGTGTGGCCGATGACAGTAGGTAAGTAGTCAGGTCGTTTCATATAACAAATTCTTAAAAGTCTGCATTAATAGTAATATTTTACTTAATATATAATACAAAAAGAAGCTTCCACTCAGACCAACATGAAGAATGGTCCAGCGCCAGAACATACATGAATACTTACTACAACAAACAGGACAGGACTCAACATACAGCCGCAATGACAACCAGACAAGGCATTAGAAGACAGCGGGAGGCACAGTGGAGTGACTCCGACTGTAGACCCTGATCTCACCCCCTTCCTAGCATGAAATGGGTGTCCATTGAGATGGAAAGTAACACATTTATCTAGCGTGGCACGCATATGAATTTTGCCCCAACATTCTTAGCACAGGCATTGCCATTGTAGGTATTGAAATCCGCAGCTGCTTGGGCCTTAGTGCCGCCATAGTAGCTGTAGGCAGCAGAACAGGAAAGCGATGGGGTCACATTCTTGGGCCGGCCCTTATTGCATTTACCGAGTTCAAACGGCCAATACTCAGCTTTGAGGCACACCTGGGAGTGCAGGAAGGGCAGAGGGCAGAGGGCCGAGGGGGATGGGTGCAACAAGGGAAGGTAGTAGACGGATGAATACATCATACATACGTCATGCATGCATCATGCATGCTTAAAATAACATAGCATAAGTGAACCATGTGAGCAGCACTGTGAGGTTCCATCACAAGTGAACCAAGAGACAGAAAACCTCATGGCGCTCCTCATTCTCTCAATCTACCACACCCCCCCCCCCCCCCCCCTCCTGTTCCTATCCTGTTACTATCCCACTTCCACCTTCCACTCCTTACCTGCACGCCAGCATTGCTGCCAACGGCCGAGGCAGAGGAAGGGACGACGTTGGAGCAGAGAAGGCCGGGATTGTTGCGGTAGAGCTCAGCCCAGACAGACGGATCGTTCTGCAATCCCTGCCCCTGCAGCATTTTCTCGCACGTGTCGTCTGCTGTGAGAATGGTGTATTTCACACACTCAGGGACGCTGTAGGCATAGGTTTCATTGCGTTCCACACAGATAGAACAGCCAGCCTTGATGGTTTGCGTGCATTCAAGGCCGGGGTTGATATTCAGGAGATCATTCACGGTGGTGCGAAGAGATTTGGCGATGGAAAGACAAGTGTCTCCCTGGAGGATGAGAAGGGAGCAGAGAAGGGATGAAACATGATAAGTGATAATGAAGGATGATGCACCAGAACCGAGTAATAAGATGAGTCCTTGCACCAGAATAACATAAACAGGACATGAAAAGGGCTCCACTCCAGCCAGCACTCACGCTGAGAGTGTAGAAGTATGCAGTGCAGGGGACGGCAGGAGTATTGACAATCCGAAGCGTTCTTCCTTTAGGCAAGGCCTTAGTGCACAAAACAGACTGCAATAAGAAGCACAGACAGACATAGGGGCAGGCGGGGGCATCCAGAGGCACGTTTTATTGTCGACTCAGAATCCGAAGCGTTCTTCCGTAAGGCAAGGCCTTGGTGCACACGACAGACTGCATTTGGAAGCGCACAAATGAACGGGCAGCAAGAAGATTTTTGAGGCGCCTCAAAATTCGTGCACACAAGTGACTGTATTAAGAAGCACATACATTGGGGGGGTATCCAGAGGTACACACACATATGAACGGGCAGCAAGAAGCGCACGCATGGAGTTTGCAAGGCGGTTGCAACCTCGCGTCTCTCCCAGCACCTCACAACCTTCCAGCAATTAACCCCACCACCTCGCACCCTTCCACCAAGCCAGTTAACCATATGCCTGCACCTCACTTTCCATGTTTGTGCACCGTAGAAGCATGTCAGCCAGCAAGCCAGTATCCCCTACCCTTATCCTTTCCTTTCACCCGTGCCCTTGTCATGCGTGCCATGATCTCCCCCGGTTTTGATTTCTCTCTCCTTACTGGGTTTTGCGATGTGAACTGCGATAGCGTGAGGCCCACGAGAGGGTAGATGTCAGAGCACCACCAGTTGTCACCTTTCACAACCATGTTGACCGCGGTGGTGTTAGCTGGAAGATGGAGGGTGGAGTGAAGGAGGGAGAGTGGAGGAGATTGGGCAACATTTGTTGAACAACCAGGAGGCAAAGTGGATGAGTGTGAAGAAGCACGAATGACAGTGAGAGAATCAGGGTGAAAGGGCAGGGTGTGATTTCAGGCGACTTCTAGCTGAACTAGTGGAATAGTGATAATTCAATACAAGGAAAGGCAAGAGAGGGCTATAGCTGTTGGGGTGCAGCAGCACCTGGGTCGCAGGTGGGGAAGTTGTCAATAGTTGTGCTGGGGACGTAGTTGAGAGGGCAGATGCAGGAATAGGCGCCCTTGCCATCGTTGATGCATGTGCCCACGGCACAAGGGTTCTTGAAGTATGACCCACACACGTCCACTGACAAAGGCGGAGGAGAGACAGGAAGGGAGAAAGGTGGAAGGGGATGGAGGGAGGCAGAGAGTTTTTTCGGTGTAAAAGGAGTGGAAACAAGTGGAGTGGGCGTGAATTCTTCCCTGTCATGTCCGCATGTCCTCTAGAACCGTGACTCTCAATCTCAGTTGGTCTTACGTTCACTTAGGTTGCCCAAGAAGACATGTCTTCCACACATAAACACAGGTGTACGGAAAACAGCACAGAAAATACCTGGCATACAGAAAACATATGTTATCTAAGCGTGTCTCACCATAGACACAGGTGCCCGTTTTGAGGCGCCTCAAAGCTAATTATAAGTTATCTGACGCGTGTCTCACCATAGACACAGGTGCTAGTTTTGAGGCACCTCAAAGCTAATTATAAGTTATCTGAGGCATGTCTCACCATAGACACAGGTGCTAGTTTTGAGGCGCCTCAAAACTAATTATAAGTTATCTGACGCGTGTCTCACCATAGACACAGGTGCTAGTTTTGAGGCGCCTCAAAACAAATTATAAGTTATCTGAGGCATGTCTCACCGTAGACACATGTGTTTCCATAGCCGTTTGCACCCTCAATAAAGGGCTGCTTGGTCTGGGGGGTGGGAAGAGTGCAGGTGCAGGTGTTGTTGTTGGTCTTGGGTAAGGGCGTGCAGGTGAAGCGACCGCACGGGTTCATGCTGGGCTGCAGGTCTCCATCGCCCTTGTAACTCTTCAAGCCACACGGGTCCCCTGGAACTGCATCGCACAAAAGCAGACAAAAACGTGGGATAGGGAGATTAGGGAAGGTTTGCATTAAGCGATGATTGATGAAAAGAACCAAGCGAAAAAATAGCAGTCATATCGCCAGAGGCGGAGAAAAGACAGATAGCTGTCTTTCCATATGATGATTTGAATAGTAAGTTGCTACTGACTATGAAGCACAGGCCTCAGATAACAGCAATAGGGTAGATGCCTCACTCTTGACAATGGGGTAGATGCCAGGCAGCACATTTATGCCACACACGCCATCCCCTCCCTGCATGTCCATGCGCATGTGGCCCCTGTCTCCCCATGCCTCGCCCCACGAGTTGCGGATGATCCAAAAAGGCGGTGCAATGCGGTTCTCGCTCCCATCATTCCTCAACACGAGATATCCAATAACGAGTACAACGTGATTAAGGTTGCCGGTATAGCAGCCAGGGTCCTGGTACTTGAATGTCTGAAGACACAGGGAAAATGAAAAAGCATCATGGACAAAATCATGCATGTATGAGGTGTACAATCATGACGAAAGAAAATGATCAAATCATGCATGCACGCACAACACGCACGCACACACACACAGACACACACACACACACACACACACACACACACACACACACTTGCACGTTGAGACAATATACTTAGTACACATACCAGAACAGAGTGATTAGACGTAAGGTCAGAACCATATACTATGAGCTCACACAGAACTTGCCATACCACACACACAGTAGAAACTGGACGTTATTCTGCCGAGGCAGCACTCACTCCATCGTATTTGGCGAACGAAGCAGCCAGCGCTTCAACGTGAACCACCACTGGCTGCCGCTGCACTGCCAGCATGAGCCCCACATACCCCTTGAAGGAAGTGCGCTCAAAGCCCTGGACAGGGTATGTGATTTTCTGGAATAAGAAGAAATTTTCAGGGTTGGGAAGGGAGGCGAATGTCAGATAAAAGGGCAAAAGAAGGTAAGTGGCTTGATGCCGACAAATCGTTTTGACAAATCCCAAGGCGTATTTCCACAGATTCTCGGAACCAATACTCCAGCAATATCGCATGTAATTAACATAGTGAATACACCTGGATCATACAGTACTAATTCTTGAAGAGCACTATATTAGAACCACGGCCTCGTTGCTCCCATTTGGTTCAAGTCGAACGAGTTTGGTGCCAACATGATTCAGTTTAAGCGCCAACCTGATCCGGACAGCTAAACACCATCCTCGCTTAACACACCAGATTTGCCACTGACATACCCATACAATTGCTTTTCATATTCACCCACCCATTTGTGAAAGAGCTGAGCCAGGAGGATCCTCTCAGAGGCTTAAGAAACCACTTTCAGCTCCTACTCTTCGTTCAAACGAAACGTTTCATTCAAACCTTTAGCCACTCAACCAGAACCTATCTGGATGGGAAAAAATATCTATCCCACAGTGACATACCTTACCTCTTTGCTCTCCATGGTAATAGCCCCCTTGGGCAGCACCTTAAACATCCCTCAAAGGCTTCAGTACCTGGTTGCCTTCCATACCTTAGTCCCTTCCACACCACCCCTTATTGCCTTCCACATCTTGTTGCCTTCCATACCTTATTGCCTTCCACATCTTGTTGCCTTCCATACCTTATTGCCTTCCACATCTTGTTGCCTTCCATACCTTATTGCCTTCCACATCTTGTTGCCTTCCATACCTTATTTCCTTCCATGGTGATGGCCCCTTTAGGCAGCGCCATCAGCTTCTCGAAGGCTTCAGTTGGGGAGCCTCCAGCAGTGCACTTGGCTGCCTGGGTGGTGAGATTCATGGCTGTGAAGAGCGAGTCCACTGAGATCACTGGGGCCTCTTGATTCATTGCAATGCCGTATGCTGCTTCTATGCTCGACACCACTGCGTATGCCCAGCATGCATCTGAAGGAGATGCATGGACAGAGCACAGAAAGAACGGCAAGAAGGAGCCTTTATGGTGGCTACAGTGCTGGTAAACAAGAACGAATACAGGAAATATGTTGAAAGTCAGGAAATGAGTCGGAAATGGCATGCCACTTTAGTCCAGAAACTCCACAGTATATTTTTGAAAATTAAAACAAACAAACAAACACACAAAAAAAAACAATCACGGAGCGCTTCTCACAACAGTTTGCGCCTACACCAAATACTCCCCCCTCCCCCCCCATGTTGGGTTGGCACTCACTGCAATCTTTCTGGTCCTTGACGGGCCAGCCCAGGAAGGGCACGGAGTCCCAGGAGTGGAGGTCCCTGAAGACCCACGAGTCCTTCTGCCCGGCCGACACTCGGTAGTCCGCACTCACATAGCGCGGGAAGGGGCTCGCCCGTGCAGGTACGTACGTGTTCAGTGATACATCTAAACCGTAGGCTGTAGTGGTAGAATGGGCGGTAGGAGCAGAGTGAGGGCAGAGGGAAAAGATGAGGGAGGGGAGAGCATGAAGTGGCAGTAGGTCAGCATTTCTGCATGTCTACTAGGAAGGAAGCGTCTAGCACAGATGTTTTTTTTGTGATTGGTAGAGTGAAGATTTCAGGTGCAGATCAGGTATCATTTGCTAATCTGTGTGTTAACAATGGGCGTGCAGTGACGTGTTCCAGTGCAAATCCATCATCATTCGCTAAATTGTGTCGATATCATTAGCGTGCAATGACTTGCCAGGAGAAATGGTGACTGGCTCTCGTGCAGGAGGAGCATCTGCCAAAGGGGAGCAGGAGAGAAGGAAAGGAAGAGAAAGCAGAAGTCGATGGTTTAAATCTAGAGAAGCAACACACTAGTAATGTATGTGTACAGCCAGCCAAGACATCCACTGGATCCAAAGAAATGGCTAGCTTCCCCACCTGTGCTTTGCGCAGGGCAGAGCTGATGATACACTACATCCATGGGGAGAATCTCTCTGCACAGTCAGAGGAGGGAGGGCGCTACCGGCTGGCTGCTCACCTGTGAGCAGGGCAGAGGTGAGGAGGGCTGCTCACCTGTGCGCAGGGCAGAGGTAAGGATGGTTTGAATCATGAACGGCTTTACTGTGGTGGACGCCACAAAGCCAAAGTAGAACGCCCGCGGCAGCTCCACCATTCCTTCCCCCTGCGGTGGCCCCGGCTGCAGCACCGCACACAGTGACAGCCGCCTGTCTAGCAGCGGCTTTGCTGGCTTCACTGCTGTTGTTGCAAGGAACACCCGGATGGTGCCAGGGTCTCCAGGAACATAGTCCACCCATGCCGTGTACGGCTTCTTGTTGGCCAGTGGGAATGGGGACTTCACAGCCGCGATTGATTTCTCCTGGCCATTGATATTCAGCCCCACGTGCTGGTTTTTCATGTCGCCATGTGGCTTATTTTGAAACACGTCAAACTCAATCGCCATGCTGCGGTTGTCCATCCCACTGAACCCCACTCCAACACTGCTCCCCACAGTCTTGGTTGCCGACACAACAAAGGCAAAGCCGTTTGAAGCGGCCTTGGCTTTGGGCGAGAGGGCGAAGGTGAAGTTGACACTGAAGGCCAGCTCAAACCCACAGCCCGGATCCTCTCGCCCATTCTCGTACACAAAGAGGGGCACCGGATCAGAAGTGAACATTCCCTTGGCCTCTGCTTTCACTCCTGCCATCAGCACTGTTGACGGTGGAAGAATAGCCTTTTCGAGTGGGGCAGCAAGGACCGATTCTGTAAACAAGTTGAAAGGGGTCGGGAGATGCAAACAAGGGAGGAAGAGAGATGTTAGGGGGGTGTGCGAAGCTGAAGGTTGGGGAGTGTAAAGTGTAGGGTGGTGTGAAGTGTAAAATGAATAATAATGCCTGATTGACCCGGTTTGAGAGTACATTCACGTGGCTTCTCTCCACTTGGCCATGACCCATGACCGAAATTACCTTCCGCAAGGCAATACGTTCTTCGAAACGTGTAAAACCCCGCTTCACAAACGCAGGTAGGCACCAAGTTAGGTCCGTCGGGATAGCACAACACCCCATGGCCGCTGCAACCACCAGCGGCAGAACCCATTGAGATGCCGCAAAACGCGCGGCATGTTGACTGCGTGCGTTGCACCGGCTCAGTTTCTCCTGGAGCCAGTTTGAAGCAGTTGGAATCGAGCAAGTCTGACGGCTGTCCAGGCAGAGTGCCCGAGAGGTAGTTGTATGAAAGCACAGCCAGCACGCTAGCAGGCTTCACAAGGCCACCTGTGAGATAGTTGTGAGAGAGGTCGCTGTGGGGGTGGAGCAAAAGCAGGAAGACAGGGCCAAAAGACAGTGGGAGATAGCACATTAGTCATTTCAAAGCATTAAAAGGCGACAAGGTGAGGTTGAGACAGATACCATGTGTGGTTGTTGTTACAATCGAGCAAGTGAAGATGGTGTGCAGGTGGGAGGCCGGGGGTGAAGACGGTAGTTCATCTTCCCGTTGTGCCATAACGTTCACCGATACATTTTGTAGAACAAGAACAGGGGTGTTATGGTGAATTGATATGAGTAGGTGAGGATGATGCATGCAAGGGTTGACAGGATGCTGTAAGGCAGGTAGACAATTATTGAGTAAAGAAGCAGCTGTTTAAAAGTGTGTTTTTACTAGATGAGTGCATTCACCTGAAAGAACATCATGCATGTGAGGGCATGCGGGCGTAAGTATGTACACAAGCAAGCATGTCTTACAAAGTCTTGAGCTTTGTGAGCAGCGTGACTGCGTCTGGTATGCGTCCAAACAAGTTGTTGTTGGCCAGAGATCTGCAAGCCATCAAGGTAAAGGCATAGTGAAAGCATGGTGGTGAAGACATAGTGAAGGCATGGTGAAGGCATGGGATTTGACAAGCACACGTGCATGCACACATGGAAGAGGGGAGACAAGGAGAGGAGAGGAGCGGATGAGAAAAGAGAAGAAAAGACAGCAGATAAGAGGAGAGAATGAAGAGTAGAGAAAAGGAGACAGCACTGTACTAGTGGAGTCCAGAATGAGAAAGGATGGTGTAGTGGAGGCTCAAGACTAATGCAAAGGTTCTTTCTTTTCAAGATGAAAGAGCTTGTGCCCATTGTGGCAAGGCAAGATACCATGCTGACAAACGTTGGTATAGTGTACACGGAGGTTCTGTTGCGGCTGCTAGGGAAGCTATGGCAGAAATTGTAATGATTTTATTTCAATTACCATTCATGAGTTAAAGTATGGATATGCTAGGCAGGAATGTGCCCAAGGATTGAACAGAGTTTAACCGGGCAGGGCATGGCATCACACTGAAACAGTCTCGTTCAGGGAATTTTCAAGTTAGGTTGGCCACACAAAGTACGGTACATATGTGCTTTGAATGCAAGTTCAGTTCCGGTGTAAGAGCGAACAGCCTTGAACAGTTCCTGTTCAACCATCCAGCTGCCTGCCAGCATAAATTGCCTTGTAGGTGCCTGTTGGGACACTATACCACATAACCGTGCCTCCCTTTCTTCCTACCCCTCACCCTCTTTCTTCCAGAGCACCTCGATGAAGCACACAGTGCTGAGTCCTGACCCTGTCCATCGTGGGCCACAGCATGGTTTGCCTCTCTCCCAGCTGCAGCCAGCACATTATATTATACCACTGGCATGGCTCGGGTCCAGGAGTAGTGTCGAACCAGTTCTGTGCAACAGGGCACAGGTCGGAACCTTAAAAGACAAACTGGCAGAACCAGAGGTTCAGCCAAACAAGTGCTAGTTAGAATCCAATTGGGAGGCCAGAAATAACCTCTTGTTGCTGCTGGTTGAGCGGTGAACCGAACCGGCTCTAACCAGAATGCGACTGGTGCAGTTCTCATACCTACAACAAGGATCAGGTCATATTCGGTTATCATCACTATCTCATATGCTTGCCATACACAGCTAACAATCGCCACTCACAAATTTCTGATTTCGACAAGGTTGCCAATTGCAGATGGAAGTGTTTGAGTGAGCTTGTTGCCGTCAAGCCACCTGCACAGACAGCATGACAGGCATGGGGAATGACAGGCATGGGAAATGACAGGTACGGGGAATCTCAGGCATGGGGAATGACAGGCATGGGGAATGACAGGCATGGGGAATGACAGGCATGGGGAATGACAGGCATGGGGAAAAGCCAGGGTGAATGACAGCCAGAGTGAATGGAAGCCATGTTGCAGACTTACCATCAACGCAAAAGTGCATACACCGTTGCTGATGGTGCATCATCCTTTCTGTGCCGATGGTACATTGATGTGTATGCGTGCCCGTGGACTATTGATATGCTGTGGCTAACCGTTGCAGTTTTTAGTTACCCAGCGCCATCTCATCATCCGTGCATGCATGTCATGCCTCCTCAGAATCACTCCCATCCCCATGTCATTCCTGGGCACATGGGGTTTCTGGATGCATGAGAATTCGATCGCCTTACAGCTCCTGGAGGGATGTCAGCGCGGAGAGGCTGTCTGGGAAGGACCCTGTCAGCTGGTTGAGCCTCAGATCCCTGCCACACAGAGAGCAGACACACAAGAGGAGAGACAGACAGGAGTGACAGGCAGGGCTATTAGGATAGAGCATAGGAAAGGTCTGGCAAGGAAGAGTACGTATAATAGGCATAATGGACAGGGATTGGTTGCCCACATAATGGACAAGGAGCGTGTAGCTCAAGTGTCTACAGGGGACTGTGTGACATTGTAGAAATGGCAAAGAATGATAAAGGAGTGGTTGCATAGAAAGGAGTGACTGACAGAGCGGGGCGGGAGGAGAACAACTTGAACGCCAGCAGACAGGACTAGAAAGCTGGGAGTTCGTTCCACGAGGGCTTACAGGTACGTGAGCTTCTGTAAGGAACTCATTTCAGATGGAATGGAGCCTGACAGCTGATTACTGGCCATTTTCCTACGGGCAGCAGGGGTACAGGGGAGGGTGGTAGCGGTATATGAGAATGGGATGTGTGTGTGTGCTTGCGTGCCTGCGTGTGTGTGTGTGTGTGTGTGTGTGTGTGTGTGTGTGTGTGTGTGTGTGTGGGCGCACGCGCGCGCGTGTGTGGGTGTGTGTGTGTGTTTGGGGGGGGAGGGGAGGGGGGGGGGGGTGCGTGCGTGCTTGTGTGTGAGTGTGTGTAGCGTGCTCATGCAGATTTCTGGTGATAACTAGAAACCCAGCTCTGGCCGCAGTGGTATGGATGGCGCCACTGATTGCAGCAGTGGTGATGCAGCAGCAGCAGCGGCAGAAGAACTTGGAGACACATGAGCTAATGAAATGATGGATCAAGAGAGAGATTCATGTCTCCAGGAGGAGATATTATGTCTAAAGTGGGCAGGAATGACGACCACGAGCAATCGTTTGAGCAAGACTGGCTCAAGAGCTTCTGAATGATCTGGGCGGAATCACTTTGAGGCAGAGCATGGTTTGCTTACTGAGTGCATGAGGGTGAGCTGAAGAAGTGAAGCTAAGCTAAGCCGAGTCATCAGAATCCATCTGGGCCAACTGAGTTAAATCTACCCAACACCAGGACTTACAGGGTACACAGTTCTGTAAGGGAGCCAATAGTGGACGGGATGGAGTCAATGAACTGGTTGTTGCTTAAAGACCTGTGTTGACAGAGCATGCATGAGAAATGACACGACAGCAGACAGGATGGGACAAACGAAGTACATCGGTTGGTGGTAGAGTGATAAGTTGATAACCGTTCCGGCTGCAAAGTCATAACAGAGACTAAGTGAGAAGTTTGAAGCAGAAGGAAATAGAATGGACCACGCATAGCAGACTGTTTGGAAACAACAACTCAACAAAGGGGACGTGAAAGCAGGAAAGGATTATTTAAGATACATGGAACAAAAGTACATATGGGTGCACTAGGGATGAGCAAGTGGCGAACACGAACGTGTTCGTGTTCGCCCCTTCACGAACACCTTCGTTTGCCGAACCGAACAGTGTTCGGTTCGGCGAACACTTTGAGCAAAAAATGGTGTTCGCCGTTCGCCTGTGAAGGCGTGTTCGGGCGAACCTCGAACAGTGTTCGTGTTCGTCACGGGCAAATTGCAGCGGCGGCCCGAACACGAACGTGTTCGGGCGAACATCGAACACTGTTCGGCGAACATTTTAAGCCAAAAAAAAAAACCTGTTCGGTTCGCCTCGAACGTGTTCGAGGCGAACCGAACAGGTGTTCGCCACCTTGCTCATCCCTAGGGTGCACGATAATACAGAAACATTAGCCATGACAGCATAGAAAAAGAGTAAGAACAGACGGAGTCCAGATGCATCTATCTCTCACATTCCATTTTTGCGCCCACATTCCACTTGCATCTCTCACATGTCAGGTGCGTTTCACATTACAGCTCTGCCCACAACACAAACAAATCTTGCCATGCTCTCCTTCCAAAACTCACAAGGTCGTAAGAGCATTAATTTCACTGATGCTGGCCGGGATGCTGCCATCAAACTGGTTGGAAGAAAGATCTCTGGTATAGGATGAAACAGAATAGAAGTCCTAAGGATAGCACAGAATGGAAAGTGCAAATGTCAGTCGGGAAAGCTAAGATGGGGAATTGAGCAAAGGCAGGCGGAACGGAACACAAGGCGGAAACAGAGCGATCAATGCAACCGGAATGGGACGTTGAAGCAAAGCAGGAAACAAAATGATTCTTACAGAATACCCATTCCAAATGCTCCTTTTAAATTTTGCCGTGTTCGCTAGTGGATAAGACGACACAGCTACACAGCAACGTGACACAAACCCGGCACAGAACCAGCACAATCTTTCCCTGCCACTGTAAACCCTATCAGCCAAAATGTGAGCCCATCCAGGACTTACTCAAGCCCGCAGCTCTGGTTTGGAGCATTCAAGCTGAGCCGGGGCAAGGAAAGGACACGAGCAGTGGAGAGAGGGATAAGCTCTTCATCCAAACTCACAAGATCTCCAGACCATATAGATCACTGAGGCTAGCAGGGATGCTGCCTGAGAGCAGGTTAGATGAGAGATCCCTGTAACAGGACACAACATGCAAGGGATGGCACAGAAAGCGAAGTTGTTGATGGGAAACAAGAATAATTGGATGTAGGAGTAGGAAAACAAGAACGGAATCAGAGTAAAAGGTACAATTTTGAATGCTCAGCCAAAGTGCTCTTGGGGACAAGGGAGGAAAAGCAGAGAGAGAGAACTAGGAGATTGGAGCGAAGAAGAGAACTTACATCTCCCTTACGTAAGAACCATAGCCTGTAAATGCATCAAAGGAGCCAGTGAGCTGATTACCCGCAAGGTACCTGGGTAGGTGAAGGCAAGAGAGGCACACGGAATGAGTGAAAGAGAAGCAACACGTTTGGAGGCAGAGAGAGAGAGAGAGAGAGAGAGAGAGAGAGAGAGAGAGAGAGAGAGAGAGAGAGAAAGTGTGTGTGTGTGTGTGTGCGAGTGCGAGTGCGTGTGCATGTGTGTGTGAGTGTGAGTGTGTGTGTGTGAGTGAGTGAGTGAGTGAGTGAGTGAGTGTGTGTGTGTGTGTCGGTGTGTGCCTGCGTGTGTGAACGTTTGTGTGTGTGTGTGAGAGAGAGAGAGAGAGAGAGAGAGAGAGAGAGAGAGAGAGAGAGTGGGGGAGAGAGAGCGATAAATGAACGATCTGCATATAACCTAACTGGTTTGTTGTTTCTCACACTCTCCGCAGTAAGAGCGCGGTAAAGTCAGCAGGGATGCTGTTCGTAAGCTGGTTGTGTGAGAGGATACTGCAATGGTAAGACATGCCATGGAAAGGCATGCATTGGAGAGTTGTGCAAGGAAGGAAAATTCACGCATTCGAAAGTCATGCAACGGAAACTCATGCCATGGGAGGGCATGCAATGGAAAGGAATGGAAAGACATGCAATGGAAACATATGCAAGGGTTGGAAAGTTGATTAGGTGAAAAGTGCACTGCAATGCAAATGAATAAGCTTCTTGAGACTTGAGCTATCAACTGGCGGACACTGCCGCCAGATGCTTAGCTACTTGAGAAGGTGAACGCACAGATACATGTTTCTCCCTAAAGGGACAATTTCTCATTACACATGATACAACTACCGACGCAATTATTGCATCAAAATGCTCTCTGTCACAAAACGAGTTATATGTGAACCGGACTTAAGAAAACTACTGCTAGCTAGTACAATGCAATGCAAGGGATGCCAAAGGGACGTGATGAGTGGACTGATGAAGGTGTGAGGAGGAAGGGAAAGAAGGCTCCCTGGCACGGGGTCTACCATTCTGGCAACCAAACAACAAAGAGGAGCAGAGCAGGTGGACAGGAAAAAGAGAATGGTGGTCGAGCGCAGCAGCTATTTAGTCCATCCAATGTTCACCGAGCAGGCACAGTAATGCAGACTTATGACAACGCAGTCTTACAGATCGTCCAGGTTTCTGAGAGTGCTTAATTCAGCAGGGATCGAGCCAGTGATTTGATTTTGACTAATATCACTGCGATTGTCAAATAAGGAAAGAAGGGATGGAAGATCGCAGTGATATTAGTCACAATGAATGAATGGGAGCCAGTAGCAAGCGAGCAGAGCTGACGAGAAGAATAGACTAAGAAGGAGAGAAGGAAGTAATTATGGCGAAGCAAGTGGGAATAAGACCAATGTGAGCAGGAATCTTGAGATGTGAACCATGCGCAGAGGACGGGAGAGGAGAGCAGAGGGAGTGATGGCAATACTCTGAGAACACAAGAGCGTATACACGAGAAAAGGAAGATGAAGCGGAGGAGGAGGAGGAGGAGGAGGAGGAGGAGGAGGAGGAGGAGGAGGAGGAAAGAGCTTTCTTTTACAGTTTCCACAGGTTCCCAAGGGCACTGAAATCAGCAGGGATGCTGCCTGTGAGCAGGTTGGATGAGATGTTACTGTGATGGTTTGAAGAATGCAAGGGAGAGAAAAAATCGAATGAGCTGATCGTTACAAGAAGAGCACAGGGTAAACTATGTGAGCAGACTGGGTGAGCAAAGCAGGCCCCTCATGAGTTTGTATATAAGCAGAAGAGAAAACTATTCATTATAGTCGTGAAGTGGCAGACTGGGTTGAAGTGCTTGGATATCAGAATATAAGTACACATGAAATGAGAGGCACCACGTGCAGGGCACAAGATGCTCGACGAGCAGCAGCGGTTGAATCAATCGAGTAGGACTGCAAATTCGAACGTTTACTGCCTGATTACATTCACATGCATGTATGGATACATCCGCAGTGCTAGCTTTTCAGAAAAGAAGCCGTGAGCGGGTATTGGAATGAGAAGAGAGGAGCCGAAGGTGCTTCGAAGGGTAAAGAAGGTAATAGCTGGTGACAGCACGGAACGGAAGGAAAGAGGTATGGGAACCCAAGGACTTACATAAACTGCAAAGTTGTAAGCAAGTTGAGCTTTCCAGGAATTGAGCCTGTGAGCTGATTGTTACCAAGGTATCTGAGATGATAGGCATCACATATAAACGGAGATTGAGCAAAATACAGATGAGACGGGCATGTGAAATGAGCACTGGCAATGTCAGGAAATGCTGTGAACTGTAAAATAATAACAATATGCGCAGATAAAATCAAAGAACAGTGGTTAGATGTCAGCTGTTACTATGCCTGACATCCGTCCGCACATAAAATGGAGGAGCAGATTAATGGGAAACACAAGTTTGGAGGGTGCAATGCAACCACTTCGCTGACCCTGTGAGAATGTCTGCAGGCAATTCACCTCGACTCAGGTCAGCCATCTTAAAGCCCTCCTACCTTTTGCCATCTTTGCATTTCTTTCAGAGGATTCTGGTCTGGTAGGGCCGCCTACGACAATGAGCGGTGCGTAAGAACATCATGGTAAGACCACTAGCAGAAACGAAACAACAGTGCCGAATGGAGATACGGAAGGGGCACTGGGCGGTCATGGCCAGGTACAAATCTAGTCTAGCATGAGAACACCGGGGTCTTAGGGATGAGAAGCGTCAAACAGAAAAATTGGTGGAAGCGAGGGAGGAAGAAAGACTGTTGTGTGGATATGGGATCTTACAGATCCCTTAGAGGAGCATATGGCGCAACTGGAGTGGGAATCGAACCACTGAGTTTGTTTCCTTCAAGGGATCTGTGACGGAAGGGGGGATCACAAGACATGCAAGGCGACGAAAAAAACGCACACAAAATGACAGTTCTATTCATGGAGTATGTACATGTCAATAAGCATATGTATAACGTATAGAGAAACTTATATTCTATCAGCAAATGCTTACCTAGTAAGTTTTATATGGTTATAGTTACTGTCACGTACTCTAATCATAAATTTATTTCTCAGAATTCTCAAAAATGACTCCCATATATGAACCCAGCTCATCATAGCAACATTCCTAGATTTCGAGAAGAGGAGCAGGTCGTTTTTTCCCCCAAAAAATGTCAACTCGAAGCTGTGCTGGTTCCGATCAATCCATTCAACTCGGATCGGTTTGCGATTTATGGTTGATCCACTGACCAATCCTGGTTGGTTTGTCGGTTACCAGGCAGAGTTGTTGCAGCTCAATTTTGGGCTCCACTGTTTTTTCGGAGTAATATGCCCAACCCCTCCTCATCATAGTTGTTAGTAGGCTAATATATGTTCCACAGGCCCCTTGATTCTGCCTGATTGAGAACACTCGGTTCAACTCGAACCATGGAGATTTGACCATTTCGGGGTGGAGTTTAAACCAATGTCGGATCCAGTCTGGTTCAATTTGACATGAACTGTTGTTTTTTTTTTTTTCCATAAGGTGAAACACAAGGTAGGTGAGCAGGGAGCGTTGGAGGATTGGATGGATTACAGAAAGAACAACCAAGGGGTTGAAAAGACTTCGACGGGAAGGGAGCCATCGAGCTGATTGTTGGCAACAAACCTGAAGCGTTCAACGCGGATAGGAATACATGGAAGAGGTGGATGAAAGCAGAGATGTGAACAAGGGGCGTATGAGTAAGGAATGCATGGAAGAGGGGGGTGATATATTGATGACGAATATTTTACGAAATGAACAGTACAAGGGGAGGAAAAGCATTGAATTGGGAGGACAATCCAAGAATGGATGAATATTCACGAACAACACAAGGGGTAGGACAACCATCGAACTGGATGACAATCCAAGGAAGGACATCTCATACCCCCTCCAAGGAATGACGAGTAGTGTAGGGAGGAAAATCATAGAATCAACAAGCATCAAGAAGAAGGAGAAAATATTGTAATGAAGGCTTTCCAACCTAGCAAGGCCTCACAGGTTGTAAAGGGTTGTAAGGCTGGTGATTGTTGGAGGTATTGAACCAGTGAGCTTGTTATATGAAAGCTCTCTGTGAAAATCAGATCACAGCATCCCATGCAAGGACGAAATGCAGTAAGGCCTCCATGAATCTGAACAAACTGGTAGGAGCAACGGCACGAGCTCACAAAAGTTATAGATCATGTTCTGGACTGGGAAGTGACAGGCTTTTCATATTCTCAAAAGTGAGTCGTTTGCAGAAAGGGAACAAGAGATGGGGTAGGAACAACAAGGGAATGGTACTACGGGGGAAGACAAGGAAATGTAACACGGGGAAGACAAAAACTCAACAGGGGGAGAAGGAGAGGAGGGGAGGGGGAGAGATGGTATCATGGGCATTGACCAATTGTCATGAATAGATACAAACAGGCGAAGACAGGTGGCTTGACGTCACAAGGGAACGAGATTTGGTGAAGCAGGGCAGAGGAAATTGAGGAGGGGGGGTTAGAAGTAAGTGGGGGAAGGGGGGGAGTGGGGGGGGGGGCTTTGATGGTGATCGATGTGTGGACAGGGTTAAGATTGCACCAGAAATTGGGAGGTCAGAGAAAGAGAGGGAGGATAGAAGGCCAAAGGACAGAAAGAGAGAGGGAGGACAGAAGGTTGAAGGATTTAGAAAGAGAGAGAGGACAGAAGGTTGAAGGATAGAGAAAGAGAGAGAGGACAGAAGGTTGAAGGATTTAGAAAGAGAGAGAGGACAGAAGGTTGAAGGATAGAGAAAGAGAGAGAGGACAGAAGGTTGAAGGACAGAGAAAGAGAGAGAGGACAGAAGGTTGAAGGATTTAGAAAGAGAGAGAGGACAGAAGGTTGAAGGATAGAGAAAGAGAGAGAGGACAGAAGGTTGAAGGACAGAGAAAGAGAGAGGGAGGACAGAAGGTTGAAGGATTTAGAAAGAGAGAGAGGACAGAAGGTTGAAGGACAGAGAAAGAGAGAGAGAGGACAGTTAAACGGCAGCAAGGGAGTCGCTGAATAAGACGACAGGTGAGGAAAGGTGGGTTTAGAAGGTGGGTATATATGTAGACAAAGCATGCGTCTTACATTGTGGTCAGGCCTGTAAGCAAGCCAATAGTACTGGGAATCGACCCGCTGAGCTGATTCATATACAAATTTCTGTTATGATCATATGATATGCAATCAAGTGGCACGTGTGTGTGCGTGCAGAAAGGTGGGGGTCATCAATGTGTGGGGAGAACGGATGAGCAAAGATGAGACAGAGTAAAAAGAGGAACATGGATACAAATTAGAGGAAAGGCCAGAGAATACAAAGTTGGAAGGAGGGGAGTCAGCATCGAGATGAAAGACAAACACATAAGAGAGCAGGAGAATAGAGGCAGGCAATTGATTCAAATATACACAGAGGCATGAGGATAAGGGGCGGGAAGGCAAAGCAACAAGAGAAAAAGAAGGAGAAGAGTGGACACGGCAGTGGGATGGGCTCAGGATGGGCCGAGCTGGGGTGGGCCGGATGGGCCGAGCTGGGGTGGCCATCCCAATCCATATTCTGGTGTGATAAGTCGATTTTTGGTGGGCGTTGCCGTTATGCCACGTCCGGGTAAATACTAGTCAGTCCGTCTCAATCGATGGCCCGAACCCCTCCCTCCCCTCCCCCCCCCCTCCCTCCTCCGGGTGGTGGGACAGCCTGGGCGGGTCAGCCTGGGCGTGCCCCTTGCCCATTGCAGCCTGGCGGGTCAGGCTGCTCAAGAGTGGGCATGTGGCTATTGCATGTGGCTGTGAGTGGGCATAACACGCAACGCACTTACAGGTAATCCAGATATTTAAGGGAGCCGATTGAAGAAGGGATAGGCCCAGTGAGATTATTATTCGGAAAAAACCTGTGTAGAAGGGAGCCGATTGTAGAGGGGATAACGAACACACACACACACACACACACACACACACACACACACACACGCACGCACGCACGCACGCACACGCCCACACACACACACACACACACACACACACACAAAACGGTAGGGGGGGCTAAACCACACATAAACTGTCAGCGAGTACATTAGAGGCTTTTTTTTTGTTTCTGGGGCAACGGAGAACACAGAGATGCACAGGAGAGAATATGAGAGAAAGACAAGTATGAACTAGCTACTTCTCTGTTGTTGCTATTCAGATCAGATTCTTTGCAGCGGCTTGCTGCTTGCTTATATTAACGACCAAATTATCGCAGCTTCATAGTCATCAGACGAAAAAGACACTCAGAGCTTTGAGCTTTATTAACCGTCCTGCAAGGCAATTGTACGGAGTCTATTATATATATTGCCGTGCATTAAGCTACCAAGATTCCTTGCACCTAGGAACGAAGCGGACAGAAGAATTACTGGAAAGAGTGGGAGCAAGCCAACATGCATTGGTCAGGAGAGAAACTGGGGAGGACGGTAAGAAGCTCCAAGACAGCAACGGCCTTACATAATTCTCAAATTTGACAGAGCTCCAAGTTCTTCAGGGATCGATCCAGTCAATTGATTGCTGGCAAGATTTCTGTCACAACAACCACAAAAGTTTGATGCATCAACACAGTTTGCATACACGAGGACAGAAGATAAGAGAACCCTTATTAACCAATAGGGAAACGCATCAGAAGATGTGAAGGTTGCTCATGGGAAAGTGTTTCTAACAAGGAACAACCGCATCAACACTGAACAACGTTAAAGGAGACTGGATAGTGGTAGGAGAGGAGCAGCAGGAGTTAGAAGTTAGGAAAGGAGGGACGGATGAAGAAGGGGTAGAAGCGGACGAAGAATCACAATCCCATCAGGAATGAAATGAAGCCTGTGAGCTGTGTCAGAAGGCTTACAGGTGTGTCAAGTCCGTCAGAAGGGTAATCCCATCAGGGATGGGACCTGTGAGCTCCGCTCTTGGTAGACGTCTGTGGTTATGAGCGTGTTTCGCGTGTTGGGATTTGGATGGTGCGTGGGTGGCACACGTTGGCGAGACGGATAGGGGGGATCAGGGGAGGACGGAAGGAGCAAGGAAGATTGAGAGGAAGAATGACAAAGATGATGGGAAATGGTCTAGTTTTGAGGCGCCTCCCAACTAGAATTAGAGGAAGAATGCCAATGATGATGGGAAAGGAACAGCAAGGACAACAAACCACAGGGAACAAAACAAACGATTAAAATTAGGAGAGAGCTAATCAGAGAAGCAAAAAGAGCTATTGCAGGATTGGCCAAAGAGCAGGGAGTGGGCTAGGGAAATTGACGAGGCAAAAATAGTTGCTCATATATGATAGACGCATGCGCATATCAAACATAGATCTTGCACGCCACACATAAGAGGGTATAGTTGGTCTTAGTCCTTTCCTTGGCCATGACTCACAAGACTTGTAGTTTTCTCAGCGCGCTGATGCTTGAAGGGATGCTTCCTGAGACCCGAGTGTATGCAATTTCACTGCGAAACATTTGGAGCATGCACAGACATTATTGCCATACGTGGGTAAAACTCATTATGTGATCAAACGCAACAAGTTCTCTGTTGATGTATCTAATATGGATACTGTCATAGCATCATGTTCATCAAATTACAGTCAGAGTCTATCAGATAAGAAAATATATATTGAGAGAACGAGCGTGGCTTTCTAGTACTGTTACTGAACAAGCGAGCATATCTCTCGAACTGTCACATCAGCTCCGCAGCACAACGTGGTAATGTTTTGCCCGGTCCTTGCTCCTTAAGTTTGCAGTTCATCCCCTACGTGAGCACACAGGGAGGTCTTGATGGCCTAGCATACTACAGACTGGGTTAAAAGGGCATGTTTGTATGTGGTAGCACACCCATAAAATCCCAGGACGCACCTGTAGCCCTACTACACTCAACTAGGGACGATGCAATCCCAGTGCCCCACCAACAACCTCCCCCCACTGGGGTCGTCTCCCCCTCTCTTGGGGTTCGTTTAGACACTGGCGCTCACTTTGCGCACACTGGGATTCGAACCGGAGACCTTTCTGGCTAGCACGCCCATAACCCCCCTGTACGCACCTGTAGCTCCGACACTCAACTAGGGACGATCCCAATGCCCCACCAACAGGACTTTCTCCCTCGCCCCATAGGCGCAATCTGTGATAATATAATCCCACACCACTCGAATAAATCTTACAGTTTTGTTATCATCCCAGTGCCGTCGCAGGTGACGCCGGCAGTGGTGCTGCAGTCAGGATTGGCGTCGGTCCAACCATCAAAGGTCTTCCCCCACGCCGAGTCCTTCAGAACCGCAGCTGCAGGCAGTGGAATGCGGGAAGATAGCGGTGAGGGTTATCATTACACGTTCGTGAGACTTTAAAACGGCCAATCATTTCCTGCCTGGCCTCGAGCGCCTCTCACCTTGCGTCGGGTCGAGGGTCACCGCGTCGACCATCGCGGAGGGTGCGGCGACAAGGGCGGCAATCCACAATGCGAGTGCCAGCGCGCGGTCCATGATAGCAACTCGCCGCACCATGGCCGGCGCGTGGAGGCAATTTTGAAGCACGAGGTGGCGCTTTGACTTCGCTTCGACGAGAGCTGAACTGCGTATGTACGGTATCCGCGACTTACAACCGGAGCCTCAAATCCCCCAAAACCGCCTCAAATTTCCGACCTTCAGTAGGGAACAGCCTATTTCGCGAATCTTTGGGACGAATTTCGAGATTTGTAACTACTAGCAACGACGACAGGACTGACGATTTCGCGCAGTGTTTCCTTTTATCCGAAATTCTACGCGAAGGAAGTCACGAGTTGCGGTGCGGTACCTCACGCGATATTCTCTTGTTCCGCGACCCGCGACTAGCTATTTCGACACCACCGTGGTTCGCGAGGCCAGTTGCGGCCCTTTCTCCAACCAATTTTCCCTACTAATGACACCTACGGACCCCGGGTCGCGGCTTCGTACTGTTTCCAGCAAAAGAACGAATCGCCGAGAAAAACGCCTGCGAGTTTACTCAGGCTGCGCCTTCGTTATGATGCAGGAGCGACGGCTGGTCTACTACTAGAAGTAGTAGTTCCTTGGTTCAGATACTCTGAAAATACAACGTAGAGAATACTAGAATGCTATACCTTCCGAGGAATGGTGCTGTGGACTGTGGGGAAGCCAGATTTGGTGCTTGTGCTTCCAACTTCGTTCCGAAATACCCCAAGCAAACATACTGTAGCAGACGCTCCTGCAGAAGGAGTTTCCGGTGTACGAGAATCGGGTCGGGTGGTTCTGAAATTATGTTGATGTTGCACTTCAAGTGTAAGTGTAGTGCAGTGCACCCAACCACAACTGAAACTTGTGGTTGAAATTGTACACCCTGTTTCGCGCTAGCAGAGCATCTGGTTGCAGAACATGCACTGGTTGTAGAACGTCACCACGTTTGAAATGGTCTTATCACCGACGGTACAAGCACATTCACAAGAAAGCGGTTAGCTAGGATGCTGCATGGTAAAGAACATTAACCAAGCGTTTCAAAGCGGTTGAAAAGGGTATACAGCGATAAAGAAAAATTTTGCCCCCAGTACCACTCCGTCAGCTGGTGCGGCTTTGCCCGCAGGTTTCAGCCATACGGTTTATGGCACCTGACCGCACTGTAGCAGCGAATCGCGCAAGGTGAGAGGGTCGAGAAACAGGGTGTATCTTTCCAGGGATTGGCTACCCAGTCCTTGCAGACCTTGTGGCAAGCAGATAGGGTTTTAGTTGATCCCGCATTGTTACTGGAACTATACGCCAAAAGCGCAGCACTGTCGCTTCTGGCACACAGTTACTGCCCAGTTTTCGACAACTGGACAGTAACCCTGCCCCAGAAGCGATGAAACTGCGCAATTGGCTTACAGTTTCAAAAACCGTGCTTTGTCAACTGAAAGCCCCAAGCAGGTATCGTATGCATACGTCGTTTGTGATGCATGTTTGCATCAAAGTCCCCCGGTTCGGCGAGCCGTCTCCCAAACAGGCAATGTGCACTGCCATCCGTCGTTTCACCGAACGGGCACCAGGGCTCTCGATTCATTCTGGGGCACACTGGCTGATCCGAGTTGTGATCATGTTCACCCTGCCTGGCAGTGCTCCTTGGCAGTCGTACCCAAGAAATAGCAGTGTTTAATTTTTTCGATGTCGAATCTAGCAGGGTGGAAATTTTGCAGTTGATCCTGCCTTTTCGAACCTGGGTCTCCTGGCTCGTTGAAAGAGTGTCACTCAACAGACAGAGACGGTAACGTCTCTATGCGTAAGTTCTGGCTGTTTTAGTTGTGTGAGTTGGGAAACGAGAGTCCTGTCGGTGGGTCTTCTAGGTACGATGACTAACACTTACACACCAGTCTCAGTACTAGATCTGAATCTATGGTGTTTCAAGGACAGCCGATTCTGGAATTCCACTCACAAACGCTACTGATCACGTTTCAGTCACAAACGCCAGTCACTGTGCTAGAGCTGAATCTCTTGTGTTTCAAGTACTTAGCAAATTCTGGATATTTTACGGAAGGCATTGACACCAGTTTCGGGTTTTCACGGCAAAATGCAAAATTCGGCCGAGCGAGGGAATCGACTTCTTCATGAGCCACAGCAGCTGATACAAGGGCCTTGATATCACATCCACTTCTGGCAGAAGGGTTCGAAATTATACCCGAATATCGGGGAATGCAGGAATCAATAGTTCCAGGACTAAATGACTCCAAAAACTCTTCACTCAAACCTTTAATGCCAGATTCGCCCAATCAAACAATGTCGTCGCGTCCTGGGGTGAGAATTTCAAAAAGGACCTAACACTTACACCTGATAGACTCTCCGAGTTCGTTGGGCTGCCCTCAAATCAATCGACTGTTTTGGGCTGTCGTCTCCACACCAACTGGCTTGAAACACATGAACTGTAAACATTCTATTGAATCCACATGTTTCAGTCGGCTGCCGCACATGTTTCAGTGGGCTGCAGATGTGATACAGAGCGGTATTTGCTGTGTGGCCACCGACCAGAGGTTTGTCGCCTTCGTTACAGTTTTTGTCTCGGTGCTAGCCGGCTCAGCCACTCTAAAGCACCCAGCTGTACATTTAGATCGGGAGATTATACAGTTCAAGGCAGTGTCATGCTGTACACTCTTGTACATGCAAGGCCTCCAGTCCGGAACCGTCCCTTTTTCAAAGGCATACTACATTACTCAGGTGCTCTTGTATAAATGTTCTGGTATAAGATCACGCGCTAATTTTGTGTTCCAAAAACGAGGAGCATTTTCCTTAATTCCTGGGCGTAGCCCCTCCCTCACATTCCCCTTTGTGGCAATTTTAGCCGCATGAATGGATTGATAACGGTTCCATGCACGAATAATTCCGAACCCAATTGGAAAACCCAATTGGACCAGACTAAATTTTACGAAAATTACTGAATAGTGAATGTGTTTGTTCTGATAATTATGTTATATACCCACTCTCGATTTTTCGTATTTGGGCTGCACTTGCTTCTACTTCATATCAAAAAGATGCCGGTAGGTTCGACCATGTCGTCTCATAAAGCTCGCAGGTCGAAGAAAAATCAGTAAATCTCCTAAAAATGGCATTGAACAAAAAACAATTCTTGTAAGTTTTGCAGCCTTGGTCAACACATAAAATCGTGAGATGAGAAGGCGAAAAAAACATGGTCTTTATATATATAAAATGATATGAGACCATAAAGTTCAATAGAGAAATCTTGAATGGTTATAATTATCTCTTTTTTTTTTACGAATGATCTACCCAAAAGTTTCTTAAATAATATCTACGTTTAGTTTGTATTCATCTTGTATTTCAGGTTTTTTTATTTGCTTATTTGTGGTGATATACGTTAATACATTATATATTTATATTATTATATTGTGCAATAATGGATCCCAACCCTCATAAGTGTGCCCTCGCCGCGTAACAAAAAGGGGTTTTCTGAATCTATTTTTAGTGTTTTTTATTTACCTACAATTTGTCAAGCTTAGGACTCGAGGAAACCATAACTATTTATAATATATATTCCGCTAGCATGTGATACTTCCATTTTATTCGTGTACTAATGCATCAGATTCAATCACAACTGATTAGAAAGTTTGCTTTCTTTTGTTGTTCTTGGTATGATTTCTCGGTATAAAGCCAATTTTTTTCTAAAATGACTTCGACTATGTATTTTATGTATCACAAATGTGAAAAGGAATGAACAGGAATGGATTGACTAAGTCAGAGTTGGGTACAAATACAACCCTAGCAAACTGTACCCCATATGTGCTACCCCACTACAGCCTACAAACATGCATCAGCTATAATAATCTGACACACCCCCATAGGCAAAGTGGGGGAGAACAAGGGGTCACAAGACCAGTCAAGCAAAGCAAAGCAAGCTCAGGGTGGATCACAAAGTCACCACACAGTCCGAGCACAAGAGCAAGGCCAGAGGCCAGTTCACATGCAGGAGTACAGACATATATATAAAACTAGACAAGCAAGAGCAGGTATATATATGTCAAAGTACAAGTAAAGTCAAGAAGAGAGCAAGTGAGGCAAGACAGGTACAAGACCCAGCTGGGTACAAAAGCGCTGATGGTCGCAAGGCGCAAGTGCCTTGGTGAACACATCAGCAGTGTTGGCCTCAGAGGCCACGTAAGCAAGTCGCAACTGACCACGCTGCTGCAGCTCACGAGCAAGGAAGTAGCGGAGAGCAATGTGCTTCGTTCTGTGCTCCAAGCGCTGCTCTCGACAAAAGGCCAACATGGCCTTGTTGTCTACGTACAGCACTGGAGGAGAACGAGGCAGCTCTCCAAGGTCAGTCAGCAGGTAGGTGAGCCAGCGAAGCTCCTGTGCAGCCATGGCCCCGGCGTAGATCTCAGCCTCACAACTGGAGCCGAGAACCGAAGACGAGCGAGTAGACCGCCACGAGACAGAGCCGGAACCAAGGCTGAAGGTGTAACCCTGTGACGACCGCTGCGTAGCCTGGTCGTCAGCCCAAGAAGCGTCTGCGTGCCCAGTAAGGACCACTGGACTCCGCCCTCCAAGCACTAGCCCCATGCCCGACGTACTGCACAGGTAGCGCAATACCCTCTTCGCTGCAGCCATGTGCTCTGGTCGGAGTCTCCCAGGAGCAACATAGCGTGCAAGGATGCTCAGAGGGTATGCAAGGTCAGGTCGTGTGCAGGTCATCAGGTACATGAGGCAGCCAACAAGCTCTGCATACGGACCACTCGACTCTACGGACTCATCCGAAGGCAGAGCTGAGAGTGAGTGGCGAGTAGGCAGAGGAGTGGCCTGAGGCGAGGAGTACGTGAAGCCGAAGCGCTGAAGGACCTGCTGCACCATGTGTGACTGAGTCAGGGTAATGGTGCGGCGTGCTCTGTCCCGAGTGATCTGCAAGCCAAGGTAGCTGCGCAGTTCACCCAGGTCTGTGCACGTGTGTCTCTTCAGCAGCTCGGACTTCACGTAGGCGAGTCCAGCAGTGTCCGCTGTGGCAAAGACCAAGTCGTCGACGTACACGAGGATGTAGAACGGCGGCAGGGAAGTGTCGGTGCGAAGAAACAGCGACGGGTCAGCAGTAGGAGGAGCAAACCCAAGAGCCGCAAGCGTAGTCCTCAGTGTGTCGTGCCACTCACGCGGTGCCTGGCGGAGACCGTAGACTGGCCGTCGGAGGCTCCACTGGGTGCCAGGAGGGAAAGTCCCAGTGAAGCCAGGCGGACGGCGCAGCCAGATCTCCTCGTGCAGGCTACCCTGCAGGAACGCAGTGCTGAAGTCGAGAGAGTGAAGCTCGTAGTCGCGCTGAGCGGCAATGTGCAGCAGCACCCGAAGAGTGGTCATCTTCGGGGTGGGAGAGAAGGTCTGAAAGTAGTCAACTCCCTGCCGCTGACTGAAGCCACGAGCCACGTAACGCGCCTTGAAGACAGGCGGCGAGCCCGGCGGCCGCTTCACCCTGAAGATCCACATGCCACTGACGATGTTCGCCCCAGGAGGGGGAACCGCGTCAACGTAGGTGCCTGTGGACTTCCAGGAAGCCATCTCTGCATCCATAGCTGCCTGCCACTGAGAGGAGTAGGGACCCTCTACGGCCTCCGCGTAAGAACGCGGAGTCGGGATGTCTAGTGCATCCGGGTCTCCCTCAGGGGCTAGCAGTACAGACGCGAGACGAGGTGAAGCAGCGGCTAAACACTGGAACTCCTCCTGCCTGTCCTCTAGGACGTCCGTGCCAAGGGCACACTCACCCCCGACGGACGGAGGACAGGCGGACTCAGACTCAGTGACAAGACGAGCAGCGTAGTCTAGACGACAGCGCGCAGCAAAGTCGACAAGCTCAGTGACAAGGGCAGACGCAGCAGACGACTCGAAGGAAGGGTCAGTGACAGCAGTAGCAAGGAGACGCGTGACAGTAGGACTGGCAGCACGAAGAGAGTCCGACTCCGGGTCGGCAAGAGCAGGAAGAGAGGAAGCAGGAGGAGAAGGCAAAGGGGCACGCAGAGGAGCAGTGGACGGACGCAGTGACATCCGGTGCGTGCCAGGGACAGGAGGAGGACGCTGACGCGACCCGCGACCACTAGCGCGCTCAGTACGAACAGGCGACGCAGGACGAGACGCAGGCTCACGACGCTCAGTAAGGCCTCCAGTCGGACCAGCGTAGGGAGAAGGAGCAGGCAAAGGGGAGGCAGGCTCTAGCTGTGGCTGTGACCGGACAGGCTGCGGACCCTCTAAGGGAGGAGGAGGAGGAGCAAGACCAAGAACCTGCTCCAGGTGCGGAACGAAGTACGGTCGAGACCGCGCGGCGACGCCAGAAACAGCAGGAACAGAACCAGCAGCTCCGGCCGGAGCACCCACTCCAGCAGCACCTCCAGCAGAACCACCAGAAGCTCCAGAACCTCCAGCAGCAGCACCAGGAGCACCGTCAGTCGGACCACCAACCGCAGGCTCAGCGTCAACGTCCTCAGCAGGACCAGCTCCAGGAGAACCCTCAGACCCAGCAGCTCCAGCACCCACAGGACGAGCACCGCCAGGTCGCGTGGCAGCAGCGCCCTCCGCAGCCGAAGAACCACCAGCACCAGCGGCACGCCTCCAGCGCCGGGCAAACCACTCACGCAGCTCCTGTGGAGAGAGCGGCTCCCGGCGAGACGAAGCACCCCCAGGCACAGCACCTCCAGGCTCGGCACCTCCAGGCTCAGCACCCCCAGGCTCAGCACCCCCAGGCTCAGTACCCCCAGACACAGCACCCCCAAGCTCAGCACCCCCAGGCCCAGCACCCCCAGACTCCGCACCCCCAGGCTCAGCACCCCCAGGCTCAGCACCCCTAGACTCCGCACCCCCAGGCTCAGCTCCCGCAGCAGCACCGGAGTCACCAGTGACCTCGACAGGCTCGACCGCGTCTACCTGAGACACACCTGAAGGGGCAGGACCCTGAGGGGGGAGGGGGACTACTGGGGGGGGACCTGGTACCAAGAAGAGCGGGGGTGGGGGGAGGGACGGAGTGCGGTAGGGGAAGAGGCGGTAGTAGGGTACCGACTCGTCGAACGTGACGTCCTGGGAGGACAGAACACGTCGAGAGGTGGGGTGGTAAAACTGCCACCCAGGGGCGTCGGGGGGGAACCCGAGGAAGACGCAGGGAGAAGCACGAGGGGACAGCTTGTCCGCAGACAGGTCGCGAACAAACGCCCGAGATCCCCAGACCCGGAACGCCGACGCATCGCCAACCTTCCCCGTCCACAACAGAGCTGGGGAGGTCTCCGGTCGAGAGACCCTGGGGTGGAGGTTGATCTGGTGCGCAGCGTACCTGACCGCAAACGGCCACAGAAAATGGGGAGCAGCCGCATGCATCATGGACGTACGAGCGACGTCCATGACCATGCCAATGCGGCGCTCAGCGATCCCATTCTGCTGTGGTGAGTCCGGAAGCGTGAAGGTCTGACGGATGCCTCGCACACGACAGTAGGCACTCAGGAGGGCAGAGGAGAACTCTCCGCCTCTGTCCGAGTGCAGACGCAAAACAGGGAAGTCAGAGCCAAAGCTTCTCCGAAGCTGAAGACGAGCTGCGCGGATCCAGTCGATCAACACCTGAGTGACCTCACCCTTGCTGCGCAAGGGGAAGACTGTGGTGTAACGCGAGTAGTCGTCAACCACCAGCAGGAAGTAGCGCTCCTGACCCTGTCCACGGACGCGGGCTGGGCCCCACACGTCCATGTGAAGCGTCTGCAACGGGGCCTCTGTCGGAGGAAACTGGGAGGAGTGAGGGGCAGCACGCTGGCGCCCCTCGACACAGGGGACACAGGCAGGGCCAGGGCCCGGAGGAAGGGGAGGGAGGGACCGGGGAAGACCAGACACAAGGACCCGCGAGGCCATGCCTCTGAGCCGAAGCAGAGAGGGGTGGCCAAGGCGGTGGTGCCAGAGGAGGGTCTCGTGAGACAGACGACGACACGAACAAGGGGCAGACTCAGGACCAGACCTGGACGCTGCAGCAAACACCTGACCAGACGAAGGGGCCCTACCAGACGCAGTACCTGGAGGAGAAGCAGTGGTCAGTGTGTACAGGCTCGACCCCGGCCGACGTGTAAACGTAGCCAGGTGGCGACCTGTATCCGCCTCCGTACAGTGGGTCACCCGCTGACGAGCAGGGGTGAACTGGTGGACACCTGCATCCTGGAGGTCAGCACCACTCACCAAGTTCGTCGAGAACGAGGGGAGGTAGAGACCAGTCAGGGTGCCAGAGGGGGCCGCCGGACACGGGAGGACAGTGGAGAAGCGAGACAGGACAGGCCCCCCAGAGGGGTCCGCCAGGGACACCGCAACAGGCCGACTCAGCGGCGTGAGAGTGGTGCGGTCCCTAAAGAAGGAGCGAGACGCTCCAGAGTCAAGGGTGAAGGTGTGAGAGGCCGAAGCCGACACAGTACCTGAGAGGGCGGACTCACCAGTACCTGAAAGCACAGACGCACTGGCACCTAGAGCAGCAGCCTCACTAGTACCTGACGCGGCAGTACCAATGCCCGGGTCGGGCGGGAAACACCGGTAACAGTCATCCTCATCACTACCAGTCACAGCATACATAGCAGAGAGAATAGCATCAAAATCAAGATCATAAATAGCTACACCAGCCCTAGACAGCTCTCCCCAGCGGGGGATCTCAGCGGCCTCCGGAAACTGCTGACGCCAGGCGTCGGTCAGGCGGCCAAAGCAGCGACGGGCTGTGTGGGCGCCTCCACACCTCTCCCCTGCACGGTCACCAGTGCGAAGAACGTAGGGGCAGGGACCAAGCGCACCACCGCGCTGACGCTGCAAGTACCACTCACGGAGCTGCTGAGGGCCGGGGACGGTGCGAGAGCGCTGCTGCTGCTGCGGCTGCTGCTGCGGCTGCTGCTGCTGCTGCTGCTGCTGCTGGCGCTGACCACCCCCAGAGCTGCTCCGCTGGGACGAGCCACTCCGACCCCCTCCTCCACCGCCACCCCCGCCTCCACCGCCACCCCCGTCGCCACCGCCACCTCCCCCACCAGGACCGTCGCTCCCACCGCTCCCACCGCCTCCTCCGCTACCACCTCCGCCGCCACCTCCGCCTCCACCGCCGCCACTACTACCTCCACTCCCGCCACCACCCCCCCCGCCACCCCCACTCCCCCCTCCACCCCCACCGCCTCCTCCACCGCCCCCTCTGGCTCCACCCGCTCCCTTGCCCCCCTTGCCCTTGCCAGTGCGGCGTCTGCCACTGGGGGCAGACGCCGCGCCGACCGACTCAAAACCAACGAGGTCGGCCGCAGCGGCAGAGGCGACAGAGGGCAGCAGGGGGGAGGGACCACACCCCTCAAAGATGGGGGTGCGAGGGTCACCCCGAGAGGCCCCTACAGCGACAATACTCTTCTCAGCCGCTAGCAGGGACTCCTCAAGGAGGTCGACAGTGAGAGTGGTGGGACAGACAGAGAGAAACAGGTCCCTAACGACACGAAGGGACTCAGGGAGACGGGTGACGAGAAAGTAGAGAGTGATGTACATGGGAGGAGGGTTCGCAGCGCGGAACTCAGCAGGAAGGGCAGCGCGGTAGCGGGTGTCACTAGCGCGGAGGTGGGTAACGAGGTCAGCGACAGTGGGAAAGGAAGCGAGGTCAGGGAAGAGAAACGGTAGCATGAGGCGGCTAAGGGTAGCGGAGGAAGGGGAGGAGTAGCGCGCAACTACAGCGTCGTACAAGACCTGAGCGGTCTTGCACTGACTAAAGTGGGCACGCTCAGAGGAAGGGAGGTGGCGACGCACAGCAAGACGTGCAGCAGCATCGCGGGTCGCCCACTTGGAGCGAACGGCAGAGTCAGCATCAGCAGGCGGGGCAGGGACAGCGCCAGAGACAAAGTCAAAGAGAGAGACCTCATCTACCGCATCACACAGTAAGTACAGCTGCAGGTCCTCGATCCAGACGGCAAAGTCAATGGCCCTCCCCTCAGCGTCAAAAGTGAGAACATTGGGGGTGGCCATGGCAGCAGCTGAAAGTCTCACCGGGATGGGAGAGTCGGGTAGGTCAGCAGCAGGCGGCTCGGGCTGCTCGGGCGGCTCGGGCGGCTCGGGCGGCTCGGGCGACTCGGGCGGCTCGGGCGGCTCGGGCGACTCAGGTACCGGGCGGCTCGGCTGCTGCTGGGCGGCTCGGCTGCTGCTGGGCGGTTCGGCTGCTGCTGGGCGGCTCGGCTGCTGCTGGGCGGCTCGGCTGCTGCTGGGCGGCTCGGCTGCTGCTGGGCGGCTCGGCTGCTGTTGGGCGGCTCGGCTGCTGCTGGGCGGCTCGGCTGCAGTGTAGTGGCGGGGCCGGGACAAGGGACGGCGGGGCCGTCAGGGTGCAGCGGTGGGGCCGAGACAGGGGACGGCGGGGCCGTCAGGGTGCAGTGGCGGAGCCGGGACAGGCGCAGTGGCGGGGCCGCAGGAAGCACCCGCGGCTGAGCAGGCTGCGGGGCCGCGTCGTAGGAGGCGGCAGGGCCGCGGCTGAGCAGGCGGCAGAGGCCGCGTCGTAGAGGGCGGCGGGGCCGCGGCTGAGCAGGCGGCGGAGGCCGCGTCGTAGCGGGCGGCGGGGTCGCGGCTGAGCAGGCGGCGGAGGCCGCGGCGTCTGCAGGCGGCGGAGGCCGCGTCGTAGAGGGCGGCGGGGCCGCGGCTGAGCAGGCGGCGGGGCCGCGTCTTAGCAGGCGGCGGGGCCGCGTCTTAGCAGGCGGCGGGGCCGCGTCTTAGCAGGCGGCGGGGCCGCGTCCGAGTAGGCGGCGGGGCCGCGACTGGGTGGCGGGGCCGCGACTTAGTGGCGGGGCCGCGACGTAAGGGCGGGGCCGCGACTGGACGGCGGGGCCGCGAACGAAGGGCGGCGGGGCCGCAGGGGAAGGGCAACTCGGGGGGGTCGCTAAAAAAAAGGATCGCGCGCCTCGGGGCGCGCTTCGGTGGGCCCTAGGCGAAGTTCTCACAGGGAACCCGCTCTATACCATGTGAAAAGGAATGAACAGGAATGGATTGACTAAGTCAGAGTTGGGTACAAATACAACCCTAGCAAACTGTACCCCATATGTGCTACCCCACTACAGCCTACAAACATGCATCAGCTATAATAATCTGACAACAAATAGGATGCATACTTGTCTATGTAGCTTTCTTAGACGACCAAGCAGCAGCTTTGCGATGCTTAAGGACTTGTGCAAGCTGATGGAGAGCGGATTTGAGCTGCACGAAGTATCTCCGATCGATATAAAGTGCGTAACTCTGACGTCGACTGAGTCAAGGTACATCGTAGCCACCAAAGCTGGCAAGGATGCACGCTGACTTCGCTTCCTCTTTGTAGAGTTACGGCTGCTGAATACTACGACAATTGTTGTTTGACGACAGCCGCCTCCGAAACTCGACGACGGAGGGGTCCGTCGATCAAGGTGGTCTTCAACGGGAGTAGTGGTCGACGAGGGAGGTTGTCGACCAGGGGGTCGAGTTCTCGACCAGGTCGACCAAACAACCCCTCGACAAGGTTATGTTGAGGCGCGCGACGCCATCGAAGCAACAATGGTGAAGGCGACTTCGGGTGGTATTCCACGCATCCAAGCTAGAGCTTGGCAGGGGAGTGTTGAAGAGAAAAGTGTCGAAAAGAAAGGCCCCACCCTCGCTTGGGCGCAGTCGGTCTCGCCGTCGACAAGAATTCTGCAATGGATTGGTCACCGAAGTGGGTTTCTACGGTTCGACGGGGGTAGCCGTCGGACACGCTCTGCACAACGGACTTTGGTAGACATTGTCGACGGGCAGTGCTGGTCGAGGAGGCTCGTTGAGGAGCGATGGTCGACGAGGTTCGTCGAAGAGTGCTGGTCGACGAAGCTCCGTTCGAGCTTGCGTCGAAGAGCTACATTCGAGCGATGGTCGAAAGGCCCGTGGAGAGCTCTGGTCGACGAGCTCTGCGCGACCAGCTCTAGTCAACAAGCTCTGCATGACGAACTATGGTCGACGAGCTCTGCTCGGCGAACGCCATTCTACCGAGCGGTATCTAGCTGATCGACCGTATTCGCGAAGGTGTGTGAAACTCTGCGGCGGTATGCCAAACTTTGCCCAAGAGATTTAGGCGAAGTTAAACCTGCGGAACGGCAGCACGTGGTCGAAGGTTCGCACCTGGCGAAACGGACGATACGTTTTCTACCTGGCATCTGCGCAATGTGTCTGGTGGTGAAATTGTCAACCTGCACCTACATGGTAGATACGCAGATCTGCGGAGATAGAAAACCTGCGACTGCAGAAAGTCACCTGCGAATGCAGTGCTGAGAGACCGTGCGCAGTGCAACGCTGGCAGACTATTCTGCTGCAGCGTTGGCAAGCCGCTCTTCTGCTGTGCTGGCAGATTTCGCCATTGCCAGTTATAGCATGCCATTCTAGTTATGTCATTCTCCATGCCTCAATTGTACTCTTAATTTTTTAATGTTCAATGTTTTTTCAACTTCCTTAGTGGAAAGTATTGCAAAACTTCTTTGTGAACACAAGCAAGAAGGAAGAACGATACTAGAGCGCTACGATCAGTTGCACAACCTCGTGCCCGTAGTCCACTCTCGTTGTGTAGTGGCTCGCCCCAAAAAGGCTCCGCCCTCCTAACGGCGAAGCTGACTTCGTTGTCCAGTTAGCAAAGTGTGCAGCTTGCTAGGCTTCATGGCCGGCGTCGACCTGGAGGAGAAAGTCGGCTTGGTTGTCCGCCTTAAAACCCGCGGGCCAAAAAGTTCAACCTTAGAAGGTTGGTTTGGACGAGCAATGCAATTGGCCAAGATTTAGGGTGTCACGGCCATACTCAACCGAAGTTAGGAAGGTTGAACCAACTTTGGCCTTCTTGGCCCTCCAGTTTTATGTGTAGCTAACTTCGGTGGAGCCGATTTCGACGATTAGCCGACTTTGGTCAACCCGACATAAAAAAACGGCGAAGCTGACCTCGTGGTCGACCCAAAATTGGAGGGGCAAGCCGGCTTGGATAGTTGACTTTTGTCGAAGTCGCCCATTGCGAAGCCGACCACAGAGCTGGGAGACGAAGAGACGCCAGCGGACGGCGCCTTGCCCCGGCGGTCGACGAAGGAGGTTGTCGATATGATGCCGACTACGCCGACTTAGCGACCTTTCTGGTCGACCAGATAACCTGGTCGACGAATTTCTGCGTTGGTACCCTAGGTGGTTTTGGCGAAGTCGACATGGGTGACGCTGTCACGTCGTCAACATGGAACGTCTAGAGCAACCGTCAGCACGTGGCCGACTTGGCATCTGCACAATGTGTGTGGCAGTGCACGACGTCCTCAATCATCTACATGCACATATGGTCACCTTTGATTGTAACACTTGCAAGCTGCCCTAACGCAATGCTTGCGGGCCGCCAACTTGCAGCGTTGACAAGCCACCTTTTAGATGCGTTGGCCGTCAACTTGCGGCGCTGGTGAGCTGTCCTTGTGGAGCGCTGGAGGTTGACTTGCTATGTTGCTAGGTTGCCTTTCTTATGATATAGCTACGTTTCCATTGCCAAAGCTCATTGTTGATCTCAACTTTCTTGGTGAAACTCTTTCCAAAATTGATCCATAAACCTATAAATGTGCAAGTGCTAGAGAAGACAAAGAATGTTACGATCACCCGTACAACCCCGTAGCCTCCCATGTGGTCCACCTACCACCGTTGTAGAGTGGCTCTCCGCAATTTTAACGTTGATACGCTCTATACATGCGCCCCCGATTTTTTTGCTGGCAGTTGGAATTCCTCTACATTGCACATACCCATTTTATTTGTCTTTGTTGTGTCTCCTCTCTCAATATACCTAGCCTTCAATATCTTGATACTTACAAGCGAATGGAATCTTGTAAACGACGTCAAATCGGTGTCGATTGCAACAACATATATTTTGGCGCACGAGATTTTTACCATAATCGCATTGCCTATCGTAGAAATGCCCTGATATCGAAGGGCATGCGATATTGGCTTTTGCAGCGAGTGTGATTATCATATTAAAGTTTCAAATGTCAGAGTTCCACTGGTGATTCCCAACCGATCCTAGGGAAGGGTTACAACCACTTTGGCCTAGGGGGTTATAAGCGCATTCACCCACTACACTAACATGTCATTTTATCAGAGTGGTTAGTGGCTGAGATTCTGACACCAAATTCACACCAGCTAATATTTTGTAAGCCACCAACTTGGAATAGAAGAATGACGTGTTAGTAGAGCTACACTGTGAGATCCCCGATCGATCCTAAGAGCGGTTATAGGCGCGTTTGCCAGGGGTGTTATGGGCGCACTGACCCGCTACTTAAACAAGCCCTTTTATCCCAATGGTCTAGTGGTTAGGATTCTGACATGGTATCAGTGCGGTCTCGGGGTCAAATCCTGGTGTATGCACAAGTTGGCCGTTGCCACTGTGCTCAGTCCTGTGCCTCCCAGTGTGGGGGGGTGTTAGTAGAGCTACACTGTGAGATCCTCGATCGATCCTAGGGGGGGTTACAGGTGCGTTTGCTTGGGGGGTTCTGGGCGCACTGACCCGCTACTAAAACAAGCCCTTTTATGTCAGAACTTATAGCTTATGCTTTTGTGTAGGCTATAGTGGGGTATCCCATAGGGGGTACAACCCAATTAGGGTTGGTACTTGTACTCACACATTTCATAGTTCATTCATTCACGTTCCTATTTTCACATCGAATCAGAGCAGGTCCCATCCTAGGGACTGTTCTCTAGGGCCCACCAAAGCGCGCCCCGAGGCGCGCATTTTTTTAGCGACCCTCCGTGTCGCCCTTCCCCTTGCGGCCCCGCCGCCCTTCAGTTGCGGCCCCGCCGCCCCCGAGTCGCGGCCACCCGCCGCCCTACCTTCGCGGCCCCGCCGCTTCCTCGTCTCGGCCCCGACGCCGCCCTACATGCGGCCGTCCCGCCGCCCTACCTGCGGCCCACCCACCGCCCCACCCGCGGCCGTCCGCCGCCCTACCTTCGCGGCCACCCGCCGCCCTACCTTCGCGGCCACCCGCCGCCCTACCGTCGCGGCCACCCGCCGCCCTACCTTCGCGGCCACCCGCCGCCCTACCTTCGCGGCCACCCGCCGCCCTACCTTCGCGGCCCACCCGCCGCCCTACCTTCGCGGCCACCCGCCGCCCTACCTGCGGCCCACCCGCCGCCCTACCTTCGCGGCCACCTGCCGCCCTACCTTGGCGGCCCAACCCGCCGCCCTACCTTTGCGGCCCACCCGCCGCCCTACCTTCGCGGCCACCCGCCGCCCTACCTTCGCGGCCCAACCCGCCGCCCTACCTTAGCGGCCACCCGCCGCCCTACCTGCGGCCCACCCGCCGCCCTTTCCTTCCCGGCCCAGTCGCCGCCCTACCTGCGACCCGCCCGCTGCCCTACCTTCGCGGCCTGGCCGCCCTACCTACGCGGCCCAGCAGCAGCCGAGCCGCCCAGCAGCACCCGAGCCGCCCAACAGCCGCCGAGCCGCCCAGCAGCAGCCGAGCCGCCCAGCCGCAGCCGAGCCGCCCGGGAGCCGAGCCGCCCAGGAGTCGCCGAGCCGCCCAGCAGCAACCGAGCCGCCCAGCCGCAGCCGAGCCGCTCGGGAGCTGAGCCGCCCAACAGCCTCGCAGCCGCGTCGCCGGGCAACCTTCCTGCCGAGCCGCCCGACCTGCCCTGCACGGTGAGCACCATACCGCTGTCACTGCGTGCCCTTCCCCTACTGCTTGCACTGCTCCACTGTCGTCGTCATGGCTACCCCCAATGTCTTCGCTTTTGACGCTGAGGGTCGAGCCATTGACTTTGAGGTCTGGGTCGACGACCTGCAGCTGTTCTTACAGTGCGACAGAGCTGACGGCCTTTCTCTCGTTGACCTCACCTCTGGCGCCTCCCCTGCCCCTGCTGCTGATGCTGACCCCACTGTTCGCTCTCAGTGGGCCACCCGCGATGCTGCTGCACGTCTTGCTGTGCGTCGCCACTTGCCCACCACTGAGCGCGCGCACTTTAGTCAGTACAAGAGTGCTCAGACCTTGTACGACGCTGTAGTTGCGCGCTACTCTTCCCCTGCCACTGCTGCACTGAGCCGTCTCATGCTACCGTACCTCTTTCCTGACCTCACTGCCTTTCCCACTGTCGCTGACCTCATTACGCACCTCCGCACTAGTGACACTCGCTACCGCGCCGCCCTTCCTGCTGAGTTCTGCGCCAAGAACCCCCCCCCCCCATGTACATCGCTCTCTATTACATAGTCACTCGTCTCCCTGACTCCCTTCGCGTAGTCAGGGACCACTTCCTCTCAGTCTGTCCCACCACCCTCACTGTCGACCTCCTCGAGAAGGCCCTCCTAGTGGCAGAGAAGAGCATAGTCGCTGTAGGAGCCTCTCTTGGTGACCCGCGCACCCCCATCTTTGAGGGGTGTTCTCCTTCCCCCCTGCTGCCCTCTGTTGCCTCTGCTGCTGCTGCCGACCTGCTTGGTCTTAAGTTGGTCGGCGCGGCGTCTGCCCCTAGCGGGAGACGCCGCCCTGGCAAGGGCAAGGGGGGCAAGGGCGCGGGTGGAGCTGGCAGGGGCGGTGGGGGTGGCGGTGGAGGCGGCGGAGGGAGTGGGGGTGGCGGTGGGAGTGGTGGCGGGAGTGGTGGCGGTGGTGGCGGCAGCGGCGGCGGAGGCGGCGGCGGAGGAGGTGGTGGGAGCGGAGGCGGTGGTGGTGGCGGAGGTGGAGGCGGTGGTGGTGGAGGAGGTGGAGCTGGTCGGGGTAGTGCTCCGCAGAGGAGCGGCTCTGGTGGTGGTCCGCGGCAGCAACAGCAGCAGCAGCAGCGCTCTCGGGACATCCCCCCGCCCCAGCAGCTCCGTGAGTGGTACGCGCAGAGTCAGCGTGGTGGAGGTTTTGGCCCGTGCACCTACGTTCTTCGCAGTGGCGACCGCGCGGGTGAGCAGTGTGGGGGTGCCCACGCCACCCGGCGCTGCTTTGGCCGCCTGACGGACGCTTGGCGTCAGCAGTTCCCTGACGCCTCTGAGATCCCCCGCTGGGGAGACCTTTCTAGGTCCGGTGTAGCGATCTTTGAGCTAGACTTTGATGCTATCCTTGCTGCCATGTATGCTGTGTCTATTAGTGATGAGGGTGACTGTTACCGGTGTTTCCCGCCCGGCCCGGGCATTGGTACGGCTGCGCTAGGTGCCTGTGCCACTGCTGTGTCAAAGTTTGAAGAAAGAAAAGAGGATTGAACTAGCAAGAATGAGGATACAAATAGCAAACCCTAGAAGGGTTGTACTCGCTATAGAGCACCCCACTACAGGCTAGAACATAAGATAATATTCTGACATGCTGCGCTCTCAGGTGCTGGTGAGGCTGCACTTTCAGGTACTAGTGAGACTGCGCTCTCAGGTACTGGTGAGGCTGCGCTCTCAGGTACCACGTCGGCTTCGGCCTCACTCACCTTTACACTTGACTCTGGGGCTTCTCGCTCCTTCTTTCGGGACCGCACCACACTCACGCCGCTCGGCCGGCCGGTTGCGGTCTCCCTGGCTGACCCCTCTGGGGGTCCTGTCCTCTCTCACTTCTCCACTGTTCTACCGTGTCTAGCTGCCCCCTCGGGCGCCCTGTCAGGCCTGTACCTCCCCTCGTTCTCGACGAACTTGGTGAGTGGTGCTGCCCTACAGGATGCGGGGGTTCACCAGTTTACTCCTGCGAGTCAGCGGGTGACCCACTGCACGGACGTACGCACAGGTCGGCACCTGGCCACGTTCTCCCGTCGGCCGGGGTCGAGCCTCTACACCCTGTCCACTGAGTCTCCTCCTGTCCCTGTGTCTAGCCAGGTAGCTGCGTTGGGTCAAGTGTTTGCTGCTGCGTCCAGGTCTGGTCCTGAGTCTGCCCCCTGCTCGTGTCGACTCCTGTCTCACGAGACTCTCCTGTGGCACCACCGTCTTGGCCACCCCTCCTTGCCACGTCTCAGGGACATGGCTTCCCATGTCCTTGTCTTTGGTCTTCCCCGATCTCTCCCTCCCCTTCCTTCGGGACCAGGACCTTCCTGTGTCCCCTGTGTCGAGGGGCGCCTCCGGGCTGCCCCCCACTCCTCCCAGTTTCCTCCGACAGAGGCTCCTCTGCAAACGCTTCACATGGACGTGTGGGGCCCGGCCCGCGTCCGTGGACAGGGTCACGAGCGCTACTTTCTGCTGGTGGTTGACGACTACTCGCGTTACACCACAGTCTTCCCCTTGCGCAGCAAGGGTGATGTTACTGAGGTGTTGATCGACTGGATCCGCGCAGCTCGTCTCTAGCTGAGGAGGAGCTTCGGCTCGGACTTTCCTGTTCTGCGTCTGCACTCTGACCGAGGCGGAGAGTTTTCCTCTGGCCTTCTGCGAGCCTACTGTCGTGCGCAGGGCATCCGCCAGACCTTTATGCTTCCGGACTCTCCACAGCAAAATGGGATTGCTGAGCGCCGCATTGGCATGGTCATAGACGTAGCCCGTACGTCCATGATGCATGCGGCTGCCCCCCATTTTCTGTGGCCGTTTGCGGTGAGGTACGCGGCGCATTAGATCAACCTTTACCCTGGGGTTTCCCGGCCGGGGAAGGTCCGTACCTCCCCGGCCCTCTTGTGGACTGGGAAGGTCGGCGATGCGTCTGCGTTCCGTGTCTGGGGATCTCGGGCGTTTGTCCGCGACTTGTCTGCGGACAAGCTGTCCCCTCGTGCTTCTCCCTGTGTCTTCCTTGGCTTCCCCCCTCACGCTCCAGGGTGGCAGTTCTACCACCCCTCCTCTCGTCGTGTTCTGTCCTCCCAGGACGTCACGTTCGACGAGTCAGTCCCCTTCTACCGCCTCTTCCCCTACCGCACCCCTTCCCTCCCCCCGCCACCTGACTTCCTTGTACCAGGTCCCCCCCCGGTAGACCCCCTCCCCCCTCAGGTTCCTGCCCCTTCAGGTGTGTCCCAGGTAGACGCAGTCGAGCCGGTCGAGGTTGATGGTGACTCTGGCCCTGCTGCGGGTGCTGAGCCTGGTGTTGCTGACTCTGGGGGTGCTGTGCGTGTGGGTGCTGAGCCTGGGGGTGACGAGCCTGGGGGTGCTGAGCCTGGGGGTGCTGTACTCGTGGGTGCTGAGCCTGGGGGTGACGAGCCTAGGGTTGCTGAGTCTGGGGGTGCTGCGCCAGAGGGTGTTGAGCCTGGAGGTGCTGCGTCTGGAGCTACTGAGCCAGGAGGTGCGGAGCGTACGGTCGCTGGACTTCCCACTGTGGCGTCTGACTGTGCTGGGCCTGGAGGTTCTCCGGGTGCTCCGTCTCGGCGGGAGCCCCTCTCTCCACAGGAGTTGCGCGAGTGGTTTGCTCGCCGCTGGAGGCGTACTGCTGGAGCGGGAGCTTCTTCGGCCGCTGAGGGTGCGGGTGCCGCCGGTCCCGGAGCTGCTGAGCCTGAGGGTCCTACTGGAGCTGGAGCTGCTGAGGGTGTTAGTTCTGAGAATGCTCCTGTCTGTCCTGGCGGTGGTCCTGCTGCTGGTGCGGCTGGAGGTCCTGCCGCTGGAGGTGCTGTTGGCGCTGGTTCTGCCGCTCAGGGTGCTGGTGCTATTCCTACTGTGTCTAGAGTCCCTGCGCGGCCTCGGCCGTACTTCGTTCCGCTCCTGCAGCAGGTTCTTGGTCTTCCTCCTTCTGTAGAGTGTCCGCCGTCTGTCCAGTCGCAGTCACTGTTAGAGCCGGCCTCCCCACTGCCTGCTCCCTCTCCTTACACTGGTCCTATTAAGGGTCTCGCTGAGCGTCGTGAGCCTGCGTCTCGTCCCGCGTCGCCTGTTCGTGCTGCTCGCGCTAGTGGTCGCGGTTCGCGTCAGCGTCCTCCTCCTGTCCCTGGCACGCACCGGATGTCAATGACAAAATTTGAAGAAAGAAAGAGGATTGAACTAGCAAGAAAGAGGATACAAATAGCAAACCCTAGAAGGGTTGTACTCGCTATAGAGCACCCCACTACAGGCTAGAACATAAGATAATATTCTGACAGTCTCTGCGTCCGTCCACTGCTCCTCTGCGTGCCCCTTTGCCTTCTCCTCCTGAGTCCTCTCTTCCTGCGCTTTCGGACCCAGAGTCGGACTCTCTTCGTGCTGCCAATCCTACTGTCACGCGTCTTCTTGCTACTGTTGTCACAGACCCCTCTTTTGAGTCCACTGCTGCGTCTGCTCTTGTCTCTGAGCTTGTCAACTTTGCTGCTCGCTGTCGTCTAGACAACGCTGCTAGTCTTGTTGCTGAGTCTGCGTCTGTCTGTCCTCCGTCCGTCAGGGGTGAGCGTGCTCTTGGCACGGACGTCCTTGAGGACAGGCAGGAGGAGTTCCAGTGTCTGGCGGCTGCTTCACCTCATCTCGCGTCTGTACTACTTGCCCCTGAGGGAGACCCGGATGCACTAGACATGCCGACTCCGCGCTCTTACGCGGAGGCCGTAGAGGGTCCCTACTTCTCTCAGTGGCAGGCAGCTATGGATGCAAAGATGGCTTCCTGGAAGTCCACAGGCACCTACGTTGACGAGGTTCCCCCTCCTCGGGCGAACATCGTTAGTGGCATGTGGATCTTCAGGGTGAAGCGGCCGCCGGGCTCTCCACCTGTCTTCAAGGCTCGGTACGTTGCTCGTGGCTTCAGTCAGCGACAGGGAGTTGACTACTTTCAGACCTTCTCTCCCACCCCGAAGATGACTACTCTTCGGGTGCTGCTGCACATAGCCGCTCAGCGCGACTACGAGCTTCACTCTCTTGACTTCAGCACTGCTTTCTTGCAGGGCAGCCTGCACGAGGAGATCTGGCTGCGCCGTCCGCCTGGCTTCACTGGGACTTTCCCTCTTGGCACCCACTGGAGCCTCCGACGGCCAGTCTACGGTCTCCGCCAGGCACCGCGTGAGTGGCACGACACACTGAGGACTACGCTTGTGGCTCTTGGGTTTGCTCCCTCTACTGCTGACTCCTCGTTGTTTCTGCGCACCGACACTTCTCTGCCGCCGTTCTACATCCTCGTGTACGTCGACGACTTGGTCTTTGCCACTGCTGACACTGCTTGACTCGCCTACGTGAAGTCCGAGCCGCTGAAGAGACACACGTGCACAGACCTGGGTGAACTGCGCAGCTACCTTGGCTTGCAGATCACTCGGGACAGAGCACGCCGCACCATTACCTTGACTCAGTCACACATGGTGCAGCAGGTCCTTCAGCGCTTCGGCTTCACGTACTCCTCGCCTCAGGCCACTCCTCTGGCTACTCGCCACTCGCTCTCAGCTCTGCCTTCGGATGAGTCCGTAGAGTCGAGTGGCCCGTACCCAGAGCTTGTTGGCTGCCTCATGTACCTGGTGACCTGCACACGACCTGACCTTGCATACCCTCTTAGCATTCTTGCACGCTATGTTGCTCCTGGGAGACATCGACCAGAGCACATGGCTGCAGCGAAGAGGGTATTGCGCTACTTGTGCAGTACGTCGGGCATGGGGCTAGTGCTTGGAGGGCGGAGTCCAGTGGTCCTCAGTGGTCACGCGGACGCTTATTGGGCTGACGACCAGGCTACGCAGCGGTCGTCGCAGGGGTACACCTTCAGTCTTGGTTCTGGCTCTGTTTCTTGGCGGGCTACTCGCTCGTCTTCTGTTCTCGGCTACTGCTGTGAGGCTGAGATCTACGCCGGAGCCATGGCTGCACAGGAGCTTCGCTGGCTCACCTACCTGCTGACTGACCTTGGAGAGCCGCCTCGTTCTCCTCCAGTGCTGTACGTAGACAACAAGGCCATGCTGGCCTTGTGTCGAGAGCAGCGCTTGGAGCACAGAAGGAAGCACATTGCTGTCCGTTACTTCCTTGCTCGTGAGCTGCAGCAGCGTGGTTAGTTGCGACTTGCGTACGTGGCCTCTGAGGCCAACACTGCTGATGTTTTCACCAAGGCACTTCCGCCTTGTGATCATCAGCGCTTCTGCACTCAGCTGGGACTTGTACCTGTCCTACCTCACTTGCTCACCTCTTGACCTTTCTTGTACTCTTGCATACATATATACCTGCTCTTGCTTGTTTAGCCTTATATATATATGTGCCTCCTCCTGCATGTGAACTGGCCTTGTGGCCTTGACCTTGTGCTCGGACTGTGTGGTGACTTTGTGATCCACCCTGAGCTTTGTTTTGCTTTGCTTGACTGGTCTTGTGACCCCTTGTTCTCCCCCATTTTGCGTATGGGGGTGTGTCAGAACTTATAGCTTATGCTTTTGTGTAGGCTATAGTGGGGTATCCCATAGGGGGTACAACCCAATTAGGGTTGGTACTTGTACTCACACATTTCATAGTTCATTCATTCACGTTCCTATTTTCACATTTTATCCCACTAGTCTAGTGACTGGGATTCTGACATGACGACCCACTCGTCCGCCGTCGTGCATATAGCAACCATCTTTGCAAAACACGACAATGTATTTGGTATCTATTGGAATGATATATTGTTCTTCGTGTTACATTGTACATATATTTAATTTAAAGTTGTTCTAAGTTCGGGAAGCCTAAATACTGGCGATGTTCGCCATCACATTTAAAACAAAAAACGACCCGATTAGGAAGGTGAGTCATGCCTTCCTGATCCCGTCTGTTAGGGTTCATTAAGTTCCATTAGCCTGGTCAGCCCGTAAAAATGCTGCTGAGCCTGTCATGCCGTCCGAACCAAATACAAAATCGAGGGCCGTGCGAACGTCCCCAAAATTCCTCCATTTTGAACGTCATGACGACATATGGAAATGGGGACGCAATTTCGTCCCCGTGCATATACCCCTCCCCATGCCATCCATTGCCATTCCCCCTTTTACGGAAGACAGCGATGACATATAAATGGCATTGCCGTTCAGAGAAGAACCTCTAAACGAGCGAAATGTTTGACAAATGGGGGTTCGCTTTATCCCCATTCCCCACCCCCATCCTGAATACACCTTGGATGTGCTCACGCAACGGCACTGGACTAGATTGAATGCCTTTTTTACCCTATTCCAGTAGTTTTTGGCCCCTGGTCAGGCAGTCGTCAATGACGCAAACATTTCGCGCCAGTAAGAGGGAAGGTGGGGATGGAGGTTCTAGATGCGGTTGCGTCATTTCCCGTTTTTGGACCCGAATTTTCGCGCGTGGCATGACGCCCAAACCTATTCGGTGGGTTCCAGCCCCGGTTCCTGATGCGGTTGCCATTCCGATGCCGAAAATGCTTTCAAATTTCCGTGTGCTGGCGAACACCACCATTCCATATCCCATGGTGTGTTGTTCAGAAGGAATAGGATAGGAATAGTGATGTTTTAGAGGTATCAAGTGTAGGAAGCGATGGCTTTTGAGGTCTCAATGCATGCAGACAAGCATTTTAGGAACAGAGTGGTGGGAGCCGGCTGTGATACAGTGTTGGCGAAGTCGACAAAAACGACTGCCTGGGTGTTTCGAGCTAGATGTCCGGAGTGCATGCATATTCATTACCGTTCTGTACTGTACAGTGGTGGAAGGGAATGGTCGGTCGAGCCGGTTTTGGATGCGACGTTTTCAACATCAGTAGATGCGTACCGTTGCGTTGCACCTACATGTTTCAGTACGGCTCGATTGAAGAAAACGTCTGGCTGGCTTGGCAACAACACACCTTCACCACCACTTTCAAGTGCGCATGGCCAATTGGGGGAAAGGCCCAATCACATCCGGACAAAAAATACAGGTGCAGGGCGGAGGTGGGTTCCGGGGACTAATGAGAGACCCTTTTCCACAAAAGTTTCTGGTAACCCACACATAAGTTTCTGGTACCCTCATTTTGTTCAACAGAACTACTCTTGTACTCAAAACGAACTGGTGGGATTGCAAACGCTGCAGCACGCATTTGCAATCAAGTGTCTTGCCAGCTATAGCACAAGAATCTAGTAGCCAGCAAGTTCAAGTGCAGCAGTAGTAAGTCATTGACGTAGTACCACTACTAGCACGTACGCGCATCGTTACGCTTTTAAAGTTCGTGGGGTGCCATGGAGCGCCGCGGATTGGCGCTTTCGTGGTGGATTGCCGGCGCGCTTGTCGTCGCGGCCCTCACCATCGTCCGCGCCGAGCCTCTTGACACCATGCAAGGTGGGAAGCGGTCCCGCAGGTCAGTGTCCAAGCAACTAGAAATACTTCTACAGCAGTACTACACTCCAGTAAGGTTCGCGGGTGACGGAACAGCGGCATTGTAATTAATTGCTTGACTTTCGAGACTACCATGCAGTTAGAACAATTCCGTTGATCGTAATCCCACGTCTGTTCACTGTTTGTGCACTCACCGCCCACAGTCCAAGTCCTCAAGGACTTAAAAGCGGCGTGGGGGTCGACCTTCAACGCCCAAGGCTGGGGTGACGACAATCCCGACTGCAGCACAACTGCCTACATCACCTGCGACGGCGACGGGTGGATCACGAAAATGTGAGTTAATGATTTCATTGAGTCGTCACCTGTAGTAGGATTATCGAAAACCGCTGCCGCGCCGCTCAATAGGGACCCTCGTTTTGGCAGTGTTCTACGACGCGGGCGTTTTGCTCATATTGAACCTAGGATTCGAAAGTCTGCCCTGGGAGAGGGACCCGCCAATCTCGCCAACATGGACGTTGATACCAGGGGGGACAGGTGACGTGGACTTACACAAAGGGCGAAAAGCAACCGCTGCGTCTATGAGTATTGGGCCAGTAGCGTTGTCGTGCGTGAATTGTGTTGGCTCGCACAGATTGATGTATTTCCAATTCTCCACCATTAACTACCGCCCTAAATCGTGTATATGCATTTTCTGTACGCCTAAGGGCATTCTGCTGCGCCAAATAACACCCTGTTTTTGAAACATTTGGTCCACATCTCTGATCCTAGGGTTCAAATCGAGGCGTTATATCTCTGATCCTAGGGTTCAAATCCTGGCTGGTCCACATTTTCCGCATTGGGCGAGAACTCGAATATGGTTACCAGACTTGAACCCTCAGCTGCCTGGTCCACCAGCGCTGCTGCCTTCTCACCAAAATTGAGGTCTCTGTGGGGGCCGACTTCCTGAAGCTCCCCAACGAGGACGTTGGCACCAGGGGGGACGAATGTAACGCCTGTGTGAAGGAATCTATTAGAGAGCGTAGCGATAACGAGAGAGTTTCTGCTATGGGAATGATGTTGCGCCAGCAACTTGGTAGAGTTTCGGTAGCGTTTGCCTCTAAGGACTTGGTGAGAATTGAAGTAGCATTTGGACTTCACTAGGAACATAGAAAATATATCTCAAACACACAAGCAACACAAACATATATAGGCAGGCGAGGGTTTCACAAGAGGTTGCGTGGGCGCTGCGAGTAACCCAACCCCACGAAAGTGGTGTGTGGGTGAGCGAACGCGCCTCGCCAATTTCCCAACCCAACTCAGCATCGACTTCTCGCTTCCGTGCACACCACTCCACCAACACAGCAAGGAGTGGTTGGACTCTCAAGGAAGCACCAACGACTCCCATGGACTCTCGCTTCTTCATGCGAACACCTGCGCAGTTGCACATAGTCACACGTAGTCACACCCGACCTTCACTGAACTCATTCATCGGTGCCGAGTAGACTCAGTCGTTAGGCGTCGACCTGCCAAGTCAAAGGTGATCGAGGGCCCTTGCTGTTGTAGGGCCCTCTAACACTCCCCTGCCATACTACAGCAAGGCCCTTTATAATCACAGGGCATGCATACACACGTACACGCCAAAACAAAGGGAAACACACACAAACGAAGCACTCTCAAAGTGCAAACACGCACCGCACCAGCCATGGATAGGCCATGGCACCATCCACATCATGGAGTGTTTAGGTCTCACCCCCCTCACTCGAAAGCCTCACCTGCCCCACAGCCTCGAAGCAACGACTGAAGGCGGGGAAATGCAATGCCTTCGTGAGGTAGTCAACAGGCTGCTCGCTCGTAGGGATGTACTGCAACTGCAGCTTCCTGCGCTTGACCATGTGCTGCAGCCACATGTGGCGACGCTCCATGTGCTTGAGGCTCCCATTGAGCCCCATGCCACCTGCCACTGAAATGGCGGAGGAGTTGTCCACAAAGAGAGTAGTGGGTTCCTCACTCCTCAACAGTTGAAACTCTGCCAGCAGGAAGCGCAGCCTGCGCGCCTCCTTCCCAGCCTCCACAGCAGCAACATACTCAGACTCAGTGGAGGAGAGGGTGGCGCAACGAATCCTCTGGCTTGCCCATGAGACACCAGCACCCCCGAGCACGAAGACATAGCCACCTGTGCTGGTCCTGTTCTGCTTGTCCCCTGCATCATCAGCATCGGCGTAGCCCACCAGCTCCAAGGACTCCGGCCCACCACCAAACTCCAGCGCCACATCCCTGCTCCCCACCAAGTACGTCAAGCACCGGTCCAACTCCTTCCAGTGCTGATCACTCCGCACAGTCTGGCCCGACCCCAGCTTGCTGCAGGCAAACGAGATGTCGGGACGGGTGGTACAGGCCGCGAACTGCAAGGATCCCACCTTCTGCCTGTACTCCTCCTCCTGGCGAGACTGCCATCCCACATCCTCAAAGGTCTGCACACTGAAAGGGTCAGAGGAAAGAGGGGTGCGAGGCACTCGCAGCGGCTGCTCCCCGTCAAAGAAGCGCCTATGAACCTTGTCCACATAGGCCCCCTGGTGCAGCCACAGCCTCCTAGTAGGCCTGTCCCGAATCAGCTGCAACCCCAGATACTACTCCACAGGGCTAATCTCCCGCAGCTGAAACGCACTCTGCAGCAGCTCACGCAGCTCCCCAAGCATGCTCTGACTGCGGCTGGCAGCAAGCAGGTCATCCACATACACCAGCAGCCAGCACATCTCCCCATCAGCATCAGTTTTGAAGTACAGAGCCTCATCCACCTTGCTCTTCTTCCATCCAGCCCCAAGCAGCACCCCATCCAAGGCCTCATACCATAGCATCGGGCTCTGCTTGAGCCCATACAGACTTTTCACCAACTTACAGACACGAGGAGTCCCATCCTCGTAGTAGCTCGGCTGCTCCATATAAAGGTCTCGGTCCAGCACGCCATGGAGGAACGCGTTCTTTACATCGAGCTGCATCAGGTCCAAATCAAGTGCAGCTGCAATCGCCAGAAGCACACGCGCCGTCACATAGCTTCCCACAGGGGCGTACGTCTCCTCATAGTCCACCCCTGCCACCTGCGTGAACCCCTTCACCACCAGCCTCGCCTTCTCACGCTCCACTATCCCATCAGGTCGGAACTTGGTGTTCAAAATCCAGCGGTTCTTCATCACATTCACCCCTGGCGGACGCGGAACCAACTCCCACGTCCCCTGCTCAATCAAGCTCCGCATCTCTTCATCCATCGCCTCTTTCACCTTGTCGCCCTTCCAGCAGCCCAAGGCCTCCTTCACTGTCATTTTCACTATGTCCCACTGCCTCTCAGGATCAGCTGCAACGTCCGGGTCCAGGTCAGTCCACTCCTCGTCCTCCTCCTCGTCATCCAAGCCCGCTGGCTCAACCATTATAGCCCAAGCGTATCGAACAGGCGGGACACCACGAGTGATGCGAGTGGAGCGACGCACTGGTGCAGTGGTCGTCCCAGAAACCAACACACGACCACCATCTCTAATTCCCCACATCTCCTGCTCCCCTGTCTGCGGTTCCCCTGTCTGCTGCTCCCCTAGCTGCTGGTCCACCATCTACTCCTCCTCAATCCGCTCCTCCCCTATCTGCTGCTCCCCACTCTGCTGCTCCCCTATCTGCTGCTCCCCAATCTGCTGCTCCCCTGTCTGCTGTACTCCATCCATACTGCTCTCGTCCTGCAGCTGCTCAGTCTCAAGGCGCTGCCCGTTGGTGATCTCCACAGACGGTGGCACCTCCATCCCCCCCCCACCAACGGGCGGCGCCATGGAAGACGAAGAGGAGGGCGGAGCAGGTGCAGGAGGGATGGAGGGTGGAAGGGGAGATGGAATACTAGGAGGACTAGGGGAAGCCAAGGGGGGTGAGGAGGAAGAAGGCGGGTAGACTGAAGGCGGAGGAGGGGTGGGGACCGAGGTAGGGACATAGGGCATAGCAGGAGGTGCGACCACCTCCTCCTCCTCCTCCGCCTCCTCGAGAGTGATCGGGAAGAGTGAGGGAAGGGGCTCATAGGGCATCGAACGCCCCCCATGCTCCTGCTGATGCCAAGCCTTCCATCCAGCTAGGGACATGGTCTCATAAAACACAGCTTCTACAGTGGTGATGAGGCGGTTGGACTCCAAGTCCAGCACGGTCCTTTCTTTGCTCGCAGCTGACACACCCAAGTGCAACCCCCAACGAGCCTTAGGCGCCAGCTTCCCCCCACGCTGCGACTGTGGTACCATGTACTGCAGCATGCAGCCCCAAACACGCACCATACTGACATCAGGTTTGCGTCGGAAGGCGAGCTCGTACGGCGTCACACCAGAGGGTAGTGAGGCGTGCTCCACGCGGTTGCGCACCCAGACGGCCTGAGCCAACGCCAGGTGCCACCAGTGATGCTGCACACCCATGTGCAGCAACATCGTCCGCACCGCCTCCACAATGCTGCGCATCTCCCTCTCGGCCATCCCGTTTTGCTCTGGCGTATACGGGCATGTGAGGTCATGGATGATGCCTTTACCGTCGAGGAAGAGCGTGAAGTCGTGCCCCAGGAACTCGCCACCCCGATCAGTGCGCAGCGCCTGCACCGTGGTCTTGCACTGTCGCTCTGCCATCGGGAGCCACTTCTGGAACGCCGCCAGCGCATCACTCTTCTGGGCCAAAGGGTAGACCCAGACATATCGCGTCTTGCGATCCTTCAGCACCAAGAAGTAGCGGCTGCCGTCCTTAGCTGCTTCAGGAAAGGGCCACAAAGGTCAGCATGCACCACCCCGAGCAACTCATCCTCCTCCTCTCCCACAGAAGGAAAGGTATGACGAGTGATCTTTCCCCCAACACAGGAAACACAAGGTATGCCTGACTTGCCCCCCTTCTCCAAATCCAAGCCCTTCACTGACCCATGAGCCGCTATGCGCTCGATGGCATCAATACCAACGTGTGCCATACGCGCATGCCACAGGTCCCCCTTAGACCGCACGCCCGTCACCAAGGTACGAAGTGCCACCGTTTCGCCTTCCTGCTGCTGCGTCGAACACGGCTGGAAGTTCGTGCAGAGAACACGCCCCTTGAACTCCGCACGACCAAGGAGCGATCCATCTGGTGCCCGCAGCAAAGTCACATCCCCGGCATCCAGCAGCTGCACACCACATTCACGCAGCTGCCCAGCAGAGAGAAGACTCGCCTGCACTCCTGGTACGTACAGCACGTCCGGCACCAAGACACGCCTGCCCCCCTCTCCAAGAAGAGCGACTGTGCCCCGCCCCTGCACCTCCTGAAGCGCGCCGTTGAAGCCAGTAACCTGTTTAATAATGCCGCCGCTGCTCATCTCCACAAAGGCAGAACGATCTCCGATGAGATGGTGGGAGCATCCGCTATCAAGAAGCACGACGCTCGGGTTCGCCTTCACAGCAGCTGCAACAGCCTGTAAGCCCTCCCCGCCCTTAGGCTCTAGCACAACGAGAGGAGTCTGCTCCACAACGGGCTTCACCATCGCACATGATGATTGCCCGCTCCCCTTAGAGCCATCACCCCCCTTTCCGCTGCTACCTCCAGTGCCCTCTCCACCGGTGTCTGCCTCCTTATCCGCCCGCTGCTGACAGTACTTAGCAACATGCCCTATTTGTCCACACACATAGCACTTCCCTTTGAAACCCCCTTTCCCCCCCTTCGGCTGGCCATCATTACCCCCTTTCCACTTCTCCCCTCCCCCACCAAGCCCACCCCCATTCTTAGGCTGCTGCTGCTGTGCCGTAGTGGGAGGGGAAGGGAACGAATTCTGCTGGAATTGGGGCTTACCCTTCTTGGTAAAGACCTGGTTAGCCTGGGGAAGGAATTGGTCCTTTCGTCCCTCTGACGCCAGCGTACATTCCTCCTCGATGATGTAGCTAGCGAGGGTGTTCTCGTCCAACTCCTTGCGCACCTGCGGCAACTTCAGCATCCTGCGTAAGAGGTTGTACTGCTGCGGCAACCCCTTCACAACGTGAGTGATGTACGACGCTTGCGAGTAATCTACGCCGGCCATCCTCAGGTTCACTAGGATCTGCTGCGCACGGTTGCAATAGGACGTAGCGGACTCGTGCTCTCCCATCTCGAGGTTAGTGAGCGCCTGCTCTAACTGACCGATGTACAGATCGTCCTTTGCCATGTACGTGCGCATAATAAACTGCCATGCCTGATAGCCGGCATCAACCTTCATGCGACACGCCTTAAGGGCGATCTGTACGGTTGGGGAGCAACATCGGGAAATGGTGGTGAATGTCAGCAACTGCATCGCGCGGAACTGAGAGAGATGCGCAAGCGCACGCGATGGTGGAATAGGGGTGGTGCCATCTATGAATCGCTTTAGCTGAGCGATCTCAAGCTGCGGCTCGATTGATTCTGTCCACGTCAACAGGTCGTGACGTCCTTCTAACGGACTAGTGACAACGATCTTGTCTGGAGTGAATCTGATGTAGCCATAGTTGGGGGCTATTCCCTCGTCCCTCGACATCGATCCAATCGGGGTAACGCCCGGCATAGTCTCACTATCGAACTCTTCCGCAATTCCTCCCCCAGCAACGCTTCGCCGTCCTACATTCGCATGCTCTCGTGACGCTGCTGCACGATGAACACGCTCCTGTACACCGCCGACGCTAGCCGTACTAAACCGAGTTGGTCTTCGCAGGACCCCACGCGACATCAACCCATCAAACTCCTCGTCATCGCTATTTCTGCCATCGACAGCCATATCCCACGCACTAGCACCTCCCGCAATTTGCTCAACATTCTCTACACGTGGCGAAGGGTGCTCACGACGCCGACGCGAGCGCAATCCCTCCAACATTAGCTCGTATTCGATATCACTAATCTCACCACGAGAATGACGGGCCACGAGATCCTCCTCTAGAGCGTGCAAATTACCGGCCTCCACGTTCGCCTCCTCAGTACTCATCCTCTACGACGTCTCTATAAGGTACCACAAATTAAAATAAAGTGCCCCTTCCTTAAATCCCTCGTCTCGGGGTCACCTCACAAGGGTCCTCAGACGAGTGGTAATAAATTACCAAACGCCCTATCCTTGGGTCCGAGAACGTAACTGGAGGGAAATCAAGAGAGGTTCAACTTAGATTAATAAGCGCCCTTCACCAACGCCACACGCCAAGGCGAGTATACGAACACGAATATCAACGACGACGGAAATCTAAGCGTGTTCGTTCCACGCTCACCGCACCATGAAGGAATCTATTAGAGAGCGTAGCAATAACGAGAGAGTTTCTGCTATGGGAATGATGTTGCGCCAGCAACTTGGTAGAGTTTCGGTAGCGTTTGCCTCTAAGGACTTGGTGAGAATTGAAGTAGCATTTGGACTTCACTAGGAACATAGAAAATATATCTCAAACACACAAGCAACACAAACATATATAGGCAGGCGAGGGTTTCACAAGAGGTTGCGTGGGCGCTGCGAGTAACCCAACCCCACGAAAGTGGTGTGTGGGTGAGCGAACGCGCCTCGCCAATTTCCCAACCCAACTCAGCATCGACTTCTCGCTTCCGTGCACACCACTCCACCAACACAGCAAGGAGTGGTGCGACTCTCAAGGAAGCACCAACGACTCCCACGGACTCTCGCTTCTTCATGCGAACTCCTGCGCAGTTGCACATAGTCACACGTAGTCACACCCGACCTTCACTGAACTCATTCATCGGTGCCGAGTAGACTCAGTCGTTAGGCGTCGACCTGCCAAGTCAAAGGTGATCGAGGGCCCTTGCTGTTGTAGGGCCCTCTAACACTGTGGGCTGTGTTAAGGGCATTCTTCTGTGCCAAATAACACTCTCGTTTTTACCCATTCAGTTGCGAGGTGTCATATTTTGTCACGCTGTTCCGTTTTGACTTATCTATGTTTCACAGGATCCTCAAATTGAAGAACCTCGGGGGCAGCATTCCTGCTACATTCAGTTGGCTTTTTAAACTGCAAACACTGTGAGCGATGACCAATTTGAGTTTTATCATCTTGCAAATTAGAGAGGGATATAATTTGTGCGTCCACTGGGTTAGACACACGCGTTGTCAACCTTTTCCGTTTCCTTTCAAACCCGAGACTCACCGTATCATGTAGAACCCTTTTGGTAGTATCCCTGTATCGGATGCATCGGGTGAAAACGTTGTTACTTATGGTGACAAAACCCGTTTGCTTCCAATCGCACATTTGAAGATGACCATTCCTTAGTCACCGACTCAATTTCGTGTCTGTGCAGGCACTTGAGTTTTTTTCCCTCTCTCTCTCTCTCTCTCTCTCTCACTCTCTCTCTCTCTCTCTCTCTCTCTCTCTCTCTCTCTCTCTCTCTCTGTGTTTCCACACCATGTCACGTTTCTCCCAATGTTTCTCAGTGACCTCTCATACAACCGGCTCACAGGCAGCCTCCCTAATACTTTCACGTCGCTCCTTAAATTGCAATCCATGTGAGCTGCCTTGTTATGTGACGTGCTGTGGATGCCATGTGGAAACTTAACGAGGCTTGTGCGCTCTTGTGTTGTCTTTCATCTACACTGGTTGCATTATGGATTTGTCGAGTGTGTCACTTGCTCAATGATAAATGATATGAGGCATGTTGACTGTAATGTAGATTCTGTTACAACAGGAACATGTTCTTGAAGTGGTGTAGTGTCTTCTCTCGTTGCTCCCCATTCTGTTTGGCTTCCAAATCCTCCATCCTATCCTCTTTCATCCTCTCCTCCTCTCTCCATTCCCCTCCTGCTCCTTGCACTTTCTTTGTGCACTCTGAATCCTCTAATCTCTTCTCCCTCCCTTCCACCTCATTCGTTCTGTTATTTCTACTCAACAATGTTCTTTCTCCATTTTTGTACCTACCACACCCCTGCCCGTGTCCCAACACACATATCCAACCGATACATGAACCAATCGCATTTATGTCAGAGCTCTACATATCAACCAGTTCACGGGCACCTTACCTCATACCATTGGTTTTCTTTCAGACTTGACACTCCTGTAAGCCATTCTGCTTTTGTGTGCACTTCTACATCCGTCCCTCTCCCCCCTCTTCCCCTCTTCTCCTCCTCTCCTCTTCTCCTCGTCTCCTGTTCCCCTCTTCTCCTCTTCTTCTCTTCTCCTCTTCTCCTTGCCTTCAAATTCCGCTGTTCCGCTCTTGCCTTGCCACTCTCCATTCCCCTTCAATCCACATTCACATAGCCATGGTTGCTTTTGTTGGTTGTTATATTTCTCCTTTCCTTATGAGTACTACCCGTACCTTCACTGCCTTCATCCATTCACACTTCATGGTTTCTTCTACCAGTAAAGAAGAGTTGATCTCAATCAGTTAAGTGGGTCGATCCCTGCCCAATACGGCAACCTGAAAAAGCTGATAACTCTGTAAGGCCTCTGCTCTTTGCTCGGGCTCGGCTCCTTTGCTCCCCATTTTTTATCCTTCTCAATGCTTGCCACTCCTGCTCGCTCCAGTGGTTCTCCTCTCTTTTCTTTTCCTTGTACCCCATTATCTCCACTTCACCATCCGTACCTCACGCCATTTGAAGTTCACAGTACTTAATGCACACAGCTTAAGTAACCTCCTTTCAATATGTGAAAGGGTGGTGTATTCATTCACACAATTCTGGTGATCATGAACCTGGTACAATTTTGTTAAATCAGTAAGTCACGCTTACCTGCTCTAAGATTCGTTTCTGGCCAGCAACAACAGAGATTTAGCTATCTCAGGCATATATTTTTTCAGATCGTCTCTGATGGACCTCCGATAAATCTGAAATGCCTGAGTTGCCAGCTGTCAAATTTCCAGCTTTCTCTTCATGTGTGGTTTATCTCCCTGCCTTGGTTTGTTGAAATTCTTGTTTTGGGTAGTACATCATATCATAGGAATTTGCATTACAACCAATTCTCTGGATCTCTCTCCTTTGAGCTTGGTTCCCTTACAAACCTAAAAACCATGTAAGTCCCTTGTTTGTTATGCCCACTTGTCACCCTAAAATGCCGTGTACCCGCTCTCTTGTGCGCTTGTAATGTATCTGTGTCCCAATCCCTTCCCCCTGCTAGTGACGACATGGATCATCATGGACCTCCTCCTTTGCAGTCCAAATATAATAAATGTCAATCCTATTGTCTTCCTCTCTTCCTCATAACGCGCCACCTCCCATCTCCTTGCCCATGCTCTGTTCATATCAGACGCTCGTCTCTCCCTTTTCTGTGATCTTATGTAGTTCTTTCTGTGTTTCGCTCCCACTTTTCTTTTCTTTTAGTGACTTGCAAAAGTGGTTCTGATGATCATCGTGAGTACATAGAAAGTACCAAGTGTTTTGCTCTCACTCTGTTGACCTCTCTTGTCCCAACTTCGTACGGTATTTCTTCCTTTCACTTTGTTTCCCTCTCCCCTTACCTTATACCATTGAATGCATCACTGATTCAAAATTTCTTTACAGGACCCTGTTTAAAAATAAGCTCACTGGACCGATTCCCAACTCGTATAGCTCGCTTACTGCCCTGACTAACCTGTAAGACAAATGCTTTGTTCTGATCTCCTACATTTTGCTCCCTCTCCTAACCAATTCCCCTCACCTGTCTTATGCAGTCACTTCAGGCTTGTATGACTTATTGTCTGTTGTCATTGCATTTTTTTGTCGACTCACTCGTTTCCTTCATGCATGACTCATTGTCCATCCTCTCTACAGTTCTCCTCTTTCCAGGTTTCCTTGTACTGCGTGTGATTGTTCTTGTGACGCTTTCCGAACAGTGCTAATATGGCAGTAAAATGGATCCCTTGTCAACCGACCGACACCAAGGGCTAGATTCCTCCCCACTCTGCTCAGTAGTTGTTCACTCATGCTGGTTCCAACGACCCCCTGACCAGTTTATACCAACCACATCTTTATCCCTGTTTTTATTCATGGTTATGTTTCACAGCAACGTATACAACAATTTACTCTCGGGCTCATTCCCAGACACCTTCGGCAACCTTAAAAACCTTCAAGCCCTGTAAGTCCTGTCTACTCTAATTTCTAGTGCATGGACTCTCAAAATGGTCACGTCACGCTGTGTCGTGCGTGTGTTGACCGTGCGGGTGTGCCCCATATGTAAAGAACCCCCCACAGCCTCGATGTTCCAGTGCTGATAGATTTTTCCCCCAGTTCTCCCATCTCCTTCCACCATCAACCTGATGGGGCCGCCCTGCAAGAAGACGTGCAGGCATCGGGGCCCCCGATTGTTTCAGAGGACGGGGTCTGTAACAGTGACGCTGGTAATCCAGGTATCCTTGAATCAGCAGGGTCTGAATGCAAGGGAAACTTCATCCAGTGGCTTGCACTGCAAGAGAGCAGCAGAAGGGCGTGTTGTGTTGTGGAAGCATCATTCATGGCACCCACCCACGTCCTTTCCGTACTTCTCACTGACCTCATGAGCACTCGGATCAGATGTCGTCGACCGTACGGGAGAATCTCACAGGTAAGGACCCTGGACTGGACCCCCTTCTTGTTGGGACCTGCGGACTAGGCAGAGGAGAGGACTTGGTAAGCTTATGTGGGAACCCGCAACCGACCGCAACCCACTAGCCTCTTCATGCGAGTGCTGGTAAGGGGTGATTGCTGGTAAGGGGTGATTGCTGGTAAGGGGTGATTGCTGGTAAGGGGTGATTGCTGGTAAGGGGTGATTTCTAGTAAGGGATGATTGCTGGTACGGGGTGATTGCTGGAACGGGGTGATTGCTGGTACGGGGTGATTGCTGGTACGGGGTGATTGCTGGTACGGGGTGATTGCTGGTACGGGGTGATTGCTGGTACGGGGTGAAACTGCCTGCATGCATGTGATCTGCTGCAAGCTGATTCTATTCTAGCATGTGCTGCCGCCTGTCACAGCCTCATGCTGCTGGCAGTGGCAGTTTATCTTTGAGAAGGAGGGTCAAATATGGCCGCATCTCCTGCCTTTTCCTGCTTCGGCATATGATGTGTTCCCTTTGACGCCATTGCTTGCTCCCCCCACAGCACAACAAAATTCCTCTCTCATTCGCATGCATCCTCTCTTCTTCTCTAACCACTCCTCTCCTCTCCCACCTCCTTGAAATTTTGGACTATTTATTGTTAACGCATGACAAACAATGCTTATTCAATTCCTCATTCACATCTTGTGCTCATCATATCAGGGTACTTGGTCGAAATAACTTCAGCGGCTCAATTCCAGAAGCCTTGTTCTCTCTTACAAACCTCAATAACCTGTAAGTTCTTACGTTCTCTTACCTTTTTTATATGGGCATATAATACCTGCCTGAAATCCCTGTTCTCTAACCTCTATTCCACCACTTTTGCAACTTGTCACTCATTATTCATAATACCGGTCATTCTCTAACTCTCTTTGCTCTGCTGGTGACCTCACCATATGTGCAGAGCGCACGCCTGAATCTCTCATCTGTTGCTGCCTCCACCCCTCACTCAACCCACATCCCGTGCTCATTATCTCAGGCATCTTGGTAGCAATCAGCTCACATGCTCTATCTCTTTAGGGTTAAGCTCTCTTACAAAACTTATGGGACTGTAAGTTATCCAGATTCCCCACCAATTTCTCTCCCTTCCAATCTGTCTCCTGCTAGTTAAACGCCACGCTTATTTACCCTTTCAAACACACCACGCTTTCCACCTCCCTTGAGTCTGATTTCACTTCATGTTCATGTATCCTTTGTTCAGATGTAGCAATGTGGGGTGATGTGCGTAGGACACCATGCAGATCAATTCAACATAACGGCAACCTTCCTAAACAAAATTCCTCTGGCCCTTCCTGCTTGTCAACTCAGCATTGCCCTATGCCCCTCTTGGTACTTTCTATGTACTCACGATGATCATCAGAACCACTTTTGCAAGTCACTAAATAATTACCTTGACTAGTATATATTTTTTGTTGCTTCTGTATCTGTTTGACTCCCTTGCATGTTCAAAACCATCACAGTGACCTGTCATTCAACAAGCTTACAGGCAGCATCCCTGATGGACTCAGTACCCTGAAGCAGCTGTACAGCCTGTAAGAAACGCCTTCTCCTCTCTTGGATGCTCTGTATGTTTTCCTCCTCTTGTGTGTCCTCCAGAGGGTAACCTTCTCTCTTTTCGTCGCAACCTCCGCCTCCTCCCCCTCCTTCTCCCCCTCCTCCCCTTCCCCTTCCCCCCCCCCCCTCCTCCTCCTCTTCCTCCTCCTCCTACTCCTCCTCCTCCTCCTCCTCCTCCTCCTCCTCCTCCTCCTCCTCTTCTCTGTACCCTTAACCCTCAAAGACAACAATGTTCTGGATTGAAGAGGGTAAGGCCTCACTCTTTCTCAACCACCTCCTCCTACCTACTCCTAGTGTAATAACAAGTTTCTCCACCCTATCAATTCAAGGACCAACCTCGGTTTTCGCTGCATCCATAGATGTGATGTGAGCATAGGAAAGTTATTTGTCCCCTGCTTCTCATTCAGGCGGCTCTGCTTGGTGCATTCTATATACTTATAATGCCATCATCTTATCATCTCTTGACCCTTTTGGTTGAATATAGCACCGTGCAGTTTTGACTAGTTCAATCAGAGTTTCTTCCTCTTTGCAATGCATGGTTCGTGCCATTGCAGTGACTTGTCATACAACCAGCTTTCAAGAACCATCCCAGCAGGAATCAGTGCTCTCACTCAACTGAACTTTCTGTGAGATGTGGCCCTTCTCTTGCCTGTATTTTTCACTGCCTGCTTGTAGTACTAAACCCTCTTTGTCTCCTCCCCCTCCTCCTCCCCCTCTTCCTCCTCCTCTCCTCCTCCTCCTCCTCCTCCTCCTCCTCCTCCTCCTCCTCCTCCTCATGTACCAACTTCCTGTTTCTTGTTCATTTGCCTTCTCTCATATTAATATGTAAGCGCCACTCTTTCATTAAAGAAAAGCAAACTTTGATGCCTTTGTTCTAAACAATCAGCACCCCTCTTCTCGCTTCTCATACCCCCATCTTTTCCTGTCTTTGTATTTCTAAAAGACATTCTCAATCTCTAATCCGTGACATTCTGCCTACGTCCATTGCATGATCACTATGATTGCATGGTCACCATATTGTGCAGGCCACTTCGCAGCAACAACCTCACTGGATCTATCCCGGCTGAACTCAGCCTTATGCCATCCTTGAGAGATATGTAAGAGCTCTGATTTCCTGTGCTATGCTCTACCTATGTGACCTCTCTTCCTATCCACCATTCATCCTTTTGCTCTCTTGCCACAAGTTTCTCTAATCCACGAACATTTTAATTCACGCCTTTCAAAAATAGACATCATTAGCAACCTTTTTATTAATATTCGTGAACTTATTATGTGGTCTCTTGTGCTGCAATGCTCCTGCAATACTCTCACATTACTCCTCCCATGTTGTTTCTATGGTGGGGCGTATGGCGTGAGCCTGCGGTGTGGGCCTATGATGTGCCTTTGTGTGGTGTGGAGCTTCTATGGTGCTCTGATGCCTCTCTATGTGTTCAAAGGCCGTCAGTGGCTCCAGTCCATCTTGTGCAGTGTAGCATCAGCCTTTCAATGCCATCATTTCCGCTCTTGCTTGCATTGCATTCGTGATACCACCAACCCTGCCAGTGATGTTTCGTGCAACCAGCTCACAGGCAGCATCCCTGCTAGCTTCAGTGATCTAACTAGAATGGGAAAACTGTGAGACTTCATTGGACTGAAGGAAGGAATGGCAAGGTTGATGTGTTTTGGGTGGAGCCGTCTGTAATGTGTGAGTGCAACTTGAGTGCGAGAATTATGTGTGTTTGGAGTGCATGCATGCATGCATGAAACATGGTGACTTGGGTATCCATCCATGGCCGCCGCATGTGGAGTTCGGGCATGCATGCATGCAGCCGGCTGCAGCTGTCACATTGTGTCCTTTGCCCACCTTCTTTCCTTTCCTTTGCACACAAGTTACCTCAGCCTTCCCCATTCTTTTTCCTCCCCAATCCTCCCCGCCTGTTCCTCCTTCCGCATCTCTAATCGTTTTATCCTCCATTCTTCAATGCTGCTGGATGCAATGTGTGAAGGATGCAATGTCATCGTGATGCATTCACCAACCAGTTACCTATTATCTATAATCTGTCATCTTTAAATAGTATCGCATTCACCAACCAGTGTGTTTGTGTCTCTCCTTTTACTCTCTTGTGACTGTCATGTGCTCATTAACTCAGAAATGTCTCCTATAATCAGCTCAGTGGACCACTCGATGTAGTTGCCACTATTGGTGTTAGTAATTTATATTCCATGTAAGACCTCTTTCTTTCTCTTCTCTCCAGTCTCCGCCCCTCCTTTCCTCCTGTCTCCATTTTCGCTATGCAACCCACAGTCTCCTTTGCCTGACCCTCTTTGTTCTTATCGCATGTTCAGTTCACTGCCACAATTCTCATTCTCTTTGTAGAGATGTCAAATGGATGACGTGAGGTAGCATGCCATGCAGCCATGCCTTGTATGTGGAGTGGACAAAACGTTTAGGGCGACCCTGTAGGATAAGGGAAGGTGAAGGGACCAGGTTTCTCCACTAGTATTGTATTTCGAGCCAGGGGCACCAGTCCCCAGCTGGGCTTTCGGATTCCAGACGCCACAAGTCATGGAAACAACATGGTTCACGCTCTATGGTCTATCTTTTAGCGATCAAGGGACTAAGGAGCATTTGGGAGGGAAGCTCTAGCAAATATGTTTTGTCCCCTGTTTGCTACTTTATCTCATGATGTGCCTTCTCTATGTCCTTAGCGCTTGTCAAGGTCCAGAAGAGGACCTCCCCTTCTGCCTTTGTCATCTCAATGTGTTTCTTGTACATCTAGCTAGCATGAGCAAGAACCGAACTCGAACCGGATCGATGCGAACCAACTCGGTTCAAGTCAAACCGAACTGAATTAGCCCTTGGTTTGAAGTTTGACGTGGCTCAACAAAAAAAGTCAAGCTGGACTAGAATTAATCGTTCAGTGCAAACCTGAATAGGTTCGAGCCGAACCAAACATAAGTTGGTTATCGTGCTCAACCATACACTCATTTCAACCACCTAAGCTTCTTCACATTTTGCTATGCTATCTGGAAACTGCAATCTCAACTGCCTTCGCTCCCAATTTCCATCCTGTTTCAGTGATCTTTCATCCAATCAGTTCACTGGCAGCATCCCAGCTACCTTAAGTGATTTACAAGAACTGGGAAATTTGTGAGTATGGACACAAGGAATGACAACATTGACGTGTGTTGCGTTGAGGATAACATTTGGATTGTGAAGTATATGACTGGAATGTGGATGCAACTGGAATGTGAAACGTACGTGCGTGTATTTTGTGATTGCTGCATGTATTTCATGATTTCGTGATTACACTAGAGCAGATTTCTGCTTTACATGTAGTCCGTTTCAGAAATCATCCCTCCACATTTCTCCCATGACCTGTGTTCTAAAAACATCCCAGAGCAAGGCAATGTACATTGTGCTGCTGTCTGGATTGATGATATTGTAGCAAGAATAGCTCTTTCTGAGGTTGTGTTGCTTTTTTCTGACTGTTCCTCTCTCTTCTACTCTCTTATGGCTGTCATGTGCTCATCATCTCAGAAATGTTTCTTACAATCAGCTAAACGGCTCACTTGAAGCTATTGGAACTATTTCTGCCCTATATTCCATGTAAGACATCTGCGTTGATCTTCTCCATTTCTCTCTGTTAGTAGAAATGCTAGCCTTAGTTGATTCGTTTTTTCCCTGCTGGCCCCACACCACATATAGTGGATGTGTGTTATGTGTGTCTTCAACTCTTTGTCACTGGATTTTCACCTTCTTGCTAGTTCCTTCTACATTCAAACCCACTAACTCTCTTTCACCGGGTTAGAAGATGCAAACTCAACTTCTATCCCTTCCGATGTAATTTTGATCCAGTGATCTTTCATCCAACCAGTTCTCAGGCAGCATCCCCGACAGCTTCAGCAGTATAGCTTGGCTGGGATACTTGTGAGACTGGACAGGAAGAATGGGCAAGATCAATGTGTTGTGCCTAGAGAGCTGGAATGTGAAAGATACATCAGGGGTGTGGATTGATGCTTGCATGTGTATCGTGATTGCTGCATCCATCTTAATTCTAAGCATTTGCAGTAAAATAAGGCCGCGCATGTTTTTTTGCTTCATCTCTCCGTTTCTCTCCATCTCATTCGCCAACCTCAGTACTGTCCACTTTGTTTTGCGTCTTCTCAAAACCAGCTCCCTCATTTTGTTCGGTTGACCATCCTTTTGCACCGCTTGCACTTGCCTTCCCACAGATATCTAGGAAACAATGTGTTCAGTGGCTCCTTTCCTACAGTCTTGAAATCCCTTACCTTCTTGACATGGCTGTATGTTTGTACCACTCTCCCTTCACCTCGTCTCTTCTCCATACCATCCCTCTTATTCCCATTTCTTCTCTCTGTTGCTCTCACAAGTATTTCTATTCTTGCATCTATTGCCCCTCTATTTGTTGACTCTCTATTTTGTCTGGTCTCCTCCCCTGCCTCACTTTTTTTGAAGGGGCAAATGTTGGTGTTAGGCCCCTATCTTACATTTTATACTTGTACTTTTATATCCTAGTTTAGTGTAGTTTGCACTTTGTGTTTGGTTGGGTGTACACCCACATCCCAACCAAACACAAATGTAATCTCCAAGCAATCTCCAACCCACCAATTGGAGATTGCCTTGGGATTACCCTTGATTCCCTAGGATTGCCTCCTGATTCCCTCCTCATCCCTACCTTGCTCATTCCGGATGTACTTAAAGAGCTTTGAGCTCACTACTATAGTATCGATTCTAAGCTCAAGTTCTGACATGGTATCAGAGCAGCTCAACCGCATACGCGGATCGTGATCCTCTCATCTCTGCGGATACTTGTCCCGCAAACCTCGGGGAAGCCATCGCCAATCTCGTTGCGGTTGATTCGCGACATTCATCGGCGGAATTTCTCCCGCCACATCTTCCCGTCACCATCGACGGAAACTTCTCTGGTAAGCGCATCGTCGGCGCTCTAACCTAACACTCGTTTTCATCAATTCGTCACTCTCGTCACTTCTTCTCCTCGTCGGGCCACCGCCCGTCGCCCTGCAGCTTCTCGTCGGGCCGCCGCTCGTCGCCCTGCAGCTTCTCTTCGGGCTGCCGCCCGTCGCCCTGCAGCTTCTCGTCGGGCCGCCGCCCGTCGCCCCGCAGCGTCATCTTCGGGCTGCCGCCCGTCGCCCCGCATCTGCACTCCTACCCCCATTCCCCCTCTTTCCCGCAGCTAAACAGGTGCAGCAACGCAGCCGAGCAGCAGCGTAGCCGCGAAGCCGAGCAGCCGTGTAGCCGCGAAGCCGAGCAGCAGCGTAGCCGCGAAGCTGAGGGTGGTGTGTGGGGGGGTGTGTGGGAATAGGATTAGTAGGTAGTTGACACTAAATTGGCGTCTCAGTCAAATTCTCCTTCAGAAACCCTAAACCTCAATATTCTCTTTCGTAAACCCTAAACCTCCGGTTCTTCAAAATCTCCTTTGGAAACCCCAAACCTCAAGTTCCTATCGGTGACTTAAGAGCGGCGCTCCGCGCGAGAAGTTAAGGGGTCTCCACCATGGCTTTCTCGTCTTCCACCATGGCGAACCCCATCACCCCGCTCTGCCTTGAAGCCGATGGCTCTAGCTCCAACTTCAAGGCGTGGAGCTACGGAGTTGACAAGCACCTCCTGAGCCGTGACGTGCAGGGCCTTGACCTCAAGGACGTCCTCCTCAACCGTGGCAAGGGGAAACAGCCCACTCTTCCCCGTGAACCGACCGAATCTTCAAGTGATGCTGACGTGATGACGTACGAAGAAGCTGTTGAGAAGTACCGGAAGTGGGAGAAGGCCGATGCTGCCATCATCAGCGTCTTCATTGCCTCCACCCCTCCCGAACTTGTCAACACGTTCCACAACTACCCTACCTCCAACGCCATCTGGAAGTATCTCCAGGATCGGTTCATGAACAAGACGGCGGTCGGAGTGGCGATTCTCATCCCCAGCATGTTTCAAGTCCGTCTTGAGGACTGCTCAGGAATGGCTGACTACATCGCCAAGGTGCAGACCATTCATGGTGAACTCAAGGAGCTGGGTATAGTCTTCCCCGAACAAGCCCCTGCAGCCGCCCTTCTTGTTGGTCTCTCCTCGGCATATGAAGTCACGAGGAAGATGCTCCTCACGCTCTCAGCGGAAGACCTCACCTTTGCTAAGGTCTCCACCGCACTCCTCTCTGCCGAGAAAGACTCCACGGCTCAGGCCAAGGCATACGCCATCCGTGCTCCCATGCCCCTATCAAGTGTTGCAGCGGCCCTTGCCTCGGCGCCTTTCCAGCGCAACCGCTTTCCTCCGTGCACCTACGTCGTCAAGTATGGCAACCGCAAGGGACAAGTGTGTGGTGGCACTAACCACCCCCTTGCCACGTGCTTCAAGAAGAAAGACGACGAGTGGTATGCCATCCACGGGGTTGACAAGAAGCCGCCAAACTGGATGCGCGCTCGTAAGGCCAATCTCGTTGAGGTCCAGGACCCCTCTTCGGCTAGTGCTAGTGATAGTGCTCCTGTTGATGTGCGTATCAACCTGTTGTTTCCTGGCACTGCCATGATTAATGAAGCCACTTCCCAGTACATCGACTCATCACAGGCACCACAGTACATAGAGTTCACACTCGACAGCGGGGCCACTCACACTGTGCTCAAGGAGACACTCTCCTTCAAACCCTATCCAGCACCTATCCCTCTCTTGGGAGCTGACTCCAGCTTCACCACCCTAGCCAAGGGCACTTCCACAGTCCCATGCCCAGCCTTCCCTTCCGGCACCGTCACTGGCATGTGCGTGCCTTCACTACGCCACAATCTAGTGGCTCAAACAGAAATTCAGAAAGCAGGGCTACGCACCATCTTCTCGGAGAATGAGGACCACTGCGACATCATTGACCCACTCACCAACAAGGTCTTAGCCCGCTTCACCCTCAATAGCAGCGGCCTCTACACGCTACGCGTTCCTCTCCCACAGGTTTCAACCACCCAAGCACAGGCTCCCATCACACCATGCACATGTCGCAGCCTCTCCAACCCGACCATCCTCTATCATCATCGGTTAGGGCACCCAAACTTCCGCACGCTTGCTGACATGGCCTCCAAGAAACTTCTTCTCGGCCTGCCAGCCACACTTCCTCCACCACCTGACTCACCCGCTCCCACGTGCCTTGATTGCACCAAGAGCAAACTGCGCCAACAGCCCCACACTGCCTCACCCACAATCGCAGCGGCACCACTGGACCTAGTGCACATGGACGTCTGGGGCCCTGCCCCTGTTCTTGCACGAGGTGGATATCGCTACTTCCTAGTTATCGTGGATGACCACTCACGATACGTCTCTGTTCACCTCCTCCACACTAAGGCTGAGGCTCCAGAGGTCATCATGGCGTGGGTCAAGCAGGCACAGACCACCTTTGACCGCAAGGTCAAGCGCCTTCACTCGGATGGGGGGGGTGAATTTTGCAACGACAAGCTCAAAGCCTTCTGCTCCTCCGAAGGCATCCAGCAAAACTTCACCCTCCCTGACAGCCCTCAACAAAACGGCATAGCTGAGAGCCGCAACCACACCCTAGTGCAGATCACTCGGTGCCTCCTCAGCCACTCCAACGCTCCACACTCTCTCTGGGGATACGCTCTCTGCCACGCCGCCCTCCTCTACAACCTTTACCCCCATCCGCACCTTCCCGACACCATCCTAACCACACTCTGGCTCGGAAAAACGCCCACTGCTCGCTCTCTTCGCGTTTGGGGATGCACCGCCTATGTCCTCCTCAACCCTCAGGCTCGACGCCAGAACGGTGGCAAGCTCGGTCCTAAGACTCAAACGTGCATCTACCTTGGGCACAATGCCGACTCACCTGACTACCTCTTCCTCAATCCCTCCACTCAACAGTTGGTCAGGAGCCGCGACGTTGTCTTTGATGAGACCCGCCCATTCTACTCCCCTTCAGGACGGGACCCTCTCCCTGATCCACCCTCCCTCGTGTGGGCAGACTTTGACGCGCCTCCCGACCTCCCGCCTGCTCCTGCCCCCTCACCTCCTCTCTCTCCTGCCATCCCACCATCTCCCTCTGAGGTCTCTGACCCGGCCTCACCGGTGTCTTCGGCAGCTGCTCCGCCCCCCCCCTCACCTTCCTCACTTCCCGCTGCACCGCCCCCTCCGAGCGCACCTATCACCTACCATCGGCGGTCCCACCCTCCGGCCCCACCTCCTCCCCCAGTTCCCCCCACTACAGAGGAACCCGCTCTCCCACTGTCGCCCAAGCTGATCACGTACCGCCGGCGGCCCATTCCCCCACCCAAGCCTCCTAAGTCACCCTCTCCGACACCGCCTGCCCCACCCTCCTCACCGGTGGCTCATGGCACCCGCTCCCATCGCGCTGCTCTTCCACTTGCAATGGTTCTTCGATACACAACGATCACACCGCCTCCTCCTGCTAGGGGGGATGTGCCCTCTACCCTTCTAGAAGACAGGCATGAGGAGCTGTGTGATCTCCATGCAGTCATTCCTCAGCTCTCACACATCTTCCCCGATATCACTGGCTCACCCTCCCTCAACCTCGCGGAGAACCCGACCATCCCTATCCCTCTCACCATCCAAGAGGCTCTCTCAGGCCCTCATGATGCCGAATGGCGTGCTGCCATGGACGCGGAGATTGCAGCATTCACTCGCAACCACTCCTTCGACGACGAGACTCCACCTCCAGGAGTCAACATCGTCGGGGGCAAGTGGTTGTTCCGTGTAAAACAGCTCCCAGACGAGGCACCGGTGTTCAAAGCGCGTTACGTAGCCAAGGGCTTCACCCAGCAGCGGTACCGCGACTTCGACCTAATCTTCTCCCCCACATCCAAACCTCCCACCATTCGAACGCTCATGGATGTTGCAGCTGGAGAAGACTTTGAGATCAAATCCATGGATGCCTCCTCCGCCTTCCTACAAGGACGTCTCAAGGAGACAGTGTTCATGGACAGACCAGAAGGCTTCCCAGGAGAATTCCCTCCCAATACTGTCTGGAAGCTGAATCGCCCCGTCTACGGCCTTAAACAAGCCCCTCGCGAATGGCACAACAAGGTGAAAGAAGTCCTCCTCTCCCTGGACTTCCGCCCCTCAACTGCTGACCCGACTCTCTTCATCCGTCGTCATTCTGAGCCATTCTACATCCTAGTCTACGTGGATGATTTTATCCTCGTTGCCAAGGACTCGGCCCAAATGACCTCAGTCCAGGCAGCCCTGAGCAAGGCCCTCCAGATGAAAGACCTCGGTGACCTCAAGCACTACCTGGGAATGGAGATCACTCGTGATCGCAAGGCTCGCACCATCTCACTCTCCCAGGAGTTCTACATCGACAATGTGCTCAAGCGGTTTGAGATGGAGCTGTGCACACCTGTTGCCACCTCGCTGCCGCTGCAACACCTCCTTACAGCTCCTGCTGTACCCACACTAGAGGCCTGCTCTGAGCCATACCCGGAACTTGTTGGGTCCCTCATGTACGCCATGATGTGCACCCGACCGGACTTGGCCTACCCAGTCAGTGTTCTCTCTCGTTACGTGGCCCCGGGTCGCTTCACTAATCTTCATTGGAAGGCAGCAAAGCGGGTGCTGCGCTATCTTAAGGGCACAAAGTCCCACGTTCTCACACTCGGTGGGCTCTCCCCTCCTCGCCTGGAAGGTTACACAGACTCCTCCTGGGCTGATGACCAGACCGACCGCCGCTCCTCTCAGGGGTACTGCTTCACCCTCGGGAGCGGAACTGTCAGTTGGCGCTCCACCAGGTCGTCTGCAGTCTCCCTCTCCTCCTGTGAGGCGGAGCTCTATGCAGGCACCATGGCTGCTCAGGAGGCCCGCTGGCTCACCTTCCTACTCCAGGAGCTTGGCTTCCCTCAGTCAGCCCCCACCCTCTGGTGTGACAACCAGAGTACCATCCACATCTCTCAAGACCCTGTGTATCACACCCGCACCAAGCATATTGAACTTCGGCACTTCTTCATTCGTCACCTTGTGCAACAAGAGCAGCTGAAGGTGGAATACGTGGCATCTGACTGCAACCTGGCTGACCTGTTCACCAAGCCCCTTGGGAAGGTTCCCCACCATCGTCTCCTTGGCGCCATGGGGCTCTGCGCTCCTCCTTCTCCGCCATGAGTTCGATTGACGCCTCAGGGGGGGTGTTGGTGTTAGGCCCCAATCTCACATTTTGTACTTGTACTTTTACATCCTAGTTTAGTGTAGTTTGCACTTTGTGTTTGGTTGGGTGTACACCCACATCCCAACCAAACCCAAATGTAATCTCCAAGCAATCTCCAACCCACCAATTGGAGATTGCCTTGGGATTACCCTTGATTCCCTAGGATTGCCTCCTGATTCCCTCCTCATCCCTACCTTGCTCATTCCGGATGTACTTAAAGAGCTTTGGGCTCACTACTATAGTATCGATTCTAAGCTCAAGTTCTGACAGCAAAGACGTCCTGTTTCCACAGATTTCTTACCTTAGAACGTGTCCATGCCCTGTCGTAGACGTTGGACTGACCTTTGGCCTCGCACACTTCCCTGACAAGGCAATGACTCTAGCATCATGCATGTGCTTAGAAATTTAACATGCCATTTTACAAGTTGCTTAAAATACTTCTAAGTAACCTCCTTCTCTCATGCTTGGTCTGTCAAAACCTTCCCTCATATCCACTGTACAGAACTCTCAATAACAATCAGTTCAGTGGCACAATCCCTTCAGACATCAGCCTGTCCAGATACCTGGAAGACCTGTAAGCCACTTTTGAGACGTCTCAAAACTCAATAAGAATCAGTTCAGAGTCACATCACAATCCCTTCAGACATCAGCCTGTCCGGATACCTGGAAGACCTGTAAGTCTTGGATGCTTACTTCACCAGAGTGGTTCATTTGAGTGTCTTCGGTTCTCTTCACATTTTTCCTTGAATTTCTAAAGCTTCAAGGGCATAGGCCCTGGTCTGCTCTTCTAGATTCTTGATCTCTCCATCGCCCCATGCTCATATTTTTAGTCGTATTATGCTTATCTTATTCCTTCTGTTTATATTCCACTACCCGTTTGTACTCCTATTATCTTCTCTTCATAACCAAGATATCACCAGCGTGGTCACTCCTCTCACTAGTACTCGTCCCATGTTTGTTCTTTTCCATGCGATCATTAATCAACCTTATTATCACTATGCCTCTCTAACGACCCCAGAAACCTTGGTGGAAACCAGTTCACTGGACCCATTCCCGATGGATTTAGCTCGCTCACAAGACTCACTCAACTGTAAGCAAGATTACTTCACTGCACCCAGGCTCGCCTGCCTCTCTATCTCCGTTCCGCCCTTTCCCCTTCTGCTCTTCTGATGCATTGACCATTCTCCATTATTTGGTCCTGTCCATTGACCCTTGCTTTTTTATTAGCCTGTGGTTCGATTCACCATTCTCTACAACTTCAGCTACTGCCCTTTCCATGTCTGTCCGTCTATTTCAGTGACCTTTCATCGAACCAGTTTTCAGGCAGCTTTCCTGACGGCTTCAGCAGCCTCTACAATTTGCAAACCTTGTGAGTATATTAAGTTCCTGGTTCCTGACGAATGCATTTGACGCCTTGTTACTCGGTACTGAAGAGAGGAATGCAAGACCGAACACCAGCATCCTAACCAAGCCAAATACAAGATGAAACCACCCTGAGCAGTTTAAAGCAATGCGGACCGCCAAAATATACACCCGAAGTTTGATTGTATTCAAGCAATACATGTCCTCCGGACTTCACTGCAGTTCAGATTACTGATTTGTGAATCCATAAGTTACAAGTTGTATCACAGTCAACCATATCCCTGTACGATTAGGTCGTACGGCTAGCTTTCAACTTTCTCTGAAATCCCTGCTTTTGTGTCTGCTTCTTTGTGTGTGTGTTCCCTACTTGTGTCTGCACGATTATTTCTTGCTACAGGCGTCTCCAAAAGAACCTTCTCACTGGCTCAATCCCTTCTGGCATTGGCAATATGGATCTGACATTCCTGTGAGGCCTTTATAGTGTTATCCTGCCTTTTTTGCACGTCACACAGTGGATACTTGTAGTGAGAGGATTTGAGAGAAGAGTGTGTGAGATGAGTGAGATGCTTTGCACCAACCAATGGCTTACAATTTGAACCAGCACTCATGGCCCATGCTATAGATTGAAGTCACACTGCAAGCAAGCTATGCTCGTGCTACCTCTTTTTATCCCGTGCTTGCTATTTCTAGCACACGTACCACCCAAGCCAAGTAAGGCGTCCTTCGATATGACATGAGTTGGACATAATGCTGTCGTCATGCTTCATTATCTCATAATGATCGCAGCATTAAGACAGGAACTATACAGCTGCCTGCTCTTCTCTGCAATTTGCTCTTCCAGCTTCGCTCATGTTTTTTTTAACTCCCCTTCCTTCATATTTCTCCTTCCTTCACGTTAATCGTTACAGGTCTTTAAGCTATAACCAGTTCTCTGACCCTATCCCCTCTGAAATTGATTCCCAAAAGAGACTGTTTGCCCTGTAAGGAATCTTCACTTAAACTAACGCGCATTGGTTGTTGTGCTGTTTTATTTTCAGTAAGTATTCAGTTATTTGAATCAACGTGTGTGTAAACACGAATACGTGCTGTTTTTGTGATAGCTACTATGGTAGTGATCCCCCCTTTTGCATTTCTTCTCAATTAACTCCTTTTTTTTGGTCTACTTTATTTATTTTGTTTTTCCGATGCAATCCATCTTATCAGCTTCATCTCGCAAGTGCCACCCCTTTGCACGTTTCATCCTGTCCCAGTGATCTTTCATCCAACAAGTTCTCAGGCAGTGTCCTCCCTGCTAGCTTGACAGATCTTAGCAAACTGCAAAAACTGTGAGTTACTTTGCTCGAAAGAAAGATTTCTGTTGTGGATGGTGGTGGAAGGACAGGTGCAACGAGAAATGAGAGGGACAGGTGCAACGAGAAATGAGAGGCGTGTACTGCATTGCTGCTGTGCTATCCTCTGAATTAAACATGAACAGATACTGAGTCAAGTTTTACTCGACTCCGAGATGTTTTGAACAGAATCCGTATTTGTTATTCTCGCTAACCAAGTGAAAGTTTCTAGGCAATATTTCCTCAACCCGAACGCTCATTTCTATTCTAAACGTTCTTTTTCCTTATGCATCCCTCTCCTTTTGATGTGGTCTCTCCATCTATGCTGTTCCCACTACGAATCGCAGGCGTCTTGACAACGTGGGGTTCACTGGCCCTATCCCTACTGTGATCTACTCCTTGACATCACTGAAAGAACTGTATGGTCTTTTACTAGTCATTTCATGTGCTATATGCATTACCTGCATCTCCTCTTGCTCGCACACTCGTTTCTTGTTTCCTGCTATGTACTGTCATGTCTCTTGCATGCTTCAGTTCTCTAACCTGGATCGACCTATCAAATGCTCTCTTCGTATCTGTGCATCAACACAGGTCTATAGTTAACAGCCAAATCAATGGCTCAATCCCCACGGCTATCACCTCTCTCTCAAACCTGCAAACCCTGTAAGTCCTAGTGTATGACTTGTTGGTGTGTGCTTACAAGTGTCCCCCACTGCTTCCAAACCTGGGATTAATGATTACTGCTACAGAGCAAAGCAGATGAGCAGAGAGCAAGCAAAGCAGATGAGCATTCGCCCCATTAGTCAATCAATCAATCAATCAATTAAATAGCTCAGTTTGTTGCCATCCCATCCTATCAATTCATAATCAACCTACCCGTCATTCCCTTCATCCATCCACCCCCTTAAACCAATTCTCATCGCATCAGTTAGATAATGGGTAGTAGACCTGTCTTCAATCTATCCATCAATCTATTCATCCATCCGTACTACCAAAACCCCTTATGGGCATCCTCTCTAGGGACTTGTCATCAATCTACCCTTCACTCTGTTCATCCATCTGTACCCCCAAAACCCCTTATCTCCACTCCACTACAGGGACCTTTCCCGCAACCAGCTCTCTGGGCCTATCCCTTTCAAGCTTGGCTTCTTGGACCGTCTGGTCTCACTGTGAGTGTTGACACGAGCACCCATCCATCCATGTGCCTGCTACCATTCCATCTTTGCATCACCCATCCCATGCCCGCTGCATGTTTGCTTCGCTAGCGTGAAAATTTCTAGCACAAAATACCCTTATATTACCCATTCTTTCCTGCACTCCCTCACTGCAATGCTGCTGCTATCACATGCTTTGCAGCTGCTCCAACCGTTGCTGCCTCATTACTGAATGCCCTGCTAATGTCACTGATGCTGCTGCTGCAGGTGCTGCTCCTACTATTGCTGCTGACCTACTGATTCTGCTGCTAACATTGCTGATGCTGCTACTACTACCACTAATACTGCCATCACTGCCGCTGTCCATTTCACCGCAACTACAGCTCCTCTTTTCGCTCTTTCATCTGGTCATTTATCTCCGCAAACTGTGTTTTAACTGATTTGCATGCTGCAAGGTTATCAGAAGAAATCCTTTGATGCATGATCAAACCCCACGCTTATCCACCCCTCCTTCTCTGTGCCCCTCTGGCCTATAGGAACTTGGGCTTTAATGCGCTCTCTGACTCCATCCCTTCGAAACTCAGCTGGTTGTCCAATCTCGTTTTCCTGTAAGCCGCTCGTTGACTGTGCGGCTTGCTTCTCAAGTTGTTCCCCTCTCGTCCTGTCACACCAGTGTGGTCTATAGAGCTAACTAATCGGTTCCTTACCACGTATAGCATGTCACAACTTTCCACTAGATTGTTGTGCTACGCTCCTTGTGCTACTGCATCACTTGTATTCTCGCTTGCCAGCCCTCCTCTCCGGTTTTTTCCATAAGCTGGGAGTCAAAGCATGGACTTCTGACGTACAACTACCCATACACCTCTTTTTTTTAGGTGCCTCAAAATTACCCTACAGTCCTCTGCTGCTGCATGTGCGCAGCCTTGTTTGCAATCCATCGACCTCTCTGATCTCCTTCTGTCCCAACCGTCTGTGTGCTCTCCTCTCTAATCCTCCTTCTCTCCTTGTGTGTTCCATCCTTCTGCTCCGCTCTCTGTCCACACAGAGATCTAAGGATAAACGACCTCAGTGGGCCTCTCCTCCCAGCTACCATCACCCCTCTGAAGAGTCTCTAGGAACTGTAAGGCGGATCTTCATGTTCTTACACAAGCTTTCTCGTTATAATTGAGAAAGGGGATGATGCATGTTGACGAAGCACAGTCAGACTGTACACTGATGAGTGGTTTGATGCTGTGTCAGTACAGTTTGTGACCACTTCTGTCAATCTGAATCTGTCAATATGCAGGTGGCTTGACAGGAACAAGCTCACTGGCTTCATTCCGACTGTCATTGGCAGCCTTACCAATCTTGTGCACTTGTGAGTGGCGATTGATCCGTGTGCATCGCTATTAGATGCAACAACAGTTGGTCGGTACTGAATTAATCAACCCACGATTTTCTTAACAGTCACAACAACCCTCAGCACAAAAACCACTATTGTTTGCAATGCAGTCTAGCACCATTGGAACATGTCTTTTGCGATGCCTCCTGAACATGGGGAACCATCAAGAGGTCTTTCATCTCCAACATGGGGAACCATCAAGAGCTCTTTCATCTTCAAGATGGGGAACCATTGCAATGCTCCTGAACCTCCACACCTTTCCTCTCCACTCCTCTGCTCTCCTCTGCTTCTCTCTCCTCTCCTCGCCTCTCTTCGCCTCTCCTCTCCCCTCCTCTCCGCTCCCCTCTTCTCCTCTCCTCTCCTCTCCTCTCCTCTCCTCTCTTCACCCCTCCTCTCCTCTCCTCTCCTCTCCTCTCCGTTTCTCTATCCTCCCTCTAATGCTTTCTCCCCCCCCACTGTGCATGCAGTGCAAACATGCATATCATATTTCATTCACCATCATGTCTCTTCGCAATACCTTTACCATCCCTCCACCATCCCTCCACCATGCCTTCACGTGATGGCTCGCAGGTCTCTTCCCAACAACCTGCTGTATGGAAGCATACCAGAAGCAGTCACCTTGCTCACAAACCTCAAGACTTTGTAAGTCTCTTTTTGAATTGCCTGCAAGGAATCCCAGTCACACACTTTTTCTTCCTTCCTTCTTTTCAAATCAGTGTGCTCTCGTTTGAATGATTTGCTGCATCACTGTCATGAAGCAACTTCCGCATTTATCTAGCGCATTTGCTGCACAAGAGCGTACTGTCAACCGTTCAATGCACTGCCGTGTGTCACTATGGCGTGTTGCCTTGTTCTTGCACCGTGAGAACAGGGCACTGTTGAATGTGAGAACAGGGCACCGTTGAATGCGAGAACAGGGCACCGTTGAATGCACTACTTGGTCCTACCGAGTCTACCCACAGGAGATCATTTTTGGTCGACTCAAAATTCTTCTCACAATAGACACACCTTTTTCACTTTCTGGATCCAATCCCACAAGAACAAGCCAGCCACACTGTATATCACTCTCGTCCTCATACTGTTGCCATTGGCAGCACTAAACTTACTGAGGTGCCCTCCGCCCCTGTGCTTTCCCCCCACCACTCTCCCTCCCCCCACCCTCCAAAGCGACCTCTCTCGCAACTATTTCACAGGCCCCATAGTGAAGCCAGCTGACGTGCTGGCTGTGCTTTCATACAACTACCTCTCGGGCACTCTGCCTGCTCAGCCGACAGACTTGCTGGATGCAAACTGCTTCAAACTGGCTGACGGGGAAACCACACCCCTGCAGCGTTCCGAATCAGAATGCTTGGCGTTTTGTGGCGTCTCAATAGGTTCTGTCGCCCCTCTGTGCACGGGGCATGGGGTGTGTTACCCCGATGGGCCTAACTTGGTGCCTACCTGCTTGTGTGATACATTGCAAGGGTACAACTTGTTTCGACGGGTCTACTGTCTTGTTGATGGTAAGCGGAGCCATTGTTTAATAGAAAATGGCTTGGGATGGGGGCGCAAGATTGATGAGTGTACGTGCATCCCTGTTCTCGAAACTCTTCTCTGTTTTGATTTCAGTTCACACAGCACAGCACGCCATCACTTTGATCCTTTCCAGCCTTCAATATCGCCCTTTCCCCAAAAACCCCTCCTCCTCATCCTCTCCGTGGCTTCTTTTTTCCATCCGTCCACACGAATTCCTTGCAGAAACGGACCTTGTCTCTCCAGTAGAGGGGGAAATTATCCCTGCATCAACCGTGCTCACAGCAGGAGTGAAAAAGGAGGCAGTAGGAATGTTCAACCCAGACCCAGTGCCTCTCTTCATGTATGAAGCTGGGCGTGTGTACCCAGGCTGTGGGTTCGAGCTGGCCTTCAGTGTCAACTTCACCTTCGCCCTCTCGCCTAAAGGCAGGGCTGTTTCCAACGGCTTCGCTTTTGTCGTTTCGGCGACCAACACAGTGGGGAGCGACGTTGGCGTGGGCTACGGTGGGATGGACACCCGAAGCATGGCGGTTGAGTTTGACGTGCTTCAAAACAAGCCGCAAGACACCATCAAAGTCCCGCACGTGGGGGTGAATATCCAGGGCCAGGAGAAATCAGTCGCAGCTGTGAAGTCCCCGTTCCCACTGGCCAACAAGAAGCCGTACACAGCATGGGTGGATTATGTTCCTCGGGACCCCGGATTCGTTCGGGTGTTCCTCGCAACAACAGCAGTGAAGCCAATGAAGACACTGATAGAGACCCGCCTGTCCCTGTGTGCGGTGCTGAAACCGGGGCCGCCCCAGGCTGTCCCAGAGCAGCCGCGGGCGTTCTACTTTGGCTTCGTGGCATCCACCACAGTCAAGCCATTCATGATTCAAACCACTACGAGCTCGTACCTGCGCACAGGTGAGAATCGGGCTGGTAGCTCCTTTGTTGCCTCACAGATATCCCGCTCGCCTGCTTGTCATCCTAAATATGCCATGCCAGCTCCCTTAATGGCTTATCATTCATACCATCCTCGCTTCTGCCCTGCGGACGGGTGGGTGGGAACGCTCGCTCAAGCCAAAGCCCTAGAGGAGGGTCTGACCATCCTGACCCCTAGGCTGCTTGCACTTGTAGCAGTTACGCTAACCTCTTGGCCTTGTGAGCCCTCCCAGCATCGATCAATGCCCCAAGAACCGGTCTGCTCTTTTCCCTCTTTCTTCCATGCCTGTCTTCCTTCCTACAGGTGCTCCTCCCCCACCTGCAACAGTCAACATCAATCCAGGCAAGTCCTTTCATGTTAACACAGAATCAATCAATCAAACATGCTTCACCCACGAGTGGGTGATTTTCTAAGTTCACCAATACCTCTAAAAATCTAACATTCTTACTGTTCTGACATGCTTTCTTGTCTTCTAGGCTCTAACACATACCTTCTCAATGGCAGCACCAGTTGCATCCATACATCTACCCGTCACGTCCCCTCACATCTTTCCCTCAAACCCAACTTGTGTCGCTCATCTGCCACTGCCACTCGCTCCCCAAATGCTCACACGCACTTATGTTTCCCATTCTACAGCCTACGGATTAAATGTAACGCTGAATACATACGTGCCGGTACGAGCAAGCCCCTTCCCGCGCTATGTGAGTGCGGACTACCGAGTGTCGGCCGGGCAGAAGGACTCGTGGGTCTTCAGGGACCTCCACTCCTGGGACTCCGTGCCCTTCCTGGGCTGGCCCGTCAAGGACCAGGGTGACTGCAGTGAGTTCAGGGTATGGTAATGCTAGTCTGAGCGATTGCAATGAGTGCCACGCCAACAAGGGAGTATTCTTTCTGCATTCTTGCATTCTTTCTGCATTCTTGCACTCTTTCTGCATTCTTGCATTTTTTCTGCATTCTTGCATTCTTTCTTGTTCACCAGCTCTCTACCCACTATTAAAGCTACTTCCTGCGCTTCCTTCTGCTCTCCTACAAATGCATGCTGGGCATACGCAGTGGTGTCGAGCATAGAAGCAGCATACGGCATCGCGACAAACCTAGAGGCGCCTAAGCTGTCAGTGGATTCACTCTTCACAGCCATGGGCCTCACCACCCAGACAGCCAAATGCAACGCTGGAGGCTCACCCACTGATGCCTTTGAGAAACTAATGGCGCTGCCAAAGGGGGCCATTACTATGGACGGCAATAAGGTATGGAAGGCAATAAGGGCGTTCTGAGCACTGTTCAGGTTGTGCGGTCATCTTAACGGAATAAAAAATAACTCAATGCCAGTGACATTCTCACTCGTTATAGCCCAACACTCTCTCGCAAATCTCTCCTCTCTTTGCCAATCTAATAACCTCATTTTTCTGCCCTTTTTACATCGCATTCACTTCCCGTCCCAACCCTCACGACTTACTCTTCTGCATTACAGAAAATCACGTACCCTGTTCAGGGCTTTGAGCGCACCGCATTCAAGGGGTATGTCGGGCTTTTGCTGGCAGTGCAGAAGCAGCCAGTGGTGGTTCACATTGAAGCCACTGTTGCCTCCTTCGCCAAATACGACGGGGTGAGTGAAACCAAGTCGCTTTTGTTTGTCTACAAATGGTTGGTTGCTCCTTTCCGCTTCCTGCTTGCCACAAGTGATGTGGCACAGTTTATCGCTACATTTCTACCAGTAATGTGGGGAACAGGAACGTGAATATATGTCATGTAACTCATACAATGTTATGCTGTTTATAAAAGAACAACCAGTGCTCCTAATGTTTTTTTTTACTTGATATGCACCTTGGCAATGCCTATACGCTGTGCATATACACTTCCTTATTTATGTTATCTAACCAGTATATTTTCATGTTTGCCTTTCTGTCTCCAGACTTTCAAGTACCAGGATCCTGGCTGCTATACCGGCAACCTGAACCACGTCGTACTTGTTGTTGGATACTTCGTTTTGAGGGATGATGGGAGTGAGAACCGCATTGCGCCGCCGTTTTGGATCATCCGCAACTCGTGGGGCGAGGAGTGGGGAGACAGGGGCCACATGCGAATGGACATGCAGGGAGGCGATGGCGTGTGTGGCATCAACGTGCTGCCTGGCATCTACCCCATTGTCAAGAGTGAGGCACCTACCATATCAGGTTGTTTTCCTACTTCTTCAAGGGTCAAAAATCGCTTCCATTCCCAAGAATGGAGCATATCTATGAGTTATTTGCATGCTCCTGGTTCTTTCTATGGAACTTCAGCTTTCCACGGGGTTCATTCATCCTTCCCTTATCTCCTCCTGCCCTCTGTATCTTGTGTGCCATCCAGTCCCCAAGAAACACTGATAACAGCTTCTTTAAGGGTCAGCAAGCACGCCCATTCCCAAGAAAAAGAGCTATTTGCGTGCCCCTTTCCATCTCTTTCTCTTTTGAGGGGTTCATGAGAAAGCTGACACGTCAGCTTTCCTGAGGTTCATGGGGTTCATCCTTCCCTTATCTCCTCCTGCCCTCTCTCCCTCTCTTCTGTGCCTTCCACTTCCCAAGGACCCATGCGGCTTGAAGAGCTACAAGGGCGATGGAAATCTTCAGCCCAGCATGAACCCGTGCGGTCGCTTCACCTGCATGCCCAACCTCAAGACCAACAGCAACACCTGCAACTGCACCATTCCGGATCAGACCAAGCAGCCTTTCGTTGAGGCACCAAACGGATATGGAAACATCTGTGTATATGGTGAGATACGGTGTATTGCTTATTGTTGCAACGTTCCTTCATGGTTCTGTGTGCTTCTTGGTAGCTTTTCTAGGTTTTGAAACCATGCAGGGCCGTAAAATAAAACAAACAAACAAACAGACCTTTCACATGTGAACAAATACCACTCACATGTATGTATTGTATTTCTGTGCCAAGCCAAGGGTCAATCATCCTGACATTTGCCCTGAATCTGATTGGTCACAAATATAATCCCCCCCACCTCCTTCTTCCCCCCTCCCCCCCCCCCCCCCCTCCCTTTTTCCTCCTCCCTCCCTTTGTCTCCTTACACCACTCCCTATTACTCCTCTCCACCCCTCTTAACAGTGGACGTGTGTGGGTCGTACTTCAAGAACCCTTGCGCTGTGGGCACATGCATCAACGATGGCAAGGGCGCCTACTCCTGCATCTGCCCTCCCAACTACGTCCCCAGCCGAACCATTGACAACTTCCCCACCTGCGACCCAGGTGCTGCTGCAGCCCCACCTTCCTCTACTCTCTTGTTCCTCCTCCAACATTTGTAGCTCTCCTCTTTGTTCCCCACCTGCAAGACAGGTGCTTCTTCTCCCTCGCCTTCCTCTGCCTCTTATTCTTTCCCACGTGCCCATTATTCTCTCCAACAGCCCAGTCCCCCGAACCCGTTTCACGAGATTTTGTATTTCTGGGTATTGTTCTTTTGCTGAATGACTGAGCCGCATGCTGTCCTTTACTGAATGACTGTCACTAGTTGAGCTTGGGGAGGGTTTAAGAGTCAAAGGAAGGAAGCTTGTTGAGGAATGCGTTATGGAAGTGAGTAGCATCGTCCTTCCTTCTATCCTTGTCGCCCCCGTCGCCTCTTCAAAACTCAGCTTGTCCCTTCACTGAGAATTCATTTTTGTGGAAGCCGCAGAAGCTTTGTCCCTTATGGTTGCGAATTTCTGTTTTTTTTCCTATTTTCCTCCCTCGCCCTCTCGCTTTCCCCTCCAGCTAACATGAATGCCACCAGCATGACGGTAATTGGTGACAACTGGCAGTGCGTGGACGTGTATTCCCTTGCAGGGCTCTCCAGCACGCAATTCGCTCAACAAAACACAGTAAGGGGATATCATCAGGCAGCATGCAGTTCACTCTGCAGAAGTCGGTAAGGGGAGATCACCATGCATGGGAAGGAAAGAAAGAACTGAATTCGCCCTAGTTGAGTCGAGTCAGAAGCCGCCCTAGTTGTGCGGGGACGTGGAATCAGAATGGTATTCCCTCACAGGATTTCCAGCCCGCAGTTTTCACAGCTGACGGCAACTCGGTAAGGAGAGATCAACTGAAAGGGTTGACTGAACTCGGCTGGCGTGGAAGGTCTGAATATGTTGGGACAAAGTTTTATTCCTCTGCTTGGATAGCCTGAATAGCTTGAAGGGCCTGAATAGGCAGATTCACAATGGGCTTGTTATTTGCCATGTTCCTCTGCTTTGTTGTTTAGAATCTGTATTTGCAGTTGGCCCAAAACCCTCATGCCTGTGCTCTTAAATCCACATATTTCCCAGTGCCTGTAAGTCCTAATGCGTGTGATTCCCAATGCCTTTGATTTCCAATGCCTGTACTGCCTAATGCAGGCCGTTGCATGCAACAAAGCGCTACCTAAAGGGACGGTGCTTTAGCTCGCTGAATCTCCTGTCATCCCCTGCACTGCCTTCTTCTACGTTCTCAGTGTGAGTGCTGGAGCCAGCAAGAAAATAGCCTTGGATCCTTGTCTGTGTTATTTATTTTATTTATTATTACTATCTGTTTTTTCCCGAGTGCGAGATGTTGTCCTTTCACTAGAGCATTGTGATTCCATCTATTCAAGTCACTCTTGTTCGCTTGCCTTCTTTTCTCGCCTTCTAGTCTCGCCTTCTTGTCTTGCCTTCTTACTCGCCCCGCTTCGCCAAACCGAGCAGCCTCGCCTCAATACGTCTGCTTCAGTCTCAAGTGACTACACCATCATGCATCAGCACATCACTACTTTGCAACTTCCCCGGCTTCATATCCCCGTCTACTTTGCACCTCTGATGCTCAATTTAAATGTTTCCGATTCTCAACATTGTTCTGTCAGAACATTATAGCATATGCTTTTGTGCAGGCTATAGTGGGGTATCCCATAGGGGGTACAACCCAATTAGGGTTGGTACTTGTACTCACTCATTTCATAGTTGATTCATTCGTGTTCTTTCATTCCACATGGAATCAGAGCAGGTTCCCTCCTAGGGACTGCTTCTTGGGCCCACCGAAGCGCGCCCCGAGGCGCGCCTTCTTTTTTTAGCGACCCTCCTTGTCGCCTCTAGCGGCCCGTCGCGCCGCCTTCTTCTACGTTCTCAGTGTGAGTGCTGGAGCCAGCAAGAAACTAGCCTTGGATCCTTGTCTGTGTTCTTTTTTTTATTTATTATTATTCTCTGTTTTCTCCAAAGTGCGAGATGTTGTCCTTTCACTAGAGCATTGTGATTCCATCTATTCAAGTCACTCTTGTTCGCTTGTCTTCTTTTCTCGCCTTCTAGTCTCGCCTTCTTGTCTCGCCTTCTTCTCTTGCCTTCTTACTTGCTCCGCTTCGCCAAACCGAGCAGCCTCGCCTCAATGCGTCTGCTTCAGTCTCAAGTGACTACACCATCATGCATCAGCACATCACTACTTTGCAACTTCCCCGGCTTCATATCCCCGTCTACTTTGCACCTCTGATGCTCAATTTAAATGTTTCCGATTCTCAACATTGTTCATCATCTCCCCTCTTCTTGCATTGTATGCCAATCATGAATTCATTTCATCCCTTTTATCCTCACTTCACTCTGCAGTACCGGCATGCATCACCATATTGCCACGTTGCAACTCACTGAATATCATAATACCCACCTCAAAACAGCATCCAACGAATGCCCCATAAATGCGGATAGTCTCTTGTCCATCAATCATCCTTCTCGGTCATCTTCCATCCCTTCCATCCTCTTCCATCCCTTCCATCCTCTTCCATCCGTTCATACTCCCTTCACCCTCCAGGGCGACACATGTGTGTCCATTGCCAGTTCTATTAAACTCACAAGAGACGATCTCACAGACCTCAACCCCGGCCTTGACTGCACGCAAACCATCAAGCCCGGCTGCTCGATCTGTGTGGAGCGCAACAGAACATACGCCTACAGCGTCCCTCAGTGTGTGAAATACGCCACGCTCGCAGCACAGAGCACGTGCGAGAAATTGCTGCAGGGGTTGGGACTGCCAAGCACTCCTTCCACCTGGGCTGAGCTCTACCGCAACAACCCCGGTCTTGTCTGCTCCAACACCATCCCTTTCACCACGTCGGCTATTGGCAACAAACTCGGCGTGCAGGTGAGAAGTGCAAGTGGGAAAGGAATGGGTGGGGAGAGGGGATGCGCAACGGGAGGTGGTAGGTGGGAGAATGAGGAGATTTGGAGCTAGCCAATCATCGGGGGCACTTACAGTGTCCATCCTTGCTTTGCTCCCAACCTTTCCTGTTTCCATCGTCCTATCGTTCTTCCTTCTCTTTTCTTTTCTACCCCGTGCCCCACGTGGTGCCCCCAGGTGTGTCTGCAAGCAGATTACTGGCCGTTTTTACTCGGAAAATGCACCAAGGGCCGGCCCAAGAATGTGTCCCCATCGCTGACCTGTCCAGGTGCTTACAGCTACTATGGGGGCACTATGAGCCAGGCAGCTTCAAATTTCAATACCTACAATGGCAATGCCTGTGCTGGGAAGGTCGAGGCTAAGTACATATGTGTGCCGCGTTAGATGAGAGGCATAAGTTTCTATTCAAGCACGGGGAGCCCCACCTTTCTATATTACTTCCACTACTATAAAACTACTATGGTTTTGTGTCCGTTTCTATTTTTTGGGTTGTTTGGCTCACTTTATTTCGGGTTTTAGTTTTCAACCCATTTCTTGCATGCGTCCCATTGTACAGTATCTTGTTGGGCTTATAAAATGTCTGTTTCTATTACCGTATTTAACATATGTCGACAGCTTTCAGGCTTTCAAACTGAGTTTGTTGTTGGTTGAGGGGAGTTGGATAGTGCTAGTGCTAGAAAGGAAGGTTCAGTACCTTATGACAAAGCCTTCTGGCAGAGGTGCCTGCCTCTTGGAGAAAAAAATAAGACGGATGAGGACTGTGATTGAACAGTGGCAATGGGGACAAACAAGGAGTCAGAGGCGGTTTTCTCCCTCTTTTCAATCATACGGATGCCTGCCGCGGGTTGTGGACCCACTCGGATTTCTTCCCCATTATTCTAATGGCGGGTGGCGAATGTCGCTCCTGTTTCTTCTTGGAGTCCTGTGCTGGCAACGTTGATAACTTATGTTGTCCATTAATTTTGGCATACCATACCGTATTTCATTAACTGGGTTGTGCATATCATTTTTCTATGGATGTGTGTGATTTGGGCCACAATCGGCCATATAGATGAGTCTGATCGTCTTCAAGTGTTGGGTCGAATCGAATTGATTAAGGGAATCGACGGGGTTGCGGATGAGCCGGATGCAGTCAGGTGTGTCGATGTCGAGGGAGTAATCCATGTTTTTAGGGCACTACTTGTATAAGGTCAGTGACCGTCATAGTGGTGTGGCGGCTGCATGACATTGAGGTTTAGATGTTGTGAACACGGTAAGAAGGCTGGATATTTAACTGTTTTATGTTAAAATTATATGAACCTAGGACCGAACGAGCAGGATATTCGGCTGCTTTTAGCGAACGTAACTGGTTGACCATGATGGCAAATCCAGCTTTGTGTGAAAAGCCCTGTGGACGAATTTGACTTGCGACTTTCGCTTCTAGTGGGCGAGATTGTCAGCTACCTAGGTGCCTGTCCGTGGCGTTTGACGAAGTCCGCAGATCCAACAACCGACAAGCACAGGCGGGTTATGGGCGAGGCGATGGCGTGGGGTGGTCCGCTGTCATCACAATGTACTGTATTGCTTCTAGAAAGACCGTACATGATCCTGGTTTCTCAGCTACCCGATGATCAGATGATTCGTTCAATGATTCGATATATATTTATACACGTAGATGGGTGGTCTTGGTTGCGATTTGTCGCTGGCTTCTTGCGTTTGGCAGATCTAGAGCCTGGAGACCTTTCATCAGACCAGCTCTGCATGCTCGTTCGACAAATCAAGGGATGTCAGCCAGGCTGAACCCCCTTGTTCCCGCGCCTTTCAGGGTCATATCGATATATGCTTACAAGTGTTCTCGTTTATAGTCCGACGGACTGAGACGCCGCGCGCGGACTATGTGCAAAACCCTTCAAACCCTGGGCAGAACGCAATACTTACAGTCCCGTTCAGGAAAATTGCATGAAGAGTGGATTTCTCGCTACTAGTCTTTGGATTTTGTCTTGTACATAGATTCGGTTCCCCGCGCTGATCAATGTCGCATGACAAACGGGCAAAACAAAACAGAATCAATTATGGTTTGGGGGTCGAATATAAGGTAAAAGAATCTAGTTTACTTTGCAAGCGAGGTAAATGAGATGTCATCGTCGAGCGAGCTGGAGACCGCGCGACAGGATTGAGGATTAATCACGCTCAAGAGAAACAATTACTTACAATTCCAAAGTTAAATATCAAATCAATAATCCCTTCTTTCATTTTCCCTGAATGTTGGGGCTGGTTCGATCTGGAGCATCTGATTGGCTGTAGAACTGATTCGTGCAATGATTCGGTCATGCTGCAAAATTTCCCGCCAAAAAAGGGACTATAGGGGTCGGGCCAACCCTAGGCGATATCAGAAAACTCTGCACAAGGGGGAAAAGGGACTCTCTCAGTGAGGGCCTCTAACCCGGAACATCTGTATTATGTAGTCAAAGGATATTGATAAGGAAACCCTCAGATTCTCTAGTAGAAACTATTGTGCTCGCTTAGAAGCCAGTGGGACTACTTCTCTGACCCCCACTCTCCTCCCCTTTCTGCCCCTACCAGCAGACCCTAAATCCATCCACTCCGGCGTAATGAGAGCTGTTTCGAGAGCAGCTCAACGACTACTCAAATTAAGATCCGCACCATGTTATATATCTGCTCACCTTGTAAATGGCCGGGTGCTGCCTTGCCATGTCACCACTCGTCAAATTTGTTTTAGAGTTAAGAAAGACCTTGAGCTTAGTGTCTTCTTCCACATCTAAAATCATGCTGTTAAACAAAGTGGCTATGGAGGAAGTATTGCCTTGTTTTTGGGTTGTATAGCAACCCTTTAGATTTGGTTTCACATTTTGGGGATATCATTTGAAGAGTGTTATTTACGCACTTTTTGGAGCACTTGTTTGAATGTTTTGAATCTGTGCTCAAACGGATGCCTCAAACAGTGGATAAAAAACACTCTTGAATGAGATCCCCAAAACACGTACGCACGTACGCATCATGTTGAAACCATGAACTTGCTCGACCGTCACAACCTCGTCGATAAATACGGCGGATCGTACGGCCGAGCATAATATTCTGGCATCAACATGAACGAATGCAATTGTACAAATGAACAACAAGGTACCTATCAGAACATTATAGCTTATACATTTGTGTAGGCTGTAATGGGGTAGCCCATAAGGGGTACAACCCAATTAGGGTTAGTACTTGTACCCAACTCTTTCATAGTTCAATCATTCTCTCGTTTCAATCTTCACATGGTATAGAGCTGGTTCCCTCGTGGGAACTGTTCCCAGGGCCCACCAAATTAGTTTTTCCTGCCCGGAGCACGCTTGGCCTCTGCCCGAGTCGCGCCCCGAGTCGTTTCCCCTCTAGCAGCCTCTAGCGGCCCCTAACGGCCCCGTCCCGCCACCCTTTCGGCCCCGTCGCGCCGCCCTTGCGGCCTCGTCACGCCGCCCTTGCGGCCCCGTTGCACCGCCCCTTACGCGGCCTCGTAGCCGCCCTTTCCTACGGCCCCGTCGCGGCCCTTTCGGCCCCGTCACGCTGCCCTTGCGGCCTTGTCGTGCCGCCCCTTACGCGGCCTCGTTGCTGCCCTTTCCTACGGCCCCGTCGCCGCCCTTTCGCGGCCTCGCCGCCCTCCCTTACAGCAGCCCCGTTGCCCGCCCTTTCGCGGCCTCGCCGCCCTCCCTTACAGCGGCCCCGTCGCCCGCCCTTCCGCGGCCCCGACCTCGCCCTTCAGAGGCCCCGTCGCCCGCCCTCTTAGCGGCCCCACCGCCGTTCTTTCAGTGGCTCCGTTGCCGCCCGCCCTTTCAGCGGGCCCCGTCGCCGCCCTTTCAGCGGCCCCACGACCGCCCTTTCAGCGGCCCTACGCCGCCCTTCCATCGGCCCGTCCCCGCCCTTTCAGCGGCTCGTCGCCGACCTTTTAGCGGCCCCACCGCCGCCATTTCAGCGGCCCCGTAGCTGCCCGCCCTTTCAGCGGGCCCCGTCGCCACCCTTTCAGTGGCCCTTCGCCGCCCTTCCCGCGGCCATGTCGCCGCCCTTCCACGGCCCCGTAGCCCGACACTCTCTCGCAAATCTCTCCTCTCTTTGCCAATCTAATAACCTCATTTTTCTGCCCTTTTTACATCGCATTCACTTCCCGTCCCAACCCTCACGACTTACTCTTCTGCATTACAGAAAATCACGTACCCTGTTCAGGGCTTTGAGCGCACTGCATTCAACGGGTATGTGGGGCTTTTGCTGGCAGTGCAGAAGCAGCCAGTGGTGGTTCACATTGAAGCCACTGTTGCCTCCTTCGCCAAATACGACGGGGTGAGTGAAACCAAGTCGCTTTTGTTTGTCTACAAATGGTTGGTTGCTCCTTTCCGCTTCCTGCTTGCCACAAGTGATGTGGCACAGTTTATCGCTACATTTCTACCAGTAATGTGGGGAACAGGAACGTGAATATATGTCATGTAACTCATACAATGTTATGCTGTTTATAAAAGAACAACCAGTGCTCCTAATGTTTTTTTTTACTTGATATGCACCTTGGCAATGCCTATACGCTGTGCATATACACTTCCTTATTTATGTTATCTAGCCAGTATATTTTCATGTTTGCCTTTCTGTCTCCAGACTTTTAAGTACCAGGATCCTGGCTGCTATACCGGCAACCTGAACCACGTCGTACTCGTTGTTGGATACTTCGTTTTGAGGGATGATGGGAGTGAGAACCGCATTGCGCCGCCGTTTTGGATCATCCGCAACTCGTGGGGCGAGGAGTGGGGAGACAGGGGCCACATGCGAATGGACATGCAGGGAGGCGATGGCGTGTGTGGCATCAACGTGCTGCCTGGCATCTACCCCATTGTCAAGAGTGAGGCACCTACCATATCAGGTTGTTTTCCTACTTCTTGAAGGGTCAAAAATCGCTTCCATTCCCAATAATGGAGCATATCTATGAGTTATTTGCATGCTCCTGGTTCTTTCTATGGAACTTCAGCTTTCCATGGGGTTCATTCATCCTTCCCTTATCTCCTCCTGCCCTCTATATCTTGTGTGCCATCCAGTCCCCAAGGAACAGTGATAACAGCTTCGTTAAGGGTCAGCAAGCACGCCCATTCCCAAGAATAAGAGCTATTTGCGTGCTCCTTTCCATCTCTTTCTCTTTTGAGGGGTTCATGAGAAAGCTGACACGTCAGCTTTCCTGAGGTTCATGGGGTTCATCCTTCCCTTATCTCCTCCTGCCCTCTCTCCCTCTCTTCTGTGCCTTCCACTTCCCAAGGACCCATGCGGCTTGAAGAGCTACAAGGGCGATGGAGATCTTCAGCCCAGCATAAACCCCGTGCAGTCGCTTCACTTGCATGCCCAACCTCAAGACCAACAGCAACACATGCAACTGCACCATTCCGGGTCAGACCAAGCAGCCTTTCGTTGAGGCAGCAAACGGATATGGAAACATCTGTGTATATGGTGAGATACGGTGTATTGCTTATCGTTGCAACGTTCCTTCATGGTTCTGTGTGCTTCTTGGTAGCTTTTCTAGGTTATGAATCCATGCAGGGCCGTAAAATAAAACAAACAAACAAACAGACCTTTCACATGTGAACAAATACCACTCACATGTATGTATTGTATTTCTGTGCCAAGCCAAGGGTCAATCATCCTGACATTTGCCCTGAATCTGATTGGTCACAAATATAATCCCCCCCACCTCCTTCTTCCCCCCTCCCCCCCCTCCCCCCCCCCTCCCTTTTTCCTCCTCCCTCCCTTTGTCTCCTTACACCACTCCCTATTACTCCTCTCCACCCCTCTTAACAGTGGACGTGTGTGGGTCGTACTTCAAGAACCCTTGCGCTGTGGGCACATGCATCAACGATGGCAAGGGCGCCTACTCCTGCATCTGCCCTCCCAACTACGTCCCCAGCCGAACCATTGACAACTTCCCCACCTGCGACCCAGGTGCTGCTGCAGCCCCACCTTCCTCTACTCTCTTGTTCCTCCTCCAACATTTGTAGCTCTCCTCTTTGTTCCCCACCTGCAAGACAGGTGCTTCTTCTCCCTCGCCTTCCTCTGCCTCTTATTCTTTCCCACGTGCCCATTATTCTCTCCAACAGCCCAGTCCCCCGAACCCGTTTCACGAGATTTTGTATTTCTGGGTATTGTTCTTTTGCTGAATGACTGAGCCGCATGCTGTCCTTTACTGAATGACTGTCACTAGTTGAGCTTGGGGAGGGTTTAAGAGTCAAAGGAAGGAAGCTTGTTGAGGAATGCGTTATGGAAGTGAGTAGCATCGTCCTTCCTTCTATCCTTGTCGCCCCCGTCGCCTCTTCAAAACTCAGCTTGTCCCTTCACTGAGAATTCATTTTTGTGGAAGCCGCAGAAGCTTTGTCCCTTATGGTTGCGAATTTCTGTTTTTTTTCCTATTTTCCTCCCTCGCCCTCTCGCTTTCCCCTCCAGCTAACATGAATGCCACCAGCATGACGGTAATTGGTGACAACTGGCAGTGCGTGGACGTGTATTCCCTTGCAGGGCTCTCCAGCACGCAATTCGCTCAACAAAACACAGTAAGGGGATATCATCAGGCAGCATGCAGTTCACTCTGCAGAAGTCGGTAAGGGGAGATCACCATGCATGGGAAGGAAAGAAAGAACTGAATTCGCCCTAGTTGAGTCGAGTCAGAAGCCGCCCTAGTTGTGCGGGGACGTGGAATCAGAATGGTATTCCCTCACAGGATTTCCAGCCCGCAGTTTTCACAGCTGACGGCAACTCGGTAAGGAGAGATCAACTGAAAGGGTTGACTGAACTCGGCTGGCGTGGAAGGTCTGAATATGTTGGGACAAAGTTTTATTCCTCTGCTTGGATAGCCTGAATAGCTTGAAGGGCCTGAATAGGCAGATTCACAATGGGCTTGTTATTTGCCATGTTCCTCTGCTTTGTTGTTTAGAATCTGTATTTGCAGTTGGCCCAAAACCCTCATGCCTGTGCTCTTAAATCCATATATTTCCCAGTGCCTGTAAGTCCTAATGCGTGTGATTCCCAATGCCTTTGATTTCCAATGCCTGTACTGCCTAATGCAGGCCGTTGCATGCAACAAAGCGCTACCTAAAGGGACGGTGCTTCAGCTCGCTGAATCTCCTGTCATCCCCTGCACTGCCTTCTTCTACGTTCTCAGTGTGAGTGCTGGAGCCAGCAAGAAAATAGCCTTGGATCCTTGTCTGTGTTATTTATTTTATTTATTATTATTATCTGTTTTTTCCCGAGTGCGAGATGTTGTCCTTTCACTAGAGCATTGTGATTCCATCTATTCAAGTCACTCTTGTTCGCTTGCCTTCTTTTCTCGCCTTCTAGTCTCGCCTTCTTGTCTTGCCTTCTTACTCGCCCCGCTTCGCCAAACCGAGCAGCCTCGCCTCAATACGTCTGCTTCAGTCTCAAGTGACTACACCATCATGCATCAGCACATCACTACTTTGCAACTTCCCCGGCTTCATATCCCCGTCTACTTTGCACCTCTGATGCTCAATTTAAATGTTTCCGATTCTCAACATTGTTCTGTCAGAACATTATAGCATATGCTTTTGTGCAGGTTATAGTGAGAGCAGGTTCCCTCCTAGGGACTGCTTCTAGGGCCCACCGAAGCGCGCCCCGAGGTGCGCCTTCTTTTTTTAGCGACCCTCCGTGTCGCCTCTAGCGGCCCGTCGCGCCGCCTTCTTCTACGTTCTCAGTGTGAGTGCTGGAGCCAGCAAGAAACTAGCCTTGGATCCTTGTCTGTGTTCTTTATTTTATTTATTATTATTATCTGTTTTCTCCAAAGTGCGAGATGTTGTCCTTTCACTAGAGCATTGTGATTCCATCTATTCAAGTCACTCTTGTTCGCTTGCCTTCTTTTCTCGCCTTCTAGTCTCGCCTTCTTGTCTCGCCTTCTTCTCTTGCCTTCTTACTTGCTCCGCTTCGCCAAACAGAGCAGCCTCGCCTCAATGCGTCTGCTTCAGTCTCAAGTGACTACACCATCATGCATCAGCACATCACTACTTTGCAACTTCCCCGGCTTCATATCCCCGTCTACTTTGCACCTCTGATGCTCAATTTAAATGTTTCCGATTCTCAACATTGTTCATCATCTCCCCTCTTCTTGCATCGTATGCCAATCATGAATTCATTTCATCCCTTTTATCCTCACTTCACTCTGCAGTACCGGCATGCATCACCATATTGCCACGTTGCAACTCACTGAATATCATAATATCCACCTCAAAACAGCATCCAACGAATGCCCCATAAATGCGGATAGTCTCTTGTCTATCAATCATCCTTCTCAGTCATCTTCCATCCCTTCCATCCTCTTCCATCCCTTCCATCCTCTTCCATCCGTTCATACTCCCTTCACCCTCCAGGGCGACACATGTGTGTCAATTGCCAGTTCTATTAAACTCACAAGAGACGATCTCACAGACCTCAACCCCGGCCTTGACTGCACGCAAACCATCAAGCCCGGCTGCTCGATCTGTGTGGAGCGCAATAGAACATACGCCTACAGCGTCCCTCAGTGTGTGAAATACGCCACGCTCGCAGCACAGAGCACGTGCGAGAAATTGCTGCAGGGGTTGGGACTGCCAAGCACTCCTTCCACTTGGGCTGAGCTCTACCGCAACAACCCCGGTCTTGTCTGCTCCAACACCATCCCTTTCACCACGTCGGCTATTGGTAACAAAATCGGCGTGCAGGTGAGAAGTGCAAGTGGGAAAGGAATGGGTGGGGAGAGCGGATGCGCAACGGGAGGTGGTAGGTGGGAGAATGAGGAGATTTGGAGCTAGCCAATCATCGGGGGCACTTACAGTGTCCATCCTTGCTTTGCTCCCAACCTTTCCTGTTTCCATCGTCCTATCGTTCTTCCTTCTCTTTTCTTTTCTACCCCGTGCCCCACGTGGTGCCCCCAGGTGTGTCTGCAAGCAGATTACTGGCCGTTTTTACTCGGAAAATGCACCAAGGGCCGGCCCAAGAATGTGTCCCCATCGCTGACCTGTTCCGGTGCTTACAGCTACTATGGGGGCACTATGAGCCAGGCAGCTTCAAATTTCAATACCTACAATGGCAATGCCTGTGCTGGGAAGGTCGGGGCTAAGTACATATGTGTGCCGCGTTAGATGAGAGGCATAAGTTTCTATTCAAGCACGGGGAGCCCCACCTTTCTATATTACTTCCACTACTATAAAACTACTATGGTTTTGTGTCCGTTTCTATTTTTTGGGTTGTTTGGCTCACTTTATTTCGGGTTTTAGTTTTCAACCCATTTCTTGCATGCGTCCCATTGTACAGTATCTTGTTGGGCTTATAAAATGGCTGTTTCTATTACCGTATTTAACATATTTCGACAGCTTTCAGGCTTTCAAACTGAGTTTGTTGTTGGTTGAGGGGAGTTGGATAGTGCTAGTGCTAGGAAGGAAGGTTCGGTACCTTATGACAAAGCCTTCTGGCAGAGGTGCCTGCCTCTTGGAGAAAAAAATAAGACGGATGAGGACTGTGATTGAACAGTGGCAATGGGGACAAACAAGGAGTCAGAGGCGGTTTTCTCCCTCTTTTCAATCATACGGATGCCTGCCGCGGGTTGTGGACCCACTCGGATTTCTTCCCCATTATTCTAATGGCGGGTGGCGAATGTCGCTCCTGTTTCTTCTTGGAGTCCTGTGCTGGCAACGTTGATAACTTATGTTGTCCATTAATTTTGGCATACCATACCGTATTTCATTAACTGGGTTGTGCATATCATTTTTCTATGGATGTGTGTGATTTGAGCCACAATCGGCCATATAGATGAGTCTTATCGTCTTCAAGTGTTGGGTCGAATCGAATTGATTAAGGGAATTGACGGGGTTGCGGATGAGCCGGATGCAGTCAGGTGTGTCGATGTTGAGGGAGTAATCCATGTTTTTATGGCACTACTTGTATAAGGTTAGTGACCATCATAGTGGTGTGGCGGCTGCATGACATTGAGGTTTAGATGTTGTGAACACGGTAAGAAGGCTGGATATTTAACTGTTTTATGTTAAAATTATATGAACCTAGGACCGAACGAGCAGGATATTTGGCTGCTTTTAGCGAACATAACTGGTTGACCATGATGGCAAACCCAGCTTTGTGTGAAAAGCCCTGTGGACGAATTTGACTTGCGACTTTCGCTTCTAGTGGGCGAGATTGTCAGCTACCTAGGTGCCTGTCCGTGGCGTTTGACGAAGTCCGCAGATCCAACAACCGACAAGCACAGGCGGGTTATGGGCGAGGCGATGGCGTGGGGTGGTCCGCTGTCATCACAATGTACTGTATTGCTTCTAGAAAGACCGTACATGATCCTGGTTTCTCAGCTACCCGATGATCAGATGATTCGTTCAATGATTCGATATATTTATACACGTAGATGGGTGGTCTCGGTTGCGATTTGTCGCTGGCTTCTTACGTTTGGCAGATCTGGAGCCTGGAGACCTTTCATCAGACCAGCTCTACATGCTCGTTCGACAAATCAAGGTATGTCAGCCAGGCTGAACCCCCTTGTTCCCGCGCCTTTCAGGGTCATATCGATATATGCTTACAAGTGTTCTCGTTTATAGTCCGACGGACTGAGACGCCGCGCGCGGACTATGTGCAAAACCCTTCAAACCCCAGGCAGAACGCGATACTTACAGTCGCGTTCAGGAAAATTGCATGAAGAGTGGATTTCTCGCTACTAGTCTTTGGATTTTGTCTTGTACATAGATTCGGTTCCCCGCGCTGATCAATGTCGCATGACAAACGGGCAAAACAAAACAGAATCAATTATGGTTTGGGGGTCGAATATAAGGTAAAAGAATCTAGTTTACTTTGTAAGCGAGGTAAATGAGATGTCATCGTCGAGCGAGCTGGAGACCGCGCGACAGGATTGAGAATTAATCACGCTCAAGAGAAACAATTACTTACAATTCCAAAGTTAAATATCAAATCAATAATCCCCTCTTTCATTTTCCCTGCATGTTGGGGCTAGTTCGATCTGGAGCATCTGATTGGCTGTAGAGCTGATTCGTGCAATGATTTGGTCATGCTGCAAAATTTCCCGCCAAAAAAAGGACTATAGGGGTCGGGCCAACCCTAGGCGATATCAGAAAACTCTGCACAAGGGGGAAAAGGGACTCTTTCAGTGAGGGCCTCTAACCCGGAACATCTGTATTATGTAGTCAAAGGATATTGATAAGGAAACCCTCAGATTCTCTAGAAGAAACTATTGTGCTCGCTTAGAAGCTAGCGGGACTACTTCTCTGACCCCCACTCTCCTCCTCCCCTTTCTGCCCCTACCAGCAGACCCTAAATCCATCCACTCCGGCGTAATGAGAGCTGTTTCGAGAGCAGCTCAACGACTACTCAAATTAAGATCCGCACCATGTTATATATCTGCTCACCCTGTAAATGGCCGGGTGCTGCCTTGCCATGTCACCACTCGTCAAATTTGTTTTAGAGTTAAGAAAGACCTTGAGCTTAGTGTCTTCTTCCACATCTAAAATCATGCTGTTAAACAAAGTGGCTATGGAGGAAGTATTGCCTTGTTTTTGGGTTGCATAGCAACCCTTTATATTTGGTTTCACATTTTGGGGATATCATTTGAAGAGTGTTATTTACGCACTTTTTGGAGCACTTGTTTGAATGTTTTGAATCTGTGCTCAAACGGATGCCTCAGACAGTGGATAAAAAACACTCTTGAATGAGATCCCCAAAACACGTACGCACGTACGCATCATGTTGAAACCATGAACTTGCTCGACCGTCACAACCTCGTCGATAAATACGGCGGATCGTACGGCCGAGCATAATATTCTGGCATCAACATGAACGAATGCAATTGTACAAATGAACAACAAGGTACCTATCAGAACATTATAGCTTATACATTTGTGTAGGCTGTAGTGGGGTAGCCCATAAGGGGTACAACCCAATTAGGGTTAGTACTTGTACCCAACTCTTTCATAGTTCAATCATTCTCTCGTTTCAATCTTCACCTGGTATAGAGCTGGTTCCCTCGTGGGAACTGTTCCCAGGGCCCACCAAATTAGTTTTTCCTGCCCGGAGCACGCTTGGCCTCTGCCCGAGTCGCGCCCCGAGTCGTTTCCCCTCTAGCAGCCTCTAGCGGCCCCTAACGGCCTCGTCGCGCCACCCTTTCGGCCCCGTCGCGCCGCCCTTGCGGCCTCGTCATGCCGCCCTTGCGGCCCCGTTGTGCCGCCCCTTACGCGGCCTCGTAGCCGCCCTTTCCTACGGCCCCGTCGCCGCCCTTTCAGCCCCGTCACGCTGCCCTTGCGGCCTCGTCGTGCCGCCCCTTACGCAGCCTCGTCGCCGCCCTTTCCTACGGCCCCGTCGCCGCCCTTTCGCGGCCTCGCCGCCCTCCCTTACAGCAGCCCCGTCGCCCGCCCTTTCGTGGCCTCGCCGCCCTCCCTTACAGCGGCCCCGTCGCCCGCCCTTCCGCGGCCCCGACCTCGCCCTTCAGAGGCCCCGTCGCCTGCCCTCTTAGCGGCCCCACCGCCGCCCTTTCAGTGGCTCCGTCGCCGCCCGCCCTTTCAGCGGGCCCCGTCGCCGCCCTTTCAGCGGCCCCATGACCGCCCTTTCAGCGACCCTACGCCGCCCTTCCATCGGCCCGTCCCCGCCCTTTCAGCGGCTCGTCGCCGCCCTTTCAGCGGCCCCACCGCCGCCCTTTCAGCGGCCCCGTAGCCGCCCGCCCTTTCAGCGGGCCCCGTCGCCACCCTTTCAGCGGCCCTTCGCCGCCCTTCCCGCGGCCCTGTCGCTGCCCTTCCACGGCCCCGTAGCCCGACACTCTCTCGCAAATCTCTCCTCTCTTTGCCAATCTAATAACCTCATTTTTCTGCCCTTTTTACATCGCATTCACTTCCCGTCCCAACCCTCACGACTTACTCTTCTGCATTACAGAAAATCACGTACCCTGTTCAGGGCTTTGAGCGCACTGCATTCAAGGGGTATGTGGGGCTTTTGCTGACAGTGCAGAAGCAGCCAGTGGTGGTTCACATTGAAGCTACTGTTGCCTCCTTCGCCAAATACGACGGGGTGAGTGAAACCAAGTTGCTTTTGTTTGTCTACAAATGGTTGGTTGCTCCTTTCCGCTTCCTGCTTGCCACAAGCGATGTGGCACAGTTTATCGCTACATTTCTACCAGTAATGTGGGGAACAGGAACGTGAATATATGTCATGTAACTCATACAATGTTATGCTGTTTATAAAAGAACAACCAGTGCTCCTAATGTTTTTTTTTACTTGATATGCACCTTGGCAATGCCTATACGCTGCACATATACACTTCCTTATTTATGTTATCTAGCCAGTATATTTTCATGTTTGCCTTTCTGTCTCCAGACTTTTAAGTACCAGGATCCTGGCTGCTATACCGGCAACCTGAACCACGTCGTACTCGTTGTTGGATACTTCGTTTTGAGGGATGATGGGAGTGAGAACCGCATTGCGCCGCCGTTTTGGATCATCCGCAACTCGTGGGGCGAGGAGTGGGGAGACAGGGGCCACATGCGAATGGACATGCAGGGAGGCGATGGCGTGTGTGGCATCAACGTGCTGCCTGGCATCTACCCCATTGTCAAGAGTGAGGCACCTACCATATCAGGTTGTTTTCCTACTTCTTGAAGGGTCAAAAATCGCTTCCATTCCCAAGAATGGAGCATATCTATGAGTTATTTGCATGCTCCTGGTTCTTTCTATGGAACTTCAGCTTTCCATGGGGTTCATTCATCCTTCCCTTATCTCCTCCTGCCCTCTGTATCTTGTGTGCCATCCAGTCCCCAAGGAACAGTGATAACAGCTTCTTTAAGGGTCAGCAAGCACGCCCATTCCCAAGAATAAGAGCTATTTGCGTGCTCCTTTCCATCTCTTTCTCTTTTGAGGGGTTCATGAGAAAGCTGACACGTCAGCTTTCCTGAGGTTCATGGGGTTCATCCTTCCCTTATCTCCTCCTGCCCTCTCTCCCTCTCTTCTGTGCCTTCCAGTTCCCAAGGACCCATGCGGCTTGAAGAGCTACAAGGGCGATGGAGATCTTCAGCCCAGCATGAACCCGTGCGGTCGCTTCACCTGCGTGCCCAACCTCAAGACCAACAGCAACACCTGCAACTGCACCATTCCGGATCAGACCAAGCAGCCTTTCGTTGAGGCAGCAAATGGATATGGATACATCTGTGTATATGGTGAGATACGGTGTATTGCTTATCGTTGCAACGTTCCTTCATGGTTCTGTGTGCTTCTTGGTAGCTTTTCTAGGTTTTGAATCCATGCAGGGCCGTAAAATAAAACAAACAAACAAACAGACCTTTCACATGTGAACAAATACCACTCACATGTATGTATTGTATTTCTGTGCCAAGCCAAGGGTCAATCCTCCTGACATTTGCCCTGAATCTACTTGGTCACAAATGTAATCCCCCCCACCTCCTTCTTCCCCCCTCCCCCCTCCCCCCCCCCTCCCTTTTTCCTCCTCCCTCCCTTCGTCTCCTTACACCACTCCCTATTACTCCTCTCCACCCCTCTTAACAGTGGACGTGTGTGGGTCGTACTTCAAGAACCCTTGCGCTGTGGGCACATGCATCAACGATGGCAAGGGCGCCTACTCCTGCATCTGCCCTCCCAACTACGTCCCCAGCCGAACCATTGACAACTTCCCCACCTGCGACCCAGGTGCTGCTGCAGCCCCACCTTCCTCTACTCTCTTGTTCCTCCTCCAACATTTGTAGCTCTCCTCTTTGTTCCCCACCTGCAAGACAGGTGCTTCTTCTCCCTCGCCTTCCTCTGCCTCTTATTCTTTCCCACGTGCCCATTATTCTCTCCAACAGCCCAGTCCCCCGAACCCGTTTCACGAGATTTTGTATTTCTGGGTATTGTTCTTTTGCTGAATGACTGAGCCGCATGCTGTCCTTTACTGAATGACTGTCACTAGTTGAGCTTGGGGAGGGTTTAAGAGTCAAAGGAAGGAAGCTTGTTGAGGAATGCGCAAGGAAGTGAGTAGCATCGTCCTTCCTTCTATCCTTGTCGCCCCCGTCGCCTCTTCAAAACTCAGCTTGTCCCTTCACTGAGAATTCATTTTTGTGGAAGCCGCAGAAGCTTTGTCCCTTATGGTTGCGAATTTCTGTTTTTTTTCCTATTTTCCTCCCTCGCCCTCTCGCTTTCCCCTCCAGCTAACATGAATGCCACCAGCATGACGGTAATTGGTGACAACTGGCAGTGCGTGGACGTGTATTCCCTTGCAGGGCTCTCCAGCACGCAATTCGCTCAACAAAACACAGTAAGGGGATATCATCAGGCAGCATGCAGTTCACTCTGCAGAAGTCGGTAAGGGGAGATCACCATGCATGGGAAGGAAAGAAAGAACTGAATTCGCCCTAGTTGAGTCGAGTCAGAAGCCGCCCTAGTTGTGCGGGGACGTGGAATCAGAATGGTATTCCCTCACAGGATTTCCAGCCCGCAGTTTTCACAGCTGACGGCAACTCGGTAAGGAGAGATCAACTGAAAGGGTTGACTGAACTCGGCTGGCGTGGAAGGACTGAATATGTTGGGACAAATATTTAATCCTCTGCTTGGATAGCCTGAATAGCTTGAAGGGCCTGAATAGGCAGATTCACAATGGGCTTGCTATTTGCCATGTTCCTCTGCTTTGTTGTTTAGAATCTGTATTTGCAGTTGGCCCAAAACCCTCATGCCTGTGCTCTTAAATCCATATATTTCTCAGTGCCTGTAAGTCCTAATGCGTGTGATTCCCAATGCCTTTGATTTCCAATGCCTGTACTGCCTAATGCAGGCCGTTGCATGCAACAAAGCGCTACCTAAAGGGACGGTGCTTTAGCTCGCTGAATCTCCTGTCATCCCCTGCACTGCCTTCTTCTACGTTCTCAGTGTGAGTGCTGGAGCCAGCAAGAAAATAGCCTTGGATCCTTGTCTGTCTTCTTTATTTTATTTATTATTATTATCTGTTTTTTCCCGAGTGCCAGATGTTGTCCTTTCACTAGAGCATTGTGATTCCATCTATTCAAGTCACTCTTGTTCGCTTGCCTTCTTTTCTCGCCTTCTAGTCTCGCCTTCTTGTCTCGCCTTCTTGTCTTGCCTTCTTACTTGCTCCGCTTCGCCAAACCGAGCAGCCTCACCTCAATGCGTCTGCTTCAGTCTCAAGTGACTACACCATCATGCATCAGCACATCACTACTTTGCAACTTCCCCGGCTTCATATCCCCGTCTACTTTGCACCTCTGATGCTCAATTTAAATGTTTCTGATTCTCAACATTTTTCATCATCTCCCCTCTTCTTGCATCGTATGCCAATCATGAATTCATTTCATCCCTTTTATCCTCACTTCACTCTGCAGTACCGGCATGCATCACCATATTGCCACGTTGCAACTCACTGAATGTCATAATACCCACCTCAAAACAGCATCCAACGAATGCCCCATAAATGCGGATAGTCTCTTGTCCATCAATCATCCTTCTCAGTCATCTTCCTGAGAAACTTGAAGGAACAGGAATGAATGAACTATGAATGTGCGAGTACAAGTACCAACCCTAATTGGGTTGTAACCCCTATGGGATACCCCACTATAGCCTATACAAAAGTATAAGCTATAAGTTCTGACACACCCCCATAGGCAAAGTGGGGGAGAACAAGGGGTCACAAGACCAGTCAAGCAAAGCAAAACAAAGCTCAGGGTGGATCACAAAGTCACCACACAGTCCGAGCACAAGGTCAAGGCCACAAGGCCACTCCACATGCAAGATGAGACATATATATAGAAGGCTAAACAAGCAAGAGCAGGTATATATATATGCAAGAGTACAAGCAAGGTCAAGAGGTGAGCAAGTGAGGTAGGATAGGTACAAGTCCCAGCTGAGTGCAGAAGCGGTGATGATCACAAGGCGGAAGTGCCTTGGTTAAAACATCAGCAGTGTTGGCCTCAGAGGCCACGTACGCAAGTCGCAACTGACCACGCTGCTGCAGCTCACGAGCAAGGAAGTAACGGAGAGCAATGTGCTTCATTCTGTGCTCCAAGCGCTGCTCTCGACACAAGGCCAGCATGGCCTTGTTGTCTACGTACAGCACTGGAGGAGAACGAGGCGGCTCTCCAAGGTCAGTCAGCAAGTAGGTGAGCCAGCGAAGCTCCTGTGCAGCCATGGCCCCGGCGTAGATCTCAGCCTCACAACTGGAGCCGAGAACAGAAGACGAGCGAGTAGCCCGCCACGAAACAGAGTTAGAGCCAAGACTGAAGGTGTACCCCTGCGACGACCGCTGCATAGCCTGGTCGTCAGCCCAAGAAGCGTCCGCGTGACCAGTGAGGACCACTGGACTCCACCCTCCAAGCACTAGCCCCATGCCCGACGTACTGCACAAGTAGCGCAACACCCTCTTCGCTACAGCCATGTGCTCTGGTCGGTGTCTCCCAGGAGCAACATAGCGTGCAAGAATGCTAAGAGGGTATGCAAGGTCAGGTCGTGTGCAGGTCATCAGGTACATGAGGCAGCCAACAAGCTCTGGGTACGGGCCAGTCGACTCTACGGACTCATCCGAAGGCAGAGCTGAGAGCGAGTGGCGAGTAGCCAGAGGAGTGGCCTGAGGCGAGGAGTACGTGAAGCCGAAGTGCTGAAGGACCTGCTGCACCATGTGTGACTGAGTCAAAGTAATGGTGCGGCGTGCTCTGTCCCGAGTGATCTGCAAGCCAAGGTAGCTGCGCAGTTCACCCAGGTCTGTGCACGTGTGTCTCTTCAGCAGCTCGGACTTCACGTAGGCAAGTCCAGCAGTGTCATCAGTGGCAAAGACCAAGTCGTCGACGTACACGAGGATGTAGAACGGCGGCAGAGAAGTGTCGGTGCGCAGAAACAACGACGGGTCAGCAGTAGAGGGAGCAAACCTCAGAGCCGCAAGCGTAGTCCTCAGTGTGTCGTGCCACTCACGTGGTGCCTGGCAGAGACCGTAGACTGGCCGTCGGAGGCTCCAGTGGGTGCCAGGAGGGAAAGTCCCAGTGAAGCCAGGCGGACGGCGCAGCCAGATCTCCTCGTGCAGGCTGCCCTGCAAGAAAGCAGTGCTGAAGTCAAGAGAGTGAAGCTCGTAGTCGCGCTGAGCGGCTATGTGCAGCAGCACCCGAAGAGTAGTCATCTTCGGGGTGGGAGAGAAGGTCTGAAAGTAGTCAACTCCTTGCCGCTGACTGAAGCCACGAGCAACGTACCGCGCCTTGAAGACAGGTGGAGAGCCAGGCAGCCGCTTCACCCTGAAGATCCACATGCCACTGACGATGTTCGCCCAAGGAGGGGGAACCGCGTCAACGTAGGTGCCTGTGGACTTCCAGGAAGCCATCTCTGCATCCATAGCTGCCTGCCACTGAGAGGAGTAGGGACCCTCTACGGCCTCCGCGTAAGAGCGCGGAGTCGGGATGTCTAGTGCATCCGGGTCTCCCTTAGGGGCAAGCAGTACAGACGCGAGATGAGGTGAAGCAGCAGCCAGACACTGGAAATCCTCCTGCCTGTCCTCAAGGACGTCCGTGCCAAGAGCACACGCACCCCCGACGGACGGAGGACAGACAGACGCAGACTCAGCAACAAGACTAGCAGCGTAGTCTAGATGACAGCGAGCAGCAAAGTCGACGAGCTCAGCGACAAGAGCAGACGCAGCAGTGGACTCAAAAGAGGGGTCAGTGACGACAATAGCAAGAAGATGCGTGACAGTAGGACTGGCGGCACGAAGAGAGTCCGACTCCGGGTCGGCAAGCGCAGGAAGAGAGGACTCAGGAGGAGAAGGCAAAGGGGCACGCAGAGGAGTAGTGGAAAGACGCAGAGACATCCGATGCGTGCCAGGGACAGGAGGAGGACGCTCACGCGAACCGCGACCGCTAGTGCGAGCAGCACGAACAGGCGACGCGGGACGAGACGCAGGCTCACGACGCTCAGCGAGACCTCCAGTAGGACCAGTGTAAGGAGAGGGAGCAGGCAGCGGTGAGGCGGGCTCTAACAGTGACTGCGACTGGACAGACGGCGGACACTCTACAGAAGGAGGAAGACCAAGAACCTGCTGCAGGAGCGGAACGAAGTACGGCCGAGGCCGCGCGGGGACTCCAGGCACAACAGGGAGAGCACCAGAACCCTCAGCGGCAGCACCAGCGCCAACAGCACCTCCAGCAGCAGGACCACCTCCAGGACAGACAGCAGCAGTCTCAGCACCAACACCCTCAGCAGCTCCAGCTCCAGTGGGACCCGAAGGCCCAGCAGCTCCAGGACTGGCGGCACCAGCACCCTCAGCGGCTGAAGACGCTCTAGCTCCAGCAGAACGCCTCCAGCGGCGAGCAAACCACTCGCGCATCTCCTGTGGAGAGAGGGGCTCCCGCGAAGACGGAACACCCGGAGAAACTCCAGGCCCAGCACCGCTAGACGCCACAAGGGGAGGTCCAGTGGCCGTAGGCTCCGCACCTCCTGGCTCAGCAGCTCAAGACGCAGCACCTCCAGGCTCAACACTCTCCCGCGCAGCACCCCCAGATGCAGCAACCTCAGGCTCGTCACCCCGAGGCTCAGCACCCACGCGCACAGCACCCCCAGAGTCAGCACCCCCAGGCTCAGCACCCTCAGCAGGACCAGAGTTACCATCAACCTCGACTGGCTCGACGGCGTCTACCTGGGACACACCTGAAGGGGCAGGAACTTGAGGGGGGAGGGGGTCTACCGGGGGGGGACCTGGCACAAGGAAGTCCGGTGGCGGGGGCAGGGAAGGAGTACGGTAAGGGAAGAGGCGGTAGAAGGGGACTGACTCGTCGAACGTGACGTCCTGGGAGGACAGAACACAACGAGAGGAGGGGTGGTAGAACTGCCACCCTGGAGCGTCAGGGGGGAAGCCAAGGAAGACACAGGGAGAAGCACGGGGGGACAGCTTGTCCGCATACAAGTCGCGGACAAACGCCCGAGATCCCCAGACACGGAACGAAGACGCATCGCCGATCTTCCCAGTCCACAGGAGGGCCGGGGAGGTACGGACCTTCCCCGGCCGGGAAACCCCGGGGTGAAGGTTGATTTGATGCGCCGCGTACCTCACCGCAAACGGCCACAGAAAATGGGGGGCAGCCGCATGCATCATGGACGTACCGGCGACGTCCATGACCATGGCAATGCGGCCCTCAGCAATCCCATTTTGCTGTGGAGAGTCCGGAAGCGTAAAGGTCTGGCGGATGCCCTGTGCACGACAGTAGGCTCGCAGAAGGCCAGAGGAAAACTCTCCGCCTCGGTCAGAGTGCAGACGCAGAACAGGAAAGTCCGAGCCGAAGCTCCTCCTCAGCTGGAGACGAGCTGCGCGGATCCAGTCGATCAACACCTCAGTGACATCACCCTTGCTGCGCAAGGGGAAGACTGTGGTGAAACGCGAGTAGTCGTCAACAACCAGCAGAAATAAGCACTCGTGACCCTGTCCACGGACGCGGGCCGGGCCCCACACGTCCATGTGAAGCGTCTGCAGAGGAGCCTCTGTCGGAGGAAACTGGGAGGAGTGGGGGGCAGCCTGGAGGCGCCCCTCGACACAAGGGACACAGGAAGGTCCTTGCCCCAAAGGAAGGGGAGGGAGAGACCGAGGAAGACCAGAGACAAGGACACGGGAAGCCATGTCCCTGAGACGGGGCAAGGAGGGGTGGCCAAGACGGTGGTGCCACAGGAGGGTCTTGTGAGACAGGAGGCGACACGAGCAGGGGGCAGACTCAGGACCAGACCTGGACGCAGCAGCAAACACCTGACCCGACACAGCTACCTGGCCAGACATAGGGACAGGAGGAGACTCAGCGGTCAGGGTGTAGAGGCTCGACCCCGGCCGACGGGAGAACGTGGCCAGGTGCCGACCTGTGCGCGCGTCCGTGCAGTGGGTCACCCGCTGACTCGCGGGAGTAAACTGGTGAACCCCCGCATCCTGTAGGGCAGCACCACTCACCAAGTTCGTCGAGAACGAGGGGAGGTACAGGCCTGACAGGGCGCCCGAGGGGGCAGCTGGACACGGTAGAACAGTGGAGAAGTGAGAGAGGACAGGACCCCCTGAGGGGTCAGCCAGGGAGACCGCAACCGGCCGACCGAGCGGCGTGAGTGTGGTGCGGTCCCTAAAGGAGCGAGAAGCCCCAGAGTCAAGTGTAAAGGTGAGGGAGGCCGAAGCCGACGCGGTACCTGAGAGCGCAGCCTCACCAGTACCTGAGAGCGCAGCCTCACTAGTACCTGAAAGCGCAGCCTCACCAGCACCTGAGAGCGGAGCAGTGTCACAGGCACCTAGCGCAACCGTACCAATGCCCGGGTCGGGCGGGAAACACCGGTAACTGTAACCCTCATCACTAATAGACACAGCATACATGGCAGCAAGGATAGCTTCAAAGTCTAGCTCAAAGATCGCTACACCGGCTCTAGAAAGGTCTCCCCAGCGGGGGATCTCAGAGGCGTCAGGGAACTGCTGACGCCAAGCGTCCGTCAGGCGGCCAAAGCAGCGCCGGGTGGCGTGGGCATCCCCACACTGCTCACCCGCGCGGTCGCCACTGCGAAGAACGTAGGTGCATGGGCCAAAACCTCCACCACGCTGACTCTGCGCGTACCACTCACGGAGCTGCTGAGGCGGGGGGATGTCCCGAGAACGTTGCTGCTCCTGCTGCTGCTGCTGCCGCGGACCACCACCAGAGCCGCTCCGCTGCGGGGCACTACCCCGAGCAGCTACACCTCCCCCGCCACCACCTCCTCCACCGCCGCCACCACCACCGCCTCCACCTCCACCGCCTCCGCCGCCACCGCCTCCGCCGCCGCTGCCGCCACCACCTCCACCACTCCCGCCACCACTCCCACCGCCACCCCCACTCCCTCCGCCGCCTCCACCGCCACCCCCATCGCCCCCGCCAGCTCCACCCGCGCCCTTGCCCCCCTTGCCCTTGCCAGGGCGGCGTCTCCCGCTAGGGGCAGACGCCGCGCCAACCGACTCAAGACCAAGCAGGTCGACAGCAGCTGCAGAGGCAACAGAGGGCAGCAGGGGGGAAGGAGAACACCCCTCAAAGATGGGGGTGCGCGGGTCACCACGAGAGGCTCCTACAGCGACTATACTCTTCTCCGCCGCTAGGAGGGCCTTCTCGAGGAGGTCGACAGTGAGGCTGGTGGGACAGACTGAGAGGAAATGGTCCCAGACTACGCGAAGGGAGTCAGGGAGGCGAGTGACTATGTAATAGAGAGCGATATACATGGGGGGGGGGGGGGGGTTCTTGGCGCAGAACTTAGCAGGAAGGGCAGCGCGGTAGCGAGTGTCACTAGTGCGGAGGTGCGTAATGAGGTCAGCGACAGTGGGAAAGGCAGTGAGGTCAGGAAAGAGGTACGGTAGCATGAGGCGGCTCAGTGCAGCAGTGGCAGGGGAAGAGTAGCGCGCAACAACAGCGTCGTACAAGGTCTGAGCACTCTTGTACTGACTAAAGTGCGCGCGCTCAGTGGTGGGCAAGTGGCGACGCACAGCAAGACGTGCAGCAGCATCGCGGGTGGCCCACTGAGAGCGAACAGTGGGGTCAGCATCAGCAGCAGAAGCAGGGGAGGCGCCAGAGGTGAGGTCAAAGAGAGAAAGACCGTCCGCCCTATCGCACTGTAAAAACAACTGCAGGTCGTCGACCCAGAACTCAAAGTCAATGGCTCGACCCTCCGCGTCAAAAGCGAGGACACTGGGGGTAGCCATGACGACAGACTAGCAGTGCAAGCAGTGGGGAAGGGCACGCACTAGCAGTGGGGCAGTGCCGTGCTCACCAGACAGGGCAGGTTGGGCGGCCCGGTAGCAGGGCGGCTCGGCGGCTCCTGGGCGGCTCGGCTGCTGCTAGGCGGCTCGGCTGCTGTTGGGCGGCTCGGCGGCTCCTGGGGGCTCGGCTGCTGCTGGGCGGCTCGGCGGCTCATGGGCGGCTCGGGTGCTCCCGGACGGCTCGGCTGCTGCTGGGAGGCTCGGCTGCTGCTGGGCGGCTCGGCTGCGGCTGGGCGGCTCGGCTGCTGCTGGGCGGCTCGGACGGTGCTGGGCCGCAGGTAGGGCGGCGGATGGGCCACAGTGAGGGCGGCGGGTGGGCCGCAAATAGGGCGGCGGGTGGGCCGCAGGTAAGGCGGTGGGTTGGCCGCAGATAGGGCGGCGGATGGGCCGCAGTTAGGGCGGCGGGACGGCCGTAGGTAGGGCGGCTGTAGGGCCGCAGGTAGGGCGGCGGTTGGGCCGCAGGTAGGGCGGCGGTAGGGCCGCAGGTAGGGCGGCGGGTCGGCCGCAGGTAGGGCGGCGGGTCGGCCGCAGGTAGGGCAGCGGGTGGGCCGCAGGTAGGGCGGCGGGTCGGCCGCAGGTAGGGCGGCGGGTCGGCCGCAGGTAGGGCGGCGGGTGGGCCGCACTGAGGGCGGCAGGTGGGCCGCAGGTAGGGCGGCGGGTGGGCCGCAGGTAGGGCGGCGGGTCAGCCGCAGGTAGGGCGGCGGGACGGCCGCAGGTAGGGCGGCTGTAGGGCCGCAGGTAGATGAGGCAGCAGAGCCGCGTAGGTGAGGGCGGCAGGGGCCGCGTAGGTAAGGGCGGCGGGGCCGCTCTGGTGGGGTGGCGGGTCCGCTCAGGTAAGGGCGGCGGGGCCGCAAGAGTAGGGGCGGCGAGGCCGCGATGTAGGGGCGGCGGGGCCGCAAGTGGGTAGGGCGGCAGGGCCGCGATCGTAAGGTCGGCCGCTAGGGCGGCTCGGTGAGAGAAAGGCCCGAGGCGCGACTCGGAGGGAGTGCGCTTCGGGCAGAAAAAAAAAGAATTCGAGTGGTGGGCCCTAGGCGAAGTTCCCACAGGGGAACCTGCTCTATACCATGAGACACTTTAAGGAACAGGAATGAATGAACTATGAATGTGCGAGTACAAGTACCAACCCTAATTGGGTTGTACCCCCTATGGGATACCCCACTATAGCCTACACAAAAGTATAAGCTATAAGTTCTGACACTTCCATCCCTTCCATCCTCTTCCATCCGTTCATACTCCCTTCACCCTCCAGGGCGACACATGTGTGTCCATTGCCAGTTCTATTAGACTCACAAGAGACGATCTCACAAACCTCAACCCTGGCCTTGACTGCACGCAAACCATCAAGCCCGGCTGCTCGATCTGTGTGGAGCGCAACAGAACATACGCCTACAGCGTCCCTCAGTGTGTGAAATACGCCACGCTCGCAGCACAGAGCACGTGCGAGAAATTGCTGCAGGGGTTGGGACTGCCAAGCACTCCTTCCACCTGGGCTGAGCTCTACCGCAACAACCCCGGTCTTGTCTGCTCCAACACCATCCCTTTCACCACATCGGCTATTGGCAACAAAATCGGCGTGCAGGTGAGAAGTGCAAGTGGGAAAGGAATGGGTGGGGAGAGGGGATGCGCAACGGGAGGTGGTAGGTGGGAGAATGAGGAGATTTGGAGCTAGCCAATCATCGGGGGCACTTACAGTGTCCATCCTTGCTTTGCTCCCAACCTTTCCTGTTCCCATCGTCCTATCATTCTTCCTTCTCTTTTCTTTTCTACCCCGTGCCCCACGTGGTGCCCCCAGGTGTGTCTGCAAGCAGATTACTGGCCGTTTTTACTCGGAAAATGCACCAAGGGCCGGCCCAAGAATGTGTCCCCATCGCTGACCTGTTCCGGTGCTTACAGCTACTATGGGGGCACTATGAGCCAGGCAGCTTCAAATTTCAATACCTACAATGGCAATGCCTGTGCTGGGAAGGTCGGGGCTAAGTACATATGTGTGCCGCGTTAGATGAGAGGCATAAGTTTCTATTCAAGCACGGGGAGCCCCACCTTTCTATATTACTTCCACTACTATAAAACTACTATGGTTTTGTGTCCGTTTCTGTTTTTTGGGTTGTTTGGCTCACTTTGCTTCGGGTTTTAGTTTTCAACCCATTTCTTGCATGCGTCCCATTGTACAGTATCTTGTTGGGCTTATAAAATGTCTGTTTCTATTACCGTATTTAACATATTTCGACAGCTTTCAGGCTTTCAAACTGAGTTTGTTGTTGGTTGAGGGGAGTTGGATAGTGCTAGTGCTAGGAAGGAAGGTTCGGTACCTTATGACAAAGCCTTCTGGCAGAGGTGCCTGCCTCTTGGAGAAAAAAATAAGACGGATGAGGACTGTGATTGAACAGTGGCAATGGGGACAAACAAGGAGTCAGAGGCGGTTTTCTCCCTCTTTTCAATCATACGGATGCCTGCCGCGGGTTGTGGACCCACTCGGATTTCTTCCCCATTATTCTAATGGCGGGTGGCGAATGTCGCTCCTGTTTCTTCTTGGAGTCCTGTGCTGGCAACGTTGATAACTTATGTTGTCCATTAATTTTGGCATACCATACCGTATTTCATTAACTGGGTTGTGCATATCATTTTTCTATGGATGTGTGTGATTTGGGCCACAATCGGCCATATAGATGAGTCTGATCGTCTTCAAGTGTTGGGTCGAATCGAATTGATTAAGGGAATCGACGGGGTTGCGGATGAGCCGGATGCAGTCACGTGTGTCGATGTCGAGGGAGTAATCCATGTTTTTAGGGCACTACTTGAATAAGGTCAGTGACCATCATAGTGGTGTGGCGGCTGCATGACATTGAGGTTTAGATGTTGTGAACACGGTAAGAAGGCTGGATATTTAACTGTTTTATGTTAAAATTATATGAACCTAGGACCGAACGAGCAGGATATTCGGCTGCTTTTAGCGAACGTAACTGGTTGACCATGATGGCAAATCCAGCTTTGTGTGAAAAGCCCTGTGGACGAATTTGACTTGCGACTTTCGCTTCTAGTGGGCGAGATTGTCAGCTACCCAGGTGCCTGTCCGTGGCGTTTGACGAAGTCCGCAGATCCAACAACCGACAAGCACAGGCGGGTTATGGGCGAGGCGATGGCGTGGGGTGGTCCGCTGTCATCACAATGTACTGTATTGCTTCTAGAAAGACCGTACATGATCCTGGTTTCTCAGCTACCCGGTGATTAGATGATTCGTTCAATGATTCGATATATTTATACACGTAGATGGGTGGTCTTGGTTGAGATTTGTCGCTGGCTTACAGGAAAATTGCATGAAGAGTGGATTTCTCGCTACTAGTCTTTGGATTTTGTCTTGTACATAGATTCGGTTCCCCGCGCTGATCAATGTCGCATGACAAACGGGCAAAACAAAACAGAATCAATTATGGTTTGGGGGTCGAATATAAGGTAAAAGAATCTCGTTTACTTTGTAAGCGAGGTAAATGAGATGTCATCGTCGAGCGAGATGGAGACCGCGCGACAGGATTGAGAATTAATCACGCTCAAGAGAAACAATTACTTACAATTCCAAAGTTAAATATCAAATCAATAATCCCTTCTTTCATTTTCCCTGAATGTTGGGGCTGGTTCGATCTGGAGCATCTGATTGGCTGTAGAGCTGATTCGTGCAATGATTCGGTCATGCTGCAAAATTTCCCGCCAAAAAAGGGACTATAGGGGTCGGGCCAACCCTAGGCGATATCAGAAAACTCTGCACAAGGGGGAAAAGGGACTCTTTCAGTGAGGGCCTCTAACCCGGAACATCTGTATTATGTAGTCAAAGGATATTGATAAGGAAACCCTCAGATTCTCTAGTAGAAACTATTGTGCTCGCTTAGAAGCCAGTGGGACTACTTCTCTGACCCCCACTCTCCTCCCCTTTCTGCCCCTACCAGCAGACCCTAAATCCATCCACTCCGGCGTAATGAGAGCTGTTTCGAGAGCAGCTCAACGACTACTCAAATTAAGATCCGCACCATGTTATATATCTGCTCACCCTGTAAATGGCCGGGTGCTGCCTTGCCATGTCACCACTCGTCAAATTTGTTTTAGAGTTAAGAAAGACCTTGAGCTTAGTGTCTTCTTCCACATCTAAAATCATGCTGTTAAACAAAATGGCTATGGAGGAAGTATTGCCTTGTTTTTGGGTTGCATAGCAACCCTTTATATTTGGTTTCACATTTTGGGGATATCATTTGAAGAGTGTTATTTACGCACTTTTTGGAGCACTTGTTTGAATGTTTTGAATCTGTGCTCAAACGGATGCCTCAAACAGTGGATAAAAAACACTCTTGAATGAGATCCCCAAAACACGTACACACGTACGCTTCATGTTGAAACCATGAACTTGCTCGACCGTCACAACCTCGTCGATAAATACGGCGGATCGTACGGCCGAGCATAATATTCTGGCATCAAGATGAACGAATGCAATTGTACAAATGAACAACAAGGTACCTATCAGAAAATTATAGCTTATACATTTGTGTAGGCTATAGTGTGGTAGCCCATAAGGGGTACAACCCAATTAGGGTTAGTACTTGTACCCAACTCTTTCATAGTTCAATCATTCTCTCGTTTCAATCTTGACCTGGTATAGAGCTGGTTCCCTCGTGGGAACTGTTCCCAGGGCCCACCAAATTAGTTTTTCCTGCCCGGAGCACGCTTGGCCTCTGCCCGAGTCGTGCCCCGAGTCGTTTCCCCTCTAGCAGCATCTAGCGGCCCCTAACGGCCCCGTCGCGCCACCCTTTCGGCCCCGTCGCGCCGCCCTTGCGGCCTCGTCATGCCGCCCTTGCGGCCCCGTTGCGCCGCCCCTTACGCGGCCTCGTAGCCGCCCTTTCCTACGGCCCCGTCGCCGCCCTTTCAGCCCCATCACGCTGCCCTTGCGGCCTCGTCGTGCCGCCCCTTATGCGGCCTCGTCGCCGCCCTTTCCTACGGCCCCGTCGCCGCCCTTTCGCGGCCTCGCCGCCCTCCCTTACAGCAGCCCCGTCGCCCGCCCTTTCGCGGCCTCGCCGCCCTCCCTTACAGCGGCCCCGTCGCCCGCCCTTCCGCGGCCCCGACCTCGCCCTTCAGAGGCCCCGTCGCCCGCCCTCTTAGCGGTCCCACCGCCGCCCTTTCAGTGGCTCCGTCGCCGCCCGCCCTTTCAGCGGGCCCCGTCGCCGCCCTTTCAGCGGCCCCACAACCGCCCTTTCAGCGGCCCTACGCCGCCCTTCCATCGGCCCGTCCCCGCCCTTTCAGCGGCTCGTCGCCGCCCTTTCAGCGGCCCCACCGCCGCCCTTTCAGCGGCCCCGTAGCCGCCCGCTCTTTCAGCGGGCCCCGTTGCCACCCTTTCAGCGGCCCTTCGCCGCCCTTCCCGCGGCCCTGTCGCCGCCCTTCCACGGCCCCGTAGCCCGACACTCTCTCGCAAATCTGTCCTCTCTTTGCCAATCTAATAACCTCATTTTTCTGCCCTTTTTACATCACATTCACTTCCCGTCCCAACCCTCACGACTTACTCTTCTGCATTACAGAAAATCACGTACCATGTTCAGGGCTTTGAGCGCACTGCATTCAACGGGTATGTGGGGCTTTTGCTGGCAGTGCAGAAGCAGCCAGTGGTGGTTCACATTGAAGCCACTGTTGCCTCCTTCGCCAAATACGACGGGGTGAGTGAAGCCAAGTCGCTTTTGTTTGTCTACAAATGGTTGGTTGCTCCTTTCCGCTTCCTGCTTGCCACAAGTGATGTGGCACAGTTTATCGCTACATTTCTACCAGTAATGTGGGGAACAGGAACGTGAATATATGTCATGTAACTCATACAATGTTATGCTGTTTATAAAAGAACAACCAGTGCTCCTAATGTTTTTTTTTACTTGATATGCACCTTGGTAATGCCTATACGCTGTGCATATACACTTCCTTATTTATGTTATCTAACCAGTATATTTTCATGTTTGCCTTTCTGTCTCCAGACTTTCAAGTACCAGGATCCTGGCTGCTATACCGGCAACCTGAACCACGTCGTACTCGTTGTTGGATACTTCGTTTTGAGGGATGATGGGAGTGAGAACCGCATTGCGCTGCCGTTTTGGATCATCCGCAACTCGTGGGGCGAGGAGTGGGGAGACAGGGGCCACATGCGAATGGACATGCAGGGAGGCGATGGCGTGTGTGGCATCAACATGCTGCCTAGCATCTACCCCATTGTCAAGAGTGAGGCACCTACCATATCAGGTTATGTTCCTACTTCTTGAAGGGTCAAAAATCGCTTCCATTCCCAAGAATGGAGCATATCTATGAGTTATTTGCATGCTCCTGGTTCTTTCTATGGAACTTCAGCTTTCCATGGGGTTCATTCATCCTTCCCTTATCTCCTCCTGCCCTCTGTATCTTGTGTGCCATCCAGTCCCCAAGGAACACTGATAACAGCTTCTTTAAGGGTCAGCAAGCACGCCCATTCCCAAGAATAAGAGCTATTTGCGTGCTCCTTTCCATCTCTTTCTCTTTTGAGGGGTTCATGAGAAAGCTGACACGTCAGCTTTCCTGAGGTTCATGGGGTTCATCCTTCCCTTATCTCCTCCTCCCCTCTCTCCCTCTCTTCTGTGCCTTCCACTTCCCAAGGACCCATGCGGCTTGAAGAGCTACAAGGGCGATGGAGATCTTCAGCCCAGCATGAACCCGTGCGGTCGCTTCACCTGCATGCCCAACCTCAAGACCAACAGCAACACCTGCAACTGCACCATTCCGGATCAGACCAAGCAGCCTTTCGTTGAGGCAGCAAACGGATATGGAAACATCTGTGTATATGGTGAGATACGGTGTATTGCTTATCGTTGCAACGTTCCTTCATGGTTCTGTGTGCTTCTTGGTAGCTTTTCTAGGTTCTGAATCCATGCTGGGTCGTAAAATAAAACAAACAAACAAACAGACCTTTCACATGTGAACAAATACCACTCACATGTTTGTATTGTATTTCTGTGCCAAGCCAAGGGTCAATCTTCCTGACATTTGCCCTGAATCTACTTGGTCACAAATGTAATCCCCCCCACCTCCTTCTTCCCCCCTCCCCCCTCCCCCCCCCTCCCTTTTTCCTGCTCCCTCCCTTCGTCTCCTTACACCACTCCCTATTACTCCTCTCCACCCCTCTTAACAGTGGACGTGTGTGGGTCGTACTTCAAGAACCCTTGCGCTGTGGGCACATGCATCAACGATGGCAAGGGCGCCTACTCCTGCATCTGCCCTCCCAACTACGTCCCCAGCCGAACCATTGACAACTTCCCCACCTGCGACCCAGGTGCTGCTGCAGCCCCACCTTCCTCTACTCTCTTGTTCCTCCTCCAACATTTGTAGCTCTCCTCTTTGTTCCCCACCTGCAAGACAGGTGCTTCTTCTCCCTTGCCTTCCTCTGCCTCTTATTCTTTCCCACGTGCCCATTATTCTCTCCAACAGCCCACTCCCCCGAACCCGTTTCACGAGATTTTGTATTTCTGGGTATTGTTCTTTTGCTGAATGACTGAGCCGCATGCTGTCCTTTACTGAATGACTGTCACTAGTTGAGCTTGGGGAGGGTTTAAGAGTCAAAGGAAGGAAGCTTGTTGAGGAATGCGCAAGGAAGTGAGTAGCATCGTCCTTCCTTCTATCCTTGTCGCCCCCGTCGCCTCTTCAAAACTCAGCTTGTCCCTTCACTGAGAATTCATTTTTGTGGAAGCCGCAGAAGCTTTGTCCCTTATGGTTGCGAATTTCTGTTTTTTTTCCTATTTTCCTCCCTCGCCCTCTCGCTTTCCCCTCCAGCTAACATGACTGCCACCAGCATGACGGTAATTGGTGACAACTGGCAGTGCGTGGACGTGTATTCCCTTGCAGGGCTCTCCAGCACGCAATTCGCTCAACAGAACACAGTAAGGGGATATCATCAGGCAGCATGCAGTTCACTCTGCAGAAGTCGGTAAGGGGAGATCACCATGCATGGGAAGGAAAGAAAGAACTGAGTTCGCCCTAGTTGAGTCGAGTCAGAAGCCGTCCTAGTTGTGCGGGGACGTGGAATCAGAATGGTATTCCCTCACAGGATTTCCAGCCCGCAGTTTTCACAGCTGACGGCAACTCGGTAAGGAGAGATCAACTGAAAGGGTTGACTGAACTCGGCTGGCGTGGAAGGTCTTAGTAGGTTGGGACAAAGTTTTATTCCTCTGCTTGGATAACCTGAATAGCTTGAAGGGCCTGAATAGGCAGATTCACAATGGGCTTGTTATTTGCCATGTTCCTCTGCTTTGTTGTTTAGAATCTGTATTTGCAGTTGGCCCAAAACCCTCATGCCTGTGCTCTTAAATCCATATATTTCTCAGTGCCTGTAAGTCCTAATGCGTGTGATTCCCAATGCCTTTGATTTCCAATGCCTGTACTGCCTAATGCAGGCCGTTGCATGCAACAAAGGGCTACCTAAAGGGACGGTGCTTCAGCTCGCTGAATCTCCTGTCATCCCCTGCACTGCCTTCTTCTACGTTCTCAGTGTGAGTGCTGGAGCCAGCAAGAAAATAGCCTTGGATCCTTGTCTGTGTTATTTATTCTATTTATTATTATTATCTGTTTTTTCCCGAGTGCGAGATGTTGTCCTTTCACTAGAGCATTGTGATTCCATCTATTCAAGTCACTCTTGTTCGCTTGCCTTCTTTTCTCGCCTTCTAGTCTCGCCTTCTTGTCTTGCCTTCTTACTCGCCCCGCTTCGCCAAACCGAGCAGCCTCGCCTCAATACGTCTGCTTCAGTCTCAAGTGACTACACCATCATGCATCAGCACATCATTACTTTGCAACTTCCCCGGCTTCATATCCCCGTCTACTTTGCACCTCTGATGCTCAATTTAAATGTTTCCGATTCTCAACATTGTTCTGTCAGAACATTATAGCATATGCTTTTGTGCAGGCTATAGTGGGGTATCCCATAGGGGGTACAACCCAATTAGGGTTGGTACTTGTACTCACTCATTTCATAGTTGATTCATTCGTGTTCTTTCATTCCACATGGAATCAGAGCAGGTTCCCTCCTAGGGACTGCTTCTAGGGCCCACCGAAGCGCGCCCCGAGGCGCGCCTTCTTTTTTTAGCGACCCTCCGTGTCGCCTCTAGCGGCCCGTCGCGCCGCCCTTGCCTACGCGGCCTCGCCGCCCTGCACATCGCGGCCCCGCCGCCCTCCCTTAGCGGCCCCGCAGCCCTGCACTACACGGCCCCGCCGCCCTTCACTCGCGGCCCCGCCGCCCTGCACGTCGCGGCCTCGCCGCCCTGCATGTCGCGGCCCAGCCGCCCTTCCTTAGCGGCCCCGCCGCCCTGCACTACGCGGCCCCGCCACCCTGCACTACGCGGCCCCGCCGCCCTGCACTACGCGGCCCAGCTGCCCTTCCTTAGCGGCCCCGCCGCCCTGTACTATGCGGCCCCGCCGCCCTTCACTCGCGGCCCCGCCGCCCTGCACGTCGCGGCCTCACCGCCCTGCACGACTCGGCCCCGCCGCCCTTTCCTTAGCGGCCCCGCCGCCCTGCACGTCGCGGCCTGGCCGCTCTGCACATCGCGGCCTCGCTGCCCTACACGTCGCAGCCCTGCCACCCCCTGCACTTCGCGGCCTCGCCGCCCTTCAGTCGCGGCCCCGCTGCCCTTCCTTCGCGGCCCCGCCGCCCTGCACGTCCCGGCCCAGCCGCCCTTCTACAACGGCCCTGCCGCCCTGCACTTCGCGGCCTTGCCGCCCTCCCTTAGCGGCCCCGCCGCCCTGCACTTAGCGGCCCCGCCGCCCTGCCCTTTGCGGCCCCGCCGCCCTGCACTTAGCGGCCCCGCCGCCCTGCCCTTACCGGCCCCGCCGCCCTCAGCTCCTCGCCCACTGCATCGTGCACCCGAGCAGCCGACCGCCACGCCACGGAGTACCGGGAGAGCCGAGCCGCCCTGCAGCTGCGCAGCCGAGCCGCCCAGCAGCCGAGCCGCCGAGCCGCCCAGCAGCCGAGCCGCCAACCGCCGAGCAGCCCAGCAGCCAAGCCGCCGAGCCGCCCAGCAGCCGAGCCGCCGAGCCGCCCAGCAGCCGAGCAGCCGAGCCGCCGAGCCGCCCCGTAGCCGAGCCGCCGAGCCGCCCAGCTGCCGAACCGCCGAGCCGCGCAGCAGCCGAGCCGCCCTTCTGCCGAGCCGCCTGTCCTGCCCCGTCTGGTGAGCACGCCCCACTGCTACTGCGTGCCCTGCCCCCCCCCCGCCCCCCTCCCCCCCCAATGCTTGCACTGCTAGTTTGTCGTCATGGCTACCCCCAGTGTCATCGCTTTTGACGCTGAGGGTCGAGCCATTGACTTTGAGGTCTGGGTCCACGACCTGCAGTTGTTTTTACAGTGCGATAGGGCTGACGGTCTTTCTCTCTTTGACCTCACCTCTCGCGCCTCTCCTGCTCCTGCTGCTGATACTGACCCCACTGTTCGCTCTCAGTGGGCCACCCGCGATGCTGCTGCACGTCTTGCTGTGCGTAGTAGTGCACGTCCTACAGTCGCTGACCTCATTACGCACCTCCGCAGTAGTGACACCCGCTACCTCGCTGCCCTTCCTGGTGAGTTCTGTGCCAAGAACCCCCCCCCCCCCCATGTACATCGCTCTCTATTACATAGTCACTCGCCTCCTTGACTCCCTTCGCGTAGTCAGGGACCACTTCCTCTCAGTCTGTCCCACCACTCTCACTGTTGACCTCCTCGCGAAGGCCCTCCTAGCGGCAGAGAAGAGCATAGTCGCTGTAGGAGCCTCTCGTGGAGACCCGCGCACCCCCATCTTTGAGGGGTGTTCTCCTTCCCCCCTGCTGCCCTCTGTTGCCTCTACTGCTGCTGCCGACCTGCTTGGTCTTGAGTCGGTCGGCGCGGCGTCTGCCCCTAGCGGGAGACGCCGCCCTGGCAAGGGCAAGGGGGGCAAGGGCGCGGGTGGAGCTGGCGGGGGCGGTGGAGGTGGCGGTGGAGGCGGCGGAGGGAGTGGGGGTGGCGGTGGGAGTGGTGGCGGGAGTGGTGGCGGTGGTGGCGGCAGCGGCGGCGGAGGCGGTGGCGGCGGAGGCGGTGGGAGCGGAGTCGGTGGTGGTGGCGGAGGTGGAGGAGGTGGTGGCGGAGGAGGTGGAGCTGGTCGGGGTGGTGCCCCGCAGCGGAGCGGCTCTGGTGGTGGTCCGCGGCGGCAGCAACAGCAGCAGCAGCGTTCTCGGGACGTCCCCCCGCCTCAGCAGCTACGTGAGTGGTACACGCAGAGTCAGCGTGGTGGAGGTTTTGGCCCGTGCACCTACGTTCTTCGCAGCGGCGACCGCGCGGGTGAGCAGTGTGGGGGTGCCCACGCCACCCGGCGCTGCTTTGGCCGCCTGTCGGACGCGTGGCGTCAGCAGTTCCCCGACGCTTCAGAGGTCCCCCGCTGGGGGGAGCTGTCTAGGGCTGGCGTAGCGATCTTTGATCTTGACTTTGACGCTATCCTTGCTGCCATGTATGCTGTGTCTATTGGTGATGAGGGTGACTGTTACCGGTGTTTCCCGCCCGACCCGAGCATTGGTACGGCTGCGCTAGGTGCTTGTGAGGCTGCTGCTCTAGGTGCCAGCGTGTCTGCGCTCTCGGGTACTGGTGAGGCTACGCTCTCAGGTGCTGGTGAGGCTGCGCTCTCAGGTACTGGTGAGGCTGCGCTCTCAGGTACCGCGTCGGCTTCGGCCTCCCTCACCTTTACACTTGACTCTGGGGCTTCTCGCTCCTTCTTTCGGGACCGCACCACACTCACGCCGCTTGGCCGGCCGGTTGCGGTCTCCCTGGCTGACCCCTCTGGGGGTCCTGTCCTCTCTCACTTCTCTACTGTCCTCCTGTATCCCGCTGCCCCCTCGGGCACCCTGTCTGGTCTGTACCTCCCCTCGTTCTCGACGAACTTGGTGAGTGGTGCTGCCCTACAGGATGCGGGGGTTCACCAGTTTACTCCTGCGAGTCAGCGGGTGACCCACTGCACGGACGCGAGCACAGGCCGGCACCTAGCCACGTTCTCCCGTCGGCCGGGGTCGAGCCTCTACACCCTGACCACTGAGTCTCCTCCTGTCCCTGTGTCTGGCCAGGTAGCTGCGTCGGGTCACGTGTTTGCAGCTGCGTCCAGGTCTGGTCCTGAGTCTGCCCCCTGCTCGTGTCGCCTCCTGTCTCACGAGACTCTACTGTGGCACCACCGTCTTGGCCACCCCTCCTTGCCTCGTCTCAGGGACATGGCTTCCCGTGTCCTTGTCTCTGGTCTTCCCTGGTCTCTCCCTCCCCTTCCTTCGGGGCCAGGACCTTCCTGTGTCCCTTGTGTCGAGGGGCGCCTCCGGGCTGCCCCCCACTCCTCCCAGTTTCCTCCGACAGAGGCTCCTCTGCAGACGCTTCACATGGACGTATGGGGCCCGGCCCGCGTCCGTGGACAGGGTCACGAGCGCTACTTCCTGCTCGTGGTTGACGACTACTCGCGTTTCACCACAGTCTTCCCCTTGCCCAGCAAGGATGATGTCACTGAGGTGTTGATCGACTGGATCCGCGCAGCTCGTCTCCAGCTGAGGAGGAGCTTCGGCTTGGACTTTCCTGTTCTGCGTCTGCACTTTGACTGAGGCGGAGAGTTCTCCTCTGGCCACCTGTGAGCCTACTGTCGTGCACAAGGCATCCGCCAGACCTTTACGCTTCCGGACTCTCCGCAGCAAAATGGGATTGCTGAGCGCCGCATTGGCATGGTCATGGACGTCGCTCGTACGTCCATGATGCATGCGGCTGCCCCCCATTTTTTGTGGCCGTTTGCGGTTCGGTACGCGGCGCATCAGATCAACCTTCACCCCGGGGTCTCTCGGCCTGGGAAGGTCCGTACCTCCCCGACCCTGCTGTAGACTGGGAAGGTCGGCGATGCGTCTGCGTTCCGTGTCTGGGGATCTCGGGCGTTTGTCCGCGACTTGTCTGCGGACAAGCTGTCCCCTCGTGCTGCTCCCTGTGTCTTCCTTGGCTTCCCCCCTGACGCTCTAGGGTGGCAGTTCTACCACCCCTCCTCTCGTCGTGTTCTGTCCTCCCAGGACGTCACGTTCGACGAGTCAGTCCCCTTCTACCGCCTCTTCCCCTACCGCACTCCTTCCCTCCCCCGCCACCGGACTTCCTTGTGCCAGGTCCCCCCCCGGTAGACCCCCTTCCCCCTCAGGTTCCTGCCCCTTCAGGTGTGTCCCAGGTAGACGCAGTCGAGCCGGTCGAGGTTGCTGGTGACTCTGGTACTGGTGCAGGTGCTGAGCCTGGGGGTGCTGACTCTGGGGGTGCTGTGCGCGTGAGTGCTGAGCCTGGGGGTGACGAGCCTGGGGGTGCTGCCACCTGGGGTGCTGAGTCTGGGGGTGCTGCGACTGAGGGTGCTCAGCCTGGGGTTGCTGAGTCTGGGGGTGCTACGCCAGAGGGTGCTGAGTCTGGGGGTGCTCCGTCAGGAGCTGCTGAGCCTGGAGGTGCTATGTCTGGAGCTGCTGAGCCTGGAGGTGCGGAGCCTGCAGTCGCTGGACCTCCCCCTGTGGCGTCTAGCGGTGCTGGGCCTGGAGGTTCTCCGGGTGCTCCGTCTCGGCGGGAGCCCCTCTCTCCACAGGAGCTGCGCGAGTGGTTTGCTCGCCGCTGGAGGCGTGCTGCTGGCGCTGGAGCTTCTTCGACCGCTGAGGGTGCTGGTGCCGCCGCTTTCGGAGCTACTGGGCCTGCGGGTCCTACTGGAGCTGGAGCTGCTGAGGGTGTTGGTGCTGAGACTGCTGCTGTCTGTCCTAGCGGTGGTCCTGCTGCTGGTGCGGCTGGAGGTCCTGCCGCTGGAGGTGCTGTTGGCGCTGGTGCTGCCGCTGAGGGTGCTGGTACTGTCCCTGCTGTGTCTGGAGTTGCCGCGCGGCCTCGGCCGTACTTCGTTCCGCTCCTGCAGCAGGTTCTTGGTCTTCCTCCTTCTGTAGAGTGTCCACCGCCTGTCCAGTCGCACTCACTGTTAGAGCCTGCCTCCCCACTGCATGCTCCCTCTCCTTACACTGGTCCTACTGGAGGTCTTGCTGAGCGTCGTGAGCCTGCGTCTCGTCCTGCGTCGCCTGTTCGTGCTGCTCGCGCTAGTGGTCGCGGTTCACTTCAGCGTCCTCCTCCTGTCCCTGGCACGCACCGGATGTCTTTGCGTCCGTCTAGTGCTCCTCTGCGTGCCCCTTTGCCTTCTCCTCCTGCGTCCTCTCTTCCTGCGCTTGCCGACCCGGAGTCGGACTCTCTTCGTGCTGCCAGTCCTACTGTCACGCGTCTTCTTGCTACTGTTGTCACTGACCCCTCTTTTGAGTCCACTGCTGCGTCTGCTCTTGTTGCTAAGCTTGTCGACTTTGCTGCTCGCTGTCATCTAGACTACGTTGCTAGTCTTGTTTCTGAGTCTGCGTCTGTCTGTCCTCCGTCCGTCGGGGGTGAGTGTGCTGTTGGCACGGACGTCCTTGAGGACAGGTAGGAGGAGTTTGAGTGTCTGTCTGCTGCTTCACCTCATCTCGCGTCTGTACTGCTTGCCCCTGAGGGAGACCCGGATGCACTAGACATCCCGACTCTGCATTCTTACGCGGAGGCCGTAGAGGGTCCCTACTCCTCTCAGTGGCAGGCAGCTATGGATGCAGAGATGGCTTCCTGGAAGTCCACAGGCACCTACGTTGACGCGGTTCCCCCTCCTGGGGCGAACATCGTCAGTGGCATGTGGATCTTCAGGGTGAAGCGGCCACCTGGCTCTCCACCTGTCTTCAAGGCGCGGTACGTTGCTCGTGGCTTCAGTCAACGGCAGGGAGTTGACTACTTTCAGACCTTCTCTCCCACCCCGAAGATGACCACTCTTTGGGTGCTGCTGCACATAGCCGCTCAGCGCGACTACGAGCTTCACTCTCTTGACTTCAGCACTGCTTTCTTGCAGGGCAGCCTGCACGAGGAGATCTGGCTGCGCCGTCCGCCTGGCTTCACTGGGACTTTCCCTCCTGGCACCCACTGGAGCCTCCGACGGCCAGTCTACGGTCTCCGCCAGGCACGGTGTGAATGGCAAGACACACTGAGGACTACGCTTACGGCTCTTGAGTTTGCTCCCTCTACTGCTGACCCGTCGTTGTTTCTGCGCACCGACACTTCTCTACCGCCGTTCTACATCCTCGTGTACGTCGACCACTTGGTCTTTCCCACTGCTGACACTGCTGGACTCGCCTACGTGAAGACCGAGCTGCAGAAGAGACACACGTGCACAAACCTGGGTGAACTACGCAGCTACCTTGGCTTGCAGATCACTCGGGACAGAGCACGCCGCACCATTACCTTGACTCAGTCACACATGGTGCAGCAGGTCCTTCAGCGCTTCGGCTTCACGTACTCCTCGCCTCAGGCCACTCCTCTGGCTACTCGTCACTCGCTCTCAGCTCTGCCTTCGGATGAGTCCGTAGAGTCGAGTGGCCCGTACCCAGAGCTTGTTGGCTGCCTCATGTACCTGATGACCTGCACACGACCTGACCTTGCATACCCTCTTAGCATTCTTGCACGCTATGTTGCTCCCGGGAGACACCGACCAGAGCACATGGCTGCAGCGAAGAGGGTGTTGCGCTACTTGTGCAGTACGCCGGGCATGGGGCTAGTGCTTGGAGGGTGGAGTCCAGTGGTCCTCACTGGTCACACGGACGCTTCTTGGGCTGACGACCAGGCTATGCAGCGGTCGTCGCAGGGGTACACCTTCAGTCTTGGCTCTGGCTCTGTCTCGTGACGGGCTACTCGCTCGTCTTCTGTTCTCGGCTCCAGTTGTGAGGCTGAGATCTACGCCGGGGCCATGGCTGCACAGGAGCTTCGCTGGCTCACCTACCTGCTGACTGACCTTGGAGAGCCGCCTCGTTCTCCTCCAGTGCTGTACGTAGACAACAAGGCCATGCTGGCCTTGTATCGAGAGCAGCGCTTGGAGCACAGAATGAAGCACATTGCTCTCCGCTACTTCCTTGCTTGTGAGCTGCAGCAGCGTGGTCAGTTGCGACTTGCGTACGTGGCCTCTGAGGCCAACACTGCTGATGTTTTCACCAAGGCACTTCCGCCTTGTGATCATCAGCGCTTCTGCACTCAGCTGGGACTTGTACCTATCCTACCTCACTTGCTCTCCTCTTGACCTTGCTTGTACTCTTGCATATATATATATACCTGCTCTTGCTTGTTTAGCCTTATATGTATATGTCTCCTCTTGCATGTGAACTGGCCTTGTGGCCTTGACCTTGTGCTCGGACTGTGTGGTGACTTTGTGATCCACCTTGAACTTTGCTTTGCTTTGCTTGACTGGTCTTGTGACTCCTTGTTCTCCCCCACTTTGCCTATGGGGGTGTGTCAAAACATTATAGCATATGCTTTTGTGTAGGCTATAGTGGGGTATCCCATAGGGGGTACAACCCAATTAGGGTTGGTACTTGTACTCACTCATTTCATAGTTGATTCATTCGTGTTCTTTCATTCCACATGTTCATCATCTCCCCTCTTCTTGCATCGTATGCCAATCATGAATTCATTTCATCCCTTTTATCATCACTTCATTCTGCAGTACGGGCATGCATCACCATATTGCCACGTTGCAACTCACTGAATATCATAATACCCACCTCAAAACAGCATCCAACGAATACCCCATAAATGCAGATAGTCTCTTGTCCATCAATCATCCTTCTCAGTCATCTTCCATCCCTTCCATCCTCTTCCATCCGTTCATACTCCCTTCACCCTCCAGGGCGACACATGTGTGTCCATTGCCAGTTCTATTGAACTCACAAGAGACGATCTCACAGACCTCAACCCCGGCCTTGACTGCACGCAAACCATCAAGCCCGGCTGCTCGATCTGTGTGGAGCGCAACAGAACATACGCCTACAGCGTCCCTCAGTGTGTGAAATACGCCACGCTCGCAGCACAGAGCACGTGCGAGAAATTGCTGCAGGGGTTGGGACTGCCAAGCACTCCTTCCACCTGGGCTGAGCTCTACCGCAACAACCCCGGTCTTGTCTGCTCCAACACCATCCCTTTCACCACGTCGGCTATTGGCAACAAAATCGGCGTGCAGATGAGAAGTGCAAGTGGGAAAGGAATGGGTGGGGAGAGGGGATGCGCAACGGGAGGTGGTAGGTGGGAGAATGAGGAGATTTGGAGCTAGCCAATCATCGGGGGCACTTACAGTGTCCATCCTTGCTTTTCTCCCAGCCTTTCCTGTTCCCATCATCCTATCGTTCTTCCTACTCTTTTCTTTTCTACCCCGTGCCCCACGTGGTGCCCCCAGGTGTGTCTGCAAGCAGATTACTGGCCGTTTTTACTCGGAAAATGCACCAAGGGCCGGCCCAAGAATGTGTCCCCATCGCTGACCTGTTCCGGTGCTTACAGCTACTATGGGGGCACTATGAGCCAGGCAGCTTCAAATTTCAATACCTACAATGGCAATGCCTGTGCTGGGAAGGTCGGGGCTAAGTACATATGTGTGCCGCGTTAGATGAGAGGCATAAGTTTCTATTCAAGCACGGGGAGCCCCACCTTTCTATATTACTTCCACTACTATAAAACTACTATGGTTTTGTGTCCGTTTCTGTTTTTTGGGTTGTTTGGCTCACTTTGCTTCGGGTTTTAGTTTTCAACCCATTTCTTGCATGCGTCCCATTGTACAGTATCTTGTTGGGCTTATAAAATGTCTGTTTCTATTACCGTATTTAACATATTTCGACAGCTTTCAGGCTTTCAAACTGAGTTTATTGTTGGTTGAGGGGAGTTGGATAGTGCTAGTGCTAGGAAGGAAGGTTCGGTACCTTATGACAAAGCCTTCTGGCAGAGGTGCCTGCCTCTTGGAGAAAAAAATAAGACGGATGAGGACTACGATTGAACAATGGCAATGGGGACAAACAAGGAGTCAGAGGCGGTTTTCTCCCTCTTTTCAATCATACGGATGCCTGCCGCGGGTTGTGGACCCACTCGGATTTCTTCCCCATTATTCTAATGGCGGGTGGCGAATGTCGCTCCTGTTTCTTCTTGGAGTCCTGTGCTGGCAACGTTGATAACATATGTTGTCCATTAATTTTGGCATACCATACCGTATTTCATTAACTGGGTTGTGCATATCATTTTTCTATGGATGTGTGTGATTTGGGCCACAATCGGCCATATAGATGAGTCTGATCGTCTTCAAGTGTTGGGTCGAATCGAATTGATTAAGGGAATCGAAGGGGTTGCGGATGAGCCGGATGCAGTCAGGTGTGTCGATGTCTAGGGAGTAATCCATGTTTTTAGGGCACTACTTGTATAAGGTCAGTGACCATCATAGTGGTGTGGCGGCTGCATGACATTGAGGTTTAGATGTTGTGAACACGGTAAGAAGGCTGGATATTTAACTGTTTTATGTTAAAATTATATGAACCTAGGACCGAACGAGCAGGATATTCGGCTGTTTTTAGCGAACGTAACTGGTTGACCATGATGGCAAATCCAGCTTTGTGTGAAAAGCCCTGTGGACGAATTTGACTTGCGACTTTCGCTTCTAGTGGGCGAGATTGTCAGCTACCCGATGATAAGATGATTTGTTCAATGATTCGATATATTTATACACGTAGATGGGTGGTCTTGGTTGCGATTTGTCGCTGGCTTCTTGTGTTTGGCAGATGTGGAGCCTGGAGACCTTTCATCAGACCTGCTCTGCATGCTCGTTCGACAAATCAAGGGATGTCAGCCAGGCTGAACCCCCTTGTTCCCGCGCCTTTCAGGGTCATATCGATATATGCTTACAAGTGTTCTCGTTTATATTCCGACGGACTGAGACGCTGCGCGCGGACTATGTGCAAAACCCTTCAAACCCCGGGCAGAACGCGATACTTACAGTCCCGTTCAGGAAAATTGCATGAAGAGTGGATTTCTCGCTACTAGTCTTTGGAGTTTGTCTTGTACATAGATTCGGTTCCCCACGCTGATCAATGTCGCATGACAAACGGGCAAAACAAAACAGAATCAATTATGGTTTGGGGGTCGAATATAAGGTAAAAGAATCTCGTTTACTTTGTAAGCGAGGTAAATGAGATGTCATCGTCGAGCGAGCTGGAGACCGCGCGACAGGATTGAGAATTAATCACGCTCAAGAGAAACAATTACTTACAATTCCAAAGTTAAATATCAAATCAATAATCCCTTCTTTCATTTTCCCTGAATGTTGGGGCTGGTTCGATCTGGAGCATCTGATTGGCTGTAGAGCTGATTCGTGCAATGATTCGGTCATGCTGCAAAATTTCCCGCCAAAAAAGGGACTATAGGGGTCGGGCCAACCCTAGGCGATATCAGAAAACTCTGCACAAGGGGGAAAAGGGACTCTTTCAGCGAGGGCCTCTAATCCGGAACATCTGTATTATGTAGTCAAAGGATATTGATAAGGAAACCCTCAGATTCTCTAGCAGAAACTATTGTGCTCGCTTAGAAGCTAGCGGGACTACTTCTCTGACCCCCACTCTCCTCCTCCCCTTTCTGCCCCTACCAGCAGACCCTAAATCCATCCACTCCGGCGTAATGAGAGCTGTTTCGAGAGCAGCTCAACGACTACTCAAATTAAGATCCGCACCATGTTATATATCTGCTCACCCTGTAAATGGCCGGGTGCTGCCTTGCCATGTCACCACTCATCAAATTTGTTTTAGAGTTAAGAAAGACCTTGAGCTTAGTGTCTTCTTCCACATCTAAAATCATGCTGTTAAACAAAGTGGCTATGGAGGAAGTATTGCCTTGTTTTTGGGTTGCATAGCAACCCTTTAGATTTGGTTTCACATTTTGGGGATATCATTTGAAGAGTGTTATTTACGCACTTTTTGGAGCACTTGTTTGAATGTTTTGAATCTGTGCTCAAACGGATGCCTCAAATAGTGGATAAAAAACACTCTTGAATGAGATCCCCAAAACACGTACGCACGTACGCATCATGTTGAAACCATGAACTTGCTCGACCGTCACAACCTTGTCGATAAATACGGCGGATCGTACGGCCGAGAATAATGTGCTGGCATCAACATGAACGAATGCAATTGTACAAATGAACAACAAGGTACCTATCAGAACATTATAGCTTATACATTTGTGTAGGCTGTAGTGGGGTAGCCCATAAGGGGTACAACCCAATTAGGGTTAGTACTTGTACCCAACTCTTTCATAGTTCAATCATTCTCTCGTTTCAATCTTCACCTGGTATAGAGCTGGTTCCCTCGTGGGAACTGTTCCCAGGGCCCACCAAATTAGTTTTTCCTGCCCGGAGCACGCTTGGCCTCTGCCCGAGTCGCGCCCCGAGTCGTTTCCCCTCTAGCAGCATCTAGCGGCCCCTAACGGCCTCGTCGCGCCACCCTTTCGGCCCCGTCGCGCCGCCCTTGCGGCCTCGTCATGCCGCCCTTGCGGCCCCGTTGCGCCGCCCCTTACGCGGCCTCGTAGCCGCCCTTTCCTACGGCCCCGTCGCCGCCCTTTCAGCCCCGTCACGCTGCCCTTGCGGCCTCGTCGTGCCGCCCCTTATGCGGCCTCGTCGCCGCCCTTTCCTACGGCCCCGTCGCCGCCCTTTCGCGGCCTCGCCGCCCTCCCTTACAGCAGCCCCGTCGCCCGCCCTTTCGCGGCCTCGCCGCCCTCCCTTACAGCGGCCCCGTCGCCCGCCCTTCCGCGGCCCCGACCTCGCCCTTCAGAGGCCCCGTCGCCTGCCCTCTTAGCGGCCCCACCGCCGCCCTTTCAGTGGCTCCGTCGCCGCCCGCCCTTTCAGCGGGCCCCGTCGCCGCCCTTTCAGCGGCCCCATGACCGCCCTTTCAGCGACCCTACGCCGCCCTTCCATCGGCCCGTCCCCGCCCTTTCAGCGGCTCGTCGCCGCCCTTTCAGCGGCCCCACCGCCGCCCTTTCAGCGGCCCCGTAGCCGCCCGCCCTTTCAGCGGGCCCCGTCGCCACCCTTTCAGCGGCCCTTCGCCGCCCTTCCCGCGGCCCTGTCGCCGCCCTTCCACGGCCCCGTAGCCCGACACTCTCTCGCAAATCTCTCCTCTCTTTGCCAATCTAATAACCTCATTTTTCTGCCCTTTTTACATCGCATTCACTTCCCGTCCCAACCCTCACGACTTACTCTTCTTCATTACAGAAAATCACGTACCCTGTTCAGGGCTTTGAGCGCACTGCATTCAACGGGTATGTGGGGCTTTTGCTGGCAGTGCAGAAGCAGCCAGTGGTGGTTCACATTGAAGCCACTGTTGCCTCCTTCGCCAAATACGACGGGGTGAGTGAAACCAAGTCGCTTTTGTTTGTCTACAAATGGTTGGTTGCTCCTTTCCGCTTCCTGCTTGCCACAAGTGATGTGGCACAGTTTATCGCTACATTTCTACCAGTAATGTGGGGAACAGGAACGTGAATATATGTCATGTAACTCATACAATGTTCTGCTGTTTATAAAAGAACAACCAGTGCTCCTAATGTTTTTTTTTACTTGATATACGCTGTGCATATACACTTCCTTATTTATGTTATCTAACCAGTATATTTTCATGTTTGCCTTTCTGTCTCCAGACTTTCAAGTACCAGGATCCTGGCTGCTATACCGGCAACCTGAACCACGTCGTACTCGTTGTTGGGTACTTCGTTTTGAGGGATGATGGGAGTGAGAACCGCATTGCGCCGCCGTTTTGGATCATCCGCAACTCGTGGGGCGAGGAGTGGGGAGACAGGGGCCACATGCGAATGGACATGCAGGGAGGCGATGGCGTGTGTGGCATCAACGTGCTGCCTGGCATCTACCCCATTGTCAAGAGTGAGGCACCTACCATATCAGGTTGTTTTCCTACTTCTTGAAGGGTCAAAAATCGCTTCCATTCCCAATAATGGAGCATATCTATGAGTTATTTGCATGCTCCTGGTTCTTTCTATGGAACTTCAGCTTTCCATGGGGTTCATTCATCCTTCCCTTATCTCCTCCTGCCCTCTATATCTTGTGTGCCATCCAGTCCCCAAGGAACAGTGATAACAGCTTCTTTAAGGGTCAGCAAGCACGCCCATTCCCAAGAATAAGAGCTATTTGCGTGCTCCTTTCCATCTCTTTCTCTTTTGAGGGGTTCATGAGAAAGCTGACACGTCAGCTTTCCTGAGGTTCATGGGGTTCATCCTTCCCTTATCTCCTCCTTCCCTCTCTCCCTCTCTTCTGTGCCTTCCACTTCCCAAGGACCCATGCGGCTTGAAGAGCTACAAGGGCGATGGAGATCTTCAGCCCAGCATAAACCCCGTGCAGTCGCTTCACTTGCATGCCCAACCTCAAGACCAACAGCAACACATGCAACTGCACCATTCCGGATCAGACCAAGCAGCCTTTCGTTGAGGCAGCAAACGGATATGGAAACATCTGTGTATATGGTGAGATACGGTGTATTGCTTATCGTTGCAACGTTCCTTCATGGTTCTGTGTGCTTCTTGGTAGCTTTTCTAGGTTATGAATCCATGCAGGGCCGTAAAATAAAACAAACAAACAAACAGACCTTTCACATGTGAACAAATACCACTCACATATATGTATTGTATTTCTGTGCCAAGCCAAGGGTCAATCATCCTGACATTTGCCCTGAATCTAATTGGTCACAAATGTAATCCCCCCCACCTCCTTCTTCCCCCCTCCCCCCTCCCCCCCCCTCCCTTTTTCCTCCTCCCTCCCTTTGTCTCCTTACACCACTCCCTATTACTCCTCTCCACCCCTCTTAACAGTGGACGTGTGTGGGTCGTACTTCAAGAACCCTTGCGCTGTGGGCACATGCATCAACGATGGCAAGGGCGCCTACTCCTGCATCTGCCCTCCCAACTACGTCCCCAGCCGAACCATTGACAACTTCCCCACCTGCGACCCAGGTGCTGCTGCAGCCCCACCTTCCTCTACTCTCTTGTTCCTCCTCCAACATTTGTAGCTCTCCTCTTTGTTCCCCACCTGCAAGACAGGTGCTTCTTCTCCCTCGCCTTCCTCTGCCTCTTATTCTTTCCCACGTGCCCATTATTCTCTCCAACAGCCCAGTCCCCCGAACCCGTTTCACGAGATTTTGTATTTTTGGGTATTGTTCTTTTGCTGAATGTCTGAGCAGTCAAAGGAAGGAAGCTTGTTGAGGAATGCGTTATGGAAGTGAGTAGCATCGTCCTTCCTTCTATCCTTGTCGCCCCCGTCGCCTCTTCAAAACTCAGCTTGTCCCTTCACTGAGAATTCATTTTTGTGGAAGCCGCAGAAGCTTTGTCCCTTATGGTTGCGAATTTCTGTTTTTTTTCCTATTTTCCTCCCTCGCCCTCTCGCTTTCCCCTCCAGCTAACATGAATGCCACCAGCATGACGGTAATTGGTGACAACTGGCAGTGCGTGGACGTGTATTCCCTTGCAGGGCTCTCCAGCACGCAATTCGCTCAACAAAACACAGTAAGGGGATATCATCAGGCAGCATGCAGTTCACTCTGCAGAAGTCGGTAAGGGGAGATCACCATGCATGGGAAGGAAAGAAAGAACTGAATTCGCCCTAGTTGAGTCGAGTCAGAAGCCGCCCTAGTTGTGCGGGGACGTGGAATCAGAATGGTATTCCCTCACAGGATTTCCAGCCCGCAGTTTTCACAGCTGACGGCAACTCGGTAAGGAGAGATCAACTGAAAGGGTTGACTGAACTCGGCTGGCGTGGAAGGTCTGAATATGTTGGGACAAAGTTTTATTCCTCTGCTTGGATAGCCTGAATAGCTTGAAGGGCCTGAATAGGCAGATTCACAATGGGCTTGTTATTTGCCATGTTCCTCTGCTTTGTTGTTTAGAATCTGTATTTGCAGTTGGCCCAAAACCCTCATGCCTGTGCTCTTAAATCCATATATTTCCCAGTGCCTGTAAGTCCTAATGCGTGTGATTCCCAATGCCTTTGATTTCCAATGCCTGTACTGCCTAATGCAGGCCGTTGCATGCAACAAAGCGCTACCTAAAGGGACGGTGCTTCAGCTCGCTGAATCTCCTGTCATCCCCTGCACTGCCTTCTTCTACGTTCTCAGTGTGAGTGCTGGAGCCAGCAAGAAAATAGCCTTGGATCCTTGTCTGTGTTCTTTATTTTATTTATTATTATTATCTGTTTTTTCCCGAGTGCGAGATGTTGTCCTTTCACTAGAGCATTGTGATTCCATCTATTCGAGTCACTCTTGTTCGCTTGCCTTCTTTTCTCGCCTTCTAGTCTTGCCTTCTTACTCGCTCCGCTTCGCCAAACCGAGAAGCCTCGCCTCAATACGTGTGCTTCAGTCCCAAGTGACTACACCATCATGCATCAGCAGATCACTACTTTGCAACTTCCCCGGCTTCATATCCCCGTCTACTTTGCACCTCTGATGCTCAATTTAAATGTTTCTGATTCTCAACATTGTTCATCATCTCCCCTCTTCTTGCATCGTATGCCAATCATGAATTCATTTCATCCCTTTTATCCTCACTTCACTCTGCAGTACCGGCATGCATCACCATATTGCCACGTTGCAACTCACTGAATATCATAATACCCACCTCAAAACAGCATCCAACGAATGCCCCATAAATGCGAATAGTCTCTTGTCGATCAATCATCCTTCTCAGTCATCTTCCTGAGAAACTTGAAGGACCAGGAATGAATGAACTATGAATGTGCGAGTACAAGTACCAACCCTAATTGGGTTGTAACCCCTATGGGATACCCCACTATAGCCTACACAAAAGTATAAGCTATAAGTTCTGACACACCCCCATAGGCAAAGTGGGGGAGAACAAGGGGTCACAAGACCAGTCAAGCAAAGCAAAGCAAAGCTCAGGGTGGATCACAAAGTCACCACACAGTCCGAGCACAAGGTCAAGGCCACAAGGCCACTCCACATGCAATATGAGACATATATATATAAGGCTAAACAAGCAAGAGCAGGTATATATATATGCAAGAGTACAAGCAAGGTCAAGAGGTGAGCAAGTGAGGTAGGATAGGTGCAAGTCCCAGCTGAGTGCAGAAGCGCTGATGATCACAAGGCGGAAGTGCCTTGGTGAAAACATCAGCAGTGTTGGCCTCAGAGGCCACGTACGCAAGTCGCAACTGACCACGCTACTGCAGCTCACGAGCAAGGAAGTAACGGAGAGCAATGTGCTTCATTCTGTGCTCCAAGCGCTGCTCTCGACACAAGGCCAGCATGGCCTTGTTGTCTACGTACAGCACTGGAGGAGAACGAGGCGGCTCTCCAAGGTCAGTCAGCAGGTAGGTGAGCCAGCGAAGCTCCTGTGCAGCCATGGCCCCGGCGTAGATCTCAGCCTCACAACAGGAGCCGAGAACAGAAGACGAGCGAGTAGCCCGCCACGAGAGAGAGCCAGAGCCAAGACTGAAGGTGTACCCCTGCGATGACCGCTGCGTAGCCTGGTCGTCAGCCCAAGAAGCGTCCGCGTGACCAGTGAGGACCACTGGACTCCACCCTCCAAGCACTAGCCCCATGCCCGACGTACTGCACAAGTAGCGCAACACCCTCTTCGCTGCAGCCATGTGCTCTATTCGGTGTCTCCCAGGAGCAACATAGCGTGCAAGAATGCTAAGAGGGTATGCAAGGTCAGGTCGTGTGCAGGTCATCAGGTACATGAGGCAGCCAACAAGCTCTGGGTACGAGCCACTCGACTCTACGGACTCATCCGAAGGCAGAGCTGAGAGCGAGTGGCGAGTAGCCAGAGGAGTGGCCTGAGGCGAGGAGTACGTGAAGCCGAAGCGCTGAAGGACCTGCTGCGCCATGTGTGACTGAGTCAAAGTAATGGTGCGGCGTGCTCTGTCCCGAGTGATCTGCAAGCCAAGGTAGCTGCGCAGTTCACCCAGGTCTGTGCACGTGTGTCTCTTCAGCAGCTCGGACTTCACGTAGGCAAGTCCAGCAGTGTCAGCAGTGGCAAAGACCAAGTCGTCGACGTACACGAGGATGTGAACGGCGGCAGAGAAGTGTCGGTGCGCAGAAACAACGACGGGTCAGCAGTAGAGGGAGCAAACCCAAGAGCCGCAAGCGTAGTCCTCAGTGTGTCGTGCCACTCACGTGGTGCCTGGCAGAGACCGTAGACTGGCCGTCGGAGGCTCCACTGGGTGCCAGGAGGGAAAGTCTAAGTGAAGCCACGCGGACAGCGCAGCCAGATCTCCTCGTGCAGGCTGCCCTGCAAGAAAGCAGTGCTGAAGTCAAGAGAGTGAAGCTCGTAGTCGCGCTGAGCGGCTATGTGCAGCAGCACCCGAAGAGTAGTCATCTTCGGGGTGGGAGAGAAGGTCTGAAAGTAGTCAACTCCCTGCCGCTGACTGAAGCCACGAGCAACGTACCGCGCCTTGAAGACAGGTGGAGAGCCAGGCGGCCGCTTCACCCTGAAGATCCACATGCCACTGACGATGTTCGCCCCAGGAGGGGGAACCTTGTCAACGTAGGTGCCTGTGGACTTCCAGGAAGCCATCTCTGCATCCATAGCTGCCTGCCACTGAGAGGAGTAGGGACCCTCTACGGCCTCCGCGTAAGAGCGCGGAGTCGGGATGTCTAGTGCATCCGGTTCTCCCTCAGGGGCAAGCAGTACAGATGCGAGATGAGGTGAAGCAGCAGCCAGACACTCAAACTCCTCCTGCCTGTCCTCAAGGACGTCCGTGCCAAGAGCACACTCACCCCCGACGAACGGAGGACAGACAGACGCAGACTCAGCAACAAGACTAGCAGCGTAGTCTAGATGACAGTGAGCAGCAAAGTCGACGAGCTCAGCGACAAGAGCAGACGCAGCAGTGGACTCAAAAGAGGGGTCAGTGACGACAGTAGCAAGAAGACGCGTGACAGTAGGACTGGCAGCATGAAGAGAATCCGACTCCGGGTCGGCAAGCGCAGGAAGAGAGGACTCAGGAGGAGAAGGCAAAGGGGCACGCAGAGGAGTAGTGGACAGACGCAGAGACATCCGGTGCGTGCCAGGGACAGGAGGAGGACGCTCACGCGAACCGCGACCACTAGTGCGAGCAGCACGAACAGGCGACGCGGGACGAGACGCAGGCTCACGACGCTCAGCGAGACCTCCAGTAGGACCAGTGTAAGGAGAGGGAGCAGGCAGCGGTGAGGCGGGCTCTATTAGTGACTGCGATTGGACAGACGGCGGACACTCTACAGAAGGAGGAAGACCAAGAACCTGCTGCAGGAGCGGAACGAAGTACGGCCGAGGCCGCGCGGGGACTCCAGGCACAGGAGGGAGAGCACCAGAACCCTCAGCGGCAGCACCAGCGCCAACAGCACCTCCAGCGGCAGGACCACCTCCAGGACAGACAGCAGCAGTCTCAGCACCAACACCCTTAGCAGCTCCAGCTCTAGTGGGACCCGAAGGCCCAGCAGCTCTAGGACTGGCGGCACCAGCACACTCAGCGGCCGAAGACGCTCTAGCTCCAGCAGAACGCCTCCAGCGGCGAGCAAACCACTCGCGCAGCTCCTGTGGAGAGAGGGGCTCCCGCGAAGACGGAACACCCGGAGAAACTCAAGGCCCAGCACCGCTAGACGCCACGAGGGGAGGTCCAGTGGCCGTAGGCTCCGCACCTCCTGGCTCAGCAGCTCCAGACGCAGCACCTCCAGGCTCAACACTTTCCGGCGCAGCACCCCCAGACTCAGCAACCTCAGGCTCGTCACCCCCAGGCTCAGCACCCACGCGCACAGCACCCCCAGGCTCAGCACCCCCAGGCTCGCAACCCTCAGGCTCAGCACCCACGCGCACAGCACCCCCAGAGTCAGCACCCTCAGGCTCAGCACCCTCAGCAGAACCAGAGTTACCATCAACCTCGACCGGCTCGACGGCGTCTACCTGGGACACACCTGAAGGGGCAGGAACCTGAGGGGGGAGGGGGTCTACCGGGGGGGGGACCTAGCACAAGGAAGTCCGGTGGCGGGGGGAGGGAAGGAGTACGGTAGGGGAAGAGGCGGTAGAAGGGGACTGACTCGTCGAACGTGACGTCCTGGGAGGACAGAACACGACGAGAGGAGGGGTGGTAGAATTGCCACCCTGGAGCGTCAGGGGGGAAGCCAAGGAAGACACAGGGAGAAGCACGAGGGGACAGCTTGTCCGCAGACAAGTCGCGGACAAACGCCCGAGATCCCCAGACACGGAACGAAGACGCATTGCCGATCTTCCCAGTCCACAGGAGGGCCGGGGAGGTACGGACCTTCCCCGGCCGGGAAACCCCGGGGTGAAGGTTGATCTGATGCGCCGCGTACCTCACCGCAAACGGCCACAGAAAATGGGGGGCAGCCGCATGCATCATGGACGTACGGGCGACGTCCATGACCATGCCAATGCGGCGCTCAGCAATCCCATTTTGTTGTGGAGAGTCCGGAAGCGTAAAGGTCTGGCGGATGCCCTGTGCACGACAGTAGGCTCGCAGAAGGCCAGAGGAAAACTCTCCGCCTCGGTCAGAGTGCAGACGCACAACAGGAAAGTCCGAGCCGAAGCTCCTCCTCAGCTGGAGACGAGCTGCGCGGATCCAGTCGATCAACACCTCAGTGACATCACCCTTGCTGCGCAAGGGGAAGACTGTGGTGAAACGCGAGTAGTCGTCAACCACCAGCAGAAAGTAGCACTCGTGACCCTGTCCACGGACGCGGGCCGGGCCCCACACGTCCATGTGAAGCGTCTGCAAAGGAGCCTCTGTCGGAGGAAACTGGGAGGAGTGGGGGGCAGCCCGGAGGCGCCCCTCGACACAAGGGACACAGGAAGGTCCTGGCCCCAAAGGAAGGGGAGGGAGAGACCGAGGAAGACCAGAGACAAGGACACGGGAAGCCATGTCCCTGAGACGGGGCAAGGAGGGGTGGCCAAGACGGTGGTGCCACAGGAGGGTCTCGTGAGACAGGAGGCGACACGAGCAGGGGGCAGACTCAGGACCAGACCTGGATGCAGCAGCAAACACCTGACCCGACGCAGCTACTTGGCCAGACATAGGGACAGGAGGAGACTCAGCGGTCAGGGTGTAGAGGCTCGACCCCGGCCGACGGGAGAACGTGGCCAGGTGCCGACCTGTGCGCGCGTCTGTGCAGTGGGTCACCCGCTGACTCGCAGGAGTAAACTGGTGAACCCCCGCATCCTGTAGGGCAGCACCACTCACCAAGTTCGTCGAGAACGAGGGGAGGTACAGGCCGGACAGGGCGCCCGAGGGGGGCAGCTGGACACGGTAGAACAGTGGAGAAGTGAGAGAGGACAAGACCCCCAAAGGGGTCAGCCAGGGAGACCGCAACCGGCCGGCCAAGCGGCGTGAGTGTGGTGCGGTCCCTAAAGAAGGAGCGAGAAGCCCCAGAGTCAAGTGTAAAGGTGAGGGAGGCCGAAGCCGACGCGGTACCTGAGAGCGCAGCCTCACCAGTACCTGAGAGCGCAGCCTCACTAGTACCTGAAAGCGCAGCCTCACCAGCACCTGAGAGCGCAGCAGTGTCATAGGCACCTAGCGCAGCCGTACCAATGCCCGGGTCAGGCGGGAAACACCGGTAACAGTAACCCTCATCACTAATAGACACAGCATACATGGCAGCAAGGATAGCATCAAAGTCTAGCTCAAAGATCGCTACACCGGCTCTAGAAAGGTCTCCCCAGCGGGGGATCTCAGAGGCGTCAGGGAACTGCTGACGCCAAGCGTCCGTCAGGCGGCCAAAGCAGCGCCGGGTGGCGTGGGCATCCCCACACTGCTCACCCGCGCGGTCGCCACTGCGAAGAACGTAGGTGCACGGGCCAAAACCTCCACCACGCAGACTCTGCGCGTACCACTCACGGAGCTGCTGAGGCGGGGGGATGTCCCGAGAGCGCTGCTGCTGCTGCTGCCGCGGACCACCACCAGAGCCGCTCTGCTGCGGAGCACTACCCCGACCAGCTCCACCTCCTCCACCACCACCGCCTCCACCTCCGCCACCACCACCGCCTCCGCTCCCACCGCCTCCTCCGCCACCGCCTCCGCCGCCGCTGCCGCCACCACCGCCACCACTCCCGCCACCACTCCCACCGCCACCCCCACTCCCTCCGCCGCCTCCACCGCCACCTCCACCGCCCCCGCCAGCTCCACCCGCGCCCTTCCCCCCTTTGCCCTTGCCAGGGCGGCGTCACCCGCTAGGGGCAGACGCCGCGCCGACCGACTCAAGACCAAGCAGGTTGGCAGTAGCAGCAGAGGCAACAGAGGGCAGCAGGGGGGAAGGAGAACACCCCTCAAAGATGGGGGTGCGCGGGTCACCACGAGAGGCTCCTACAGCGACGATGCTCTTCTCCGCCGCTAGGAGGGCCTTCTCGAGGAGGTCGACAGTGAGGGTGGTGGGACAGACTGAGAGGAAGTGGTCCCTGACTACGCGAAGGGAGTCAGGGAGACGAGTGACTATGTAGTAGAGAGCGATGTACATGGGGGGGGGGGGGTTCTTGGCGCAGAACTCAGCAGGTAGGGCGGCGCGGTAGCGAGTGTCAGAAGTGCGGAGGTGCGTAATGAGGTCAGCGACAGTGGGAAAGGCAGTGAGGTCAGGAAAGAGGTACGGTAGCATGAGATGGCTCAGTGCAGCAGTGGCAGGGGAAGAGTAGCGCGCAACTACAGCGTCGTACAAGGTCTGAGCACTCTTGTACTGACTAAAGTGCGCGCGCTCAGTGGTGGGCAAGTGGCGACGCACAGCAAGACGTGCAGCAGCATCGCGGGTGGCCCACTGAGAGCGAACAGTGGGGTCAGCATCAGCAGCAGGGGTAGGGGAGGCGCTAGAGGTGAGGTCAAAGAGAGAAAGGTCGTCAGCTCTGTCGCACTGTAAGAACAGCTGCAGGTCGTCGACCCAGACCTCAAAGTCAATGGCTCGACCCTCAGCGTCAAAAGCGAGGACACTGGGGGTAGCCATGACGACGACAGTGAAGCAGTGCAAGCAGTAGGGGAAGGGCACGCAGTGACAGCGGTATGGTGCTCACCGTGCAGGGCAGGTCGGGCGGCTCAGCAGGAAGGTTGCCCGGCGACGCGGTTGCGAGGCTGCTGGGCGGCTCAGCTCCCGGGCGGCTCGGCTGCGGCTGGGCGGCTCGGCTGCTGCTGGGCGGCTCGGCGGCTCCTGGGCGGCTCGGCTCCCGGGCGGCTCGGCTGCGTCTGGGTGGCTCGGCTGCTGCTGGGCAGCTCGGCGGCTGCTGGGCGGCTCGGGTGCTGCTGGGCGGCTCGGCTGCTGCTGGGCCGCGTAGGTAGGGCGGCCGGGCCGCGAAGGTAGGGCAGCGGGCGGGACGCAAATAGGGCGGCAACTGGGCCGCGAAGGAAAGGGCGGCGGGTGGGCCGCAGGTATGGCGGCGTGTGGCCGCGAAGGTAGGGCGGCGGGTTGGGCCGCGAAGGTAGGGCGGCGGGTGGCCGCGAAGGTAGGGCGGCGGGTGGGCCGCAAAGGTAGGGCGGCGGGTTGGGCCGCGAAGGTAGGGCGGCGGGTGGCCGCGAAGGTAGGGCGGCGGGTGGGCCGCAGGTAGGGCGGCGGGTGGCCGCGAAGGTAGGGCGGCGGGTGGGCCGCGAAGGTAGGGCGGCGGGTGGCCGCGAAGGTAGGGCGGCGGGTGGCCGCGAAGGTAGGGCGGCGGGTGGCCGCGACGGTAGGGTGGCGGGTGGCCGCGAAGGTAGGGCGGCGGGTGGCCGCGAAGGTAGGGCGGCGGGTGGCCGCGAAGGTAGGGCGGCGGACGGCCGCAAGTAAGGCAGCGGGTGGGCCGCAGGTAGGGCGGCGGGACGGCCGCAGGTAGGGCGGTGGGACGTCCGCAGGTAGGGCGCCGTCGAGGCCGAGACGAGGAAGCGGCGGGGCCGCAAACGTAGGGCGACAGGTGGCCGCGACTCGGGGGCGGCGGGGCCGCAACTGAAGGGCGGCGGGGCCGAGAGAGGGCGGCGGGGCCGCAAGGGGAAGGGCGACACGGAGGGTCGCTAAAAAAAATGCGCGCCTCGGGGCGCGCTTCGGTGGGCCCTAGAGAACAGTCCCTAGGATGGGAACTGCTCTGATTCCATGAGAAAAGTAGGAACGTGAATGAATGAACTATGAAATGTGTGAGTACAAGTACCAACCCTAATTGGGTTGTACCCCCTATGGGATACCCCACTATAGCCTACACAAAAGCATAAGCTATAAGTTCTGACACTGTGGACGAATTTGACTTGCGACTTTCGCTTCTAGTGGGCGAGATTGTCAGCTACCCAGGTGCCTGTCCGTGGCGTTTGACGAAGTCCGCAGATCCAACAACCGGCAAGCACAGGCGGGTTATGGGCGAGGCGATGGCGTGGGGTGGTCCGCTGTCATCACAATGTACTGTATTGCTTCTAGAAAGACCGTACATGATCCTGGTTTCTCAGCTACCCGATGATCAGATGATTCGTTCAATGATTCGATATATTTATACACGTAGATGGGTGGTCTTGGTTGCGATTTGTCGCTGGCTTCTTGCGTTTGGCAGATCTGGAGCCTGGAGACCTTTCATCAGACCTGCTCTGCATGCTCGTTCAACAAATCAAGGGATATCAGCCAGGCTGAACCCCCTTGTTCCCGCGCCTTTCAGGTTCATATTGATATATGCTTACAAGTGTTCTCGTTTATAGTCCGACGGACTGAGACGCCGTGCGCGGACTATGTGCAAAACCCTTCAAACCCCGGGCAGAACGCGATACTTACAGTCCCGTTCAGGAAAATTGCATGAAGAGTGGATTTCTCGCTACTAGTCTTTGGATTTTGTCTTGTACATAGATTCGGTTCCCCGCGCTGATCAATGTCGCATGACAAACGGGCAAAACAAAACAGAATCAATTATGGTTTGGGGGTCGAATATAAGGTAAAAGAATCTCGTTTACTTTGTAAGCGAGGTAAATGAGATGTCATCGTCGAGCGAGCTGGAGACCGCGCGACAGGATTGAGAATTAATCACGCTCAAGAGAAACAATTACTTACAATTCCAAAGTTAAATATCAAATCAATAATCCCTTCTTTCATTTTCCCTGAATGTTGGAGCTAGTTCGATCTGGAGCATCTGATTGGCTGTAGAGCTTATTCGTGCAATGATTCGGTCATGCTGCATCGGGACCCAAACACGGTCTTCAAAGGTCGCCAGCTGCCACCGCCACTGCCACTGATCGTTAATGGGGAACCCGAGTACGAAGTCGAAGCCGTTCTCGCGCACCGACAACGACGTAGCGGCACCTTGGAACTCTTGATTCGCTGGAAAGGCTATGATCCTTCCGAGGATACCTGGGTACCTCAACACGACATGGATAACGCCCGCTGTCCTCTCCAGGACTACCTTGTCAAGCAGGGTGTTACTTCTACCACCCAGACTTGAGGGGGGGAAGTGTGAGAGGACGTCCCCGTTATAATATTTTCTCACGATTATATTTTTCCGTTATCCTATTCTCCCTTTTCTCCTCTTTATTTTGGTCTTTATCTCATCTCAATCGGCCTACTTTTCTATTTTCTAGAGCCTTTTATTTATTTCTCTTATTTCCTACTTTTCCCACCGACATACCTATTATACGGCACCGACAGCGCCGACAGTGGTGTATACGATATAATCTGGGCGTAATCCCAAGTGCCAATAGCCTTTCGTGCTTATGCGCACTTGTGATTGTAGTATCGGGAAGTGCGTGTTCCCGAAGGTTCGTTTTATCTCGTTTATCCTTGTATTTTCTGAGTATAAAAAAGGCCTTGTATTCAGTTTTAGTGACAAGTTTCGATTGAGAATTCGATCCTGTGACAGGTGGTATGCTGAAGAGATTGCAAGCTTTGTCCCCAACAGTCCCATGAGCTCCTTCCAGAACTTACTGGTGAATTTTGGGTCTCTGTCTGAGATGAGTGTAGCGGGGATGCCGTGGATGGTGATGATGCCGTCGAAGAAGAGGCGAGCAATTGCTTCAGCTGTAGCTGTGGCGTTGGTCGGTATGAAGTGACCCATTTTGGAGAACTTATCGATCACCACGAGGATGGAATCATGTCCCCGTGAGGTCGAAGGAAGTCCTGTGATGAAGTCGAGGCTAACGACCTGCCATGGCTGCTCCGGTACGGGTAGAGGCTGAAGTAACCCTGCTTTTTTTTGCTTGCTACTCTTCATCCGCTGGCACGTGTCGCAAGAGGTGACGAACTGCTGCACGTTTGCTGCCATCCCGGGCCAGTAGTAATACTTCGCTATCCCTGCTAACGTCTTGTTGCTCCCGAAATGTCCCGCATATGGTACGTCATGAAACTCCTCCAGTAGGATCTGCCGTAGCGGGGAGTAATTCGGTACCCAAATCTTTCTTGAACCCTTCCTTACCGCTAGGTCTTTCTCCCACTGTAACAGCTTCTTTGTCTGTGCAATGGCGATCTTTGCGTCCACGGAGTACCCATGTTGGAATAGACCCTTGAGCAGAGGGTTCATCCCGTCGAGCTGGATGCCTGCTACATGTCTGGGGCGGCTCAATGCGTCTGCTTTGTTGTGTAGCCTGGGCTTGTAGACGATGTCATAGTGGAAGTGAGTTTCCAGGAAGTCCACCCACCGCACCTGCCGTCGTGAGAGCGTCGGCTGTGACTTCAGGTATTTGAGACTGCAGTGGTCAGTATAGACTGTAGTCTTGGCTCCCTCTAGGTAACACCTCCACGCCTTGAAGGCTATGACTATCGCTAAGGCTTCCTTGTCATGAATGGGGTAGTTTAGTTCTGCTCCGTGTAGTTTCTTACTGAGGTAGGCGATAGGGTGTAGACCATGTCCGTGATCCTGCATCAGTACTGCTCCGACTGCTTGGTCACTCGCATCTGCTTCCACCACGTAGTCCTTGTCTGGATCCGGCAAGATGAGTGTTGGCACTGTAGTTAGTGCTGTCTGTAGCTGCTCCATGGCTTGCTGATGAGGGGTATCCCATCTGTAGGGCGTATCCTTTTTCAGTAGGTCGATTAGTGGCGCTGCTATCTTAGCGTACTACGGCACAAACCTGTTGTAGTAGTTGGCGAAGCCTAGGAACTGCTGTAACTCCTTCACGTTCTCCGGTACTTTCCACTTCTTGACGGCTTCGATTTTCCGCGGGTCCACGTATACGCCCTTGGCACTCACCATGTGCCCAAGAAACTGCACCTTCTTCAGCGCAAAGTCGCTCTTCGACAGCTTCACGTAGAACTTGTTTTTCCGCAGGATCTCGAACACCTTCTGTAGATGCTCCACGTGCTCCTTCATGTTCTTGGAGTAGATGAGAATGTCGTCCAGGTACACCACCACGCATTCGTCCAGCAGGGGTCGTAGGATGTGATTCATCTCCGCCTGAAACGTTGGTGGTGCGTTGCAGAGTCGTAACGGCATCACCAAGTATTCGTAGGAGCTTTATCTGGTACAGAACGTCGTCTTGTGGATCGAGTTGTCCGCCATCTTGATCTGCCAGTAACCCGACCGTAGGTCCAGCTTCGAGAAGACTGCTGCTCCACGAAGTTGATCGAGTAGGTCGTCTATGCGCGGTATGGGATATTTGTTTTTTACTGTCTGTTTGTTCAGTGCACGGTAGTCGATGCATATCCGTAGACTGCCGTCTGGTTTTGGAGTGAAGAGAACTGGTGCACCGTAGGGAGAGGTGGATGGGCGGATCAGTTGTCTGTCCAGTAGATACTCTATCTGTTTCTTCATGTCTGTCAGTTCAATCAGACTCAGTCGGTATGGTGCACGTGAGACGGGTTTAGCACCTGGTTCCTCCACGATCTCGTGCTTGTGGGTGCGTGCTGGAGGTACGCCAGCAGGTAGGTCGTCGGGCATTATATCCTTGTACTGCTCCAAGCAGGGAGCTCGGAACTCGGCTCCTCCTCCTCTACTACTGTCCTGACCAGTGCTAGGCAACCCGTGTTACTCTCGTTCAGTGTCTGTTCGAACCGTGCCAGTGTCGTTTTAGGTACGTCCCCTGTATCCGTCCAGCTTCGCAGTGCTATCCGCTTTCCGTTGTTGAAGATGCACACCTTGCTGTTGACCCAATCGATCTCGGGGTTGAACCGCTTCACAAAATCTCGCCCCAAGATAAAATCTAATCATTTGATATTGGTGTCTGGTAGCTTCGGCTTCCACCTCAACGCACCTATATGCAGCTGCAGTGATGCTTCGCCGTGGATAGGAAGCTTTGTACTGTCCACCATGGTTGCTGAAAACTGGGTCTCTTCCGCCTTCTCTCCAATTTTCTCCAATGCTCCGCGGTCACACACCGACTGAGATGCACCGCTGTCCACCAGTGCCTGGAGGCGTCGCCCATTGCATAACACCTCGAGGAGTAGTGGTTTCTGCTGCGCTGAGTAGCCAAAGAGGGTCTTGTTAATAGGATCATAGGGTACATCGAACTTAATACATTCCCTTTCTCCTATACTTGACTCAGCGCTTTCCAACTTCACCTGGGGGGTAGGAGGATTTTTCCGAGGCTTGTATGATTTCTCCTGAGCCTGGATGTCTCCTCTATGAGAAGAAATGAGAATGGAATGACTAAGTGAAAGTTGGGTACAAATGCAAAACCTAGAAAGCTGTACCCCATATGTGCTACCCCACTATAGCCTACAATAGATATGTCATATAAATCTGACACACCCCCATAGGCAAAGTGGGGGAGTACAAGGGGTCACAAGACCAGTCAAGCAAAGCAAAGCAAAGCAAGCTCAGGGTGGATCACAAAGTCACCACACAGTCCCAGCACAAGGTAAAGGCCACAAGGCCAGTTTACATGCAAGAGTACGCATATATATATAAAAAGGCTAGCCAAGCAAGAGCAGGGGTATATATATATACATGTAGCAGTACAAGCAAGGTCAAGAGGTGAGCAAGTGATGCAAGGCAGGCACAAGACCGAGCTGAGTACAAAAGGGCTGATGATCACAAGGCGCAAGCGCCTTGGTGAAGATATCAGCAGTGTTGGCCTGAGAGGCCATGTACGCAAGACGCAGCTGACCACGCTGCTGCAGCTCACGAGCAAGGAAGTAGCGAAGAGCAATGTGCTTCGTTCTGTGCTCCAGTCTCTGCTCTCGACATAAGGCCGGCATGGCCTTGTTGTCTACGTACAGTACAGGAGGAGAACGAGGCGGCTCTCCTAGGTCAGTCAGCAGGTAGGTGAGCCAGCAAAGCTCCTGTGCACCCATGGCCCCGGCGTAGATCTCAGCCTCACAAGTGGAGCCGAGAAGAGAAGAAGAGCGCATAGCCCGCCAAGAAACAGAGCCGGAACCAAGGCTGAAGGTGTAGCTCTGTGACCACCGCTGCGTAGCCTGGTCGTCAGCCCAAGAAGCGTCCGCGTGCCCAGTGAGGACCACTAGACTCTGCCCTCCAAGCACAAGCCCCATGCCCGACGTACTGCACAAGTAGCGCAACACCTTCTTCGCTGCGGCCATGTGCTCCGGTCTGTGTCTCCCAGGAGCAATGCTAAGAGGGTATGCAAGGTCAGGACGAATGCAGGTCATCAGGTACATGAGGCAGCCAACAAGCTCTGGATACGGGCCAGTGGACTCTACGGACTCATCTGAAGGCAGAGCTCAGAGTGAGTGGCGAGTAGGCACAGGAGTGGCCTGAGGCAAGGAGTACATGAAGCCAAAGCGCTGAAGGACATGCTGCACCATGTGTGACTGAGTCAGAGCAATGGTGTGGCGTGCTCTGTCCCAGGTGATCTGCAAGCCAAGGTAGCTTCGCAGTTCACCCAGGTCGGTGATCGTTTGTCTCTTCTGCAGCTTGGACTTCACGTGGGCGAGTCCAGCAGTGTCAGCAGTGGCAAAGACCAAGTCGTCGACGTACACGAGGATGTAGAACGGCGGCAGAAAGGTGTCGGTGCGTAGAAACAGCGACGGGTCGGCAGTAGAGGGAGCAAACCCAAGAGCCGCAAGCGTAGTCCTCAGTGTGTCGTGCCACTCACGCGGTACCTGGTAGAGACCGTAGACAGGCCGCCGGAGGCTCCACTGGGTGCTAGGAGGAAAAGTCCCAGTGAAGCCAGGTGGGCGGCGCAGCCAGATCTCCTCTTGCAGGCTACCCTGCAAGAAAGCAGTGCTTAAGTCAAAAGAGTGAAGCTCGTAGTCGCGCCGAGCGGCTATGTGCAGCAGCACCCAAAGAGTGGTCATCTTCAGGGTGGGAGAGAAGGTCTGAAAGTATTCAACTCCCTACCGTTGACTGAAGCGACGAGCCACGGACCGCGCCTTGAAGACAGGTGGAGAACTTGGCGGCTGCTTCACCCTGAAGATTCACATGCCACTGACGATGTTCGCCCCAGGCGGGGGAACCGCGTCAACGTAGGTGCCTGTGGACTTCCATGAAGCCATCTTTGTGTCCATAGCTGCCTGCCACTGTGAGGAGTAGGGACCCTCTACGGCCTCCGCGTAAGAGCGCGGAGTTGGGATCTCAAGTGCATCCGGGTCTCCCTCAGGGGTAAGCAGTACGGACACGAGATGAGGTGAAGCAGCAGCCAGACACTGGAACTCCTCCTGCCTGTCCTCAAGGACATCTAGTCCAAGAGCACACTCACCCCCGACGGACAGAGGAAAGACAGATGCAGACTCAGCAACAAGACTAGCAGCGTAGTCTAGACGACTGCGAGCAGCAAAGTCGATGAGCTCAACAACTAGGGCAGACGCAGTAGTGGACTCAAAGGAGGGGTCAGTGACGACAGTAGCAAGGAGACGCGTGACAGTAGGCTTGGCAGCACGAAGAGAGTCCGACTCCGGGTCGGCAAGAGCAGGAAGAGAGGACTCAGGAGGAGAAGGCAAAGGGTCACGCAGAGGAGCCGTGGACAGACGCAGAGACATCCGGTGCGTGCCAGGGACAGGAGGAGGACGCTGAGGCGAACCACGACCACTAGTGCGAGCAGCACGAACAGGCGACGCAGGACGAGACGCAGGCTCACGACGCTCAGCAAGACCTCCAGTAGGACCAGTGTAGGGAGAAGGAGCAGGCAGTGGGGAGGCCGGCGGTAACTCTGACTGTGAGTGGACAGGCTGTGGACACTCTAAGGGAGGAGGAGGACCAAGAACCTGCTGAAGAACGGAACGAAGTACGGCCGAGGCCGTGCGCCGACTCCAAACACAGCACGGATAGCACCAGCACCCCCAGCGGCAGTACCAGCGCCAACAGCACCTCCAGCTGCAGTACCTCCAGCAGCACCAGCAGCACCCCTAGCAGAACCGCCGCCAGGATTGACAGCAGTAGCCTCAGCGCCAACACCCTCAGCAGCTCCAGCTCCAATCGTACCCGCAGGCCCAGCAGCTCTAGTACTCCCAGTACGAGCACCTCCGGGACCAGCGGCACCAGCACCCTCAGCACGCGAAGAAGCTCGAGCTCCATCAGTACGCCTCCAGCGCCAGGCAAACCACTCGCGCAGCTCCTGTGAAGAGAGTGGCTCCCGCCGAGACGAAGCACCCAGAGAACCTCCAGGCCCAGCACCGCCAGACGCCACACGAGCAGGCCCAGCGCCTGCAGGCTCCGCACCCCCAGGCTCAGCAGCTCCAGACGTGGCACCCCCAAGCTCAGCACGCCCAGGCTCAGCACCCCCAGGCTCAGCACCCCCAGTCTCAGCACCCTGAGGCTCAGCACCCCTAGTAGTACCACCCGAGTTACCAGTAACCTCGACAGGCTCGACTGCGTCTACATGGGACACACTTGAAGGGGCAGGACCTTTAGGGGGGAGGGGGTCTACCGTAGGGGGACCTGGCACAAGGAGTGCGGTAGGGGAACAGGCGGTAGTGGGGGACCGACTTATCAAACGTGACGTCCTAGGAGGACAGAACACGACTAGAGGTGGGGTGGTAGAACTGCCACCCTGGCGCGTCAGGGGGGAAGCCAAGGAAGACGCAAAAAGCAGCACGGGGGGACAGCTTGTCCGCAGACAAGTCGCGGACAAACGCCCGAGATCCCCAGACACGGAACGCAGACGCATCGCCAACCTTCCCCGTCCACAACAAAGCTGGGGACGTCTCCCGCCGCGAGACCCTGGGGTGAAGGTTGATCTGATGCGCCGCGTACCGAACCGCAAACGGCCAAGAAAATGGGAGGCAGCCGCATGCATCATGGACGTACGGGCGACGTCCATGACCATGCCAATGCGGCGCTCAGCAATCCCATTTTGCTGTGGAGAGTCCGGAAGCGTAAAGGTCTGGCGGATGCCTCGTGCACGACAGTAGGCTCGCAAAAGGCCACAGGAGAACTCTCCGCCTCGGTTAGAGTGCAGACGTAGAACAGGAAAGTCCGAGCCGAAGCTCCTCCTCAGCTGGAGACGAGCTGCGCGGATCCAGTCAATCAACACCTCAGTGACATCACCCTTGCTGCGCAAGGGGAAGACTGTGGTGAAACGCGAGTAGTCGTCAACCACCAGCAGGAAGTAGCGCTCGTGACCCTGTCCACGGACGCGGGCCGGGCCCCACACGTCCATGTGAAGCGTCTGCAGCGGGGCCTCTGTCGGAGGAAACTGGGAGGAGTGAGGGGCAGCCTACAGCCGCCCCTCGACACCGGGAACGCAGGTAGGGCCAGGCCCCGGAGGAAGGGGAGGGAGGGACCGGGGAAGACCAGAGATAAGGACACGGGAGGCCATGCCTTGGAGACGAAGCAGGGAGGGGTGACCAAGGCGGTGGTGCCACAGGAGAGTCTCGTGAGACAGGAGGCGACACGAGCAGGGGGCAGACTCAAGACCAGACCTGGATGCTGTAGCAAACACCTGCTCCGACGCAGCTACCTGACCAGACGCAGGGACAGGAGGAGACCCAGTGGTCAGGGTGTACAGGCTCGACCCCGGCCGACGCGTAAACGTGGCCAGGTGCCGGCCTGTGCGAGCGTCCGTGCAGTGGGTCACCCGCTGACTCGCAGGAGTGAACTGGTGAACCCCCGCATCCTGTACGTCAGTACCACTCACCAAGTTTGTAGAGAACGAGGGGAGGTAAAGACCAGACAAGGTGCCAGAGGGGGCCGCGGACACGGGAGGACAGTGGAGAAGTGAGAAAGGAATGGACCCCCAGAGGGGTCTTCTAGAGAGACTGCAACTGGCCGACCAAGCGACGTGAGTGTGGTACGGTCTCGAAAGAAGGAGCGAGAAGCCCCTGAGTCAAGGGTGAAGGTGAGGGAGGCCGAAGCCGACGCGGTACCTGAGAGCGCAGACTCACCAGCACCTGAGGAAGCAGACGCACTGGCACCTAGAGTAGCAGCCTCACTGGCACCTAGAGCAGCAGCCTCACCAGTACCTAGAGCAGCAGTCTCAATGCCCGGGACGGGCGGAAACACCGGTAACAGTCACCCTCATCACTAATAGTCACATCATACATGGCAGCAAGAATAGCATCAAAGTCAAGATCAAAGATAGCTACACCCGCCCTAGACAGCTCACCCCAGCGGGGGATCTCAGTGGCCTCCGCGAACTGGTGACGCCAAGCGTCCGTCAAGCGGCCAAAGCAGCGCTGGGTGGGGTGTGCACCCCCACACTGCTCACCCGCGCGGTCGCCGGTGCGTAGGACGTAGGTGCACGGACTAGTACCCCCACCCCGCTGACGTGTAGCGTACCACTCACGGAGCTGCTGAGGGGGGGGGATGTCACGAGTGCGCTGCTGCTGCTGCTGGCGCGGACCACCACTGGGGCCGCCCTGCTGCGTAGCGCCACCCCGACCAGCTCCACCTCCTCCGCCATCGCCTCCTCCACTGCCGCCACCTCCGCTACCTCCGCTCCCACTTCCACCGCCTCCGCCGCCTCCGCCTCCACTGCCGTCACTGACACCTCCACCACCGCCACCACTCCCACCCCCACCCCCACTCCCTCCGCCGCCTCCACCGCCGCCTCCACCACCCCTGCTAGCTCCTCCAGCGCCCCTGCCCCCCTTGCCCTTGCCAGAGCGGTGTCTCCCGCTAGGGGCAGATGCCGCACCGACCGACTCAAGACCAACGAGGTCGGCCGCAGCACCAGAGGCGACAGAGGGCAAAAGGGGGGAGGGGGAACACCCCTCAAAGATGGGGGTGCGAGGGTCACCACGAGAGGCTCCTATAGCGACTTTGCTCTTCTCCGCTGCTAAGAGGGCCTTCTCGAGGAGGTCAACAGTGAGAGTGGTGGGACAGACTGAGAGGAAGTGGTCCTTGACTACACGAAGGGAGTCAGGGAGGCGGGTGACTATGTAGTAGAGAGTGATGTACATGGGGGGGGGGGGGGTTCTTGGCGGAGAACTCAGCAGGAAGCGCAGCGCGGTAGCAAGTGTCACTAGTGCGGAGGTGCGTAATGAGGTCAGCGACTGTTGGAAAGGCAGCAAGGTCAGGAAAGAGGTACGGTAGCATGAGGCGGCTCAGTGCAGCAGTGGCAGGGGAGGAGTAGCGTGCAACTACAGCGTCGTACAAGGTCTGAGCACTCTTGTACTGGCTAAAGTGTGCACGCTCAGAGGTAGGCAGGTGGCGACGCACAGCAAGACGTGCAGCTGCATTGCGCGTGGCCCACTGTGAGCAAACAGTGGCGTCAGCATCAGCAGCAGGGGCAGGAGAAGCACCAGAGGTGAGGTCAAAGAGAGAGAGGCCGTCTGCCCTATCGCACTGTAAGAAAAGCTGCAGGTCATCTATCGAGACGTCAAAGTCAATGGCCCGACCCTCATCGTCAAAAGCGAGGACACTAGGGGTAGCCATGACAGCAGTAGACTAGCAGTGCAAACAGTAGGGTGAGGGCAGTGCTGTGAAAGAGGCGCTGCTCACACCGGACAGGGCGGCTCGGGCGGCTCAGCTGCAGGGCGACTCGGCGGCTCGGCAGCTGGGCGGCTCGGTTGCTGGGCGGCTCGGCTGCTGGGCGGCTCGGCGGCTGGGCGGCTCGGCGGCTGGGCGGCTCGGCTGCTGGGCAGCTCGGCTGCTGGGCGGCTCGGCTGCTGGGCGGCTCGGCTGCTGGGCGGCTCGGCGGCTGGGCGGCTCGGCGGCTGGGCGGCTCGGCTGCCGGGCGGCTCGGCTGTTGGGCGGCTCGGTTGCTAGGCGGCTCGGCTGCTGGGCGGCTCGGCGGCTGGGCGGCTCGGCTGGGCCGCTGAGAGGAGGCGGGGCCGTAGGTAGGTGGCGGGGCCTCTGATAGGCGGTGGGGCCGCAGGTAGGTGGCGGGGCCGCAGGTAGGTGGCGGGGCCGTAGGTAGACGGCGGGACCGCAGGTAGGTGGCGGGGCTGTAGGTAGACGGCGGGGCCGCAGGTAGGCGCCGGGGCCGCACAGGTAGGTGGCGGGGCCATGGGTAGGTGGCGGGGCTGCAGGCAGGTAGCGGAGCCGTTGGTAGATGGCGGGGCCGCAGGTAGGTGGCGGGGCCGTAGGTAGAAGGCGGGGCCGCACAGGTAGGTGGCGGGGCCGCGAGTAGGTGGCGGGGCCGCAGGCAGGTGGCAGAGCCGCTGGTAGATGGCGGGGCCGCAGATAGGTGGCGGGGCCAGCAGGTAGGCACTGGGGCCGCACAGGTAGGTGGCGGGGTCGTGTAAGGGCAGCAACGGGGCCGCCTGTGAAAGGGCGGTGAGGGGCCGCAAGGTGAGAGCGGCGATGAGCTGCAAAGGGCAGCGGATCGGGGCCGCGAGAGGCCGCTAAGGGGCAGGGAGGGCGGCTAGGGCGGTGCAACGCGGCCGTTAGGGCGGCGCGACGCGACTGCTAGGGCAGCGCGACGAGGCCGCTAGGGGCCGCTAAGGGCGACGCGATGGGGCCGTGAGGGGCCTAGCGAGGGCGCGACGGTAAGGAAAGCACACTAGGCGCGACTTGGGCCTAAGCGGAGCGCGCTCCGGGCAGGAGAAAAAAACAATTTCGTAGTGGTGGGCCCTAGGAATCGTTCCCGTTAGGGAACCTGCTCGATACCATGAGAAGAAACAAGAATGGAATGACTAAGTGAAAGTTGGGTACAAATGCAAAACCTAGAAAGCTGTACCCCATATGTGCTAACCCCACTATAGCCTACAATAGCTATGTCATATAAATCTGACACTCTAAGCCTTAGCAGCTGTGTAGGCTTCACCTGTGGGCAACGGGGAGCCTTAAGACTGTGCTGCAGGGAGATAATATTAACTCTACGGAACGCACGACCCTTTTCTACGCTCCGTAGTACTTTGCCCAACTTCTCAGGTACCTGAATAAATACTAAAGGCTTTTTCTTGGCCTCTAAACCTCCCCTGATTTTTTTTAAGGCTTGAAAACCACGAGAAGCAATATTCTTTGTTAGAGCATTTTTATAGGATGCTTTTAACGAATTCTTACTTTCGTGGGTGTTCGGCTGGAGTTTCCCGGTCGGTGCAGAGTCTTTTTTCGCGGAGCCTCCATTCACCTCGGCGATTTCTCCTGATGGCGGCCGGTCATGACGTTTAAGATTCGCGCCATCATTTTCTCCTTTTTTCACCCGCTCCTAAGTCGCCACGCCGTCGCCTTTTCCTGCTTTCCGGATCTTTACGCGATCGCCAGGTCGATCCGCGGCTACTGGAGATTCCCGTTTTTTTACTTCGGGGGTGCTCCACTGTTTCGGTCTCGGAGTGCTGCACGTGCTTTCTTCATTTTGTAGCACGACAAAAACTGATGTCCTGTTGCGCCGCAAAATTTGCATTTTGTCGGCTGCTGCTTCGCGTCGTATTTGTCGATATCCATCGGATCGGCGAACGTAGGGGGTGCCGATCGCTCCATGTCGAATGTACGGTTTGGCGTGAAGCGTCGTGTTTTGGGTTGACCTCGAGTCAGCGCGTTGTATCGCTCGACAGCACGCACGATGTGTCTGTAGCTGTTGTGATTTGCTGCAATCACCTACCGCCGAATCTCCATTTTTAACCCTTCAGTGTAAGCCTGGATTTTTTCGCCTTCGGTCAGGTCGATGATGCGGTTGAACAGTAACTCCATCTACTGCGTGTACTATGTTACACTACTGTATTGCTTGTGTCGGTGTATCTGCTGCCGCGCCAGCAGCAGAGGCGACAGAGGGCTAAACAAGCAAGAGCACGAGTATATATATGTGACAGTACAAGAAAGGTCAAGAAGTGAGCAAGTGAGGCAAGGCAGGCACAAGACCAAGCTGAGTACAGAAGCGCTGATGATCACAAGGCGCAAGTGCCTTAGTGAAGATATCAGCATTGTTGGCCTCATAGGCCACGTACGCAAGTCGCAACTGACCACGCTGCTGCAGCTCACGAGCAAGAAATTAGCGGAGAGCAATGTGCTTCGTTCTGTGCTCCAGGCGCAGCTCCCGACACAAGGCCAGCATGGCCTTGTTGTCTACGTACAGCACTGGAGGAGAACGAGGCGGCTCTCCGAGGTCACTCAGCAGGTAGGTGAGCCAGCGAAGCTCCTGAGCAGCCATGGCTCTGGCGTAGATCTCAGCCTCACAAATGGAGCCGAGAACAGAAGACGAGTGAGTAGCCCGCCACGAACCAGAGCCGGAACCAAGGCTGAAGGTGTAACCCTGTGACGACCGCTGTGTAGCCTGGTCGTCAGCCCAAGAAGCGTCTGCATGCCCAGTGAGGACCACTGGACTCTGCCCTCCAAGCACTAGCCCCATGCCCGACGTACTGCACAAGTAGCGCAACACCCTCTTCGCTGCAGCCATGTGCTCTGGTCTGTGTCTCCCAGGAGCAACATAGCGTGCAAGAATGCTAAGAGGGTATGCAAGGTCAGGTCGTGTGCAGGTCATCAGGTACATGAGGCAGCCAACAAGCTCTGGGTATGGGCCACTCGACTCTACGGACTCATCCGAAGGCAGAGCTGAGAGCGAGTGGCGAGTAGGCAGAGGAGTGGCCTGAGGCGAGGAGTACGTGAAGCCGAAGCGCTGAAGGACCTGCTGCATCATGTGTGACTGAGTCAGGGTAACGGTGCAGCGTGCTCTGTCCCGGGTGATCTGCAAGCCAAGGTAGCTGCGCAGTTCACCCAGGTCTGTGCACGTGTGTCTCTTCTGCAGCTCGGACTTCACAAGGGCGAGTCAAGTAGTGTCAGCAGTGGGAAGGACCATGTCGTCGACGTACACGAGGATGTAGAACGGCGGCAGAGAGGTGTCGGTACGCAGAAACAGCGATGGGTCAGCAGTAGAGGAAGCAAACCCAAGAGCCGCAAGTGTAGTCCTCAGTGTGTCGTGCCACTAGCGCGGTGCCTGGCGGAGACCGTAGACTGGCCGTCGGAGGCTCCACTGGGTGCCAGGAGCCAGGTGAAGCCAGGTGGACGGCGCAGCCAGATCTCCTCGTGCAGGCTACCTTGCAAGGAAACAGTGCTGAAGTCAAGGGAGTTCAGCTCGTAGTCACGCTGAGCAGCTATGTGCAGCAGCACCCGAAGAGTGGTCATCTTCGGGGTGGGAGAGAAGGTCTGAAAGTAGTCAACTTCCTGCCGCTGACTGAAGCCACGAGCCACGTACCGCGCCTTGAAGACAGATGGAGAACCAGGCGGCCGCTTCACCCTGAAGATCCACATGCCACTGACGATGTTCGCCCCAGGAGGGGGAACTGCGTCAACGTAGGTGCCTGTGGACTTCCAGGAAGCCATCTCTGCATCCATAGCTGCCTGCCATTGAGAGGAGTAGGGACCCTCTACGGCCTACGCGTAAGAGCGCGGAGTCGGGATGTCAAGTGCATCCGGGTCTCCCTCAGGGGTAAGCAGTACGAACACGGATGAGGTGAAGCAGCAGCCAGACACTGGAACTCCTCCTGCCTGTCCTCAAGGACGTCTATGCCAAGAGCACACTCACCCCCGACGGACGGAGGACAGACAGACGCAGACTGAGCAACAAGACTAGCAGCGTAGTCGAGACGACAGCGAGCAGCAAAGTCAGCGAGCTCAGCAACAAGAGCAGACGCAGCAGTAAACTCAAAGGAGGGGTCAGTGACGACAGTAGCAAGGAGACGCGTGACAGTAGGACTGCCAGCACGAAGAGAGTCCGACTCCTGGTCGACAAGTGCAGGAAGAGAGGACTCAGGAGGAGAAGGCAAAGGGGCACGTAGAGGAGCAGTAGACGGACGCAGAGACATCCGGTGCGTGCCAGGGACATAAGGAGGACGCTGACGCGAACCGCGACCACTAGTGCGAGCAGCACAAAGAGGTGACGCAGGACGAGACGCAGGCTCACGACGCTCAGCAAGACCTCCAGTAGGACCAGTGTAGGGAGAAGGAGCAGGCAGTGGGGAGGCCGGCGGTAGCTATGACTGGGAATGGACAGTCGGTGGACACTCCACGGGAGGAGGAAGACCAAGAACCTGCTGAAGGAGCGGAACGAAGTACGGCCGAGGCCGCAGGGACAGCACCAGCGCCAACAACACCGCCAGCTGCAGGACCTCCAGCAGGACCAGCAGCACCCGTAACAGGACTAGAGCCAGCAGCATCTCTAGCTCCAGTACCTCCAGCAGCACCAGCAGCACCCCCAGCAGGACCACCTCCAGGACGGATAGCAGTAGCCTCAGCGCCAACACCCTCAGCAGCTCCAGCTCTAGGCGAATCCGCAGGCCCAGCAGCTCCAGTACTCGCGGCACGAGCACCTCCGGGACCAGCGGCACCAGCACCCTCAGCAGTCGAAGAAGCTCCAGCAGTACGCCTCCAGCGCCGTGCAAACCTCTCACGCAGCTCCTGTGGAGAGAGTGGCTCCCACCGAGACGAAGCACCCGGAGAACCTCCAGGCCCAGCACCGCCGGACGCCACACGAGCAGGCCTAGCGGCCGCCGGCTCCGCACCCCCAGGCTCAGCAGCTCTAGACATGGCACCCCCAGGCTCAGCACCTCCAGACGTAGCACATCCAAGCTCAGCACCCCCAGGCGTAGCACCCCCAGGCATAGCACCCCCAGGCCTAGCACCCCCAAGCTCAGCACCCCCAGTCGCAGCACTCCCAAGCTCAGCACCCCCAGCAGTACCACCCGAAGGCCCAGCACCCCCAGGCGTAGCACCCACCCGCGCAGCACCCCCAGAGTCAGCACCCCCAGGCTCAGCACCCACAACAGCACCGGAGTCACCAGTAACCTCGACCGGCTCGACTGCATCTACCTGGGACACACCTGAATCGGCAGGACCCTGAGGGGGGAGGGGGTCTACCGGGTGGGGACCAGGCACAAGGAAGAGCGGTGGCGGGGGGAGGGAAGGAGTGCGGTAGGGGAAGAGGCGGTAGTAGGGGACCGACTCGTCAAACGTGACGTCCTGGAGCGTCAGGGGGGAAGCCAAGGAAGACACAAGGAGCAGCACGAGGGGACAGCTTGTTCGCAGACAAGTCGCGGACAAACGCCCGAGATCCCCAGACACGGAACGCAGACGCATCGCCTACCTTCCCCGTCCACAGCAAAGCTGGGGAGATCTCCGGCATGGATAGCCTGGGGTGAAGGTTGATCTGATGCGCCGCGTACCGAACCGCAAACGGCCACAGAAAATGGGGGGCAGCCGCATGCATCATGGACGTACGAGCGACGTCCATGACCATGCCAATGCGGCGCTCAGCAATCCCATTTTGCTGTGGAGAGTCCGGAAGCGTAAAGGTCTGGCGGATGCCTCGTGCATGATAGTAGGCTCGCAGAAGGCCAGAAGAGAACTCTCCGCCTCTGTCATATTGCAGACGCAGAACAGGAAAGTCCGAGCCGAAGCTCCGCCAGAGCTGGAGACGAGCTGCGCGGATCCAGTCGATCAACACCTCAGTGACATCACCCTTGCTGCGCAAGGGGAAGACTGTGGTGTAACGCGAGTAGTCGTCAACCACCAGCAGGAAGTAGCGCTCGTGACCCTGTCCACGGACGCGGGCCGGGCCCCACACGTCCATGTGAAGCGTCTGCAGCGGGGCCTGTGTTGGAGGAAACTGTCGGGCAGCACGCTGTCGCCCCTCGACACACGAGACGCAGGTAGGGCCAGGCCCCGAAGGAAGGGTAGGGAGGGACCGGGGAAGACCAGAGACAAGGACACGGGAGGCCATGCTTTGGAGACGAAGCAGGGAGGGGTGACCAAGGCGGTGGTGCCAGAGGAGAGTCTCGTGAGACAGGAGGCGACACGAGCAGGGGGCAGACTCAGGACCAGACCTGGACGCTGCAGCAAACACCTGACCCGACGCAGCTACCTGACCAGACGCAGTGACTGGAGGAGATACAGTGGTCAGTGTGTACAGGCTCGACCTCGGCCGACGTGTAAACGTGGCCACGTGTCGGCCTGTCCGAGCGTCCGTGCAGTGGGTCACCCGCTGACTCGCAGGAGTGAACTGGTGAACCCCCGCATCCTGTAGGTCAGCACCACTCACCAAGTTCGTAGAGAATGAGGGGAGGTAAAGACCAGAGAGGGTGTCAGAGGGGGCTGCCGGTCATGGGAGGACAGTGGAGAAGTGAGCAAGGGCAGAACCTTTAGAGGGGTCTGCCAGAAAGACTGCAACTGGCCGACCAAGCGGCGTGAGTGTGGTGCGGTCTCGAAAGAAGGAGCGAGAAGCCCCTGAGTCAAGGGTGAAGGTGAGGGAGGCCGAAGCCGACGCGGTACCTGAGAGCGCAGACTCACCAGCACCTGAGGAAGCAGACGCATTGGCACCTAGAGCAGCACCCTCACTAGCACCTAGAGGAGCAGCCGCACCAGTACTTGGAGCAGGCGGTACGCACAGGTGACCGGCTCGATCAGCACTAGTAGGCAATGCATACATGGCAGTGAGAATAGCATCATAGTCAAGAGAAAAGATATCTACCCTCTACCTAAGCAACTCCACCCAGTCGGGGAGCTCAGCCTCGTCGCCAAACTCGGTACGCCAGGCGTCGCTCAGACGGGCAAAGTAGTGGGACTGTGTGTGACTAGGTGTCCCACAAGGCTGACCAGTCCGAGCACCAGTGCGAATCACGTAAGAGCAGCGAACAGAACTAAGAGACCCTCTACTCTGAGCGTACCACTCACGAAGCTGCTGGGGCGTGAGAGACGCGCGGGGGCATCGCTGGAGCTGCATCTGGCCGCCGCTTGTAGTATTAGCAGCAGTAGTGGTAGCAGTAATAGCGCCGCCACCCCTACAGCCCCAACCAGTGTACCACTCACGCAGCTGCTGAGGCGTGAGGGACTCACGCGGACGTCGCTGGGGCTGCATCTTGCTCCGCCAGTAGAAGCAGGAGCAGGAGTAGCAGCAGTAAGGCAGGCAGCCAGGGAGGCCGAAAGGCAGGCAGGCAGGCAAGCAGGCGGCGGGCAGCGCGCTAGCAGGGCAGAGGCTCACCAGTGGTGGGAAGTGCAGGCTCGGTGACTCGGCGACTCGGCGACTCGGCGGTGCGGGCGGCTCGGGCGGCTCGGCGGCACGGCGGCTCGGCAGCAACTGCGGCTCGGCGGCTCGGGCGACCCGGGCGGCTCGGCAACAACTCCGGCTCGGCAACTCGGCGGCTCGAGCGGCTCGGGCGGCTCGGCGGTACGGCGGCTCAGCAACAACTGCAGCTCGGCGGCTCGGCGACCCGGCGGCTCGGGCGGCTCAGGTGGCGCTGCGGCTCGGGCGGCTCGGAAGCAGCTCGGTGGCGCTGGCGGCTCGGTGGTGACGGCGGGGCCGCTTGGGGACGGTGACGGGGCCGGGTGGAGCGGCGACGGGGCCAGCAGAGGTGGCGCCAGGGCCACAGGGTAGGTGACGGGTCCAGCAGAGGCGGCGCCGGGGCCGGGAAGGGCGGCGCCGGGCCCGGGAAGGGCGGTGCCAGAGCCGTAGAGGTAGGCGACGGGGCCAGTAGAGGCGGCGCCGGGGCCGGTAAGGGCGGCGTCGGGGCCAGCAGAGGTGGCGCCGGGGCCGGGAAGGGCAGCGCCGGGGCCGCAGGGGTAGGCGACGGGGCCAGCAGAGGCGGGGCCGGGTCGGGAAGGGCGGCGTCCGGGTCGCCGGGGTAGGCGACGAGGCCAGCCGAGGTGGCGCCGGGGCCAGGAAGGGCAGAGCCGGGGCCGCAGGGGCAGGCGACGGGGCCAGCAGAGCCGGGGCCGGGTCGGGAAGGGCGGCGTCGGGATCGCCGGGGTAGGCGACAGGGCCAGCCGAGGTGGCGTCGGGGCCAGGAAGGGCGGAGCCGGGCCCGGGATGGGCGGCGCCGGGGCCGCAGGGGTAGGTGACGGGGCCGCTAGGGCGGCGTGACGCGGCTGCTAGGGCGGCGCGACGAGATGGGGCCGCGACGGGGCAGCAGTGAGTGGCGCGCCTAGGAGGAACGGGGCCGCGCGCCTCGGGGCGCACGCTAGAGAGAAAATCGGTCGCACGCCACGGGGCGTGCAACAGATCGAGTAGCAGCGGAAGCAGTAGTAGGGCCCACAGGCCAGGAGCATATGTGCTCTGAAACCATGTGAAAATGAACGAGAATGATTGACTAAGGAATGAGAGTGATACAAATATGCAACCCTAGAAATGTGTACCCCATATAGACTACCCCACTGTAGCCTACACAACATTATAATTTGACAGTGCGTTGCAGAGTCGGAACGGCATCACCAAGTATTCGTAGGACCTGTATCTGGTACGGAACGGCGTCTTGTGGATCGATTCGTCCGCCATCTTGATCTAACAGTAACCCGACCGTAGGTCCAGCTTCGAGAAGACTGTTGCTCCACGCAGCTGATCGAGTAGGTCGTCTATGCGCGGTATGGGATATTTGTTTTTTACTATCTGTTTGTTCAGTGCACGCTAGTCGATGCATATCCGTAGACTGCCGTCTGGTTTTGGAGTGAAGAGAACTGGTGCACCGTAGGGAGAGGTGGATGGGCGGATTAATTGTCTGTCCAGTAGATACTCTATTTGTTTCTTCATGTCTGTCAGTTCAGTCGGACTCAGTCGGTATGGTGCACGTGAGACGGGTTTCACACCTGGTTCCTCCACGATCTCGTGCTTGTGGGTGCGTGCTGGAGGTACGCCTGCAGGTAGGTCGTCGGGCATTATATCCTTGTACTGCTCTAAGACCTCCTTTACTACTGCAGGGAGCTCGGAACTCGGCTTCTCCTCCTCTACTACTGTCATGACCAGTGCTAGGCAACCCGTGTTACTCTCATTCAGTGTCTGTTCGAACCGTGCCAGTGTCGTTTCAGGTACGTCCCCTGTATCCGTCCAGCTTCGCAGTGCTATCCGCTTTCCGTTGTTGTAGATGCACACCTTGCTGTTGACCCAATCGAACTCGGGGTTGAACCGCTTCACAAAATCTCGCCCCAAGATAAAATATAATCCTTTGATGTTGGTGACTGGTAGCTTCGGCTTCCACCTCAACGCACCTATATGCAGCTGCAGTGATGCTTCGCCGTGGATAGGAAGCTTCGTACCGTCCACCATGGTTGCTGAAAACTGGGTCTCTTCCGCCTTCTCTCCAATTTTCTCCAATGCTCCGCGGTCACACACCGACTGAGATGCACCGCTGTCCACCAGTGCCTAGAGGCGTAGCCCATTGCATAACACCTTGAGGAGTAGTGGTTTTTGCTGCGCTGAGTAGCCAAAGAGGGTCTTGTTAATAGGATCATAGGGTACATCGAACTTAATACCTTCCCTTTTTCCTATACCTGACTCAGCACTTTCCAACTTCACCTGGGGGGTAGGAGGATTTTTCTGAGGCTTGTATGATTTCTCCTGAGCCTGGATGTCTCCTCTATGAGAAGAAATGAGAATGGAATGACTAAGTGAAAGTTGGGTACAAATGCAAAACCTAGAAAGCTGTACCCCATATGTGCTACCCCACTATAGCCTACAATAGCTATGTCATATAAATCTGACACACCCCCATAGGCAAAGTGGGGGAGTACAAGGGGTCACAAGACTAGTCAAGCAAAGCAAAGCAAAGCAAGCTGAGGGTGGATCACAAAGTCACCACACAGTCCGAGCACAAGGTAAAGGCCACAAGGCCAGTTCACATGCAGGAGTATGCATACATATATAAAAAGGCTAGACAAGCAAGAGCAGGAGTATATATATCTGTAGCAGTACAAGCAAGGTCAAGAGGTAAGCAAGTGAGGCAAGGCAGGCACAAGACCCAGCTGAGTACAGAAGGGCGGATGATCACAAGGCGCAAGCGCCTTGGTGAAGATATCAGCAGTGTTGGCCAGAGAGGCCACGTACGCAAGACGCAGCTGACCACGCTGCTGCAGCTCACGAGCAAGGAAGTAGCGAAGAGCAATGTGCTTTGTTCTGTGCTCCAGTCTCTGCTCTCAACACAAGGCCAGCATGGCCTTGTTGTCTACGTACAGAACTGGAGGAGAACGAGGCGGCTCTCCGAGGTCAGTCAACAGGTAGGTGAGCTAGCAAAGCTCCTGTGCAGCCATGGCCCCGGCGTAGATCTCAGCCTCACAACTGGAGCCGAGAACAGAAGACGAGCGCGTAGCCTGCCAAGAAACAGAGCCGGAACCAAGGCTGAAGGTGTAGCTCTGTGACGACCGCTGCGTAGCCTGGTTGTCAACCCAAGAAGCGTCTGCGTGCCCAGTGAGGACCACTGGACTCTGCCCTCCAAGCACAAGCCCCATGCGCGACGTACTACACAAGTAGCGCAACACCCTCTTGGCTGCGGCCATGTGCTCCGGTCTGTGTCTCCCAGGAGCAACATAGCGCGCGAGAATGCTAAGAGGGTATGCAAGGTCATGACGAGTGCAGGTCATCAGGTACATGAGGCACCCAACAAGCTCTGGGTACGGGCCACTCAACTCTACGGACTCATCCAAAGGCAGAGCTGAGAGTGAGTGGCGAGTAGGCAGAGGAGTGGCCTGAGGCGAGGAGTACATGAAGCCAAAGCCCTGAAGGACCTGCTGCACCATGTGTGACTGAGTCACAGTAATGGTGCGGCGTGCTCTGTCCCGGGTGATCTGCAAGCCAAGGTAGCTTCGCAGTTCACCCAGGTCTGTGCACGTGTGTCTCTTCTGCAGCTCGGACTTCGCGTGGGTGAGTCCAGCAGTGTCAGCTGTAGCAAAGACCAAGTCGTCGACGTACACGAGGATGTAGAACGGCGGCAAAGAAGTGTCGGTGCGCAGAAACATCGACGGGGCGGCAGTAGAGGGAGCAAACCCAAGAGCCGCAAGCGTAGTCCTCAGTGTGTCTCTCCCTCCCCTACCTCCGGGGCCTGGCCCTACCTGCATCCCCTGCGTCGAGGGGCGACAGCGCGCCGCCCCTCACTTCTCCGAGTTTCCTCCGACACAAGCTCCGCTGCAGACTCTCCACATGGACGTGTGGGGCCCAGCCCGCGTCAGTGGACAGGGGTGCGAGCGTTACGTTCTGCTGGTGGTTGACAACTACCCGCGTTACACCACAGTCTTCCCCTTGCGCGGCAGGGGTGACGTCACTGAGGTGTTGATCGACTGGATCCGCGCAGCTCGTCTCCAGCTCAGAGAGAGTTTCGGCTCGGACTTTCCTGTTCTGCGTCTGCACTCGGACACAGGCGGGGAGTTTTCCTCTGCCCGTCTGGGAGCTTTCTATCGTGCACAGGGTATCTGCCAAACCTTCACGCTTCCGGCCTCTCCACAGCAAAATGGGATTGCTGAGTGCCGCATTGACATGGTCATGGACGTCGCTCGTACGTCCATGATGCATGTGGCTGCCCCCCATTTTCTGTGGCCGTTTGCGGTTCAGTACGCCGCGCATCAGCTCAACCTTCAGCCCCGGGTCTCCTTGCCTTAGACCTCCCCCGCCTTGCGGTGGACGGGGAAGGTTGGCAATGCGTCTGCGTTCCGGGTCTGGGGATCTCGGGCGTTTGTCCGCGACTTGTGTGCGGACAAGCTATCCCCCCGTGCTGTTCCCTGCGTCTTCCTTAGCTTCCCCCCTGACGCGCCTGGGTGGCAGTTTTACCACCCCACCTCGCGCCGTGTTCTGTCCTCCCAGGACAACAGCTTTGACGAGTCGGTGCCTTACTACCGTCTCTTCTCCTACCGCACTACGCCTCTCCCCCTGCCGCCGCTCTTCCTTGCACCAGGTCCTCCCCCGGTAGACCCCCTCCCCCCTCAGGGTCTTGGCCCGTTAGGTGTGTCTCAGGTAGACGCAGACGAGCCTGTCGAGGTAGCTGTTGACTCTGGTGCTTCTAGAGGTAGCACTAGTCGACATGCTGCATGTCCGGGTCCTCTTGCGGTCCCCGGCACACACCAGATGGCACTTCGTCCTTCCACTGCTCCTCTGCGTGTCCCGTTGCCGTCTCCTCCGGAGTCCTCTCTTCCTACTCTTGCTGACCCGCAGTCTGACTCCCTTCGTGCTACTAGTCCTTCGATCACACGCCTTCTTGCTACTGTTGTCACTGACCCTTCCTTTGAGTCCACTACTGCGTCTGCCCTAGTTGTTGAGCTTGTCAACTTCGCGGCTTGCTGTCGTCTAGACTACGCTCCTAGTCTCGTTGCTGAGTCTAAGTCTGTCTGTCCTCTGTCCGTGGGGGGTGAGTGTGCTCTTAGCACGGACGTCCTTGAGGACAGGCAGAAGGAGTTCCACTGCTTTGCTGCTGCTTTGCCCCATCTCGTGTCCATGCTGATTGCCCTTAAGGGAGACCCGGATGCACCAGACATCCCGACTCCTCGATCGTACGCTAAGGCGATCAAGGGTCCCTACTCCTCTCAGTAGCAATCAGCCATGGACGCAGAGATGGCTTCTTAGAATTCCACAGGCACCTACATTGATGAGGTTCCCCCACTTGGGGCGAACATCGTCAGTGGCATGTGGATTTTCAGGGTGAAGCGGCCGCCGGGTTCTCCGCCTGTCTTCAAGGCGCGTTCCGTGGCTCGAGGCTTCAGTCAGCGGCAGGGAGTTGACTACTTTCAGACCTTCTCTCCCACCCCGAAGATGACCACTCTTTGGGTGCTGCTGCACATAGCCGCTCAGCTCGACTACGAGCTTCACTCTCTTGACTTCAGCACAGCTTTCCTGCAGGGCAGCCTGCACGAGGAGATCTAGCTACGCCACCCACCTGGCTTCACTGGGTCGTTTCCCCCTGGTACCCAGTGGAGCCTCCGGCGGCCAGTCTACGGTCTCCGCCAGGCACCCCGTGAGTGGCACGACACACTGAGAACTACCCTTACGGCTCTTGGGTTTGCTCCTTCTACAGCCGACCCATCGCTGTTTCTGCGCACCGACACCTCTTTGCCGCCATTCTTCATCCTCGTCTACGTCGACGACTTGGTCTTTGCCACAGCTGACATTGCTGGACTCGCCCACGTGAAGTCCGAGCTGCAGAAGAGACACACGTGCACCGACCTGGGTGAACTGCGCAGCTACCTTGGCGTGCATATCACCCGGGACAGAGCACAGCGCACCATTACCTTGACTCAGTCACACATGGTGCAGCAGGTCCTTCAGCGCTTCGGCTTCACGTACTCCTCGCCTCAAGCCACTCCTCTGTCTACTCGCCACTCGCTCTCAGCTCTGCCTTCGGATGAGTCCGTAGAGCCGAGTGGCCAGTACCCAGAGCTTGTTGGCTGCCTCATGTACCTGATGACCTGCATACGACCTGACCTTGCATACCCTCTTAGCATCTTGGCACGCTATGTTGCTCCTGGGAGACACCAACCAGAGCATATGGCTGCAGCGAAGAGGGTGTTGCGCTACGTGTGCAGTACGTCGGGCATGGGGCTAGTGCTTGGAGGGCGACGTCGAGTGGTCCTCACAGGTCACGCTGACGCTTCTTGGGCTGACGACCAGGCTCTGCAGCGGTCGTCACAGGGTTACACCTTCAGCCTTGGCTCCGGCTTTGTTTCGTGGCAGTCTACCCGCTCGTCTTCTGTTCTCAGCTCCAGCTGTGAGGCTGAGATCTACGCAGGGGCCATGGGTGCACAGGAGCTACGCTGGCTCACCTACCTCCTTACTGACCTAAGAGAGCCGCCTCGTTCTCCTCCAGTTCTGTACGTAGACAACAAGGCCATGCGGGCCTTGTGTCGAGAGCACAGACTGGAGCACAAAACGAAGCACATTGCTCTCCGCTACTTCCTGGCTCGTGAGCTGCGGCAGCGTGGTCAGCTCCGCCTCACCTACGTGGCCTCTGAGGCCAACACCGCTGATATCTTCAGCAAGGCCCTTCCGCCTTGAGTTCATCAGCAGTTCTGTACTTTGCTAGGTCTTGTGCCTACTTGGCCTCACTTGCTCACTTCTTGATCTTGTTTGTATTGTACTCTTTCTATATCTGCACTTGCTTGTTTACCTTAATATATATGATCTTGCATGTGAACTCGCCTTGTCGCCTTACTCTTGTGCTCGGACTGTGTGGTGACTTTGTGATCCATCCTGAGCTTGCTTTGCTTTGCTTGACTGGTCTTGTGACCACTTGTTCTCCCCAACTTTGCCAATGGGGGTGTGTCAGAACATTATAGCTTATACATTAATGTAGGTTGTAGTGAGGTAGCCCATAAGGGGTACAACCCAATTAGGGTTAGTACTTGTACCCAACTCTTTCATAGTTCAATCATTCTTTCGTTCTAATCTTCACATGCTGCACGCCCCGTGGCGTGCGACGGAATTTTTCTTCCCGTCGGCCGCCCTCCTGTCGAGCACTCCTAGAGGCCCCTCTCAAGGCCCCTCGCGCGACCCTTAGCGGCCCCGTCGTCACCCCTAGCGGCCCCGTTTCCGCCCTTCTTGGCCCCTCGAGGCCCCTTCGCGGCCCCGTCGCCGCCCCTAGCGGCCCCGTTGCCGCCCTTTCAAGCCCCTCGCGGCCCCTTCGCGGCCCCGTCGCCGCCCCTAGCGGCCTGTCGCCGCCCTTCCAGGCCCCTCGCGGCCCCTTCGCGGCCCCGTCGCCGCCCCTATCGGTCCCGTCGCCACCTCCTGCGGCCCCGTCGCCGCCCCTTGCGGCCCCGTCGCCGCCCCTTTCGGCCCTGCCTCGAGCCTGCCCCGGCCCCGCCCCGGCCATGCTCTGTCGCCTGTCGCGGCGTACCGGGGGCCCGTGCACCGCCCCGCCCCCCCCCCCCCCCCCCTCTTTTCCCGTCGACTGTCGAGGCGACCTGAGAGGGCTACGCGACCTTGGGGGGGGGGGCGAGCGTCGCCCCTTCTGCCGCCTGTTTTGGCGCCCTGGGAGGCCGCGCGTTCCCCCCCCCCCGCCGTAACCTCCCTACCCGCCGTCCCGCCCTGCCCTGTGTTAGGGTCTAGGGGTGGCGAGTAGGGGGTGGCGGGTGTGTGGTCTCCCTTGCTCCTCCTCCTCCTCCTTCTCCCACTGCTACAGCTGCCGCTGAGGGGGGTGGGTGTGTGGGAGTCGACGGAGTGGTGCTAGGGGGTAGGGTGTGAGTGAACCTAGGGTGCAGCAGGGGGTGTGTGAAAGGGGGGTGCTGTGGGAGTGGAACTAGGGTTTGAGCAAGGGGTGTGTGTCGAGAGGTGTGGGGCAGCTTGAGGAGGTTGTGTGAAGGTAGCTGTCGTGTCGCCTGCAGCGCCTGTAGTCCGTCGCCCTTGCTTCGGTAGCCAGTGAGCCTGTTGCACCAGTCGCCAATAGGTCCGTTGCTCCTGCCGCTCGTCTATAGCCGCGGAGCCAATTACTCCAGTAGTCCGTCGCCCTTGCTTCGGTAACCATTGAGTCAGCCGCTCCTGTGTCCGTGCCTCTGCAGCTTCAGTCGTTGCCTCCCATCTTCTCTCCCTCCACAGTTCCTCCTCCTCCTCACTTGCCCGCTGTGATTAATTCTAGCTTTGCTCGCTATTGTGAACTCCTGCTCTATGCTTGCTTGCTCATTGTGCTGATTATACCCCACTTTGGCTATGGGGGTGTGTCAGAATGTTATACTTGTGTAGCCTGCAGTGGGGTACTCTATAGCGAGTACAACCCAATTAGGGTTTCCTATATGTATGCCAACTGCTGCTAGTGCAACCCCTCTTGTTCATTCCTCATTTCTTCACAAGTTGAGCTAAAACCTGATTGGTCCTCATCCTTCTCGCGAAATGCCAAAGGTAACTTGCAGGCTTGTTGGTGGGAATTTCGGGTTTACTCTTCTAGGGTGACCTTGGAGTATCCCATGCCTTTGAAGCGATTTCTGCCTCGAGATTTTTGGGATGCCCTAGAGCATCCTGTCCCGGTTGCACCATCGCTCCCCTTAGCACACCTCTCAGCGCACCCCTTAGCGCGACAGCCCTCGCGTCAGCCCCATAGCCTGTGTACAGACAGCGCCAACCGCATCCTAGTCTGCAAAGCCGCGCTGGCATGAATTGACGGAGACCAGATATATTAAGCCACAACCGACATATGATGTTCATTAAATCTCAATATTTCCATATTCACACCCTATATTTGCTGTTTTTTTTGTTCTACTTGAAGATTCCGGTTTATAGGAGGTGCAATGCAAAGGTACAAGCTATTGTTCTCTGCACGCATTTCTCCACATAAACAATGCAACATCACTCAGTCCTAGAATCAGAATGTTTGGGTGTGGATGACGTGGTGTTGCTTGGACGCATCAACCCTGTCCAGGATTCTGTGCAGTCATTCTAGCCACAGATTTCTAGGGGTGATCTAAGTACTGCACCAACTCGACGTCGAGGGATGTCGGTGAATTTCAACCCTCGGATCAACTGTTCCAACCGTCAGGATTCACCGACATCCCTCGACGTCGAGTTGATGCAGTACAGTCGGTGCTCATTTCAAGAACACCAGGTAGGCGGGCGGCATGTGAGTGAAACGTGTTTCAGGCATTTCGCCACATTCGCCCTTGTCGCCACGGGCAAAAATGTGACTGTAATATGAAATTGCAATGTCAATCAAGACACGGGCTTTAATTTCGTAACCAGGTAAACTTTCCTATTGACGGGCAACCGTTGTTGTTTATGCACTGTAGATGTTTTTCTTCTGCAACTTGGTGACTATACCCTGAAATCCGCAGAATGGGTCAATTTAGTCACTCACGGGCAAAACGTTCGCGAGTGACTAAATTTCTAATTGTGAGGAGCAATTTTTTTGTGATAGGCTGAGCATCGACTGTACTTCGATCACCCCAGCCCGAGCCCACGTGATGAGGTGTTGGGAGACGGCTGTTTCAGCAGTTGTGAGTGCATGACAGGATGCGCAGTGGTTGGTCGGAGAGAGCCGGCTCTCATTCTGGGGTTAGCACTTGCCGAAAGTCGACAAAAACCCAGTGGGTGGGTGGCCATTTGGAGCCCTACTTCGTGGATGTGTATTTCTCACAAGAGCCTTCATAGTCTTAGGGTCCAGATCTCAGTTTACCCTTCTTCCATTCATCTCTGGATGTTTTGTCCAACGACCGGGAAATGGGGTTCTGCAACCCGTCAGACTATGGCCCGATCAGTGACCCAGGAACTGTTATTCTATGTGACACGTGGACCGTGAAAATGTTCCTGACAACCAACTAGCCTGGTTCTCATAATGAAGCGTGAGCAAAGAACTAAGTAGCGAAATTTCTGCTGATGGAGGGCGGTGGTATGAAGCCACTGGGCAATCCATTCTGGTTTACCCAAAATCGAGGAATATTCGGAAAGATTAGGCTTTATGTAGGCAAATGTTCGAGACACCCACACCAGTCAACAGAAAACAAAAAAATAGTCGCAGCGGAAGATCCAGTCTATGCGCTGCAACGTCGAATAGCCTTTTGTTCTTGTATTTCTATGTTTCAGGTGGTGTGAAATTGGCCAGGGCTAGGTGGGTGTAACCTGGAGATGGAGAGGCCGAACGGCCGAAAGTACAGTCACGCATTGTAGATCGATTCTGTACTTGTATTTAGCGAAGTCGACAAAATGGTTCTGGCCAATCCCTTGCAAGGTGCGTGCAACATCTCAGAGGTCTACCCAAGTTTATGAACTGTCATTGCCACCACACAAGGATGTGTGTGGACAAGAAGCAATGTCACACTGTATCCACCTCCCCATGACACACAATTTCGTTGTAATGTTTGGAAGATAGATTCTGGGTAATGTTTCGTACCACTCATTTGTTCACGGGTCGTTTTTCAAGAACCCTATTTCTGGAGTGACATCATCAACACTCGGGCAAGCACCCCCATCGACTTTCAGGCAACCCTGGGATGGGGACATGGTATTGATAAGTGTTTGCTCGTCTTGCCAGCTGCAAGAATGGAAAAAAAAAGGTTGGGTTGGAGTTGCTCTCAAAACAACCAGGATAAAAAAGCCTCAGTTGCATAAGAAAAAATCCCCTTGGCCTTGTTTGTCTGTTGCAACCTGCCTCTTCAACCAAGAATTCTGACGCTGAGAGGCACATCCAATTCGAACATATCAATACAAACCCACCTTCTGGATCCTGCAGCGTAACTAGTAGCATTTCGGCAAGTGCTCACTCCCTACTCTCAGAAGTTTGTGGCGTGCTCCCCCATACAAGCGAGTCTAGTAGTAGAAACTGAGGCATCCACCACATAGCTAACTTAATGATAGTGGACGTCAAACACGCATTGAAACCCGACCCGCCGGGTGACATGGATACCGTCCTCCGGCCGTTTTCGTAGAATCTAGTTTAGCCTGTGCAAGTCTTCACAAATACGCCAGAACCTGATATCCATTTAGAAGTACTACTAGTTATTTGGCGGTGGCATTGGCACTGCCACGTGTGATGACTCGATTCATGAAGCCATCATGCGCGGTGGCACTAGCATGGTTGATTGCTGCTCTTGTTGCCACGCCGCCTTACGCGATGGTTGATGCCCAGACCCTCGACGGGGCGCAAGGTGAGAGACGCTCGGCGAGGCCAGTTGTGAGGCGCCACCGTGACTGCTGATGCCCAGAACCGGCGGCGGAACTTGGTCGGTGCGGCCGCCGCGTTCGAAGTTGCTACTCTATTCGTATCAGTAGTATAGCTGTACAAATTACCGATCATGGAATAGTAAAGAGGACGATCGGCTGTTTTCAATATTTCTCATCGGTCACATCCACGTACATCGTTTCCCGCCCCGCACTGCCTGCAGCTCTGGCCCTCCAAGATATCCAATCGGCATGGGGGCAGAATTTCAACGGCTGGGGTGACTCCAGTCCCGACTGCAGCACAACCGACTTTATTGTCTGCGACGAAAACGGGATGATCACGGAGATGTGAGTCAAAACGTGCGATATGATAACCCTAATTCTTGAAGATTGAGAAGGTAGTAATCATGATGATAATAGATAGCTCGGGAAGGTTCCGACCGTACTGGGTCTTAGGTCCGGCAAATTAGAGACTATAGGCTCTGCAAGGTAGCAGCCTGCCAATTCAAGAGCTGCTGCATCTAAAATTCGCCATGGCGCTCTTGTGGAAGTCTACTCTAGTAGGACGGTAATTTGCATAGATGCCTAAGCTACACCGTCTAACTGCCTAGTGATTCCACAACAACCCGTTGTGCACTGCGCTTACATTATACCCTGGTTTGTTGATGAGCCCAGACAGGGCTCGCATTGAAGCCGTGAGGTTTGACAAGCTAGTGGAAGAAGATAGTTCTGGGCCTCTCACCTGACCACCCTTAGCTCTTTGTTTGCTAGCTTTAACTGTGTGTGCTGGCATGTTTACGTGCATGGCTTGGTCTGGTTGTATGCTCGGGGCTTCACGGACGGTTGGTTACATTGCACTGCGTGCATGGCATGATGATGCTGATGATGATATGGGCATCACCTGGTTGCATGCAGGAACATCTATGGTGTCACACTAGGAGCGGCCATTCCCAGTTCCATCACCAAGCTCCAGACCCTCACAAAGCTGTACGTTGTTTGCTTTGCACTGCTGCAAAACAACGCAAGAAAGGGAGTCCTGTCCAGATTTTACTTGGCCTGCCACAGACCCGTTCAGATCAGAAGTGAAAGGTGGAATGGGAAGGGGTGGTACACGACAGTACATACCAATAGCAACAGCAAAGCTTGGGCCTGAGAGGGAGGTCCAGCGATCACAGAGCTATGTTATGGGAACTGAGCTATGTTTGAGAAAATGGAGATACGTTTAACAGAGAGCAAGGAGATGATTATCCTATTCGTCAATCTCTCCCTCCCTCCCTGCCTCTCTGCATCCATGGATTCATGCATGCATGCTTCCATCCATCCATCCATCCATCCATCCATCCATCCATCCATCCATCCATCCATCCATCCATCCATCCATCCATCCATCCATCCATCCATCCATCCATCCATCCATCCATCCATCCATCCATCCATCCATCCATCCATCCATCCATCCATCCATCCATCCATTCATCCATCCATCCATTCATCCATCCATCCATCCATCCATCCATCCATCCATTCACCCACCCACCCACCCACCCACCCACCCACCCACCACCTAAGTTGGAATATACGCTACTTTCATTTTGCGTTTTGCGTTTATACGCTTGTCGAATTCGTACGTTGCGTATAGTTTGAAAATTCGCCGAGTTGAATTTCGGGCAGACCGAAAAAAAACAAAATTTCAATCTGAAGCTCGCGACGTGGCGATCTCAATTCCGAGTCGCAGATGTCGCGAAATGAACTCAAATTTTGAATTTCGAGCACCAAACCTCATCAACCCCTCCCCTCAAACGTTTCACACCCCTTTGAACCACAGCATTCCACCATCCCCTCCAAGTGCTACTTTACTGGTTGGGAGCTCAACCCAACCCAATCTCCCAGGCATAAAGAGAGGCGTTTGTTCCCTCGACATTCATTCTCTCGCTTCCTATTCTAGCTATCTCCTTTCCCAAGCCACCATGGCTTCCACTCCTACAGCAACCACTTCTCGTACGCCACCCTCAGAGTCTCTTGGTAGTTCCGCTGGTGGAACCTCTTCTAGTACGTCTTTGGTCTGCATGGACAGCAAGCACGCAGTCTACCGTCACTTCAAGGTGCCGGCCAATAGCGTTGGCGAGAACTGCACCAAGGTGTGTGCCTACTGCAACTTCACGTTTGTTGGCGGGGTTCACCGTTGCGCGCAGCATATCACCAGCTGGAACGGCATGCGCCGTCGCGAAGTGCATCTCTGCACTGCAGCGCCGAAGACTGCACGTGACGCCGTGAAGGCGCTTTACGAGTCCAAGTTGAAGGCCCGTGAAGCGAAGCGTGCGGCTGAAATTGCGGCGGTCGGCGCAGTCAACGGCAGAGGTTCGGACAAGAAGAAGAGTCGGATGACCGACTTCTACGGCGACGACGCCGCGTGCGCGAACCAAGCTGCGGACGAGGCCATAAGCCTCTTCTTTGCCGCTCTTCATGTGCCGGAGCATCACGCGGACCACCGACTGTGGCGGAATGTGGTCTCCAGCATCCAGCGCGCGGGGCCGAATTACGTCGCGCCGAAGAGACGCTACATCGGTGGCGCCGGTCTTACAAAGTGTCGCCAGCGCATTGAGGCGGCGCTCGCTCCTATCTCAGCAAGCTGGCGCCGTGACGGTGTCACCGTGGCAAGCGACATGTTCTCCGACAAGGCCGGCCGCCCGCAAGCCAACGTGCTCCTCATCAACGATAGCGGTGCGGTGTTTGTGGAGTCGATCGACACGAAGATGGAGATGAAGACCGGGGGCTACATCGCGGGCATCTTGCGGCCCATCATCGAAAAGGTCGGCCCCGAGAATGTCGTCGCCTTGTGTTTTGACGGCGGCTCCAACTACGCGGCGGCATGCAGGGTGTTGATGCGCGAGTATCCCCACATTGAACACATCCCTTGCGCGACCCATGTCCTCGATCTCCTGATGGAGGACATCGGGAAAAAGGGATGGGCGAAGGGCATCGTCACGCGCGGGGACATCCTCATCTCGTTCGTCCGCAACCATCACTTCACCCGGGGATACATGCGGAGTCCGCTCGTGAACGGCGGCAAGGGGAAACAGGTTCTCAAGCCCGCGGGAACCCGATTCGGCACCAACTACATCGCCATCAACCGCCTCTGTCAAGTGCGCGCCGGCCTGACGCAGATGGTCCTCAGCGATGAGTGGGTCGAGTGGACTGCGGCTGTAGACAGGGCTGGGGCAGACACATTCAAAGACAACATCCTCGATGCCGCGTGGTGGACGCGCGCCGAGTTCTTCGCTAAGCTGATGAGGCTGCCATTCGTCGTCATACGCAAGACTGACTCGGATTCGAAGGGCATGATGGGTCGTCTCTACGACCTCATGCTCCAGCTCACCGAGGACATCCGCGACTTCCTCGACGAGCATGCGGAAGGGGTCCTGACAAGCGACGAGGTGGGGGATATTCGGGAGATCGTGCAGGACCGTTGGGACAACGGGCTGGCGTGCAACCTGCACGTGATTGGCCGCATCCTCTACCCCACCAACCAGGAAGAGTGCATTTTCCGCACCGACCTGGAGTGCACGAGGGTCTTCAAGCAGTACGTCTCCAAGCACCATGGTGACAAGACGGTCACCAGGAAGGACGGGGTCGAGCGCCACGCCTTTCTCGTCATCCAGGAAGGCCTCAATGCCTTCCTGAACCTCCAAGGCAGCTTCGGCATGCCCGACGCTATTGCCGACCGCCAGGCAGTGAAGGAGGGCAAGATGACGGCGGTGGACTGGTGGACATGGCACGGGACCGATCATCCTGAGCTCACCACCATGGCTTGCCGCGCCATCACGCAGCCGGTGTCTGCGTCTCCATGTGAGCGTAACTGGGCGAAGTTTGATGCAGTGCATACGGCAAGGAGGAACCGCCTCGGCGCGGTGAAGCTTCGTGACCTGGTGTATGTGACGCACAATTGGCAGGTGGTGCACAACTGGCACAAGGCCCCTGAAGGGCTGGGGGTGGTGAAGGGAAACATCGAGGACCCCCCCACTCCGGCTGGCTATAACGTCCCGGAGGAGGTGGAGGAACCTGAGGAGGGGGAGGATGATGTGATGGCAGATGAGTACTAGTGGATGGAAGGCTCCATGCATGAGCGGCAGGCGGGGGATGGAGGGTGGACCTGAGTAGAGTAGGGGATGGGGGGGTAGTAGCATGATTAAGGTGGGTGAAGTTGTAGCGGCAGATTAGTTTTAAGGGTTTTTTTTTCCTGTAACTTTCATATTAATACAAAGGGGATGGGGGTTACAACACCCCCCCATCCCCACCTCTTACCCCAAAAATCTGCCCGGGGAAAACTTTTTTCCTGCCCGGGCAAGCGGATTCTTGTGCGTACCAGACCCCTCAGGGACTGCGGTTTGCGTATATACTCTAGCGTTTATACAGCAAGCGTACAAAACGCTAAACGCGTATATTCCAACTTAGCCCACCACTCACCCAGCCACATCTCAGTGAGCAGCATTCAAGGTCCACAGTGCCCCTAAATACCTCAAACCCTCCTCCTCCTCCCTCCCCTCTCCTGTTTTATTTTTGCCTTGTGTCACCTCAAAATTGATTTTTGAGGCACATGAGAATTTACATGCATTACAAGTGCATCTCTCGAAGTCTCATCTTCAACTCCCACCTTAATCTATTGTATGCGTGATCTGTGTTCATATTTGCAGGTCCCTTACTCAGACCGAGCTCACCGGTTCACTGCCCACGGCACTTGCATCAATCATGACCCTCGCTAGTCTGTAAGTGATGTGCGCTGTTGTGCAGCACTCGGGCTAGCTCTTGGTGTTTCTTGCTCTCATTAATCGAGACCCTGAAAGTTTTTGCTGAGGGATTTCTTTTAGTCGGATATCTTCAAGAGCAATGAAAGGGTAAGGAGCCGCACTTTCTGTGGTTTCACCATGCGAGATTAGTGAACATTGTTATCTCAGGTGAAGGACTTACGAACAAAGAACAAAGGTGAGAGACTGTTTTAGGGAACAAGTAAACTTGGTGCAGTGAAGCAGGGGATCGTGTCAAGGCCCCTGTGATGTAGATCACACACATTTGAGAAATGTTAAATACAAAGGAAAAATAACAAAATTCTTGGATCTGAATGCTCATCTTTGGGTAAAGTTCTGGTTCCTGCGTTCCTCCTGCAGCAAAGCCCCCTTGCGGTCAATTGCGTTTTCACCCCATCACTCAATCAATTCACTGATCAGCTCAACAACTCATCTGTCAATCCACCATCACCATCACCATAACCACCATCCATCAAGTAGACCCATCAATCCAATTAGCCACCATCAACTGAACGGCTTGTTTACAGGTCAACCCACCAGTTGTCCATCATTCCATTCATTCATCCATCCATCCATCCCTCATTCCCCTCATGAATCTCCAGGGACCTGTCCCGCAATCAGTTTTCAGGGCCCATCCCTCCAGCACTTGGCAGCTTGACAGGTCTTCTCACACTGTGGGTGCCAGAGTGCTGCCACCGTTCCAACCCCCATGCCTGCTGCACCCATTGCCCTGCAATCTAGATGTTGCTGCTTCTCTTGCTGATGCTGCTGCTGCTGCTGCTGCTGCTGCTGCTGCTGCGGATGCTACTTCTGCGGCTGCTTGTGCTCTTATCAAAGAATCTCCTCTCTTCTCACCTCCTGCCCTCTCTTCTCTCTCCGCACTCTTCTCGCTCCACTAATCTTCCTCTGGCTTCTTCTGCATCCGGCTCTTCCTTTGTGGTTCTGTTCTTCTGTTCTTCGATCCTAAGCCTTCTCTTTCTTCATCGTGTGTTTAACCTTACCATGTCTGCATTCCCTTCTTTTCGTAGCACTAGAATTATTCTCCTTTCATATGTAGGTAGGTCTTCTCTCTACTCTATCCTGCAGCTTCCTATCCTCCCCTCTTCTACAAAATCATCAGCTCTCGTTTAATATGCACTGCTTGCTTTCATCCCGATCCCACCTTGCCAATCTGTGCTCGCACACCACTCAATGCATGAATCGTGTCCATCAACACAGATCTCTAGATTACAACCAGCTCACTGAGCCTATTCCTACAGCAATAGGCCTTCTGACAAATCTGGAAACACTGTAAGCCGTTTGATTTCCTGTGCACTTGAAGATCGTTCCCTGTTCTCCTCACGTTCATCTCTTGCTGCTCCTCCCTTACCACTCTCCAGTTTCCTCCTTCAATACGAAGTTGCTCCTTGTTCAAAAGCAGCTCGCTATGAGCAACGCTCCTATGTGTTCTGTTGTGCGTTCCTACAAGATTGTGTGCTTGCTGCTATCCCGTCTTGAATCTCATGCAAACTGGAATGCTGCATCGAAATTTCGTGCTTCCATAAATACAGAAGTCTTGGTACCAATCAGCTGAGCGGACCACTCCCTGCAGCAATTAGCTCTCTCAAGAACCTGAAAAATCTGTAAGGCATCTGCGGTCCTGGGCTTCATCCCTCCGCGTACATTCTCCTCTGCTCAATGTTTCTCCTCTCTGCCTCATTCCTCGTACTCCACCCTCTTCATTATAATACGTTATTCTCGGCATCTCGACGCATGGCAAACAAACCGGGAACTTAATATTAAAGGTAATTAAGGACTCTCAAGTTGTATCCTTGTGGTTGTTCTCGTCCGCAAGGTAACTGGCTGCGGGAATCTGGTCTGGCCAGAAACAACAGAGAATGAGCTGCTCCACACCCATGTTCTTTCGATTTCTCCTGGACCTCCTCCCTTTTTTTTTTTTCATTTTTGGTGTAAATTTGGATCTGAAGTAACTAAGTTCTTAGTTCTGCGAATTTCTGCTGCCAATGTAATTCTTTCTCTTCTACTGGTGTGGTTTATGTCTCTTGCACTGTGTATGTTTTGCGCGTGCGGTTTTTCGACATAGGTATTTGTGGGGTAATCAGCTTACTGACACTATTCCCTCTACACTGAGCGCCCTTACAAGCCTTGAATTTCTGTAAGTTCCTTGTGCTCTTGTATCGTTGTCCCTATTACGCACTTAATGCTCTCGTGTCTTTCCTGTCCCTCCATTTATCTCGCCTCGCGCCGCTGAGTATCCCAGGGAGGGACCAATGCGCTTTCAAGCAAAGAAAAGCATATGGTTCCTATCTAATTCTCTCTAACTTCCCTGTCTTTTTCTCATTGTGGTTCTTGTGTGTGGTTGCTTTGACACAGGCAATTAGGTGGCAATAGTTTCACAGGCTCGATACCTGGAGAACTTGGAAGCCTTGTCAAGATGACATGGCTGTAAGACCACAACCTAATTGGGATCGTTTCCTCCCTGCATTTTTCCACTTTGCACTTCTCTGTTCTCATATTTTTCTGATGGCCCTCCACTCCGCTTCTGACCATTTGCCTTTCCGCCACCCTTGTGACTTCATCTCCCTCTTCTGTTTCCCTTTATTCGTGTCTATCTTACCAGAGGTCTCGGTGACAATCAACTCAATGGTTCACTACCAACCACCTTCAGCAGTCTTACAAGTTTAATGTTCCTGTATGATATTCTCTTACAATCTTGATGTTCTTGTGTGCTCGTAGAGTCTCTAATACGAATAACTGAGTTCATGAAGGCCTTCCGTTTATGTTCTTTCCATTTCTGGTGCGTTACTACCTCTGTCTACTCATAGCCTGATATTCCAGGCTTTTACTTCCGAATTCCCCTATCCAGTTTTCTCCATACTTATTCACTTGATCCTACTCCTCTTGTACTTGATCTCTTTCCTACTCCTCTTCTAACCTCTATCTATTCATGAGTATGCCCAGAACCTCTCCTCTCCTGTCCTTCTTCTCCTCCTTTCTCCTGTGCTCTTCCTAACCCCTCTGTAAAAGCTTTTCTGTACACTGATCTCTGCCTCACTTTACTTCGACCGGTTTTCTGTTCACCGCTTCTCTTCTTTGTCCTTCCTTACCCTTTGATATCCACCGTTCTAAGTTCCCACCTTCCACCAAGTTTATGTTCTTTCTCGCGCCGTCCCTCCTTTCAAATCTATTTTCATTAGTTCACTTCATTCTTCTCCCCCTCCTGTCCCCCTTTTTTTCCTAAGCCATTCCCATTGCCACCCAGCCACTGTATGCAACCGTTTCGTTCCATGCATGACCTGTGCTCGTCATTGCAGCCATTTATACAACACCCAGATCACAGGCTCTATTCCCACTGAAGTCGGCTCTATTCAGAGCCTGGTAGTCCTGTAAGCCAAAGTGGCAGTACCTTCCTTTCCTCAAGCCGTTCCGAATGTTTGCCTTTACCTCTCCTCTTCCCAGCATCTTTGCTGGCCTTCTTACTTCCTGCTAGTAGGGAGCACACCGTTTGTTGCAATGTAACTTCGAAGGCATTGAAATCTCAGCTCTGGCATGTTCTATCCAGGAATTCAGGGAATGTGTGTCCTGATCGATATCATTGCTCCTCCTATTTGGAATTCTCTAGTCCTCCCATCCTTGTTAATGTTTTTTCTTCCGTCTTATGGTGTTCAGTTGTTGTCTCCCCCGTTGTCTTCTTACCTTCCACTTTCTATATTGTACACATCCTTTTTTGTAATACCCTCAAGAAAGTTAACAAACATGAATGTGCTATAATTCCTCCTCAATTTTCTGCTCTAGCCTGTGCACGTTCCAGAAATGTTGTTGGAGGAGTGTCATCAAGTGACGTATCTGCTTGCTTGCTCCTACTTGCTCTTCGTTTCAATGTGGCCCTTTGCCCTTGCTTTGCTTGTTCTCATCGAACGCTGGGACATCGTTGTTGCAGTTATATCCAGAATAACAAGCTCACTGGTACAATCCCTGCAGCACTGAGCTCTCTTACGAACATGATGGGCCTGTAAGACCTCTTCTTTGATGAGCCTTTCCCCCTCCCTCCGAGTGCTTGATCTTCCATCATCTTCATTCATTCCACTTTGCAGTCGCACCAACCTTACCATTCATGCAGTGCCTTCACGGCAGTAGCAGAACGTTCGTGTTTGCAGTGCAAAAGTATAAAACAAAGGAACGAAGATGTGTAAGTTGAGGAGTGTTATAACCAGTGGCAAGATTAGTGGCAACACTACTCTGTTCATCCTGGTATAAAAATGAACGATTTGTTACAGTTACCTCATCTCTTTACCCTCTTTTTCTGCCACTCTCATCTCTGCTTTTTTTATTTCATCATACTTGGAAAGAAATCTTGTTACTAGTGTACTTTAGTGACCCAGCGTTGATCCTCTTCCTTGCGTATTTCGTGCCTATGAGTCTTTATTACTTCAACATTTTCTCTACGTTTCCATATTTTTATGTTCAACATTTCTCAAGACTGCTTCATATAGAAATTGAAACAGCCGTCTGCTCCAAAATTCATGAAGGTCGGATCTTGAACAGTCTTAAAAGTTTGTGTCTCTGATAATTTTTTCCATGCTGCTCCTGCAACACCCATCTGTGTTCATTATCACAGCGAACTTGGCGACAATCAGCTGACTGGACCCATCCCCAATGAGCTATTTTCACTTCCAAATATGCTTTTAATGTAAATCCTCCAATCATCTCGGTGTGCAACCATGAACTGTATATCAACACTAGAATGCGCAAGCATGTGAGGATAAATACAAAAGTTACAAATGATCTATCTGCCACTTATCTGATTCCTTGCACATATTCCTTATGTTTTCTAAAAAATGTCATCTTGTATTACCTCCCTTTGCTGTGGTTTTCCACGTTTACTTTCCTTTCCTTTCTCCACATCAGTACTTTTTTTTCTTTCCTTTCCACTCATTGGCCTTGGTTGGTTTGGTCCCATTTGTGCTCCCCCGTTACATGCATAGGCGACTCACCGTGGATAGGAGCATGTAAACAGTCTCTTATCCCTAATTTTCCTCACTTCTCCTTCTCCCAGGTCTCCTAATTTCTCATACCCCTATTTGTCCTTGTTTTTCTGCTGCATGCGCACTTCACTTCAACTTTTTCCTGTCTGCCTCGTGTTCCCATCACAGGAGCCTTGATGGCAATCAGCTCAATGGATCAATCCCAGATCCGGCCACTTCTTTTACAAACTTGTGGGGCCTGTAAGTCTTGCTATCGATTATTCCACCTCCCCTCCTCCCCCCCCCCCCCCCCCCCCCCCCCTCTCCGCCCTCCCACACTGCACCCCCCATCCCTCCCTCCAATCGACGACTTCTGCTGCATGTATGTACGGATGACATACAGGTGAACAGAAAAGTTCCCCTCACTTCTCCTATCCCGGTGTTCGATTTTTCTCCGCACACACATGTATACATTTCATTCACACATCATCCTCTTGCATATTCTGCTCTCAATCTCATATCATGCACTTGTCAGTGGACACTGGTTCATTTCCCCATCCACAACTCGTGTTCATGATCTCAGGGGTCTTAAACGCAACCAGCTTGCAGGCTCAATCCCCGCATCCTTTAGCATTCTTACAAACCTTGCAAGCATGTAAGTTGATGTAATCGTTCTACTGTGGCCCTGATTTCCATGCCTTCTGTCTCTCCTGTTTGTCTGATGACGCCAGAACTCACTACATTTCCAATCACCCACCTCAGTTTTCCTCTCCTCTTTTGGGAGAATAGTCTTTCACAGAGAGGGTTGTGGAAAATGCTTTGCTACCAGTCCCCTGCATTTGCTTTAAAAACAAGAGTGATTTTTACCTCGGCAACTGCACACTTCGCACCTCCAATGCTTACCCCCCATCTTTATTTGCTGCTCTTACATACAAATTCACCTTGGAGCTTCCACTATTCAGCTGTGCAATTCGTATAACTATATTCAATGCATTCTTCTCTCCCTTGCGTGATATAAACCCTCACAGTGACTTGTCTTCCAACCAGCTCTCAGGCAGCATACTTGCCGGTTTCAGTGCAATCAAGCAGCTGCGGTTTCTGTGAGACATGATTCTCTGTTTCTATGCTTGACTCTGTCACTGGATTGTGTGTCAATCTTGATACACCTTACCTCCTCCTCCTCCTCCTCCTCCTCCTCCTCCTCCTCCTCCTCCTCCTCCTCCTCCTCCTCCTCCTCCTCCTCCTCCTCCTCCTCCTCCTCCTCCTCCGCCACCCGCACCACTCCAGAAGCGTAATTCACAGCTTTGAAAAGTCAGAACTTGTGTTGCTGAATACAGATAAAACTCTAACAATCTGCCTATGCCTGTCGCGCATTTCATGATTTGTTCATTCATAATACAGGAGACTTCATAACAATAGCCTCACAGGCTCAATGCCTAGTGAACTCGGCCTTCTCACAGACATGAGACACCTGTAAGAGCTCTGACGTTCTGTGCTCTTCCTCTGTCTATCCTTCCCCGCCGTTTCTCCTTATCTAGTCTCCTCTTCCATCTCTCCTCTCCAGAAATCCAGGCTGAGATTGCGCTTGCTTCGCGGTTCTATGGTATGGTGCTCGTTGCTGTTCATACGGTGCTCTTATGTTGCTCGTTTGTGTTCATGTCTTCTGTTTGTGTGAGGTTCAATCGGTCTTCAATGTGCTTTTCTCCTGCTTGAATGCTTGTTGATAAACCATTCCAGTGAACTTTCATTCAACCAGTTGTCAGGCAGCATCCCTGACAGCTTCAGTCGCTTTTCCATGCTACAATCCTTGTGAGCCACAATGAACTGATCACCCTGAGGGTTACTTGTCGGCTTCAGCTTCTTCAGTCGTGCGATCTGGCACACTTTGTTTCACCTAGTGCAACATTCTCCCCTTTAGAAGTTTTTATTTCTTGTCTTAAGTCAGTCAGCTTTATCTGTTTGATCAGTGCAACATGGACGCATTCACACACTTGTTCCACGCACATGGACATATTCAACGTGACAATTGTCAAGCAATTCTTCTCTTCCATCATCCTTTTCATCCTCTAATTTGCTACTTGTCTTTCCTCCAGCTTCATCGCTTTGTCGCCAACCTCTCATCTCATTATTTATCCCCCAGTTTCCTTTTCTCAGTTCAACAAAAAGTTAAACGCGTGTGCCATCCCTGGTTCGTTTCACATTCCCAGAATTCTCAACAACAATATGATCAGTGGTTCAATACCTGCGACCATCAGCACCTTAACAAGACTGCTTGCATTGTATGACTTTCTCCGCACCTCTTCTTGCCAAGTAACTCTTTCCAATTATCACCTCTCCTCTCTCTCTTTTTAGTCACTACTTACTTCAATTTGTTCCTATGGAAGTCCAATTGTCTTGTGCCCTCACCCTCACACTCCGTCCCTCCTATGTTCGCCATCTCTGCCGTTTAGTTTCCTGACTTCTTTGTTTTCGGCTCCTCTTGCTTCGATGCCTGCTTTATTTGTTTCTCGTCCTCTTCATATTCTCATATTCCTGTTTTATTCCATGTTGATTCTCTGGTGAGCGTTGCATCCATCAATGGGTAACTTTACTCACCAACCAATCGGGTTCTCTCCTGCTTTTTATCTGTACTACTGCATGCCGACCACTGTCATAAAAACAGGCGTCTCTATAATAACAGGCTCTCTGGCTCAATCCCTTCTGCATTCGGCTCTCTTAAAAACATTTCCATCGTGTATGTATTCTTTATTTGGTTAAAAGGCCCCAAAGCTTCTCTTGGACTCGTCCTTTTCTTAGTCAACTCTCTCCGTCATAGCCAGCTTGGCACCATGCTGCTCCCTCTTTCATCATGCTAGTACTGATAGCAATTAAATGCATTTGTTGCAACACGTGCATTGTCGCACAAGCTAGAATTCTGAGATCCGATGCTTGTGTCTTTTGTTCTATGCATGGGTTAACCGAGTGAAGGTACTGGAAAAGTTGCATCTTTGGTTACAGCCTGGTCTTACCTGGTAAGGGAGCAGTTGAGGTAAACACCTTTGTCCACCTCCTTCGATCTCCTTTGTCCAATTTCTTAGCCCATGGTGACAGAGGTTTCGCCACACCAAGTCTCCAGTGTTGAGTGCCCTACCCGGATATACGGCCGTTCTCTTCCCTTTCCTTCTCTCCTCCACGTTCACTGCAGCTTGATACCACAGCTGTCCTACTCAATCTCCCCCATATGTCTCTCATTCCCTGCTCCCCTCTCCTTCCATTTGTATGCCTTCTCTGTTTGCTCCTCTTGTGTGTCCTCTACTTTTTCTTGCTATCTTCTTCCCGTTTTTGTTTTTTGTTTTTGTTTTTCTTTTTTTTCTTTCTTTTTTTTTTCTTTCCATGTGTATCCATTCCAGTCTCATGTCTCTCTCGTATTCGTCTCCCCTCCGTATCCTGCATTTAAACACACATTGTACATGAAAAAATGACCGTTTCCCATATTTCTCTTACCAACTTAACCCTTCAGTAATCCGTTTGCCAACATTTTAAAGGAGACGCCCATCGTGCTGCTGACTGGATAGGTGGCCAAAACGAAAAAAACACAACAACCAACCTGGGTTTTCATATCTCTCCATTCTTTCATCGATCCTCCTGTGCCTTTCTTGTCTTCACCAACCCAGGAACTTTTCCAATAATCAGCTCAATGGCTCACTCCTTGAAGCAATCGGGTCCTTCACTGGCATAAAAGAGCTGTAAGGTCTCCCTATTTTTCTCTATGGCTGCCCTTTTCTTACCCTATCCTACCAATGCTCTCCCTCTGATCTGAATCCTCACATTTTACCATCACCAATACTATCTGCAAGCTCATGAACTTTCAAAAGAGCTGATGTGATGTAGGATATCAAGCATCTAATGGGGAGATTCAGGTTACCCCTGCTCTTACAGTGGATTAGGAATTGGGTGTTTTCATCCAAAGGGAGTTATTAGCTGAGGGTGTGAGTTATTCTGACCAACAAACAGGCGTGTGAAAATGATTGGTGGTGCGGATTTCCAGCCATTTCTTTTGGTGTTCATGGCAACGGACTACGAGCATTTGGTGTAAAAAAAAAAAAAAAAAAAAAAAAAAAAAAAACATTATCTGGATTGTCTGCTCCACCACATCCTCTTTTCTGTGTTCACATCTCTTGTCCTTCATTCAATCACTGTTTGTATTCCAAGCTTCTCCTGGTTTCACCTCCTACACTCCCAACCATTTATCAGAATTCCTGGTTGCTATCCCAGCAGCTTCAATTTCAGTGTTATCTTTTGCATGTTTCATCCTGTTTCAGAGATCTTTCGTCCAACCAATTCTCAGGCACCATACCTGCTAGTTTCAGTGATTTGACCATTCTAGAAAACTTGTGAGTGAGGATTGGACGGGCAGAGTGTAAGATCAATGTGTGTGTGATGGTTGGCGCGTTTAGAATGTACCAGATGCAACTGGAGCGCGCTAGATGCGTGCTTTGCATGTAATAGCTGCATCCATGAGTCCTTCCTTAACGTGCAATAATTTGAACAGTTTATGGTTGTTTTACTTGTTATTTGTTTCATTTGCTTCATCTCTTCTCATCTACGCACACCAACCGAATCATATTCTTTTGTCCAACTTCGTTTCACCCTCCAAACTAAATGCTCCTTTTTTCTAACTCTACCATCCCATCCTATTGCGGATTCCTTTGTCACCACAGGCGTCTAGACAACAATCGGTTCACTGACTCTATCCCTGCTGGCTTTTCATCCCTGATAGTCTTGACGACACTGTATGCCTGCCTGCCTCACACCTCACCTCATCCCTTACTCCATACATCCTTAGTTCTCTTCTTCTCGTTCTTGCTTCTTCCCTTGACAATTCTGTGCATTCTGTCCTGCGCCGCCTCCTCTGTTGTCATTCTGTCCTCTGTTCATCCTGGCTCTCCACATCCCCTCCTTCACTTTTAATTTCTCACTGATCCTTGAATTTGTCATCTTTATCGTTCTTCTCCCCACCCCACCTTTCACTCTCTTCGTCCTCCTTCCTTCGTCATTCTTCTTGTTCCCACTTCTTTCTCCATTGTCCCAATCTGTTGCCCACACCCACCTCCCTGCTGTCTCATTGTCTGTATGTCAACAAAAACCCTTGTTGGATCAGGCAAGAAAGTTCTCTTTCCACGCGTCGTGTCTCGTAACTCTGTCTATCTCCCTTTTGCTTGTCAGCACACATTCTGGGAGAGTCTGCATACCATGTCAGCTGCCCTTATGGTCATACGCAGTCTTATTCTTTGTGTAATCTGAGTTGGAAGTGTGCAATTGTTTTCCTTTCGGGTTGTGATTTATGCTCATCCCAGGTCTCTGAAGAAGAATGCCCTCAATGGTACAATTCCTGCAAGTATCGCCTTGTTCACCTTCTTAGAAAATCTGTAAGTCATGCTGTATTGATTTCATCTCTCGTCGTATCCCCACATTTCATTCACTAACTATTCTAGCGTATGCATGGAATCTCCTACTTCACAATGTTTATGCAAGTTCACCATCACTCCCTCCTCCCTCCTCTCCTCTCTCGTCTCATGGTTATGATTTCTCATGTTTCTGTTGAAAAACATATATTCACTCTGCAGTTAGATGTTGCCCTCTCTTTGATATTGGATTTTAGTTTTGAACCGCTTATCAGCTCTATCCATTTAAAACATTTCGGGACAATGCAATTTATCTTCATTCTTCAGTGTTGCCTCATTCCCCTCATTTCATTGCCTCTCTTGACGACTAATCTCTCCTCCGATTCCATCAATTCAATGTTATTCTTTCATCACCATTGATCTTTTATTGATACCATGTATCTGCGGTATGCTTAAGTGAGGCATCTCATTTCTCTTCCCCTCCTTTGTTTCCCTTGTCTCCTTCCATCTGCGTCATAAAGAAGGCCTTTTGTATCACTTCGTCTATCCCATCCACCCCCCTAGACCCTACATGGAAAGGGAAATGCCCATATTCCTTCCCTCGTACAGCTGTGTTACGTATTTCTCAACCAACATGGTCCGGTTTCTAATCTCATCATTTATTTTCTTGCTGTCTCTAACGACCTCAGATATCTTGGTGGGAACCAGTTCACTGGCTCGATTGCAGATGCATTTACTGCTCTCACAAACCTCAGAGAGCTGTAAGATCCTTTAGTGCTATTTTCCTACCTGTGCATTAATGTGCTTGCAAACCGACTTCCGGGTTGACTCGTAAGGTTACTTGCATGCCTAACTCCCTCCAACATTTCCACCCATTTTCCTCCTATTTTTGTGCTAGAATTCTTCCAATATACCCCTGTACATCCTGTTTCCATTCAGTTCATCATATTCGCTTGCATTTCTCACATTCTGCTAGCTAGCATGAGTAGTGTGCATGAGCTCACAAGAAATTTACTACAACTCTTGCATGAACCAAGGTGGGAAAAAGTATGAGCAAGGGCCGCGCCACAAACTGGCTGTGGTACACAAACTCGTGTGTTAGGTACTTTGAGAAGAAACGTTGGTCTTGTATTGTCATTTATTTCTCTACAAGTGCCTTGTCTCCTCCTTTGAGTATTCTCAACGTTCCCAAAGAATTTCCATGTAGCTGTGCAGTTCAATCTACCTGAGCTACAATCCCTTTCAACTACTTGCATGTTTATCTATCCCAGTGACCTCTCATCCAACCAGCTCTCAGGCATCATCCCCACTAGGTTCACTGCTCTCACGGAACTGCGAATCTTGTGAGTTACATTTGAATGAAAGGGCAAGGTTGATGAGTTAAACGTCACTGTGATTACATTGTGTAATGGCTCTGATCTAGCCATGCTATGTGTGTGCATTTTACGTTATATATATGTTTATCCCAGAAAAACTTAGTGAAGTTTCGGGCTGGTCTTACCTCTTTTCATTGCAGCCTACGCAGTCTAATTTACTCTGCTATGTCATCTGTTTTCGTAACTCTCCTTGTCCCCTCTTCATTTCCATACCTTTCAGTTCGAGCGATGTCCATTTCCTTCTTAACCTCGCACTGTGCCATATCTGTCCAAAAACAATGCACTGTCCACAATCCCGCATTTATTTCCACCCTCGTCTTCCCTTCCTTGTACCGTGTATCACTACTCCGTTACTCAGAAATTTGGCTGTCAATCAACTCACAGGCTCAATCCCTGCTGAAATTTTCTCACTTCCACGACTGGAAGATCTGTAAACGCTCCCCCCTCGTTGCTTTGAGTCTCTTCTCCTTGAATCCTTCTTATCCAATAATTTGTTTAGGAAGGTTGAACATGATAATACCCCTCAGTACTGTTGAGGCATGTAGGCGATGGTCATGGCTTGTGTGTAAATATTGGAATGCTATCCCAGTCACAACTATGTTGTGCCATCCGTATAACGGTATGCAAATTACTGCCCACCCATTATGGTACTCTGTGCACCCTCTCAATGTGTCTGCTGCATGTAGTGGGTCTATTTTTGAGTCTGTTCACCCTCTCCATGTATCTGCTGCATGTAATCCCAACATGCAAATCCAACATTCGGAGAAACACTTTATTACACCCCACGTGTGTTTCCACCATGTCTTTCCAGTATGGATTACTAACACGTGTTTCCAACTTGTGCTCCTACATGTATTTCCAACACGTGTCTCTCCAGGAGTCTCCATTACAACCAGCTCATCGGCTCTATCCCTAATGTTATAGCAGCAACGACTTTGACGTTCCTGTGAGGGATCTTCAACGCTATACTCGCATAACATACCCACTGTGAAGCACCGGGTGGGCTTCACAGTGAAGCCTTGCAGTGAGAGTTCTGGAGAAGAGAAAGACCTAGTGGATAAGTAAATGGCATCTTGATTCAAACCAGGCAAATGATGGGTGAGTGGCATAAATACTAGACTCTGCAATCATCCTACATTGAAGTCACACTTATGAATGTACACTGATTCTACCCCAGCCAGCCCTTTGCTGTTGGCTCTGCTCACTCGAAAATCATGTTCCAGGTCGTTCAACTGTACAAGCTATGAGGCCTTCAATATACAGGCTTACTAGCTGCTTTTTTTACATGCTCTTCCTTCTTGCGCGAGCTTTACTTTCTCCAGCTTAAATAAACTCGTATTCCCCCATTGTCTCCTTCACGACCCTCACTACAGGTCTCTAGGTTACAATAAGCTCACTGGCTCAATTCCTACTGCTGTTGGAACCCTTACAAGATTGTCAACCCTGTAAGGCATTTTAGTTGAAGTAACGTACACTGTTTCTTTATCCAACCCCACCATTCAACGTCTCCCTGTTTCCTCAATCATTCTCTCGATAGAATGTTTCAGCAACTTTCCTTCCATGTGAGCTCTACCATATCAGCTTACAGCTGGCTATCGATTCTATCCACTCACCATTCTACTTTGTAATATTGCTTCCCACCAGTGATCTTTCTTCCAACGAGCTACCAGGCGCCATTCCATCTAGCTTTTCAGCACTCACTCAACTGCAACACTTGTAAGATACAGCAGTGATGATTAGTCTTGGCGCTTGTGAAAAGCAAATACTTGTGAATGAGATACGTCATTTCATTCCCGTAGTTGCTGTGTTAGCCTGTGAAGCGAATCAAAGTTTTGCTCCCTGCACCTCTCTGGTGCTAATATTGTCTCTCTCTCATTCCTGGTCGTTTCCATTACTAAACTGCAGGAACCTCAACTACATTCAAATCACTGGGGCTATCCCTACCGGCATATTTTCACTGACACCTTTGAAAGAGCTGTATGGCTTTTTCATAGCTATCAGATGTGCTTTACTCATTTTCCTCGTCTCCCCTTCATTGCTCTACCTTCTCTCTTTTTTATTTATTTTTTATTTTGCTTGATCCTTCTCTCCTCCCCTTCTTCCCTGTGCCCTATTCCATGTGCAACTAATACTCAGTAAAGGATGCTATTTCATCCTCCTTGAATCCCTGTTTTATCCTTGCAACATAATACTCATTAACCATTGTGAATCCTCCTCCACACTGGCCTGTGTATTACTTTATGTGTTCTTAACGCATTTCCAAAAATAATTTCAGGTCTCTAAGGGGCAATCAGCTGAATGACTCGATCCTCTCAGCAATCAGCTCCCTTACAAACCTGGAAATTCTGTAAGTCCTAGTAGCATAGGACTTGATGCTTCAAAGAGACGAGTATAGTTTTGAGGATCCACTTGTGCATTCTCCTCCGAATAGAGAAAGTGATATTTTGCTCGAAAAAGAATTTTGGTGTCTTCTGTGTTACCCAATGTGACATTAACAATGCCATAACCAGTGACGCTTCTGCTTAGCCTACTTGCGAGCCAAGTTTTCTTGACCAACTTGCTGATGGGTACATGATGTTCAACCGAGCCAGCTGTGTTTGTGCTGGGCTTGGCTTGGGGTTCTGATGCCTTTTGGATCGTTCATGGGCAAGGCAAGAATTGTCCAGCTTAAAGGCCAGCCATCCTGGCCCGGCTTGTCCTTGTACTCAATCCTGCCCAATCTTCTGCTCAAACTTCAATCCAAGCCATCAATAACCATCTCTGCAGCATCGCATTAACTCAGCCATATTACATACAATTCTGTCATCTCAACTCACTAATGTTATCCATCAATCCAACTCTCCATCACTCCAATTATCCATCCGTCCCCCATTTCTCCCATTCATCTCCAGAGACCTTTCTCGCAACCAGTTCTCTGGGCCCATCCCTACATCCCTTGCCAATTTGAGGCAGCTGTTGAGACTGTAAGCACCAGCATTCCAACCTTGCATTCCCTACTGAATGCGGTATCATTCTTACGATCCATGTCATGCTGCTGCCGCTTGACCCTTTTGTTACCACTCTAGGTGTTGTTTCTGGTCTTGCTTACACTCGTACTGTTTCTAATGCTGCTGCTGCTGCTGCTGCTGCTGCTGCTAGTGCTGCTGCTGCTGCTGCTGCTGCTGCTGCTGCTGCTGCTGCTGCTGCTGCTGCTGCTGCTTCAGCTGCTGCTTCTAACACTGTTCTTTTGTGCTGCTTCTGTAGCTGCTGCTAATTCTTCAGCTGCTGCTGCCACCACCAGTTCCACCATCCATTCCCCTGTAGCAGCTGCTAATTCTGCTGTTTCATTTAATAATCAATCTCTCCATATTGTGTGCTAGCTAGTAGCTACCCCTTAGGGTTCACAACCGTACGGTCATCACCAGCGTAACTTGTAAAGCAGCATGATTACACCTACTCTGTTCTCATATACCTCACATTTAACAAAACAATCATTTGCCCCTATTGATAACAGGAAATTAGCCTTCAACAAGCTGTCAGGTTCCATCCCAGTGGAATTGAGTTCCTTAACCAATCTCGTGTACCTGTAAGCCCCCCTGAACCACCTAGCAGCCCTAGTATTCAGGTTCTTGTCCCCTTCCCCACTCGCACCTGACTCGTCGACCACTCTACCCTCGTGGTCACTCATTCCTTCCTTCTCCTTGACAATTTCTCTTATCTCACATCCCCGTTCATTACTTGTAGCACGTGCTCCCTGTGTACCCTCCACTTTCTGGGAAAAACACTTGTACTCCATTGCTGCTTCCTGTGCGCCATTCCCTCACTCCCTTCCCAGCCACCTTCTGGGGTCTATCCTAATGTGCCAGAGACTGACTCGGCCAACGTGCAATCAAAGCAAGGCCTGCTGCATTTGCTGCTTTTCTTAGCAACCAGTCTCTCATCGTGCAATCATTTTGCTCTCGGCATGGCTGGCAGGGATCTGAGGCTTAACGACCTTACTGGGTCCTTTCAAGCAAGCCTCTTCTCAATTACGAGTCTCCAGGAGCTGTAAGGCGAAACCCCATCCGTCCAAAATTTACATTCGTCAAAAACTCCACAGCTCTAACCAGGGCTTGCTGTCACCATGGCCTACTGTCACCATGGCTTGCTGCAACCATGGCGTGCGGTCACCATGGCTTGCTGTCACCATGGCTTGCTGTCACCATGGCTTGCTGTCACCACAGCTTACTTTCAACATGGCTATCCATGTGCCTATGCAGGTGGCTTGACAGGAACAAACTTACTGGATCGATTCCAACTGCAATTGGCAACCTTGCCAATTTCAGAAATTTGTGAGTGATTTTTTTTTTGCACAAGATAAGCATGTTATGCTGGATGAATCGTATCAAGGATCTATTAGGTGTGAAGACGGTAAGCGTATGTGATACGTTGAGGGGTTGTGAGCTGAGACATATATACACATGGGTTCATGTGTGGTAATAGTGTAAGGCTGCAGACATTCCTGGCTTGCAACCGCCGCATTAGCCAATAGATTCTCTCCATGTATATCATATACTGCTTACACTTGACTAGCACCATTTGTATTCGTACCCTCCCTATGTCTCTCACCACCTGCTGCTGTCACTTCTTGTCTAGTGACGTCTCATCTCCTCTGATCTCCTCTCCTTTCCTCTCCTCTTCTCCACTCTCCTCCACTATCCTTTCCTATCGACATCTCCTCTCTCCTCTACTCTCCTATCCTCCTTCCCTTGTCCACCTGAGCCTGCCACTTGATGAATAACATGCCCAAAGCATACACCCTTTTATGCACCATGCCTTCACCATACGTTCAGGTCTCTCGCCAACAACCTGTTTTTTGGACGCATACCTGACACAGTCACCTTGCTCACAAAACTCAAAACCTTGTAAGCAAACAACCTTATACTTTCACAAGCAAGGATATCTGACTGACATTCTTACTTATCCACATAACATTGATACACAGCCTCACACACATCCCCGTGTAGTAAGTCGATTTTTGAGTCGACTCAAAAATCAAGTTACTACATCCCCCACACATTGGAGCATGCTGCCGACCCACTGCAGAAAACACGGTGAAATGTCGCTTTTGGATCAAAGCCACAGGACTGTTTTATCTTGAAATGTCGCTTTGGGTGCACTGAACATTAGACACGGTGTCTCTGCCCCTGTCCTCATATTGCCGCCTTCGAATAAACTGAGACGACTTCAAATTTTCAGACCCTGTCATCTGCCCCTGAGAGCAGATTTTATATCGTTGCTCTCTTGTGCACCGATGTTTGTACGTCTTTTTTCCCACGAATTCTCTCCCCCTCCCCCTCACAGTGACCTCTCCAACAACTATTTCACTGGCGCCCTTGTGAAGCCTGCCAACGTGCTGGCTGTGCTCTCATTCAACTACCTCTCGGGCGTGCTGCTTCAACAACAGCCCGACGCGCTAGATGCTAACTGCTTCAAACTGCCTGATGGGGAAACCTCACCAGTGCAGCGCCCCCAGTCAGCATGCCGGGCGTTTTGCGGCATCGCCATTGGCTCTACCTCTGCTCGTTGCAGCGGTCATGGAGTGTGCTATCCCGACGGGCCCAACTTGGTGCCTACGTGCTCGTGCGATGCAGGGTTCTACACATTTCGAGGGACTTACTGTCTTGTCGATGGTAAACGAGGCTATGAATTGCTCAATTTGCTTGTGCAAAGGAGGCAGAACAGAGCTGCACACGCGCAGATTCACATGGCCACGCATGCACACAAGAGAGTTGCACATGCACAGAAGAGAGCTGCACATGCACACAAGAGAGCTGCACATGCACACAAGAGAGCTGCACATGCACACAAGTGAGCTGCACATGCACACAAGAGAGCTGCACATGCGTGACAGAAGGTGCATGTGAATCAGCGCTCATGTGATTGTGCGTCCATAGGTGTGGATGTGGGGGGGTGCGACTATCAGAGATATTGCCTGCAAACCCACGTGTGCTGTCATGTCATGTCATCCATTCACACCATCCCTCTAGCTGTCCAGCCTTCAATCTCTAACCTGGCCATATTTCCTCTCCTTTTGTGCTCTTGCCCATCCCCCCACCTTTCCTCCAGAAACGGTCATTGCTGCTCCGCTTGAAAAGGCAATTCTCCCGCCGTCAACTGTGTTGACTACAGGAACGAAGAAAGAAAAAAAAGGGACGTTCACTTCTGATCCGGTGCCCCTGTTTGTGTACGAGAAAGGGCGGGAAAACCCGGGGTGCGGGTTTGAGCTGGCCTTCAGTGTCAACTTCACCTTCACGCTCTCACCCAAGGGCAAAGCGGTTTCAAACGGCTTTGCCTTTGTCGTCTCGGCAAACAACACAGTGGGCAGCGATGCTGGGGTGGGGTATGGTGGGATGAACACCCGAAGCATGGCTATTGAGTTTGACGTACTTCAGACAAAGCCTCATTTAGACATGAAAGACCAGCACGTGGGGCTGAACATTCAGGGCCAGGACAAATCAATCGCCGCTGTGAAATCACCATTCATGCTGACCGACAAGAAGGCATACACAGCATGGGTGGACTATGTGCCAGGAGACCCTGGCACCATCCTTGTTTACCTGTCAAACACAACAGTAAAGCCGGCTAAGCCGCTGCTAGAAAGGCGGCTGTCGCTGTGTGCATTGCTGCAACCGGGGCCGCCGCAGGCAGAGCAGGTGGAGCAGCAGCGGCCGCGGGCGTTCTACTTTGGCTTCGTGGCGTCCACCACAGTAAAGCCGTTCATGATTCAAACCATACTTATCTCTGCCCTGCGCACAGGTGAGCAGCCCTCCTCACCTCTGCCCTGCTCACAGGTGAGCAGCCGGTAGCTCTCTCCCTCTAGATTGTGCAGAGAGATCGCATGGATGTACTGTATGGTCAGCTCTTCCCTGCACAGCGCACAGGTGGGTGCCATCTTCACATCTGCCCAGGGCACAGGTGGGAAGCTGGTAGCTCCCTCCTTTGATTGTGTAGAGAGATGTCTGCCCCGCATACAGGTGAGGAGCTGGCCCTTGATCAGAGAGATTCCATGTTTCCTAAGGAACCAGAACCCTTACGCTGCTCGTGCAATCGTCAGCTATGACCTGTGCTGTGCAGAGGCAACTGTTTGTTCTGTGCCACTAGTGATGTGCTGGGGAATGTACGCAATGCTTCGATGTCTCAGACCCTTAGGCTCCATCAGTTTACCTTGCTCCACACATTGTTATGAAAAACTGTACTCGTGTATTGCACCTTTCTGGACACTAGTCGTATCCTACCCCAGAACCTTAATTGATCTGTGTAATTTTCCCTTTCATGTTGCCTTTTTTTCTTGCTCCAGACGCTCCTCCTGCACGGGGAACTGTCAACATCAATCCAGGCAAGACATTGCACACCCGTTGTTAACACAGAATCTAGCATAATTTTTTCACCTGCCCATGGGCACTTCATGAACCAGGCCAGGGCAGGCCTGGGTAGGCCTGGGCAGGCCCATATCAAAGCGGCACAGAAAAGTTGTTGGCCCTCTGCCCAACAAAACCTGTTGGGATGCCCAGACTGGTTCAGGCCTGGCCTTCTCTACGGTCACATTCCTCGGCTAACTCATATTCATAACTCAGCGCAAGTAAATATTACTATGCAGGTAGATGGAACGAACTTGCTCTAGAAAAGCAGAGTTTTGGGCCCACCTAAAACCCGCCCAGATTGGCGCGGCCGCCGGCCTGGCCCATGCTCATGTTTCATTCCTTGAAGTTTCTCAAAAAGCATGTACTTTCTTTCTTTTGACTTCTCCTCACTATATTTAGACCCACAGGCTACACTCTACCTAGTGAGCTGCTTCATTCTCTTCTCACTCACACCTGCTCTAAGCATCTACACTTTCTCCGTCTTTCATGACGTCATGTCCTCTCCCACCCCTCTACTCACCACCTGCCTATACTTGCTACACTGCAGCGTACGGTTTAACCATAGCAGTGAACACGTTTGTGCCTGCACGGGCGAGCCCCTTCCCGCGCTATGTGAGTGCGGACTACCGAGTGTCGGCCGGGCAGAAGGACTCGTGGGTCTTCAGGGACCTCCACTCCTGGGACTCCGTGCCCTTCCTCGGCTGGCCCGTAAAGGACCAGGACGACTGCAGTGAGTGCTACGCCAATGGATTGCCTGGTAGACTTAAGTGGGCGAAGACGTGTTGTTACTAAGAGCAGGCCTGTCTATGCCATACCATATCTGTTCTTCTGTTTTGTTGTGAATGTTTCTTCCGGTGCTTCTGGTTCCCTGTTCCGGTGTTTTGTTGGCATCAACTCCAACTTCTTACCTGTTCACCGGCTTTTGGCATCTTTTTTCTTCCCAAATCCACTCCCACAGAAGCTACCAGATAAAGACTCACCTTGTGATTGTTCCATGCCCTCTCCCTCAGACGCATGCTGGGCGTTCGCAGTGGTGTCAAGCATAGAAGCAGCGTACGGCATTGCAACATATCTAGAGGCGCCGAAGCTGTCAGTGGACTCGCTCTTTACAGCCATGAACCTCACCTCCCAGGCAGACAGGTGCACTGCTGGAGGCTCCCCGACTGAAGCCTTTGAGAAGCTGCTGGCTCTGCCTAAAGGGGGACTCAACATTGAAGGCAATCTGGTATGTCACGAGCAATGAGGGTGAGAGAGTGTGGGAAGTTGTGAGGCGATGATCGTACTTGATGCATGTAAGGGAGTGCCGTTGTGTTGTGGGGTAAGATGAAGCCGAAAGATGGCTGATGATGCAAGTATGGAATGGAATGAATGAGATGACAATATCTTTGTGGCAACGTAGGTACGAGAAGCATTGACGTGATTACCTGTGTGCAAGAGTGAGATTGAGTACTGGAAGCTTACGAGTTCTGAGTTGTCTCAGAGGTTGCTATAATGTTTAAGTCAGTCAAACGATTTCTCGTTCTCTTATGGCAGTCAAACGAATTTTGTTCTCAGAGGTTGCTATAATTTTCAAATCAGTCAAGCGAATTTTGCTCTTATATCTCTCCAGATGTCACTGAAAAACAATTTCTGGGGTCTACCGGAACACAGACCTGCCCTTACTTTCGCGTTCTTGGCTCTTCTGATGTTGAACTTGTAAATATCACACTGTAAACTCGCATGCTAAGAGTGCCATCAATATTTTACTGCGTGGCCCGTATTTGCCCCGTTTGGTTACTGCTCAACCTGTGTAGTCAAATGTGGTGTCGAGTGTAGACTATGTTTTAGCCTACTAGCCATTAACAGCATTACATTTGTTCTATTGATGATGCCATTTTATCCTCTCTATTGAGTATGCACTCCCATTACCAACTTCACATCATGTACTCGTTCGACTTTCAGAAAGTAACATACCCCGTTCAGGGATTTGAGCGCACTGCCTTTAAGGGGTATGTCGGGCTCATGCTGGCAGTGCAGCGGCAGCCAGTGGTGGTTCACATCGAAGCCTCTGCTGTATCGTTCACCAAATATGATGGGGTGAGTTCTGGCTTTGCATTTTCAGTAAGTGTGTTGAAAATCGTATAGAAATTGTTCGGAGTAGTTTGAGTGTTTTGTGCACGTACATTGTGTGTTGGGAATGTTCAGTGTGTGATTTGCAAATTAACATGCTCTAGACATGTTGCATGCAGTTTATTGTATTTGATGTGTTTTCTGGGTTCTTTATCTGCTGGTATCATTCACCTTTGTGAGGCTTGTACACCTCATGTACACATCATTTTCTACATTACACTTTTTTTGTTTGCCCTTGTGTCTCCAGACCTTCAAGTACCAGGACCCTGGCTGCTATACCGGCAACCTTAACCACGTTGTACTCGTTGTTGGCTACTTCGTTTTGAGAAATGATGGGAGTGAGAACCGCATTGCACCCCCATTTTGGATCGTCCGCAACTCGTGGGGCGAGGAGTGGGGAGACAGGGGCCACATGCGAATGGACATTCAGGGAGGGGATGGCGTGTGTGGCATCAACGTGCTGCCTGGCATCTACCCCATTGTCAAGAGTAATGCATCTATCCCCATTAACATGAGTGAATAAATAGAACCAGACCCATGGTACGGTTATCAGGGCAAATCACATTGTCAAGAGTAACATGCTACCTCATAGCCAATATTGGCTCATCTCACCCATGCTCAACAACTGGCCATTAAGCTAACCCATAATCAGCAGTTAGGCGTCTATCCCATTGTCAAGAGGGAGGTGTCTATGACACCAAGTTAGATTTTCAACTTCTATTTCTGCCTTCTAATGCTTCCTGTTTCCTTGTTACCTGTGCTGTCTAATGTCCGATTTTATTTCCCATGTTTCCCACGTTTCCCTTTTGTTTCTTCCAGTTCCGGGGGACCCGTGTGGCTTGAAGAGCTACAAAGGCGATGGAGATCTGCAGCCCAGCATGAACCCGTGCGGTCGCTTCACCTGCAAGCCCATCACCAAGACCAACAGTAACACATGCACCTGCTCACTTCCGGCTCAGACCAAGCAGCCCTTTGTTGAGGCTGTGAATGGCTATGGAAACACCTGTGCTTATGGTGAGTCAAGTCACGTTTGAATAGTGTTTTCCTGTATTGTGCTGTGAAAAGAAACCTTGAAATTATGTGTAAGCTGCCCCGACCTTTGTTAGCAGCCTTTTGTAATCCAGAGAGAAGGTCTTAGAGCAATACCAGACATGGTTGATTGTAACAGTGGTTTGGTTTGAAGAGAACCGGTTCGCTTCAAACTGAACCATGGTTTCTATCAACATCAAACTTGGTTTCAAACTGAAACTGGTGACTGTCAACATCAAACTGAACCAAAGAGGGTTCTTATTGAACCTGCCTAACCAGTTTGAGTCCACTGGGACCAACTTTGGGCCCATTTTAGCAAGGTTTGAAAGGAAACCCTCATTTCCTGTTGCTATTTATCCAAATGAAGAACTCAATGCCTCCACCCATCGTCTCCCACCTCTCCCTCTTGCGTCCTCCACTTTTTTCATCAGTGGACGTGTGTGGGTCGTACTTCAAGAACCCTTGCACCGTCGGCACATGCATCAATAATGGCAAGGGCGCCTACTCCTGCATCTGCCCTCCCAACTATGTGAACAGCACAACCATCGACAAGTTCCCCACCTGCGACCCAGGTGCTGCTGCACCCACCAACACCACCTTCATCTGCATCTCCTTTTCTCCAACAACTCCATCCCCATTTTCCTACTCTGAGAACAGTACTCTAAGTTGGAATAAATCGATCTTGCTGCTACTATCATGCTGCAATGCAGCTTACTATCACCAGTTGAAGGCTTGTGAGGCACTTGGAGAAAAAGCCACATGGGCAGAGCACTGGTGCAGGTACGTGTATGAAGAAGCGTTTTGAGAAAGAGTTACTTTTGAGAATTCTTCATACACGAGGCCACATAGGCAGAGCACTGGTGCAGGTAGCCACATACGTCCCTTTCTCCTTCCCACTTTCGGCCAGGCTCCTTCCCTGAAGTACACTCTACTCAACTAATCTCACCCTAACTCCTTCATGTTCCCACCTCCCCTCTCTCCAACACCCCTTGTCTCCTCCAGCCAACACCACAGCCACCAACATGACTGTGATCGGTGACAACTGGTTCTGCTCAGACGTGTATCCCCTCGCAGGACTCTTGTATGCGCAGTTCATTCAGCAGAACCCGGTGAGAAGAGATTGTAAGGGTGGCACTAGTGTCGATCAGAATGTGTCTGTTACTGTTACCTGGGTTAACCCAAGAGGCTCTTCACTACTCACCTCCAGGCCCTCTCCTGCTATATGTCTACTCTGCGCAACATGGTGGGAAGATCCTGTCTGTTACATGGGAAGGGTAGGAGGAGTTGAGAGGGGAAGGCATAGGAGAAAATCTTGGCTCCATTGGTACACACATAGGAAGGGAAGGGGAAATGCACATGGGTAGAAGGATCTACTATGCTGATTAGCCTTCTTTTCTGGCCAAATGGCACAGGCAGCATACATACGATGGGCTGGGAGGGATGGAACTAGAGTCAGCCTGCGGAACTAGCCACTATGCGCATGCTTTATTCCCTTCCCTCTACGTCTGTGCTTCTGAAATCTCTGAACACCCCCGATGCCTATACTTGATCACGCAGGCACTTGTGTGCACCAATGCCTTGCCTAGAGGGACAGTGATTCAGCTCATTGATACTCCTGCCATCCCCTGCACTGCCTACTTCTACAGTCTCAGTGTGAGCTCTGGTGCCCCTGACTGACGTTTCATGAACCCAATGTCAACCTCTGTTTAATCCTCACATCATCCTCCCTGTTTCAGGTTCAGTGCATCAAATTCGCATTGCACGCACAAAGCCTTCACAGAACATCTTTCTGCCTATTCATCATCAAAACGCGCAAACTCCAGATTCCTTATGAGCAGGCTTTAACTCATCTCTCGCCCCCTTCCATCCTCCCTTAACGTTGCAGGGTGACACATGTGTCTCCATCGCGGATTCTGTTCGCCTCACAAGAGACGATCTTATGGACCTCAACCCCGGCCTTGACTGCACGCAAACCATCAAGCCTGGCCGCTCTATCTGTGTGGAGCGCAACGAGACTTACGCCTACAGCGTCCCTGAGTGTGTGAAATATGCCACGCTCACAGCGCAGGACACGTGTGAGCGGCTGCTGCAGGGGTTGGGATTGCAGAACAATCCATCCAACTGGGCTGAGCTGTACCGCAACAATCCCGGTCTTGTCTGTGCCAGCACCATTCCTGGCTCTTCCTTAGCTGTTGGCAGCAATGCTGGTGTGCAGGTGAGGGGTGGAAGGGGGGAAAAATAAAGGATGCTCTGTTCGCTAACAAGCAAGCAATGTGGATGGGAGATTGGATGTTGAGTAAGCAGACATGAAAATGCGGGGGTTGGAGTTGTGAAGCCATGAGTAAACACCTACTTTTTTATCTTTACATTCATCAAGTCCTCATTCCCTCTGCCATCATTCTACACTGTGCCCATGTCTCACTCCTTCCATCTACCTTGTCCTTCCCTGTTTAGCTTCCACCCCCCTATCACCTTTGTACTCTCTGCCCGTCTTGCACTCCCAGGTGTGCCTGAAAGCGGAATACTGGTCATTTCAACTCGGCAGATGCACCAAGGGCCGTCCCAAGAATGTGTCGCCATCGCTGACTTGTTCCGGTGCTTACAGCTACTATGATGGCACAATGAGCCAAGCAGCTACAGATTTTTCTGTCTACAATGGCAAAGCCTGTGCCGGGAAGGTTGGATCAAAGTTCATATGTGTGCCACGCTAGATAAGTGTGTTGTGCTATTTTCTCAATGTATGTCAGTTCGTGCCATGGTGTGATCAAGGCCTACGGTAGCAATCCTAGTATTTATCCGGCAACTTTTTGCTGCTGGGTCTGACTTATCGATGTTATTTCGCACGCTTTCAAATGATTCGTGTACCTACTCTGATAAAGCAAACTGTAATCACTTGGATAGTAGACATCACCATGAATAGAAACCCCCAAGTCCATAATATGGGGAGGGGGCTTGTATCACGCACGTCCAATTATCAGAACCCCCAAGAAACGCAGACGGGATTCAATTGAAAAACTATATCTCGAGGCGTGTCTTTTCTGTCGGAGCGAACAGAAAACGTCGCGCGAAAGTCACATCGCTTTGTGGAATGATTTCACTACAAGTACAATCCGCTTACTCCGTTTTTCAAACGGTAAAAACCGTTGTATAACTGGAAGTGTCAAAATGCTTTACATGTTGTTTAGGCTATAATGGGGTACACTTTACTGAGGACAACCCATTAGGGTTAAGGCTACTTGTACTCTTCATCCATTCTAGTCCATTATTCATGCCTCATGATTCTGACATGATTTCAGAGCACGTAGATCCCTAGGATTGGATTTTTTTTAGGGCCCACCGTTCGTTCTTACCTGCCCGTTTTTTCTGCCCTGCCCCTAGCAATCGCGACCCGGCCGCCCGCTAGAGCCGCCCTGTCCCATGCGTTCACACCTGCCCTGCTCCCCGCACTCCCCACAACCTGCCCGCGCGCTCTGTCGCCCGCGCCCCACGCGTCCTGCAGCCCGCACACGCCTCTGCTGCCCTCGTACGCTCTGCTGCCCGTGCCCCGTGCGCTCTGCATCACGCACTGCCCTGCCCGCGTTGCCCTGCAGCCCGCGTGCCCTGCAGCTCGCACGCCCTGCAGCCCGCGTCGCCCTCCTGCCCGCGCGCCCTGCAGCCCGCTTCGCCCTCCTGCCCGCGCGCCCTGCAGCCCGCGTCGCCTGCTGCCAACGCGCCCTGCCCGCGCTGCCTTGCAGCCCGCACACCTGCGCCGTCCATGCCCCGCGCGCCCAACCTTGCCCCGCGCGCCTTGCTGCCCCGCGCGCCCTGCAGCCTATGCGCCCCGCACACCCTGCTGCCCGCGCGCTGCCTTAGACGCCAGCGCACTGCCCTAGCTGCCCGCGCACTGCCCTAGCCACCATAGCAACCATGGTCGCAGCACCTCCCACTGCAACAGCTGCTGCCATCTCTGCTGCTGACTGCCACTGCTCGTCATGGCAACGCCGCCGGTCTTGGGGGTTGACACCGACGGACGCCCGTACAGGTTAGGCTTGTGGCTTACGTGACTGCGCGTGCATCTTTGTCGCTTCATTAGAGATGGCGTCTCCCTACTCGAGCACACGTCGGGGTCCCTTCTGGCCCCCACGACTCCCACTGAGCTTGGCGAGGACGTGCAGTGGCGGTTCCGGCCGGACAGCCTTGCCTACAGTCAGCAGACGAAGCGCGACGCTGTCGCACAACGTGCCATCCGAGCTCTCCTGCCGGTCGACCAGAGGAACCACTTTCGACACGTGACGTCGGCCCATCTATGTTCGACGCTGTTCGTAGACACTACTCCTCCCTCACTCCTGCCACCCGACCACTACAGTAGCGGCGTCCGTTGTTAGGGGAGGTGCAACCGCTGGTCGAGGAGGCGAGTGTAGGTACCTGTACGTCTGCTCCCGCAGGCGGTGCCACAAGTGGGCGCGGTGGTTCTGGGGGTGGTCAGCAGCGGCAACAGCATGAGTACTACATTGGAATCACATGAGAGGTCATGGGTGTTCATCGGAGGAGTCAGTATGCATTTGTCTTGACAAATTTGAATACCGTCATCACTCGGATATAAGACATATATGTCTTATCTCGTACACTAGGAAAAATGCTTGGGTTATCTTGTATCTGGGTGTCTTGAAAGTCTTATAAATGGACAAAGAACTGTTTAGAAGAAGCCCCCTCGTTATACAATTGCCCCTAACCCTCACACTGGCTTAAAGCCCAAGTACAGCATGGTTTTTTTCAAGTTCAAGATTCTTGAACTTGAATTCGTAAAAAACAGGGCTACCCTACACCTAGTCCGCGGTATTTTAACCAGGTGAACTTTGTTCTTTCAAACCCCCTTTGTTCGTTTCTGGGTAATGTTACTAGCACCCAGAGTCATCGAGGCTACGATTCTGCAGCCGAAAGCACTTCCGTCTAAGGAACTCACACTTAGTGCTCCAAGATAGACGGATTGACATTTGTCACACTCGGCATTCACTGAGTTTTTTCTGCTGTCATCTCGCGAAGGGAATGCTAGATTCTACCCTCGTAAAGTTTGAAACAACCCGACTAAATAAGTTTGATAAAGGAGAAGTACCCTCGCGTGGTTAAGATAGCGCCGATTAAAATACCGCGGACTAAGTGTATTTCTCTGTCAAAAATCGCGACCCTGGGACAACGCCGAGCGACACTCTCTCCTCATTGGCTTTTGAGCAGAGTCGCAAAAAAGAACCGAACGTCGCCCAGGTTGGTCCACTGTTTGGCTCTCACATATCTTGAACACCTAGTCGTACTCATGAACTGCCTACTCCCTCACCTAAGTAGACAGCCTGTGCGCCTTGCACTAGTTTTAGGAGCCGCGACATTTACAGCAACTCCCAAGGCACACATGCTGTCTTGCCAATAGCTGGGCAGCAGGCGCCTAGAGTCACCCACTATTTACATACGTTGTCGCGTTACTCACACGGAACGTGACAGTCAAACGAGTGCTTCACCATGCTACCCCACGTTTAGCGCGCGTATTCACGCACGCTCTCCCTCGCCACCCGCGCCCGCCCTCGCCACCCGCGCCCTCCCTCGCCACCCGCGCCCTCCCTCGTCACTCGCGCTTGCCCGGGATTCCGTGCTTCTGCTCGTCATCCGTTTCCCTTCGTCGCGCGCATTTCCGCCAGTCGCGCACGCGCCTTCGCGTCACGCTCGCTTCCCCTCGATGTGCCCTCTCCTCCCGCGCGTTTCCCCTTGATACCCGCTATCCTCCCACGCCCGTAACGCGCGCTTCCCTTCGGCAAACGCCCTGCTCCCCTCGTCACGCGCTCAATCATTCAGTCGCGATCTTCCGTAGATCAATAGCTGAAGCCGACGTCACGCGCATGCGTCGTTGCCCCAGTTGCTGCTGCCTGGCCCTCGCCTCCTGTCGTCGCCTCCGCCACCCCAATTGGATGGCGTTTGTCGTAAGTGCCAACCCCTACCCACGTCGCCGTCGACACCATCGTGTGTAGCATCTCCCTCATACGCCCTTGCTCCGTCCAGCCGCAGGGTTTAGCCTACTGATGTGATGGGCAGAAAGGGAGGGACAGAGGGGGATGACCAGCTGAGGGGGGGATGGTGTCACATTGAAAGCTTGATTGATGGGCGGTGGACAGGAAGGGAACGGGCTGGGGAGATGGGAAGGTCACAAGGATAAGGAAAAGGGGGAGAGGGGGAAGGACAAAGGGGGAGAGACAGAGGGGGGAGGAACAGGGGGGAGGGCAGAGGGGGAGAGACAGAAGGGGAAGGACAGAGGTGGATAGACAGAGGGCAAAGGGACGAGAGGGAGAGACAGAATGGGAAGGATGGAGGGGGAGGGAGGGGGAAGGGCAGAGAGTGAGAGCCAGAGGTGAGAGCGGGTTTACCGCCCAATCCATTGTCCTTTGCCTCATCTGTTTCTCCCCTCCCTCCTCCCAGCTTCCCCCCTCCCTCCTCCCAGCTTCCCCCCTCCCTCCTCCCATCTTCCCCACTCCCTCCTCCCAGCTTCCCCCCTCCCTCCTCCCAACTTCCCCCCTCCCTCCTCCCAGCTTCCCCCCTCCCTCCTCCCAGCTTCCCCCCTCCCTCCTCCCAGCTTCCCCCCTCCCTCCTCCCAGCTTCCCCCCTGCCTACTGCCTGCTTCACCCCTCCCTCCTCCCTGCTTCCCCCCTCCCTCCCCCTTGCTTCCCCCCTCCCTCCGCCCTGCTTCCCCCCTCCCTCCGCCCTGCTTCCCCCCATGTGCCTCTCCTCCCCCTCCCCATGTGCCTCTCCTCCCCCTCCCCATGTGCCTCTCCTCCCCCTCCCCATGTGCCTTTCCTCTTCATCCCACGCGCAACAAGGGGGCAGCGCAACAGAGTTGGGAACAAGCTCATTTTCTATTCACCCCCTCTTCCTGCCTCCACCTGACTCCTTGCAAGGCTATTTGGCGTTCATTCACATCCGTAAGGAGGAGGGAGGGCGCAGGTGCAACTAGGGGGCAGCTCAGCAGACTTTGGAATGAGCTCACGTTCCCCATGCCCTGTGCTCTCTTGACTTCCCTTCTTATTCCAGACCTATCTGGAGTGCATTCACATTAGCAAGGAGAAGGGTGGGCGCACGCGCATGTTTATGCTTACGGAAGCATGAGGACCATAACTCCATACAGATGGCGACAGCACTGGTTGCTAAAGGGGTTGGCATTAGCATAGATTGGCATTTCATAAGGCTAACTCTATCCTCACTTCCAACTGCCTAAATTGTCTATGAATACTATAATATGTGCATGCGGCCATTCAATGTGTCGCTATGCAGATTGTGACGATCGTAGATGCATCCTAGCATGACTAGGTTTAGGACAGAACGGGAAAGACCACTAAACCCACTCAAGCATGGCATATCAAAGACCACAGGTGCATCATGGGGAAGTAAACACAACCCATTCACTCATCCTGACCTGCCACCCATAGCTCCACTTCCTCCCCATCGTAACGGCCTTCTATCCACCACTGTCGCTCCACTCCCCCGCATCTCTTATCATTGCGTTTGCCACTTCAACCTCCTGATCCGATGGGGTTTCATCCACATCCCTCTCACAGTGGTATCCTGCAATTAGCGCCAATGAGATGGATGGTAAGCCAGATGTTTCGCTACGCCAACACCCTCGAAAACATTTTTGGGATGCTGGGAATTGGGCAATCACCTGGGCTCTCCTCTCTCGTGACCCGTAGGGGCGTGTGCCGCCCTTTTCTCCCCGTCAGTGCGCAGTATCCGCTTTAGTTGTGCGCGCGGTGGCCCAAGCCCTGTCACCTAGAGCGCTCGCTGCTCGTCGCCTTGAATGCGGGCTCTGCGTCGCCGGGAACGTGGGCTCCGCGTCACGGGGAACGCGGGCTCCGCGTCGACTGGAAGGCGGGCTCCGATTCGCCTGAAATGCGGGATCCGCGTCGCGAGAAATGCGGGCTCAGCGTCGCGAGGAATGCGGGCTCAGCGTCGCGAGGAATGCGGGCTCCACGTCGCACAAAACGCGAGCAGCTAAATGCGACGAGCGGGTGCTGCTCGGCGCTTGGTGAAAGAGCCCTATCACGTCCGATTTCTTCACCCTGGCTAGTAACAACGACTCCAATACACTACCGGTTTCTTGTTGTTCCTAGCTTCCCGTAGTCTCTAGTATGTCGTCACTTTTTTTTCTCGTAAGTGCGATCGCGCTTGCACGTTCCTACACTTTGCTGTTGCCAGCTCCTGCGATGGTCGGTAAGCTAGTAATCTGGGCACAGCATCGTCCCGAACACGATTCTGTTGTGGCGTTGAGTAGGTGGCGTTGATACCCAGCACGTGCGCTGCTCTGTTTTTCTACTTCCCGTTAGCATCGAGCTGATTCAGTGGTGAGGTGAGGAGACTTCGAGTGAGCCACACTTTCCATGCTCTAAGAGAGGGATGTGTGCGACACATTTGTCGCTTTGGGTTGGTGGGATTCGCAGGTTTGGTGAGTGCGAAATGTTCACTAGTTTGCGGGGGAGAGTTATTCTCGCCAAAGGCAGCCAACCGAAATTGGTTTCGCGGATCTCGCATACAGCCTATTTCAAATCCACATAACTTGATATTTTACCATACCGACCCCGGGCTTTAACTCGTACACACAAATAGGTGTCTTATAATGAGGCTAGCATGTTTGTAAGAGACACTCGGATAATAGACAACCCCTGTTTACTTTTCAACACTGTCTACTAGCGATGTCAGTACAGGTTTTATCAAGAGGAGGAACAAGACATTTGCTCAAGCAGTTGAGCAACCGTTTCCTAAAAGAGCATGGTGATGCCCTAGAATGCAGTTAAACAACTGCTTTGCTAATTTCCTTTTGCAGTTTGTGAAGACGTTGAGCAACCCGCTATCTAAGAAGCGTGGCAATTCCCCGTTGACAATTTATCCCGCCTGGCTGGTTGGCCAGTCCCGGCAAATTGCCATGCAGAGTTATAAAAGAACAAGCAGTACAGCTATCACAATCTAGCAAGAGCAAGCATGCAGGATTATACATATAGATCACGGTACAAGACTCAATCAGTAAGCAAGTGAGGCAGAGTAGGCACAAGATCTAGAACAGTGTAGAACCGAGGATGTGGGGGAGGTTGGCCTTGGCGTCAGGCCCTACGATATCAGGAATTTTTCCCTGAAATTCCTGATTTTCAGGGATTTTTTGGTACCTACACTGATTTTTCAGTGTTGAGAATTTTGTGACACTGATTTTTGGGCCTTTATTTCATAGTTGACACTGATTTTTCAGTCTTTTATCGAAGTGTACACTGAATGCACATTCCGAATCCTTCCTGTCAACCAACATTTTTAGGTATTTAACGTACGAATACGTAAGAGATTGACGGTTTAGAGGATCAACTGTCTCAGTGGTTAGTGATTTTCTACTGACAGGTGAGGACCCGGTTCGAATCCCTCAGCTGACATGATTCGTCAAGCCTTTCCTAGTACACATGGTTTTCATTTGCTTGAAACTTCAGGCTTTGATTTTTAGGAACCCTGAAAATTCAGGGTTTTTTTTTTAGGAACACTGAAAATCAGGGTTTTGTTCACAGGGACCCTGATGCATCAACGTCCCTTAAAGTGAATCTGAGGGCCTGCTTGGCGTCCTAGGGTGGGGGAGAGGGGAAGGGTGGGGATGCGGGAAGAGAGGAGGGGGGAAATGGGGAGACATGTAGGAGAGGAAAAGGAGGGGGGAAAGTGGGGCAAGGGGGAAAAAGCAGGAGAAACGCGAAGAGGGGGGAAAAGGGGCACATTAAACAGGCAGAGTAGGGAAATGGGGGAAGAGGAGGGAGATATGGGGGAGGGGAAGGGGGGGGAAGGGGGGGGAAGGGGGGGAATGGGGGAGGGGAAGTGTGCAGGAGAGAACGGAAGGTAAGCAAAGAGAGCGGGGGAGAAGGTGGGGCAAAGGATATTGGGAAATAAGTGCACACCATAACTGCCTGCTTCACCCTCCCCCCTGCACTCAGTACAACACCATTCTCCACCACTCTCCACCCATCTTCCTGCACTCACCACTACTGCCTCCTTCACCCCTTGCCCATGTGCCAGGCCTGCAGCAACACTCGGGGCCATGCTGCACCCGGTGCCATGCGTGTTGGTCGTGGGGAGCCGGGTCGACGATAGCTCATGGAAGGTGATCCTGCCAACGAAGAGAGGAGTTAGGTGGAGGAGAGGGGAGCGGGGAGAGGGGGGGAAAGGGGGGTGGAGGAGGCAGGAGGGGAGAGAAGATGAAGCTCCTGGTGCCACATGTGTTGGTCGTGGCACGGCGGGGCGACGTCAGCTCATCAAAGGTTGTGCCAAAGATAGGGGTTGGGGGTGGATGAAGGGGGGATAAGGTTAAGGGAAAGAGAGGGTGGGGTGCAGGGAGAGTGGGAGAAGATGAAGAACCCAACAACTAAATGGCTACCCCTTTTGAGATATCTCAGGGTTCAGGGAGGCTATATACCTTCTTTTAGGCATCTCAGTGTTCTGCAGCGGGTACAGTAACACGTTGTGGAAAAGCCTTCTTTTTGTGATCAAAATAAGAGAGAGGCGTGACAGAGAGAAGGGAAGGCCAGTAGGGCCGTGGTGGGGGCATGCGGGGGCCGGGAGGGGAGGACAGAGGAGGGAAGGAGAACTGTATCAGAAGACCGTCAATTGGCTATGGTAGTAAAGTAGAGTTAGGGGGGCATGATGGGGCACGAAAACGAGGAGGTAAAGCAAGGTGAGGGACAGGGGACTGAAGGATAATCTGAGGTATAGTTTAGTGTGCTAACAGGATGAGCGAGGGAACCACGATGGAAAGAGGGGGGTTTGGGTGGACAGGGGGAAAGAGGAGAGTGAGAGGCAGGGGGTGCTTAGAGAGAGCGAAGGGCTGGACTGTAACTTTTTCCGGCTGATAGATGTAAGTTCCTGCTTTTGATGCTCCATTCCAAACCCTGACTTACCATCATACAACACGTCTGTTGCTGTTTCCCCCTCCAGATGGCCGCCCTTTACTAGCACCAACCTATAATCACCAACAAAAAGCAGAGTGACAGACAAACGAACATTCACATTCACATTCATGCAGGGCAGAGGCCGAGGCAGAGGCAAACGCACATTCACAGGCATAGCACATTGACATGAAAACAGTGGGGGAGGGATATGCATACATGGTTAGGGGACGGAAGTATGAACGCAGCTAACAACCCATAGGCTGCTGGCAACTCTGCAAAACGAGTTCTGGCAGCTTTTTGCAATGTTGGCTTGGCGGCGCGGCAGAATGTTGACAAGCAGAACTCTTTCTGGCACGATGTTGGCGCGGCGCGGGCGGGCAAACCTTTTTAGCCAAGAGACCTCGAATCTCTCTGTTTGCGAATCACCACAGAGCAGAGATCTTCTTCCCGCAGAGCAGAGACCTCGGATATCCTCTCAGGCATCTTTCTCCAGCAGAGAGATGCCTTCTAATCTTGTGCACATTCAAAGCTCTCTTCCACGCACACATAATCTCTCTCCCTATCACCTGGCACCGAGAGCGTGGATCTCCTTGGCTGCTCGCCTCATGTCCTCAGTTGTTCGGATGGACCATGGCGGTTGCAGCAGCAGGGCCTCAGCCTCTCGCAGGTTGGGCGTGACAACAGTGGCCAGGGGAATTTGGCGAGAGCTGCGGGTTAGAGGATTGGGGAGAAGATGAAACACAAACAGATTGCACAAGAAAAAATCAGCACAGCCGCAGCAGAGGCAGCAGAAGCAGCAGCAGGGCCTCAGCCTCTCCAAGGTTGAGTGTGACAACAGCGGCCAGGGGGATGAGGCGAGAGCTGCGGTTTAGAGGAGGCAGAGAGATGGAAAGTGCGAGATGAGAAGATACTGAGCAAGTGGGAATGAAGAAAGCTGCAGCAGAGCAAACAGCAGAAGGGCCTCAGCCTCTCAAAAATTGGGCGTGACAACAGCGGCCAGGGGGATGAGGCAAGAGCTGCGGTTTTGGGGAGGGAAAGAGATAATAATTATGACACAGCACCAGAATGGGCACGCCCAGCTGCAATGGCTCAAGAGATATTCAGCACAACCACAACAGCAGCAGCACCAGCAGCATCAGCAGCACCAGCAGCAATGCTTCCGCGTCCCTTAGGTTGAACAGTTTACATTGACATGGAGAGGGAAGTGGGTCAAACAACATATATTATTACTCAAACACACTCAGAACTTGGTATGGACACCAAACCCAAGACGCCACACCAACAAACTAGTTATTCATCACACTCAGAACTAGTTATTCATCACACTCAGAACTAGTTATTCATCACACTCAGAACTAGTTATTCATCACACTCAGAACTAGTTATTCATCACACTCAGAACTAGTTGTTCATCACACTCAGAGTCCAGTTACTTCGTACACAAGCAACCAAAACTCACACTCACAGATTCATAACCCCACCCTGCATCACCACTTCGCACCGAATCAGCTCCATGGCTTGGTTGTCTGCTAGGGAGTCTCCACTGGATGCCACCAGAACCAAGGTTGAAAAATACGGTGATCGTAATTTACGGTCCGTAATTTACGGTTGTAAATTACGGTGCTTTTTGCAAAAAAAAACGGCCGTAATTTTGTTGGAGTTTTTGTTGCAATTTTTTTTTCCAGAAACTTCTAGGCAGCTTACATTGATGACCAGGAAGGCTACAAGAGACTACACGACAGAGAAACAAGCCTGTAAACAATGGACCACTACACTATCATGCATTGCTAAGCCTTTGTAGCTAAAACTACACCAAATCCCTCCCCCTCCTCCTCTCTCTACTTACCCCCCCTCCTCCTCCTCCTCCTCCTCCTCCTCCTCCTCCTCCTCCTCCTCCTCCTCCTCCTCCTCCTCCTCCTCCTCCTCCCCACTCTCACCATCACTGAGGTCCCAGGGCTGGACACCCTTAGCATGCTTGGAGGGTGCTTCCTCCTGCCCACTGCTTTCTGCCTCCTCATCCTCCTCCTCCTCTGCACGCTTTCCTTTCGCCTTCCGCATGCATGCACTTTTCCCCTTCTCCTTCCTCTTCCTCTTGGAGCACTCACCCGCCCGCTTCTTCTTCTTCTTACCGATGCTCCCAAATTCGTTCCAGTCGATGGTGCAGTCCACCTCGGCTCCCTCCTCTTCAGCCACCCCTCCCTCTTCTTCCACTGCTGCGGGGGGGACGGCACTGCCCTCCTTGAGGGTTCCGTTGGTAAGGTCGGCATACAACTTAGCACGGGCCTCAGATTTGCAATCGTATGCATCGCGGGCCCTCCTGGTGAAGGCCACGAAGGTGACATCCGTCATCTTCTTCACGGAGATGTGGTTGCGGTCCCGTCTCTGCACACGTGCAAGGTTGGACCAGAACCGCTCCACCTCGGATGAGGTGACCGGCTGTGATAGGGTAAACACAGCCAGCTCCTGAAGCGATTGTACTTCCCCACCAAAAATCCCCCACCACTCCGCATCCGTCATGCACCCCCCCTCCACCAGGTTCCTGGCTGCCCATCGAGCGTCGTCCGATCCAAGGCGGCCCTCACCCTTGTGATACTGCGCGAGCTGTGCAAACAGCTTGATGCGCTCAGCCACATCCCCCCCACGGGCCTGAATCACTTCTTCGGTCCCTTTCCTTATCTCTGGATCGTTTCTCACCTCCCCCGCGTATTGGTTGCGGGGATTGAGGAGCCATCCAATGGCATGCAGGGCATTATGGAGCTGGCCATCCCATCTCTTCGCAAGGACGGTCTTGATGGTAGCTAGGAATGTGTTCTTGTCCTTAGCCGGCAGCAGGCTCGTCTTCTTGACGAAAACAGAGGCTGCTCACGGTGAAGAGGGAGTAAAATTGGGGTTAGTCCAAAGAGTGGCAAGCGTGTGTATGATGGAACATGGATCACAGATTCGGTGCGGTTCGAGGTGATGAAAAAAAAAACAGAATTGGTTATGGCACTTACCAGCAGCCTCGGCAGCTACCCTCGTTTTGATTGTGACATCAATCATGAGGCCATAGACCTGGCCCATGATTTGTGCCCGCGTGTCGACAACCCGCAGCACTTCATAAACCGGCGTGAGGAGGTTGAGAACCGCCGTAGCACACTCCCAAAACACGTCATCCAGTAGAAGCCTCCGCACCTCCTGCCCCTCAGGCTATCGCGCCACCGGCACCACTTCCCATTCCTCGCTGATGACCATGGCACGGAGAGCTTTCTTCACCTCCAGGAATCAGCGCAGCATGATGACTTGGGTTCCGAAACGCTTCGCACCCGGCCGCACCAAGGCAAGCTTGGTGGAAAAGTCCGCGGAAAAGCACGACGGTGGAGGCGCTCCCCTTGATCATCATGACGACCCGGTGAACTTGCTCCAAAACGCGCTTGACAGCCGTAATGTTGCCTTGGTCGTGAAGCATGAGGTCCAAGCAGTGGGCCGCGCAGTTGGTGAAAAAAACCTGGGGAAAGTCGACCTCAAGCTTCTTAGCCGCGGCTCGGTTGTTTGAGGTGTTGTTTATTACGACCTGGACCACGAGGTTCTTCCCCACACTGAGGATCGCGGATTCGATGAGATCAGCGAGGTAGTCCTCTGTTTTCTTGGCGGTTTTTGAGTCCACGATGTCGACAATCACGGGCACGGTGTTGTTGTGGGCGATGACGCACACCATCCCGCAGGACTTGAGGCACGTCCACCCGTCCACCGAGAGACTGCACCCGGACGTCTTCCATGACTCCTTAATCGGCCGCACAAGGTCCTCGGAGTCGGCCCGTAGCCTTTCGAGGAGCGGGCCGGACACCTTGTAAGGGGTGGGGAGTGTGTACGGCTTAGCGAAGGCGACGGCCGCGTCAACGAAGGCTTGCAGCGCCTTCGACTTGGATACATTGAAGGCGAGGTCATTCTCCGCCACAATTGCCGCCCACAGGTAATTTATCCGCGAGCGCGCCACGGTATCCGCCATATCTCGAATGTCGCGCTGCCTAGAACGCCTTGCGGGCTGCATCTCGACCGAAGTGGAGGTAGAAGCACGGTTGGAACTAGAAGACCGTTCCCTCTCGGCGGCTTCACGAAGCTGCTTTGCAAACTCGGACGGGCATGGAGTCACATTCTTCTCTCGTAAACGAGGAGTCCCGTAGATGTGTTCTCTAATACGGGTCGCATTTGGGGTCACGGTAGCAGGGCAGTAGCTGCATGTTACAGTGACTGTGCCTTCTGGCCAAGTTACCTTCGACACATGCTGCCTCTGAAAACGGTCTAACCATGATGTCAAGTGGGGAAGAAAGACTAAGACTATGAAAAGAGCAAATGCCCTGTCGAGTGAGTTTCTGGAGCAGCAATTTGTACTTGCTTTGGCGAAGGGGAACATGCGTAAGGGATGGGATGGACGGGATGGAGATTGTACAATCGCCATTGGTTGGAGAGGTTTCGCAGCGCGAAATTGAATTGTGGCGCGCATGCGGGTGAAAATTACGAAAGGGGCGCGAATCGAACCACCGACCTCGCGAAACGGATACACATTTGATATCCGTTCGCCAAATGTACAATTAACCGCGTCGCGCAAATCTGTACATTTGCGATTCGATGAAATACCTCAACGACATTTCGAACGGGCAACAAGCCTGCAAAACGCTCGCCAATATACACAATTTCGCGCCTCGAGAAATTGCTGACATTCGCGACTCGGGGAAAAATAGCACACGTGTGCATTTGGCAACCCTGACACCATGGTCAGACCGTTTTCGATTGTGAAATGTTGAAATTCGCGAAGTGCAAACTCGGTATCAATATTTCTGTCGTAATTTACGACCGTATTTTTAAACTAACATGTTTTTACAACTTGTAACCGTTTTTTACCGTAAATTACGACCGTAAATAACGATTCCGTAAATTACGGTATAATTTCAAAAATTCGGTCGTATTTTTTAACCTTGACCAGAACTGGAAAACGGAGGGACTGGTGGGCTCGAACGGAAAACGGTGGGAGGGGGGAGAAAGAGAGAAAGCAGGGAGGGGAAAGTGGGGGGACGGGAGGGGCGAGGGATGAGGAGAAGAGGGGAAAAGATGGGGGGGGGGGGAAGGTGGGAAAGAGGGGAGAGCAGACGAGGGGAATGCGGAGCGGGAAGGGGAACAACAAATGCATGAAACCAGAGGGACAGGAGGAGGACTGAGCCAGGACGAGCAGCATCATAATGCCACAACGAGCATCATTGGAATGCCACGACGAGCACTGAGCCTACCACCAGAGGAACTGATGGGACAGGACGAATGCAGAGCATGGAGAGACGGACAGAGACGAGAGGGCGCTGACTTTTGAGTCGAATCAAAAGTCAACTGAGCCTACCACCACCAGAGGAGTTGATGGGACAGGACGAATGCAGAGCATGGAGAGACGGACAGAGACGAGACGACGAGGGTGTGTGGAGGAGGGGTGAGAGGCAGAGGAGACAGGGGGTGTTAGAAGGGAGACGCCAACCCCCATTTTCCAACACCCCCCCTTACCCTCCGCCCTCCCCCCTCCCGACTCCCGCCTCCCTTTCCTTCTCCTACCATCACATCGCAAACAGCAGCAGGCAGCAAAAATGCGGCGCCTCGAAATCCGATAGCCGTTGCGCTCACCTCCTTTTGCTTCTGCTTCCATAAAGTCACACACAGCAGTCACCACCGCTGCATTTGGCAGCATGCCCGTCTTGACCTGTCAAGCAGGGGAGCGGAGGGATGGGGGCGAGAGCCAAGATTTTACGAGGGTTTTGGTGTGGCTGGGGGCGAGCGGGGACGTGTGGCAAGAGGGGGGTTTTGGCAGAGACGCACAGCAGTCACCACCGCTGCATTTGGCAGCATGCCCAAGCAGAGGAGCGGAGGGATGGGGGCGAGATTGTGGGAGGGTTTTGGTGTGGATCGGGGTGGGGACGTGTGGGGAGAAGTAGGGGGTTTGGCAGACACACACAGCAGCTTCCACGTTAGCATGCGTTTAACAGCATGCAAGCGTGGGACTTGTGGAACATGGAGGGAAGAGGGGTTGTGAAAGAATGGGGGAAGCGGAGGAAAAGGGGGGTTGGGAAGGGGAGTGGAGGGAGAGGCAGCAACGGGAGAGCGAGAAGAGAAGGGGGAACGGAAATGGTACGGATACGGATGTAGAGGGTTGACAGCCCAGGGGGGTTTGACAACCGTACAGTGTGCTGCCGGAGATTGCGCATTGGCATAATAATAGACTCGCCATTCCCCTTCCCCCTCTCTCTCAACCTCTCCCCTCGCCCCGCCCCGCCCCCCCCCCCCTCACCCCCTCTTCCCCCCCTCCCCTCTCATCCCCCCGCCCCCCCCTCCCTCTCTCTTCCCCTCCTTACAGCGGCGACAGGAAGGTCGCTAAGCACGCTCCTTAATTGCGCCACCACCACATCTGCACCAACGGCGTGCGCGGACTGCACGCCACGTCATCCCAAAAATGGGTTGGGGTGTGCAGTAGGTTTGTGAAAGTTAACTTTCTGTGCGGGTGGATGGGAGTATGTTTCTAGTAGGTTTAGTTAGACTAGTAACTCTCACGTAGATTCTGCCAACTTTCGGAACTAGGGTGGGATGAGTTCGAAGTAACATCGCGGCAGGTTTTTTAGTTGGCCAATCCGAACCTCCCTAGCCTATCAGCCTTGTTTCGAAACTGTGCACCACAGCATGGTTTGAAAAATGTACAGTTGTTTCTGCTCTGTTTCATAATTATACGCAAAATAGTGTGATTGTCACAACTTCTGAGTTTTTTACGGATGATAAGGGTTCAATTAATCTCATCAAATATAATTATGTAAAGCATTCGATAAATTAGATTATAGTAATTACTAATGTCAATTTAATATATTTCGAGCTACTATAAGTCTAAGTTTAGTCAAGTATTTATTTTTAACTTGATATTTACATTTACAATTCGTGAACACCTAACATGTTGATGAAAGATCATGAGGGTTTAGTGCAATATATAGGTACATGCAGAGTGCGTAAGATGGAATGCGCGTCAACAATCTGAAATCGTACATCACGTCGCGATTCGTGCAACTTTGTGCAGGCCGCGACCAGGGACGTCGCTAGTAAAGAAGGTTGTCTTAGAATCAGACAGAAGTTCTGGCCTTAGTCTGACCATCAGACGGATTTTTTAGCACTGTCTAACCTTTCAAATGAAAGTGGTTTGTATTGTCTGTCGATTCAGACGATGTTTAGATACTAGTCTGTAGCTAACATTAACGTTACAAGTCAGCTAACTTACTGAGTCTCGCTATCAGATTCACTAGAACTAACAGAGCAAGAATCCTCGTCATCATCCTCTGATGCTGCGACTACTTGACGCTTCTTCCTCCTCCACGCGGGGATGAGTGCCCCCTCGGCGGCTACTTTTTTCTCTCTCCCTCGCCGCTGCCGCCTCTGCTTCACGCGCAGCTCTTGAGGCTGCGGCTGCTGCTGCTTTCGATGCTGCGACTGCTGCTGCTTGAGCCGCCTCTGTTGCACGCTTTGCTCGCTTCACAGAGCACCCCGCCTGTGCCATCACGCCCTCCTCCCGTGCCATACCGACATGATCCCCTACGGCTCCAGCTCGTAATCAAGCAATGACACCGTCATCAGCTCCCCGAGAGTTGCAATGCAAAGGTTGCTGCGAATCCAACTCTTGATAACGTTCCGCCGGCTAAACCCCCGCTCGCACTCAACTGTGCTAAGCGGGAGCACGGCCACTACCATCCACAGCCTCACGAGGTTCGGGTAGGCTGCGGTCCAGTCGTCGCTCGCGAGCATGTGCTTCAAGCTGTCGTGGAACGAGAGGTCCTCATGGTGGGTAGCGATGATGTTGGTGAAACTTCACAACTCCTTCTTAGCCTTGCCCCAGTGGATGCCTGTTGATCCAAATGATAGGGAGGGGGCAGCCGGACCGCCATGAGGGACGCCGCTGTTGAGATAGTAGTGAGAGTAAGGCGCCATAGCTAGGAGAACCCTAGCTAGGCAAGCGAGAATTGAAGCAAAGGAGAGGGATTCCACTAGCAGCAGCAAGGATACATATAGCAAACCCTAACAGGGTTGTACTTGCTATAGAGCACCCCACTACAGGCTAGTGAATATAACATTCAGACACACCCCCCTAGCCAAAGTGGGGTGTAATCAGCACATTAAGTAAGCTAGAGGCTAACACAGCGGGCAAGTGAGGAGGAGGAGGGACAGTGAGAGGAGAGGAAATAGGAGGCGGCGGCTGAAGCTGCAGACACACGGGCAACAGGAGTGGCGAGCACAATGGCTACCGGGACAGCGCCCCGGACTACAGGAGTAACTGGCTCCGCGGCTAAGACGAGCGGCAGGAGCTACGGACCCACAGGCGACTGGCGCAGCGACAAGCTCACTGGGCTACCGGGACAGCGCCCCGGACTACAGGTGCTGCGAACGACAAGACGGCAGTCTCCGCTCAACCTCCCGCAAACAGTCCCACACACCCCCCACACACCCAGTGCTTCACCCTAGCTCCACTCCCCCGTCACCCCCCAAGTACCACTTCAACGGTTCCACTCCCACATCCACCCCCCTCAGCGGCAGCTGCAGCAGTGGGAGACTGAAGAGGAGGAGGAGCAGGTGGAGGAAGTCACAGCCGACACCCCCATAGCCGCCACCCCCAAACCCTAATCCAGGAGAACGGGCTGTAGGAGGGGTGGGGCGCCAGTAGAAGCACAGGGGACAGTGGGGTCGAGATATTAGTGTACCAAAGACATGCCAGGTCTATATTAGGCTATATGAACCAAGCTACCATATTCTATTGTGAAGTCAATAACGTTTGCGACTTGCTAAACTATGGATAGTGTCCTGTGTACTAGGGCGATTGAGCCCTAAACAGGTCCGATGGCAAGGGAATAGTGTGAACTAAGAGAATAAGCGAAGAAATGGTGCTAACAAAAGCAACCAAACGACGAAACGGTGACATGTCTAACGTTGGGCTGTCCTTGCACGGTTTCAGGCGATCAGACGCACAAGCAAGCGTCACGTAATGCGTAGATGTGCGAATGAGCCCAAACCAGTTCCAATGGCAAGGGATTAGTGTGAAGGTACAGCATCTGTGAAGAAATGGTGCTAAAAAAAGCAACCAAACGACGAAAAGGTGACATGTCTAACGCTGGTCTGCTCTAGCACGGTTTCAGGCGATCAGACGCACAAGCAAGCGTCGCGTGCTGCGTAGATGTGCGAATGAGCCCAAACCAGTTCCAATGGCAAGGGATTAGTGTGAAGGTACAGCATCTGTGAAGAAATGGTGCTAAAAAAAGCAACCAAACGACGAAATGGTGACATGTCTAACGCTGGTCTGCTCTAGCACGGTTTCAGGCGACTAGACGCACAAGCAAGCGTCGCGTGCTGCGTAGATGTGCGAATGAGCCCAAACCAGTTCCAATGGCAAGGGATAAGTGTGAAGGTACAGGATCTGTGAAGAAATGGTGCTAAAAAAAGCAACCAAATGATGAAACAGTAACATGTTGCGCGCTGGGCTGTCCTTGCACGGTTTCAGGCGAACAGACGCACAAGCAAGCGTAACGTGCTGCGTAGATGTGAGAATGTGCCCAAACCAGTTCCAATGGAAAGGGATTAGTGTGAAGGTACAGCATCTGTGAAGAAATGGTGCTAAAAAAAGCAACCAAACGACGAAACGGTGACATGTTGCGCGCTGGGCTGTCCTTGCACGGTTTCAGGCGATCAGACGCACAAACAAGCGTCACGTGCTGCATAGATGTGTGCATGAGCCCAAACCAGTTGCAATGGCACGGGATTAGTGTTGAGGTACAGGATCTGTGAAGAAATGGTGCTAAAAAAAGCAACCAAACGACTAAACAGTGACGATGCAAAGCCATTTTGATTTTGCCAGGTGTAGGTTTCACATTAGACGATGTTCTCAACCATGGTTTGCTTCAAACAAGAGCAACCTCTTGGCATCTAGCATCAGATCCAGCAGAACGTTCCTATATTCAGATCAAGCATAAGGACCAGATTCATGGCAAGGATGGCATGGTTCCAAATGGTGCACAAGGCACGTGTTGCATGCAAGGGATTGTAGCTTCTAGGAAAGCATGTTGGCAGCTTTCAAGTACAGCACTCCATAGCTGGATGGCAGGTGTGATGCATCAAACAGCATGTAGGGGTGGGATTTCTAAACCCACTAGAAGCAGCACCTACAGAAAGAAGACCACAATCAACTGTTCACCACATGTTCTGAGCTCTAAAGCTGTCCTTCCATTGCCACCCCACCTGACATCACATGCTTCCATTGTCACCTCACCTCACATCACATGTACATATTAAATGCTCTTTCCAAAAGACCACAACCCTCCAAGATCCTCACTAACCATGGTGGGCCTAGGTTTCCAGCCATTTACACACTCCTTAGCGTCGAGATATTAGTGTACCAAAGACATGCCAGGTCTATATTAGGCTATATGAACCAAGCTACCATATTCTATTGTGAAATCAATAACGTTTGCGACTTGCTAAACTATGGATAGTGTCATGTGTACTTGGGCGATTGAGCCCTAAACAGGTCCGATGGCAAGGGAATAGTGTGAACTAAGAGAATAAGCGAAGAAATGGTGCTAAAAAAAGCAACCAAACGACGAAAAGGTGACATGTCTAACGCTGGTCTGCTCTAGCACGGTTTCAGGCGACCAGACGCACAAGCAAGCGTCGCGTGCTGCGTAGATGTGCGAATGAGCCCAAACCAGTTTCAATGGCAAGGGATTAGTGTGAAGGTACAGGATCTGTGAAGAAATGGTGCTAAAAAAAGCAACCAAACGACGAAACAGTAACATGTTGCGCGCTGGGCTGTCCTTGCACGGTTTTAGGCGAACAGACGCACAAGCAAGCGTAACGTGCTGCGTAGATGTGAGAATGTGCCCAAACCAGTTCCAATGGAAAGGGATTAGTGAAGGTACAGCATCTGTGAAGAAATGGTGCTAAATAAAGCAATCAAACGACGAAACGGTGACATGTTGCGCGCTGGGCTGTCCTTGCACGGTTTCAGGCGATCAGACGCACAAACAAGCGTCACGTGCTGCATAGATGTGTGCATGAGCCCAAACCAGTTGCAATGGCACGGGATTAGTGTTGAGGTACAGAATCTGTGAAGAAATGGTGCTAAAAAAAGCAACCAAACGACTAAACAGTGACGATGCAAAGCCATTTTGATTTTGCCAGGTGTAGGTTTCACATTAGACGATGTTCTCAACCATGGTTTGCTTCAAACAAGAGCAACCTCTTGGCATCTAGCATCAGATCCAGCAGAACGTTCCTATATTCAGATCAAGCATAAGGACCATGTCAGAATATTATCTTATTGTTCTAGCCTGTAGTGGGGTGCTCTATAGCGAGTACAACCCTTCTAGGGTTTGCTATTTGTATCCTCATTCTTGCTAGTTCAATCCTCTTTCTTTCTTCTAACTTTTGTCATGCTATCAGAGCAGGTCGATCCCCTTGGATCGATCCTGTGGGTGGGTTTCCACCTCGCTTCCGCTGCTACCTTTCCTTCCCGCCGTGCGCCCCGAGGCGCGCGGCGGTTTCTGCCCGCCGTGCGCCCCGAGGCGCGCGGCGGTTTTCTGCCCGCCGTGCGCCCCGGGGCGCGCGGCGGTTCTCTGCCCGCTGTGCGCCCCGAGGCGCGCGGCGGGCGTCTGCCCTACCTTCGCGGGCGTCTGCCCTACTGTCGCGGCCCCGCCCCTCGAAGCGGCCCCGCCCTACGTCGCGGCCCCGCCCCGACCGTCGCGGCCCCGCCCTCGTCGCGGCCCCGCCCTACCTTCGCGGCCCCGCCCTACCTGTCGCGGTCCCGACCTGTCGCGGCCCCGCCCTACGTCGCGGCCCCGCCCTGCGTCGCGGCCCCGCCCCGACCGTCGCGGCCCCGCCGCCCCACTTCGTGGCCCCGCCGCCACACTTCGCGGCCCCGCCGCCCTACTTCGCGGCCTCGGCCCCGGCCCCGTGCCCCTACCTGCTACTCTCTCAGGTCCGTGGTGGGCCCTTTTCTCCACACCCCCCCCCTCCCCCCCCATTTCCCGTCGCCTGTCGCGGCTCCTTCGGGGGCTGTGGGGTGGCGGGTATGGGGGTGCTCGGTGTGCCTTCCTCCCTTTGCTCCTCCTCCTCCTTCGTCTCCCACTGCTGCAGCTGTCGCTGAGGGGGGTGGTTGTGTGGGAGAGTGGGGTTTAGGGTTTAAGGGGGGTGCGTGGGAGTAGAGCTAGCGGTGTAGCAGTGGGTGTGTATCAGGGGGGTGGGACTGTGTGCGGGAGGATGAGCGGAGGTTGCCAGTTTGTCGTCAGCAGCACCTGTAGTCCGGGGCGCTGTCCCGGTAGCCCAGTGAGCTAGACTTCTACGCCAGCCGCTTGTGGGTCCGTTGCCCGTCCGCCGCTATTTGAGCCGCGGGGCCTGTTACTCCTGTAGTCCGGGCGCTGTCCGGTAGCCGCTGTGCCAGTCTGCCTCCTGCTGCCCGTGTGTCTGCAGCTTCAGCCGTCGCCTCCTATCTCCTCTCCCCTCACTCTCCCTCCTCCTCCTCACTTGCCCGTTGTGACTACCACTAGCTTTGCTTATAATTGTTAACTCTAAACTATTTCTTCTTGAACTTGTGCTCAGAATGTGTGGTGACATTGTGATCCACCCTGAGCTTGTATTGCTTTGCCTGCTCTGCTGATTACACCCCACTTTGGCTATGGGGGTGTGTCAGAATATTATCTTATTGTTCTAGCCTGCACTGGGGTGCTCTATAGCGAGTACAACCCTTCTAGGGTTTGCTATTTGTATCCTCATTCTTGCTAGTTCAATCCTCTTTCTTTCTTCTAATTTTGTCAGACCAGATTCATGGCAAGGATGGCATGGTTCCAAATGGGGCACAAGGCACGTGTTGCATGCAAGGGATTGTAGTTTCTAGGAAAGCATGTTGGCAGCTTTCAAGTACAGCACTCCATAGCTGGATGGCAGGTGTGATGCATCAAACAGCAAGTAGGGGTGGGATTTCTAAACCCACTAGAAGCAACACCTACACAAAGAAGACCACAATCAACTGTTCACCACATGTTCTGAGCTCTAAAGCTGTCCTTCCATTGCCACCCCACCTGACATCACATGCTTCCATTGCCACCTCACCTCACATCACATGTACATATTAAATGCTCTTTCCAAAAGACCACAACCCTCCAAGATCCTCACTAACCGTGGTGGGCCTAGGTTTCCAGCCATTTACACACTCCTTAGCGTCGAGATATTAGTGTACCAAAGACATGCCAGGTCTATATTAGGCTATATGAACCAAGCTACCATATTCTATTGTGAAGTCAATAACGTTTGCGACTTGCTAAACTATGGATAGTGTCCTGTGTACTTGGGCGATTGAGCCCTAAACAGGTCCGATGGCAAGGGAATAGTGTGAACTAAGAGAATAAGCGAAGAAATGGTGCTAACAAAAGCAACCAAACGACGAAACGGTGACATGTTGCGCACTGGGCTGTCCTTGCACGGTTTCAGGCGATCAGACGCACAAGCAAGCGTCACGTGCTGCGTAGATGTGCGAATGAGCCCAAACCAGTTCCAATGGCAAGGGAATAGTGTGAACCAACAGAGTCTGTGAAGAAATGGTGCTACCAAAATCATCCAAACGACGAAACGGTGACATGATGAGCGCTGGGCTGTCATTGCACTGTTTCATGCAATCAGACGCAGAAACAAGCGTCTGGTGGGGCGAAGTTGTGCGAATGAGGTCTACCCAGTTTCTATGGAAAGAGAATTGAGTGAACTAGCTGAATATGTGAAGAAATGGTGCTAAAAAAAACAACCAAATGACGGATATGAGACATGTTGCGTACCGGCTAGTCCTTGCACAATTTAAGGCCATCCGACGCACAAACAAGCGTAACGTGCTGCGTAGTTGAGCGAAAGAGCCCAATCCAGTTTCTATGGCAACGGAAGTGAGTGAACTAACCGAGTATGTGAAGAAATGGGTCTAAGGAAAAAAAAAAAAAAAAAAAGAAACAAAAAACAAAACGGTTACATGTAGCGTACCGGCCAGTCCTTGCACAGTTTCAGACCATCCGACGCACAAACAAGCGTTACGTGCTGCGTATTTGAGCGAAAGAGACCAAGCCAAGATCTTTGGCAATGGAATTGACTTTCCCATTCCACCGTTCGTAAGATCTCTGATGTTGTTGACTACAAGAAACATGCTTATGATCCCTGAACAGTTATCGATACATGTTTGCAGTGGGAGCATCGCAACTGCCAACGAGATGAAGTATGTTACTTATTCAAAATCTGAGGGGATCAATGAACCTAATCAATTGCTATCATACCACTTGCTACACATAGCAAACCGTGTGGCTACTATTAAGGCAACATTAGTAAGGGTTTTTATTTTCTAAGCATGACATTCTGTTCTTCTCTATTCGCCAGTTTCTAGTGAGTACGAAGTTGTTCAGGGTCGTTCGCGGCTCGACCTTATACCTTACTCACACCGTTTGTTTTGCCTTGCTGCAAATCGACCCCGTGTAGGGACCAAGCTTGCCAGGCAATGGCGCGTGAAACCCTAGCTCACTTCTCCCCAGACCAACGGGTTTCGAAAGGCATTGCTGAGTTGTATCCGAGACAACTCAGCAATGCGCTCGTCTGTCTCGGTTGAGTCACGCTCCTGCTAAAGTACCCCGCGCGCGACACCACAGACACGACCACGGAGCAGTTACGTGAGCCTCCTTTTTTAAACTTCCGAAATTTGAATCAGAGATGGTCGATGCCACTCTACACCTCTCTGAACCATGACGCCTTTGATCAAATGGCCTATCCTTAGTCGCGATGCTCTGCTAGCTGGGCTTAGGTTGATCTCGTGTTTAATCGAACCAGCGTTCCGTATAAATAGAATGGGAAAACATACTTTCAGTCAGTTTTCCAAACTGACCAAAGTTGATTTTCCTCTCCTATGGCATCCTCAGGACCACGACGCTCAGATCGACCCACCAAAGGACAGCACAGCAGGTTCGCAGCAGCACTGGAATCAGTCCGTATCCTGGGTCAGCCCCCTGCTGGAAGTTCGGCCGGTGCGGCTGCTTCCACCACGCCCAGCACTGGTGAGCCTTCCATTTCCGTATCGTTCAAAGTGTGAGCCTTGCATTTCACAGTTGCAGTCCTTGATGTGCCAGTCATTTAGCCCTTGTTCCGCATCTGACAACATTCGTGCTGCATTTTGTGCAGGCGAACGGATAGTGTCTCTCACATCGCTACTGGGATCGACACAACTGCCCGCTTCAACAACATCGAACTCTGCGGACCGTTGTCGGACGCCGCAGTGGTGGGAGGCGCGCTACTGTGCCGCCTGGTGCCAGACCAGTCGGTGTAGCTCTGCAGCACTTGGGGACACAAGGCTAGGATCAGCAGCACCCACCGCCCTTCCTGTCTCAGCAAGCCAATGGGTTGCAGCATCAGCTGAACTCTGCATCTTCCTTGCCTCTTGATAGCCAGCATCTGCAGCAGCCGCCCTCAACTCTGCATCAGCATGCCAATGGGCTGCAACAGCACGGGACGTCGTCTCTTTCTCATCTCGCGCAGCAACCCACATCGCCCCTGCAGCAGCAGCAGCCGTCAGCAAGTCTGCAGCAGCAGCAGCCGTCAGCAAGTCTGCACCAGCAGCCGTCAGCAAGTCTGCAGCAGCAGCAGCCGTCAGCATCTCTGCATCAGCAGCAGCCGTCAGCATCTCTGCATCAGCAGCAGCCGTCAGCATCTCTGCATCAGCCGCAGCCGTCAGCATCTCTGCATCAGCAGCAGCCGTCAGCATCTCTGCATCAGCCGCAGCCGTCAGCAAGTCTGCAGCAGCAGCAGCCGACAGCATCTCTGCATCAGCAGCCGCCGTCAGCAACTCTCGTTCAGCAGCAGCCGTCTGCACCGCTGCACCAGCAAACCAATGGGCAGCAGCATCAGGGCACATCGGCTCTTCCACATCACGCGCGTGTGCAGCATCAGCATCAGCCCACGTCGCCTCTGCATCAGCAGCAGCCCTCGTCGCCCCTGCATCAGCAGCAGCCCACGGCGCCTGTGCATCAGCAGCAGCCCACGGCGCCTGTGCATCAGCAGCAGCCCACGGCGCCTGTGCATCAGCAGCAGACCTCATCAGCTCTTCCATCCCCACTCAGTGGCCATGTACAGCAGCAGCCAAACTCATCGAGGCCTTTCACGGGATTTGATCTGAGTGATGACGAAGACCAAGAAGAATATGACCAACCTGCGGATCCCGAAGGGTTTCCGGAGATTGAGCCTGACATGCCCAATCCTGGATTTGTGCCGTTGTCGGCAGATCACGATGCAGAGGAGGGGAACGAGATCATCGACAGTGTTACTCGAGCCGAATTCGAGGACACGCAAAGGGAGAACCGTGAGTTCCGGCGCCGCCTTATGGAGTATGAGAACGAGCGACGCAACATGCAGCGGGCTGCGGCGAACTCACCGCCCAACAATGGAGGAGAGGGCAGCAGCAACCCGGCAAACTCCCCCAACATTGACCCTGCCGAGGATGCGGCGCCGGATGGGAGCGGGCAGGCAGGTGCGGGTGGGAACGCAACGCGCAATGACGGCGTGGCAGCTGCTACTATGCTGCCGCCGGTCCCCAGCGTCCTTCGTGTGGAGCCGAACCGAAATGCCATCCAAAACGCGGTGAAGCTGGCGCACAAGCGAGGCGTCATACTGGACCTGCAACAACTGTCAAGCATGCAGCTGACGTGGGCTCACCGCTACGCCGCCGCCTTGGCGGGCGTCCCTGACATGCACAACGGTTTTAAGGTCCGTTGGGTTGAGTGCATGCTTGGTGTGGAGGTAGTTCGCGTGAACACTTCTTAATTTGAATGGAACCATCCAGCTGCATGAGTGTGATGCATATGCGCCTTGCCTTGTGCCCCTTCACCTCACACGTATCCCATCCGCCCCATCATCCTGCGCTCCCGCCTCCCCCAACCCCTTCCCCGCCGCTACCCTCCACTCCCCTCCCTCTCATCTGTCCCCCTTCCATCCTAAACTCCCCTTGCTCCGGCGTCAGGGAGCGGCGAAGCGTGCAGTGGAAATCATGTACTTCGAGACGCCCGATGTCGACCTTGAGTATTGGACGCCGCGAGACACCAACATCACTGCACTTTGCACCGCTATCGGTATCACCGACGCCGACTATGTGGCGAAAGTGCGGCTGGTCATGGAGAATGAGAAAACGCGCCCAGGCCACCTCAGAAAGCAGCAGCAGGATGCCCGCAACAAGGTCCACACAATGGGCCGTGTGATGCTGTACGAGCGCTTCGATATCCGCATTGCTCGACCGGATCGCGGGAGGGAAGTGGTCGGAACCCTCTCTCCTGGAGCCTTTTGTGCCGAATATTTTGCTGGTAAGACGAAGCCCCACCCACGCCTTATTTCTTACCCCCCACGCCTGTATCACCCCCTCTTTTGCCACTGCAGTGCACCTGCCAAGGCTGCGGGACCATACAGCCCCTTGTGCCCCGTTCTCACCAAGCCCCAACTCCCTTGTGCCACTTCCTTCCCTTTCCAGCAGGCACACCTGCTGGCAACCTGCAGTGCAACTGCCATATCTGTGGGTTTCAAGGTGTGGGCCAAGTGCCTCGTTCTAACCAGCCGCTCCCTCTCTTGTGCCCCCACCTTCCCCTTCCAGCAGGCGCACCTGAGGGCAAAAAACCCCAACCGTTGCCGTGGATAGCGGGTTTGGCATTGTGGGCCATGTGCCTCGTTCTTACCAGCAGCGCCCTCCTTTGTGTCCCCACCCTCTCCATTCCAGCAGGCGCACCTAAGGGCAAACTGGAGGGCACCTTGCGAAAATTCACACGGCCCTGGTGTCTCATTAGAACCAGCCCCTCCCTCCTTGCGCCCCCACCTTCCCCATTCCAGCAGGCGCACCTGAGGGCAAACTGCAGGGCACCCTTCGTGATTTTCAAGGCCCTGGTGTCTCATTAAAACCAGCCCCTCCTTCCCTTGCGTCCCCACCTTCCCCATTCCAGCAGGTGCACCTGAGGGCAAATTGGAGGGCTGCTGCCCTCCCTGTGGGTTTCAAAGTGTGGGCCAAGTGCCTTGTTCTAACCAGCAGCACCCTCTCCAGTTTCCCCATACCAGCAGGCGCACCTGAGGGCAAACTGGAGGGCACCTGCCCTCCCTGTTGGTTCCAAAGTGTGGGCCATGTGCCTCGTTCTTACCAGCAGCGCCCTCCTTTGTGTCCCCACCCTCCCCATTCCAGCAGGCGCACCTGAGGGCAAACTGGAGGGCACCTTGCGGAAATTCACACAGCCCTGGTGTCTCATTAGAACCAGCCCCTCCCTCCCTTGCGCCCCCACCTTCGCCATTCCAGCAGGCACACCTGAACCCTACTGTAGTGCACCTGGCTTGTGTGTTTCACTGCTAAACCCTAGTGCTTCCTAATAACCCTGCCCCTTACCCCCCTTGTACCCTGCTGTAGTGCACCTAGCTTGTCCACTTCCAGCAGGCACATGGTTAACGCCACTGCAGTGCAAGCCATTTCTGTGTGTTTATGCAGCGCCTCTCACCCTCATTTCTCCGCTCAGAACACCTGCCCCCACCCACTCAATCTATTGCATCCACCAACGCGTATTTTCTCCCCCCATTCTCACCTCCACTGTTGAGTAGATGCGACTTCATGGGGCTTGCTGAAGTGGCACTTCAATGACGATGGCCTGCCATTCTCAACAGACTTCTTCACTGCTGCAGTATTCCACTCGTTTCAGAGGCCGGGGCACTCCTTTGTGGTGCTCCGATTCAATCAACTTGCCTTTTTTCTGCTGGGGGTATGTTGAGCCATGTGGTTGTGTTAACAAGGTGTTTTGTCTAGTTGCATGTCGCGATGCTGGTTTTTGACATACGTTGTAATCACCCCAACCCATTGCTTGTTGCAGGTCGAGTACAAGTTGATCAACGGTGAAGAAATGCCGCGTAGCCCGGTTGACAATCGAAACGCATTGACGATTCACCATTCGAAGGTCCACAACGCCGTCGCGTTCGCCGTTCAGAATAGGAGCGCAATTACGGGCCCGTGGTGGGAGGCTGATAAGGCTGCTTGGAAATTCAATGCAACCACCGCGAGGGTGTTTATCTCATGCGCAGGGTTGCCAGGATTGCAAGGTCCCTAAGCCTCACCTTTAAGAAAGCGTAGGATGCCATGTGTTTGCAGCAGTGTTTGCGTCGTAGTCTGTGTGGCGTAGTAATTTGTTCAGTACCCCTGTTGCGTAGTATTTGCAATAACTAATCGTATTAATAATCCATTTATAATTAATATTATATGCATAAAAGAACCAGTACAAAATATATAAAATACAATTTTACGAATATAGAAAATTGCTAAATTAAAGTTACCCTATTAACAACAACGTAACTGTTACACACACTTTCTCGGCGTCAATAATATAGCGACACTTGGGAACGCACTAGATGCACACGTCAGCAAACACCAAGAAAATTACTGCGACGTGTTGCACAAGCGTGCATTTGCCTTGTGCCCTTCCCCGAAACGTGTAATCCCCAGGTTCGGTCATGCTGTCTGACCTGTTCGGAATATGCTTGACAGGTGTCGCACACTTTACCAATGATAATCTCTGTCAGTGTTTGGCGCGAAATGCGCTCATTCGACGCAACCCAGTGGAAACATGACTTCCCAGCCAGTCAAAAGGTCACAGCTCAGGGAACGCAATATTACTCGGCTTTTCGTGCTCAAATGGGTGTAAGCCGCATCAATCGCAAAAGCAGAGTTACTGCTTTTCGTGTGTGATCGTGGGAACTTCGCTGCACACAAGTTCATTCCTGCCACAAAGTAACCTTCCCGTATGTTTACGTTCGGAGCAGCCCAACCTCGCCCAGTAGGTTCGCTAGTAACTAGAAAGTTGTTTCCTGGACAACAACCGACAAGTAACTAAAAAGTAGCTTCACGGTAGATTTCGATCAGCCCCATTTTTGGGATGGTTTATTCTGCGCCGTCACCGCCGTGATCGCCGTCGCGCACCACGCGCCGTGCGCCGCGCTCGATTTGATATCCGCCTGGATCCCCGCCCCCCTGCCCGAATCCGATCCCGCGATTGTCAACACCACCGGGACTGGCGCGGGGGCGGGGGCGGGGACCGGGGCTGGAGTAGGCGTGGCGGAAGCTGCGCAACGCGCGCCCGTGGGGTGGAGGGAACGGCGGAACGCCGCGCGAGTGTAGATTGTGTGGGAAGGCGCGGGGATGGCGGAGAGGAACCGGTGAGACGAATGCGCCGCTGATAGTCAGCCGGCGGAATGTTCCTGACGCGCGCCACGAGACGCAGCGAGCTCATCATTCGGCGAATTGTACGGAGAAACGGTGGAGAAACGGAGAAGCGGCGCGAAAGCCACTCGTCGAGTCGCGAGAAGCGGCGTGGGTGAGATTAGGCTGGCCATAGGCGCGTTTAGGTGAGGGGCGCAGGGTTTGTGAGAGTGGATCTGGCGAATGCATTGAGTACGTGGGATCTGTACCCCATATGAAAATTACCCCAGATCTGTACACGAATGTGGGACCTGTATCCCTTATTGTTACGGTAAGTGTGCAATGGATCTAACAGGCAAGTATTACAGTAAGGGGTCAAAGCAATTATGTAAAACATCACTGGTAATGTGCGAATGCACACGAATTTCTGGCAGCAAAGCTCAGTTTATTCCCGAAGCATAGGCTGATACAGTCTTATGGGTTCTCGTTATCATACCATACATAATCCGCATGTTGGTATGTGCCATGCTACTCACCTACCAGGTTTGTGCACTGAATCTTGAATCGTTAATAGTTTTTTGCATGCCAAATCTTAGCTGTAAACCTGCATAATAGCTCAGGAAAAATGTCCTCAGTTCAGGGTGTAGGGTTTGGTAGCACTAATGTCAATTATTGCCAACTATATGTATAAGAACACCTAAACAATATCTATTTAGTCAGAAAACCTTTGGTCCTTGAACATTGCAGGAAGGAGTATGGCGTAGGCGCCAAGTATTCTGTATTCCTCCTTAAGAGCGCAACACTTCATCCGAAACCACCCCCCCCCCCCACCCCTCCCCAGCGCCGGTCTTACCAAGAACAAAAGCAGCACAGCAGACACACCTCCCCCAACCCATAATTATGTCAGCAAAACCTGGTGTGAACTCTCAGACTGAGTGCGCTAGCGGCTGCACGCAGATGACGACGAATCAGCACAACCTAGCCAAGCCAAGCCTAGCCCAGCCCACTCAATTACGGTAGCAGCAGCTTGTTGGTTTTCAGATCCCGATGCAAGCGTCCATGCAGGCACGTTGCTCTGGTACCGGGACACGGATCTGACAGCAACGCGTACAGATTCTGTCGCGGGTGGCAAGATCCGGCTGCATCGTCTGGCACACACTGTATGGCTGGGCCACAACGGCTGGCTGCTGTTGCTCCTGGAGAGGTGTGGCAGCGGCAGCAGCGACAAGAGCAGGAGCCACGTCAGCGGCAGCCGCGAGCTGACCTTCGGTGATAATTTCCTGAGTCGTCGTCGCCTTGGCATGGGGCTTCTTTTGCGCAGGCTGCGGCTGTTTCTTTCCGGGCTGCTGCTGCGGCTTCCTCGCGGGATGCTGCGGCTTCCTCGCAGGGTGCTGCTGCGGCTTCTTTGCAGGGGCGCTCTGCTGTGCCGTCTTGCCTCCACTTTTCTTGCTGCTTCCGCCGCTTCCGCCCTTCTTGCCGCCTCCGCTCCTCTTTGGGGCAATGGGGAGAGCGCGGATCCACTTGCTCAGTCCGATGTACTCGGTCGTCACGTACTTCTTTACCTGAGCGGGTTCGATGACCTTTTGCCACCACACGCGGCCGTCCAGGTTCGCGCCGATGCCACGGTTGTTGTACTCGGCAAAGAAGGAATTCACTTGCCGCGCAACAACCCCGAAATCGTTCCATCCTGTACAACGTCGGAATAAGAAAAGCCCAAGAAGCTAGTGAGACTCTCTAGGGTGGCGAGTAAAGAGTGCGGACCGGACATGGTACAAAACACCTGCTAGTACCGACTGTAATGATATACTGAAACCTCTCCAGCGCGCTTACCGTCAGGGCGAACGGCCTTGTCCATATAGGTGTTGGCAACGACGGTGCAGGCGTATTTGCCCCAGGAGCGGCCGAGCCAGCCCTGGTTGCGCCCGGTGATGTGCGAGTTCATGATCACGAAGCATGAGTCCTCAGTTTTTGACATGCGGTAGTTCGCGGTGACGGCTGCAAACGAACAGTGGCGAAAGTGGAAACAAATGTTGTTGTCACTCGAGGAGGTGGGAAATTCAGGCGCGAAACAAAAGCTCACGAAGACTCACCGGCGTAGCCCATGGAATCCATGTAGAATGTGGACGAGTCGAAGATAGCTTTCGCGGCGCCGAAGACGAAATCAACCTCGCCGAAGATGAAACCTGGTTGAACATTACGAGAGCGGAAAACGGGGCAAAGAATTTAGAGCAGTGTACGATCAGCCTTAGCTGGCTATGACGTATTGCGAGGAGAATCGACACAATGCATTATAGTGTAAGGAAACAACAAGTGAGAAACGAAAATCGCGGTGTTTTCGACGGGAACCAGTAGTGGGTAGCTTCAGCTGCTTACAGTTCTTGTAATAGTGGGTTCCTCTGTGGGCGTATAGCGTGTCCTGGTAAGAGTAGAAGCTGGAGTTGAACACGATTGTGCGGTTGCCGGCAGAGCGAAATGCGACGGCCTGGTAACCAATCGTCGCAGGCGGGGGACGCGGCGAAGCATTCTCAACGATCATGTTGACCATCGTGAAATCGTCGGCGAGTACGGCAAGTGTACCAGTATTGGCTGAAACGGGACGAGGAAGAGAAAAAACTCTTGAACTTCCCAGAGTAGGGAAAAACACATGGTGCATATTCGAGAAGCTTTGAGAAGACGATAGATAAAGCGGTCTAGGTCAACGGCAATAGAATTCCATCAACTGCGTACCAGTTCCTAGCGGGTTGCCGTTCTTGTCAAGTTTCGCAGAGTACTTGTTGTAACGAATTCTGGTTTCGCCAGGGTCGCCCACCAGAGTGATTTTGGCCTTGCCCTCAGGAATAGTGACCTCTTCGAAGTAAAGCCCTTTCTTTACATAAATGACGACAGCCTTCCGGTTTGGCCTTTTGACCAGTGGCCTCACGCTGTCAATCGCTTTCTGCAAGATAGCAACGGCAAATGAAAGAGGAAGTCGCAAGAGGCGAGTAGTCCATGTGAGTGGCAAGTGAAATATCACAGAAGGGCTCGTACAAACGGTTGCGTGGCGGATAACGTGCGCTGTAAGTGCAACCAACCTGAATGCTCTTGAACTTCCCAGAGCCGTCCTGCGCCACGACGACATCGGGGTTCCACTTGGCTAGAGGCCCATACCACCCGGACTTGTGCGCAAACACTTTCTCTGCGATTCCTGCTCGGCGATTGGCTGACGGCACTTCTTCCGTTTTGTGTGCATTAGCTGGCTTCCCAGGTACCGCCATAGCGGCAGCGACCCATGTAAGGGCTAGAAAGGCTAGAAAGATGCGTATTTGCGCCATCGTGAAGCGCGGCAGGGAGCTAAGCTGAAGGTTCGAAAGGACGGGTATAGCCTAGGAGGAGAGGTTAATCAAGGTGTAAGTTCCTAGAAAGAGGCTGAGGAGGTAGGTGCATGCGAGGGAGAACTTCTAGTCCAGCACCGGCACGAGACAAAGTTACTTGGCACTAACGTTTGCACCGACTCCTTATTGCAATCGCCAAGGGACCACTGCGAGGTGGCACGAGCGTACGTGTGCTCGGCTTGACCTTCTTAGTGATCGGTTCTACGCGCTTGAAGCACCGTGGGCGTACGAGTGGTAGCACCCTGTTTCTGTGCGAGGAGCAAGGAAGCGCTTCAATGTGAGTCGACAGCACGAGGGTTGCTGTCTAGGAAGGTTACGGGCCTTGATTCGCGCAATGCATAAAAACATGCGGCGGCATTAGTTGACGAAGAAGTAGGCTGACCACGACGGACTACCAGGGGAATGGTGGGAAATGGCGCACTGAGCCTAAAAAATTTCCGTGTCTCGAAGGCAATCGCGGCTCGCGAATGTGCCTACAGAAACAGTCAACAGAAATACAAGTTTTTGGTTGTGGTTGCGATTTGGTAAAAGTGTCGCCTCGTGGGTTTCCCAGGGTGGCTGTTGGGCTGGGCACGTGGTGGGGGCGCGCGGAACATCACGAAATTTGCAGGCGGTTCAAGGCGCGACACGAGCGACAGCGAGCATTTCGAGTCGCACCATGAATACATTTCAAGGTTCCGAAACGCGGGCACCAGCTGGCAGTGCCACGGAAAAGAGGAGTTGTGGTTGTGACTAAATTGCGAATTCCATCAACGAATACCGCGCCTCATTATATATAACAGGATAGTACATACTCATATTACGCCACAAAAAACAGAAACTATGCTCTATCCACAGTAAATGGGGAAACAAATTTGCATCAAGGAGGTCGAGCGGCTAGATACATTACAAAGAACTACCTTTGCCCAATATATATATATACAGCTCCCAAAAAACCTTCACATTCAAGCCACTATTCCATGGTCCTCGCTATTAGACATTTTTGTCTGTTTGTCTGAGATTTCAGACTTTTTTTTTTTTTGCTTCATCTGATCGTCCAGTCAGGATCAGAAAAAAAAACATTTTTGGCCCGGGGGGGTTGTCTGATGCATCAGACATCCCTGAGACCCTAGGGAGAGCCCTGCGCTATGCCTTATCAAACCACTGCAATTGTTGACAATATTACATCTGCATGACAATAACGGCCCAAGTACGGTACACCCTGTTTCGCGCTAGCAGAGCATCTGGTTGCAGAACATGCACTGGTTGTAGAACGTCACCACGTTTGAAATGGTCTTATCACCGACGGTACAAGCACATTCACAAGAAAGCGGTTAGCTAGGATGCTGCATGGTAAAGAACATTAAACAAGCGTTTCAAAGCGGTTGAAAAGGGTATACAGCGATAACGAAAAAATTTGCCCCCAGTACCACTCCGTCAGCTGGTGCGGCTTTGCCCGCAGGTTTCAGCCATACGGTTTATGGCACCTGACCGCACTGTAGCAGCGAACCGCGCAAGGTGAGAGGGTCGAGAAACAGGGTGTACCTACAATTATTTTTTATGTCCTCAGCCCAAGCACAAACTTGTCTTAGGGCGTGTTCCTACACCTCGTGTCAGACACATCTCGTATCAGCTTCGCGTGGTTAAAATATGTTTTAGTGTGTTCAACTGCGGTTGGATGCGTTTTAGTGCGTTTCGACGCGAATCTGATACGAGGTTGCCTGATATGAGGCCGTAGGAACACGCTCTTATCAGTACGCATCTTAATGCACGACCACCATTACTGTAGCACCTGTTTTACCCTTGGTGTATTCGCGCAATATCCTTTTGTAAACCTAGTCTGCACCTAGCTCTTGTTTCTGGTAACCCCCAAACCAAAGCTCGAAAAAGACCCGCTCCTTGCAAACGAGCCCGTAGACAGTAGAGACCCCATGCGTGACAATCTCCCACCAGCACCACCCACAGAACCACTCTCCATCCGCGGAAACCGCTCAGCATAACTCATATTACCACTATCTTTCTGCTTCGAGCATTCCCAGTCATCCTTCCTTTCTGGGCAATGTTGGTCAATGAGCGCTTTGAGGCGGTATTCAACGTCTTTCATGTCACGGCGCCGTGCGCCTCGCGACTTGACACAGTCCAGAGCCAGGTCGGCATAGTCGACAAATGCCTCCTCATTTGCGTGTAGCTTGCTGTCCTTGAGATCTTCCAAGGAATACGCTTCCATTTTCTTCATGGCATGTGCAGTGGGTATGTGTAAGGAAGAGTGATGCAGACTTTTGAGGCGCCTTAAGAGCCGACAATTGCCTCCTCACTCGCGTGTAGCTTGCTGTCCTTGAGATCTTCCAAGTGATACGCTTCCAGGCTTGTGCAGTAGGTATGTGTAAGGGCGGGTGATGCAAAAGGGCAAGGAGGTGAATTTTGAGTCAACTCAAAAGGAGGCAAGTGATATGCCTTTTCATGATAGAGAGAAAAGGAGGAACAGAGTAGCGTGTTGAATAAGAATGATAAGGGGGCTGAGTATAGAAGAAATTGGGTGCAAGGAAGCATGGTGGAGGGGAGATGAGAGGCACAGCTGCCACTATGAAGGATATGAATGCTGGTGCCAGGCAACATTCTTATGAAATGATAATTTAGAAACGCGGTGCAAGGAAGTATTGTAAGGAGGAAACAAAGCACGATGGGATGGCATCTTGCCTATGGGAGGATGAGGCGAGGATTGAATCCAACATGGAATGACCATACCCAGTCTCTGATATGCGAGTGGCGATGACCATGGGGTGTCTTTCCAACCAGCAACTCCAAAAGCACGATGCCTAAGCTGCAAGCAGTCATGACAGCACAGAACAGGCGAGAGATGATTTCAAACAATTCTGTGTAAACAAGTCTACACAAGGAAGCCTGCGCATGAGCAAAAAGCCTCTCAAGGAAACAGGCCACATACTGCAGAAGTTTTAGTCAAGAACTTCATAACATGTGCCGACCTTGCCACCTTATGGTCAAGGAAACAACTTACGCACACCTGAAGAAGTTGCTCTTAGCAGTGATGAAGTTGATGTAGTTGTAATCCGGGTCCACATAGCTCGGAGTGTTTTTTAGGACGTCTCAAAGCGCAACCTTGCAACGGAATAAGCAACTTTTGCACACTTTAAGACATCAATCTTGGCACTGATAATCTTGGTGCGGTTGTAATCCGGGTCCACATAGCGCGGAGTGCCGGCCACTCGTGTGGCATCAGAGTCCCCATGAGTGAGACGCTTGAGCAGCCCAAAGTCAGCCACCTTGGCTTGCATATCGTGAGTCACAAGAATGTTGGCGGGCTTGATGTCACGGTGAAAGATTGGTGTGTCAAAGCCGTGTAGGTATGCCATGCCCTCTGCTGCTCCCTGTGCCAGCCGCAGTCACTGCCTCAAGGAAAGAGGCAGAAACCCAGCAACCGCACCAGATTCGTGTGGTGGAGTGATGCCATGGCTCGCACCAGAGCATGGGAGATAGAAGTACATGCCAGGACATGAAGATGGTTAATTGTGGGTTAGGCTTATGCATTTTCTGATATCGAGTTGTGAAGTTAAAAAAAAAAAAAAAAAAAAAAAAAAAAAAAAAAAAAAAAAAAAAAAAATCTCCCTCTCTCTCTTTTTCTTCCCGCAAAGTGAAACCCAGTTTGTAAATTTGTTTTATAAAATACACTTGCTTCGTTTTCAAGCTCATTTGTCATGATAGTAGAGTGCTTGATAGCCCACAGCTGCCCCTGTGGCGAGCATTCCTTGTACACCACTCCAAAGCCTCCTTTGCCAAGTTGATTCTCCTTCGCCTAGTTGTTTGTCGCCTTCACCATCTCCTGTAGCGTGTATTGCTCATACACATCCAGCCCCTCCCACTTCCCTGCCAGCACACAAGGCATGCATGCCCAACATGTTAAAAATAGGAAGGGAGTTGCGAAGGCTGGAAGGTTCCTGTAGCGTGTATTGCTCACACACGTGTAGGCCCTCCCACTCCCTTGCAAACACACAAGGCATAATGGCAGAGCATGTGAACGATAGGAGGGGGATGGCTAGGGTTGGGTTGGATAAAACCTACAACGTCTATTGCAGAGGAAGCGAGTGGAGGGATGGATGGGTAATAGCATTGCTTTTTTTGTATGCAAGAGGAGAGATGTAGGAGAGGGGCCATCAGGGTTGGAAGTCTCACTCTGTTTGCGGGACCACATCACCCATGCGAGTATAGAGAGCTGACTTTTGAACCGACTCAAAAGTCAGCTCGGGTTGGAAGTCTCATTCTGTTTCCGATTTTTGAGGCGCCTCAAAAGGGTTGGAGGTCTCACTCTGTTTGCGGGGCCACAGCACCTATGCAAGTATAGCGGCTAGTAGAGTGAAGCCAGCAAAGCAGCCCACGGCTATGCCTACTATGGCTCACGTGGAGAGGGAAGTGACTGTTACAAGGGGAGGGGGAAGGGTGGGGACAACAGAATATAGAGACATGTTAGTGACAGAATGTAGAGTCAGAATTTAGTGTGAGGGAGATAGTGTGAGGGGGACAGTGTGAGGGAGGCAGTATGAGGGAGGCAATGTGAGGGAGCTATGGTAGTGGAGCTATGGCTCACCCTCGGTGGTGATGGTGGTGTTAACAACAGCACAGGTAGAGCTGTTTCCGAGGTTAAGAGAGGAGACAGTGCAGGGAGTGCGACCGCATGACTGTGCAAGTGAGCTATGGTGGTGAACCGTGGAGCTATGGCTCACCCTCAGTGGTGGTGGTGTTGACAACAACACAGGTAGAGCCGTTGCCGAGGTCAACATCAGAGTAGCCGTCACGACAGAGGCAGGTGAAGTTGGATTGGGAGGCGGGGGCAGGCTGCATATACTCCTCATGGTCGTCACACGAGCCGTTGTCCGTGATGTTGCAGAACGCCTGGCAGGCTGCCGTGCTGCGTGCGGAGATAACTACTACAACGGAAGCTAGACTACGGGCTAGGCACGGGTGCTCGTGTGATATCTGCGTTCATTCCTTAGTCGTTTTCCTAGTGCACGTGTTGCTTGCTAGTTCATGGGGCATTTGGCAAGAGTTTCACTAAGAAAAGTTGACAACAATGGTACAATCAGGTTGGCAGGTCAAGACTGCAGTACATCAAAGCTAGCGTTCAAGTCGGTCGACTGCCAGCGCAGCATGGTCGACCGCGTTCCAGCATGACTTAGTCGACCGCGCTCCAGCAGTGCAAAGTCGACGGCGTGCCAACGCTGCAGGTCGACGGCGTGCCAGCGTTGCTCCCATAGTACAGCATCGCACCAGCTTCGCAGGTGCTTGCAGATGATTGGCGTGCTGAGCCTTGTCACCTGCACAACGCACAAACCAAGTCATCCTCATGCTGACAACTGCACCTGATCCGCCACGTCAACCTCGGGATACCACCATCGAGGTTGGTCTCGCCAACATCGCCTGGGGCGACCGTCGCACTCCTCCGCAGAACCTCGTCATCCAGGTAACCTGGCCGTCTGGACAACCACGTCATCCCGCTGCTCGTGTATGTGTCCGTCGACCTCCCAAGTTGACGACCACCTCTAGTTGACTTCACCAAGTCGACCACACCCCTGGTCGACCAGCTCCAGGTCGACGTCACTCCAGGTCGACCAACTCCACGTCGACCAGCACAGTTGTCAGCCGACCACCCAATTCGGCTACCCAAAGTCGGCGTCACCAAGATGACGCCCTCCGTAGGTCGACTTCCCAGGTCGACCTCTCTCAAGTGGGCACTGTCAGATTTATATGACATAGTTGCTGTAGGCTAAAGTGGGGTAGCACATATGGGGTACAGGGTTTCTAGGGTTGTATTTGTACCCAATCTTTCCTTAGTCATTTCATTCCTGTTCACTTGTTTCACATGGTATAGAGCGGGTCCTTCCTAAGGACCGTTTTTTTTAGGGCCCACCGAAGCGCGCCCCGAGGCGCGCATTTTTTTTAGCGACCCCTCGGGTCGCCATTTCCCTCGCGGCCCCGCTGCCCCTCCTGATCGCGGCCCCGCCGCCTGCTTGACGCGGCCCCGCCGCCTCCACTGACGCGGCCCCGCCGCCGGCTCAGACGCGGCCCTGCCGCCCGCTACGTCGCGGCCCCGCCGCCTGCTTGACGTGGCCTCGCCGCCTCCACTGACGCGGCCCCGCCGCCGGCTCTGACGCGGCCCTGCCGGCCCGCCGCTGCACCTGACGGCCCCGCCGCTGCACCTGCCGGCCCGCCGCTGCACCCTACGGCCCGCCGCTGCACCCTACGGCCCGCCGCCTCACCTGACGGCCCCGCCGCTGCGCCTGCCGGCCCGCCGCTGCACCCTACGGCCCGCCGCTGCACCCAGCGGCCCGCCGCTTCACCTGCCGGCCCGCCGCTGCACCCAGCGGCCCGCCGCTTCACCTGACGGCCCCGCCGCTGCACCTACCGGCCCGCCGCTGCACCCTACGGCCCCGCCGCTGCACCTGCCGGCTCGCCGCTGCACCGGTCGACCCGCTGCTGCACCTGCCGGCCCGCCGCTGCACCTGACGGCCCCGCCCCTGCATCTCCCGGCCGAGCCGCCCCAGCAGCAGAGCCGCCCCAGCAGCCGAGCCGCCCCAGCCGCCGGGCCGCCCCAGCAGCCGAGCCGCCCCAGCAGCCGAGCCGCCCCAGCTGCAGTGCCGCCCGAGCCGCCCGAGCCGCCGAGTCGCCCGAGCCGCCCAGCAGTCGAGCTGCCCGAGCCGCCCGAGCCCTCCCTGCACTGCCCTGTCTGGTGAGCACTAAGCTTTACTCTGCGCACTGCCCTCTCTCTACTGCTGTCATGGCTACCCCCAATGTCCTCGCCTTTGACGCTGAGGGCAGAGCCATTGACTTTGACGTGTGGGTAGACGACCTACTGCTTTTCCTACAGTGCGACAGAGCTGACGGACTCTCTCTCTTTGATCTCACTTCTGGTGCCTCTCCCGCCCCTGCTGCTACTGAGAATGCCACTGTTCGCTCACAGTGGGCCACACGCGATGCTGCTGCACGTCTTGCTGTGCGTCGCCACCTCCCTCCCGCTGAGCGTGCGCACTTTGGGTCGTACAAGAGTGCTAAGACCTTGTACGACGCCGTTATCGCACGCTACTCCACCCCTGCCACTGCTGCACTGAGCCGCCTCATGCTACCGTACCTCTTTCCCGACCTTGCTGCTTTTGCCACAGTCGCCGACCTCATTACCCACCTGCGCACTAGTGACGCTCGCTTCCGCGCTGCACTTCCTGCTGAGTTCTGCGCCAAGAACCCCCCCCCCCCCAAGTACTTCACTCTCTACTACATTGTCACCCGCCTCCCTGACTCCCTTTGCGGAGTCAGGGACGACCTACTCGCAGTCTGCCCCACCACTCTCACTGTCGAGATCCTCGAGAAGTCCCCCCTCGCAGCCGAGAAGGGCATTCTCGCTGTAGGGGCCTCTCGTGGTGACCCGCGCACCCCCATCTTTGAGGGGTGTTCCCCCTCCCCCCTCCTGCCCTCTGTCGCCTCTGCTGCTACGGCCGACCTTGTTGGTTTTGAGTCGGTCGGAGCGGCGTCTGCCCCCAGCGGGAGACGTCGCTCTGGCAAGAGCAAGGGGGGCAGGGGCGGTGGTGGAGGCGGCGGGGGCGGTGGAGGCGGAGGTAGAGGCAGCGGCGGAGGTGAGGGTGGAAGCGGGAGTAGTGGCGGGAGTGGAGGTGTCGGCGGAGGCAGTGGAGGCGGGGGCGGCAGCGGCGGTGGTAGTGGGGGTGGAGGCGGAGGCGGCGGTGGCGGCGGCGACGGTGGGAGTGGCGGTGGCGGTGGAGGTGGTGGCGGCGGCGGCGGAGGAGGCGGCGAAGGTCGTGGCGCGCTGAGGAGGAGTGGCTCCGCTGGTGGTCAGCGCCAGCAGCAGCAGCGTGGTCAGGAGACCCTCTCCCCGCAGCAGCTCCGTGAGTGGTACTCTGCGCGTCAGCGGGGTGGGGGTACTGGTCCGTGCACTTACGTCCTGCGCACTGGCGACCGTGCGGGTGAGCAGTGTGGTGGTCCACACTCCGCCCAGCGTTGCTTCGGCCGCCTGACTGACGCTTGGCGCCGCCAGTTTCCTGACGCCTCTGAGATCCCTCGCTGGGACCAGCTGTCTAGGGCTGGAGTAGCTATCTTTGATCTTGAATTTGATGCTATTCTTGCTGCTATGTATGCTGTGACTATTAGTGAGGAGGGTGACTGTTACCGGTGTTTCCCGCCCGACCCGGGCATTGGTACTGCGGCTCTAGGTGCTGTTGAGGCTGCTGCTCCAGGTGCTGGTGAGGCTGTTGCTCTAGGTGCCAGTGAGTCTGAGTCCTCAGGTGCTGGTGAGTCTGCTCTCTCAGGTACTATGTCGACTTCACCCTCTCTCACTTTCACTCTTGACTCCTGGGCGTCTCGCTCCTTCTTTCGAGACCGCACCACACTCACGCCGCTTAGTCGGCCTGTGGCGGTCTCCTTGGCAGACCCCTCCGGGGGTCCTGTTCTGGCTCGCTACTCCACTGTCCTGCCGTGCCCTGCGGTCCCGTCTGGCGCCCTGTCCGGTCTCTACCTCCCCTCGTTCTCTACGAACTTGGTGGCGGGTGCTGACCTACAGGATGCAGGGGTTGACCAGTTCACCCCTGCGCGCCGACGAGTCACCCACTGCACGGACGCGGACACGGGTCTACACCTGACCACATTCACACGTGGTCCAGGGTCGAGCCTGTACACACTCACTGTTTCGTCTCCTTCTCCTGCGTCTGGTCAGGTAGCTGCGTCGGGTCAGGTGTTTGCTGCAGCGTCCAGGTCTGGTCCTGAGTCTGCCCCCTGCTCGTGTCGCCTCCTGTCCCACGAGACCCTCCTGTGGCACCACAGGATGGGTCACCCCTCCCTGCCTTGTCTCCGGGGCATGGCCTCTCGCCTTCTTGTCTCTGGCCTTCCCCGGTCCCTCCCTCCCCTTCCTCCGGGGCCTGGCCCTCCCTGTGTCCCCTGTGTCGAGGGTCGCCTGCGAGCTACCCCTCACTCCTCCCCGTTCCCTCCGACGGAGGCCCCGATGCAGACGCTTCACATGGACGTGTGGGGCCCAGCCCGCGTCCGTGGACAGGGTCACGAGCGCTACTTCCTGCTGGTGGTTGACGACTACTCGCGTTACACCACAGTCTTCCCCTTGCGCAGCAAGGGTGAGGTCACTGAGGTGTTGATCGACTGGATCCGCGCAGCTCGTCTCCAGCTCAGGCGGAGCTTCGGCTCGGACTTTCCTGTTCTGCGTCTGCATTCGGACAGAGGCGGAGAGTTCTCCTCCGGCATTCTGCGAGCCTACTGTCGGGCACGAGGCATCCGCCAGACCTTCACGCTTCCGGACTCTCCACAGCAGAATGGGATTGCTGAGCGCCACATCGGCATTGTCATGGACGTCGTCCGTACGTCCATGGTGCATGCGGCTGCCACCCATTTTCTGTGGCCGTTTGCGGTTCGGTACGCCGCGCATCAGATCAACCTTCAGCCCAGAGTCTCCCGACCGGAGACCTCCCCAGCTTTGCTGTGGACGGGGAAGGTTGGCGATGCGTCGGCGTTCCGTGTCTGGGGATCTCGGGCGTTTGTCCGCGACTTGTCTGCGGACAAGCTATCCCCTCGTGCTGCTCCCTGTGTCTTCCTTGGCTTCCCCACGGACGCTCCCGGGTGGCAGTTTTACCACCCCTCCTCTCGTAGTGTTCTGTCCTCCCAAGACGTCACGTTCGACGAGTCAGTCCCCTTCTACCGCCTCTTCCCCTACCGCACTCCGTCCCTCCCCCCTCCGCCGGACTTCCTTGTGCCAGTTCCCCCCCCGGTAGACCCCCTCCCCCCTCAGGTTCCTGCCCCCTTAGGTGTGTCCCAGGTAGACGCAGTTGACCCGGTCGAGGTTACTGGTGACTCTGGTGCTGCTGCGGGTGCTGAGCCTGGGGGTGCTGACTCTGGGGGTGATGTGTGCGGGGGTGCCGAGCCTGGAGGTGCTGCTACTGGGGGTGCTGAGCCTGGGGGTGCTGAGCCTGGGGGTGCTGGGCCTGGGAGTGCTACTGCGGAGGGTGCTGAGCCTGGGGGTGCTGAGCCGGGGGGTGCGGAGCCTGGAGCTGCTGAGCTAGGGGGTGCTGGGTCTGGGGGTGCTGGGTCGGGAGCTGCTGAGCCTGGGGGTACTGAGTCTGGAGCTGCTGAGCCTGGGGGTGCTCCGTCTGGAGCTGTTGAGCCTGGGGTTTCTCCTGCTGCTGCGTCTCGCCGGGAGCCCCTCTCTCCACAGGAGCTGCGCGAGTGGTTTGCTCGCCGCTGGAGGCGTGCTGCTGGAGCTGGAGCTTCTTCGACCGTCGAGGGTGCTGGTGCTGCCGTCCCGGAGCTGCTGGGCCTGCGGGTACTCCTGGAGCAGGAGCTCCTGAGGGTGTTGGTGCTGAGACTACTGCTGTCTGTCCCGGCGGTGGTTCTGCTACTGGTGCTGCTGGAGGTCCTGCCGCTGGAGGTGTTGGTGGCGCTGGTGCTGTCGCTGAGGGTACTGGTGCTGTCCCTGCTGAGTCTGGAGCTGCCGCGCGGCCTGGACCGTACTTCGTTCCGCTCCTGCAGCAGGTTCTTGGTCTTTCTCCTCCAATAGAGTGTTCACAGCCTGTCCAGTCACAGTCACTGTTGGAGCCTTCCTCTCCACTGCCTGCTCCCTCTCCTTACACTGGTCCTACTGGAGGTCTTGCTGAGCGTCGTGAGCCTGCGTCTCGTCCTGCGTTGCCTGTTCGTGCTGCTCGCACTAGTGGTCGCGGTTCGCGTCAGCGTCCTCCTCCTGTCCCTGGCACGCACCGGATGTCTCTGCGTCCGTCCACTGCTCCTCTGCGTGCCCCTTTGCCTTCTCCTCTTGAGTCCTCTCTTCCTGCGCTTGCCGACCCTGAGTCGGACTCTCTTCGTGCTGCCAGTCCTACTGTCACGCGTCTCCTTGCTACTGTCGTCACTGACCCCTCGTTTGAGTCCACTGCTGCGTCTGCCCTTGTCGCTGAGCTCGTCGACTTTGCTGCTCGCTGTCGTCTAGACTACGCTGCTAGTCTTGTTGCTGAGTCAGCGTCTGACTGTCCTCTGTCCGTCGGGGATGACTGTGCTCTTGGCACGGACGTCCTAGAGGACAGGCAAGAGGAGTTACAGTGTCTGGCGGCTGCTTCACCTCATCTCGCGTCTGTACTGCTTGCTCCTGAGGGAGACCCGGATGCACTAGACATCCCGACTCCGCGCTCTTACGCGTAGGCCGTAGAGGGTCCCTACTCGTCTCAGTGGCAGGCAGCTATGGATGCAGAGATGGCTTCCTGGAAGTCCACAGGCACCTACGTTGACGCAGTTCCCCCTCCTGGGGCGAACATCGTCAGTGGCATGTGGATCTTCAGGGTGAAGTGGCCGCCGGGCTCTCCACCTGTCTTCCAGGCGCGGTACGTTGCTCGTGGCTTCAGTCAGCGGCAGGGAGTTGACTACTTTCAGACCTTCTCTCCCACCCCGAAGATGACCACTCTTCGGGTGCTGCTGCACATAGCCGCTCAGCGCGACTACGAGCTTCACTCTCTCGACTTCAGCACTGCGTTCCTGCAGGGTAGCCTGCACGAGGAGATCTGGCTGCGCCGTCCACCTGGCTTCACTGGGACTTTCCCTCCTGGCACCCAGTGGAGCCTCTGTCGGCGAGTCTACGGTCTCCGCCAGGCACCGCGTGAGTGGCACGACACATTGAGGACTACGCTTGCGGCTCTTGGGTTTGCTCCTTCTACTGCTGACCCGTCGCTGTTTCTGCGCACCGACACTTCTCTGCCGCCGTTCTACATCCTCGTGTACGTCGACGACTTGGTCTTTGCCACAGCGGACACTGCTGGACTCGCCTACGTGAAGTCCGAGCTGCTGAAGAGACACACGTGCACAGACCTGGGTGAACTGTGCAGCTACCTTGGCTTGCAGATCACTCGGGATAGAGCACGCCGCACCATTACCTTGACTCAGTCACACATGGTGCAGCAGGTCCTTCAGCGCTTCGGCTTCACGTACTCCTCGCCTCAGGCCACTCCTCTGTCTACTCGCCACTCGCTCTCAGCTCTGCCTTCGGATGAGTCCGTAGAGTCGAGTGGCCCGTACCCAGAGCTTGTTGGGTGCCTCATGTACCTGATGACCTGCACACGACCTGACCTTGGATACCCTTTGAGCATTCTTGCACGCTATGTTGCTCCTGGGAGACACCGACCAGAGCACATGGCTGTAGCGAAGAGGGTGTTGCGCTACCTGTGCAGTACGTCGGGCATGGGGCTAGTGCTTGGAGGGCGGAGTCCAGTGGTCCTTACAGGGCACGCGGACGCTTCTTGGGCTGACGACCAGGCTACGCAGCGGTCGTCACAGGGTTACACCTTCAGTCTTGGTTCCGGCTCTGTCTCGTGGCGGGCTACTCGCTCGTCTTCGGTTCTCAGCTCCAGTTGTGAGGCTGAGATCTACGCTGGGGCCATGGCTGCACAGGAGCTTCGCTGGCTCACCTACCTGCTGACTGACCTTGGAGAGCCGCCTCGTTCTCCTCCAGTGCTGTACGTAGACAACAAGGCCATGCTGGCCTTGTGTCGAGAGCAGCATCTGGAGCACAGAACGAAGCACATTGCTTTTCGCTACTTCCTTGCTCGTGAGCTGCAGCAGCGTGGACAGTTGCGGCTTGCGTACGTGGCCTCTGAGGCCAACACTGCTGATGTGTTCACCAAGGCACTCGCGCCTTGTGACCATCAGCGCCTCTGCACCCAGCTGGGTCTTGTGCCTGTCTTGCCTCACTTGCTCTCCTCTTGACTTTGCTTGTACTGTGACATATATATACCTGCTCTTGCTTGTCTAGTTTTATATATATATGTCTGTACTCCTGCATGTGAACTGGCCACTGGCCCTGCTCTTGTGCTCGGACTGTGTGGTGACGTTGTGATCTACCCTGAGCTTGCTCTGCTTTGCTTTACTTGACTGGTCTTGTGACCCCTTGTTCTCCCCCACTTTGCCTATGGGGGTGTGTCAGATTTATATGACATAGTTGCTGTAGGCTATAGTGGGGTAGCACATATGGGGTACAGGGTTTCTAGGGTTGTATTTGTACCCAATCTTTCCTTAGTCATTTCATTCCTGTTCACTTGTTTCACAGGCACCACCCTGAAGCTTGCGCCCGTGTAGTCGCCCCCCGTGCAGATCGATCCCCTCGTCAACCGGCTCGCCCACTGCGGCAGGTCGGCTCCTCCCCTCACACCCGACCACGAAGTCGATTCCGCCCAAGCGAGGACGGGGCCAACACACAACTCTCGTTGACACAGCGCTGGGTGGCGTTAGAAGGGCAATCCGAATCCAGGCTGAGGGTCAGGCAGTTCTCCGCCAGATTCGCCCTCGCGCCTTTCCCAACCTTAGCCACTGTGTTCTTTCTTGGTAGATATGCCGCTAACGCACTTCCCAACCCCTTCGCCGGAACTGGTATCTCCCAGCAGAAGGTTGTTGGGCTCGGTGATTTCAACCGGGCAGACCTGGCAGCCGATAGCAAAGAGCACGGCACCACCAAAGAAGTTGTGAGCCAAGTTGATGAGGGCATTGCCATCCACCACCATGTTCCTGAAGTTGGGATTGATGCACCCGTACAGGCTGTTGTTGCTCACATCGTTGCGGTGCGGTGTGGGACGGTTGAGCAAGTAAAGTTATGAGAGGTGACCGGTGTAGTGCAGATCGTGCATAGGAGGCTTATTTAACATCTTGACGAGTCTATTTCTGAGTCAACTAAAAAAAAGACTGTGACACGTTGCAAGATCCTTCCTTCTCTGATAATCAGCGGTGGTGACATTACATGATTAAGTGCTGGAGTTGTACTCGCTGATGTGGTGTGACCTCGGCTGCATTTGCTCCTTGTGATTTGCTTACTTCTATGTTGTTTCTAAACTACATTTCATGCATCCGCCTCGCATGCATTCACTTGAACAACATCCTGGCTGGCTTTAAGTTGGGACTCACATCTGGTTCACATCTGGTTTGAAGAGACACGCCGACTGTTGAGACACCTCAAAAGTAAGCTGCGTTTTGAGACGTTTCATAAGGAAGATGAGTTTTGAGACGCCTCAAAAGTAAGTTGGGACTCACATCTGGTTCACACATTTGTTGAAGAGACATGCTGACTTTTGAGATGTCTTAAAAGCAGGGTGACATTTGAGACATCTCGAAGTAAGAAACATTTTGAGACGTTTCAAGAGTAAGTTGGGACTTACACCTGCTTCACACATTTCTTGAAGAGACACGCTGACTTTCAAGTCGTCTCAAAAGCAAGCTGCGTTTTGAGACGTCTCAAAAATATGCTGCGTGATGAGACGTCTCAAAAGTAAGTTGGGACTCACATATGGTTCATTTATTTTTTGAAGAGGCACTCTGGAAGGGGGCCATAGAGGCGTTTGTGGCTCAACATGCTACCACCACAACACAAACACACACACACACACACACACGCACGCACGCACGCACGCACGCACACACACACACACCCACACACACGCACACACACGCACACACACACACACACCCACACACACACACCCACACACACACACCCACACACACACACACACACGTACACACACACGTACACACACACACACCCACACACACACACCCACACACACACCCACACACACACACACACACGTACACACACACGTACACACACACACCCACACACACACACCCACACACACACACCCCCACACACACACACACACACACACACACATACACACACACACACCCACACACACACACCCACACACACACACCCACACACACACACACACACACACACACACACACACACACACACACACACACACACACACACACACACACACACACACACACACACACACACACACAAGCAGGCACATCAGAAAGGCACGAAAGCAGGCACATCAGAAGCGTACGCAAGCAAGCATATCAGAAATGCACGTAAGCATGCACATCAGAAACGCTGTAGTTGGAGGTGTGAAAGGTGCGGTATGGGCCGGCGTTGGGGCGGACACAGGCACACCCTTCGACGGACACCTCGACGGCAATTCTCCCGCTGCTCGCCAAAGTCGACGAGCCTGTTGATGAGAACGTCAAGGACGTCCAATCCTCTCCTCCTCCCCCTGTTCCTGCCTATCCTCCCACTGTCGTCAACCTACCTGCGCTGATACCGTCTTCGGCCACCGGTGATGAAGAGAGCCTTAAGGCGTCGCCTATGGCGCTAACCAGTGGCATCATCGGCGGCCGACGTGACGCCGAGCTCGTCAACGAGGGTGTGCAACTATCGTCGACAGGGGAGCGGCAGACACGGAAGCTGGTAGAGAAGGAGGCAGCACCAGAAGTGCTGCCAATAGGGGATCAGCAGACGGGGAAGTCGGCAAGGGGGCTGTCGACGAAAGGTATGTCGGCAAGTGGGCCGGTGAGAGAGGAGCGGCCGGTCAAGGGGCCTACATTGTTGAAGCAGCTCGTTGACGATGAGGGTGCTGGCGAAGAGGAGCTGTCAGCAGGGGAGGAGTCTACCGACAGCGACGTAGTCGAAAATCTGGTTGAGAAGCCGGAACTGAGATGCTCAGGCCAAAGTCGGAAGCCGACAGAGCGGTTGAGCTTTCACGCTTGTCTTCTGCCAGCCGCCTTCAATACGCTACTCAACGATGCTGAGGCCGACGTTGACCAGCCCAAGCTCGACCTCAACGTGCACGTCGACCCCCGATCACCAATGGGACATCGCGACGATGACGGCGAAGGAGGGGTTGGCGAGCTAGAAAGGCAAGGCGGTGGAGATTGTGATGGACGAGGTTGGTGATGCATGTGGGAGCTGGTCAAACGCCCATATGGTGTTAACATCATGAAGAACCTGTGGGTGCTGAAGACGAAGTATCACATTGATGACACGGTCGCTCGCGAGAAGGCCAGATTGGTCATGAAGGGCTTCACGTAGATGTACGGCGCCGACTACAACGAGATGTACATGCCAGTCAAGAGCTACTTCACGCTGAGGATCTTCCTCAGCACGTTGTCGTCCTCGACTTGCACCTGATGCAGCTCGACATGAAGAACGCCTTCCTGCAGAGAAAGCTTGGCAGGGTGCTGTACATGTACCAGCCAGACTACTATGATGACGGGACCGGCGGGGTGTGCAAGTTGCTGAAGAGTATGTACAGGCTGAAGCAGTCACCGCTGCTGTGGTACAAGACGCTTGGCAACGTGCTGACTGGGGCTGACTGGAAGAAGAGCCAGGTCAACAATGTGTTGTACTTCAAGGTCGGAGACAGCGGAGTGACCCAATGGGTGCTGGTCTACATTGAGGACCTGCTCGCCGGTAGCACCGCGATGCCGAAGGAGCTGCTGGAGGCCACGTTTGAGCTGCACGAGATCTTGCCAGTCTTTGAAGTACCTCGGGCTAGAGATTGTGCGCAACAAGCCGGCGAGGAAATTGTGGCTTCACTAGTAGACTTACGTCGACAAGGTGCGTTGGCGCTTCATCGACAAGGAGCAGGGCGGTCGGATCCCGAACGCGCTGCTGACATTCGACGTCGAGGATGCTCAGGCGCGCGAGGAGGAGTACCGGTAGAAGGTGGGCTCGTTGCAGTTCGCACCCTGAACCGGAAAACATCTTGCGTGTAGCAAGCTGGGCAGCGGCCTGGCGATAAGGAGCAACCAACACTGGCGTGAGGCCGTCTGCTGCCTCGCCTACCTCGCCGACACCCGTGACGCCGCCCTGGAGTTCGGCGGCGGACTAGAGTCACTGAGTCTGGTTGGCTACGTGGACGCCGACGATGCCGGCGACAAGCAGAACAGGACGAGCACGGGCGGCTACGTGATCGTTTACAGAGGGCCGCCGTCTCCTGGTCAAGCTAGCGCATCAAGTGCGCGTCGCTCTCGTCAATCGAGTTGGAGTACGTTGCGGCTACTGAAGCCGACATGGAGGCCCGTAGACTGCTCTTCCTCCTTGCAAAATTCCAACTGCTCGACGCTAGGACGCCAACCGTCCTTCGTGTGGACAACCAGACGGCCATCACTGTCACAAAGGGCTTGGGGCTAAAGGGCAACCCCTAGCACATGGAGCAACGCTACGCCTGGCTGCGGAAGATAGTGAAGCGCGGAAAGTTTGTGCCGAAGTACATCTCAACCTCCGAGCAGCCGGCCGACTTCTTGACCGGCCTTTCCGGCCTTAAACCAGTGCTCTGTTGTGATCAACCAAGTGCGCCTGGCCAACGTTAGTGATGGTGACGACGACGTGCAGCAGTAGGTGCCATGCCTTTTTGCATGGCTGGTGCGGTGACAGCGTGCATTGAGTTGGGTGCACGTCGTGTGAAGAAATGAGGAATGAATGAACTAGCAAGCAGGTGGGTACAAGTAGGAAAACCAAAAAGTGTTGTACCCCGTATTGTCTACCCCACTACATCCTACAAAGACTATAGCATATGAGTTTGACACACCCCAAGAGGCAAAGTGGGGGAGAACAAGAGGTCACAAGACAAGTCAAGCAAAGCAAAGCAAGCTCAGGGTGGATCACAACGTCACCACACATTCCGAGCACAAGTTCAAGGCCACAAGGCTAGTTCACATGCAAGATCATATATAAAGGTAAACAAGCAAGTGCAGGTGTAGAAAGACCACATTACAAGCAAGGTCAAAAACTGAGCAAGTGAGGCCAAGAAGGCACAAGACCTAGCATGGTACAGAAGCGCTGATGATCACAAGGCGGAAGTGCCTTAGTAAAGATATCAACAGTGTTGGCCTGAAAGGCCACGTAAGCAAGGCGCAACTGACCACTCTGCTGCAGCTCATGAGCAAGGAAGTAGCGAAGAGCAATGTGCTTCGTTCTGTGCTCCACTCTGTGCTCCCGACACAAGGCCAGCATGGCCTTGTTGTCTACGTACAGAACTGGAGGAGAACGAGGCGGCTCTCCTAGGTCAGTCAGCAGGTAGGTGAGCCAGCGTAGCTCCTGTGCAGCCATGGCCCCCGCGTAGATGTCAGCCTCACAGCTGGAGCCGAGAACAGAAGACGAGCCGGTAGACCGCCACGAAACAGAGCCGGAACCAAGGCTGAAGGTGTAACCCTGTGACGACCGCTGCGTAGCCTGGTCGTCAGCCCAAGAAGCGTCCGCGTGCCCAGTGAGGACCACTGGACTCCGCCCTCCAAGCACTAGCCCCATGCCCGACGTACTGCACAAGTAGCGCAACACCCTCTTCGCTGCAGCCATGTGCTCTGGTCGGTGTCTCCCAGGAGCAACATAGCGTGCCAAGATGCTAAGAGGGTATGCAAGGTCAGGTCGTGTGCAGGTCATCAGGTACATGCGGCAGCCAACAAGCTCTGGGTACGGGCCACTTGGCTCTACGGACTCATCCAAAGGCAGAGCTGAGAGCGAGTGGCGAGTAGACAGTGGAGTGGCCTGAGGCAAGGAGTACGTGATGTTGATGCGCTGAAGGACCTGCTGCACCATGTGTGACTGAGTCAGGGTAATGGTGCGCTGTGCTCTGTCCCGGGTGATCTGCAAGCCAAGGTAGCTGCGTAGTTCACCCAGGTCTGTGCACGTGTGTCTCCTCTGCAGCTCGGACTTCACCTGGGCGAGTCCAGCAGTGTCAGCAGTGGCAAAGACCAAGTCGTCAACGTACACGAGGATGTAGAACGGCGGCAAAGAGGTGTCGGTGCGCAGAAACAGCGACGGGTCGGCAGTAGAAGGAGCAAACCCAAGAGCCGCAAGGGTAGTCCTCAGTGTGTCGTGCCACTCACGGGGCGCTTGGCGGAGACCGTAGATTGGCCGCCGGAGGCTCCACTGGGTACCAGGAGGAAACAACCCAGTGAAGCCAGGTGGGTGGCGCAGCCAGATCTCCTCGTGCAGGCTACCCTGCAGGAAAGCTGTGCTGAAGTCAAGAGAGTGAAGCTCGTAGTCGCGCTGAGTGGCTATATGCAGCAGCACCCGAAGAGTGGTCATCTTCGAGGTGGGAGAGAAGGTCTGAAAGTAGTCAACTCCCTGCCGCTGACTAAAGCCTCGAGCCACGTAACGCGCCTTGAAGACAGACGGAGAACCCGGCGGCCGATTCACCCTGAAAATCCACATGCCACTGACGATGTTCGCCTCAGGTGGGGGAACCTCGTCGACGTAGGTGCCTGTGGACTTCCAGGAAGCCATCTCTGCGTCCATGGCTGACTGCCACTGTGAGGAGTAGGGATCCTTGATCGCCTCAGCGTACGATCGAGGAGTCGGGATGTCTGGTGCATCCGGGTCTCCCTCAGGTGCAATCAGCATGGACACGAGATGAGGCAAAGCAGCAGCAAAACATTGGAACTCCTCCTGCCTGTCCTCAAGGACGTCCGTGCTAAGAGCACACTCACCCCCGATGGACGCAGGACAGACAGACTCAGACTCAGCAACAAGACTAGTGGCGTAGTCTAGACGACAGCGAGCAGCAAAGTCAACAAGCTCAACAACTAAGGCAGACGCAATAGTGGACTCAAAGGAAGGGTCAGTGACAACATTAGCCAGGAGACACGTGACAGTAGGACTCGCAGCACGTCGAGAGTCAGACTCCGGGTCAGCAGGGATAGGAAGGGAGGACTCTAGAGGAGACGGCAACAGGACACACGCAGGAGCAGTGGAAGGACGCACTGCCATCTGGTTTGTGCCTGGGACCGCAAAAGGACGTGGACGCGGAGCAGGACCACTAGTGCGAGCAGCACGAATAGGCGACGCAGGACGAGACGCAGGCTCACAACGCTCAGCAAGACCTCAAGTAGGACCAGCGTAGGGAGAAGGAGCAGGCAGGGGGAAGGTGGGGTGTAATTGTGACCGCGAATGGATAGGCAGTGGACCCTCTAAGGGAGGAGCAGGACCAGTATAGGGCGGGAGACTAAGAACCTGCTCAAGGAGCGGAACGAAGTACGGCCGCGGCCGCGCAGCGCCTCCAGAACCAGTAGGGATAGCATCAGTACCCCCAGCGGCAGCACCAACGCCAGCAGTACCTCTGGCTCCAGCAGCGCAAACCCCAGCACCCTCAGAAGCACCACCGCCAGTAGCACCACCAACGCCAACACCCCCAGCAGCTGCAGCTCCAGCAGCTCTAGTAGCACCAACTCCAGCAGGACCGTCAGCTCCAATACTGCCAGCAGCCCCAGCAGTACCTCTAGCAGGACCAACTCCTGTAGCCCTAGCACCACCCCCAGTCCCAGTAGCTCCAGTACCGCCAGTACGAGCACCTCCAGGACCAGCAGCAACAGTAGCACCTCCGGCTCCAGCAGCACAGCTCTAGCGCCAGGCAAACCACTCGCGCAGCTCCTGCGGAGAGGGTAGCTCCCGCCTCGACGAAGCACCGCCAGAGGCCACACGAGCAGACCCAGCACCCCCAGGCTCCTCACCCCCAGGCTCAACACCCCCAGACCCAGCACCCGCAGGCTCAGCACTCCTAGACTCAGTACCCCCAGGCTCCGCACCCCCAGGCTCAGCACCCCTAGACCCGGCACCCGCAGGCTCAGCACCCCTAGCAGCACCAGAGTCAGCAGCTACCTCGACAGGCTCGACTGCGTCTATCTGGGACACACCTGACGGGGCAGGACCCTGAGGGGGGAGAGGGTCTACCGGGGGAGGACCTGGCACAAGGAAGAGCGGCGGCGGGGGGAGGGGCGCAGTGCGGTAGGGGAAGACACGGTAGTAAGGCACCGACTCGTCAAAGGTGACGTCCTAGGAGGACAGAATACGGCGCGAGGTGGGGTGGTAAAACTACCAACCAGGCGCGTCAGGGGGGAAGCCAACGAAGACGTAGGGAACAGCACAGGGGGACAGCTTGTCCGCAGACAAGTCGCGGACAAACGCCCGAGATCCCCAGACACGAAATGCAGACGCATCGCCAACCTTCCCCGTCCACCGCAAGGTGGGGGAGGTCTCTGGCAAGGAGACCCGGGGCTGAAGGTTGAGCTGATGCGCTGCGTACTGAACCGCAAACGGCCAGAAAAAATGGGGAGCAGCTGCATGGATCATGGACGTACGAGCGACGTCCATGACCATGCCAATGCGGCGCTCAGCAATCCCATTTTGCTGTGGAGAGGCCGGAAACGTGAAGGTGTGGCGGATGCCCTGTGCACGACAGAAGGCTCCTAGATGGGCAGAGGAAAACTCCCCGCCTCTGTCCGAGTGCAGACGCAGAACAGGAAAGTCCGAGCCGAAACTCTCTCTGAGCTGGAGACGAGCCGCGCCGATCCAGTCGATCAACACCTCAGTGACGTCACCCTTGCTGCGCAAGGGGAACACCGTGGTGTAATGCGAGTAGTTGTCAACCACCAACAGGAAGTAACGCTCGTGACCCTGGCCACGGACGCGGGCGGGGCCCCACACGTCCATGTGAAGAGTCTGTAGTGGAGCCTCTGTCGGAGGAAACTCGGAGGAGTGAGGGGCGGCGCGCTGCCGCTCCTCGACGCAGGGAACGCAGGTAGGGGCAGGCCCCAGAGGGAGGGGAGGGAGGTATGGGGGGAGACCAGAGACAAGGACACGGGAGGCCATGCCTCGGAGGCGAGGCAGGGAGGGGTGACCAAGGCGGTGATGCCAAAGGAGAGTCTGGTGGGACAGGAGACGACACGAGTAGGGAGCAGACTCGGGACCAGACCTGGATGCTGCAACAAACACCTGACTCGACGCAGCTACCTGACCAGACTCAGCAACCGAAGGAGACTTAGTAGTCAGTGTATACAGGCTCGACCTCGGTCGACGGGTAAACGTGGCCAAGTGTCGGCCCGTCCGAGCACACGTAGAGTGGGTCACCCGCTGACTCGCAGGAGTGAACTGGTCAACCCCCCCATCCTGTAGATCAACACCACTCACCAAGTTCGTAGAGAACGAGGGGAGGTAGAGACCTGACAGGGTGCCAGAGAGGGCTGCCGAACACGGTAAGACAGTGGAGAAGCAAGCAAGGATAGGACCCCCAGAGGGGTCCGCCAAGGAGACCGCAACCGGCCGACTAAGCGGCGTAAGCGTGCTGCGGTCTTGAAAGAAGGAGTGGGAAGCACCCAAGTCAAGGGTGAAGGTGTGTAAGGCCTGAGCCGACGTGGTACCTGAGAGAGAAGACTCACCAGCACCTGGGGCAGCAGACGCACTAACACCTAGAGCAGCAGCCTCACTAGCACTTAGAGCAGCAGCCTCAATGCCCGGGTTAGGCGGAACACACAGGTAACAGTCACCCTCATCACTAGTAGGCAATGCATACCTGGCAGTGAGGATAGCATCATAATCAAGATCAAAGATAGCAACCCCCGCCCTAGACAGCTCTCCCCAGCAAGGGATCTCAGTGGCGTCAGGGAACTGGTGACGCCACGCGTCCGTCAGACGGCCGAATCAACGCTGGGTGGAGTGCGGGCCCCCGCACTGCTCACCAGCGCGGTCGCCGGTACGGAGGACGTAGGTGCAAGGACCAGTACCTCCACCGCGCTGATGCGCAGCGTACCACTCACAAAGCTCCTGAGGGGACAGGGTCTCACGACTGCGCTGCTGCTGCTCGCGCGGACCACCACCGGACCCACTCCTCTGCGCAGAGCCGCAACCAGCTCCACCGCTGCCGCCGCCGCCTGCGCCACCTCCACCGCCTCCGCCACCTCCGCCGCCTCCGCCACCTCCGCCGCCTCAGCTCCCTCCGCCACCGCCGCCGCCTCCTCCGCCTCCACTGCTGCCACCGACACCTCCACCCCGGCCACCACTCCCACCACCACCCCCACCCCCTCCACTGCCTCCACCACCACCTCCACCGGCCCCGCCAGCCCCTCCAGCGCCCTTGACCCCCCTTGCCTTTGCTGGTGCGGCGTCTCCCGCTAGGGGCAGACGCAGCGCCGGCCGACTCAAAACGAATGAGGTCGGCCGTAGCAGCAGAAGCAATAGAGGGCAAGAGGGGGGAGCGGGAACACCCCTCAAAGACGGGGGTGCGAGGGTCACCACGAGAGGCTCCTACAGCGACTATGCTCTTCTTTACTGCTAGGAGGCGCTCCTCGAGGAGGTCAACGGTGAGTGTGGTGGGGCAAACTGAGAGGAAGTGGTCCCTGACTAAGCGAAGGGAGTCAGGGAGCTGGGTGACTATGTAGTAGAGGGTGATGTACATGGGGGGGGGTTCTTGGCACAGAACTCAGCAGGAAGCGCAGCGCGGTAGCGAGTGTCGCTAGTGCAAAGGTACGTAATGAGGTCAGCGACTGTGGGAAAGGCAGCAAGGTCAGGGAAAAGGTACGGCAGCATGAGGCGGCTAAGCGCAGCAGTGGCAGAGGAAGAGTAGCGTGCAACTACAGCGTTGTTCAAGGTCTTAGCACTCTTGTACTGGCTAAAGTGCGCACGCTCAGTGGTCGATAAGTGGCGACGCACAGCAAGACGGGCAGCAGCATTGCGGGTGGCCCACTGTGAGCGAACAGTGCTGTCAGCAGTAGCAGGCGGGGCAGGAGATGCACCAGAGGTGAGATCAAACAGGGAGAGTCCGTCTGCCCTGTCGCACTGTAGGAATAGCTGGAGGTCATCGACCTTGACCTCAAAGTCAATAGCACGACCCTCAGCATCAAAGGTAAGGACACTGGGGATAGCCATGACTGCAGTGGCCTAGCAGGGAGTGATCTCACCAGTCCGAGTAAGTAGGGCCAGGGCGCGCCGGTGAGAACAGTAGCGGCTCAACGGCAGGGCGGCTCGGCGGCTCGGCGGCTCGGCGGCTCGGCTGCTGGGCGGCTCGGCGACTCGACGCCTCGGCTGCTGGGCGGCTCGGCGGCTTGGCTGTTGGGCGGCTTGGCTGTCGGGCGGCTCGGCGGCTCGGTTGTTGGCCGGCTCGGCGGCTCGGCTGCTGGGCGGCTCGGCGGCTCGGCTGTTGGACGCCTCAGCTGCTGGGCGGCTCGGCGGCTTGGTGGCTCAGCTGCTTAGCTGCTGGGCGGCTCAGCGGTGAAGGGGCTGGTAGAGGCGGCGACAGGGCCGGAAGAGGCGGCGACGGGGCTAGCAGAGGCGGCGATGGGGCCGCTAGGGGTGGCGACGGGGCCGCGCAGGGAGGGGAGCGGCGACAGGGCCACTAGAGGCGGCTACGGGGCCATGTAGGGGGCGGCGACGGGGTCGCGTAGGGGCGGCGACGAGGCCACGTAGTGGCGACGACAGGGCCGCGTAGGGAGGGGAGCGGCGACGGGGCCGCTAGGGGCGGCGACAGGGCCGCGCAGGTAGGGAGGCGGCGACGGGGCCGCTAGGGGCGGCGACGGGGCCGCTAGGGGCGGCGACGGGGTCGCGTAGGGGCAGCGACGGGGCCGCGTAGGGGCGGCGACGGGGCCGCATAGGTAGAGAGGCGGCGACGGGGCCGCTAGGGGCAGCGACGGGGCCACTAGGGGCTGCGAGGGGCCTGTAAGGGCGGCGACGGGGCCGCTAGGGGCGGCACGAGGGGCCGTGGGAGGGGTCTATAAGAGACCTCGACGGAAGGGCGGCCCAGAAGGCGCGCCTTGGGCAGGAGTGACTGGCGCTCTGGTCAGAAAATTTTTTCAGTGGTGGGCCCAAGGAAGCGTTCCTTCTAGGGAACCTACTCTATACCATGTGAAGAAATGAGGAATGAATGAACTAGCAAGCAGGTGGGTACAAGTAGGAAAACCTATAAGTGTTGTACCCCATATTGTCTACCCCACTACAGCCTATGCAAACTATAGCATATGAGTTTGACACGCCGATGACGAGCTTTTTTCCGTATAAATCTGTCGTGCGGGTTGGGAGCCCAAGCGCGAGCACTTAGGAAAGTGTTGACGGGAATAGAGTGTTGACCCCGCCCTCTCTTAGGCAAAGCCGACGTCGTGGTCGGGTGCACGGGAGATGCGGCCGACCATGCGCAAAGGTCGACGTGGGCTGGTCGACGGAGTGGGATGACCTGTAGAAGACCGCTGCGAGGTCGCTGTCGATGAGGGGAGCTGGCGGCCTAGTTCGACGGAGAGGTTGACGAAGGGGTCGTCGACCTATGCACAGGACTTGTGAGCGGCTGTCGAAGGGAGGAGTTCGATAGTAAAGACTGACCATGTTGGTCGACGGAGGGGTCCATCGACCAAGGTGGTCCTCGACGGGAACATTAGTCGACAAGGGAGGTCGTCGACTAGGACGCTGGGTGGTTGACCCGGTCGACCTGGTAACTTGCTCGACGAGGTTCTGCGGAGGCACGCAAACTTCATCGAGGCTGCGATGGCGAAGGCAACTTCATGCTGGTATCCCAAAGTTGATGTGGCTCATCAGGCGTAGACAACAGCCGACATGATGCGTGACGGTGCATGTCGGGCCAATCGCCTGCGAGCATCTCCGAAGTGGGCACGAGCAGGTGCAACGCTGGATGACGGCCTTGCTGCTGCGTTGGCACGCCGTCGACCTGCTCCGTTGGCAGGCCGCCTTTCTGTAGCGCTGGCGCGGTTCATCTGCGCAACGCTGGTAGGGTGTCGACCTTGCTGCGCTGGCGGTCGACCTGCCTGCCTGCTAGGTTGCTAGGCTTTGATGTAGTCATTCTCACCATTGCTTGTTTAGTCATTCTGTGATGCAACTTTCCCTAGTGAAACTCTTGCCAAATTGCTCTTTAAATGCACAAATACTAGAGAATGCTAAGGAACGCTACAATCACTCATAGAACCAGTGCCTTCCCCTTAGTCCAGCTCCCGGTGTAGAGTGACTCTTCGCAGTTGTAGCACATCAGCGACGCTCGACGAGAAGGAAGGATCGCGTAACCGACCCGTGTCAAACCTGAAAACTCCGTCGAAAATCTCCAGCTCAAGGTTGTATGACGTTATTACTCCCGGCGTAACTCGCCGAGGCTTTTGTTGCGATTCTCCAAAAACTCTTACGCAGAGGCAAAATACGGCTGTTGCTCCTCCCCTGAATTCCAAAATCCTTGTCAAGGACGAACTTGAAGTCGTTGTTGATGGTTTCATATGACGTCAGCTGCCTCGACGACGTTGTTGTGACTCACCAAGAACTTCTGGACAGGGGCGAAAAATAGCTGTCGCCTCTCCCCCCTTCTGTTTCAAAACTTCTCCCTTGCCTTATTATTGGTACCCCTGATCAGCTTCAGGTTTTGCCGCCATAGACCAACGAAGCGCCGCTGCAGCTCCGCCGTTCACACGAAATTGTCGGCCGCCATCGCCGAACTCTTTTAAAACTGATCCTCGGTACTTCTCGAAGTACCTGTAAATGTCGGTGTCGAAAACACTCGTACATCTTGGTCACCTACAGGTTATCCCCCCAAAAGAACCGATGTGTTTAGCGTGCCCACCTGTCGCCAATTTTATCGCATGCGGTTCACCACACTACCGAGACCGAATTTCACGCAACCTAGCCCACATCAACGCCGCAGATCCCGTAAAACTTCCCCAGGTAACTTCGAAGTACCCCGCAAATCTTCTGGCAAGCAGACCTTCACCTGTCTCCCACCGTCATTTTTCTCATTTCACCCCCGACAATATTGGCGAGCAACCGTTCACCCAGCAGCCACGTTTGTCAGATGAGATATAACTTTGTGTTGCATGCGATGTTTCTCACACTCGGTGAAGGCGCGGACGCTAACGTGGTCAAAGAGTGTTTATCATATCAAACGCTCAAGTCGGCCGCTTCGTTGCCCACTTTGTCTATCGCATTTTAAAACTCCACAGCTTCGGGAACTCCATCTTCGATGCTACACCTTCGTCAGGTACCGTTGAATTCGAAAAAACCCCAACAGCTGCCACAACCTTTTCAGCTCCGACTTCTTTGGCGGAGTAATTGTTGCCGATGGTCTGGTTTTGTCGGGGCCAAAACAATGTCGCGCCACTCCACGCGCCACTTTGATTTTTTATTTTACGCCCAGCTGTCGAACTTGCACAATACTCGCGCTTTTTAACCAGCATGGTGCTAAACACTGGGCCCCACCTTTTCGTCCAGGGCCAATAGGTCTTACATTTTGCCTTCAAAGCCTTGTGGTGTGAGGTACGTGACCGTTCAAAAACCTTGGCCGGTAGCGGTACTCATCCGGCTGCCGCTGCTTAGCCGAAAACGTTTGGGCATCAGCTTGAGCATTTCCCCGTTGGTCATTTTCTTGCCTCTTGAAGCCCAAAACCCGTTTCTCTCGCTGGACCCGTACTCGACGCAACTCCGTATATTGTAGCCGGTAGTGTGAAAGATAGAACGAGGAATGAATGAACTAGTAAGCAGGTGGGTACAAGTAGGAAAACCTAAAAGTGTTGTACCCCATATGAACTACCCCACTACAGCTGTACACAGACTATAGCATATAATTTTGACACACCCCCATAAGCAAAGTGGGGGAGAACAAGAGGTCAAGAAAGGCAACGCAAGACCAAGGTGGATCACGACATCACCAGGCATTCTGAGCACAAGCACATGGCCACAAGGCCAGTTCACATGCAGAGGTATATAAAGGAGAACAAGCAGTACAGCGATCACAACCTAGCAAGTGTTAGCATGCAAGTACACTTACAGAGATCACAGTACAAGCAGAGTCAAGAAGTAAGCAAGTGAGGCCCAGTGGGCACAAGGCCTAGAACAGTACAGAAACGCTGATGATCACAAGGCTGAAGTGCCTTGGTGAAGACATCAGAAGTGTTGGCCCAAGTGGCCACGTAAGCAAGACGAAGCTGACCACGCTGCTGCAACTCTCGAGCAAGGAAGTAGCGCAGAGCGATGTACTTCGTCCTGTGCTCCAGTCTGTGCTCCTAACACAAGGCAATCATGGCCTTGTTGTTGACGTACAACACTGGAGGAAAACGAGGCGGCTCTCCCAGGTCAATCAGCAGGTAGGTGAGCCAGCGTAACTCCTGTGCAGCCATGGCCCCTGCGTAGATCTCAGCTTCGCAGCTGGAGCTGAGAACAGAAGACGAGCGGGTAGACCGCCAAGAAACATAGCCAGAGCCAAGGCTAAAAGTGTAACCCTGTGAAGAACGCTGCGTAGCCAAGTCGTCAGCCCAAGAAGCGTGTGCGGGACCAGTGAGGACAACTCGAGCCCGTCCTCCAAGCACGAGCCCCATGCCCGACGTACTGCACAAGTAGCGCAACACCCTCTTAGCGGCATCCATGTGTTCCGTCTTGTGTCTCCCACGAGCAACATAGCGTGCCAGGATGCTAAGAGGGTATACCAGGTCAGGTCGAGTGCAGGTCATCAGGTACATGATGCGGAGATAACTACTACAACGGGAGCTTAAAGTACTGGCTAGGCACGTGTGCTCGTGTGATGTCTGCGTTCGTTGGTCCTTAGACGTTTTCCTTGTGCACACACTACTTGCTAGTTCACGGGGAAAATTGGCAAGAGTTTCACTAGGAAAAGTTCAGAACAATGGTACAATGAAGTTGGCAATGCAAGACTACATCAGAGCAAGCATTCAGGTCGGCCAACTGCCAGCGCAGCTTGGTCGACCGCGTTCCAGCACGGCTTCGTCGACCGCGCTCCAGCAAGGCAAGGTCGACGGCGTGCCAACGTCGCAGGTTGACGGCGTGACAGCGTTGCTCACGCATGACAGCAGTGCACCCTGCTTTGCAGTTGTGCGCAGATGATTGGCGCGCAGAGTCTTGTCACCTGCACAGCGCACACACCACGTCAACCTCGAGCTGACGTCTGCCTCTGATCCGCCACGACGACCTCGGGATACCACCACCGAGGTCGGGCTTGCTAACTTCGCCTGGGCGACCGTCGCCTTCCTCCGCAGCACTTCGTCACCCAGGTAACCTGGTCGACCAGGCAACCACGTCGAGCAGCAGCTCCCGTACGTGCCCGTCGACCTCCCAAGTCGACGACCACCTCCACGTCGACCTCACCAGGTCGACGACACCATCGGTCGACCTCCTCCAGGTCGACATCCCCTCTGGTCGACCAGCTCCACGTCGACCAGCACTCCTGGTTGACCTGCTCCTCGTCGACCAGCACAGTCGTCGGCCGACCACCCACGTTGGCCACCCGAAGCTGGCGTCACGAAGTTGACGCCCCGCTACTCGACGCCCAACTGCTCGGCGTCCTGAGTCGAGGTCGACGTCGGCCCCTTCTTCGTCGACCACCAGGCCCAGTCGACCACTAACAGGTCGACTAGCAGTCCGTTAGCCGACTGCCGAAGTCGGCTTCCCCAAGTTGACGTCACCAAGTTGACGTCCTCCGCAGATCGACACCCAAGTCGACCTCCCTGAAGTCGGCGCCACCCTGAAGTCGGCGCCCGTGCAGTGGTCCCCCGCGCAGGTCGACCTCCTCGTCGACTAGCTCACCCACTGCTGAAGGCCGGCTGCTCCCCTCACACCCGACCACGAAGTCGGCTCCGCCCAAGCGAGGACGGGGCCAATACCCAACTCCTGTTGACACTCCCCTGCCGCGTTCACGCTTGGGCCCCCAGCCCACACGGCAGTACAGCTCCGGAATAGCCCGCGGCGTGCACCCAACACACAGCACACCGGTCACCGCACCAGCCATGCAAGAGGGCATGGCACCTACTGCTGCACGTCGTTGTCGCCGTCGCTCACGTCGGCCAAGCGCACCTGGCCGATTGCGACGGAGCACCGGTTGAAGGCCGGATAGTGCAGCGCCTTCGTCAAGAAGTCGGCCGACTGCTCAGCGGTTGGGATGTACCTCAGCGAGAACTTCCCGCGCTTCACCATGTGCTGCAGCCAGGCCTGTCGCCGCTCCATATGCTTGAGGTTGCCCGTCAACCCCATGCCCTCGACGACTGTGATGGCCGACTTGTTGTCCACCCGAAGGACGGTCGGCTTCCCGGCATCCAGCTGCCGGAACTCTGCAAGGAGGAAGCGAAGTCGGCGTCCTTCCTTGCCGGCTTCGATGGCTGCCACGTACTCCGACTCAGTCGATGACAACGTCGCACACTTGATGCGCTGGCTCGACCAGGAGACTGCGGCCCCTCCATAGACGAACACGTAGCCACCCGTGCTCGTCCTGTTCTGCTTGTCACCGGCGTCGTCGGCGTCCACGTAGCCGACCAGCTCCAGCGACTCAGGTCCACCGCCGAACTCCAGTGCGGTGTCGCGCGTATTGGCGAGGTAGGCAAGGCAGCGGTCGACCTCGCGCCAGTGCTGGTCGCTCCTCACCGTGAGGCCGCTCCCCACCTTGCTGCACGCGAAGGCGATGTCCGGCCTCGTCGTCGTCGCCGCGAACTGCAGCGAGCCGACCTTCTGCCGGTACTCCTCTTCCTGCCGCTCCTGTGCCTCCTCGTCATCGAACGTGAGCTCGGCGTAGGCATCGACCGAGACCGGCGTCTTCGGGGTGCGCCCGGTCTGCTCCTCGTCGATGAAGCGCCTACGAAGCTTGTCGGCGTAGCCCTGCTGGTGCAGCCACAGCTTCCCCGCCGACCTGTCGCGGACGATCTCCAGCCCGAGGTACTTCTGCACCGGCGAGATCTCATGCAGCTCGAAGGCGGATTCCAGAAGCTCCTTCAGCTCCTTCAACATCGCGGCGCTACTGCTGGCGGCAAGTAGGTCGTCGACGTAGACCAGCACCCAGCAGGCCACTCCGTCCTTTCCGTCCTTGAAGTAGAGAGCCTCGTCGACTTGGCTCTTCTTCCACCCGGCGCCGACCAGCTCGTCATTGAGCGCCAAGTACCATAGCAGCGGCGACTGCTTTAGCCCGTACAGGCTCTTCAGCAGCTTGCACACCCGGCCGGTCCCGTCGTTGAAGTAGTCCGGCTGGGACATGTAGAGCACCCTGTTGAGCTTGCTCTGCAAGAAGGCGTTCTTCATGTCGAGCTGCATCAAGTTGAGGTTGCGGACGGCGACGATGCTGAGGAAGATCCTCAGCGTGACGTAGCTGCCCAGCGGCGCGAACGTCTCGTCGTAGTCGGCGCCGTACACCTGCGTGAAGCCCTTCACAACCAGCCTCGCCTTCTCGCGCTCGACGGTGTCGTCGACGTGGTACTTCGTCGTCAACACCCACCGGTTCTTCATGACGTTCACTCCCGGCGGACGTTCGACCAACTCCCACGTTCCCATGTTGAGGAGGCTGCGAATCTCCTCCTCCATGGCGGCCTTCACCGCCGGGCCCTTCCAGCTCGCCAACGCCTCCTTCACCGTCATCGTCGAGATGTCCCAACGGTGTTCGGGGTCGGCTAGCATGTCGGGGTCGAGCTCTGGAAACTCCTCAGCCTCCTCGGCATCGTCGTACAGCAGGTCGTCGGCCTCATCGTCCACGTCGTACACCGTGGTGAAGGCAGCGGGGACGAAGAAGTCAGGCGGTCTCCGAAGTCGACCTGAACGCCGTGGTCCTGGCTGGACCTCCTCGGCGTCCCCTCCATTGTTGCTGTTGTCGCTGCCCTCGGCGTCCTGCTGCTCCTCAGCCGGCGTCCCAGCCGACTTCTCCCCTGCTGTCGCGAACTGCTTCTTGGTCGGCGTCACTGCTGCCTGCTCCTTTGTCAGCCGCTGGTCCTCGACCTGCTTCTCGACCTGCTCCTCCCCTGTCGACGTCGACTGCAATCCTACGTCGACCTGCCGCTCGTCACTTCGGCCACCGGCGATGCACTTGGCCGAAGGCAACGTCCCACTACTCCCCTCATCGTCGGAGGCCGACACCGAGGTCAGTCCACGCATGTCGGCCACGAGGGGAGGGGCAGGGGTCGGAGGGGGAGGGGTAGGGGGGCGGACGTCCTCGACGTCCGTAATAGCAAGCTCACCGACCTCGGCAAGCAGTGGCAGCGTCGCCGACGAGGTGTCAGAGGGCGGGGTGGGCGACGAGCGGCCGGACACCGACCCGTACTTCGTCTTCCATTCGGCCAGCGACAGCTCCTCGTAGAACACCACATCCGACGTGGTGACCACCCGGTCGGCGTCGACGTCGAGGAGCTCCCAGCCCTTGCTCGCCGCCGACACGCCAAGGTGCAGGCCCCACCTGGCCTTCGGCTTCAGCTTCCCACTACGCTGCTGCTCAGGGACAAGGAACTGCGCCATGCAGCCCCACACCCGCGCCAACGACAAGTTGGGCTTCTTCCCGGTCAGCAGCTGGTACGGCGTCGTCCCCGGCGGCAGCACCAACCTCTCAAGGCAGTTGCGGACCCAGACGGCCTGCCGGAGAGCGAGGTGCCACCAGTGGTGCTGCACGCCTATGTGCAGCAGCATTGTCCGCACCGACTCCACCACCGTCCTCATCTCCCGCTCCGCCATGCCGTTCTGCTGCGGGGTGTATGGGCAGGTCAGGTCGTGGACGATCCCCTTGCCGTTCACGAAGTCGGTGAACTGCTTCCCGAGGAACTCCCCTCCCCGGTCAGAGCGCAGCATTAACACCGACCTCTTCGTCTGCCGCTCAGCCACTGCCAGCCACTGCACGAACGCCGGCAACGCATCTGACTTCTTGGTGACCGGCTTCACCCACACGTAGCGGGTCTTGCGGTCCTTCAGCAACAAGAAGTACAGGCTGCCATCCTTGGCAGTCACGCGGAATGGCCCGCACAGGTCGATGTGCACGACGACCAACACATCGTCGGCGTCGGAGCCTTGGTCGGGGAAGGTGTGCCGCGCCAGCTTCCCGCCGACCCAGAGACACACGGGGAGTCGGCGCCCGTCGCCGACTTGGGGTCCAGCCCAATGGCGACCTCGTTCTTCGCCGAGCTCCATATGGTGTCCATGCCGACATGTGCAAGCCGGGCATGCATACGGTCCGGCGTCGACTTCGTCTTCGAGACAATTGCCCGCAGAGCCACAACCTCCGTCGTGGGCGACGTCGACCTCGTTGAGCAGGGACGCAGGTCGGTGCAGAGGACACGCCCGGAGTACGTCGCCCGACCGAGCACCTCTCCCGTTGCCGAGACGAGCACCATCCCGACGCCGTCCTCTTGCAGCTTCACGCCGTGCTCCTTAAGCTGGCCGGACGACAGCAAGTTCGCCCGCACACCCGGGACGTACAACACGTCGGGGATGAGCACCTGCTTCTCGGCCTCCCCTTGCAGGGCGACGGTGCCGCTGCCTTGAACGTCCTGCAGCGCCCCATTGAAGCCGCGCACGTGCTTGATGGAGCCACTCGGCTGCAGGTCAACAAAGGCTTCCTTCGTTCCCATCAAGTGGTGGGAGCAACCGCTGTCGAGCAGGACCACCGCCGGGTTCGCCTGCACAGCCGCCGCCACCGCCTGGAAGTCCTCTCCGGCCTCCGGCGCCAGAGAGATGGTCGGCTCCACGACGCCGACCAGCGAGCACGACGCCATCTTGTCGTCTCGCCCCTTGCCGCCTGCAACGGAGTCGGCGTCCTTCGCCGAAGTCGATGCCTTGGTCGACTGTTTCTCCTTGCGCGGATGATTTCCTCCACGACGAGGACGACGGCTGCCAGACCTCCCGCGGCCGCCCTTGTCGTCGCCGTCAGAGTCACTGCGGTCGGGACAATCGAAGGAGAGGTGATCGGGGCTGTGGCAGATCCAGCACTCCCGACGTCGACCTCCTCCTCCTCGACCGCCGTCCTTGGTCGACTTCTTCTCAACCTCCTTGGTCAACTTCCAGCTACCGCTCCCGCCGCCACCAGACTGTCCGCGCTGTCCTGGTCGGCCTCCTTGCTTCGCAGGGGCGATGAAGTTGGCCTACGCCAAGAGCTCCTGCGATCGCTCAGCCTCCTGCATCGCCTCGTCCTGCAGGATGTATGAGGTCAGGTTGTCCTCGTTGAGCATCACCCTTGTGCTCGGCACCATAGACAGCCGCTTCAGCAGGTTGTAGCTGCTAGAGAGACCCTGCATGACATGGGTGATGTACGACGCCATGGAGTACTGCGCGCCGGCCATCCTGATGGTGGCGAGAATTCGCCTGGCTCGGTTGCAGTAGTCGGTCGCACTCTCCTCGTCGCCCAAACGCAGGTGTGTCAGCTGTCCCTCCAGCTGGGCGATGAACAGGTCGTCGGTGACCTGGTACGTCGACTCAATGAAGTGCCAAGCCCGGTGGCCGGCGTCGAGGTACTCCCGGCACCACTTCAAGGCGATGTGCACGCCCGACGAGCAGCACCGCGAGATGACCGTGAAGGTCAACAACTGCACGGCGCGAAACTCCGCATGCAGGTCGGGGTGGTGCTCCTCCGGCGTCGCCACGGTCCCTCGGGCGAAGCCGATCAGCCCGGCCATCTCCAGCTGGGGCTCGATGGCTTCCTTCCAGGTGAGTATGTCGGGTCGACCGACCAGTGGAGGGGTGACCGAGATCCTGTCCGGTGTAAACTTGAAGTAGCCGTAGCTCGGTGCAATCCCACCCGCCGTCACCTGGGACGCCGACATCGTCGACAGCCCACTTCGTCGACCTCCGACGTCACCCCGCGAAGAGCCTGCAGCCGCCGACGACTGCATCCCTCGCGCCTGAACGCCGCCGACTTCACCGGCGTGTATCACACCTCTTTGCCTCGACGTGCCTCCTGCAGTGCTGCCGACTTGACCACCACCGGTGTTGACGCCCACGTCGACGCCGCCTTCGTTATTCACCGGACGAGGAGAGGCAGGTCGAGACGGGTGCTCCGTCGCCCACATGGAGCGGAGTCCAGCCTCGACGACCGGCCAGGGCAAGTCGCCATACTCATTGGCCTCGTGCTTCCTCCTCGCGTTCTCCAACCGTGCCTCTAGGGTGTCCACCACCCCCGCGTCACCTACGACTCCTACCATAGTGACTACAGCACAGTTTCCGGCCTGCAACTACGAAATAGGTAAGTGGTGTCTACGTCGACCTGTCTGAAGGTAAGTCGTGTGCCGTCCACGCTCACCGCACCATGCGGAGATAACTACTACAACGGGAGCTTAAAGTACTGGCTAGGCACGTGTGCTCGTGTGATGTCTGCGTTCGTTGGTCCTTAGACGTTTTCCTTGTGCACACACTACTTGCTAGTTCACGGGGAAAATTGGCAAGAGTTTCACTAGGAAAAGTTCAGAACAATGGTACAATGAAGTTGGCAATGCAAGACTACATCAGAGCAAGCATTCAGGTCGGCCAACTGCCAGCGCAGCTTGGTCGACCGCGTTCCAGCACGGCTTCGTCGACCGCGCTCCAGCAAGGCAAGGTCGACGGCGTGCCAACGTCGCAGGTTGACGGCGTGACAGCGTTGCTCACGCATGACAGCAGTGCACCCTGCTTTGCAGTTGTGCGCAGATGATTGGCGCGCAGAGTCTTGTCACCTGCACAGCGCACACACCACGTCAACCTCGAGCTGACGTCTGCCTCTGATCCGCCACGACGACCTCGGGATACCACCACCGAGGTCGGGCTTGCTAACTTCGCCTGGGCGACCGTCGCCTTCCTCCGCAGCACTTCGTCACCCAGGTAACCTGGTCGACCAGGCAACCACGTCGAGCAGCAGCTCCCGTACGTGCCCGTCGACCTCCCAAGTCGACGACCACCTCCACGTCGACCTCACCAGGTCGACGACACCATCGGTCGACCTCCTCCAGGTCGACATCCCCTCTGGTCGACCAGCTCCACGTCGACCAGCACTCCTGGTTGACCTGCTCCTCGTCGACCAGCACAGTCGTCGGCCGACCACCCACGTTGGCCACCCGAAGCTGGCGTCACGAAGTTGACGCCCCGCTACTCGACGCCCAACTGCTCGGCGTCCTGAGTCGAGGTCGACGTCGGCCCCTCCTTCGTCGACCACCAGGTCCAGTCGACCACTAACAGGTCGACTAGCAGTCCGTTAGCCGACTGCCGAAGTCGGCTTCCCCAAGTTGACGTCACCAAGTTGACGTCCTCCGCAGATCGACACCCAAGTCGACCTCCCTGAAGTTGGCGCCACCCTGAAGTCGGCGCCCGTGCAGTGGTCCCCTGTGCAGGTCGACCTCCTCGTCGACCAGCTCACCCACTTGCTGAAGTCAACAAGCTCAGCAACTAGGGCAGACGCAGCAGTGGACTCAAACGAAGGATCAGTGACAATAGTGGCTAGGAGACGCGTGTTAGTAGGACTAGCAGCAAGAAGTGAGTCAGACTCCGGGTCCGGACCGTCAGCAAGGGAGGACGCAAGAGGAGACGGCAGAGGGACACGCTGTGGAGCAGTGGAAGGAAGAAACGCCATCAGGTGTGTGCCAGGGACAGCAGGAGGACACTGACGCGGAACACGACGACCAGTGCGGACAGCAGAAACAGGCAACGCAGAACGAGACTCAGGCAACGCAAGACAAGAATCAGGCTCACGACACTCTGTAAGACCTCTAGTCGGCCCAAAGTAAGGAGAGGGACCAGGCAGTGGAGAGGCTGGCTGTAGCTGCGACTGCGACGGGGCAGGCTGTGGACACAGTAAGGGAAGAGGGGGACCAGTAGAAGGCAGGAGGCCAAGAACCTGCTAAAGAAGTGGAACAAAGTACGGCTGCGGCCGCGCAGCGCCTCCAGAACCAGCAGAGACAGCACCAGGACCCCTAGCTCTAGGGTCTCCAACTCCAACTCCCGCAGCACCACCAGCTCCAGCACCTCCAGTAGCTCCAGCTCCAGGAGCACCTCCAGCAGAAACAGTACTAGCGCCTCCCGCGACAACTCCGGCAGCACCACCAGCCCCACCAGCTTCAGTACCTCTAGTACGAGCACCTCCGGGACCAGCGGCTCCAGCACCTCCAGCAGCTCCAGCACCAGCAGTACCTCTAGTAGCTCCAGCTCCAGCAGCACTTCCAGCTCCAGTACCTTCAGCACGAGCACCTCCAGCAGCTCCAGCACCAGCAGTACCTCCAGCAGCTCCAGCTCTAGCAGTACCTCGAGCTCCAGTACCTCCAGTACGCGCACCTCCGGCAGCTCCAGCACCAACAGTACCTCCAACAGCTCCAACACCAGCACAACCTCCAGCAGCTCCAGCTCTAGCAGCACCTCGCTAGAGTCTTCAGCGGTGAGCAAACCACTCGCGCAGCTGCGGTGGAGAGAGAGGCTCCCGCTGCAACGAGGCACCTGCAGAAACTCGAGTAGACTCAGCACCCCCAGGCTCAGCACCCCCAGACTCAGCAACCCCACGCTCAGCACCCCCAGACTCCACACGCTCAGGCTCAGCACCCCCAGGCTCCACACGCTCAGCTTCAGCACCCCCAGGCTCCGCACGCTCAGGCTCAGCACCCCTAGCAGCACCACCCCCCGGAGCAGCACCAGAGTCAACTGCTACCTCGACAAGCTTGACAGCGTCTACCTGAGACACACTTGAGGGAGCAGGACCCTGAGGGGGAAGGGGGTCTACCGGAGGAGGACCTGGTGCAAGGAAGAGCGGCGGGGGGGGGGGAGAGACGCAGTGCGGTAGGGGAAGAGACGGCAAAAGGGAACCGACTCATCGAACGTGACGTCCTGAGAGGGCAGGACACGGCGCGAGGTGGGGTGGTAAAACTGCTAGTTAGGCGCGTCAGGGACAAAACCAAGGAAGACGCAGGGAATAGCACGGGCGGAGAGCTTGTCCGCGGTAGTATCGTGGACAAAGGCACGAGAACCCCAGACCCGAAACACTGACACATCGCCAACCTTCCCCGTCCAACGCAGTGTGGGCGAGGTCTCCGGCAAGGAGACACGGGGCTAGAGGTTGAGCTGATGCACAGCGTATCGGACCGCAAACAGCCACAGAAAATTGGGGGCAGCTGCATGGACCATGGAGGTACGAGCGACCTCCATGACTAAGCCAATGCGGCGCTCAGCAAACCCATTCTGCTGCGGTGAGGCCGGGAGCGTGAACGTCTGGCGAATGCCCTTCCCACGACAAAAGTCCCGCAGAAAGTCAAAGGCAGACTCACCACCTCTGTCAGAGTGTAGACGCAGGACGGGAAAGTCCGTCTCGAACCGCTCGTGGAGCTGGAGACGGGCAGCGCGGATCCAAGGGATCAAAACATCAGGAACCTCACCCTTGGTGTGCAAGGGGAAGACCGTGGTGTAACGCGTGTAGTTGTCAACAACCAGCAAAAAGTACTGCTCGCGGTCCTGTACACAAACGCGAGTTGGGCCCCACACGTCCATTAGGAGGGTCTGCATGGGAGCAGACATCGGGGGAAACGAGGAGGAGTGAGGAGCGGCGCACAGCCACCCCTCGACACAGGGAAGACACGGAGGAGCAGGCGAGGGTGGAAGGGGAGGGAGAACCCTGGGAAGACCAGAGACAAGGACACGTTGGTGCATGCCACGGAGGCGGTGCATCGAGGGGTGACCAAGACGGTGGTGCCAAAGGACGGTCTGGTGCGACAAAGCGCGACACGAGCAGGGGGCCGCTAGCTGACCTGACGCAAACGCAGACACAGACGTAGCTACATGAAGGGACACAATTCTTAGTGTGTACAGACTCGAGCCAGGCGCTCGGGTGAACGTGGCCAGGTGTCGGCCAGTCCTGGAGCACGTACAGTGGGTCACACGCTGACCTCCAAGAGTGAACTGGTCAACCCACGCATCCTGGAGGTCAGCTCCACTCACCAAGTTTGTAGAGAACGAGGGGAGGTGAAGACCCGACAGTGAGTCAAACAGGACCGCTGGACACGGCAGGACTGTGGAGGAGTGGGCAAGGACTGGGCCCCCAGAGGAGTCTGCCAAAGAGACTGCAACCGGCCGACTGAGCGGTGTGAGTGTGGTGCTGTCGCGAAAGAAAGAGCGGGAAACACCTGAGTCAAGTGTGAAGGTGTGCAAGGCCTCAGCATGCGCAGTATCAGAGAGAGCAGACTCACCAGCACCTGGAGCAGCAGACTCACTAGCTCCTAGAGCAGCAGCCTCACCAGCACCTAGTGCAGGAGAATCACTAGCACCTAGAGCAGCAGCCTCACCAGCACCTAGAGCAGCAAACTCTATACCTGGGTCAGGCGGTACACACAGCTAACAGGCACCCTCAGCACTAGTAGGCAATGCATACATGGCAGTGAGGATAGCATCACAGTCAAGAGCAAATATATCCACCCTCTGCCTAAGCAGCTCCAGCCAATCGGGGAGCTCAGCCTTGTCGCCAAACTCGTGGGCCAGGCGTCACTCAGACAGGCAAAGCAGCGGGACTGTGTGTGACCAACCGTCCCACAAGTCTGACCAGCCCGATCACCTGTGCGAATGACGTACGGGCACCGAACGGTACTCCGAGACCCTCTACTCTGAGCGTACCACTCACGAAGCTGCTGGGGCGTAAGGGTCTTGCGCGGACGCCGCTGCAGCTGCATCTGGCCACTTCTAGAAGCTCCCAACTGACCAGCTCCAGGGCGACTGCCACTACAAACGCTGCCACAATCCCAACTAGCGTACCACTCACGAAGCTGCTGGGGCATGAGGGACTCACGCGGACGTCGCTGGAGCTGCATCTGGCCACCGCCACTAGCAGCATTAGTAGTAGCAGGCAAGGGCGGCACACGGCCAGAGCAGGGCGACGCATGACCAGAGCAGGGCGGCGCGCGGCCAGTAGCTAGCAGTAGCTCCTAGGGCAAAAGCACCAAGAGGTTTTTTTTTTTTTTTTTAATTAATTAATTAATTTATTTTAGGGTTTAGCAGGGCACACAGAGCGTTGCAGAGGCGGCTCGGGTACGGCAGGGCAGGGCGCCACTGCGCGCAGGGCAGGGCACTGGTGTGAGGATCTAGGATCGAGCTCCGAAAAGAGAATGTGAATTGAATCGAATTGAATGAATCACCTGGGTACAACGCGAGGCTATATATAGGCTCGACACAAGGCCCCGTAACCAGGTGTTACGCGAATGTTCCGTGGGTCGCGAAGCGTCCCGAACAGATCCTTACCGAATTCGGTAGAAGGCAATTTGGTGGCAACCGAAAAGCCAGAATTCGGTGCACGCAACCTAGCTCGGTGCTATAACTATAATAAAATATAGGAAAGCACCTAGCCTAGGAAATCAAGCAATTCATGCATGCATATAATTATCCTATGCTAGAAAAAGCATGATAAAGTAAAGGCAAGCAAGCATAGCTGGCATAAGCCGTCGTACTCTCACAACTGGCGCATTGGCAGGGCAGAGCGCTGGCGCAGGCAACAGCGCGCACGGGCAGGGCGGCGCTGGGCGGCGAGTGCAGACCCGCGGCAGGCGCAAAACGCAGGCACGGCGGGCGCAAGGTGTCAGAATGTTATCTTTGTTCTCTAGCCTGCAAAGGGGTACTCTATAGCGAGTACAACCCCTTAGGGTTTCCTATATGTATCCTGTTGCTTGCTAGTGCATCCTCTCTCTTTTGCCTAAACTATTCTTGCCTAGCTAGGAAAGACCTAGCTATGGCTCCTACTTTTATCTACCTATTTTCACATGGTTATCAGAGCAGTAAGCTCCTGGCCTATGGGCCCCACCACACTCCTTCCGCTGCAACTGCTACTCTCCCTTTCTGCCGTGCGCCCCGAGGCGCGCGGCGGGTTACTGCCCTGTCACGCCGCGCGCCGCTCCTGGGAGGCGCTGCGACGGGCGACGGGGACCTCCGCGTCGCCCCCCGTTGCCCGTCGTGGCCTGCGCGCGGCCCGTACAGCCTGCGCGCAGCACGAACGGGCCGCGCGAGTCCCGTCCGCGGCCCGTACGGGCTGCGCCAGACCCGCGCGCGGCCCGTACGGGCTGCGCCAGGCCCGCGCGTGGCCTGTACGGGCTGCGCCAGGCCCACGCGCGGCTCGGGCCGCCTGCGCGCGGTTGGGGCGGCTGTGCCAGGCCCGTGGGCGGCCCTTTTCTCGCTGCCCCTGCCCTCCCTGCTGTCCCCCGTGCTTCTACTAGCGCCCCACCCCTCCTACAGCCCGTTCTCCCGAATTAGGGATTAGGGGTGAGGGGTATGGGGGTGAACCCACTGTGTGCCGTTCCCTGCTCCTCCTCCTCCTCCGTCTCCTTGTGCTGCAGTTGCCGCTGAGGGGGGGTGGACTTGTTGGAGCCGGTGGAGTGGTACTAAGGGGGGGTGAAGGGGGAGTGGAGCTAGGGGTGTAGCAGCGGGTGTCTGTCAGGGGGAGTGGGATAGTTTGGGGAAGCTGAATGGAGGTTGCCGTCGTGTCGCCAGCAGCACCTGTAGTCCGGGGAGTTGCTCCGGTAGCCCAGTCGTAGCCAGTCGCCCGTGGGTCCGTTGCTCGTCTGCCGCTACTTAAGCCGCGGGGCCAGTTACTCCAGTAGTCCGGAGCGTTGTTCCGGTAGCCACAGTGCCAGTGTGCCTCCTGTTGCCCGTGTGTCTGCAGTTCAGCCTTCGCCTCCTATCTCCTCTCCTCTCACTCCCTCTCCTCCTCCCCACTTGCCCGTTGTGACTACCACTAGCTTTGCTCATAATTGTGAACTCAAACTATTTCTTCTTGAAATTGTGCTCAGAATGTGTGGTGACATTGTGATCCACCCTGAGCTTGTTCTGTTTTGCTTGCTCTGCTGATTACACCCCACTTTGGCTATGGGGGTGTGTCAGAATGTTATCTTTGTTCTCTAGCCTGCAGTGGGGTACTCTATAGCGAGTACAACCCCTTAGGGTTTCTTATATATATCCTGTTGCTTGCTAGTGCATCCTCTCTCTTTTGCGTAAACTATGCTTGCCTAGCTAGGAAAGACCTAGCTATGGCTCCTACTTTTAACTACCTATTTTCACACAAGGGGCGGGCCCACGGCGGGCGCCAAACGCAGGCACGGCGGGCGCAAGGGGCGGGCACGTGGCGGGCGTAGCGGACAGGTGCGGGAGGGGCGAACGGGCGGGCCCGTAACGGGCCGAACGGGTAGGCGTGGCGGCGCGTAGGCAGGGCCCGCGGCGGGCCTAACGAGCGGGCGCGGCAGCGGGCGTAACGAGCAGGCGCGGCGGCGCGAAGGGCTGGCCCGCGGCGGGCCTAACAGGCAGGTGGTAGGGCGCGACGTGCAGGGCAGCAGGGCGCTACGTGCGGGCTGCAGCAGAGCGCGACGCATGGGCTACAGCAGGGCGCAACGCGCAGGGCAGCAGGGCACGAGGCAGGGCAGAGCGTGCGCGAGGCAGCGCGACAGGCAGTGGGCGCGGCGGCGGTAGGCAGCGGGCGCTTACAAGGGGCGAGTGCAGGGCAGGGCCGCAACGGGGCGGCTGTAGGGCAGGGCCGCAACGAGGCGGCGGCAGAGCAAGGCCGCGAGGGGGGCGGCAGCAGGGCAGGGCCGCAACAAGGCGGTTGCAGGGCAGGGCCGCGACAGGTGGCGGCAGGGTAGGGCCGCGTCGGGCGGCTAGGTCCGGGCCGTGACGGGCCGGGAGGGCATGGCCTCTACGGGCGGCAGTAGAGCAGGGCGCACAACGGCGCAGGTGAGGCAGGCGCGAGGCGCGCTTTGGGTACAGAAAAATATCGTGGTGGGCCTTAAAAACATGTTCACACTAGGGAACCTGCTCTAATACCATGTGAAAGATAGAACGAGGAATGAATGAGCTAGCGAGCAGGTGGGTAAAAGTAGGAAATGTCAAATTAAAATGTTGTCTAGGCTTTAGTGGGGTAGCCCATATGGGGTACACATTTCTAGGGTTGCATATTTGTATCACTTTCATTCCATAGTCATTTCATTCTCGTTCTAATTTCCTCATGGTATCGAGCAGGTTCCCCCGTGGGAACTGTGCCTAGGGCCCACCACATCGAGGTTTTTTTTTTCTTGCCCGAAGCGCGCTCAGCCCGAGTCGCGCTCTGGGCTCTCACTTCGTCGAGCCGCCCTAGCGCCCTCAACGCCCTAGCGGCCCCGCAGCCCGTCGATTCGGCCCCGCCGCCCTTCGCTGCGGCCCCGCCGCCCTTCGCTGCGGCTCCGCCGCCCTTCGCTGTGGCCCCGCAGCCCTTCACTACGGCCCCGCCGCTCTTCACTGCGGCCCCGCCGCCCGTCTCAGCGGCCCCGCCGCCCGTCTCAGCGGCCCCGCCGCCCTTTGCTGCGGCCCCGCCGCCTCTCTCGCTGCGGCCCCGCCGCCCTTCTCAGCGGCCCCGACGCCCTTTGCTGCGGCCCCGCCGCCCTTCTCAGCGGCCCCGCCGCCCTTCGCTGCAGCCCCGCCGCCCTTCGCTGCGGCCCCGCCGCCTCACATTGCAGCCCCGCCGCCCTTCCGTGCGGCCCCGCCGCCTCCCATATTGAGGCCCCGCCGCCCGTCTCAGCGGCCCCGCCGCCCTTCGCTGCGGCCCCGCCGCCTCTCTCCCTGCGGCCCCGCCGCCCTTCTCAGCGGCCCCGCCGCCCTTCTCAGCGGCCCCGCCGCCCTTCTCAGCGGCCCCGCCGCCCTTCTCAGCGGCACCGCCGCCTCTCTCACTGCGGCCCCGCCGCCCTTCTCAGCGGCCCCACCGCCCTTCACGGCGGCCCCGCCGCCCTTCACTTCGGCCCCGCCGCCCCTCCCACTGCGGCCCCCCCACCTACCTTGCGGCCCCGCCGCCCTACTAGCGGCCCTACCGCCCTACAAAGTCCGCGCCGCCCGAGCCGCCCAAGCCGCCCGAGCCGCCTGAGCCACTGAGAAGCCGAGCCGCCCGAGCAGCCCGAGCCGCCCGACCTGCCCGAGCCGCCCGAGCCGCCTGAGCCGCTGAGGAGCCGAGCCGCCCAAGCCGCCCGACCCGCCCGAGCCGCCTGAGGAGCCAAGCCGCTGGTGCCGCGGAGCCGCAGTTGCTGCTGAGCCGTCCGAGCAGCCGTATTGCCGTGTTGCTGTGCTACTGAGCTGCCCGAACCGCCCTGTCTAGTGAGAGCAGCGCTTTTGTCACTGCACTGCCCCTGTCCTACAGCTGGTACTGCTAGTCTACTGTTGTCATGGCTACCCCTAGTGTCCTCGCGTTTGACGCTGAGGGTCAAGCCATTGACTTTGAGGTCTGGGTCGACGACCTACAGCTGTTCTTACAGTGCGATAGGGCAGACGGTCTCTCTCTCTTTGACCTCACCTCTAGCGCCTCTCCTGCCCCTGCTGTTGATGCTGACCCCACTGTTCGCTCCCAGTGGGCCACGCGCGATGCTGCTGCACGTCTTGCTGTGCGTCGCCACATGCCTACCACTGAGCGTGCGCACTTTAGTCAGTACAAGAGTGCTCAGACCTTGTACGACGCTGAAATTGCGCGCTACTCTTCCCCTGCCACTGCTGCACTGAGCCGCCTAATGCTACCGTACCTCTTCCCTGACCTTGCTGCCTTTCCCACAGTCGCTGACCTCATTACGCCCCTCCGCACTTGTGACACTCGCTACCGCACCGCGCTTCCTGCTGAGTTCTGCGCCAAGAACCCCCCCCCATGTACATCACTCTCTATTATATAGTCACCCGCTTCCCTGACTCCCTTCGTGTAGTCAGGGACCACTTCCTCTCAGTCTGTCCCACCACTCTCACTGTTGACCTCTTAGAGAAGGCCCTCCTAGCAGCGGAGAAGAGCATAGTCACTGTAGGAGCCTCTCGTGGTGACCCTCGCACCCCCATCTTTGAGGGGTGTTCTCCTTCCCCCCTTTTGCCCTGTGTCGCCTCTGCCGCTGCGGCCGACCTTGTTGGTCTTGAGTCGGTCGGTGCGGCGTCTGCCCCTAGCGGGAGACGCCGCTCTGGCAAGGGCAAGGGGGGCAAGGGCGCGGGTGGAGCTAGCGGGGGCGGTGGAGGCGGCGAAGGGAGTGGGGGTGGCGGTGGGAGTGGTGGCGGGGGTGGAGGTGTCGGTGGCAGCAGTGGAGGCGGAGGCGGCGGCGGTGCTAGCGGAGGCGGCGGTGGTGGCGGAGGTGGAGGAGGCGGTGGTGGAGGAGGTGGCAGTGGTCGGGGTGGCGCTTTGCAGCGGAGCAGCCCCAGTGGTGGTCAGCGCCAGCAGCAGCAGCAGCGTTCTCAGGACATTCCTCCCCCTCAGCAGCTCCGTGAGTGGTACGCGCAGCGTCAGCGTGGTGGGGGTTTTGGTCCGTGCACCTACGTCCTTCGCTCCAGCGACCGCGCGGGTGAGCAGTGTGGGGGTGCCCACCCCACCCAGCGCTGCTTTGGCCGCCTGACGGTCGCTTGGCGTCAGCAGTTCCCGGAGGCCAGTGAAATCCCCCGCTGGGGAGAGCTTTCTAGTGGAGGCGTAGCTATCTATGATCTTGACTTTGATGCTATCCTTGCTGCCATGTATGCTGTGACTATTAGTGATGAGGGTGACTGTTACCGGTGTTTCTCGCCCGACCCGGGCATTGGTACTGCTGCTCTAGGTGCTGGTGAGGCTGCTGCTCTAGGTGCCAGTGCGTCTGCGCCCTCAGGTGCTGGTGAGTCTGCGCTCTCAGGTACCACGTCGGCTTCGGCCTCCCTCACCTTCACACTTGACTCTGGGGCTTCTCGCTCCTTCTTTTGAGACTGCACCACACTCACGCCGCTTGGTCGGCCAGTTGCAGTCTCTCTGGCAGACCCCTCTGGGGGCCCTGTCCTTGCTCACTTCTCCAGTGTCCTCCCGTGTCCGGCTGCCCCCTCTGGCAGCTTGTCTGGTCTTTACCTCCCCTCGTTCTCTACGAACTTGGTGAGTGGTGCTGACCTGCAGGATACGGGGGTTCACCAGTTTACACCTGCGAGTCAGCGGGTGACCCTCTGCTCGGAAGCTCGCACAGGCCGGCACCTGTCCACGTTTACGCGTCGGCCGGGGTCGAGCCTCTACACCCTGACCACTGGGTCTCCTCCTGTCCCTGCGTCTAGTCAGGTAGCTGCGTCGGGTTAGGTGTTTGCTGCAGCGTCCAGGTCTGGTCCTGAGTCTGCCCCCTGCTCGTGTCGCCTCCTGTCTCACGAGACTCTCCTGTGGCACCACCGTCTTGGTCACCCCTCCCTGCTTCGTCTCCGAGGCATGGCTTCCCGTGTCCTTGTCTCTGGTCTCCCCCGGTCCCTCCCTCCCCTTCCTCAAGGGCCTGGTCCTTCCTGTGCTCCCTGTGTCGAGGGGCGGTTCCGAGCTGCCCCTCACTCCTCTCAGTTTCCCTCGACAGAGGCCCCGTTGCAGACGCTTCACATGGACGTGTGGGGCCCGGCCCGCGTCCGTGGACATGGTCACGAGCGCTACTTCCTGCTGGTGGTTGACGACTACTCGCGTTACACCTCAGTCTTCCCCTTGCGCAGCAAGGGTGATGTCACTGAGGTGTTGATCGACTGGATCCGCGCAGCTCGTCTCCAGCTCAAGAGGAGCTTCGGCTTGGACTTTCCTGTTCTGCGTCTGCACTCTGACCGAGGCGGAGAGTTCTCCTCTGGCCTTCTGCGAGCCTACTGCCGTGCGCGAGGCATCCGCCAGACCTTTACGCTTCCGAACTCTCCACAGCAAAATGGGATTTTTGAGCGCCGCATTGGCATGGTCATGGACGTCGCCCGTACGTCCATGATGCATGCGGCTGCCCCCCATTTTCTGTGGCCGTTTGCGGTTCGGTACGCGGCGCATCAGATCAACCTTCACCCCAGGGTCTCCATGCCGGAGACCTCCCTAGCTCTGCTGTGGACAGGGAAGGTAGGCGATGCGTCTGCGTTCCGTGTCTGGGGATCTCGGGCTTTTGTCCACGACTTGTTTGCGGACAAACTGTCCCCGCGTGCTGCTCCTTGTGTCTTCCTTGGCTTCCCCCCTGACGCACCAAGGTGGCAGTTCTACCACCACTCCTCTCGTCGTGTTCTGTCCTCCTAGGATGTCACATTTGACGAGTCGGTCCCCTACTATCGTCTCTTCCCCTACCGCACTCCTTCCCTTCCCCCGCCGCCGCACTTCCTTGTGCCAGGTCCCCCCCAGGTAGACCCCCTCCCCCCTCAGGGTCCTGCCCCTTCAGGTGTGTCCCAGGTAGACGCAGTCGAGCCGATCGAGGTTGCTGGTGACTCTGGTACTGCTGCGGGTGCTGAGCCTGGGGGTGCTGACTCTGGGGGTGCTGCGCGAGTGGGTGCTGAGCATGGGGGTACTGAGCCTGGGGGTGCTACGACTGGGGGTGCTGAGCTTGGGGGTCCTTCGCCTGGGGGTGCTGCGTCTAGAGCTGGTGAGCCTAAGGGTGCTGCGTCTGGAGCTGCTGAGCCTGGGGGTACTGAGTCTCGAGCTGCTGAGCCTGGGGGTGTGGAGCCCGCGGCCGCTGGACCTGCTCGTGTGGCGTGTGGCGGTGCTGGGCCTGGTGGTTCTCCGGGTGCTTCGTCTCGGTGGGAGCCACTCTCTCCACATGAGCTGCGCGAGGGGTTTGCCCGACGCTGGAGGCGTACTGCTAGAGCTGGTGCTTCTTCGGCTGCTGAGGGTGCTGGTGCCGCCGGTCTTGGAGGTGCTAGCCCTGGGAGTGCTGGAGCTGCTGGGCCTGCGAGTGCGACTGGAGTCGGAGCTGCTGAGGGTGTTGGCGCTGAGGCTACTGCTGACAGTCCTAGCGGCGGTCCTGCTGCGGGTGCTGCTGGTGCTGCTGGAGGTACTGGAGCCGGAGGTGCTATTGGCGCTGGTGCTGCCACTAGCGGTGCTGGTGCTGTCTCTGCTGTGTCTGGAGTCGCCGCGCGGCCTCGGCCGTACTTTGTTCCGCTCCTTCAGCACGTTCTTGGTCTTCCTCCTCCCTTAGAGTGTCCACCGCCTGTCCACTCACAGTCACAGTTACCGCCGGCTTCCCCATTGCCTGCTCCTTCTCCCTACACTGGTCCTACTGGAGGTCTTACTGAGCGTTGTGAGCCTGCGTCTCGTCCTGCGTCGCCGGTTCGTGCTGCTCGCGCTATTGGTCGCGGTTCGCGTCAGCGTCCTCCTCCTGTCCCTGGCACGCACCAGATGTCTCTGCGTCCGTCAACTGCTCCTCTGCGTGCCCCTTTGCCTTCTCCTCCAGAGTCCTCTCTTCCTGCCCTTGCCGACCCGGAGTCGGACTCTCTTCGTGCTGCCAATCCTACTGTCACGCGTCTCCTTACTACTGTCGTCGCTGACCCCTCTTTTGAGTCCACTGCTGCGTCTGCACTTGTTGCTGAGCTCGTCGACTTTGCTGCTCGCTGTCGTCTAGACTACGCTGCCAGTCTTCTTGCTGAGTCTGCGTCTGTCTGTCCTCCGTCCGTCGGGGGTGAGTGTGCTCTTGGCACGGACGTCCTTGAGGAAAGGTAGGAGGAGTTCCAGTGTCTAGGTGCTGCTTCACCTCATCTCGTGTCCGTACTGCTTACCCCTGAGGGAGACCCGGATGCACTTGACATCCCGGCTCCTCGATCGTACGCTGAGGCGATCGAGGGTCCCTACTCCTCACAATGGCTGTCAGCCATGGACGCAGAGATGACTTCTTGGAAGTCCACAGGCACCTACGTCGACGAGGTTCCCCCACCTTGGGGGAACATCAACAGTGGCATGTGGATTTTCAGGGTGAAGCGGCCGCCGGGTTCTCCGCCTATCTTCAAGGCGCGTTACATGGCTCGTGGCTTCAATCAGCGGCAGGGAGTTGACTACTTTCAGACCTTCTCTCCCACCCCGAAGATGACCACTCTTCGGGTGCTGCTACTCATAGCCGCTCAGCGTGACTACGAGCTTCACTCCCTTGACTTCAGCAGTGCTTTCCTGCAGGGTAGCCTGCACGAGGAGATCTGGCTGCGCCGTCCACCTGGCTTCACTGGGACTTTCCCTCCTGACACCCAGTGGAGCCTTCGACGGCTAGCCTACGGTCTCCGCTAGGCACCGCGCGAGTGGCACGACACACTGAGGACTACGCTTGCGGCTCTTGGGTTTGCTCCCTCTACTGCTGACCCGTCGCTGTTTCTACGCACCGACACCTCTTTGCCGCCGTTCTACATTGTCGTGTACGTCGACGACTTGGTCTTTGCCACTGCTGACACTGCTGGACTCGCCCACGTGAAGTCCGAGCTGCAGAAGAGACACACGTGCACAGACCTGGGTGAACTGCGCAGCTACCTTGGCTTGCAGATCACCCGGAACAAAGCACACCGCACCATTACCCTAACTCAGTCACACATGGCGCAGCAGGTCCTTTAGCGCTTCGGCTTCACGTACTTCTCGCCTCAGGCCACTCCTCTGCCTACTCGCCACTCGCTCTCAGCTCTGCCTTCGGATGAGTCTGTAGAGCCGAGTGGCCCGTACCCAGAGCTTGTTGGCTGCCTCATGTACCTGATGACCTGCACACGACCTGACCTTGCATACCTTCTTTGCATTCTTGCACGCTATGTTGCTCCTAGGAGATACAGACCAGAGCACATGGCTGCAGCGAAGAGGGTGTTGCGCTACTTGTGCAGTACGTCGGGCATGGGGCTAGTGCTTGGAGGGCAGAGTCCAGTGGTCCTCTCTGGGCACGCGGACGCTTCTTGGGCTGACGACCAGGCTATGCAGGGGTCGTCACAGGGTTACACCTTCAGCCTTGGTTCAGGCTCTGTTTCGTGGCGGGCTACTCGCTCGTCTTCTGTTCTCGGCTCCAGTTGTGAGGCGGAGATCTACGCCGGGGCCATGGCTGCACAGGAGCTTCGCTGGCTCACCTACCTGCTGACCGACCTTGGAGAGCCGCCTCGTTCTCCTCCAGTACTGTACGTAGACAACAAGGCCATGCTGGCCTTGTGTCGGGAGCAGAGACTGGAGCACAAAACAAAGCACATTGCTCTTCGCTACTTCCTTGCTCGTGAGCTACAGCAGCGTGGTCAATTGCGGCTTGCGTACGTGGCCTCTGAGGCCAACACTGCTGATGTTTTCACTAAGGCACTTGCGCCTTGTGATCATCAGCGCTTCTGTACTCAGCTTGGTCTTGTGCCTGTCTTGCCTCACTTGCTCACTTCTTGACCTTGCTTGTACTGTCATATATATATATACACCTGCTCTTGTTTGCTTAGCCTCTTCTATATATATGTGCTCGTGCATGTGAACTGGCCTTCTGGCCTTGAACTTGTGTCGGAATGTGTGATGACTCTGTGATCCACCCTGAGCTTTGCTTTGCTTTGCTTGACTGGTCTTGTGACCCCTTGTTCTCCCCCACTTTGCCTATGGGGGTGTGTCAAATTATAATGTTGTCTAGGCTTTAGTGGGGTAGCCCATATGGGGTACACATTTCTAGGGTTGCATATTTGTATCACTTTCATTCCATAGTCATTTCATTCTCGTTCTAATTTCCTCAAGAAAACCTAAAAGTGTTGTACCCCATATGAACTACCCCACTACAGCTTACACAGACTAGAGCATATAAGTTTGACAGGTAGAACCCCCGAAAACCGCGGGTCTAAATACTGCGCCGAATCGTTGTCCCGCTGGTGTACTGCCCTGTCTGCGGCAAAATTACCCTTGATCAGGCGGTCGTGTGCCACCTGGAGTACTGTATCGGCTACGGCTGTTGCGCTGAAAATTTCGCCAATTGACAGAAGTGGCCTAGCGATAAACAGTCTAGTCGTAGGCAGCTTTTTCCAAACTTTTCGGTGGTTTGAAAAACTTCTGTTCCACACTATGCCGCTCCTGTCGAAAACGCCACCGACACACCCTCCTGCAGCAACACCACTAACCCGGGCGGGACGACGGTAGACCCCCGCTTTCTTCGGAAAGTCGTCATGCCGTCTCTCATCGTCGTTGCGTTTTCCGACGCAAATCACCATGCGTCTGGCCTGCCCGGCCAGCCATCGTTTCCCACGTGAAGCCACCCGTAATCTTCGCGCACAGTGACGCAGATTGCTGCGAAGATTAACTCTACAAAGGTGGGAGCTTGACTACGGGGTTGGTGATCGTAGCTCTCTCTGTGTTCCCTAGGACTTATGTTTCACAGGGCAAAATAGCAAGAGTAAACTATTTCCCGAAGTGCCCGCTTGCCTCCATTGCCAGAATACGCGTGAGTGCAATTTCCCGAAGTTATTTGATGCATTTTGTTGTGTCAGTGTTTAGTCCAAAGGTTAATATTTAAACTATTGTTTCCTTGTGCATGCAGGTACGGTTTCGGGGAGCTCATGCAAGCGACTGCGACATGGCTCCAGACAACCCAGCTGGAACACGTGCTGGCGTCGCCCTTCGTCGGCATCGCTATTGACGAGAGCACGGATAGGTGCAGCGGAAAGCACCTGATCCTCTTCATCTCTTTCATCCGTGACAACAACCTTGTCACGGAGCTCATGGCTCTTCTTACCGTGGAGAAGGCCGATGCAGCTTCCCTCCTCAATGTTCTGTTGTCACACCTGCAGGCTGTCGGGGTCGACCTTCAACGCATAGCAAGGATCAACACCGACGGTGCCAACGTCATGATGGGCAGCAAGTCCGGCCTCACCACACGCCTCCGACTGCGCATCCCCCATCTGGTGTCATCCCACTGTATTGCGCACAGGTATGTATGTATGTATATGTTTTTCATTTGTTATTTGTTTAGCATCTTTATGATTGTTTGTTTCCATATGTACTAATGATGTTTGCATCTTGTGTACAGGGAGGCACTCGCGGCCAAAACGGCGGCCGATAAGGTTCCGGCGTTCAATGTCATTGACTCCGTGATTCGCACCGTGGCAGAGCATCTCGGCCGTTCAAGCCCGTGGCATCAATGGTTCATGGGGCTCCAGGGAGTCTTCGCGTCAACCTCTCTTGAGCTCCAGGGCATTCATTCCGTTCGGTGGCTTTCGCGGAGCGACGCAGTGCTCAGGCTTGTCGCGGTGCTTCCGGCACTCATCGTGATGCTTAAGGAGTGGGACGCGAACCTCTAGGCTTTGGTTACGAGTTACAGGTTTCATTTCCATCTCTTCTTCATTGCTAATGTGCTTGAGCAGCTCAACATCCTGAACTGGGTGTTTCAGCAAAAGGAGGTGAGGTTGGCCATAGTTGTCTATTAATGTCTTGTTGCAGTCACCATTCATACGTGTATTCATGTTTGTTAACCCTGATCAACCACTAACTACCATTTTTTTGTTTTCTGTCCAGCCGTGCATGCGCAGATCAAGCGCACAACCTCCCACTTCGAGAGCCGCTACGTTGATTGCGGCGACGACTTCGGTGGCGGGGTGAGCGAGCGGCTGTCCCCCTTCATCGCACGCCATGGGCCAGGAGGAAACCGGGAGGTGAAAGTTGAAGGCGTTGACTCGGACGGCCGTCCAGCACGCTTCAAATTCACGCTGCATGAGGATGAGCTGGAGGAGTTCGCAAGGCCCGGGAGCCATGACGACTGCGTGGCACTCTGCACGGAGTCCGCGGAGGTGATTGTTCACCAGCTCGAGCATCGGCTAGGCGACCTAGATGGGATGTCCGGGGTGAAGCTATTCTTGCAAGACGAGTACCCACTGGATCGAGCCGAGAGGAAACGGCGGTGCCTTCAGTGGCTACAGTCGCTGGTCACCTTGTTCAAGGCCGACCTGACGGAGGAGATCGTGCCAGGTAAGCCTTATTATCCTACTTCGTTGCTCTGCTTGTGCACTGTGCGATGCTTCAATCGATTTGTTTGATTAATTATTCCAAATTGTTCTATTGCTGTTTGTGTTTGTTTACTCATTCCAATCTGTTTACCCAATCCCGCCAGGAGTCAACAAGCACCGTGCAGAGAAGGAGCTGCGCATGTTTACCTCGGTGCTTGCAGCCTCTACCAAGGGCGAGCGCAGCTTCCACGCGGGACTCACAGCCATGCTCAAGACGCCGGATTGGCGGGACAACTACCCCAACCTTGTTCATGTGTGGGTGGCGGTTGCTGTCCTGCCGCTGAGCACCGTGGAGTGCGAGTGTGAGTTTTCGAGGCAGAACATTATCAAGTCGTGGAAGAGAGGTTTGCTGAAGGATGCACGGCTGGGCGACCTTATGTGCATGAGCCTCATGGACTACGAGCCCATCTGGGAGGAGATCGTGACAATCTGGAGGGCCTACAAGAAGCGCAAGCCCCACAGCAACGCTCCTCTCCCGCCTCCAGGAAAGCAACAGAACAGGGCCAAGGAGGCAGAGGAGGTGATGGAAGTTGAAGACATAGAGTAGGATGATGATGATGCATCCGATGGTGATGAGGATGGATTTGATGAGTAGACTAGAGTAGATAGGATAGGATATATATAGCTACAAGCTAGGTAGTAGTATGACTCTTAACTGCTATGTGCTAGGGAGGGTGTATGTTGTAGGCCAGCCTTATGTAGGTGAAAATCACCTTAAATACAACACACCAGCACTCAATCAGACTTATCATTGGGGTAAACTCCGATTGCTTCAGACTTTTTTTTAAAGACACTCTGAAGTTTCAGCCTTTGTTTCAAACCAACTCTGATAAAATCAGACAGGTAAGAAACAAATCTGAGGGCCTGGCCTCGGGACGTGCGTGAGTTGGGAATGTCGTGATTGGTGCGGGGCGACTCGGAAGTGGTTCGGGCCGAAAATGTAGGCCGAACCCAACTGACACGAAGTGCTCGGGGCTTTCCTCGCCAAGGGCTACAATGAATTCTATTATTACCACCGGTTACCACTAATTCATTACAGCAATTTTATCATGGTGGTAACTGGTTTCCTTGGTTACAGCAAGCCTTTTTAGTAATTTCCCTAGATGTAGCAAGGTTGGGCAATGTTCGCGCTAAGCTCATGCGCTCCTTGCCGAGCCTGCGGAAGATTGCTCACACAAACCCCCTACTGTTTGATGCACATTACCAACAAGCCCGAGCTTGCTGCGAGGTGTCGCTTGCGCAAGCAGACTAGTCCGAGTCTTTTGCCCTCACCATGGGGGTGCAAACCAACCCCACCAGACGAGTCCGAATCTTTTGCCCTCACACGGAGGTTCGAACCAGCCCCTCAAGACTAGTCCGAATCTTTTCCTCCGAGGAACAGAACACGGCTATCGCTGGGAATGGAATGGCGCCGCTACGAAGGTGGGAATGGCTCTCTGTGGTCTGTCCCACCCACTGTGGTCCGCCGCTCCCGCTTGACCATTATTGTAGAATTGCCACTCGAGTGGGGAAGATCTTCCCCTGGGGCCCAGCCGAGAAACCGTTCCCGGCGGATGACCACTTGCAAATCTCACCGGTTTTCCCGTCATCGGCAGGAGCCCAGCTTAACAGAGAGTAACTCCGCAATGCGGAGTCCACCTGTTTCTGAAAGTTTCCGAGTCCTAGCTTCATTCCGTGCTGAAAGTGCTACTACCACATTCGTTGCAAACTTGCTTCCGGCCGCCTCTACTACTACTAAGGGTCAGGTTACCCGTAATCACTCCAGAGTCTAGGGTCGCCAGTTTCGGATGGTCAGGCTAGGGTCGGCCACTTTTTGCAGTACTACTAGTGAGCTCTAGTTGTGCGCCGAGATTCAGTTTGAGAAGCAAATTGCTGCTACTCCTGGTACCATTTTCTCTCATGGCAGTCACTGCCGGCGCTACCACGTATGTGGTAACAGCTCTCCTCCTCCTTTTGCCGTTTCTCGCTTCCACTAAAGCCGCTTACTGCCTCGCTTCTCACTCGGTCGGCAACGCTCCGCAACAACCGGCGGCGCCAGTAGTGTTAGAGGGCCCTACAACAGCAAGGGCCCTCGATCACCTTTGACTTGGCAGGTCGACGCCTAACGACTGAGTCTACTCGGCACCGATGAATGAGTTCAGTGAAGGTCGGGTGTGACTACGTGTGACTATGTGCAACTGCGCAGGAGTTCGCATGAAGAAGCGAGAGTCCGTGGGAGTCGTTGGTGCTTCCTTGAGAGTCGCACCACTCCTTGCTGTGTTGGTGGAGTGGTGTGCACGGAAGCGAGAAGTCGATGCTGAGTTGGGTTGGGAAATTGGCGAGGCGCGTTCGCTCACCCACACACCACTTTCGTGGGGTTGGGTTACTCGCAGCGCCCACGCAACCTCTTGTGAAACCCTCGCCTGCCTATATATGTTTGTGTTGCTTGTGTGTTTGATATAATTTTATATGTTCCTAGTGAAGTCCAAAATGCTACTTCAATTCTCACCAAGTCCTTAGAGGCAAATGCTACCGAAACTCTACCAAGTTGCTGGCGCAACATCATTCCCATAGCATAAACTCTCTCGTTATCGCTACGCTCTCTAATAGATTCCTTCAAGTAGTCCTAGAATCACTGCTGCCGCGTCGCGATCGCCCAGCCCCACCCCGTGAAATTTATGCCGTTCTGCGCCCATGGCAGCAGCGCGGCGGTGGGGTATCCCGACCTGTTCCACTCGACGCGCCTGGTGAACGGGAACCAACCGCTAGTGCAAGGCGCAATAATGGCCTGGGAAGTAGGTGGTCGCTGCTGAGGGAGCACCGGCGGAACAAAGCAAGAGGCGCGGAAGACACTCTTGAACTGTTACGAGCTGGGAACTCTGCCATGATGGCGAGTCCCGTGCTGGAGGAATCGCAGTGTGAGTCACCGTGGCAGCTGGTGCAGCCTCCGCCTGCCGCCGCCGCCGCTGCTGCTGCTGCTGCTGCTGCTGCTGGTGCTGCTGCTGCTGCTGCTGCCGTTGCTGCTGCTGCCGGTGCTGTTGCTGCCGCTGCTGCTGCCGCTGCTGCTGCTGCTGCTGCTGCTGCTGCTGCTGCTGCTGCTGCCGCTGCTGCCGCTGCTGCTGCTGCCGCCGCTGCTGCTGCTGCTGCTGCTGCTGCCGCCGCTGCCGCTGCCGCTGCCGCTGCTGCTGCTGCTGCTGCTGCTGCTGCTGGTGGTGGTGCTGCCTCTGCTGCTGCCGCTACTGCTGCTATTGCCTTCCGCTGCTTCTGCCGCTGCTTCTGCCACTGCTGCTGCTGCTGGTGGTGGTGCTGCCGCTGCCGCTGCCGTTTCCACTGCTACTGCCGCCGCCTCCCGCTGCCGCCGCCGCTGCCGCTGCCGTTTCCACTGCTACTGCCGCCGCCTCCCGCTGCCGCCGCCGCTGCTGCTACTGCTGCTCCTACTGTTGCCTTCTCCACTGCCCCTGCCGCTGCTGTCGCCGCCGTCGCTGCCGCCGCTGCTTCTGCCGCTGCTGCTGCTGTTGCCAATGCCGCTGCTGCTGCTGCCGCCGCCGCCGCCGCTGCCGCTGCTGTCGCTGCTGCCGCTGCGTAGCTGGCAGCAGGTGCATCGAGGAAACCACGCTGCAACGGCCTGCGGCGTGTCCTTGTTTGTCCTCGCCCCATTCTCCTGCCATGAATGACGAATACTCCTCCCCTCTCTGCTCCCCCTCCCCCTCCCCTCTCCTCTCCCCCTCTCCCTAGCCCCGCAAAACACCCCCCCTCCCTCTCCCCTTTCTTTGTATTCCCCTCCCTTTTCTCCCTCCTCGTCCCACACCACCCTCATTGCAATCAGAATCATGGCATGCTAACGCAAGTGGCGTGCTGAAGCAATGGCTCGTTCATGCAGTATTCCTTTCCCCGTTGCCTTGTCCCCATTGCCTCTATCACCCCATTCGCCTGGCGTTCCGCCAGTGGCCGCGTCGCTGCAGCTGCAGCAGGCGTGGGGCGCGTGGACGGGTAACAGCAACGCCACCACGGCGTGCTCTGCATGGCGTCACGTGCAGCCCCAAAGGGCTCGTTGTTGCCCTGTGAGCTCACGAGCAATGCAGCACTTAATGGCATGCGACTGCTCTGTGAGTTTACGAGCAGTGTGGTTGGCCTTCAAAGGGTCGTCGTTGTTCTAACAGTGTGAGTCACGTGCAGCACTCAAGGGCATGTGTGTTTTATTAGTTTTGGGTGTTCAGATAAGGTATGTGGCAGCCAGGGCTGTCGAGGAAGTTCAAAGTGCTTCATTGATTAGATTTGAGTACGGAGAAATTGAAATGGCTGGTGTGAACCCCCAATGGAACCTAGGTTGTGTTCAGTGTACGAACAAACTAAAAACTCAAACGTAAACGGAACTTGAGATGCAACTAAGGCTAAAACCGGCCGAAAAAATGATAATAAGACCATAATTAAATACAGAGCCGAATCTAGCTACTCCAAGGATTTATCTGGTATTGGATGATTTGGTATAGGTCTTGCCAAGACTCGAACAGTATGGATACATTCATCTGCAATGCCACAGTCCCTTGCACTGTTGTGATTGGTCCTGCCAATATTTGGCCAGCTTTGCTCCTGTGGTCACGTGCGTGTGTCCTTGTGTGTTTGTGTGCGCGCGCGTGCGCGCACGTGCATGCGTGTGCGTGCGTGCATGTGTGTGTGTGTGTGTGTGTGTGCGTGCGTGTGTGTGTGTTTGTGTGTGTGTGTGTTTGTGTGTGTGCGTGTGTGTATGTGTGTGTATATGTGTGTGTGTGCGTGTGTGTGTGCGCGTGTGTGTATGTGTGCATGTGTGTGTGTGTGTGTGGCCATGCGAGTGTGCGCATATGGCATGTGTCCATGTGGATGCGTACATTTATGTGGCATGCATGCATATCTGCGCATGTGCTTCCACACATACGCTTATCTCAGGGATTCAAAGACCGTTTCCATCGAAGTATTCCCAGGTGTCATACCTGCCTCCATCACAATTCTCGCCTATCTCCAATATCTGTCCGTCACCTCCCAGCCTTCTCTCCTCGCATCGCCTATTGATTCTCCCATTCACCCACCACCCAACACCCTTGCTTCCTCCATGTCATCGATCTTCCCCCCCTTCTTCCTGTGCTTGCTTCCCCATATTGTCCCATCTTTCCACCCACATTCACGCAAGTGCTGTTATTGTTCTTGCTTACATTTCCCTCTGAGATGCCGATTCAAGAATCAAACCAAGACCCCTTGTTCCCACCCCCCCCCGGTCGCCTGTCACCCTGTCCTACACCCCATCACCTATAATCCTGTTTCTATCCATCTGTTCCCTACCTCAGCCTCTGCCCCGCACACACACACACATCCCACCCATTTCTCTTTGACTTTTGAGACGTCTCAAAAGTCGTCTACAAACACCCCGCCCACCCCTTCCTCTTTGACTTATTGCCGTCCCTTTCCCAACGGAGATCTGACCATTGATTTGGAGGGGACTCTTCCATCCCTTGCCAATCTCACCAGGCTCTCTCACCTGTACATGCCTTTTCCATGAATTTTCATATTCTCAAAGTTCTTGCTGCCGTGCTGATGGGTGTTCATCTCTTTATTGATACTCCCTAACTTCCACGCCTCTCCTTGCTTACAACGGGTCACAACGCATTCTCCTGTGCCCTTGTGCCAACCTTTTCACCATTCACTGTCCTGCACACTTGCTGTTTTTTCCCCCGTTTCCCCCTTCTTTCGCCCTCTCACTTTCCCCCATTCATTTCCCTCCCTTGCGCTCATTTTCTGCTTTGCTTCCTGCAAAACCGCTGCATTTTCCCTGCCTCCCGCCCATGCACCCCGCATGCCACTCAACCCTTGTCTCTTACAATCCATTCGCCCCCGTTGTCTCTGACAACCCTTGTGCTTCTTCTCCTAGGCTCATTGGGACAGATGGCTGCCAGATGACTGGCACTCTTGATGGACTGGCATGGCTCACCTCCCTTTCGAATCTTCGCACACTGTACGACATGCACACACTTTGTATGACATGATGACACGCATGCACTGTGTATGGCATGCGCAATGCTTGCACCCTGTATGACATGATGACACGCATGCACTGTGTATGGCATGCGACATGCATGCACCCTGTATGGCATGATGACACGCATGGACCGTGTATGGCATGATGACATGCATGCACTTTGTATGGCATGCGACATGCATGCACCCTGTATGACATGATGACACACATGCACTGTGTATGGCATGATGACACGCAGGACCGTGTATGGCATGATGACATGCATGCACTTTGTATGACATGAAGACGCGCATGCACTGTGTATGACATGATGACGCGCATGCACTGTTTATGATACGATGACGTGAATGCTCTGTGTGCGACAGCGTGCATGCATCATGCCTCTTGATAGCCCTTCTGCCTTCCTGCATGGACCCGCCCGCCCACTCAGATATCTTCAAGACTCAGACTTTCCCTTCTTTATGTGCTCGCATCGCATGCTCCTCTTGCTCTTATCTCCCATCCCAATGCTGCTATTGCTCCCGTCACTCCCGTCACCTTTGCATATTTTAGCACTGCAACCCTCAACGCCTTCATGTTCTGTAATGGATTCAGCAGCAGCAGTGTGGTTGCAATTCACACTGTCTCCCCCACTGCTGCTCCCACCACCCACAATCAGGTCTTTTGCCGACCTACCAAATTTCACAGGGGAATTGTCTTCCCTTGCAATACTATCTCGTGTGGAAAGGCTTCAGTATTTGTGAGCACCAGAACAGATCACCACTGCACTCAAAACCATCGATTTTGCAGCCTGCTGCTGAGAATTGTCAAAAAACAGCTTGCAAACATAACGGCGCATTCAAAACCATCTACATCTCATCTCACCTCACCTCACCTCACCTCCCATGCGTCCATTCATTCATATGCACCTCTCTTGCCTGCCTTCATTCACCCACCCTCGCACCCACCCACCCACTCGCCAACTCTCCCTCATCGGTGTGTGCACTCTGGTGTTCTGCTGCTCTGCTGTAAAAACCGTCTGCAGGACACTCAGTGGCATCTCCAATGCTACAGGGGAGATTCCCAGGGAGATTCGGTTCTTGACTGCCCTCACTTCTCTGTACGCACACACATGCCCCCATGTGCAACCTCCCCCTAACCTCTCTCCTCCCCAACCTTTCTTTTGTTTCTTGGAACGAACCTGCAACAAGGTTTTGTACTTCGCTTTGCCTGCTTTGCTGTGCTTTGCTATTCTGTGCTGTTGTGTGCTGAGTGCACTACGGGCTGTGCACTGCAAGGCTCTGTGGTGCTGTACAGTACATGTCCCTCTCCCCTTTTCACTGTAATTTTTAGACGTCTCAAAACACTTCTTCATAAACTGCAAGGCTCTGTGGTGCTGGACATGTCCCTCTCCCTTTGTCACTGTAATTGCCTCCTCCCCCCCTTTTCACCACACACCCAGTGACCTGTCATACCTTCGTGCCTTGGACTTCCCTAGCTGGGTCACTCAGCTCTCCAACCTTCAGTACCTGTGAGCTCCTCCTCCTCCTCCTCCTCCTCCTCCTCCTCCTCCTCCTCCTCCTCCTCCTCCTCCTCTTCCTCCTCCTCCTCCTCCTCCTCCTCCTCCTCCTCCTCCTACTACTACTACTACTACTACTACTACTACTACTACTACTACTACTACTACTACTACTACTACTACTACTACTACTACTACTACTACTACTACTACTACTACTACTACTACTACTACTACTACTACTACTACTACTACTACTCCTCCTCCTCCTCCTCCTCCTCCTCCTCCTCCTCCTCCTCCTCCTCCTCTTCTTCTCTCCTTTGCTCTTCCCTCTTGTTCCCACTTCTATCACTCCACTCTGGCCTGAACGCCTTTCCCTTTGAACCCACCCACCACCCCCTTCCTACACCGTATATGGAACATGGAACTGAATGTGTTAGAGCCTGAAAGGCTTCCAATCCCAGTTTCAACCTTTACTGACTTTGACACATCTGCCCATGCCTCTGTGCTCGTGTTTGTGCCTCGGTCTGAGCTTCTGAATCTCTCTGAGCTTGTGCCTCTCTGCTTGTGGTTGTGCCCCTCTGCCTGTGGTTGTGCCCCTCTGCCTGTGGTTGTGCCTCTGTGCCTGTGTGTGTGCCTTTGTGCCTGTTACTTGTGCCTGTGTGCCTATTGCTTGGCTTGTGTTCCACGTGTGCGCAGAAAAGTGTATAACGACGAGCCAAGACGGCAAGGCATCCTGTCCGAAAGCATATCGGAGCTGACAGCACTCACCTCCCTGTGAGTGGACCGGAGCATGCTTGATACTGGAGTAGACACATGACTGAAACATGTTGGATCATCCATAGTAGTGATTATTGCTTAAAACAATGTAGCTCTGCGGAAGGACACGAGGCAGACAGTCCAGAGCTCTGCTTGCTTGCATTGCAACGGACTCTCTTTTCCAGGCCAGCCAGGATGATCGGGGAAGATGAGGCTTGCACGCTACGCGTTACTCAGCTCAGCAGCATTCAAAATCCTCCCCCCGCCCCCCCCCCCCCCCCCCCCCTCCCCCCCCCCCCTCGCCCCCGGCCCCCTTCCTCCCCCTCCCTTCTCTCCCCCCCTCCCCCCCCGGAAAAAAAAAACATGCAAAAAAACATCAAATTTCCACTCTACAATGCCACAATCTGGGAGTTCGAATGGTGGTTCCAGAATGGTATGCTCTCTGGTGTTGTAAGGACCTGATGCGCGGGGGAAGCAACCAAACGGATTGCACACCCCACCTCTGACTTTCAATACGGGGTTCCCGAATTTGGCCTGCACAATACCACTGAATAACAGTCAAGGCCGAATAGGACATGAAAATCTCGACGCCTCTCTTCGTCCTCATCCATATATCTTTTGCTCGTTTCTTTGCGTTGCTCATAAAATGATGTTTGCTCTGAATTTTATGGTGGCTGCAGAATCCTGTATGGAAACAACCTGGAAGGCTACTTGCCCAAAAGCTTGTCTTCTCTTGTCAACTTGGAAATCCTGTGAGGCTCTGGCTGCTGCGTTGCCACGCTGCCATGTTGCCATGCTGCCTTGTTGCCATGCTACCTTTCTTTCCTTCATGTTTTGCATCGTTGAACAGCCCAAGAAGAATCCCGCCTGCTGCTCTTCCCTGCTCACAACTTCATTCCTAATACACCTGTCCTTCTCCACCTGATGCGACTTCATTTCCATTTTCCCCTCTCCTTGCTGCAGCTATCTTTCCCAAAACCACCTCCAAGGCGACATACCCAAAACGTTCTCTGCACTCACCGCCCTCACACTACTGTCAGTGCTGCTCTCATGCCTGTTGCTCTGCTCGCCTGCCAGATATGTCACATTCGGTCACTGGATTTGGACTCTCTCAAACGGTCTTCCATTTTTTAACCAGAAAATTGCAGACGTGCAGGTGGAAACGTGTAGCATTTCAACAACAGAAACAAACAAACACAACCAGCAAAACCAGCTAACGTTTATCACACTCCAAGGGAGCTCCAAGGCAGGCTCTAATATGGCAAGGCAGTCGTCCAGAGACATGTCCTCGCATGGGGAGCCCACGGGCGGGTTCTCTACCTGGGCTGCCTCTCGTTGCACTTTGTCATGTAGCTTACAGCTTAACCCGCATTGCAGTGCTACCGACTGACCATGTACTGATGAGAAGCGAGTTTGGAGGCGCTTTGATTGAAACTATTCAGCTTTCACTATCTAATACACTCGATGCATTGATGTATAACGAAGAGTACAGCCAAGGCTATGAAGGTGGAGGTCACAGTTGCAAAACAACACGCTACCTCCTCTGACAGCCACTCCCCTTGTTGCGTTGCGTAAATAAACTTCATATCCCCGACAACCTGCACTGCAGAGAACTTTCCAATAATTCTCTATCTGGCGACATACCACAAGCCTTCACAACCAAACTTCAAGTTTTGTGCGTGTCTCCCCAACTAGTTTGACACCCCTCTCTATCCTCATCCTTCCTCTTCCGCTCATTCCCACTCGCTCAGTCTGCCCATCCTTGTTTGTTTCTAGCTACTTGTGATACCATCTGAATCTGTTCATGCGTTCAGTAGGGTGCATGCCGTCCCTCTTTTACTGCACCATATCTCAACATTCCCTGCCCCTCTTCCGCACCCATCCACTCCCTCATGCAGAAGACTGACCTTTAATGCCTTTGACGGCCACATCCCACCACACCTCGCATTGTCCAACCTTACAGAACTGTAAGTGCTGCCACACGAATCAGTCCTGGCACATATTTGGCACATGCTTTCACCCATGCTTCTCTCCCATTGCTATTCTCGTTCCCACACATACTACTAAGCTGAGCTCGCCTTGTGCCAAGCAAGCATCCGTGCCACTCCTTCAAGGTTCAGCCCGCTCTTTATTCTCTCTTCATCCAGCAATTTGAGTTGGGACGAATCCAAGCTGTAACCAACTAGTTGGCTATGTTGGAATTAACACTTCCAGCGTCTTAAATGGCAGGAGTTACCAAGTTCGACCGGCGCGAGTCAAAAGCGAAAAGGAGACCCATTTAATCTGACATGATTTGAATTGACTCAGATCATGCTCATGCAAGTCTACTTTACCACCCTCTCTTCATCCCCCCACCCCTGCTGCGGGCCAGATTCTATGTGAGCTGTACGTCTCAGGGATGTGGTTGATTGCGCGCAACACATGTTATCTGTTCGTCTGCCACGTTTGCAGGGAACTGCTCAACAATAGATTTTTTAGTTGACTCAAAAATCGATTCATCGCACGCGGATTGCACGCAACACATGTTACCTGTTCGTCTGCCACTTTTTGCAGGGAACTGCTCAACAATCGCTTCACAAGAGCCATTCCATCCACCTTCACCAGACTCACTGGAATGAGTAGCCTGTACGCCCTCTGCTCCATTCCACAGCATTCCCTGCTGCACGTCACTGCGTTCTCTGCTGCACATCACAGCGTTTTCTCTGCTGCATGTTACAGCATTCTCTGCTGCATGTTACGGCATTCTATGCTACTTCTCTGCTGTGTCTGCTCGCTGCTGCATGCTGGGACCAGGCACAGCAGTTACAATCACCAGCCGCTTCTTGCACTTAGGCAACCAGCTGGAAGGAAATAGCAAGTTACAGGAATACATAGGAGCATAGGTGGAGAGCTGCATATATCTGTGGTTGAAATTGTGCCCTTAGTCCATGGGAAGTTCCGATCCATCCCAATTGTCCAGCTTTGCCTCAATCCTCTGGATTGTGTGAATTCCATTGGTCCATATCCGTATGAAATTGCGTTTGTTTCAACGTGCACCATACCTTGTTTGGCTCACCTCATTGCACCTCACTACACATGCACGCATCCCTCGCCACACTCCTCCTCCTTGTTACACCGTGCTCCACCGCATTGCACAACAATGCAACAAACCATGCCACATCCACAATCCAGGCTTCTAAGCTACAACAGGCTCAGCGCAGGGCTGGAAGTGGTCGCTCAAATGCCATGGCTTACGTCTATGTGAGTAGCTCATCTCATCACAGCCTCCTTGTCACCCTCCCATCGCCCTGTGGCCCCTCTGGTCTTGCCTGTGCTCACACCTTGTTGCGTGCCTTCTTCCTTTTCCTCTCCACCCTAGCACGTGCTTTCTAACACATGCTCTCTGGTAGGGTTGAGCACGGGCCGGGCCGGGCTGCCCAAAAAAGTGGGCCGGGCCCAGCCTGGCTCACCCCAGGCTGAATGAGCTAGACTTCGGCCTGAATTTGCCCAGGGGGTACCCGGGCCAAAATGGCCCGGCCCGGGCCGCACCTGGTCCGGCCTTGCCCGGGTGCACTTTCTTTATAGATTAATTGTTTGTCGGGCCTATTTTAGAGAGGCGAACAAGTCTAGGGCCCGACCCGGGCCGGGCCGGTCCCGCTCGCTCTTTAACGAGCGTTTCAAATGTGGGCCGCCGACAGCCCGGCGGGCCGGGACTGCCCAGCCCGCCGGGCCGGGACTGCCCAGCCCGCCCCAGGCCGACAGCCCAACTTAGAGGTTCGGCCCGGGGCAGTTTCGGGCCGACCCGACCCGGGCTGAGCTCAGCCCGCTCCCCTGCTCAACCCTACTTTCTGGTGCTTGCTACCCATGCCCTGCGGTCGGTCTTAACCATGCCATCCAGTCTTACCCGTGCCGCACAGATTTCTTGACAGCAATAACTTCTCAGCTGTCATTCCACAGACCTTCTCGGCTTTCACTAGTCTTTCAAGCATGTGAGGCCTGCCCCTATTGTTTCTGTGTGGTATTGTCTGTGTGTGCTGTCATGCTATGATTCGTGTGTGCTTATCATGCTGTGTGCTTGTTATGCGGTCATTTGTGTGTGCATGTCGTGCTGTGTGGTTGTTATGCTGTCATTTGTGTGTGCTTGCCGTGCTGTGTGGTTGTTATGCCGTGATTTCTTTGTGCTTGTTGCGCTTTGTGGTTGTCATGCTGTCATTTCTGTGTGCTTGTCATGCTGTGTGGTTGTTATGCTGTCATTTCTGTGCTTGTAGTGCTGTGTGGTTGTTATGCTGTCATTTGTGTGTGCTTCTCGCGCTGTGTGCTTGTTATGCTGTCTTTTCTGTGTGCTATCATTTCTGTGCTGTCATTGTGTGGCTGTTATCTATGTGGCATTTCATTCCCGTGTGTGTGCTATGCTGTGTGAGTGTCTTCCGCATCGCCTGTCTGTGGTTTGTCCCTGATCGCGTGTCACATGGCATGGCAGTTTGATGAATGTGCTAGAATAAACTGTTTTGACTTGAAAGCAAACAAGTTGTATGTCGTGCACGGTAAATGTTTTGCAGCAGGAGCTGTTGCTGTTCTCAGCCGAATGCAATTCTGGATTTTTTGGCTGTTTACTTCAATGCACCACTGTCTAAAAGGCCCCTCGTGACTTGGCTTAGGCGCTGGGGTCTGTAATCATGTTATGTGGATGTTTCATGCGTGTGAACACACTATATTCATGCAACTATAAGTGTTGTGGGCGTGTGCGTACATGTATGCACGCAAAAGCGGGGCTTGTATTTGATGGCGCAAATCCATCAGTGCCACGCTTTCCAATCGACCACGTCAGCAAGGCCAATGCACTCCATCCGCCCTTTTGCAGAAGCATTAGCAGCAACCGTTTCTCTGGCCGCTTTCCTGAGTCTCTTCTAGCCCATAAGGGACTTGAAAGGCTATAAGTCAGTTGTGATATTAAGCGCGGAGAGCTGTGGATCCATCCAAACCACTGTGTTATCTTCGTTTTCCGCTGTACTTGCGTTCTCACATGTTTCTGCCTACTTTGACTTTGTTTATGAAAAAACTCAAAAGAAACTCCTTGGTGTCTGGATTCAAACTCGGACTCACATCCACATGCTTTTCGAAAAGTTTTGAGGCGCCTCGAAACGAATCTCTCAAAAGCACCTCCTTAGTTTCTGGATTCTAGCTCGAATTCACATTTGCTGCTTGCTTTTGGAAATGGAAATGGCAGGTACCTCGAGAACTTTAGTTTCTCGGGGTCCACCCCCCAGCAGCTGACAGAACTGATTGATCTTATGTACATGTGAGTGATGTGATGGCACACATGTGAGTAATGTGATGGCACACAAGGGCAAGATGACGCATGTGGGGTTCATGGGACACACACACACATAAAAGTGTTGCAACCAAGCAAGCACCACACCACATGATGTGCACGAGCCCTTACATGTACGTCTACCTTTCGGGTGTCTTTCCCTAAATAGCACACGTTGTCTATGATGGCACTTGTGTATTGCGTCGTGCATCTAATCTATTAGAAAAAAAAAAAAGGCATGGAGCTTATTCCACTGTATTCCTTAATTCACCAAGGCTCTCGTTTCAAGGTACAAAGTCCAGGATCATGTGTAATGGTACTGCATCGGCATTGGTTGTCTGAACTGAGAGGAGAGGTGTGTGAGACGGGGATACACAATCGTTTGGCACTTGGTGTGTTCGCAAACCCGTTTCTCGCCAACAACCTAACCCAAGGGCTGGATCTAAGAACCTCAAATTTCAAAAAAATCACTTTTTGGCTCGATCAAAAGTCTTGCTGTGACCCCAGTTAGCAGTGATATTGCTTGCAGCATCACATAACCCTTGTCTCTGACAACCAGCAAGGGGATCAAAGTGTTATGTATGCACAGGTACAGCAATAAGCTGGACAGGGCAGCTGTAGAATAGAAAGCATGTTGGCTGGTGTTACTCATGAGCAGAATCTTTTGAGGCGCCTCAAGTGCTGGCTGGCGTTACTCATGAGCAGCTGAGTTGACTCAAAAGCTGGCGTTACTCGTGAGCAGAACCTTGGAGGTGTGTAGTGTAGTGTAAACGTCAAGTTGAACATCTAGTGTAGGGAGACAGCTTAGATTGGCTCTGGTTGCCTGGTGCCAAATGCTTTATTAGAAGTAGTACACTAAGCCTGACCTTGGTGACATATTTCCATATTTTCTGGACTAGAGCAGCCATATTCTCGTAGCCTGTTGCATCATTTTGCGGCCATATGCAGTCCAAGAGCACACGCTCATTCACTTCGCTTTTTTAACTCTTTCTTGCTTCCCCTTGCGTCATTCTATCCCCACCTTGCACCATTTTGGCAACCCATCCCCTTTCCAGCGATCTGAGGGACAATAATTTCCATGGGTCTATTTCTCCGAGCCTTTTCCAGCTCCCTCGGCTTCACTCATTGTGCGTAACTCTGCCCCTTCCATTTGGTTTTCATTCATTCTGTCACTCCCCATGTCAAATACAGCACAACGCAACCCCAGAAGGCGTTTTTCTTGCGCTACACACATGTCACTCTTCTCGTCCCGTCACCCCCTCCCCTCTCGCTCCGTCCCTCACTTCTTTGTCCTCAGTCACCTCCCTTTTCCCCCTCTCCCTCACCTTTCTCACCCTCTCTGCACGGCCATGCTCTGGCCTTTCCCTTCTTTTTCAAACTTTGCTGCTATCTCTAACCAGTTGTGCATCTTGTGAGGGGGGGGCATTTTTTGTAAGAGAGAGTGTGTAGTTTCTGCTGCTCCTGTAACACATGCCCCATACCCCCTCTTCCATGCCGCGTTGCTGCAGGAGACTGGGCAACAACGTTTTTTCTGGGGTCCTAGAAGTGCCACTCAGCGCGTCGCCCACTCTTGAAGAACTGTAAGTAGACGTGATTTTTAAGGGGTCTAAAAAATCATTCCAATGCACGCGGATTTTGAAGCCCCCTTAAAAACCACTCCTGTGGAACTGTAAGAACTGCTTAGCTCCTTAACTGCTGCCATGATCGTGAGTGTTATCCATGCGTGGGTGAGTCAATGGCATGTGTTCATGTGATTCAACGCCTGTGTTCCAGTGAGTCAATGCCATGTGTTCGTGCAAGTCAATGCTTTCTTTCTCCTGCCACGACAACAAGGCCAACACATTCAAGTCTGTCACTTGCTCTGTGTTTCCCACTGCGTATTCCGCTCAGCCCCTCCCCTTGTTCCTGTATGCTCAGCCTCTCTTGTGCAATGTGCTCTACCTTCATGTGCTCTGGCATTCTTGCGCTGTGCAGTTCTCTAGAAGGAAACGGGCTTACAGGCAACTTACCAGACTTCTCTCGCTGGAATGTCAACCTCACCAAATTGTGGGTCTAATGCCTGATTCTACTGTGTTGCATTACTGTGATTACTTGTGTCACAAAGTTCACTCATGGCCGATGGTTCACTTATGTCAAATAGTTCACTTATGTGAAATGGTTCACTTATGTCAAATGGTTCACTTATGTCAAATAGTTCACTTATGTGAAGTCGTTCACTTATGTCAAATGGTTCACTTATGTCAAATCATTCACTTAGGTCAAATCGTTCACTTATGTCAAATGGTTCACTTATGTCAAATCGTTCACTTATGCCAAGTCGTTCACTTATGTCAAATGGTTCACTTATGTCAAATAGTTCACGTATGTCAAGTCGTTCACTTCTGTCAAATGGTTCAATATGTTAAACAGTTCACTTTTGTCAAATAGTTTCTTATGTCAAATAGTACATTTATGTCAATTAGTTCACTTATGTCAAATAGTTTACTTATCTTAAACAGTTCACGTATGTCAAATAGTTAACTTATGTCAAACAGTTCACGAATGTCAAATAGTTCACTTATGTCGAATGGTTCACTTATGTGAAATGGTTCACTTATGTCAAGTGGTTTACTTATGTCAAACGGTTCAATAATGTCAAATCGTTTACTTATGTTTAACAGTTCACGTATGTCAAATTGTTTACTTATGTCAAACAGTTCACGTATGTCAAATAGTTCACTTATGTCGAATGGTTCACTTATGTGAAATGGTTCACTTATGTCAAGTGGTTTACTTATGTCAAACGGTTCAATATGTCAAATAGTTCACTTATATCAAACACTTTACCCATTGTCTTCGTCGTTCAGTGGGAAGGAGAAACAGAACCATATCGTTGTGAACAAAGAAACCTGTCCTGGATCATATCAACACGCTCATTGCATACACCTCTTAGAACCTGCTTCTGTAGTGAGTACTGGTGCCTCCCAAGTCTGGTGAGGGCTAGTACTGAGCTGAAACTGCCGCTTGTTAGGTGGTTTGGGATCTGGAGAGCCAGGATGCGCACACTTTGGTGTGGAGGCTGTTTTCTAGAACTCTCAAAAGCTGCGTGTGGAAGCTGCATGGGGCAGTCACATCATTGGGGGATGGAAAAGGGTAATATCGGGCGGCGGAAAACTGATGATGCGGACTGGTTTGGGGAGAAGCTGGAATGGAAATCTCTGAGGGAGTGCGGGAGTGAGAGGCAGGGTAGGTAGCAGATAAGCAGAAACAAGGCAGAAAGGGCTGGAGGAGCTCGCATGAAAGAATCTCCTGGCTTCTTACAGCCAAGACGAGACCGCTTCCTCTTACTGCCAAGTCTGTTCTGTTGAATGCCTGATGTCCCTTGATGCTCCCACGCCCACCACCCTCACTCGTTTATGTCCTTTTCAAGGCTCTCAACAACAACTTCACGGGTCCTATCCCCGACACCATCTCTGTTCTAGTGACTCTCACCGCCATGTAACTCAATGAGTTTACTTGCAGTGCTGCCTGCCTTCAACACACCACACAGCCCCCAGCACGCTACGTGGTTGCATATTGGTTTTTGTTCCTTCATTGCAGTGGGATTTTAGTTCTTTATTGCAGTTGGATTATAGTTTTTCATTGCAGTTGGATAGTAGCTCTTTATTGCAGTTCAATTGTAGCTCTTTTTTGCAGAAATGGGTGATGCTGCATTTGTGTTCGTCCCCAGCACCTTCACTGTCTACCGCCTCCTTTTCAGCTTCACTCTGAGGCCCTTTCCCCCCCCAGCATCCTGAACAACAATCAGCTCACGGGCTCCATACCAGCATCCCTCTTCAACATGACCAATCTCGAATTCTTGTCAGTCTCAAATCCCTCTGAGCCTCAGTTTCCTGCGAGCCTCAACTTCCTGCGAGCCTAAAGTCACCGTGAGCATCAAGTCTCCTCAAAGCACTCCCCAGGAGGTTAAAGCGAGCGAGGGTACGCATTCAGCTCAACTCGATTGGTTGCTCGCGAACTTTCAAAGAGGCCTGACAAATATGTCTAGTTGGGTGCTGGCAATCATAGTTGGCAGGTGATACTCCTTTGCCAAACTGCCAGGGATGTAAAGCGCATAAGGTGTATTTTTGCTAGCTAACCATTACTCACTTACGGAGACCATGCACGATACGTGCCCAATATGTACATGCACGATGCATGCACAATACATGCACGATACATGAACAGCAAAATATTGGCAAGCCTGGACTTCATCAATTTCGTGCGCAGCTCATGCACAACGCGTTCTCACCTTTATGAACCCCGTTCCAAGATCCCACGTCTGCTTCTTTTCACCCATTCTGCCACCCCACAACCGTTTCTCTCTTACTTGGCATTGCACCACTGTTTCCTGCTGTTGCATCCTTCGATACACAGCTATTTGGCCAACAACAATCTCAGTGGTAGTCTGCCATCTGACATCAGCCGACTACAGAACCTGCAGCAGCTGTGAGGCCCCTTCTTTCCTCCACTGGGGTGAATTACCCGCCACCGACCCTCATTCCTCTCCGTCCTTCCACCTTTCCCCCCATCATTCCGTTGACCTATCCCTACATTCCGCCACTTGGTAGCCCATCCGTCCATCTAGCCATGCTGCCATGTAGGGACCTCGAGCCTTTGTTCCCACACCCACATATCACTTGGATGATCTCAAAGACAACAAGCTAGAGGCAAGTGAGGAGGCCATTGTGGACTTTGCCGACCTGGCTCTGGACTGCGTCAAGTCACCCGGCACACGACGCCCTGACCCGGAGGACGTTGCATACCGCCTCAAATTGCTCATTGAGAAGCATTGCCCGGAAAAGGAGGCCGATTGGGAGTGCATGGAGCAGGCAGGTAACACAAGCACCGGTGATTCATTCCCACGGTCGAAAAGTGGCTCTGTGTGTGACGTTGGTGGAAACGAGTCACACATGGGGTCTCATCTATCTCAGGGCTCGTTTGGATGGAGCAGATTCTCTTTTAGCTTTGGGTTGGGGGTTACTGGAATCAATGGAATCAAGAGCTGGTTTCAAACAAGGTTTTCACAAGAATATTGACTTGGTACAGCAGGCACATCGTTGATTACTTTTGGTGCTTGCCAACAGCGTTCGCATATGGTAGTAGTACAATAATGTGCGTAACATATAGACGGGCTCTATTTGGGCAAATGCAGAGCCCTTTTTACCATGTTATGTCCAGTGATGTCGAGGACATGTTATGTGCAGTTACCATTTTCGTAGGTTTATGAGACTTTTGTCTTGCTGGCAGCTGCCGCGTGTCAGGAGCCGAGGCGTGTCAGGAGCCGAGGCGTGTCAGGAGCCGAGGCGTGTCAGAAGCTGAGGCGTGTCAGCGGGCGTGTCAACAGCTGAGACGTAGTCTGCCGCTACTCAGGCGTATGCCCTGCTGGTAATGGTAGTACGAATTCTATCAGGTCGCAAAGAAAAAGATGATGAAGAATGCGCGGTGCTAGTACCTAAGGCTTGGGTGGATGCGCTTTGAAATATATATCATTCCGGGGGATCCTGATGAACGCGCGGTGCTAGTACTCGTACTAAGCGCACCCATGTGACATGGGCAGGGGAGGGGAGGTTCCAGGTTACTACTGTAGTACAGTCCGGAATGGGGGCACAAAGCCGGACTCGCGCAAAGAACGGCGCACGGGTTATAGGCGAGGTGGGACGCGGCAGGAGAAAGCCGCCGCGCATGTGTGGAGCAGCGCTACTATTACGCGTAGTAACGCCACGCCGGGTTTTATTCGCAGGTTTCATTCGCGGACCATGTCCCGCGCCCTACTAGTAGTACCCCCGCCAGGGACCCACCGCCCCCTGCCGTGGTTCACACGTTCGCCGTTGAAATCGTTGCTAGAAGAGGTCGATAATTGTACTCACTTCCAGGAAAATGGCGTGTCGACGAGGTGGGTGGGGGGGAAGAGTGGCAGAATTATTGTTGGGTGCGACCAGTTCGGAGGAAGACCGGCAGAGGCTTCATCTCGGACGATATGAACCGCACCTGGCCGTTCATTGACACTCTGCACAACGTGTGCAGTTTGTTCCGCCATTCCGAACCTAAGTCCGACTTTTTCAGCTCAACAACCCTGAAGGAGGCCCAACCGCCGTGCTTGCGGGTATGATCTTAGTAGTAGCCCCCGAAGTAATAGCGCCCACAGCGGAGTGGCGGAGAAGCGAAGGACAGCCAGTTGTAGCTGTGATTGTGTCCAATAATGATACAGATGTTCCAGCCAGTCCATTCTCCTAATCGAGTACTGTAGAATTTTCGTACTAGTCCTATGTGTATCCCCTCTATAGTCCTCTCTTGGCGAAAGTTTTTGTCGGGCGATGGGGTTGACACCTGTTCGATGCATGGAATCTGTCCTTCAGCCAATCCGAGGGTTTCCAACCCTAAACTCATGTACCTGGGAATTTTTCAGGGCCATTTTCAGGTGCAATCCCATTTACCTAGGAATTGTGTTCAGGTGCTATCCCCAAGAGTGTTTCAGCACGTGTAGCAACAGAGCCTCGTAGAGACTCGCCACCCATGTCACTACAGTAGCTGACGGAATTCTTGCCCCTGCCATACACTGACGGAAAGCAAATTGAAGACGTGGCCAAGCCAAATTAGGTGGATACCAGGCCCCTAGATTCGTTTTGAGGTAGTCTGACGCCTCAGAGTACACCCCTCCTGGAACTCTGTCTGTCAGAGGTGCCTCAAAATTTGAGTCTGAAATTCAGACAAACAACTTTTTATATCTGAACTGTCAGAGTTACCCTCAAATTTTAAGATGATTATGCAGTATCGTAAAAGCATATTTATAATAGCATTGAAGCTGATTACATCATACCAACTCAACTGTGCGGTACGAACCAGTCAGGGTCCGCGGGTTTGCATCAGGCAACGTGCTCGTGCATCGCCTTGGTTGTTTTGTCACGTGAAGCGCATGGGTTGTTTTTGCTGATTAGATTTCGTTTCGTCGTGTGTACGATTACCGTTATGTACCCATTTTCTTGCCTGTGTGCCGATTTTGTCAATTTTGGATTTACGTTTCAAGCGATGTGATCATTCATCCGATCTGGTTGTTGTCACGTACAGTGCCAGGTGGGCCAAGTGCCACGCAACTGAGCTGGCAGCACGCGAAAACTGTTGGTTGGCGTGGGGTGTGTGAGCATCTGGCAGTGCCGTACAAAACTTTCACTACGAATCAGGAGCTTCGCAATTTCACAGCAGTGCGTGCTGCAGATTTTTTTACAAAGAATCAGCATCAAAATCGCCAATTCTTTAAACTACATTAACGATAACTTACATGTGACGAGGTTGAGAAGACTGAAACGAGAATGAATGCACTTTGAAAGAGTTGGGTTCAAGTACTAACCCTAATTGGGTTGTACCCCATATGGGCTACCCCACTACAGCCTACACAAAAGCATAAGCTATAATGTTCTGACACACCTCCACAGGCAAAGTGGGGGAGTACAAGGGGTCACAAGACCAGTCAAGCAAAGCAAAACAAAGCAAGCTTAGGGTGGATCACAAAGTCACCACACATTCCGAGCACAATGTCAAGGCCACAAGGCCAGTTCACATGCAGGAGTACATATATATATAAAAGGCTAGACAAGCAAGAGCAGGTGTATATATATATATATGTAACAGTACAAGCAAGGTAAAGAAGTGAGCAAGTGAGGCAAGACAGGCACAAGACCCAGCTGAGTACAGAAGCGCTGATGATCACAAGGCCCAAGCGCCTTGGTGAAGATATCAGCAGTGTTGGCCTCAGAGGCCACATACGCAAGACGCAGCTGACCACGTTGCTGCAGCTCACGAGCAAGGAAGTAGCGAAGCGCAATGTGCTTCGTTCTGTGCTCTAGTCTCTGCTCTCGACACAAGGCCAGCATGGCCTTGTTGTCTACGTACAGCACTGGAGGAGAACGAGGCGGCTCTCCATGGTTAGTCAGCAAGTGGGTGAGCCAGCGAAGCTCCTGTGCAGCCATGGCCCCGGCGTAGATCTCAGCCTCACAACTCGAGCTGAGAACAGAAGACGAGCTGGGCACGAAACAGAGCCAGAACGAAGGCTGAAGGTGTAACCCTGTGACGACCGCTGCGTAGCTTGGTCGTTAGCCCAAGAAACGTCTGCGTGCCCAGCGAGGACCACTGGACTCTGCCCTCCAAGAACAAGCCCCATGCCCGACGTACTGCACAACTAGCGCAACACCCTCAGAGTCAGCACCCCTAGGCTCAGCACCCTCAGCAGCACCATAGTCACCAGTGACCTCGACAGGATCGACTGCATCTACCTGGGACACACCTCAAGGGGCTGGACCCTGACAGGGAAGGGGGTCTACCAAGGGGGGGACCTGGTACGAGGAAGAGCGGCGGCGGAGGGAGGGACGGAGTGCGGTAGGGGAAGAGGCGGTAGTAGAGAACCGACTCGTCAAACGTGACGTCCTGGAAGGACAGAACACGACGAGAGGTGGGGTGATAGAGCTGCCACCCCGGTGCGTCATGACGGGAAGCCAAGGAAGACGCAAAGAGCCGCACGAGGGGACAGCTTGTCCGCAGACAAGTCGCGGACAAACGCCCGAGATCCCCAGACACGGAGCGCAGACGCATCGCCAACCTTCCCCGTCCACAGCAAGGCTGAGGAGGTCTCCGGCATGGAGACCCTGGGGTGAAGGTTGATCTGATGCGCGGCGTACCGAACCGCAAACGGCCACAGAAAATGGGGAGCAGCCGCAAGCATCATGGACGTACGGGCGACGTCCATGTCCATGCCAATGCGGCGCTCAGCAATCCCATTTTGCTGTGGAGAGTCCGGAAGCGTAAAGGTCTGGCGGATGCTTCATGCACGACAGTAGGCTCGCAGAAGACGAGAGGAGAACTCTCCGCCTCTGTCAGAGTGCAGACGCCGAACAAGAAAGTCCGAGCCGAAGCTCTGCCTGAGCTGGAGACGAGCTGCGCGGATCCATTCGATCAACACCTCAGTGACATCACCCTTGCTGCGCAAGGGGAAGATTGTGGTGTAACGCGAGTAGTCGTCAACCACCAGCAGGAAGTAGCGCTCGTGACCCAGTCCACGGACGCGGGCCGGGCCCCACACGTCCATCTGAAGTGTTTGCTACTGGGCCTCTGTCGGAGGAAACTGGGAGGAGTGAGGGGCAGCCCGCTGCCGCCCCTCGACGCAGGTAGGGCCAGGCCCCGGAGGAAGGGGAGGGAGGGACGGGGGAAGACCAGAGATTAGGACACGGAAGGCCATGCCTCGGAGACGAAGCAGCGAGGGGTGACCAAGGCGGTGGTGCCAGAGGAGAGTCTCGTGAGACAGGAGGCGACACGAGCAGGGGGCAGTCTCAGGACCAGACTTGGACGCCGCAGCAAACAGCTGACCCGACGCAGCTACCTGACCAGACGCAGTGTCTGGAGGAGACGCAGTGGTCAGTGTGTACAGGCTCGACCCCGGCCGACGTGCAAACGTGGCCAGGTGTCGGCCTGTCCGAGCGTCCGTGTAGTGGGTCACCCGCTGACTCGCAGGAGTGAACTGGTAAACCCCCGCATCCTGTAGGTCAGCACCACTCACCAAGTTTGTAGAGAACGAGGGGAGGTAACGACCAAACAGGGTGCCAGAGGGGGCCGCCAGACAAGGGAGGACAGTGGAGTAGTGAGCAAGGACAGGACCCCTAGAGGGGTCTGCCAGAGAGACTGCAACTGGCCGGCCAAGCGGCGTGAGTGTGGTGCGATCTCGAAAGAAGGAGCGAGAAGCCCCCGAATCAAGGGTGAAGGTGTGAGAGGCCAAAGCCGACGCAGGACCTGAGAGAGCAGACTCACCAGCACCTGAGGGAGCAGACGCACGAGCACCTAGAGCAGCCTCGCTAGCACCTAAAGCAGCAGCCTCACCAGTACCTAGAGCGGCAGTCTCAATGCCCGGGTCGGGCGGAAAACACCGGTAACAGTCACCCTCATCACTATTAGTAACAGCATATATGGCAGTAAGAAAAGCATCAAAGTCAAGGTCAAAGACAGCTACTCCCGCCCTAGACAGCTCAACCCAGCGGGGGATCTCCGTGGCCTCCAGGATCTGGTGACGCCAAGCGTCTGTCAGGCGGCCAAAGCAGCGCTGGGTGGAGTGCGCACCCCCGCACTGCTCACCCGCGCGGTCGTCGGTGCGTAGGACGTAGGTGCACGGATCAGTACCCCCACCCCGCTAGCGTGCAGTGTACCACTCACGGAGCTGCTGAGGGAAGGGGATATCACAAGTGCGTTGCTGCTGCTACTGCTGCTGTTGTTGGCGCTGACCACCACCGGAGCCGACCCTCTGCGCAGCGCCACCCCAACCAGCTCCACCTCCTCCGCCACCGCCTCCTCCACCGCCGCCACCTCCGCCGCCACCTCCGCTCCCACCGCCACCGTCGCCGCCTCCGCCTCCACCGCCGCCATCGACACCTCCGCCCCCACCACCACCCCCACCGCCACCCCCACTCCCTCCGCCGCCTCCACCGCCGCCTCCACCACCCCCGCTAGCTCCTCCAGCGCCCCTGCCCCCCTTGCCCTTGCTAGGGCGGCGTCTCCCGCTAGGGGTAGACGCCGCACTGACTGACTCAAGCCCAACGAGGTCGGCCGCAGCAGCAGAGGCAACAGAGGGCAAAACGGGGGAGGGAGAACACCCCTCAAAGATGGGGGTGCGAGGGTCACCACGAGAGGCTCCTACAGCGACTATGCTCTTCTCCGCTGCTAGGAGGGCCTTCTTGAGGAGGTCAACGGTGAGGGTGGTGGGGCAAACTGAGAGGAAGCGGTCCCTAACTACGCGAAGGGAGTCAGGGGGGCAGGTGACTATGTTGTAGAGAGTGATGTAGCAGAACTCAGCAGGAAGCGCAGCGTGGTAGCGAGTGTCACTAGTGCGGAGGTGCATAATGAGGTCAGCGACTGTGGGAAAGGCAGCAAGGTCAAGGAAGAGGTACGGTAGCATGAGGCGGCTCAGTGCAGCAGTGGCAGGGGAGGAGTAGCGTGCAACTACAGCGTCGTACAAGGTCTGAACACTCTTGTACTAGCTAAAGTGCACACGCTCAGAGGTAGGCAGGTGGCGACGCACAGCAAGACGGGCAGCAGCATCGCGTGTGGCCCACTGTGAGCGAACAGTGGCGTCAGCATCAGCAACAGGGGCAAGAGAGGCACCAGAGGTGAGGTCAAAGAGGGAGAGACCGTCTGCCCTATCGCACTGTAGGAAAAGCTGTAGGTCATCTACCCAGACGTCAAAGTCAATGGCCCGACCCTCAGCGTCAAAAGCGAGGACACTAGGGGTAGCCATGACTGCAGTAGACTAGTAGCGCGAACAGTGGGGTAAAGGCAGTGTAGTGACAGAACGGCTGCTCTTACCGGATAGGGCGGCTCGGGCGGCTCGGCAGCTCGGCAGGAACTGCAGTTCGGCGGCTCGGCAGGAGCTGCAGTTCGGAAGCTCGGCAGGAACTGCAGTTTGGCGGCTCGGCGGCTCGGCTACTCTGCGGCTCGGGCGGCTCGGGCGGCTTGGGCGGCTCAGACGACTCGGGCGGCTTGGGCGGCTCGGCGGGACGGCGGCTCGGGCGGCTCGGGCGGCTCGGGCAGCTCGGGCGGCTCGGGCGGCTCAGGCGGCTCGGCGGGACGGCGGCTCGGGCGGCTCAGGTGGCGCGGCGGCTCGGGTGGCGCTGGCGGCTCGGCAGTAGCTCGGCGGAGCCGCGTGAAGGCGGGGTCGGGGCCGGGAAGGGCGTGCGACGGGGCCAGCAGGGGCTGGGCCGGGGCCAGGAAGGGGGGCGGCGCCGGGGCCGTAGGGTAGGCGACGGGGCCAGTAGAGACTGGGCCGGGTCGGGAAGGGCGGCGTCAGGGCCGAGAAAGGGCGGCGCCTAAGCCGGGAAGGGCATCGACGGGGCCGCAGGTAGGCGGCGGGGCCGCAGGTAGGCGGCGGGGCCGCAGGTAGGCGGCGGGGCCGCAGGTAGGCAGCGGGGCCGCAGGTAGGCGACGAGGCCGTAGGTAGGCGGCGGGGCCGCAGTTAGGCGACGGGGCGAGCAAGGGCGGGGCCGGGTCAAGAAGGGCGGCGCGAGGGCCGCGGGGTAGGCGATGGGGCCAAAAGGGCGGCGAATCCGGGCCGGGAAGGGCGGCTCGAGGGCCGCGGGGTAGGCGACGGGGCGCTAGGGCGGCGGATCGGGGCCGTCAAGGGCGGCGCGACACAGCCGCTAGGGCGGCGCGACACAGTGAGAAAGGGGGAGCGCGACTCGGGCAAGGGCTGAGCGCGCTCCAGGCAGGAAAAAAAAATCCGAATCGGTGGGCCCTAGGAACAGTTCCCACGAGGGAACCTGCTCGATACCATGAGAAGACTGAAACGAGAATGAATGCACTATGAAAGAGTTGGGTACAAGTACTAGCCCTAATTGGGTTGTACCCCATATGGGCTACCCCACTACAGCCTACACAAAAGCATAAGCTACAATGTTCTGACAGAGATTTTGTCTACGAAATCTCGTAATCACGCAACCATTTTCTTAGTGTAACTGGGAGATATTCTCGACGAACGAGTGTATTCGGATGTCCCAGCTGTTGAAGCGTGCGTTGCTCACGTCCTGGCACTCCACTGCCATCTCGGAAGTGGGCATATCGAAACGAAACTTCCAGGAAACTTTGTTTCGATAAGCTCGCAGAGTGCACCCCCGACACAAGTCTGAGGCTCAGCCTACACCCCTAAAAATTGGCTGAAATTTCAGCGGTTACTATAAAAAAAAACTCTGAAAAATCAGAGAAGGTACATAAAAAAAAACTTACAGTTCAGACCAGGTACCAAAAAAAAGTCTGAACGGACACTAAATTAGCGTAAAAAGTCTGATATCTAGGGCACTGGTGGATACATATCACTCTACCTCACTAAAACACGGGAGGAAAAACATAAAACCCAATCGGAAACGGATACAACTCGGGAAGCATCAACCCTAAACACCAGGGAGGTTCACGTGTTTAGGGTTGATCCCTCTCAAGAATGCTTCAGGTTCCCTATAGGTTTTAATTTTTCAGAGGTTGCCTTAACAAATTCCAGCAACGACGTCCATGCGGAAAATCACTCTACAATAGTCGTGAGCTAGACTACGGGGTGCTAGCACGAACTGTAGGAGTTATCGTAGCTTTGCATAGTTCCTTAGCACTTGCGCATTCACGGGAGACATTGGAAAAAGTTTTCACTTGGCAAATATTGCGTTACAGAATGATCGCAATGATAATGACATGAATGACTACATCAGGCACATAGCAACTCTACAGCACTGCATGGTCGAGCGCCTGCCAGCGTTGCGTAGAGGAGCCGCGCCAGCACTGCAAAAAGGTGACATGCCAATGCATCAGGTCGACGGCGTGCCAACGCTGCAGTAAAGCGCCTGTCCAGTGTTGCACTCGTAGAAGACAGCAGTGCGTACGTAGGCACATGCACGCAGACGATTGGCCCGACTTGTATTGTTGTGCATCCGTCGGCTGTTATCTGCGCTTGACGAGCCACATCGACTTCGAGATACCAGCCCGAAGTCGCCTTCGTCACTGCGACCTCGACGACGTTCGCGTGCCTCCGTAGAACCTCGTCACCCAAGTGACTTGGTCAACCTGAATACCACCAAGTCGGCCTCAACTTCCTCAGGGGAAGTCGACCGAAAGTTGTATGTGCTCGTCGACGACCCACTGCTCCGGTCGACGATTCCGTTGACGACCACAGCTCCCGTCGAGCAACACCCTGGTCGTTGGACCCCTCCGTTGACTAGCACTGTCGGCTGCTGTCGCCGAGCTTCCCTCGTTGTCTGCCGCTCACATGTCTAGTCGACGGACTGCTCCGTTGACCTCCCCGTCGGACTGCTCCTCCTAGTCAACGGCCCGCCCGTCGACCAGCTTGGTCAGCTGCATCCGTCGACCTCCCCGTCGAACTGCTCCTCCTAGTCAACGGCCCGCCCGTCGACCAGCTTGGTCAGCTACAGCCTTCGAGCAGCCCTGGTCGACGGCTCCAGCCCTGCGAAAGAGATGGGCAAGTCGACGACTACCTCGTCGACCGGCCCCGTAGAAGAAGGTCGTCAATCTCCCTGGTCGACGGCAACGTCGCAGCGATGCCCTGTAGCTCGACGAAGCTTGTCGAGCAGCTCTTTTACTGCGACAGATCGGCTGCTTCTCCAGTACATCCGACCATGACGTCGGCGTCACCCAGGCGAGGGCAGTGCCAACACTCCATTCCCGTTAACACTCCCCTGCCGCGCTCACGTGTGGGCCCCCACCCACACAGCAGTACTCCACAAAGAAAACTCGTCCTCGACGTGCACCCCACATACAGCACGCCGTCAACGCACCAGCCATGCAGAAGGGCACAACACCTACTTCTGCACATCATCATCGCCGTTGCCGACGTCGGCCAGGCGCGCTTGGCCGATTACGACAGAGCACCCGTTGAAGGCCGGAAAATGCAGCGCCTTCGTGAGGAAGTCGGCCGACTGCTCGATGGTCGGTATATACTTCAGCATGAACTTCCCGCGCCTCACCATGTGTTGTAGCCAAGCATAGCGTCGCTCCATGTGCTTAAGGTTGCCCATCAGCCCCAAGCCCTCAGCGACCATGATGGCCGACTTGTCCACGCGGAGGACAATCGGCTTCCCAACGTCCAGCTGCTGGAATTCTGCAAGGAGGAAGCGGAGTTGGCGTCCCTCCTTGCCTGCATCCATGGCCGCCACGTACTCCAACTCGGTTGACGACAATGTCTCGCACTTGATACGCAAGCTCGACAAGGAGACGGCGGCCCCTCCGTAGACAAACACGTAGCTGCCCGTGCTCGTCCGGTTCTACTTGTCGCCCGCGTCGTCGACGCCCACGTAGCCGATCAGCTCCAGCGACTCTGGTCCACCGCCGAACTCCAGGGCGGTGTCGCGGTTGTCAGCAAGGTAGGCGAGGCAGCGGTCGAACTTGCGCCAGTGCTGGTCGCTCCTCACCGTGAGGCCGCTTCCTAGCTTGCTGCAGGCGAAGGCGATGTCCGGCCTCGTCATCGCGAATTGTAGCGAGCCAACCTTCTGCCGGTACTCCTCTACCTCGCGATCCTTCGCCTCCTCGCCGTCGAATGTCAGCTCGGCGTAGGCGTCGACCAAGACAGACGTCTTCGAGACTCAACCCCCCTGCTCTTCGTCGATGAAACGCTTGCGCCGCTTGTCGGCGCACCCACAGCTTCCTCGCCGGCCTGCCGCGCACGATCTCCAGCCCAAGCTACTTCACGATCGGCAAGATCACGCGCAGCTTGATGGCGGCCACCAGCAGCTCTTTCAGCATCGCGGTGACACCGCTGGTGGCGAACAGGTTGTCGACGTAAACCAGCACCCAGCAGGTCTCTCCATCGTCGCCGACCTTGAAGTAGAGCGTTGTGTCGACCTGGCTCTTCTTCCAGCCAGCGTCCAGTAGCACGCCGTCGAGAGCCCTGTACCAGAGCAGCGGCGACTGCTTCAGCGCGTAGAGTCTCTTCAATAGCTTGCACACCCGGCCGGTCCTGTCGTTGAAGTAGTCCGGTTGGTCGAAGTAGTCCGGTTGGTCGACCTCGGGGAGCAGTGGGACCATCGTCTTTGAGGCGTCCGTCGGCGGGTGTGCGCGCGTCCGCCCCGACGCCGACCATACTTCACCTTCCACACCTCTGGCGACAGCGTCTCGTAGAAGACCACCTCGACCGATGTGACCACCTAGTTGTCGGTTAGGTCTAGCACCTCCCAGCCCTTACGCTCCAGCGACACGCCCACGTGAATCCCCCAGAGTGCCTTCAGCGCCAGCTTCCCATCGCGCTGCTGCTCGGGGACCATGAAGTGCGCCATGCAGCCCCACACTCGTGCCAACATGAGATCGGGCTTCTTCCTGGTCAGCAACTGGTATGGAGTCGTCCCCAGCGGCGTCAATAACCGCTCCAAGCAAATGCGCACCCAGACAGCTTGTCATAGGGCAAGGTGCCACCAGTGGTGGTGCACGGCCATGTGCAGCAGCATCGTCCGCACGGATTCGACGACCGTGCACATCTCCCGCTCAGCCATGCCCTTCTGCTGCGAAGTATAGGGGCACGTCAGGTCATGGACGATGCCCTTTCCGTTGGCGAAGTTTGTGAACTCCTTTTCGAGGAACTCCCCTCCTTGGTCTGAGCGGAGCATGAGCACCGACTTCTTCGTTTGCCGCTCTACCAGCAGCAGCCACTATTGAAACTCACACAGCACATTGCTCTTCTAAGCGTCCGACATCACCCAGACGAACCGGGTGTGGCGATCCTTCAGCAGCAAGAAGTACAAGCTGCCATCCTTGGCAGCAACCCGAAATGGCCCGCACAAGTCAATGTGCACGATAGCCAGTGCCTCCTCGGCGTCCGAGCCTTTGTCGGGGTGCCGCGCCAACTTTCCCCCGGTGCACGAGACACACAGCGGGTCCGCTCCAGTCGACGGCTTGATGTCGATCCCAGTAGAACCTTGAGCTTCGTTGAGCTCTTGATCGTGTCGTTGCTGACGAGCACGAGCCTTGCATGCCACTGGTCGGGGGTCGACTTTGTCACCGAGACGATCGTCACAGAGCCACCACCTAAGTCAACTGTGACCGCGTCGAGCAGGGGCGAAGGTCAGTGCAAAGGACGCGTCCGATGTAGCGTGCTCAACCGAGCACTTCCTCGGTCGCGGCGATGAGCAGCATCTCGTCGCCGTTGCCCTGCAGCTATACTCCACTCTCCTTCAGTTGACCTGCTGGCAGCAGGCTCGCCTGTACTCCCGGAACATAGAGGGCGTCTAGGATGAGGATCCGCTTCCCGGCTTCCCCTTGAAGATCAACGGTTCCGCGACCTCGACAAGCTGCAACGCCCCATTGAATCCACGTACGTGCTTCATACCGTCAATCGGCGCCATGTCGACGAAGACAGCCTTCGTCCCCATCAGGTGGTGGGAGCAACCACTGTCGAGCAGCACTGCCATCGGGTTTGCCTGCACAGCTCCCACCATGGCCTGGAAGTCCTCGCCAGCCTCCGGCGTCAGCGAGACCGTCGGCTCCACCATGCCGACCATTGAGCATGACGCCTCCCCATCGCCTCGGCCCTTGCCGCTAGAGTTGTTGATGTCCTTTGTGGACGACGTCTTCTTAGACATCTGCTTCTCCTTGCATGACTTCTCATCTCGACGGGGGCGACGATTGGTCGACCGACCGCGACCTCCCTTGTTGTCGTCCTCGTCGCTGTCGTCGAAGTTGGGCCACCTGTAGGAGAGATGGTCGGGGTCGTGGTAGATCCAGCACTCCCACTGTCGACCACCACCTCCACGGCCCTTGCCTCGCATCGACCTCTTTTCTTCGACGTCCTTCATTGACCGCCCACCTCCGCTACCACCTTCGCCCGGCTTCCCGCGCTGCTCCTGCTGACGATTCAGCTTCGTCGGTGCAGCGTAACTCGCCTGCAAAAGGAGATCTGTGGGTTGCTCTGCCTCCTGCAGAGCCTGATCTTGGATGACGTAGCTGGTGAGGGAGTCCTCGTTGAGATACTCACGTGTGCCGGGCACCGTCATCATCCTCTTCATGAGGTTGTAGTTGCGCGGCAGGCCCTTGACGACGTGGGTGATATAGCACGTCGTTGAGCATTCGACGCTTGCCATCCGTATCTCAGCCAGGATCCGTTGAGCACGGTTGCAGTAGTCCGTCGCCAACTCCTGCTCGCCCATCCGAAGGTGTGTCATCTGCTCCTCCAGCTATCCGATGTGCAGGTCGTCCTTCGCCTGGTACGTCAACAGGATGAATTGCCATGTTTGGTGACCAGCATCCAATCGCTCTTAACAAGACCTGGGCGCTAGCTGCACCACCAGCGAGCAGCACCTCGAGATGATCATGAAGGTGAGCAAGTGAGCAGCACAAAACTCCCCACGCAGCTCGACATCGGCCTCTGGCCGAATTGGCACGGTGCCGTCGGCGAAGTCCTTCAGCCCGGCGACCTCCGGCTGTGGTTTTATCGACTCCCTCCAAGTGATGAGGTCCCGTTGACCTTGCAACGGTGTGGCGGTGATCCCGCCCGCCATCACGTGCGTCATTGTCGAGAGCCCTCCACCGCTTCGTAGAGGAGAGCGACCTCGACCATCGACTTCAACCCGCGAGCTGCCTGCCGCTGCCGTCGGCCGCTGCACTCGCGCCTGACTCCCGTCGACGCCACCGTCGGTCTAAATCACCCCTCTCTTCTTCGTGCCATCACTGCCGCTGACTCGTGCACCACTGTCGACCTCATCGTCGACGCCACCTCCGTTTCGTACCGGTCGAAGATGCAGGACATCGACGTTACCTTCGTTTTGTTCTGTCGCCCGCTCCGCCCGGATGCCAAACTCGACGATTGCCAAGAGGACCTTCCCGTACTCACCATTCTCAATGCGTTTCCACGCATCAGCCAAACGTGCCTCCAAGGTGTCCGCTACGCCTGCTTCTACAGCGGGGTCGACCATGGCGACTAACGCGGCTGCCGGCCTACGAACGACTTAGTAGGTGCAAAAGTCGGCTCCCATCAGAAGGTAATATGTGGGGCCATCCACACTCACCGCATCATGCAGAGAGTCACTCTACAATAGTCGTGAGCTAGACTTCGCAGTGTTGGCACGAACTCTAGGAGTGATTGTAGCTTTGCATAGTTCCTTAGCACTTGCACATTCACGGAAGAAATCGGCAAGAGTTTTCACGACGCAATTAATGCATTATAGAATGATCGCAATGACAATGTCAGAAATGACTACATCAAGCACCTAGCAACTCTGCAGCACTGCATGGTCGTCCGCCTGCCAGCGATGCGTAGAGGAACTGCGCTAGCACTTCAGAAAGGCGACCTGTCAACGTAGCAGGTCAACGGCGTGCCAACGCTACAGTAAAGCGGATATCCAGTGTTGCAACCATAGAAGACAGCAGTGCGTACGTATGCAGGTGCGCCCATACGATTGGCTTGACTTGCATCGTTGTGCATCCGTCAGTTGTTGTCTGCGTATGACGAGCCACATCGGCTTCGGGATACCAGCCCGAAGTCGCCTTCGTCACTGCGACCTCGACGATGTTCGCGTGCCTCCACGGAACCTCGTCATCCAGGTGACTTGGTCGACACGGATACCACCAGGTCGGCGTCGACTTCCTCAGGGAAAGTTGACAGAAAGTTGTACATGCTCGTCGACCACCCAGTGCTCCGGTCGACGATTCCCTAGTCGACCACAGCTCCCGTTGAGCACAAACGGGATAAGGAGGCTGCTGAGGGAGGCAGGGGAAGGGGTGGAATAACGCTCAACAATAGCATCATAACATCGCTTCGCTGACTCCACCTGGGAGAAGTGAATGGCCTCAGTCGGTAGGAGAAGGTCTGTCAGTGCGAGAGCAGCCGCAGCGTCACGGGAGTCCCAAACGTCCCGCGCCAAGAAGAGCCTGTCGTAGTCCGCCCAGGGCTAATTTTCGATTTCAAGCAACCCTTATTATCAATCCTGCACCTTTGCGAAACCCTAATTATCAGGGTGACCCCTTAGGAAAATTCTTTTCCATCAGGGTTTTCTATAGTTAAAAAAAAAAAAAAAAAAAAAAAAAAAAAAAACCCTAAGGCCATTGTGTTAAAAAATTCAGAACCTTGATAAAGTGTTTCTACTCAAGTTCTTAACAAAAAAGATGGAAAATCCTTCCGAAAAATATACTGACTAGGCCACATTAACGTGGGTGTTAGAATAACCTACTTTTTAGTTGATAGTTCTAATTAGGCGGGCAGAGGTGCGGGAGCGAGTTGGGGGCGGGGTGGAAGGGGGGGGGGAGGGGCATGTGGTATTCGTTTCAGGGTGGAACTCGCTACAAAGAACGATAACCCTGGGGCGACAATATGCCTTAAACGTAAACCCTGGCATATCAGGAAAATTTAAGCTCCATAAAAAATTACCCTAAGCCATTAGTGTGACTACCAAAAAACACCCTGATTATCAGTGTATCAGGGTGATTTACACTGATAAAATAATCCTGAGTCTGCCTGCGCGTCGGCAGTGGGAGCGGGCTCAATAGGTAGGGGGTCAGGATATTGGGGGGCCGGCTCGGGGCCGGCTGACGGGGCGACCGGCGCGCTGCTAGCCGCAGGGGGTTTGCGGGGAATCGACGTGGTCCCCGCCACTCCGCCAGACGTTCCCTTGACGGTTTTGGCGCCGCCATCTATCGCCGTTGGTGCGGTTGCTAGACTGGCCGGCTTGTCGGCGACCAATGGCGGGGCTGTTGGTCCAGCCTCTTGAGCGGCAACCTGGTCGGCAGGGCCCCCCTCCGCATTCCTGATTCCATCGCCCTTGCTGTGCGTCCTTATCACCTTGGCCCCGTTCTTCTTGAGCTGGTCGGCCACGCTCGTACCTCCGCTCCCATCGGCTCCCTTGCTCCGCGAGCCGCCTGGACCCACCTAGCCGACGCCGCGGCTCCCATCGGCTCCCTTGCTCCGCTTCGAGCTCAACGCATCATCTCCGCCGCCCGCCCTTTTCGCACCTTCTTATCGCCCTCGTTGGCCGACGAGACGACCCAAGCCGACCAGGCGCCAGATTGCCGATCACCTCAGTCATGAGGTTTAACCCGGACGCAACAAATGACTGCTGGGTGGCCTCAGTCACCGCCTTCAATACGTCCGCCTTGAAAGACTTCATGAGCTCGTCCGGGAAGGCTGGCGGTGGGGCGGGCGGCGTGGGCGGTGGCACAGCGACGCGTTGAGTTACCACGGCGGCGATGTTGGTCTGCGCGGCGACTAGGTGCTTCGATATGTATTCCTCCAACCCCTTCCTCGCTTCGTCCACGTGGTTGCCCATGGCGACGACCGCGTTCGCACGTTGCACCGCCATAAACCCCTCCGGATCCTCTAGATCGTCCAACCAGCACTCCGCCCTCTCAGCGTACGCCTTCATCGCATCCCATGCTTCACCCATGTTGGCGGTGATGTTCTCCGTGACGGTCGTCACCATGGTCAAGGACGCGTCCATTAGCCGACTCGCCGCAACCTGGTCGGAGGCGGCGACCTGGTCGGCCAACGACCTGAGCTTGTCCACGAGGCGGCCAATCCCCATCGCAAACCTGTCCACCCGACCCCTCTCCACTCCGAGCGCCGTCTCGAGACGAGCATTTTCAGCCCTCAGCCACCTGTTCTCCTGTCGCAGCTGCGCGACGACGGCCGGCGTTGCCTGCCGACCAGCTGCTAAGGAACCCGGTTGACGGCCCGCCTCTACCGCTCCACCCCGGCGTTCCACCCCTGCGTTCCCTTTGGTGGTCTCCATGTCCGTCGGCGTCGGGGCCGCGGCGTTATCCTCCTCCTTCGCGTCGCCAACCACATTGCCGACCACGTGCGCCTCCTCCACGACGACATTCTCCACATTGGCACCCTCCCCTCCCTCGTACACAACATCCGCCGACCTCCCACCCGTTCCCTCCACGGCCGCCGCCGCTCCCTCCATGGCCACCGCCGCCGCTCCCTCAACATCCTCCATCTCGAATTCGACCCAGGGGAACTCTACCTCCTCCTCCTCCTCATCCTCCTCCTCCTCCTCCTCCTCCTCCTCCTCCTCCTCCTCCTCCTCCTCCTCCTCCTCCTTTTGCCCATGCCCCTGCTCACGCTCCTCACGATCCTCCTCGTTATCATCCTGATCATCGGTGTCATCCTCCTCCTCCTCCTCTTCCTGATCCGCGGTCCTCGCCACAGCCCTTTCTGCCTCCTCATCTGCCTTGTCAACGCCGTCTCCGGCTTCTCCGCTGGTGTCCGCAACACCGACTGCTTGGGATGCCGAAGGGGGCTCCGCGGCGTCGTCGTCACAGGCGTCGGCAGCAACTCCGACATGGCCTGACCGTTTGCATGCGACGTGCTCCTTGATGAATGTGATCATCCGAATCCGCAGCTCCTTCAACCCCGAAACGAGGACCTTGTCCATGCTGGTCGCACTGCGACGGTCGTCGCCGGTCAGGCGATCCATCCTCTTTACCACCCAGCACAGCGCACTCATTGATAGGAGGCCAGAGCCCGCGTCGCTGTCCCGGACGGTGTCGCGCACTTTCTGCAAACAACAGACCAGAGAGCAAGGATGAGCACCGTCGGCGGCAATGGCATCGCGCTAGGACGGTAAAACGATCGGTACTCACATCTCAAACGGGTTCATCGCAGTCGACGAGCCTGTCCGCCACCTCTTCAGCAGAAGGCTTCGGCCACTCCCAGTGTCGGCCATCACAGCCGAGCTCGGCCAGCACCGCCGCCCGGAAAAACCTGAAGCAACATGGCACATATCGTCAGTAGACTTGCTTAACGCCCAGCGGCGAAATTGCATGTGTCGTCGACTACACTATCGAGCTCACTTCAGCATGCGGATCGCCTCGTCGCGGTGCCATTGCTTCACGGTTTGCGGGTCAAAGTGCCGGACTGAGGTCCTGATCGTCTCCCCCCCGGCCCGCAACAAGTCGCCGGGGTACAGGATGACCACGACGCTGCAATGTGCTCCTGGAAGCGGTGCGATGCTGCACAGGCTAGGCACCACGACGTCGATCAGAACGGAGCAGCAACATAGGCATCATGGCTCATCATCATGACTTAGGCTCACCTCGAATGCAGGGGGATAACTGCTACGTCGGCGTCAAACACCGTAGCAAAGCATTAGTGGTCTTCCTTGCCCATCGCTGCCCGAATCCGGCCGAGTCCTATCGACCACAATCGCATGTTGGCCGGCGCCGCGCGAATCCATGCATGCCTGCACGTATGCATGGGTAGTAGATGTGTGTGAGGACGTACAAGGCACGACGGATGGACACGTGGGTTCTGGAACCGACAACTGACAGGGATGGCGATAGTACAACGGTGCACCACCGTCGCGACGTTGTAATCAATGGCGCCTACCGATGCGGGCACCGACCTACTGTAGTGATCGGAGTCCGGTGCCGACCTACGGCTGTGTGCGTCACCGAGTAGTGATCTAAACCCTAAACTAGTAGCGCCGACCAAAACGTGGGACAACCCTAACAACGTCGACCTGCAAGGTATCCAGCGGTCAACGCCGACATCCCAATACGGACACTCACTTGAGGCCGAATCCCAAGCAATGGGCGTTGAACTCTAGCCTATGGTCTACGAGGACGGCGTAGTCGTGTTCGTCGAGCTTGGCAGTGAGTCCACTACCCAGGTCAAGATACAGAGGGAAGTCCTGCGAAGTCGGCGTCACTTCGCCGACTTTCGGGGCGGCCGACATGGCGGGGAAGGGAAGCGGCTACAGGCTAAGGGACGTGAATGTGGGAGAAGGCGCAGAGCTGGGGAAAAGGTGGAAAGAGAAACGAGATGCCAAAAATGAGGAGCGATGCCCCCTTCCACCAAGAAAAGAGGGTCGGTGCCCCACAGGAACAGTCGAGGCATCGCCCGGCCCTCGTGGTGCCTGCCTCGGCGGGGTTTGGCGGGCTCGTGCACAAGTGGCACAAGTTCTCATTCGCCGTCGGGCCAGCAAGTCGATGTCACGTCCCGAAGCAAAAAATGTGCGCCGCGAAGCGATCGAAATCGAATTCGCAATGTCCCAAATTCTGCATGTTGCCCGATGCGAAGTAGCGGGCGAACACGTGGCGTCACCGCAACGGGTCGCGAAATTGTCAAGTGTCCCGAGGGGGCCGCGAATTTTCGCCTGGCCCTCGCCTGCCCGTCCAGGCAAGCCGCGATGGGTTACTAGGACCTCGCGGGCAGGTGGCACGTGTGGGCTGCCTTCGCGCGAGGGTAATTTTCCCACGCGCGAGCTGTTGCCAGTTCGCCGACCCCACCCAGTAACGTGGGCCGCTGTTCACATTCGGAGCGGGGCTGCGGGGCAGCGGTCGTGCGCTCGGCCCAGCCCTGGGCCAGGCTGGCGGGCCCGCACGCGCGTCAGTGCTCCGCCCCGTCAGCCCAGGCTTTGACGACCCCCCTCAACAACACTGGCAAATCCGTCCTGACGACCGAGTTCCGCTGGGGTGTTCGGGGGGCTGGAGGGCACCGGACGAATGAGCGTACAGTGTGGCACCGTCCTGACGCTGACTGGTGAGGTGGCGCTGAGCTTGGCGGAGCCAGGTACTAAACTCGATGGGGTAGCCCTCCGCATCGTAACGAAGGCAGCAGGAGGACTCCATAGTGGAAACTAGGCTAGGAGCGGCTGAAGTACGGAGTAAACGGAGCTAGGAGCGAGGAGCGAGAATCGCGAGAAGCACCAGGTGGAGATAGGCAAGGTACCGCCGGAGCACGGAGCGAACAAAGCTAGGAGCGAGGAGTGAGAATAGCTACGGGCGCCAGGTGGAACTGGGCGAGGTACTGCCAGAGCACGGAGGAAAACTGGGCTAGGAACGCCAGTCTAGTAACGAACGGAGCTGGGAGCAAGCTAAGCTAGGAGTAGACGGCTGGTGGAGCGAGGAGAGACACCTAGCTAACAACAAACGCCAGCGAAACAGCTAGGTGGACCGAGAGGGAAGAACAAAGCGCCAGCACTATCCTAAACAGCTAGGTGGAACGGCCTCCAGTCGCGACGGTAAGAAGCATTGTGAGGAGGATTGACGTGAGTGTCGAACCAACGAACGGGAGGGATAGTCCGAGAAAACCTAACCAAAAGGTGCGGCTCTGGGCGCCTCGGGTGTCAGAACATTATAGCTTATGCTTTTGTGTAGGCTGTAGTGTGGTAGCCCATATAGGGTACAACCCAATTAGGGTTAGTACATGTACCCAACTCTTTCATAGTGCATTCATTCTCGTTCTAGTTTTCTCATGGTATCGAGCAGGTTCCCTCGTCGGAACTGTTCCTAGGGCCCACCAATTCGGATTTTTTTTCCTGCCCGAGTCGCGCTCAGTTCCTGCCCGAGTCGCGCTCCCCTCTCTTGACCCTCTCGCGCCGCCTTAGCGGCCCCGTCGCGTCGCGCTAGAGGCACCGTCGCGTCGCCCTCGCGGCCCCATCCCGTCGCGCCGCCCTAGCGGCTGCGTCCCGCCGCCCTAGCGGCCCCGATCCGCCGCCCTAACGGCCGCGTCGCCTACTCCTGCGGCCCCGGCACCGCACTTCCCGGCCCTGATCCGCCGCCCTAGCGACTGTCAAATTATAAAATTCTGTAGGCTATAGTGGGGTAGCCCATATGGGGTACACATTTCTAGGGTCGCATACTTGTATCACTTTCATTCCATAGTTCATCTCATTTCTCGTTCTACTTTTCTCATGGTATTGAGCAGGTTCCCCCGTGGGAACTGTGCCTAGGGCCCACCACATCGATTTTTTTTCCTGACCGAAGCGCGCTCGCCCTGAGTCGCGCTCCGGGCCCTCTCTCACTTTGTCGAGCCGCCCTAGAGGCCCCGCCGCCCGTCGATTAGGCCCCGCCACCCTTCATCGCGGCCCCGCCCTTAGTCGCGGCCCTGCCCTTCGTCGCGGCCCCGCCCTTCGTCGCGGCCCCGCCCTTTGTAGCGGCCCCGCCACCCCTCATCGCGGCCCTGCCGCCTCTCTCGACGCAGCCCTGCCGCCCTTTCGTCGAGGCCCCTGCCGCCCTTCATCGCGGCCCCGCCACCCCTCGTCGCGGCCCTGCCGCCCTTTCATCGAGGCCCCTGCCGCCCTTCATCGCGGCCCCGCCACCCCTCGTCGCGGCCCCGCCACCTCTCTCATCGCGGCCCTGCCGCCCTTCGTCGCGGCCCCTGCCGCCCTTCATCGCGGCCCCGCCTCTCTCGACGCGGCCCCGCCGCCTCTCCCATCGCGGCCCTGCCGCCCTTTGTCGCGGCCCCCTGCCGCCCTTCGTCGCGGCCCCTGCCGCCCTACGTCGCGGCCCCGCCGCCTCTCTCAACGCGGCCCCGCCGCCTCTCTCTACGCGGCCCCGCCGCCCTTCTTCGCGGCCTTGCCGCCCTTCGTCGCGGCCCTTGCCGCCCTTCCTCGCGGCCCCTGCCGCCCTTCGTCGCGGCCCCACCACCCGAGCCGCCCGAGCCGCCCGAGCTGCCCGAGCGCCTGAGCCGCTGAAGAGCCGAGCCGCACGAGCCGCCTGTGCCGCTGATTACCCGAGCCGCCCGAGCCGCCTGTGCCGCTGAGTACCCGAGCCGCCCGAGCCGCCCGAGCCGTCTGAGCCGCCCGAGCCGCCCGAGCCGCCCGAGCCGCCCGAGCCGCCCGAGCCGCCCGAGCCGCCCGAGCTGCCTGAGGAGCCGAGCCGCTAGTACTACGGAGCTGCAGTTGCTGCCGAGCCGTCCGAGCAGCAGTGTTGCCGTGTTGCTGTGCTACTGAGCTGCCCGAACCGCCCTGTCTGGTGAGAGCAGCACTTCTGTCACTGCACTGCCCTTGTCCTACAGTTAGTACTGCTAGTCTACTGCTGTCATGGCTACCCCTAGTGTCCTAGCTTTTGACGCTGAGGGTCGCGCCATTGACTTTGAGGTCTGGGTCGACGACCTGCAGCTGTTCTTACAGTGCGATAGGGCAGACGGTCTTTCCCTCTTTGACCTCACCTCTGGCCCCTCTCCTGCCCCTGCTGCTGATGCTGACCCTACTGTTCGCTCTCAGTGGGCCACCCGCGATGCTGCTGCACGTCTTGCTGTGCATCGCCACCTCCCTACCTCTGAGCGTGCGCACTTTAGTCAGTACAAGAGTGCTCAGACCTTGTACGACGCTGTAGTTGCACGCTACTCCTCCCCTGCCACTGCTGCACTGAGCCGTCTCATGCTACCGTACCTCTTCCCTGACCTTGCTGCCTTTCCCACAGTCGCTAACCTCATTACGCACCTCCGCACTAGTGACACTCGCTACCGCGCTGCGCTTCCTGCTGAATTCTGCGCCAAGAACACCCCCCCCATGTACATCACTCTCTACTTCATAGTCACTCGTCTCCCTGACTCCCTCCGTGTAGTCAGGGACCACTTCCTCTCAGTCTGTCCCACACCTCTCACTGTAGACCTCCTCGAGAAATCCCTCCTAGCGGCCGAGAAGAGCATAGTCGCTGTAGGGGCCTCTCGTGGTGACCCTCGCACCCCCATCTTTGAGGGGTGTTCTCCTTCCCCCCTTTTGCCCTCTATCGCCTCTACCGCTGTGGCCGACCTCGTTGGTCTGGAGTCTGTCGGTGCGGCGTCTGCCCCTAGCGGGAGACACCGCCCTGGCAAGGGCAAGGGGGGCAAGTGAGCGGGTGGAACTAGCGGGGGCGGTGGAGGTGGAGGTGGAGGCGGCGGAGGGAGTGGGGGTGGCGGTGGGAGTGGTGGCGGGGGTGGAGGTGTCGGTGGCAGCAGTGGAGGCGGAGGCGGCGGAGGCGGCGGCGGTACCGGCGGAGGCGGCGGTGGTGGCGGAGGCGGAGGAGGCGGTGGTGGAGGTGGTGAGGTGGTCGGGGTGGCGCTTCGCAGCGGAGCAGCTCTGGTGGTGGTCAGCGCCAGCACCAGCAGCAACAGCAGCAGCGTTCTCGTGACATCCCCCCCCCTCAGCAGCTCCGTGAGTGGTACACGAAGCGTCAGCGTGGTGGGGGTTTTGGTCCGTGCACCTACGTCCTTCGCACCGGCGACCGCGCGGGTGAGCAGTGTGGGGGTGCCCACCCCACCCAGCGCTGCTTTGGCCGCCTGACGGACGCTTGGCGCCAGCAGTTCCCGGAGGCCACTGAGATCCCCCGCTGGGGAGAGCTGTCTAGGGCAGGCGTAGCTATCTATGATCTTGACTTTGATGCTATCCTTGCTGCCATGTATGTTGTGACTATTAGTGATGAGGGTGACTGTTACCGTTGTTTCCTGCCCGACCCGGGAATTGGTACTGCTGCTCTAGGTACTGGTGAGGCTGCTACTCTAGGTGCCAGTGCGTCTGCGCTCTCAGGTACTACGTCGGCTTCGGCCTCCCTCACCTTCACCCTTGACTCTGGAGCATCTCGCTCCTTCTTTCGGGACCGCACCTCGCTCACGCCGCTTAGTCGGCCTGTTGCGGTGTCTCTGGCTGACCCCTCTAGGGGTCCTGTCATGTCTCGCTTCTCCACAGTCCTCCCGTGTCCGGCGGCTCCCTCTGGCACCCTGTCTGGTCTTTACCTCCCCTCGTTCTCTACAAACCTAGTGAGTGGTGCTAACCTACAGGATGCGGGTGTCCACCAGTTCACTCCTGCGCGCTAGCGGGTGACGCACTGCACAGAGGCTAGCACAGGCCGACACCTGGCTACGTTTACCCGTCAGCCGGGGTCGAGCGTGTAAACATTGACCACTAAGTCTCCTCCCGTTGCTGAGTCTGGTAGGGTAGCGGCGTCAGCTCAGGTGTTTGCTGCAGCGTCCAGGTCTGGTCCTGAGTCTGCCCCCTGCTCGTGTCGTCTCCTGTCTCACGAGACTCTCCTCCGGCACCACCGCCTTGGTCACCCCTCTTTGCTTCGGCTCAGAGGTATGGCCTCCCGTCTTCTTGTGTCTGGTCTCCCCCGGTCCCTCCCTCCCCTTCCTCAGGGCCCTGGCCCTGCCTGTGTCCTCTGTGTTGAGGGGCGCCAGCGTGCTGCCCCTCACTCCTCCCAGTTTCCTCCGACAGAGGCCCCGTTGCAGACGCTTCACATGGACGTGTGGGGCCCAGCCCGCGTCTGTGGACAAGGTCACGAGCGCTACTTCCTGCTCGTTGTTGACGACTACTCGCGTTACACCACAGTCTTTCCCTTGCACAGCAAGGGTGATATCACTGAGGTGCTGATCGACTGGATCCGCGCGGCTCGTCTCCAGCTCAGGCAGAGCTTTGGCTCGGACTTCCCTGTTCTGCGTCTGCACTCGGACAGAGGTGGAGAGTTCTCCTCTGGCCTTCTGCAAGCCTACTGTCGTGCACGAGGCATCCGTCAGACCTTCACGCTTCCGGACTCACCGCAGCAAAATGGGATTGCTGAGCGCCGCATTGGCATGGTCATGGACGTCGCTCGTACGTCTATGATGCATGCGGCTGCCCCCCATTTTCTGTGGCCGTTTGCGGTCAGGTACGCGGCGCATCAGATCAACCTTCACCCCAGGGTCTCCAGGCCGGAGACCTCTCCAGCCCTGCTGTGGACGGGGAAGGTTGGCGATGCGTCGGCGTTCCGGGTCTGGGGATCTCGGGCGTTTGTCCGCAACTTGTCTGCGGACAAGCTGTCCCCTTGTGCTGCTCCTTGCGTCTTCCTTGGCTTCCCCCCCGACGCGCCTGGGTGGCAGTTCTACCACCCCACCTCTCGCCGTGTTCTGTCCTCCCAGGATGTCACGTTTGACGAGTCGGTCCCCTACAACCGCCTCTTCCCCTACCGCACTCCGTCCCTCCCCCCGCCCCCACTCTTCCTTGTACCAGGTCCCCCCCAGGTAGACCCCCTCCCCCCTGAGGGTCCTACCCCTTCAGGTGTGTCCCAGGTAGACGCAGTCGAGCCTGTCGAGGTCACTGGTGACTCTGGTGCTGCTGAGGGTGCTGAGCCTAGGGGTGCTGAGCCTGGGGGTGCTGAGCCTGGGGGTGCTGAGTCTGGGGGTGCTGGGCCTAGGGGTGCGGAGCCTAGGGGTGCTGAGCCTGGGGGTGCTGAGTTTGGGGGTGCTCAGCCTGAGGGTATTGGGCCTAGGGGTGCGGAGCCTTGGGGTGCGGAGCCTAGGGGTGCTGAGCCTTGGGGTGCTGAGCCTGGGGGTGCTGAGCCTGGAGGTGCTCTGCCTGGAGGTTCTCCGGGTGCTTCGTCCCGCCGGGAGCCACTCTCTCCACGTGAGTTGCACGAGTGGTTTGCCCGGCGCTGGAGGTTCTTCGGCTGCTGAGGGTGCTACTGTCGTGGGTTCCGGAGGTGCTCGTACTGGGAGTACTGGAGCTGCTGGGCCTGCGGGTTCGACTGGAGCTGCTGATGCTGAGGGTGTTGGCGCTGAGACTACCAGTGGTGGTCCTGCTGGGGGTGCTCATAGTGCTGCAGGAGGTTCTGGAGCTGCTGAAGGTGCTGCTGGAGCGGGTGTTCCGGCTGGGGGTTCTGGTACTGTCCCTACTGTTTCTGGCCTCGCCACGCGGCCTCGAGCATACTTCGTTCCACTCCTGCAGCAGGTTCTTGGTCTTCCACCTTCTCCAGGTCCTCCACCTCCCTTGGAGGGTCCCCAGTCTGTCCCGTCACAGCCACAGCTACAGCCTGCCTTCCCTTTGCCTGCTCCTTCACCCTACGCTGGTCCTACTGGAGGTCTTACTGAGCGTTGTGAGCCTGCGTCTCGTCCTGCGTCGCCTGTTCGTGCTGCTCGCGCTAGTGGTCGCGGTTCGCGTCAGCGTCCTCCTCCTGTCCCTGGCACGCACCGAATGTCTCAGCATCCGTCTACTGCTCCTCTGCGTGCCCCTTTGCCTTCTCCTCCTGAGTCCTCTCTTCGTGCTCTTGCCGACCCAGAGTCGGACTCTCTTCGTGCTGCCAGTCCCACTATCACGCGTCTCCTTGCTACTGCTGTCACTGACCCTTCTTTTGAGTCTTCTGCTGCGTCTGCCTTTGTTGCTGAGCTCGTTGAATTTGCTGCTAGCTGTCGCCTAGACTACGCTGCTAGTCTTGTCGCTCACTCTGAATGTGTCTGTCCTCCGTCCGTTAGGGGTGAGTGTGCCCTTGGCACGGACGTCCTTGAGGACAGGCAGGAGGAGTTCCAGTGTCTGGCAGCTGCTTCACCTCATCTCGTGTCCGTACTGCTTACCCCTGAGGGAGACCCGGATGCACTTGACATCCCGACTCCGTGCTCTTACGTGGAGGCGATAGAGGGTCCCTACTCGTCTCAGTGGCAGGCAGCTATGGATGCAGAGATGGCTTCCTGGAAGTCCACAGGCACCTACGTTGACGCTGTCCCCCCTCCTGGGGCGAACATCGTCAGTGGCATGTGGATCTTCAGGGTGAAGCGGCCGCCGGGTTCTCCGCCTGTCTTCAAGGCGCGTTACGTGGCTCGTGGCTTCAGTTAGCAGCAGGGAGTTGACTACTTTCAGACCTTCTCCCCCACCCCGAAGATGGCCACTCTTTGGGTACTGCTGCACGTTGCTGCTCACCGTGACTACGAGCTGCACTCTCTCGACTTCAGCACTGCTTTCTTACAGGGTAGCCTGCACGAGGAGATCTGGCTGCGCCGCCCACCTCGCTTCACTGGGTCTTTCCCTCCTGGTACCCAGTGGAGTCTCCGGCGTCCAGTCTACGGTCTTCGCCAGGCGCCACGTGAGTGGCACGACACACTGAGGACTACACTTGCGGCTCTTGGGTTTGCTCCTTCTACTGCCGACCTCGCTGTTTCTGCGCACCGACACCTCTCTGCCGCCGTTCTACATCCTCGTGTACGTCGACGACTTGGTCTTTGCCACTGCTGACACTGCTGGACTCGCCCACGTGAAGTCCGAGCTGCAGAAGAGACACACGTGCACTGACCTAGGTGAACTGCGTAGCTACCTTGGCTTGCAGATCACCCGGGACAGAGCACGCCACACCATTACCCTGACTCAGTCACACATGGTGCAGCAGGTCCTTCAGCGCTTCGGCTTCACGTACTCCTCGCCTCAGGCCACTCCTCTGCCTACTCGCCACTCGCTCTCAGCTCTGCCTTCGGATGAGTCCGTAGAGTCGAGTGGCCCGTACCCAGAGCTTGTTGGCTGCCTCATATACCTGATGACCTGCACACGACCTGACCTTGCATACCCTCTTAGCATTCTTGCACGCTATGTTGCTCCTGGGAGACACCAACCAGAGCACATGGCTGCAGCGAAGAGGGTGTTGCGCTACTTGTGTAGTACGTTGGGCATGGGGCTAGTGCTTGGAGGGCGCAGTCCAGTGGTCCTCACTGGGCACGCGGACGCTTCTTGGGCTGACGACCAGGCTACGCAGCGTTCGTCACAAGGTTACACCTTCAGTCTTGGTTCCGGCTCTGTTTCGTGGCGGGCTACCCGCTCGTCTTCTGTTGTCGGCTCCAGTTGTGAGGCTGAGATCTACGCCGGGGCTATGGCTGCCCAGGAGCTTCGCTGGCTCACCTACCTGCTGACTGACCTTGGAGAGCCGCCTCGTTCTCCTCTAGTCCTGTACGTAGACAACAAGGCCATGCTGGCCTTGTGTCGAGAGCAGCGACTGGAGCACAGGACAAAGCACATTGCTCTCCGCTACTTCCTTGCACGTGAGCTACAACAGCGTGGACAGTTGCGGCTTGCGTACGTGGCCTCTGAGGCCAACACTGCCGATGTCTTCACCAAGACACTTGCGCCTTGTGATCATCAGCGTTGCTGCACGCAGCTGGGTCTTGTGCCTGTCTTGCCTCACTTGCTCACTTCTTGAACTTGCTTGTACTCTCACATATATATACTCCTGCTCTTGCTTGCTTAGCCTCTTATATATATAAAATTATCTATGTTTGTGCTCCTGCATGTGAACTAGCCTTTTGGCCTTTGAACTTATGCTCGTAATGTGTGGTGACTTTGTGATCCACCCTGAACTTTGCTTTGCTTTGCTTGACTGGTTTTGTGACCCCTTGTTCTCCGACCCCTTGTTCTCCCCCACTTTGCCTATGGGGGTGTGTCAAATTATAACATTCTGTAGGCTATAGTGGGGTAGCCCATATGGGGTACACATTTCTAGGGTTGCATACTTGTATCACTTTCATTCCATAGTTCTTCTCATTTCTCGTTCTACTTTTCTCAGCGACCCCGTCGTCTACTTCGCGGCCCTGGCGCTGCCCTTCCCGGGCCCCGATGACGCCCTTCCCGGCCCAGCCCTACCTCTGCTGGCCCCGTCGCCTAGCCGTGCGGCCCCGGCGCCGCCCTTCCCGGCCCCGACGCCGCCCTTCCCGGCCCGATCCGCCGCTCTGCGGCCCCGTCGCCTACCCCGCGGCCCCGCCGCCGCCCTTTCTCGGCTCCGACACCGCCCTTCCCGACCCGGCCCAGCCTCTGCTGGCCCTGTCGCCTACCTTGCGGCCCCGGCGCCGCCCTTTTCCGGCCCCGACGCCGCCCTTCCCGGCCCGGCCCCGCCTCTGCAAGCCCAATCGCCTACCTCTGCGGCCCCGACGCCGCCCTTCTCGGCCCCGGCACTGCCCTTCCTGGCCCCGGCCCCGCCGAGCTACTCCCGAGCCGCCAGCGCCACCCGAGCCGTCCGAGCCGCCACGCCACCTGAGCCGCCCGAGCCGCCGTACCGCCGAGCCTCCCGAGCCGCACGAGCCGCCCGAGCCGCCGAGTTGCCGGGCCGCAGTTGCCGCCGAGCCACCCGAGCCGCCCGAGTCGCCGAATCACCGAGCCGCAGTTGCCGCCGAGCCGCCCGAGCCGCCGAGCTGCAGTTCCTGCCGAGCCGCCGCGCCGCCCGAGCCGCCCTGTCCGGTAAGAGCAGCGCCTCTGTCACTGCACTGCCCTTACCCCACTGTTCGCACTACTAGTCTACTGCTGTCATGGCTACCCCTAGTGTCCTCGCTTTTGACGCTGAGGGTCGGGCCATTGACTTTGACGTCTGGGTAGATGACCTGCAGCTTTTCCTACAGTGCGAAAGGGCAAACGGTCTCTCCCTCTTTGACCTCACCTCTGGTGCCTCTCCTGCCCCTGCAGCTAATGGTGACGCCACTGTTTGCTCACAGTGGGCCACACACGATGCTGCTGCACGTCTTACTGTGCGTCGCCACCTGCCTACCTCTGAGCGTGCGCACTTTAGCCAGTACAGGAGTGCTCAGACCCTATACGATACTGTAGTTGCACGCTACTCCTCCCCTGCCACTGCTGCACTGAGCTGCCTCATGCTACCATACCTCTTCCTTGACCTTGCTGCCTTTCCCACAGTCGCTAACCTCATTACGCACCTCCGCACTAGTGACACTCGCTACCGCGCTGCGCTTCCTGATGAGTTCAGGGCGGCCGTAGCTATCTTTGATCTTGACTTTGATGCTATTCTTGCTGCCATGTATGCTGTGACTATTAGTGATGAGGGTGACTGTTACCAGTGTTTCCCGCCCGACCCGGGCATTGAGACTACCGCTCTAGGTACTGGTGAGGCTGCTGCTCTAGGTGCTAGCGAGGCTGCTGCTCTAGGTGCTAGTGCGTCTGCTTCCTCAGGTGCTGGTAAGTGCGCGCTCTTAGGTACTGAGTCAGCTTCGGCCTCCCTCACCTTCACCCTTGACTGGGGGACTTCTCGCTCCTTCTTTCGAGACCGCACCACACTCATGCCGCTTGGTCGGCCAGTTGCAGTCTCTCTTGCAGACCCCTCTGGGGGTCCTGTCCTTGCTCACTTCTCCACTGTCCTCCCGTGTCCGGCAGCTCCCTTTGGCACCCTGTCTAGTCTTTACCTCCCCTCGTTCTCTACAAACTTGGTGAGTGGTGCTGACCTTCAGGATGGGGGAGTTCACCAGTTCACTCCTGCGAGCCAGCGGGTGACCCACTACACGGACGCTCGGACGGGCCGACACTTCGCCACGTTTATTCGTCAGCCGGGGTCGAGCGTGTACACACTGACCACTGCGTCTCCTCCTGTCCCTGCGTCTGGTCAGGTAGCTGCATCGGGTCAGGTGTTTGCTGCAGCGTCCAGGTCTGGTCCTGAGTCTGCCCCCTGCTCGTGTCGCCTCCTGTCTCACGAGACTCTCCTCTGGCACCACCGCCTTGGTCACTCCTCCCTGCTTCATCTCCGAGGCATGGCCTCCCGTGTCCTTGTCTCTGGTCTTCCCCGGTCCCTCCCTCCCCTTCCTTCGGGGCCTGGCCCTACCTGCGTCCCCTGTGTCGAGGGGCGCCAGTGGGCTGCCACTCACTCTTCCCAGTTTCCTCCGACAGAGGCCCCACTGCAGACGCTTCACATGGACGTGTGGGGCCCCGCCCGCGTCCATGGACTGGGTCACGAGCGCTACTTCTTCCTGGTGGTTGACAATTACTCGCGTTATACTACAGTCTTCCCCTTGCGCAGCAAGGGTGATCTCACTGAGGTGTTGATCGACTGGATCCGCGCAGCTCGTCTCCAGCTCAAGCAGAGCTTTGGCTCAGACTTTCTTGTTCTGCGACTGCAGTCTGACAGAGGCGGAGAGTTCTCCTCTGGCATTCTGCAAGCCTACTGTCATGCACAAGGCATCCGCCAGACCTTCACGCTTCCGGACTCTCCACAGCAAAATTAGATTGCTGAGTGCCGCATTGGCATGGTCATGGACGTCGCCTGTACGTCCATGATGCATGCGGCTGCACCCCATTTTCTGTGGTCGTTTGCGGTTCGGTACGCGGCGCATCAGCTCAACCTTCACCCCAGGGTCTCCATGCCGGAGACCTCCCCAGCTTTGCTGTGGACGGGGAAGGTTGGCGATGCGTCTGCGTTCCGTGTCAGGGGATCTCATGCGTTTGTCCGCGACTTGTCTGCGGACAAGCTGTCCCCTCGTGCTGCTCGTTGCGTCTTCCTTGGCTTCCCCCCTGAAACGCTAGGGTGGCAGTTCTACCACCCCACCTCTCGCCGTTTTCTGTCCTCCCAGGACGTCACGTTTGACGAGTCGGTCCCCTACTACCGCCTCTTCCCCTACCGCACTCCGTCCCTCCCCCCACCACCCCTCTTCCTTGTGCCAGGTCCCCCCCCGGTAGACCCCCTCCCCCCTCAGGGTCCAACCCCTTGAGGTGTGTCCCAGGTAGACGCAGTCGAGCCTGTCCACGTTATTGGTGACTCTGGTGCTGCTGAGGGTGCTGAGCCTGGGGGTGCGGACTCTGGGAGTGCTGAGCGTGTGGGTGCTACGCCTGGGGGTGCTGAGCCTGAGGGTGCTACTACTGGGGGTGGTGAGCCTGGGTGTGCTGAGCTTGGGGGTGCTACCACTGGGGGTGCTGATCCTAGGGGTGTTGAGCCAATGGGTGCTACGCCTCGGGGTGCTGAGCCTGGGGGTGCGGAGCCTGAGGGAGTTGGGCCTGCTCGTGTGGCGTATGGCTGTGCTGAGCCTGGAGGTTCTCCGGGTGCTTCGTCTCGGAGGGAGCCACTCTCTCCACAGGAGCTGCGCGAGTGGTTTGCCCGCCGCTGGAGGCGTGCTGCTGGAGCTGGGGGTTCTTCGGCTTCTAAGGGTGCTGCTACCGCGGGTCCCGGAGGTGCTCGTACTGGGAGTACTGGAGCTGCTAGGCCTGCGGGTACGACTGGAGCTGGAGCTGCTGAGGGTGTTGGCACTGAGGTTACTGCTGTCGGTCCTGGAGGCGGTCCTGCTGGGGGGGCTACTAGTGCTACTGGTGCTGCTGGAGGTACTGGAGCTGGCGGTGCTGCTGGCGTTGGTGCTGCCACTGGGGGTACTGGTGCTGTCTCTGCTGTGTCTGGAGTCGCCGCGCGGCCTCGGCCGTACTTCGTTCCGCTCCTTCAGCAGGTTCTTGGTCTCCCGCCTTTTACTGGTCCTTCTCCTCCCTTCGAGTGTCCACAGCCTGTCCCGTCACAGTTACAACTGGCCTCCCCACTGCCTGCTCCTTCTCCCTACACTGGTCCTACTGGAGGTCTTGCTGAGCGTCATGAGCCTGCGTCTCGCCCGGCGTCGCCTATCCGTCCTACTCGCACTAGTGGTCGTAGTTCGCGTCAGCGTCCTCCTTTTGTCCCTGGCACGCACCGGATGTCTCTGCATTCGTCCACTGCTCCTCTGCGTGCCCCTTTGCCTTCTCCTCCTGAGTCCTCTCTTCCTACTCTTGCCGACCCGGAGTCGGACTCTCTTCGTGCTACCACTCCTACTATCACGCGTCTCCTTGCTACTGTCGTCACTGACCCTTCCTTTGAGTCCGCTGCTGCGTCTACCCTAGTTAGTGAGCTCGTTGACTTTAGTGCTCGCTGTCGTCTAGACTACGCTGCTAGTCTTGACGCTGAGTCTGAGTCTGTCTGTCCTCCGTCCGTCGGGGGTGAGTGTGCCCTTGGCACGGACGTCCTTGAGGACAGGCAGGAGGAGTTCTAGTGTCTAGCTGCTCCTTCACCTCATCTCGTGTCCGTACTGCTTACACCTGAGGGGGACCCGGATGCACTTGACATCCCGACTCCGCGCTCTTACACGGAGGCGATAGAGGGTCCCTACCCATCTCAGTGGCAGGCAGCTATGGACATAGAGATGGCTTCCTAGAAGTCCACACGCACCTACGTTGCAAGGTTCCCCCGCCTGGGGCGAACATCGTCAGTGGCATGTGGATTTTCAGGGTGAAGCGGCCGCCGGGTTCCCCACCTGTCTTCAAGGCGCGGTACGTGGCTCGTGGCTTCAGTCAGCGGCAGGGAGTTGACTACTTTCGGACCTTCTCTCCCACCCCGAAGATGACCACTCTTCGAGTACTGGTGCACATAGCTGCTCACCGTGACTACGAGCTGCACTCTCTTGACTTCAGCACTGGTTTCTTGCAGGGCAGCCTGCACGAGGAGATTTGGCTGCGTCGCCCACCTGGCTTCACTGGGTCTTTTCCTCCTGGTACCAAGTGGAGCCTCCGGCGGCCAATCTACCGTCTCCGCCATGCACCGCGTAAGTGGCACGACACACTAAGGACTACACTTGCGGCTCTTGGGTTTGCTCCCTCTACTGCCGACCCGTCGCTGTTTCTGCGCACCGACACTTTTTTGCCGCCGTTCTAGATCGTCGTGTACGTCGACAACTTGGTCTTTACCACAGCTGACACTGCTGGACTCGCCTACGTGAAGTCTGAGCTGCAGAAGAGACACACGTGCACAGACCTGGGTGAACTGCGCAGCTACCTTGGCTTGCAGATCACCCGGGACAGAGCACGCCACACCATTACCCTGACTCAGTCACACATGGTGCAGCAGGTCCTTCAGCGCTTCGGCTTCACGTACTCCTTGCCTTAGGCCACTCCTCTATCTACTCGCCACTCGCTCTCAGCTCTGCCTTCGGATGAGTCCGTAGAGTCGAGTGGCCCGTACCCAGAGCTTGTTGGCTGCCTCATATACCTGATGACCTACACACGACCTGACCTTGCATACCCTCTTAGCATTCTTGCACGCTATAATGCTCCTGGGAGACACAGACCGAACCACATGGCTGCAGCGAAGAGGGTGTTGCGCTACTTGTGCAGTACGTCGGGTATGGGGCTTGGGCTTGGAGGGCAGAGTCCAGTGGTCCTTACTGGGCACGCAGACGCTTCTTAGCGGTCGTCACAGGGTTACACCTTCAGCCTTGGTTCCAGCTCCGTTTCGTGGCGGGCTACCCGCTCGTCTTCTGTTCTCGGCTCCAGTTGTGAGGTTGAGAGGGCCATGGCTGCTCAGGAGCTTCGCTGGCTCACCTATCTGCTGACTGACCTCGGAGAGCCGCCTCGTTCTCCTCCAGTGCTGTACGTAGACAACAAGGCCATGTTGGCCTTGTGTTGAGAGCAGAGAGTGGAGCACAGAACGAAGCACATTGCTCTTCGCTACTTCCTTGCTCGTGAGCTGCAGCAACGTGGTCAGCTGCGTCTTGCGTACGTGGCCTCTGAGGCCAACACTGCTGATATCTTCACCAAGGCGCTTGCGCCTTGTGATCATCAGCGCTTCTGTACTCAGCTGGGTCTTGTGCCTGCCTTGCCTCACTTGCTCACCTCTTGACCTTGCTTGTACTGTTACATATATATATATACACCTGCTCTTGCTTGTCTAGCTTTTTATATATATATATGTACTCCTGCATGTGAACTGGCCTTGTGGCCTTGACCTTGTGCTCGGAATGTGTGGTGGCTTTGTGATCCACTCTGAGCTTGCTTTGCTTTGCTTTGCTTGACTGGTCTTGTGACCCCTTGTACTCCCCCACTTTGCCTATGGGGGTGTGTGAGAACATTATAGCTTATGCTTTTGTGTAGGTTGTAGTGGGGTAGCCCATATAGGGTACAACCTAATTAGGGTTAGTACTTGTACCCAACTCTTTCATAGTGCATTCCTTCTCGTTCTAGTTGTCTCATCGGGCTACGTGCGTTTGGGGTAGGACGGGGTGCGCACGGTAGGGGTGGGTAAGGGCGCGCGCGGCTGGTTGGGCTTGGAGAGGCTCGCGCAACTGGCAGGGTAAGGGCGGACTAAGGGCGCGCACGACTGGTTTAGCGGGGGCTGGCAGGCGCGCGCTAATCGTGGGCGCTGGACGGAGGCAACGGGCGGATCGCAGGCTAGGCGCGCGGGCGACGTGCGGGCTAGGGGCAGGGCGCACGGGCTCGGGGGGGCGCAGGCGCGCACTAGGCGAGAACGCGGGCTAGGAGGGAGCATGCAAAAACGGACTAGGGTGTGAGGCGCCACGGCGGAGCGGACAGAGCGTGCTAGGCGAGGCGAGGGTAGGCTAAGAATCTAACCTCATGATACCATCTCAAGAAGTAAGCACAACGGAGTGATTAGAATAGAAAGGGATGGGGTACAAATATGTAAACCTAGAAACTGTACCCCATACAAGGCACCTCATTATAACCTACAATATTTATTATATTTTGACAGGCTCGAGCGCCAGTTACCAGCCGAGCCGTGAGGCTTGGGTGCGGTGTGAATAGTGACGGGACCAGTAGTCCGGGTGCATGCCGCATGTGGTAACGTTGTAATGTTCGGGTATTGTTGGTGGGAATGATTGTTGGAAACAATCTGTCTTAAGCGCCTCTGTCGTGTCCAAACACTAAGACACAAAAGAAACGAAGTATAACGAATCACCGGCGAGCCAACCCTCGGAGGTTGAAAGTAAGTGTTGGAGGTTACGCGAAAGTCAAAGGTCAGCGACCTTTGACATGAGAAAGTATAGCGCGACAGCAAAGACAAACAACTGACTCGGTATTGAGCAGTTGCCCGAGTCGTCACTGTATTGAACCGCAACAGCAATAGTAAAACGGTTATTAACTGTATCTCTACGTATTCCTTGTACTCTTATAAAAGCTTGTATCTCTTTGTTTTAATCAACTTCCTTTGCCCTCACATACTAACGCAAGGTGGTTCACAACTCTTTAATTAACGCTTCCACTACTACACCAACTCTACCCAGAGTTCACCCCTGCAAGAATCCTAAGGGGGGTTTTCAGCCCAACATGGTATCACAGCTATCAGGGGGGGTTCAACTTCTATACCGACAACATCAACAAGCATGGCTACACAAAAGGAAAGGAGCAACTCCAACGGCTCCCAGGGCGCTACTCCTACTCCACCTCCTGCCTCTGGCCTACAGACAGAGGAGGGCATCTCAGAATCCCAACCACTAGACCATTGGGATAAAAGGGCTTGTTTCAGTAGCGGGTCAGTGCGCCCATAACCCCCCAGGCAAACGTGCCTGTAACCCTTCCCTAGGATCGATCGGGGATCACCAGTGGACCTCTGACAGGGCACAGCAGCAAGACCTAAAGGAGCATCTACCGAGACTCCCGCGAATCAACCTGCAGACTTCGACCAGAGCATGATGGAGAAGTTTTTCTCCTTCATGTCCTTCTACGAGCAACACCAGCAATCAGCACCTGGGCAGTCACACAACAGCAACAACAACGGAGCAACACCCATGAGTCTCGACGGCTCATCATATGCACGAGGATATCAACAACAGCAGCCTACCTTTGCTCCGTACGAGCGCGGGTCCATCAGCTTTATCCCACACCTACAGCCTTCACCTGGACAAGAAAAATCACTGGACGCATTACAAGTTCAGTCGCAGCTCGCACACATTCTGAAGATACAGACGTCAAGACCCTTCGATGGAAAGGACTTCTTCACCTGGTCGTTCGAGGTCGAGCTGATGATGGAAGGCGCGCAGATACTCGGGTTCTTCGACGGGTCTCTGCCATACCTAACAAACGGCACGCAGTACGAGAAGCAGCAGTACACCTATCAGTTAATGATGGCGTACACTATTCTACTGAGGAATATCACCCCGACTCAACAGCAGAACATAAGGTCTTACCGAGGTTACGGCAACTCCGCGGAGCTCGCGTACAACCACCTGAAGAGCCTGTATCAAGCAACAGACAGCGTAAGCCAAAGTCGGTTAATGGCACAACTGACAACGGTTGAAATGAAACCAGGGGAGAAAGGAATGGCGTATATCAGTCGATGTCGCGAGTTGCGCGACAAGCTTCTTCGATGCGGAGGGTCAATCTCTGAAGACGCCTTCGTGACAGTCATCATCGGCGGCCTCGGTCCTCAATGGCGCGCCACAAAGGCCATTCTCCGAGCTCACGGAAGAATCTCCGAAGCAGCGCTCTGTGCCAAAATCTACGCCGAGCAGCAAGACATGGACCTGCAAGAAGAACGACACAAAAAGAAGACATCAGCACCGGAATTCGCGTTCCACACTCAGCAACGCTACAACAACAACAACAACCGGCAGCAACAACCGAAGCCAGTACCTCCTTTCTGCCACATCTGCAAAACTTCAGGACACCCGCGTACGCACTACCCAAATCGTCAACAGTCAACAACTCCACAGCGGCAACTTCGACCTTCAAGCAGCCAATTCGCCTCAACGCAAGCAAATCCCACGACCCAGATTCAAGCCTCAACGACTTCAACGGGACAACCTGCACAAGGAGCAAGAAACATCGTCAGCTGCATGGCAAAGCTGAGTGACTCCTGCATCACCGAGTCACCACCACACTACTCACCGGAAGAACAACTCGACGAAACCACACCCCGCCGCGAGTCACTTCAGCCGAACCCGACATACGCCGCCATTGCCCAAAGCGAACCATCCGGAAAAGACACATGGTTCTTGGACAGTTGCTGCGGACAGCACATGTGCTCCTCCGGACACTTCGTTCAACGAGAACACCAACTTCAACGCGAAGTTGTCATTACAGTCGCCAACAATCAGAACCTGCGAACACAACGACAAGGCGTAGTTCAACTTCAGTCAAGGGAAACAAACGTTATACTGCAGATGTCAAAAGTACTAATCGCGGAGGGACTCGGCTACAACTTACTGAGCGTCAGTCAGCTAATGGCGAAAGGGATTCACCTCGAAGCAGACAGCACCACCCAAGAATTCAAGCTGTATCATGGGAGAGGAGAACTTTACATTGGCAAGGTGGTCCTCAAGAACAACGTCTTCGTTCTTGATTTCGTTCCTGATCTTGGCACCGCCGACAGCGACGCCATCGTTGACTTCACCAACTGGACACACCCTCCATACCTTGATCCAGACTTCAGTCCAGAAGGCTTTTGGTACTCACACACCATCCCTGAAGCAGAAAGAACAAGGGCGTTAGCAACAATTCGGACAACATCAGCAGCAACAGAAACAACATCGGCAGCAGCAGAGACAACATCGGCAGCAGCAGAGACAACATCGGCAGCAGCAGAGACAACATCGGCAGTAGCAGAACCATCAACGGCAGCAGCACGAACGTCAACACCAATTGCTGGTCCTTCAACGACACCGCTCCTCATCGACAACACACCACCGACACCCGCGCAACAACTACACCCAGCTCCACAAGAAGTTCATCGTAGCGCCAACTTCACCGCCAACTTCTACTCCAACTCCGATATGTACCGACGATCACCCGGACATCGCGCCGACGAAAGCACCTGGCAAGCAAGGATGGGACACCCAAGCAACACAGTATTAAACAATACGATAAGAGCAGAAGTACTCGACAAGGACTCACTCCTACTGACCGACGGACGAGAACTTGCAGGAGTACGCGGAACGTGCTTCATCTGCCCTGAAGGTGACTTACCACATCGACCGTTTGCGTCTCATCACAACCCGAGCGCACCCGCGTACGCACCACTCAAGAAGGTGTACAGCGACATCCTCTACAATCGGGAACCAGGACAAGTAATATACAACTATACAATCACCTTCATCGACGCCGCCACCCGTTACGTCTGGCACCTAAACCTCCCTAGCCGCGACATGGCATTCGCAGCCTTCGTTGCCTGGCTACCAGTAGCAGAGAGAGAGTCGGGCATGAAACTGAAAAGCTTCCAGTCAGACGGAGGAGGAGAATACACCTCTCAGCGATTCAAGCAGTACCTGGCGGAAAGGGGAATCAAGCGGCTCATCTCCCTTCCCTACGCCCATCAGCAGCAAGGTGTAGCAGAAAGAATGAACAGGACCTTGCAGAACAGCATGCGCAAACTGTTATGTGGCATGCGGCTACCCAACCACCAGTGGCCTGCGACAATGGACCACGCCGTCATGCTGCACAACTTGCTCTTCTCATCATCGCTTCCAAACAACGCATCACCGCATCTGTTATGGACAGGGAAACAGGGCAGCACAAAAATGTTACGAGTATTCGGATGCATGGTACAGTACCGACCCCCAGCAGCACGAGCGGGCCGATTTTCTCAACGAGCACAGTGGGGACTACACCTCGGGATCGAAAAGAACTACAACGCGTGGAAAATCTTCGACGTCCATTCCAAGGAAATAGTAGCAGCACGTGATGTAATTTTCTACGAACGACTCACGCTCCAGACATACCTTGCTAACCTGCAAGAAGACTAGGATCCCACAGGTGGTTTTCGCGGTGACCGAGCCTTCGCCTCAGCAACGGACGAAGCTGACTGGGACGAGCAGAATGTGGACAACGCATCAGAAGAAGCCGGACCTCTTCCGTTCTGCTCCGTGGACGTTCCCATGGACGAAGATAACCCTCGCGAAAGTGTCAACACCGAAACCTTCTACTATTTTGCCGACAACGGTTACGTAACACCTGCGACAGTCAACACCAACGAAGCAGAACGAGTAGGACCCAACTTCATACCTGATCCAGAAGCGGGAGATGAAGCAGCTTATCCCGAAGACGCAAATCTTCCCCGCTACTCACAGAGTGGACTGCAAATTCTCGGACTCGTCACCGCAGTCCACGGCACCGCCAGTCCTAAAGAGCCTGCGACGGCTCAACAGGCTCTGGGGGGGGAGCATAAGGAAAAATGGCGCGAAGCCATGGACAAGGAGCTGAAGGCACTGGAGGAACGCAACACGTGGAAAGTGGTTCCTATCGGCGTGGCACGGAACAAGACAGTGCTCACCGGGAAGTGGGTCTTCCGTGTGAAGACAAAGGCTGACGGCACCATTCACAAATTTAAAGCTCGCTGGGTTGTACGCGGCTTCGACCAAGAACACGGACGCGACTTCACCGAAACTCTCGCTCCGTTTAGCCGCCACACCACACTACGCATTCTCCTCGCAATCGCCGCCATGAAGAAGAAGAAGTTGCGACAAATTGACATTGCGAACGCGTTTCTCTACGCACCTGTTGATGCAGAAATTTTTGTCGAGCTACCGCACGGCTCCCACAGAGAACCCAACCAAGTCTGCCAGCTACTCAAGTCACTCTACGGCATCAAGCAGGCTCCGCGACTGTGGCAACAGTACCTGCACGCTCGCCTCATCCGCATCGGCTTCAAGCAACTATCGCATGATCAAGGCATGTACCGGCTCACAAAAAACGACGACTACATCCTACTAATCGTCTACGTGGATGATCTCCTTTACATCGGCTCGAATGACGGCATCACTACCTGGTTCGAAGGGGAGCTGCAGCGAGATCTCACGCTCACAGTTTCATCTACCGTCACTCAATACCTCGGCCTCAACATCCGGGAAGAGGAGGACGCGATCTACCTCAGCGCCGAGAAATATGCCGACACCATCGCCAAACGCTTTATGCTCACACCGACAGCCATCTCCACGCCATACCGCTACACGGCAAGGAACGACAAAGGAAGCTCCGCTCTACGCAAGCCCGCCGGCATACGAGACTACCAGAAGAAGTTGGGATGTCTTTTCTTCGCAACCATCACCTGTCGCCCCAACCTCTCATACTCTGCAAGGCAGCTCGCCACCTACCTCAAGAAGCCTGAAGCAGAACATCTGGCGGAGCTCGACCGCGCTCTTCACTACTTCGTCAGCACCCCAACGATCGGCCTAACTTACTACAAGAACGCAACCACACCGACTAAGTTAATCGGCTACGTCGACGCTGATCACGCTGGCGACTCCGACAATAGGCGCTCCCGCACTGGCTACATCTACCGCCTCGAACCTATCGGACCTATCTCTTGGCAGTCGAGCAAGCAGGAATTAATTGCTCTCTCGTCAGCTGAATCAGAATATATTGCACTCTGCTCAGCAACCAAGGAAGGACTCTATCTTCGCGAGCTGCGGGAAGAAGCGAAGTTAGCCGAGTTACCCAACTTTACCCTATTCTGCAACAACCAGTCAGCAATTCGCATCGCCAACAAGAACGGCTTCGCGAACAGGACGAAACACATCGCCCTGCGATATTTCTTCGTGAAGGACGAGATCGAGAAGGGAAGGCTCGAGCTGTCATACTGTCCCACGTCTGAGATGGCAGCTGACTACCTGACCAAGAAGCTCGGAAAGCAGAAGTTCGAATACTGCATGTTGCTGACTGGACAGAGCCACGTCAGCGACACTCCAGAAGCGAAGGGGAGTGTTGGAAACAATCGGTCTTAAGCGCCTCTGTCGTGTCGAAACACTAAGACACAAAAGAAACGAAGTATAACGAATCACCGGCGAGCCAACCCTCGGAGGTTGAAAGTAACTGTTGGAGGTTACGCGAAAGTCAAAGGTCAGCGACCTTTGACCTGAGAAAGTACAGTGCGACAGCAAGGACAAACAACTGACTCGGTATTGAGCAGTTGCCCGAGTCGTCACTGTATCGAACCGCAACAGCAATACCGGTAATCAAACGGTTTTTATCTGTATCTCTTCGTATTCCTTGTACTCTTATAAAAGCTTGTATCTCTTTGTTTTAATCAACTTACTTTGCCCTCACATACTAGCGCAAGGTGGTTCACAACTCTTTAATTAACGCTTCCGCTACTACACCAACTCTACCCAGAGTTCACCCCTGCAAAGAACTTAAGGGGGTTTTTCAGCCCAACAATGGTAAGGTGCGCGGTAAGCAACGACTAGTATTGAAACTGAATTTCCCTTTCAGTTGTTTAAATGTGGCTTGTGTGGCTTGATTGATGTTTCTTCTACTTTAGTTTAAATGACACACTTCTTCTCAACATTTGAGCTTTCGAATGCACTTGCTCTTAGTTACCCTATTGTCCTACTCCAAAAACCACCATGGTCAGCTTCACATTCCTACCCCACTTGTTAGAAAGTCACTCACCAAAATGGATCTTTATTAACACATGACAAAGTATCATCCAGCCAGCACTAGTACAAAGCCAGTATCACAATACAGTCCTCCAGAGAGAGTGCCAGAGATCCAGAGGGGCAGAGAGGCAGAGAGGCAGATAGCCATGAGGCATGAGGCATCTGCTAGAGAGAACCCGAGAGAGACAGGGGGTCCAGCATATGGAACAGAGTCTGGGGCAGTGCAGTACCAGCAGCAGCAGCAGAAATGCGGCACGGACCCAGGAGAAGACCAGGAAGCAGGGTGGAGTGGGGTGGAGAGTGGAGTGGTCAGCCTATTCCTTAGTTAGGTTACAACAGCAGCAGGGGGGAAGCAAGGTCCTTCTAGCAGGAGGCCAAGGGGACACAAGGTCTTCTTGCTGCGACGACGAGTACAGTATGTTGAAGCTGGGGTGATGATTTCATTTTGATGGTGATGTTGGCGCTGATGTTGTTGCTGATGTTGATCAGATAACCCGGACAACTTTAAGTTGGTGATGTGCACAACAGTGAGGCGGGTAGTGGTTGGTGACGCTTGTACTGCAGGCAGCATGCAGCAGGTAACAGCAGTAGGCAGCAGTGGTAGGCAGCAGCGGTGGTCAGCCATGGGTGGGCCTGTTCCATGTGGGAATAAGCACCATTCCTGTTGCATGTGGTGGCAGCAGTTTAACAAAGGTGGTGGTGGTGGTGGTGGTGGTGCATCTTGGTGGTTCTTCAGGAGCGAGCAACAGGAGAGTTGGGCAAGGAGCGAGGAACTACAGGCACGAGATACGCACACTGCCTCTCGTTCCCTTCACCATCTCTCCTCCCCTCCTTCCACTCCTATCCCTCCCTCTCTCCTCCTCCTCCCTCCCCCTCCCCCTTCCTTCCCTCCTCCACTCCTCCTCTCGCCACTCCTCATTGCGCCATGCCAGTCGGCACCACCTTGTGCCCGGCCGCATTGAACCGCGCAAACGCCACAGACCGGGACGCAGCCGGCCTCTTGAGCTCCGCGAGCAGGAACGTCACCTTGGGCATGTCGGGTCGGTCCTTGCGCAGCGGAGCCACGCATGCGGCAGCAATGCGCGCGAGGGAGAGGAAAGAGTCGCGCGGGTAGTCGGCCGGGAGACGTGGGTCCACGAGCTCGTCTAGCTTGCCCTCGTGGATCAGCGGCAGGGCCTGGGAAGAGGGAGAGGGAGGGAGGGGGCGAAAAGGGGAGGGGGCGAGGTGAGAGGGAGAAGGGCGGCGAAGGGGGGAGGGGGAGAAGGAAGGGGAGGGGGAGAAGGAAGGGGATGGGGAGAGGGAGAGCACGGGATGAGACGTTGCAGGTGGAATGGGTTTTCCCAAGGAGAAACAGTGCAAGACGGAAGGAATTGCAAGGCGACAGGCTTTTGACTTGCTCGAAAGCGGAGGTGCACGATAAAAGAGGGGGTTGTGGGAACGGGAGGGAAAGAGAAAAGTGGAGGGGTGGGGGGCAAGAGGGGGGAAGAGGGCGGGGTGGGGGAGAAAGGGAGGGGAAGGGGAAAGGGGAGGGAGTAGCAAGGGTAAGAAAAAGGAGGAAGCCTGGGAGCGGGAAAGGATTACTCACCCACTGAGGCAAGGTCATGGGGGGAGCAGGGCAGGGGGGCTCCGGCACCGCTCCCGGCGAGTTCGGCGTAGCAGGCGTGGGCGGAGACGGCGGTAGGCGCGAGGGGTTCTGAACAATAGGCGGCTGGCCGGTGAGCATTTCGAGCATGACGACTCCGAAGCTGTAGACGTCGCACTTGGTGGTGACCTTGAAGGTCTGGAAGTACTCCGGGTCGAGGTAGCCCTTCTTGCGCGCCATGCGCAGCCGCATGGCTTCCCCTGGGAGATGCTTCAGGAGGCCCAGCCCGCCCACCTTGACCTGCGCGGGGGGGGGGGGGAGAGGGGAAGGGGGGAGAGGGGCGGGGGGGGGGTGGGAGGGAGTGCGGGGGAGGGGGGGTGTGGGGAGGACGGGGAGAGGGAAGGGAGAAGGGGAAGGTCAGGAGAGGAAAAAAGACGAGGAAAGACGGAGACAGCGAGGTTTGGGGGGGAGCGGGGGGTGGGGGTTGCATAGGGGGGGTGGAAGGGGGGGTTGGAGGGGAAGGAGTGTGGGAGAGCTCAGAGCGGACGAAGCGGGGACGCGGCGAGGGTGGAGCGGAGCGCGGGAGAGATGCGCGGAGAGATGCGCGGGGCGGAAGGGGCGGAGGGCGCAAGGCGCACCTTGAAGGACTGGTCGAGCAGGATAGTGTCGCTCTTAACGTCGCGGTGAATGATGGTGGGTTTGGTGAACGAGTGCAGGTACCGCAGCGCCTCCGCCACGCCCAGCGCGATGTCCAGCCGCTGCTCAAACGACAACGGCGCGCGCTCGTCGCCTGCGCGGAGAATGGGCGGACGGAAGCGGGGAAGCGGAAAACGGGGGAAGGGCGGCAGGGCGGAAGGGGGGAAAAGGGGAAGGAAGGGGAGAAGGGAGAGGGGGGAGAGGGGGAACGGGGAAAAGGGGAAGGAAGGAAGGGGAGAAAAGGAGAGGGGGGAAAGGGGGGAACGGGGAAAAGGGGGAAGGGGAAGAAGGTAAGTGGGGGAAGGGAAACGGCGAGGGCTGGGCTGAATGGGGAGCTGGGTTGACTGGAAAGAGGACCATGTGCAGAGATGAGGGAGGGGGGGAGGGAACGAGGGAGCGAAGGGGCGGGGGGGGGAGGAGAGGGGTAGGGGGAGGGGAGAGGGAAGGCGGGGGGCGCGGGCGAGAGAAGGGAAGCGGGCGCATGGGGAACGATTAAGGCGCGTGGCGGAGAATGGAAGGGCAGGCACGCGAGGAGAGAGTCGGGGGAGTCGGTGGGAGCGGGAGCTGGATGGGTTGGGATGGGTTGGTGGATCTAGAGCGGGGATTTACCTGGGGGAGGTCGCAGCCAGGTGGAGAGGGGGCCGTTGGGGAGAAATTCGAAGACAAGGATCTGCTCGTTGTTTTCGTCGCACGATGCGAGGAGTGTAACGATGTTTTCGTGGTTCACTTGCGATAGGAAGTCAACCTGTAACGGGGATGGGAACAAAGTCGAGAAAATGGCGACATAGATAAACAAAATGACGATACTTGCGGCATAGAAACCAGGAACATCATAAACAAATTGATTGAATAAGCGAGGAAATTGTGGATATACCACATGGTTGGCTCACCTCGTTCCGGAACAAGTGCGAGCCTTCGAGAGACACGCGCTTGGCGCGCTTCACAGCCCACGCCTCGCCGTTGGGGCCTTCACCACGGTAGACTGTGCTGTAGCCAACATCGCCAACCGCGCTCTCTTCGCTGAAACCGTTCGTCGCAACTTGAAGGTCGTTGAGTGGTAGCGAAGGCACTGCGACGTCCTCAGTCGAGCTCATGTTGTACTTTTGCGAACCCAGGCGAATAACTGCCGAGCCCTTGGGAGTGTCGACGCCCTTTGCCCACATGCCTGCCTTCCCCGCCTTTCCTCCTGCAAGTATCAAGGTAAAGGGCACAATGAAAAAAGGTGACACGATGAGTATAACCGACGTGGGTTACATGATGACGTGACGGTGTAGGTCGATCAATATGAGAGCCTCCGAGCGGCTCGGATCTGGAGCAGAGAACACCTCTCACATGCAAACAAAAAAAACGAGCGATGGGTGTGCCCTGCGCGGACGTGTGCCATGCGCGACAAGCGTACCTTTGCCCGACGGTTTCCATAGGAAGATGGCGACGAGGACGGCGAGCGTGAGAAGCAGAAGCACTCCGCCCACAACAGCGACGAAAAGCTCGTCCTCTGCAGAGTAGTCGGAGGGGCGAGAAGGAGAGGACAAAGGAAAGGAATAACGTAAGAAAAAAATTACGGATAGAAGAGAGAAAAATGTGAAAATGTGTAAAGCTAGAGCGGGCGGAAGACGAAGGCGTGGATAGAAAAGGGTGATAGCTCGAGGGGAAACGCAAGCTGACGAGTGCAACTAGCAAACGGAGGCACGAGGGAGAAGAATGCTGTGGGATGGGTTCGGAGGACAGACTTACTCGATGCTCCACCCTCGCCGAGTTCTCGTCTTGACGGGCTGCCTGCGAAAATTTTACAGCAGCGGAAGGCGATGGGAAGGCATGCCGGAAACAGATTTAGTCTCAGGTATCCAGTCTATCGATTCTAGCGATGTCGCGAAGGACAGACTCACTCTACAGAAAGATAACTATGGCCCGCCAGCGTATGAGAAATATGTGCAATGGACGAGCGTAACTTCACGAACCGGCGACTAGAGGGGGACTTCATTCGCTCTAGAAACGGAATACAGAGTACGAAATAGGGTCTGGAGAAGGGAGAAAGAGCGCACCGGCTAGGCCCAGCGGAAGGAGCGACAGCAGCAGCGGCGCGGCGGCGACTGCAACCTGCAGCTGAAGCAGCTGCGAACCCATCTGCCACCTGTGCTCGCGTGTATGCCCTATGGATAGGCCATTCCCCATCATTCGCTGCTATTCCCAGGCGCCAGTGGGCTCGCACACTCCCTCTCACTCGTCGCAGAGTTCCAACCTCGTCGTATTTTCTCTCTAAATACGTGTTATCGGTATATTATGCTAGCACGCGAGAGGCTGAGAATGTATATTCGACTAAGGCCCGTAAGTCCTCATGTCCCTTGCTTGGGCTCACGGCTGTTATCCACTCACGAAAACCTAGAAGTGATTTTTCCTGAAGAAAAGAATGAAGGTGTTTTGACCAAGTGATAACGGAGGTGGGTTGATCAGGCAAAAGGGGAGAGGGGGAGGGGAGATTGGTTCGGACAAGACACTGGGGAGGAAGGACATGACGCGATTGGGCAGGGGGACAGGAGGTTGCCCAGCCAATGATGTTGGGTGGCAGCCGCAGCAGCAAAATTGGTAGCAAGAACGCGGTTAGGAAAGTTTTGATACGGTGGATTCAGCTAACAGAGGTTGCGGTTTTCTGTTGTGTCGCTGCATGAAGAACAGAACCAGCAGGTGAGATGCGGCGCGCTGGGTTCGACATGCGAAGCGGGAAGCAAACAGAAAAGCACAAGGAAGCCAGACAAGTGATGCCTGGCATCCCCGACCACAGGGTCTGCTGCCGTGTTGACTACTGACCCGATAACACTTGTCAAGGCCCCAGGTCAGAACTTGCGTCTCGGTAGTTCGCCTGGCCTGAGGGGCCGAATGAATCCGGGCAAGCGAGGAAAGCATGATCGGGGCTATCGTAACATCGAGACCGTCCAGTCGAATTTTGACAAAGGACATTCGAGAAACCATTTTCGGCGAGATGTAACCTGCAGATTCAAAACTCAGCTATCAAACAGCTCGTATCCCACCGTGACAAACGGAGATGTTACGCGATTCGGCCATGATCAAAGTGGAAGGTGTCGCAGGCACCAGAAGGCCTTACCAGGGTCCACCTGCTGCCGAGTCGCATACTACAGAGACCAGGCGTTTCACCTGACACGAATCACAGTGGCAGGTTGACACAAGCTGGAGGGCTGTGGCACCTGAAATCTACTAGCGTACTACCTGAAAATCGGCTTGCTTGAAACATGTTACCATCTCGTATTACCTGTGTGCTATTAGAAACGGAGAAATATATAATCTGAATTTCGTTATCTAATACATTAACCTCAATTAGTTGTAATAAACAAATGCTATTATAATACAATAAAGGACCGTATTTACTGAAGAAGTCTCCTTGATAAAAACATGGTGTCTGTACATACTGAATAAGAAAATCAGCCACATATAAGAATTTGTGGCTGATATGACAGCTTAGCCAATGGTTTTATACTCGGATGTTTTTTTAGATCGGTTCATATATTTTGTACGAGTTTTCAGACAGCGCAGATGAATCCATCTGATACGCGAAGGAAAAACAAGGGGTATTTGTCAAGCCCCATACAGGAATCAAAATTCCGCCACCAAAACTCTCGTACATTTCGAAATGATTGTACTATATAGACACGACAGTGAAACTTCTTATATGTTTCATCAGACTATTCATTTGAGAATCAGATCACCCAAGATCCCTCAGATGATGGTCAGACTAACAGGGGGGAAAAAATGTTAGACGACCTAAATACTTAGCAAGAGCCCTGTTCTAAATGCGGGGCCGTGCGCCCATAACCCCCTAGGCTAACATACGCATAACTTCCCCCTAGGATCAATCGGGAATTCCGCGTGCATGTCTATTGACACCCCCCCCGCACAAGGAAGTCTAAGTCACGTCACATTACATTTGGCAGCTTGTGTGTACATGGGAATTCAAAAACCAAGACCTTTGCTCTAATACCATGTCAGAATCTCGATCATTAAACCACTGGGATAAAAGGCTTTGTTCCAAATGCGGGCTAGTGCGCCCATAACCTCCTGGGCTAACATATATAACCTGCTTGCTACATAGGTGTAGTATAGTTACATACTTAGTAGTGCACCCTCTCTTGCTTTGCTTTGCTTGTACTTGTTTGTTGTTCTCGATAGTCCACTCCTCTTTGGCCAATCTCGATTCTCATTGCCTAAACTCACTCGATACTCCCTCCATGGCTCCCAACCTAGTTTCCTAGATAAGAGCCTACAATTTGTGTTTGTGGGGCACTCGTTCGAGGGCATTCTCAAAACATATTTGTATGTTCTTAGTTCTGCTAGGCTACTATGAGATGCTCAGTATAGAGTACAATCCTAGTTAGGGTTTCATACTCTTATCTCCCTGTTGCTAGTCATTCCTCATTCATGCACAGATATTTCTGACATTGTTTTGTCAGAACATCATAGCTTACTTATTTGTGTAGGCTATAGTGGGGTATCCCATAGGGGGTACAACCCAATTAGGGTTTCATATTTGTACTCACTTCACTCATAGTTTATTCATTCTCGTTCACTTCTTCACATGGTATCGAGCAGGTTCCCCTGTGGGACCTGTGCTAAGGGCCCACCACCTTGAAACGTCTTTTTTTTTTTTTTTTTTTTTTTTTTTTTTTTTTTTTCTGCCCTAGCCGCTAGCGCACCGCCCGCCCTCGAACGTGAGCACTGCCCCTAGCGCCCTAGCGCCCGTCCGCAGCCTGTTCTAGCGCTAGCCGCCTGACGCGCCGCCCACAGCGCTGCCCGACGCGCTGCCCTAGCGCCGCCCTAGCGCCGGTTGGCGTGCCAGCCTAGCGCCGCCCGACGCGCCGCCCAACGCGCCGCCCTAGCGCAGCCCGTCGCGCTGCCCGTCCAGCCGCCCTAGCGCCGCCCGTCGCGCTGCCCAACGCGCCGCCCGTCGCGCTGCCCGCTGCCCGCCCTAACGCCGCCCGTCGCGCTGCCCAACGCGCCGCCCACGCGCCGCCCTAGCGCCGCCCGACGAGCAGCCCGTGCAGCCGCCCGTGTGCCCGCCCGTGCACCCGCCCGTGTACCCGCACGTGCACCTGCCCGTACACCTACCCGTGCGGCTGCCCGTGCACCCGCCCGTGCACCTACCCGTGCGGCCGCCAGTGCAGCCGCCCGTGAGCAGCCTGCGAGCCGCCCCAACAGCCCTGTGAGCCGCCTCGGCCGCCCGTGCAGCCGCCCGTGAGCCGCCCGCTCGCCGCTCCAGCCGCCCGTGCAGCTGTCCACGAGCCGCACCAGCCGCCCGTGCAGCTGTCCACGAGCCGCACTAGCCGCCCGTGCTGCCGCCTGTGAGCCGCCCGCGAGCTGCCCGCGAGACGCCCACGCCGCCCGAGCCGCCCGAGCCGCCCACGCCGCCCGAGCCGCCCGAGCCGCTCGAGCCGCCTGAGCCGCCCGAGCCGCCCGAGCCGCCCGAGCCGCCCGAGCCGCCCGAGCCGTCCGAGCCGCCCGAGGAGCCGATCTTCTGCTCCTGTGGGGCTCCTGGGCCGGCGCAGCTGCTGTGCTGCCGTGTTGCTGTGTCGTTCTGCTACCCGACTCTTCCTGCCCGGTGAGACTGTTAGCTGCTACAATGGCCACCCCCAGTGTCCTGACTTTTGACGCTGAGGGTCGCGCCATTGACTTTGCCGTCTGGATTGAGGACCTGCAGCTGTACTTACTGTGCGATGCGATCGATGAGGTTTCTCTCTTTGACTTTGTCTCTGGCGCTGTCCCTGCCCCTCCTACTGATGCTGACCCCACTGTTCGCTCCAAGTGGGCCACACGCGATGCTGCTGCACGTCTTGCTGTGCGTCGCCACCTCCCTTCCTCCGAGCGTGCACACTTTAGTCAGTGCAAGACCGCTCAGGCCTTGTACGACGCTGTAGTTGCGCGCTACTCCTCCCCTTCCACTGCTACACTGAGCCGTCTCATGCTACCGTACCTCTTCCCTGACCTTGCTGCCTTTCCCACAGTCACTGACCTCTTTACCCACCTTCGCGCTAGTGACACTCGCTACCGAGCTGCGCTTCCTGCTGCCTTCCTCGCTGAAAACCCCCCTCCCATGTACATCACCCTCTACTTTCTAGTCACCCGTCTCCCTGAGTCCCTTTGTGCTGTTAGGGACCAGTTTCTCTCTGTCTGTCCTACCACCCTCACTGTCGACCTCCTCGAGAAGTCCCTTCTAGCGGCCGAGAAGAGCATAGTCGCTGTAGGGGCCTCTCGTGGTGACCCGCGCACCCCCATCTTTGAGGGGTGTTCTCCTTCCCCCCTGCTACCCTCTGTCGCCTCTGCTGCTGCGGCCGACCTCGTTGGTTTAGAGTCGGTCGGTGCGGCGTCTGCCCCCAGCGGTAGGCGCCGCTCTGGCAGGAGCAAGGGGGGCAAGGGAGCGGGTGGAGCTAGCGGGGGCGGTGGCGGAGGAGGTGGGGGCGGCGGGGGGAGTGGGGGTGGCGGTGGGGGTGGAGGCGGGGGTGGAGGTCCTGGTGGCGGCGGTGGAGGCGGAGGTGGCGGCGGAGGTGGTGGCGGAGGAGGCAGTGGGAGCGGCGGGGGCGAGGGTGGCGGTGGCGGCGGTGGCGGCGGAGGCGGGGGTAGCGGTGGTGGAGGTGGTAGGAGTGGCTCGTCCCAGAGGAGCGGCACTGGGGGTGGTCAGCGCAAGCAGCAGCAGCAGCAGCAGCAGCAGCAGCAGCGCTCTCGCGACGTTCCCGCCCCTCAGCAGCTCCGTGAGTGGTACTCGCAGCGTCTGCGTGGTGGGGCGTTCGGTCCCTGCACCTACGTCCCTCGCACCGGCGACCGCGCGGGTGAGTAGTGTGGGGGCACCCACACCGCTCGCCACTGCTTTGCCCGCCTGACCGACGCTTGGTGCCAGCAGTTTCCGGAGGCCTCTGAGATCCCCCGCTGGGGAGAGCTGTCTAGGGCTGGTGTAGTTGTGTTTGATCTTGACTTTGATGCTATCCTTGCTGCCATGTATGCTGTGAGTGTTAGTGATGATGGTGACTGTTACCGGTGCTTTCCGCCCGACCTGGGCATTGGTACTGCTGTGTCAGGTGCCAGTGAGGCTGCTGCTCTAGGTGCCAGTGCGTCTGTGCTCTCAGGTGCTGGTGAGTCTGCCCTCTCAGGTACTGTGTCGGCTTCTGCCTCCCACACCTTCACCCTTGACTCTGGGGCGTCTCACTCCTTCTTTCGGGACCGCACCACTCTCACGCCGCTTAGTCGGCCTGTTGCGGTGTCCCTGGCTGACCCCTCTAAGGGTCCTGTCCTGTCTCGTTTCTCCACAGTCCTCCCGTGTCCGGCGGCTCCCTCTGGCACCCTAACTGGTCTTTACCTCCCCTCGTTCTCTACGAACCTGGTGAGTGGTGCTGACCTACAGGATGTGGGGGTCCACCAGTTCACTCCTGCTCGTCAGCGGGTGACACATTGCACAGAGGCGAGCACAGGTCGCCACCTAGCTACGTTTAGACGTCAGCCAGGGTCGAGCCTGTACACACTGACCACTGCTTCTCCTCCCGGTGCTGAGTCTGGTAGAGTCCCTTCTTCTGGTCACGTGTTTGCTGCAGCGTCCAGGTCTGGTCCTGAGTCTGCCCCCTGTTCGTGTCGCCGTCTGTCTCACGAGACTCTCCTCTGGCACCACCGCCTTGGCCACCCCTTTCTGCTTCGGCTCAGAGGCATGGCCTCCCGTCTTCTTGTGTCTGGTCTCCCCCGGTCCCTCCCTCCCCTTCCTCAGGGCCCTGGCCCTGCCTGTGTCCCCTGTGTCGAGGGGCGCCAGCGTGCTGCCCCTCACTCCTCCCAGTTTCCTCCGACAGAGGCTCCGTTGCAGACACTTCACATGGACGTGTGGGGCCCTGCCCGCGTCCGTGGACTCGGTCACGAGCGCTACTTCCTGTTGGTGGTTGACGACTACTCGCGTTACACCACAGTCTTCCCCTTGCGCAGCAAGGGTGATGTCACTGAGGTGCTGATCGACTGGATCCACGCAGCTCGTCTCCAGCTCAGGCAGAGCTTTGGCTTGGACTTTCCTGTGTTGCGTCTGCACTCGGACAGAGGCGGAGAGTTCTCCTCTGGCCTTCTGCGTGCCTTCTGTCGTGCGCGAGGCATCCGCCAGACCTTCACGCTTCTGGACTCACCGCAGCAAAATGGGATTGCAGAGCGCCGCATTGGCATGGTCATGGACGTCGCTCGTACGTCTATGATGCATGCGGCTGCCCCCCATTTTCTGTGGCCGTTTGCGGTCAGGTACGCGGCGCATCAGATCAACCTCCACCCCAGGGTCTCCAGGCCGGAGACCTCCCCAGCCCTGCTGTGGACGGGGAAGGTTGGTTGATGCGTCGGCGTTCCGGGTCTAGGGATCTCGGGCGTTTGTCCGCGACTTGTCTGCGGACAAGCTGTCCCCTCGCACTGCTCCCTGCGTCTTCCTGGGGTTCCCCCCCGATGCCCCTGGGTGGCAGTTCTACCACCCCACCTCTCGACGTGTTCTGTCCTCCCAGGACGTCACGTTCGATGAGTCGGTACCCTACTACCGCCTCTTCCCCTACTGCACTCCTTCCCTTCCCCCGCCCCCGCTCTTCTTGGTACCAGGTCCCCCCCCGGTTGACCCCCTCCCCCCTCAGGGTCCTGCCCCTTCAGGTGTGTCCCAGGTAGACGCGGTCGAGCCTGTCAAGGTCACTGGTGACTCTGGTGCTGCTGCGGGAGTTGAGCCTGGGGGTGCTGAGCCTGGGGGTGCGGAGTCTGGGGGTGCTGAGCCTGGGGGTGCTGAGCCTGGGGGTGCTGAGCCTGCGGGTACTGAGCCTGGGGGTGCTGAGCCTGGGGGTTCTGAGCCTGGGGATACTGAGCCTGGGGGTGCTGAGCCTGGGGGTGCTGAGCCTGGGGGTGCTGAGACTGGGGGTGCTCAGCTTGGAGGTGTTTTGCCTGAGGGTACTGAGCCTGGAGGTTCTCCGCCTGGAGGTGCTTCGTCTCGCCGAGAGCCACTCTCCCCACAGGAGCTGCGTAAGTGGTTTGCCCGGCGCTGGAGGCGTGCTGCTGGTGCTGGAGGTTCTTCGGCTGCAGAGGGTGCTGCTGCCGCGCGTCCCGGAGGTGCTCGTGCTGTGGGTGCTGGAGCTGTTGGGTCTGCAGATTCTCCTGGAGCTGGTACTGCTGAGGGTGTTGGCGCTGAGACTACTACTGGCGGTTCGACTGGCAGTGCTCCTGGTGCTGCTGGGGGTGCTGGAGGTGCTGCTGGAGGTGCTGCTGGAGCGGGTACTCCTGCTGGGGGTACTGGTGCTGTCCCTGCTGTTTCTGGCGTCGCCACGCGGCCCCGAACGTACTTCGTTCCGCTCCTGCAGCTGGTTCTTGGTCTGACACCTTCTCCTGGTCCTCCTCCTCCTCCTTTAGAGGGTCCACAGCCAGTCCCGTCACGGTTACAGCTACAGCCTGCCTCCCCTTTGCCTGCTCCTTCTCCCTACGCTGGTCCGACTGGAGGTCTTACTGAGCGTCGTGAGCCTGCGTCTCGTCCTGCGTCGCCTGTTCGCACTGCACGCACTAGTGGTCGCGGTTCACGTCAGCGTCCTCCTCCTGTCCCTGGCACGTACCGGATGTCTCTGCGTCCGTCTACTGCTCCTCTGCGTGCCCCTTTGCCTTCTCCTCCTGAGTCCTCTCTTCCTCCACTTGCCGACCCAGAGTCAGACTCTCTTCGTGCTGCCAGTCGTACTGCCACACGTCTCCTTGCTACTGTCGTCACTGACCCCTCTTTTGAGTCCACTGCTGCGTCTGCTCTTGTTGCTGAGCTCGTCGACTTTGCTGCTCGCTGTCGTCTAGACTACGCTGCTAGTCTTGTCGCTGAGTCTGAGTCTGCCTGTCCTCCGTCCGTTGGGGGTGAGTGTGCCCTAGGGACGGACGTCCTTGAGGACAGGCAGGAGGAGTTCCAGTGTCTGGCCGCCGCTTCACCTCATCTCGCGTCTGTACTGCTCGCCCCTGAGGGAGACCCGGATGCACTAGACATCCCGACTCCGCGCTCTTACGCGGAGGCGATAGAGGGTCCCTACTCCTCTCAGTGGCAGGCAGCTATGGATGCAGAGATGGCTTCCTGGAAGTCCACAGGCACCTACGTTGACGCTGTTCCCCCTCCTGGGGCGAACATCGTCAGTGGCATGTGGATCTTCAGGGTGAAGCGGCCGCCGGGTTCTCCGCCTGCCTTCAAGGCTCGTTACGTGGCTCGTGGCTTCAGTCAGCGACACGGAGTTGACTACTTTCAGACCTTCTCCCCCACCCCGAAGATGACCACTCTTCGGGTACTGCTGCACGTTGCTGCTCACCGCGACTACGAGCTGCACTCTCTCGACTTCAGCACAGCTTTCTTGCAGGGTAGCCTGCACGAGGAGATCTGGCTGCGCCTCCCACCTGGCTTCACTGGGTCGTTTCCTCCTGGTACCCAGTGGAGCCTCCAGCGGCCAGTCTACGGTCTCCGCCAGGCGCCACGTGAGTGGCACAACACACTGAGGACTACGCTTGCGGCACTTGGGTTTGCTCCTTCTACTGCCAACCCGTCGCTGTTTCTGCGCACCGACACCTCTCTGCCGCCGTTCTACATCCTCGTGTACGTCGACGACTTGGTCTTTGCCACAGCGGACACTGCTAGACTCGCCTACGTGAAGTCCGAGCTGCAGAAGAGACACACGTGCACTGACCTGGGTGAACTGCGCAGCTACCTTGGCTTGCAGATCACCCGGGACAGAGCACGCCGCACCATTACCCTGACTCAGTCACACATGGTGCAGCAGGTCCTTCAGCGCTTCGGCTTCACGTACTCCTCGCCTCAGGCCACTCCTCTGCCTACTCGCCACTTGCTCTCAGCTCTGCCTTCGGATGAGTCCGTAGAGTCGAGTGGCCCGTATGCAGAGCTTGTTGGCTGCCTCATGTACCTGATGACCTGCACACGACCTGACCTTGCATACCCTCTTAGCATTCTTGCACGCTATGTTGCTCCTGGGAGACACCGACCAGAGCACATGGCTGCAGCGAAGAGGGTGTTGCGCTACTTGTGCAGTACGTTGGGCATGGGGCTAGTGCTTGGAGGGCAGAGTCCAGTGGTCCTCACTGGGCACGCGGACGCTTCTTGGGCTGACGACCAGGCTACGCAGCGGTCGTCACAGGGTTACACCTTCGGCCTTGGTTCCGGCTCTATCTCGTGGCGGGCTACTCGCTCGTCTTCTATTCTCGGCTCCAGTTGTGAGGCTGAGATCTACGCCGGGGCTATGGCTGCTCAGGAGCTTCGCTGGCTCACCTACCTGCTGACCGACCTTGGAGAGCCGCCTTGTTCTCCTCCAGTCCTCTACGTAGACAACAAGGCCATGCTGGCCTTGTGTCGAGAGTAGCGACTGGAGCACAGGACAAAGCACATTGCTCTCCGCTACTTTCTTGCTCGTGAGCTACAGCAGCGTGGACAGTTGCGACTTGCGTACGTGTCCTCTGAGGCCAACACTGCTGATGTCTTCACCAAGGCACTTGCGCCTTGTGATCATCAGCGTTGCTGCACGCAGCTGGGTCTTGTGCCTGTCTTGCCTCACTTGCTCACTTCTTGACCTTGCTTGTACCTTGACCTATATATACTCTTGCTCTTGCTTGCTTGACTCTTGTATATCTCTATATATGATCTTGCATGCGAACTGGCCTTGTGGCCCTTGACCTTGCGCTCGGAATGTGTGGTGACTTTGTGATCCACCCTGAGCTTTGCATTACTTTGCTTGACTGGTCTTGTGACCCCTTGTTCTCCCCCACTTTGCCTATGGGGGTGTGTCAGAACATCATAGCTTACTTATTTGTGTAGGCTATAGTGGGGTATCCCATAGGGGGTACAACCCAATTAGGGTTTCATATTTGTACTCACTTCATTCATAGTTCATTCATTCTCGTTCACTTCTTCTCATGTTTCAGAGCAGGTCACCTGCTAGGATTTTTATTAGGGCCCACCGATAGTTCCGCTCATCCGTGCCCGAAGCGCACTTTTGCTGTCCTGCCCTAGCGCGGTGCATGCTGCATGCGCGCTACCTGCCCGCACGCACGCTGCCTACCTGAGCGAGCTGCTTGCCCGCTCGCGCGATGCCTGTCTGCGAGCTCCGCCTGTCCGCGAGCTCCACCTGACCACGAGCAGCCCCTGCCCAGCGCGGCGCTGCTGCCCGCGAGTAGCCCCTGGCACGCGCGCCTCTGCTGCCCGCGAGCAGCCCCTGCTCCGCGCGCCTCTGCTGCCCGCGAGCAGCCCCTGCCCCGCGCGCCCCCTGCTGCCCGCGAGCAGCCCCTGCTGCCCGCGAGCAGCCCCTGCCTCGCGCGCCCCCTGCTGCCCGCGAGCAGCCCCTGGCCCACGCGTCCCTGCTGCCCGCGCGCAGCCCCTGCCCCAGAGCGCCCTACTGCCTAGCGCGCCAACGCGCCCCGCAGCCCAACATGCCAGAGAGCCCCGCTGCCCAGCACACCAGTGTGCCCCGCTGCCTAGCGCGCCAGCGCGCCGCAGCCTAACACGCAAGTGCGCCCCGCAGCCCATCGCGTCAGCGCGCCCCGCAGCCCACCGTGCCAGCGTGCCCCGCAGCCCAATGCGCCAGCGCGCCCCGCAGCCCAACGCGCCAGAGCACCCTGCTGCCTAGCGCGCCAGCGCGCACCGCAGCCCAACGCGCCAGCGCGCCCTGCTGCCCAGCGCGCTAACGCGCCCCGCTGCCTAGCGCGCCAGCGCGCCCTGCTGTCCAGCCCGCCCTATTAGCCTGCAGCCCGCGTGCTAGCCCGAGCGCGCTCTACTGCCCACACACTCTACTGCTATCGTTGCGGCCACAACACCTACCGCTACTGCTACAGCTGCAGCTACAGCAGTCGCGTCTAACGCCCTTGCGCCACTGCTACTGACTGCCACTGACTGTCATGGCCAGTGTCACGGTCGTAGCAGCATCTGGCGATAGACAACAGCAGCTGCGTGATCCGAATACTCTATCGCCGCAGCAGCTTCGTAAGTGGGTTATTTAGCGAGGCTGCTCTAGCCCTGGAGCTTGGGATTACTTGCGTGCGACTGATACTGGACAGCGGCGGTAGTCTTGTCGCCAACAGACTATCGCCACAGCAGCTTCGTGAGTGGGTTATTCAGCGAGGCCGTCCTGGTGGTGGAGGATATGTTCCCGGAGGTACTCGACAGCAACGGCAGCAGAGTCAGTTGGAAACCCCCTCACCGCAGCAGCATTGGGAGTAGTATTCTCAGCGACGCGTCTCTAGTAGTTGCGGTGCTGCTGTTTTAGGTGCTAGTGAGTTTGGTTCTGCTCTAGGTGCTAGTGCGTCTGCTGCCACAGGAGCTAGTGAGTCTACTGCCTCAGTTGACGCCTTGCACACTTTCACACTTGACTCTGGCACGTCTCGTTGCTTCTTTCGGGATGGCACCACAGTCACACCACTAGCTTCACTGGTCCTAGTCTCACTGGCTGACCCCTCTGGGGGCCCCGTCATTGCATGAGCCTCCACTGTCCTCCCGTGTCCGGCAGTCCCCTCCGGCTCTCTTTCAGGCCTCCACCTCCCCTCGTTCTCGACGAACTTGGTACGCAACGAAGTCCTTCAGGATGTTTGGGTTGATACCTTTATCCCTGGAGGGCAACGTGTGGCGATCTGTATGTGCTCCCAGACTGGCCGTCACCTTGCTACGTTCACTCGGCAGGCTGGGTCCAGTCTGTACACCCTGACCACTACGTCTGCAGAGGTGGTTGCGTTAGGTCAGGAGGCTGTGTTGAGTCAGGTGTCTGCGTCTGGTCAGTTCACTGCGTCGTGCTCGTGTCTGGTACTCTCCCACCGGACTCTTCTCAGGCACCACCGACTCAGTCACCCCTATCTGCCGCGTCTCCGCAGCATGCACTCCCGTCTCCTTATCTCTGGCCTTTCCAGGTCCCTGCCCCCCCTACCGCGCTCGCCTGCCTCGCCGTGCCTTCCCTGCGTCGAGGGGCGGCAACGCACCGCTTCTCATTCCTCCTCGTTTCCTCCGACCACTGCTCCTCTGCAAACTCTCTAGATGGACGTGTGGGGCCCGACCCCCGTCTGTGGGACAGAACAGGAGCGCTACTTCCTGCTGGTTGTTGACAACTACACGCGCTATACCACGCTCTTTCCCTTGCGCAGGAAGGCGGACGTCCGCGGATTTTGATCCCCTAGATCCGCGCTACTCGTCGCCAGCCGTGCGAGCGGTTTCGGCGGGACTCCGGTCCTGCGTCTGCACTCTGACAGGGGTGGTGAGTTCTCTTCCGGCCTCCTTGCGGACTTCTGTCGAGACGAGGGCATCGTCCAATCGTTCTCCCCTCTCCGCAGCAAAATGGGATTGCTGAGCTGTCAAATTATAATATTGTGTAGGCTGTAGTGGGGTAGCCTATATGGGGTACACATTCCTAGGGTTGCATATTTGTATCACTTCCATTCCTTCTTTGCCTAGGGCCCACCACATCGATCTTTTTTTTTCCTGCCCGAAGCGCGCTCAGCGCGAGTCGCACTCCGGGCTCTCACCTCTTCGAGCCGCCCTTCTCAGCGGCCCCGCCACCCTTCGCTGCGGCCCCGCCGCCCCACATTGCAGCCCCGCCGCCCTTCTTCGCGGCCCTGCCGCCCTTTGCTGCGGCCGCGCCGCCCTTCGCTGCGGCCCCGCCGCAGTTCGCTGCGGCCCCGCCGCCCGTCTCAGCGCCCCCGCCGCCCTTCTTCGCGGCCTCGCCGCCCTTCGCTGCGGCCCCACTGCCTCACGTTGCGGCCCCGCCGCCCTTTGCTGCAGCCCCGCCGCCCGTCTCAGGGGCCCCGCCGTCCGTCTCAGCGGCCCCGCCGCCCGTCTCAGTGGCCCCACCGCCCGTCTCGGTGGCCCCGCCGCCCCCTTCACTGCGGCCCCGCCGCCTCTCTCGCTGCGGCCCCGCCGCCCTACTCAGCGGCTCTGCCGCCCTTCACTGCGGCCCCGCCGCCTCTCTTGCTGCGGCCCCGCCGCCCTACTCAGCGGCTCTGCCGCCCTTCACTGCGGCCCCGCCGCCTCTCTTGCTGCGGCCCCGCCGCCCTACTCAGAGGCCCCGCCGCCCTTCACTTCGGCCCCGCCGCCTCTCTCGCTGCGGCCCCGCCGTCCTACTCAGCGGCCCCGCCGCCCTTCACTGCGGCCCCGCCGCCTCTCTTGCTGCGGCCCCGCCGCCCTCCTCAGCGGCCCCGCCGCCCTTCTACTGCGGCCCCGCCGCCCTTCTCAGCGGCCCCGCCGCTCTACTCAAGGGCCCCGCCGCCCTTCTCAGCGGCCCCGCCGCCCTTTACCAACGGCCCTGCCGCCCCTTCACTACGGCCCCGCCGCCCCTTTCACCACCGGCCCTCCTCCCCTACACCGCCCGCGCCGCCCGAGCCGCCTGAACCGCCCGAGCCGCCTCAGCCGCCCGATCTGCCCGAGCCGCCGGAGCCGCCCGAGCCGCCCGACTCTCCCGAGCCGCTCGAGCCGCCCGACCAGCCCGAGCCGCCCGAGCCGCCCGAGCCACCTAAGCTGCCTGAGCCGCCCGAGCCGCCTGAGGAGCCGAGCCGCTGGTGCCACGGAGCTGCAATTGCTGCTGTGCCGTCCGAGCAGCCGTGTTGTCGTGCTGCTGTACTGCTGAGCTGCCCGACCCGCCCTGTCTAGTGAGAGCAGCGCTTCTGTCACTCTCTGCCCCTGTCCTACAGTTGGTACTGCTAGTCTACTGCTGTCATGGCTACCCCCAGTGTTCTCGCTTTTGACGCTGAGGGTCGAGCCATTGACTTTGAGGTTTGGGTAGATGACCTGCAGCTTTTCCTACACTGCGATAGGGCAGACGGTCACTCCCTCTTTGACCTCACCTCTGACTCCTCTCCTGCCCCTACTGCTGATGCTGACCCCACTGTTTGCTCCCAGTGGGCCACGCGCGATGCTGCTGCACGTCTTGCTGTGCGTCGCCACCTGCCTACCACTAAAAGCGCACACTTTAGTCAGTACAAGAGTGCTCAGACCTTATACGACGCTGTAGTTGCACGCTACTCTTCCCCTTCCACTGCTGCACTGAGCCGCCTCATGCTACCGTACCTCTTTCCTGACCTTGCTGCCTTTCCCACAGTCGCTGACCTCATTCCGCACCTCCGCACTAGTGACACTTGCTACCGCGCCGCGCTTCCTGCTGAGTTCTGCGCCAAGAACCCCCCCCCCATGTACATCACTCTCTATTATATAGTCACCCGTCTCCCTGACTCCCTTCGCGTAGTCAGGGACCACTTCCTCTCAGACTGTCCCACCACTCTCACTGTTGACCTCCTAGAGAAGGCCCTCCTAGCAGCGGAGAGGAGCATAATCGCTGTAGGAGCCTCTCGTGGTGACCCTCGCACCCCCATATTTGAGGGGTGTTCCCCTTCCCCCCTGTTGCCCTCTATCGCCTCTACTGCTGCGGCCGACCTCGTTGGTCTTGAGTCGGTCGTTGCGGCGTCTGCCCCTAGCGGGAGACGCCGCTCTGGCAAGGGCAAGGGGGGCAAGGGCGCGGGTGGAGCTGGCGGGGGTGGTGGAGGTGGCGGTGGAGGCGGCGGAGGGAGTGGGGGTGGCGGTGGGAGTGGTGGCGGGGTTGGAGGTGTCGGTGGCAGCAGCGGAGGCGGAGGCGGCGGAGGCGGTAGCGGTGGAAGCGGAGGCGGCGGTGGTGGCGGAGGTGGAGGCGGCGGTGGTGGAGGAGGTGGAGCTGGTCAGGGTGGTGCTTTGCAGCGGAGCAGCTACGGTGGTGGTCAGCGCCAGCAGCAGCAGCAGCGTTCTCGGGACATCCCCCTCCTCAGCAGCTCCGTGAGTGGTACACGCAGCGTCAGCGTGGTGGGGGTTTTGGCCCGTGCACCTACGTCCTTCGCTCCGACGACCGCGCAGGTGAGCAGTGTGGGGGTGCCCACCCCACCCAGCGCTGCTTTGGCCGCCTGACGGACGCTTGGCGTCAGCAGTTCCCGGAGGCTTGTGAGATCCCCCGCTGGGGAGAGCTGTCTAGGGCAGGTGTCGCTGTCTATGATCTTGACTTTGATGCTATCCTTGCTGCCATGTATGGTGTGACTATTAGTGATGAGGGTGACTGTTACCGGTGTTTCCCGCCCGACCCGGGCATTGGTACTGCTGCGCTAGGTGCTAGTGAGGCTGCTGCTCTGGGTGCCAGCGCGTCTGCGCCCTCAGATACTGGTGAGGCTGCGCTCTCTGGTACCGCGTCGGCTTCGGCCTCCCTTACCTTCACACTTGACTCGGGGGCTTCTCGCTCCTTCTTTTGAGACCGCACCACACTTACGCCGCTTGGTCGGCCGGTTGCAGTCTCCCTGGCAGACCCCTCTGGGGGTCCTGTCCTCTCTCACTTCTCTACTGTCCTCCCGTGTCCGGCTGCCCCCTCTGGCACCTTGTCTGGTCTTTACCTCCCCTCGTTCTTGACAAACTTGGTGAGTGGTGCTGACCTGCAGGATGCGGGGGTTCACCAGTTTACTCCTGCGAGTCAGCGGGTGACCCACTGCTCGGACGCACGCACGGGCCGACACCTGGCCACGTTTTCGCGTCGGCCGGGGTCGAGTCTCTACACCCTGACCACTGGGTCCCCTCCTGTCCCTGCTTCAAGCCAGGTAGCTGCGTTGTGTCAGGTGTTTGCTGCAGCGTCCAGGTCTGGTCCTGAGTCTGCCCCCTGCTCGTGTCGCCTCCTGTCTCACGAGACTCTCCTGTGGCACCACCGTCTTGGTCAACCCTCCCTGCCTCGTCTCCGAGGCATGGCTTCCCGTGTCCTTGTCTCTGGTCTTCCCCGGTCCCTGCCTCCCCTTCCTCTGGGGCCTGGTCCTTCCTGTGTCCCTTGTGTCGAGGGGCGGCTTCGGGCTGCCCCTCACTCCTCTTAGTTTCCCCCGACAGAGGCCCCGCTGCAGACGCTTCACATGGACGTGTGGGGCTCGGCCCGCGTCCGTGGACAGGGTCACGAGCGCTACTTCCTGCTGGTGGTTGACGACTACTCGCGTTACACCACAGTCTTCCCCTTGCGCAGCAAGGGTGATGTCACTGAGGTGTTGATCGACTGGATCCGCGCAGCTCGTCTCCAGCTGAGGAGGAGCTTCGGCTCGGACTTTCCTTATTTGCGTCTGCACTCTGACCGAGGCGGAGAGTTCTCCTCTTGCCTTCTGCGAGCCTACTGTCGTGCGCGAGGCATCCGCCAGACCTTTGCGCTACCGGACTCTCCACAGCAAAATGGGATTGTTGAGCGCCGCATTGGCATGGTCATGGATGTCGCTCGTACGTCCATGATGCATGCGGCTGCCCCCCATTTTCTGTGGCCGTTTGCGGTTCGGTACGCGGCGCATCAGATCAACCTTCACCCCAGGGTCTCTAGGCAAGAGACCTCCCCAGCCTTGCTGTGGACCGGGAAGGTCGGCGATGCGTCTGCGCTCCGTGTCTGGGGATCTCGGGCGTTTGTCCGCGACTTGTCTGCGGACAAGTTGTCCCCTCGTGCTGCTCCCTGTGTCTTCCTTGGCTTCCCTCTTGACGCCCCTGGGTGGCAGTTCTACCACCCCACCTCTCGTCGTGTTTTGTCCTCCCAGGACGTCACGTTCGACGAGTCAGACCCCTACTACCGCCTCTTCCCCTACCGCACTCCTTCCCTCCCCCCGCCACCGCACTTCCTTGTGCCAGGTCCCCCCCCGATAGACCCCCTCCCCTCTCAGGGTCCTGCCCCTTCAGGTGTGTCCCAGGTAGATGCAGTCGAGCCGGTCGAGGTTGCTGGTGACTCTGGTACTGCTGCGGGTGCTGAGCCTGGGGGTGCTGACTCTGGGGGTGCTGCGCGCGTGGGTGCTGAGCCTGGGGGTGCTGAGTCTGGGGGTGCTGCGAGTGGGGGTGCTAAGCCTGGGGGTGCTACGACTGGGGGTGCTGAGCCTGGGGGTACTACGACTGGGGGTGCTGACCCTGGGGGTGGTATGACTGGGGGTGCTGAGCCTGGAGGTGCTACGTCAGGAGTTGCTGAACCTGGGGGTGCTGTGTTTGGAGCTACTGAGCCTGGTGGTGCGGAGCCAACGTCCGCTGGACGTGCTCGTGTGGCGTATGGCGGTGCTGGGCCTGGAGGTTCTCTGGGTGCTTCGTCTCGGCGGGAGCCACTCTCTCCACAGGAGCTGCGCGAGTGGTTTGCCCGGCGCTGGAGCCGTACTGCTGGAGCTGGAGCTTCTTCAGCTGCTGAGGGTACTGGTGCCGCCGGTCCCGGAGGTGCTCGTCCTGGGAGTGTCGGAGCTGCTGGGCCTGCAGGTACGATTGGAGTTGGAGCTGCTGAGGGTGTTGGCGCTGAGGCTATTGCTGTCAGTCCTGGCGGTTGTGAGGATCTAGGATCGAGCTCAGAAAAGATGATTTAAATTGAATTGAATTGAATTGAATGTCCACCGGGGTACAACACGAGGCTATATATAGGCTCGACACAAGGCCCCGTAACCAGGTGTTACGCGAAGGTTCCGCGGGTCGCAAAGCGTCCCGAACAGATCCTTACCGAATTCGGTAGAAGGCAATTCGGTGGCAGCCGAAAAGCCAGAATTCGGTGCACGCAACCTAGCTCGGTGCTATAACTATAATAAAATATAGGAAAGCACCTAGCCTAGGAAATCAAGCAATTCATGCATGCATATGATTATCCTATGCTAGAAATAACATGATAAAGTAGAGGCAAGCAAGCATAGCTGGCATAAGCCGTCGTACTCTCACACGTCCCCCCCCCAAAGCTGGGTGGCGTGAGATACACCCTGCTTGACAAGATAGTCCTTGAGAGCACGGCGTGCGTTGCCCATATCAGCTTCTGCAACCCAACTGTCCTCAGTGGGGTCGTATCCCTTCCAGCGTATCAGGAACTCGAGGGTCTTGCCACCGCGGCACCGATGAGAGAGAACGCGCTCGATCTCGTACTCGGGTTCATCCTGTATGAGAACAGGTGGTGGTGGCGGTAGTTGCTGTCCCTGGAACTGTTGGTTGGGGTCCTTGTAGGGCTTCAGTAGCTGGACATGGAAAGCGTTGTGAAGCTTCCATGTATCTGGTAAGCGCAAGCGGAATGTAACTGGTGTCACCTGTGCCTCAACGAGAAAAGGACCACAGAAGCGAGGCCGGAGTTTGGATGGGAGGTGAGACAGGTTCAAGTTGCGCATGTCAAGAAGCACCTGATCTCCGACTGCTACTGAGTGATCACGTCGCTGACGATCGGCATACCGCTTCTGGGAGTTTTGCATCGTGGTGAGACATCGCTGATTCTTCTCCCATAGCTGCTGCATGGTGGTGACGAAGTCATGTGCGGCTTGGACATGTGCTGGTGTAGTTGGCTGCTGTGGTGTGAGTGGTTCCCGTGCGTAACACAGGAAGAAAGGAGTTTTCCCTGTGGCCACATGTGATGCGTTGTTGTAAGCAAACTCTAGGGTTGGTAACTGTGTGTCCCAGTGGCTGACGTCGTCCTTGCAAGCTGTGCGCAGTAACTGTTCAACCACTTGATTGAGTCGCTCTGTCTGTCCGTCAGTCTGGGGGTGGTATGCTGAAGACATTGCAAGCTTTGTCCCCAACAGTCCCATGAGCTCCTTCCAGAACTTACTCGTGAATTTGGGGTCTCTGTCTGAGATGAGTGTAGCGGGGATGTCGTGGATGGTGATAATGCGGTGGAAGAAGAGTCGAGCAGTTGCTTCAGCTGTAGCTGTGGCGTTGGTCGGTATGAAGTGACCCATTTTGGAGAACTTATCGATCACCACGAGGATGGAATCATGTCCCCGTGAGGTCGAAGGAAGCCCTGTGATGAAGTCGAGGCTAACGACCTGCCATGGCTGCTCCGGTATGGGTAGAGGCTGAAGTAACCCTGCTTTTTTCTGCTTGCTGCTCTTCATCCGCTGGCACGTGTCGCAAGAGGTGATGAGCTGCTGCACGTCTGCTGCCATCTCGGGCCAGTAGTAATACTTCGCTATCCCTGCTAACGTCTTGTTACTCCCGAAATGTCCCGCGTAAGGTACGTCGTGAAACTCGTCCAATAGGATCTGCCGTAGCGGGGCGTAATTCGGTACCCAAATCTTTCCTGAACCCTTCCTTATAGCTAAGTCTTTCTCCCACTGTAATAGCTTCTTGGTCTGTGCTGTAGCAATCTCTGCGTCCACGGAGTACCCATGTTGGAATAGACCCTTGAGCAGAGGGTTCATCCCGTCGAGCTGGATGCCTGCTACATGTCCGGGGCGGCTCAACGCGTCTGCCTTGTTGTGTAGCCCGGGCTTGTAGACGATGTCGTAGTGGAAGTGAGTTTCCAGGAAGTCCACCCACCGCACCTGTCGTCGTGAGAGTGTCGGCTGTGACTTCAGGTATTTGAGACTACAGTGGTCAGTATAGACTATGGTCTTGGCTCCCTCTAGGTAACAACTCCACGCCTTGAAGGCTATGACTATCGCTAAGGCTTCCTTGTTGTGAATGGGGTAGTTTAGTTCTGCTCCGTGTAGCTTCTTACTGAGGTAGGCGATGGGCTGCAAACCGCGTCCGTGATCCATGGTCACTAGCGTCTGTTTCCACCACGTAGTCCTTGTCTGGATCCGGCAAGATGAGTACTGGCGCTGTAGTCAGTATTGTCTGTAGCTGCTCCATGGCTTGCTGATGAAGGGTATCCCATTTGTAGGGTGTATCCTTTTTCAGTAGGTCGGTCAGTGGCGCTGCTATCTTAGCGTACTACGGCACGAACCTGTTGTAGTAGTTGGCGAAGCCTAGGAACTGCTGTAACTCCTTCACGTTCTCTGGTACTTTCCACTTCTTGACGGCTTCGATCTTCCGTGGGTCCACGTGTACGCCCTCGGCACTCACCATGTGCCCGAGAAACTGCACCTTCTTCAGGGCGAAGTCGCTCTTTGTCAGCTTCACGTAGAACTTGTTTTTCCGCAGGATCTCGGACACCTTCCGCAGATGCTCCACGTGCTCCTTCATGTTCTTGGAGTAGATGAGAATGTCGTCCAGGTACACCACCACGCATTCGTCCAGCAGGGGTCGTAGGATGTGATTCATCTCCGCCTGAAACGTTGCTGGTGCGTTGCAGAGTCCGAACGACATCACCAAGTATTCGTAGGAGCCGTATCTGGTACGGAACGCTGTCTTGTGGACGGAGTTGTCTGCCATCTTGATCTGCCAGTAGCCCGATCGTAGGTCCAACTTCGAAAATACTGTTGCTCCACGCAGTTGATCGAGTAGGTCGTCTATGCGCGGTATGGGATATTTGTTTTTGACTGTCTGTTTGTTCAGTGCGCGGTAGTCGATGCACATCCGTAGACTGCCGTTTGGTTTTGGAGTGAAGAGAACTGGTGCGCCGTAGGGTGAGGTGGATGGGCGGATCAGTTGTCTGTCCAGTAGATACTCTATCTGTTTTTTCATGTCTGTCAGTTCAGTCGGACTCAATCGGTATGGTGCACGTGAGACGGGTTTTGCACCTGGTTCCTCCACGATCTCGTGCTCGTGGGTGCGTGCTGGAGGTACGCCTGCAGGTAGGTCGTCGGGCATTATATCCTTGTACTGCTCCAAGACCTCTTTCACTGCAGCAAGTAGTTCGGAACTCGGCTTCTCCTCCTCTGCTGCTGCCATAACCAGTGCTAGGTAACCCGTGTTACTCTTGTTCACCGTCTGCTCGAACCGTGCCAGAGTCGTTTCAGGTACGTCCCCTGTATCCGTCCAGCTTCGCAGTGCTATCCGCTTCCCATTGTTGTAGATGCACACCTTGTTGTTGACCCAATCGATCTCGGGGCTGAACTGCTTCAGGAAATCTCGCCCCAAGATAAAATCTAATCCTTTGATGTTGGTGACTGGTAGCTTCGGCTTCCACCTCAACGCACCTATATGCAGTTGCAGTGATGCTTTGCCGTGGATAGGAAGCTTCGTACCGTCCACCATGGTTGCTGAAAACTGGGTCTCTTCCGCCTTCTCTCCAATTTTCTCCAATGCTCCGCGGTCACACACCGAGTGAGATGCACCGCTGTCCACCAGTGCCTGGAGGCGTCGCCCATTGCATAACACCTCGAGGAGTAGTGGTTTCTGCTGTGCTGAGTAGCCAAAGAGGGTCTCGTTTATAGGATCATAGGGTACATCAAACTTAATACCTTCCCTTTTTCCTATACCTGACTCAGCGCTTTCCAACTTCACCTGGGGGGTAGGAGGATTTTTCCGAGGCTTGTATAATTTTTCCTGAGCCTGTATGTCTCCTCTAAGCCTTGGCAGCTGTGTAGGCTTCACCTGTGGGCGACGAGGAGCCTTAACACTGTGCTGCGGGGAGAGAATATTAACTCCACGGAACGCACGACCCTTCTCTACGCTCCGTAGTATTTTGCCCAACTTCTCAGGTACCTGATGTCAGAATGTTATTGTTCTCTAGCATGCAGTGGGGTACTCTATAGCGAGTACAACCCCTTAGGGTTCCCTATATGTATCCTGCTGCTTTCTAGAGAACCTCCTCTTTTGCCTAAACTGTTTCTTGCCTAGCTAGGGTTCTCCTAGCTATGGCACCCATTCCTCGCCTCTATCTCAACATGCTATCAGAGCGGTTACGCTCTTGGCCTGTGGGCCACACTACTACTTCCGCTGCGCTACTGCTGTGACGAGCCCCTGGCGCGTGGCCCTTACTTCCTGCCGTGCGCCCCGGGCGCGCGGCGTTTTTCATCCCGCCGAGCGCTCGGGGCGTGTGGCCGTTTTCTGCCTGCCCCGAGGCGCGCGGCGCGTTCCTACCCCATTGACGGTCGCGTCGCCCCCCCGGGAGCCCGTCGCGCCGCCCTGGGGAGCCGCGCGCGACCCCTCGCGGCCTCGATTTCCCGTCGCGCCGCCCTAGGGAGCCGCGCGCGACCGCCGCCCCTTCTTCGCGGCGCCCTGGGGAGCACGCGCGGCCCCCGCCCTGCTCGTCGCGGCGCTCTGGGGTACCGCGCGCGCTCGTCGCCCGTCCGTCGTGGCGCCCCTGCGGCCCCACCGCCCCCACGCGGCCCCCGAGGGAGCCGCGGCGGGCGACGGGAGGGGTGATCTGGGGGAGGGGGCGAGCGCCGCCCCTTCTGACGCCCTCCCCCCCCGTAACCTCCCTACCCGCCATCCCGCCCTGCCCTGTTTTAGGGTTTGGGGGTGGCGAGTCGGGGGTGGCGGGTGTGTGGTCTCCCCTGCTCCTCCTCCTCTGTCTCCCACTGCTGCAGCTGCCGCTGAGGGGGGTGGGTGTGTGGGAGCCGACGGAGTCGTGCTAGGGGGTGAAGGGGGAGTGGAACTAGGGTGAAGCAGTGGGTCTGTGGGGGGTGTGTGGGACTGTTTGTGGGAGGTTGAGCGGAGACTGCCGTCTTGTCGTCCGCAGCACCTGTAGTCCGGGGCGCTGTCCCGGTAGCCCAGTGAGCTCGTCGCTGCGCCAGTCGCCTGTGGGTCCGTAGCTCCTGCCGCTCGTCTTAGCCGCGGAGCCAGTTACTCCTGTAGTCCGGGGCACTGTCCCGGTAGCCACTGTGCTCGCCACTCCTGGTGCCCGTGTGTCTGCAGCTTCAGCCGCCGCCTCCTATCTCCTCTCCTCTCACTGTCCCTCCTCCTCCTCACTTGCCCGCTGTGTTAGCCTCTAGCTTTGCTTATATTTGTGAACTACTTCTATGCTTGCTTGCTGTGCTGGTTACACCCCAATTTGGCTAGGGGGGTGTGTCAGAATGTTATTGTTCTCTAGCCTGCAGTGGGGTACTCTATAGCGAGTACAACCCCTTAGGGTTCCCTATATGTATCCTGCTGCTTTCTAGTGAACCTCCTCTTTTGCCTAAACTGTTTCTTGCCTAGCTAGGGTTCTCCTAGCTATGGCGCCCATTCCTCGCCTCTATCTCAACACCTGAATGATTTCTAAAGGCTTTTTCTTGGCCTCTAGACCTCCCCTGAAATTTTTGAAGGCTTGTAAACCACGAGAAGCAATATTCTTCGTTAGAGAATCTTTATAGGATACTTTTAACGAATTCTTACTTTCGTGGGTGTTCGGCTGGAGTTTCCCGGTTGGTGCAGAGTCTTTTTTCGCGGAGCCTCCATTCGCCTCGGCGATTTCCCCTGATGCCGGCCGGTCGTGACGTTTTAAATTCGCGCCATCATTTTCTCCTTTTTTCACCCGCTCCGAAGTCGCCACGTCGTCGCCTTTTCCTGCTTTTCGGATCTTTACGCGATCGCCAGGTCGATCCGCGGCTACTGGCGATTCCCGTTTTTTTGACTTCGGGGGTGCTCCACTGTTTCCGTCCCGGAGTGCCGCACGTGCTTTCTTCATTTTGTAGCACGACAAAAACTGATGTCCTGCTGCGCCGCAAAATTCGCATTTTGTCGGCTGCTGCTTCGCGTCGTATTTGTCGATATCCATCGGTTCGGTGAACGTGGGGGGTGCCGATCGCTCCGTGCCGAATGTACGGTTCGGCGTGAAGCGTCGTGTTTCGGGTTGACTTCGAGTCAGCGCGTCGTATCGCTCGGCAGCACGCACGATGTCTCTGTAGCTGTTGTAATTCGCCGCAATCACCTGCCGCCGAATCTCCATTATTAATCCTTCGGTGTACGCCTGGATTTTTTCGCCTTCGGTCAGGTCGGTGATGCGGTTGAACAGTAACTCCATCTGCTGCGTGCAGTGTGTTACACTACTGTATTGCTTGTGTCGGTGTATCTGCTGCCGCGCCATGTAGGTTGTATTAATTGGTTCGAAACGCTCGATTAAATCTGCCCGAAACTGCTGCCACGTTTTCTCCCCGCGGGCTACGTCGGTGTAGTAAATCCATACTCTCGTCCATGTAACAGTGTCGCTGCGAGCCAAATCCTTGTTGCGTCGTGTTGCGGGGTCGAACAGCCAATGGCCTCGAAGTAAATTTCGAGGGTGGCCACGAATCGCCGGACGTCGGATCCCTTCGCGCTTGGATCGAACGCCTCCGCGAGCCTCGGTCGTGCTGCTTCGAGGTTCGGCGACAGTGGTGCCATTGGTCCGTGAAATGTCGGTGTCGCCACTGCTGCTGAAGTTGTTGGTGCTGCAGTCGCTGTGGTCGCTGCTGCTGCGGTGGCGAACCCTGGTTGGCTTGTCAGAAAAGCCTCGAGTTGACGAAGCGTCGCCTGCGTCTGCTCCATGTCGGTACGGAGGCTCGCAATGTCGCTCGTAGTCGCGTAGTTGTCGCCTTGGCCCTCCATTTGGTGATTTACAGGAAGATGCGCGACGAAAATAATCGAATTCTGGGTGCTGGTCGACTTACTGCGAGTCAAATTGACTGTAGAATCGACGAGCGCGAATTCTGTAGGTTGCGTAAATCTCCCTTAAGCGAAATTCGCGTCCGATCTCGGCCGTTGAGGAGAAAATCGATCCGACGCTCCAAATTCCAACTTTTTTGGGCGAAATTCTCTAGGCCGTTGAGATGAAACTCGATCGAAAGGTCGAAACTCCAACCTTTCCACCAGTAAATCTGAGGGGTGTTCGAAAACCGAATCGAGGGGGACTTCGAAAGATTGCGCAGAACTGGTTTTACATACCCGTATCGGCGCTTTCATCGTCGCCCCCGCGGTTTTTAAAGGCCGGAACTAAGCGGTTGAAGACCTCGCGTGTAAACCCGCTCTGATACCAAGTGTGAGGATCTAGGATCGAGCTCAGAAAAGATGATTCAAATTGAATTGAATTGAATTGAATGTCTACCTGGGTACAACACGAGGCTATATATAGGCTCGACACAAGGCCCCGTAACCAGGTGTTACGCGAAGGTTCCGCGGGTCGCGAAGCGTCCCGAACAAATCCTTACCAAATTCGGTAGAAGGCAATTCGGTGGCAACCGAAAAGCCAGAATTCGGTGCACGCAACCTAGCTCGGTGCTATAACTATAATAAAGTATAGGAAAGCACCTAGCCTAGGAAATCAAGCAATTCATGCATGCATATGATTATCCTATGCTAGAAATAACATGATAAAGTAGAGGCAAGGAAGCATAGCTAGCATAAGCCGTCGTACTCTCACAGCGGTGGTCCTGCTGCGTGTGCTGCTGGTAATGCTGGAGGTCCTGCAGCTGGAGGTGCTGTTGGCGCTGGTGCTGCCGCTGAGGGTGTTGGTGCTGTCCCTGCTGTGTCTGGAGTTGCCGCGCGGCCTCGATTGTACTTTGTTCCGCTCCTTCAGCAGGTTCTTGGTCTTCCTCCTCCCTTAGAGTGTCCACCGCCTGTCCAGTCACAGTCACAGTTACCGCCCGCCTCCCCACTGCCTGCTCCCTCTCCTTACACTGGTCCTACTGGAGGTCTTGCTGAGCGTCGTGAGCTTGCGTCTCGTCCCGCGTCGCCTGTTCGTGCTGCTCGCGCTAGTGGTCGCGGTTCACGCCAGCGTCCTCCTGTCCCTGGCTCGCACCGGATGTCTCTGCGTCCGTCCACTGCTCCTCTGCGTGTCCCTTTGCCTTCTCCTCCTGAGTCCTCTCTTCCTGCGCTTGCCGACCCTGAGTCGGACTCTCTTCGTGCTGCCAGTCCTACCGTCACGCGTCTCCTTGCTACTGTAGTCACTGACCCCTCTTTTGAGTCCACTGCTGCGTCTGCTCTTGTTGCTGAGCTCGTCGACTTTGCTGCTCGCTGTCGTCTAGACTACGCTGCTAGTCTTGTTGCTGAGTCAGCGTCTGACTGTCCTCCGTCCGTCGGGGGTGAGAGTGCTCTTGGCACGGACGTTCTTGAGGATAGGCAGGAGGAGTTCCAGTGTCTGGCTGCTGCTTCACCTCATCTCGCGTCCGTGCTGCTTACCCCTGAGGGAGACCCGGATGCACTAGACATCCCTGTCAGAACATCATAGCTTACTTATTTGTGTAGGCTATAGTGGGGTATCCCATAGGGGGTACAACCGAATTAGGGTTTCCTATTTGTACTCACTTCGTTCATAGTCATTTTCATCCTCGTTCTATTCTTCTCATGGTATCGAGCAGGTTCCCCTGTTGGAGCTGTGCTTAGGGCCCACCACTACTTTGAACTTTTTTTTTTTTTTTTTACCCAGAGCGCGCTCCGGGCTCTCTCTCTTACCTCTATCGACCGGCCCTTAGCCGCCCGCGCGCCGCCCGTTCAGGCCTCACGCCGCCAGCGCGCCGCCCTAGACGCTAGCGCGCCGCCCGTCCCGGCCCCGTGCAGCCCGCGCGCCACCCTTAGCAGCCCGCGCGCCGCCCTTAGCAGCCCGCGTGTCGCCCTAAGCAGCCCGCACGCCGCCCTAAGCAGCCCGCGCGCCGCTTGCCTGACCCCAGGCCGCCCACGCGCCGTCCGCGCGCCGCCCTTAGCCGCCCACGCGCCGCTCGCCAGGCCTCAGGCCACCCACGCTCCGCCCGCGCGCCGCCCTTAACCGCCCACGTGCCGCCCGTGCGCCGCCCTTAGCTGCCCGAAGCGCAGCCCGTGAGCTGCCTGTGAGCCGCCCGTGAGCCGCCCGTGAGCCGCCCGTGAGCCGTCCGTCCCGGCCTCGAGCCACCCGTGAACCGCCCGTGAGCCGCCAGTGCGCCGCGCGTGAACCGCCCATCCCGGCCCTGAGCCACCCGTGAGCCGCCCACCCCGGTCCCGCTCCCAGCCGCCCTCGCGCCACGCTGTCCCGGCCCTTCGACGCCCGAGCTGCCCGTGCCACCCGCGTCACCCGAGCCGCCCGAGCCGCCTACGCAGCTGAGGAGCCGAGCTGCCCGAGCCACCTTTGCCGCCCGAGCCGCCCAAGCCGCCTGTACCGCCGAGCGCCCGAGCCGCCCGAGCCGCCCGAGCCGTCCGAGCCGCCTGAGGAGCCGAGCTGCTGGTCCTATGGGGCTGCTGTTGCTACTGGGCCGGCAGAGCTGCTGTGTTGCCGTGTTGCTGTGCTGCTGAGCTGCCCGACCCACCCTGTCTGGTGAGCACAGCTCCATTGCTACTGCGTACCCCTTCCCGCACTGCTTGCACTGCTAGTCTGTCGTCATGGCTACCCCTAGTGTCCTAGCTTTTGACGCTGAGGGTCGCGCCATTGACTTTGTGGTGTGGGTCGACGACCTGCAGTTGTTCTTACAGTGCGACAGGGCAGACGGTCTTTCTCTCTTTGACCTCACCTCTGGCGCCGTCCCTGCCCCTGCTGCTGATGCTGACGGCACTGTTTGCTCACAGTGGGCCACGCGCGATGCTGCTGCACGTCTTGCTGTGCGTCGCCACTTGCCTACCGCTGAGCGCGCGCACTTTAGCAAGTACAAGAGTGCCCAGACCTTGTACGACGCTGTAGTTGCGCGCTACTCCTCCCCTGCCACTGCTGCACTAAGCCGCCTCATGCTCCCCTTCCTCTTCCCTGACCTTGCCGCCTTTCCCACTGTTGCTGATCTCATTACGCACCTTCGCACTAGTGACACTCGCTACCGCGCTGCGCTTCATGCTGAATTCTGCGCCAAGAACCCCCCCCCCATCTACATCACTCTCTACTTTTTAGTCACTCGCCTCCCTGACTCCCTTCGTGTAGTCCGGGACCACTTCCTCGCGGTCTGTCCCACCACCCTCACAGTCGACAGCCTCGAGAAGGCCCTCCTAGCGGCGGAGAAGAGCATAGTCGCTGTAGGAACCTCTCGAGGTGACCCCCGCGCCCCCATCTTTGAGGGGTGTTCTCCTTCCCCTCTCTTGCCCTCTTTTGCCTCTACCGCTGCGGCCGACCTCGTTGGTCTTGAGTCAGTGGGTGTGGCGTCTGCCCCTAGCGGGAGACGCCGCTCTGGCAAGGGCAAGGGGGGTAAGGGAGCGGGTGGGGCCAACGGTGGAGGTGGAGGTGGAGGCGGCGGAGGGAGTGGGGGTGGCGGTGGAGGGGGTGGCGGGGGTGGGGGTGCTAGTGGCGGCAGTGGAGGCGGGGGTAGCGGCGGCGGTGGCGGTGGGAGCGGAGGTGGCGGAGGCGGCGGCGGTGGAGGCGGAGGCGGGGGCGGTGGAGGCGGAGGCGGGGGTGGCGTTGGTGGAGGTGGTCGGAGTGGCACTTCGCAGCGGAGCAGCACTGGGGGTGGTCAGCGCCAGCAGCAGCAGCAGCAGCAGCGTTCTCGCGACATCCCCACCCCTCAGCAGCTCCGTGAGTGGTACACGCAGCGTCACCGTGGTGGGGGTTTTGGTCCCTGCACCTACGTTCTTCGCACGGGCGACCGCGCTGGAGAGCAGTGTGGGGGTACCCACACCGCCCTGTGCTGCTGTGGCCGCTTGACGGACGCTTGGAGCCAGCAGTTCCCGGAGGCCGCGGAGATCCCCCGCTGGGGAGAGCTGTCTAGGGCTCGTGTAGCTATCTTTGATCTTGACTTTGATGCTATCCTTGCTGCCATGTATGCTGTGACCGCTAGTGATGAGGGTGACTGTTACCGGTGTTTCCCGCCCGACCCGGGCATTGGTACTACTGCTCTAGGTGCCAGCGAGGCTTCTGCTCTAGGTGCTAGTGCGTCTGTGCTCTGAGGTACTGGTGAGGCTGCTCTCTCAGGTACTAGTGAGTCTGCGCTCTCAGGTACTGCTTCGGCTTCGGCCTCCCACACCTTCACCCTTGACTCTGGAGCGTCTCGCTCCTTCTTTCGGGACCGCACCACCCTCACGCCGCTTAGTCGGCCGGTTGCGGTGTCCCTGGCTGACCCCTCTGGGGGTCCTGTTCAGTCTCGCTTCTCCACAGTCCTCCCGTGTCCGGCGGCTCCCTCTGGCACCCTGTCTGGTCTCTACCTCCCCTCGTTCTCTACGAACTTGGTGAGTGGTGCTGACCGACAGGATGCGGGAGTCCACCAGTTCACCCCTGCTCGTCAGCGAGTGACGCACTGCACAAAGGCTAGCACAGGTCGTCACCTGGCTACGTTTACACGTCAGCTAGGGTCGAGCCTGTACACACTGACCACTGCTTCTCCTCCAGTTCCTGAGTCTGGTAGGGTCCCCTCCTCAGGTCAGGTGTTTGCTGCAGCGTCCAGGTCCGGTCCTGAGTCTGCCCCATGTTCGTGTCGTCGCCTGTCTCACGAGACTCTCCTCTGGCACCACCGCCTGGGTCACCCCTCTCTGCTTCGGCTCATAGGCATGGCCTCCCGTCTTCTTGTGTCTAGTCTTCCCCGGTCCCTCCCTCCCCTTCCTCAGGGCCCTGGCCCTGCCTGTGTCCCCTGTGTCGAGGGGCGCCAGCGTGCTGCCCCTCACTCCTCCCAGTTTCCTCCGACAGAGGCTCCGTTGCTGACGCTTCACATGGAGGTGTGGGGCCCTGCTCGCGTCCGTGGACTCGGTCACGAGCGCTACTTCCTGTTGGTGGTTGACGACTACTCGCGTTACACCACATTCTTCCCCTTGCGCAGCAAGGGTGATGTCACTGAGGTGCTGATCGACTGGATCCGCGCAGCTCGTCTCCTGCTCAGGCAGAGCTTTGGCTCGGACTTTCCTGTGTTGCGTCTGCACTCGGACAGGGGCGGAGAGTTCTCCTCTTGCCTTCTGCGGGCCTACTGTCGTGCGCGAGGCATCCGTCAGACCTTCACGCTTCTGGACTCACCGCAGCAAAATGGGATTGCAGAGCGCCGCATTGGCATGGTCATGGACGTCGCTCGTACGTCCATGATGCATGCGGCTGCCCCCCATTTTCTGTGGCCGTTTGCAGTCAGGTACGCGGCGCATCAAATCAACCTCCACCCCAGGGTCTCCAGGCCGGAGACCTCCCCAGCCTTGCTGTGGACGGGGAAGGTTGGCGATGCGTCGGTGTTCAGGGTCTGGGGATCTCGGGCGTTTGTCCGCGACTTGTCTGCGGACAAGCTGTCCCCTCGCGCTGCTCCCTGCGTCTTCCTGGGGTTCCCCCCCGACGCCCCTGGGTGGCAGTTCTACCACCCCACCTCTCGCCGTGTTCTGTCCTCCCAGGACGTCACGTTTGACGAGTCAAGTCTCTACTACCGCCTCTTCCCCTACCGCACTCCGTCCCTCCCCCCACCCCTGCTCTTCTTGGTACCAGGTCCCCTCCCGGTCGACCCCCTTCCCCCTCAGGGTCCTGCCCCTTCAGGTGTGTCCCAGGTAGACGCGGTCGAGCCTGTCGAGGTCACTGGTGACTCTGGTGCTGCTGTGGGTGCTGAGCCTAGGGGTGCTGTGACTGGGGGTGCTGACCGTGGGGGTGCTGAGTCTGGGGGTGCTTGGCCTGGGGGTGTTGAGCCTGGGGGTGCTGAGCCTGGGGTTGGTAAGCCTGGGGGTGCTGAGCCTAGGGGTGCTGAGCCTGGGGGTGCTGAGCCTGGGGGTGCTGAGCCTGGGGGTACTGAGACTGGAGGTGCTTCGCTCGGAGGTTCTCCGGGTGCTTCGTCTCGCCGAGAGCCACTCTCCCCGCAGGAGCTGCGTGAGTGGTTTGCCCGGCGCTGGAGGCGTGCTGCTGCTGCTGGAGGTTCTTCGGCTGCTGAGGGTGCTGCTGCTACGCATCCGGAGGTGCTCGTACTGGGAGTACTGGAGCTGCTGGGCCTGCAGGTTCTACTGGAGCTGGTGATGCTGAGCGTCTTGGCGCTGAGACTACTGCTGGCGGTCCGGCTGGCAGTTCTCGTGGTGCTGCTGGAGGTTCTGGAGCTACTGGAGGTGCTATAGGAGGTGCCGCTGGGGGTGCTACTGGGGGTTCTCGAGCTACTGGAGGTACTGCTGGAGGTGCTACTGGAGCGGGTACTCCTGCTGGGGGTACTAGTGCTGTCCCTGCTGAATTTGGCGTCGCCTTGCAGCCCAGACCGTACTTCGTTCCCCTCCTCCAGCAGGTTCTTGGTCTTACAACTTCTCCTCGCCCTTCTCCTCCTCCCTTAGAGGGTCCAAAGCGTGTCCAGTCATAGTCACAGCTACAGCCTGCCTCCCCTTTGCCTGCTCCTTCTCCCTACGCTGGTCCGACTGGAGGTCTTACTGAGCGTCGTGAGCCTGCGTCTCGTTCTGCGTCGCCTGTTCGTACTGCGCGCACTAGTGATCGCGGTTCGCGTCAGCGTCCTCCTCCTGTCCCTGGCACGCACCGGATGTCTCTGCGTTCGTCTACTACTCCTCTGCGTGCCCCTTTGCCTTCTCATCGTGCTTCCTCTCTTCCTGCTCTTGCCGACCCGGAGTCGGACTCTCTTCGTGCTGCCAGTCCTACTGTCACGCGTCTCCTTGCTACTTCCATCACTGACCCTTCTTTCGAGTCTTCTGCTGCGTCTGCCCTTGTCACTGAGCTCGTCGACTTTGCTGCGCGCTCTCGTCTAGACTACGCTGCTAGTCTTGTCGCTGAGTCTGAGTCTGCCTGTCCTCCGTCCGTCGGGGGTGAGTGTGCCCTTGACACGGACGTCCTTGAGGACAGGCAGGAGGAGCTCTAGTGTCTGGCCGCCGCTTCACCTCATCTCGCGTCTGTACTGCTGGCCCTTGAGGGAGACCCGGATGCACTAGACATCCCGACTCCGCACTCTTACGCGGAGGCGATAGAGGGTCCCTACTCCTCTTAGTGGCAGGCAGCTATGGATGCAAAGATGGCTTCCTGGAGGTCCACAGGCACCTACGTTGACGCTGTTCCCCCTCCTGGGGCGAACATAGTCAGTGGCATATGGATCTTCAGGGTGAAGCGGCCGCCGGGTTCTCCGCCTGTCTTCAAGGCGCGTTACGTGGCTCGTGGCTTCAGTCAGCGGCAGGGAGTTGACTACTTTCAGACCTTCTCTCCCACCCCGAAGATGACCACTCTTCGGGTACTACTGCACGTTGCTGCTCACCGTGACTACGAGCTGCACTCTCTCGACTTGAGCACTGCTTTCTTGCAAGGCAGCCTGCACGAGGAGATCTGGCTGCGTCGCCCACCTGGCTTCACTGGGTCTCTCCCTCCTGGTACCCAGTGGAGTCTCCGGCGTCCAGTCTACGGTCTCCGCCAGGCGCCACGTGAGTGGCACAACACACTGAGGATTACGCAGGCGGCACTTGGGTTTGCTCCTTCTACTACCGACCCGTCGCTGTTTCTGCGCACCGACACCTCTCTGCCGCCGTTCTACATCCTCGTGTACGTCGACGACTTGGTCTTTGCCACAGCTGACACTGCTGGACTCACCTACGTGAAGTCTGAGCTGCAGAAGAGACACACGTGCACTGACCTGGGTGAACTGCGTAGCTATCTTGACTTGCAGATCACCCGGGACAGAGCACGCCGCACCATTACCCTGACTCAGTCACACATTGTGCAGCAGGTCCTTCAGCGCTTCGGCTTCACGTACTCCTCGCCTCAGGCCACTCCTCTGCCTACTCGCCACTCGCTCTCAGCTCTGCCTTCGGATGAGTCCGTAGAGTCGAGTGGCCCGTATGCAGAGCTTGTTGGCTGCCTCATGTATATGATGACCTGCACACGACCTGACCTTGCATACCCTCTTAGCATTCTTCCACGCTATGTTGCTCCTGGGAAACACCGACCAGAGCACATGGCTGCAGCGAAGAGGGTGTTGCGCTACTTCTGCAGTACTTCGGGCATGGGGCTAGCGCTTGGAGGGCGCAGTCCAGTGGTCCTCACTGGGCTTGCAGACGCTTCTTGGGCTGACGACGAGGCTATGCAGCGGTCCTCACAGGGTTACACCTTCAGCCTTGGTTCCGGCTCTGTTTCTTGGCGGGCTACCCGCTCGTCTTCTGTCCTCGGCTCCAGTTGTGAGGCTGAGATCTACGCCGGGGCTATGGCTGCCCAGGAGCTTCGCTGGCTCACCTACCTGCTGACCGACCTTGGAGAGCCGCCTCGTTCTCCTCTAGTCGTGTACGTAGACAACAAGGCCATGCTAGCCTTGTGTTGAGAGCAGCGACTGGAGCACAGGACAAAGCACATTGCTCTCCGCTACTTTTTTGCTCGTGAGCTACAGCAGCGTGGACAGTTGCGACTTGCGTACGTGGCCTCTGAGGCCAACACTGCTGATGTCTTCACCAAGGCACTTGCGCCTTCTGATCATCAGCGCTGCTGCACGCAGCTGGGTCTTGTGCCTGTCTTGCCTCACTTGCTCACTTCTTGACCTTGCTTGTACCTTCACCTATATATGCTCTTGGCCTTGCTTGCTTGACTCTTGTATATCTCTGTATATGACCTTGCATGTGGACTGGCCTTCTGGCCTTTGAACTTGTGCTCGGAATGTGTGGTGAATTTGTGATCCACCCTGAGCTTTGCATTGCTTTGCTTGACTGGTCTTGTGACCCCTTGTTCTCCCCCACTTTGCCTATGGGGGTGTGTCAGAACATCATAGCTTACTTCTTTGTGTAGGCTATAGTGGGGTATCCCATAGGGGGTACAACCCAATTAGGGTTTCCTATTTGTACTCACTTCGTTCATAGTCATTTTCATCCTCGTTCTATTCTTCTCAATACCGACTCCGTGCTCTTACGCGGAGGCGATAGAGGGTCCCTACTCCTCTCAGTGGCAGGCAGCTATGGATGCAGAGATGGCTTCCTGGAAGTCCACAGGCACCTACGTTGACGCGGTTCCTCCTCCTGGGGCGAACATCGTCAATGGCATGTGGATCTTCAGGGTGAAGCAGCCGCCGGGCTCTCCGCCTGTCTTCAAGGCGCGGTACGTGGCTCATGGTTTCAGTTAGCGGCAAGGAGTTGACTACTCTCAGACCTTCTCTCCCACCCCGAAGATGACCACTCTTCGGGTGCTGCTACACATAGCCGCTCAGCGTGACTACGAGCTTCACTCCCTTGACTTCAGCACTGCTTTCCTGCAGGGTAGCATGCACGAGGAGATCTGGCTGCGCCGTCCACCTGGCTTCACTGGGACTTTCCCTCCTGGCACCCAGTGGAGCCTCCGACGGCCAGTCTACGGTCTCCGCCAGGCAACGCGCGAGTGGCACGACACACTGAGGACAACGCTTGCGGCTCTTGGGTTTGCTCCCTCTACTGCTGACCCGTCGTTGTTTCTGCGCACCGACACCTCTCTGCCGCCGTTCTACATCCTCGTATACGTTTGCGACTTGGTCTTTGCCACAGCTGACACTACTGGACTCGCCCACGTGAAGTCCGAGCTGCAGAAGAGACACATGTGCACAGACCTGGGTGAACTGTGCAGCTACCTTGGCTTGCATATCACCCGGGATAGAGCACGCCGCACCATTACCTTGACTCAGTCACACATGGTGCAGCAGGTCCTTCAGCGCTTCGGCTTCACGTACTCCTCTTAGCATTCTTGCACGCTATGTTGCTCCTGGGAGACACAGACCAGAGCACATGGCTGCAGCAAAGAGGGTGTTGCGCTACTTGTGTAGTACGTCGGGCATGGGGCTTGTGCTTGGAGGGCGGAGTCCAGTGGTCCTCACTGGGCATGCGGACGCTTTTTGGGCTGACAACCAGGCTACGCAGCGGTCGTCACAGGGTTACACCTTCAGTCTTGGTTCCGGCTCTGTTTCGTGGCGGGCTACTCGCTCGTCTTCTGTCCTCGGCTCTAGTTGTGAGGCTGAGATCTACGCTGGGGCCATGGCTACACAGGAGCTTTGCTGGCTCACCTACCTGCTGATTGACCTTGGAGAGGCGCCTCGTTCTCCTCCCGTGCTGTACGTAGACAGCAAGGCCATGCTGGCCTTGTGTTGGGAGCAACGCGTGGAGCACAGAACGAAGCACATTGCTCTCCGCTACTTTCTTGCTTGTGAGTTGCAGCAGCGTGGTCAGTTGCGACTTGCGTACATGGCCTCTGAGGCCAACAGTGCTGATGTTTTTGAGAAGAAGTGAACGAGAATGAAATGACTATGAACGAAGTGAGTACAAATAGGAAACCCTAATTGGGTTGTACCCCCTATGGGATACCCCACTATAGCCTACACAAAGAAGTAAGCTATGATGTTCTGACACACCCCCATAGGCAAAGTGGGGGAGAACAAGGGGTCACAAGACCAGTCAAGCAAAGCAATGCAAAGCTCAGGGTGGATCACAAATTCACCACACATTCCGAGCACAAGTTCAAAGGCCAGAAGGCCAGTCCACATGCAAGGTCATATACAGAGATATACAAGAGTCAAGCAAGCAAGGCCAAGAGCATATATAGGTGAAGGTACAAGCAAGGTCAAGAAGTGAGCAAGTGAGGCAAGACAGGCACAAGACCCAGCTGCGTGCAGCAGCGCTGATGATCAGAAGGCGCAAGTGCCTTGGTGAAGACATCAGCAGTGTTGGCCTCAGAGGCCACGTACGCAAGTCGCAACTGTCCACGCTGCTGTAGCTCACGAGCAAGAAAGTAGCGGAGAGCAATGTGCTTTGTCCTGTGCTCCAGTCGCTGCTCTCGACACAAGGCCAGCATGGCCTTGTTGTCTACGTACAGGACTAGAGGAGAACGAGGCGGCTCTCCAAGGTCGGTCAGCAGGTAGGTGAGCCAGCGAAGCTCCTGGGCAGCCATAGCCCCGGCGTAGATCTCAGCCTCACAACTGGAGCCGAGGACAGAAGACGAGCGGGTAGCCCGCCACGAAACAGAGCCGGAACCAAGGCTGAAGGTGTAACCCTGTGACGACCGCTGCGTAGCCTAGTCGTCAACCCAAGAAGCGTTTGCGTGCCCAGTGAGGACCACTGGACTGCGCTCTCCAAGCACTAGCCCCATACCTGACGTACTGCACAAGTAGCGCAACACCCTCTTCGCTGCAGCCATGTGCTCTGGTCGGTGTCTCCCAGGAGCAACATAGCGTGCAAGAATGCTAAGAGGGTATGCAAGGTCAGGTCGTGTGCAGGTCATCAGGTACATGAGGCAGCCAACAAGCTCTGCATACGGGCCACTTGACTCTACGGACTCATCCGAAGGCAGAGCTGAGAGCGAGTGGCGAGTAGGCAGAGGAGTGGCCTGAGGCGAGGAGTACGTGAAGCCGAAGCGCTGAAGGACCTGCTGCACCATGTGTGACTGAGTCAGGGTAACGGTGCGGCGTGCTCTGTGCTTGGTGATCTGCAAGCCAAGGTAGCTGCGCAGTTCACCCAGATCTGTGCACGTGTGTCTCTTCTGTAGCTCGGACTTCACGTAGGCGAGTCCAGCAGTGTCAGCTGTGGCAAAGACCAAGTCGTCGACGTACTCGAGGATGTAGAACAGCGCAAAGAGGTGTCGGTGCGCAGAAACAGCGACGGGTTGGCAGTAGAAGGAGCAAACCCAAGTGCCCCCAGCGTAGTCCTCAGTGTGTCGTGCCACTCACGCGGCGCCTGGCGGAGACCGTAGACTGGACGCCTGAGGCTCCACTGGGTACCAGGAGGGAAAGACCCAGTGAAGCCAGGTGGGCGACGCAGCCAGATCTCCTCGTGCAGGCTGCCCTGCAAGAAAGCAGTGCTGAAGTCGAGAGAGTGCAGCTCGTAGTCATAGTGAGCAGCAACGTGCAGTAGTACCCGAAGAGTGGTCATCTTTGGTGTGAGAGGACGTCCCCGTTATAATATTTTCTCACTATTATATTTTTCCGTTATCCTATTTTCCCTCTTCTTCTCTTTATTTTGGTCTTTATCTCATCTCAATCGGCCTACTATTCTATTCTATAGAGCCTTCTATTTATTTCTCTTATTTCCTACTTTTCCCACCGACATACCTATTATACGGCACCGACAGCGCCGACAGTGGTGTATACGGTGTAATGTGGGTGTAATCCCAAGTGCTAATAGCCTTGCGTGCTTATGCGCACTTGTGATTGTAGTATCGGGAAGGTGTCAGATATATATGACATAGCTGTTGTAGGCTATAGTGGGGTAGCACATATGGGGTACAACTCTCTAGGGTTTGTATTTGTACCAAACGTTCACTTAGTCATTCTCATTCCTGTTCTACTATTCTCACATGGTATAGAGCGGGTTGACTGTGGGAACTTCGCCTAGGGCCCACCGAAGCGCGCCCCGAGGCGCGCTAACCTTTTTTTTCTCTCTCTCGAGCGACCCTCCGTGTCGCCCTTCCCTCGCGGCCCCGCTGCCCTTTTGAGACGCGGCCCCACCGCCCCTTTCGAACGCGGCCCCGCCGCCATTTCAGACGCGGCCCCGCCGCCCACTTCGGACGCGGCCCCGCCCGCCCCTTCAGACGCGGCCCCGCCGCCCGCTCTGACGCGGCCCCGCCGCCTGCTCAGACGCGGCCCCGCCATCCGCTCAGACGCGGCCCCGCCGCCTGCTCAGCCGCGGCCCTGCTGCTCGCTTCAACGCGGCCCCGCCGCCTGCTCAGACGCGGCCCCGCCGCCCACTCAGACGCGGCCCCGCCGCCTGCTCAGCCGCGGCCCCGCCGCCCACTACGACGCGGCCCCGCCGCCTGCTCAGCCGCGGCCCCGCCGCCTGCTCAGCCGCGGCCCCGCCGCCCACTCAGACGTGGCCCCGCCGCCTGCTCAGCCGCGGCCCCGCCGCCCGCTACGACGCGGCCCCGCCGCCTGCTCAGACGCGGCCCCGCCGCCTGCTCAGCAGCGGCTCTGCTGCTCGCTCCGACGCGGCCCCGCCGCCTCCTCAGCCGCGGCCCCGCCGCCCACTCAGACGCGGCCACCCCGCCCTTGCGCGGCCCCGCCGCCTCCTACCTGCGGCCATACGGCCGCCGCTACTGCGGCCCTTCGCCGTCCCTGCAACCCGGCCCCGCCGCCCCTTCCTCTCGCGCCGCCCAACTACAGCAGCCGAGCCGCCCACCTGCAGCAGCCGAGCCGCCCACCTGCAGCAGCCGAGCCGCCCACCTGCAGCAGCCAAGCCGCCGGACCACCGAGCAGCAGTGCACCCGAGCCGCCCTGTCTCCGAGCCGCCCGGGAGCCGAGCCGCCCAGTAGCCGAGTCGCTGAGTCGCCGAGCCGCCCTTCTGCAGAGCTGCCCGACCTGCCCTGCCCGGTGAGCACAGTACCGCTGTCACTGCGTGCTCTTCCCCTACCGCTTACACTGCTTCGCTGTCGTCGTCATGGCTACCCCTAGTGTCCTAGCTTTTGACGCTAAGGGTCGCGCCATTGACTTTGAGGTCTGGGTAGACGACCTGCAGTTGTTTTTACAGTGCGATAGGGCAAACGGCCTCTCTCTCTTTGACCTCACTTCTGGCGCCTCTCCTGCCCCTACTGCTGATGCTGATCCCACTGTGCGCTCTCAGTGGGCCACCCGCGATGCTGCTGCACGTCTTGCTGTGCGTCACCACCTCCCTACCTATGAGCGCGCGCACTTTAGTCAGTACAAGAGTGCTCAAACCTTGTACGACGCAGTAGTTGCGCGCTACTCCTCCCCTGCCACTGCTGCACTGAGCCGTCTCATGCTTCCCTACCTCTTTCCTGACCTCTCTGGCTTTCCCACTGTCGCTGACCTCATTACGCACCTCCGCACTAGTTACACTCGCTACTGCGCCGCCCTTCCTACTGAATTCTGCGCTAAGAACCCCCCCCCCCCATGTACATCACTCTCTACTACGTAGTCGCGCGCCTCCCTGACTCTCTTTGCATAGTCAGGGACCACTTTCTCGCAGTCTGTCCCACCACCCTCACCGTCGACGTCCTCGAGAAGGCCCTCCTCGCGGCGGAGAAGAGCATCGTCGCTGTCGGAGCTTCTCGTGGTGACCCTCGCACCCCCATCTTTGAGGGGTGCTCTCCTTCCCCCCTCCTGCCCTCTGTTGCCTCTTCTGCTGCTGTCGACGAGCTTGGTCTCGAGTCGGTTGGCGCGGCGTCTGCCCCTCCACTGAGCAGTGTGGGGGTGCCCACTCCACCCAGCGCTGCTTTGGCCGCCTGACGGACGCTTGGCGTCAGCAGTTCCCCGGGGCTAGTGAGATCCCTCGCTGGGATGAGCTTCTTAGGGCTGGTGTAGCGATCTTTGATCTTGATTTTGATGCTATCCTTGCTGCTATGTATGCTGTGACTATTAGTGAGGAGGGTGACTGTTACTGGTGTTTCCCGCCCGACCCGGGCATTGGTACTGCTGCGCTAGGTGCTTGTGAGGCTGCTGCTCTAGGTGCCAGTGCGTCTGCGCTCTCAGGTGCTGGTGAGACTGCGCTCTCAGGTACTGCGTCGCCTCCGTCCTCCCTCACTTTCACACTTGACTCCGGGGCTTCTCGCTCCTTCTTTCAAGACCGCACTACCCTCACGCCGCTTGGCCGGCCCGTTGCGGTCTCCCTGGCTGACCCCTCTGGGGGTCCTGTCCTCTCTCACTTCTCCACTGTCCTCCCGTGTCCGGCTGCCCCTTCGGGCACCCTGTCTGGTCTGTACCTTCCCTCGTTCTCTACGAACTTGGTGAGTGGTGCGGACCTGCAGGATACGGGGGTTCACCAGTTCACTCCTGCGAGTCAGCGGGTGACCCACTGCACGGACGCACGCACAGGCCGACACCTGGCCACGTTCTCGCGTCGGCCGGGGTCGAGCCTCTACACCCTAACCACTACGTCTCCTCCTGTCCGTGCGTCTGGTTAGGTAGCTGCGTCATGTCAGGTGCTTGCTGCTGCGTCCCGGTCAGGTCCTGAGTCTGCCCCCTGTTCTTGTCGCCTCCTGTCTCACGAGACTCTCCTGTGGCACCACCGTCTTGGCCACCCCTCCTTGCCCCGTCTTTGGAGCATGGCTTCCCGTGTCCTTGTCTCTGGTCTTCCCCAGTCTCTCCCTCCCCTTCCCTCCGGGCCAGGACCTTCCTGTGTCCCCTGTGTCGAGGGGCGCCTCCGGGCTGCTCCTCACTCCTCCCAGTTCCCCCTGACAGAGGCTCCTCTGCAGACGCTTCACATGGACGTGTGGGGCCCAGCCCCCGTCCGTGGGCAGGGTCACGAGCGCTACTTTCTGCTGGTGGTTGACGACTACTCGCGTTACACCACAGTCCTCCCCTTGCGCAGCAAGGGTGCTGTCACTGAGGTGCTGATCGACTGGATCCGCGAGGCTCGTCTCCAGCTCAGGAAGAGCTTCGGCTCGGACTTTCCTGTTCTGCGTCTGCACTCTGACCGAGGCGGAGAGTTCTCCTCGCGCCTTCTGCGAGACTACTGTCGTGCACGGGGGATCCGCCAGACCTTCACGCTTCCAGACTCTCCACAGCAAAATGGGATTGCTGAGCGCCGCATTGGCATGGTCATGGATGTCGCTCGTACGTCCATGATGCATGCGGCTGCCCCCCATTTTCTGTGGCCGTTTGCGGTGAGGTACGCGGCGCATCAGCTCAACCTTCACCCCCGGGTCTCTCGGCCCGCGATGTCCTCAGTCTTACTGTGGACGGGGAAGGTTGGCGATGCGTCGGCGTTCCGTGTCTGGGGATCTCGGGCGTTTTTCCGCGACTTGTCTGCGGACAAGCTGTCCCCTCATGCTGCTCCCTGTGTCTTCCTTGGCTTCCCCACAGACGCTCCAGGGTGGCAGTTTTACCACCCCTCCTCTCGTCGTGTTCTGTCCTCCCAGGACGTCACGTTCGACGAGTCAGTCCCCTTCTACTGCCTCTTCCCCTACCGCACTCCTTCCCTCCCCCCTCCGCTGGACTTCCTTGTGCCGGTTCCCCACCCGGTAGACCCCCTCCCCCCTCAGGTTCCTGCCCCCTCAGGTGTGTCCCAGGTAGACGCAGTTGACCCGGTCGAGGTTACTGGTGACTCTGGTGCTGCTGCGGGTGCTGAGCCTGGGGGTGCTGACTCTGGGGGTGCTGTGCGCGGGGGTGCCGAGCCTGGAGGTGCTGCTACTGGGGGTGCTGAGCCTGGGGGTGCTGGGCCTGGGGGTGCTACTGCGGAGGGTGCTGAGCCTGGGGGTGCTGAGCCAGGGGGTGCTGTGCCTGGAGCTACTGAGCTAGGTGGTGCTAGGTCTGGGGGTGCTGGGTCGGGAGCTGCTGAGCCTGGGGGTGCTGCGTCTGGAGCTGCTGAGCCTGGGGGTGCTGAGTCTGGAGCTGCTGAGCCTGGGGGTGCTGCGTCTGGAGCTGCTGAGCCTGGGGTTTCTCCTGCTGCTGCGTCTCGCTGGGAGCCCCTCTCTCCACAAGAGCTGCGCGAGTGGTTTGCTCGCCGCTGGAGGCGTGCTGCTGGAGCTGGAGCTTCTTCGACCGTCGAGGGTGCTGGTGCTGCCGGTCCCGGAGCTGCAGGGCCTGCGGGTCCTAGTGGAGCTGGAGCTGCTGAGGGTGTTGGTGTTGAGACTACTGCTGTCTGTCCTGGCGGTGGTTCTGCTGCTGGTGCTGCTGGAGGTCCTGCCGCTGGAGGTGTTGGTGGCGCTGGTGCTGTCGCTGGGGGTGCTGGTGGTGTCCCTGCTGAGTCTGGAGCTGCCGCGCGGCCTCGGCCTTGGCCGCGGCCGTCGTTCTCACCTGCGACAACCTCAACGGCAAAAAATGCACGCTCACCTTCATCAATGCCTACTCACGCCACGTCTGGATTGTGAGAGGACGTCCCCGTTATAGTATTTTCTCACTATTATATTTTTCCGTTATCCCATTCTCCCTTTTCTCCTCTTTATTTTGGTCTTTATCTTATCTCAATCGGCCTACTATTCTATTTTCTAGAGCCTTCTATTTATTTCTCTTATTTCCTTCTTTTCCCACCGACATACCTATTATACGGCACCGACAGCGCCGACAGTGGTGTATACGGTGTAATCTGGGCGTAATCCCAAGTGCCAATAGACTTGCGTGCTTATGCGCACTTGTGATTGTAGTATCGGGAAGGGTGTGTTCCCGAAGGTTCGTTTTATCTCCTTTATCCTTGTACTTTCCGAGTATAAATAGGCCTTGTATTCAGTTTTAGTGACAAGTTTCGATTGAGAATTCAATCCTGTGACACTTGGTAATCAGAGCCGTTCTCACTCGACAACTCTCGGCTAAGCAGCGGTCGCGGAAAAAATCGCCTCGAAAAACCGCCGGGGGCGTCCAATTCGATGCCGATTTCTGGTAAGTACCAGTTCCGCGCTTTTCGAATTAACCCCCTCGCGTGGTTTTTGAACAGGATGGGTTCGCCGGCGACCAGCGACGTTACGCAGCAGCTCTTCGCGCAAATCGCCAAGATGGAAGCGGAGATGCGAGCGACGACTAAACGGTCGCGATTGGAGAACAAGCAGATGCGAAACGAACTGCAGCGCGTTACGCGGCTCCTCTCGACCATGAACATTCCTGCTTCGACGACTTCGCAGCAGTCGCAGCGTCAGTTCGAGGTTCCGAAACTTCGCTCGCCGGAATCGTTCGACCCTAGCGATCGAAAATCCGACGTCAGGCGGTGGCTCGCGACGATGGAAATTTATTTCGCGGCGATCGGATGGACGACAACGGAGTACGACGGCGAGAAAATTTGTCTCGCGACAACGTTGATGCGCGGTCCAGCTCTCGAGTGGCTCGGAAGCAACAGTAGCATTTTCCAGGGCGAAGCCACGTGGCAGCAGTTCCGGGTAGACCTTCTCAACCGTTTTGAGCCGATTAATTCCACTTATATTGCGCGCGAAAAATTACATCACCATAGGCAATACGGGAGTGTCGCGCAATACACGCAGCAGATGGAGGAATTTTATAATGGCATTCCCGACATTACCGAGGGCGAAAAAATTCAGTCCTACATCGCGGGGCTGAAAACCGACATTCGGCGCCAGGTTGCAGCAGCGAATTGCAGCAGCTACAGCGAAATCGTATCGGCCGCGGAGCGTTTTGACTTGGTCAACTCCGGGATACGACGACCCCACGTCGTCGGATCACGACAAGGGGATCGCTCAGCTTCAACCACGTTCGCCGACCCCATGGAAGTTGACAAATTCGACGCGAGTTCACGTCCTGCAAAAAACAAAACACTTGCGAATTTCGCGGCGGAAACGGACATCGGATTGTCGACTGTTTTCACATGAAATCTGCACGTGTGGCATTCTGAGCTCGTGGGAGTGGCGAAACTAAAGACAAAAAGTAAAAAAAACGGATCTCGCCAGTGATTGCGGATCGTGCTGGCGAGAAAAAACAGATCCGAAAGCGTCAGCGCAATCTGGACCGAATCGAAATTGAAGGACAGCATTGGGCGCGAGATTTGGAGAATCAAGGGCGAAATCCCAAGCCCCTTGACCGAAATTTGTCAGAGGAATTCGCCGAGGAAAAGAAAACCTCCGCGAAAACAGACTCGACCAAGACAGGAACTCTCCAATTCGACCCCGGAAAAAAACAGAATTCGTTAAAGTTATCTTTCAAAGATGCTTTAATGAAGACTGGCGATTTTCGCGGGTCCGGAGCCATAAACAAATTCCGGGAAGAACTCCAGAGGAAGCAGACAATTAAAGAAGTGGTACCGGTGCCTACGGAGCTGGGGAAAAAATTAAGGAGTGTGGAAAGGAGTAGACCTTTTCACGGCGTCAACGTCCTCTCCCGGAACCAGCCCAAGACGACTCTCCACTCCCCAAGGAAGAAGTCTATGGAGCTGAAGCAGCTGAAGAGGCAGCTGGGAGTTCAAAAGAAGCTGCAGAAACTCCGAAAACCCCTCAAGGATGCATCCAGTGGATCGCAGGCGCCGACCGGATCCACCCCCTCAGGGTCAACTTGTACTGTTACTACCTCTACTCCTGGCATTTGAGAAGAGCCTTTCTCCACGCAGCCCAGGCCAGCTAGTTGTCCAGAAGAAAGCAGTGGAACCACGGTGTGTACTGAATATTGGGATGTACCCTATGATCCTATTAATGAGACTATTTTTGGGTACTCCGAGCAACGCTCACCACTCCTACTCGAGGTGATCTGCAACGGACAGCGCCTCCAAGCACTCGTGGACTGCGGGGCGTCGCACAGCGTCTATGACAAAAAGGCAATCGATCGACTCGGAGGTGACATCAAGTCCTCAAGCTTCTCTGCAACGATGGTGGATGGCAGTAAACTACCTATCTACGAAAAAACACGGTTGCTACTCCAGATTGGACCCCTTCGATGGAAGTCTGCTCTCCCCGTCACAAATATCAAAGGACTCGACGTAATCTTCGGGAGAGACTTTCTTAAAAAGTTCAACCCCGAGATCAACTGGGTTAACCAGACGGCCAACATCAACAACAACGGGAGGAAAATCAGCCTTCCCAAATGGGACGACACGGGAAATATTACAGTCGAGACACTCGCACGCTTTGAAAGGGACGTCAAAAGGACCACGGCGGGATTCATGGCGATAGTCAACGAGGCAGACAACGGAGAGAAGCACACCCAGGAACTTCCTCCAGCAGTCAAGAAAATTCTTGAAGAGTTCCAGGACGTTCTCCCCGACGATTTACCTGATCAACTACCGCCATACCGGACACATCAACACGAGATCGTAGAAGAGCCGGGGTCCAAGCCAACATTTCGAGCACCATACCGGCTGAGCCCGACAGAGCTTGCCGATATGAAAAAACAAATAGAGTATCTCCTGGAGAAAGGGCTGATTCGACCTTCGACTTCGCCGTACGGAGCTCCAGTTCTCTTCACTCCGAAGCCAGACGGAAGTCTGCGAATGTGCATCGACTACCGAGCCTTGAACAAGCAGACTGTAAAAAATAAATACCCAATACCGCGAATCGACGACTTACTCGATCAACTTCGCGGTGCTACGGTATTCTCCAAGCTCGACCTCAGATCGGGATACTGGCAAATTTGTATGGCGGACAGCTCTATCCACAAAACCGCTTTCAAACTCGGTACGGGTCATACGAGTATCTCGTGATGCCATTCGGACTCACTAACGCACCAGCCACATTTCAGGCGGAAATGAACCACATCCTTCGGCCCCTTCTGGACGAGTGCGTGGTGGTATATTTGGACGATATCCTGATCTACTCGAAAGATATGAAGCAGCACGTTGAGCATCTACGACGGGTGTTTGAAATTCTTCGACGAGAACGCTTCTACGTGAAACTATCCAAGAGCGAGTTTGCGTTGAAAAAAGTCCAGTTCCTTGGACATATGGTGAGCGCTCAAGGAGTTCACGTGGATCCTAAGAAGATCGAAGCAGTGCGAACGTGGAAGACCCCTGAGAACGTGAAGGAGTTACAACAGTTCCTTGGATTCGCCAACTACTACAACCGGTTCGTACCGAACTACGCCAAGATTGCCGCACCATTAACGAACCTGTTGAAGAAGAATACACCATATCAATGGGAGGCGAAGCACCAGGAAGCCGTGGAACAACTTAAAACCGCACTCACGTCCGCACCTGTTCTTATCCTGCCAGACACTGAACTTGACTATGTCATCGAGGCCGATGCTAGCGATCAAGCAGTGGGCGCAGTACTCATGCAGGATCAAGGGAAGGGACTGCAACCCATTGCATACCTCAGTAAAAAACTTCACGGGGCAGAACTCAATTACCCCATCCATGACAAAGAGGCCCTCGCCATCGTCAACGCATTAAAGGCATGGAGGTGTTATCTCGAAGGAAGAAAAACGACTGTCTACACCGACCACTGCAGCCTCAAGTACCTGAAGACCCAACCAACACTCTCCAGGCGGCAGGTCCGGTGGATTGACTTTCTCGAAACCCACTTCCATTACGACATCGTGTATAAGCCGGGGCACAAGAACAAGGCAGACGCACTGAGTCGCCCTGCACACGTTGCCGCCTTACAAATCGATGGCATGAACCCACTTTTGAAGGGACTCTTCACGCATGGATACACCATCGACCCCAAAGTCTCTGTAGCAGAAAAACGCCATCTTCTACATTGGGATCAAGACATCGCATACCGCAAGGGCTCCACAAAAATATGGGTACCTAATCACCCTCCCTTACGCCAGTTACTGCTCGAAGAATATCATGATGTTCTCTACGCGGGCCACTTCGGTAGTAACAAGACGCTTGCCGGTATTGCGAAGCATTATTATTGGCCCCACATGGCGGATGACGTACAAAAATTCGTCACCTCGTGCGACACATGCCAACGGATGAAGAGCAGCAAGCAGAAGAAAGCAGGGTTACTACAGCCTCTTCCAGTCCCTGAACAGCCTTGGCAAGTGGTTAGCCTCGACTTCATTACCGGGTTACCACCTACCAAAGCTGGTTACGACGCCATTCTAGTCGTCATCGACAAATTCTCCAAAATGGGACACTTCATTCCGACACACACAACGGCTCGCATTGAGGAGACAGCGCAAATATTCTTCCGCTACGTCATCTCGCAACATGGCATTCCAACCACGCTGATCTCCGACAAAGACCCGAAATTCACGAGTAAGTTCTGGAAGGAGCTCATGTCGCTCATGGGGACCAAACTCGCCATGTCATCAGCCTATCATCCCCAAACGGATGGTTAGACAGAGCGCCTCAACCACATTGTCGAACAGCTTCTGCGAGCAGCGTGTAAGGACGATATCTCTAAATGGGATGCACATCTGCCGGTTCTCGAGTTTGCGTATAACAACGCCACGCACGCCGCAACAGGGCAAACTCCTTTCTTCCTCTGTTACGGTCGCAACCCACTCACGCCTCAGAAACCAACAGTACCCGCCATGGTGCAACCCGCACATGACTTCATTTCCACTATGCACCAATTGTGGGAGCGCACGCATAAACGTCTTCTGACTATCCAGCAGCAACAAAAGAAGCTCGCTGATCGGAGTCGCAACGATCATTCCATCAAGATTGGCGATCAAGTGCTTCTGGATACACGCAATCTCGACATTAGCCATCTTCCGTCTAAGCTCCGACCTCGCTTCTGCGGACATTTTCTCGTCGAGGCGCAGGTCACTCCAGTAACCTTCCGCTTGCGTTTACTAGCTACCTGGAGAATTCACAATGCCTTCCATGTTCAACTTCTCAAGCCCTATCGGGACCCAAACACGGTCTTCAAAGGTCGCCAGCCGCCGCTGCCACTGCCAGTGATCGTTAATGGGGAACCCGAGTACGAAGTCGAAGCCGTTCTGGCGCACCGACGACGACGTAGCGGCAACTTGGAGCTCTTGATTCGTTGGAAAGGCTATGATCCTTCTGAGGATACCTGGGTACCTGAACACGACATGGATAACGCCCGCCGTCCTCTACAGGACTACCTTGTCAAGCAGGGTGTTACTTCTACCACCCAGCTTTGAGGGGGGGAAGTGTGAGAGGACGTCCCCGTTACAATATTTTCTCACAATTATATTTTTCCGTTATCCTATTCTCCCTTTTCTCCTCTTTATTTTGGTCTTTATCTCATCTCAATCGGCCTACTATTCTATTCTCTAGAGCCTTCTATTTATTTCTCTTATTTCCTACTTTTCCCACCGACATACCTATTATACGGCACCGACAGCGCCGACAGTGGTGTATACGGTGTAATCTGGGCGTAATCCCAAGTGCCAATAGCCTTGCGTGCTTATGCGCACTTGTGATTGTAGTATCGGGAAGGGTGTGTTCCCGAAGGTTCGTTTTATCTCCTTTATCCTTGTACTTTCCGAGTATAAATAGGCCTTGTATTCAGTTTTAGTGACAAGTTTCGATTGAGAATTCGATCCTGTGACATTCGGGGTGGGGGAGAAGGTCTGAAAGTAGTCAACTCTGTGCCGCTGATTGAAGCCACGAGCCACGTAACGCGCCTTGAAGACAGGCTGAGAACCCGGCGGCCGCTTCACCCTGAAGATCCACATGCCACTGACTATGTTCGCCCCATGAGGGGGAACAGCGTCAACATAGGTGCCTGTGGACTTCCAGGAAGCTATCTCTGCATCCATAGCTGCCTGCCACTGAGAGGAGTAGGGACCCTCTATCGCCTCCGCGTAAGAGCGCGGAGTCGGGATGTCTAGTGCATCCGGGTCTCCCTCAGGGGTGAGTAGTACAGACACGAGATGAGGTGAAGCGGCGGCCAGACACTGGAACTCCTCCTGCCCGTCCTCAAGGACGTCCGTGCCAAGGGCACACTCACCCCCGACGGACGGAGGACAGGTAGACTCAGACGCAGCGACAAGACTAGCAGCGTAGTCTAGACAACAGCGCGCAGCAAAGTCGACGAGCTCAGTGACAAGGGCAGACGCAGCAGAAGACTCGAAAGAAGGGTCAGTGACGGTAGTAGCAAGGAGACGCGTGACAGTAGGATTGGCAGCACGAAGAGAGTCCGACTCCGGGTCGGCAAGAGCAGGAAGAGAGGAAGCAGGAGAAGAAGGCAAGGGGGCACGCAGAGGAGCAGTAGACGGACGCAGAGACATCCGGTGCGTGCCAGGGACAGGAGGAGGACGCTGACGCGAACCGCGACCACTAGTGCGCGCAGCACGAACAGGCGACGCAGGACGAGACGCAGGCTCACGACGCTCTGTAAGACCTCCAGTCGGACCAGCGTAGGGAGAAGGAGCAGGCAAAGGGGAGGCAGGCTGTAGCTGTGACTGTGACTAGACAGGCTGTGGACCCTCTAAGGGAGGAGGAGAAGGACCAGGAGAAGGTGTAAGACCAAGAACCTGCTGCAGGAGTAAGACCAAGAACGAAGTACGGTCGGGGCCGCGTGACGACGCCAGAAACAGCAGGGACAGCACCAGTACCCCCAGGAGGAGTACCCGCTCCAGCAGCAACTCCAGTAGCTGCAGAACCCCCAGCAGCACCCCCAGCAGCACCCCCAGCAGCCCCAGGACCTCCAACAGCACCAGGAGCACTGCCAGTCGGACCGCCAGCGGCATTCTCAGCGCCAACACGCTCAGCAGCACCAGCTCCAGGAGAATCCACAGGCCCAGCAGCTCCAGTAGTCCCAGTACGAGCACCGCCGGGACGCGCGGCAGCAGCACCCTCAAAAGTAGAAGAACCTCCAGCACCAGCAGCACGCCTCCAGCGCCGGGCAAACCACTCACGCAGCTCCTGTGGGGAGAGTGGCTCTCGGCGAGACGAAGCACCCGGAGAACCTCCAGGCGAAGAACCTCCAGTCTCAGCACCCCCAGGCTCAGCACCCCCAGGCTCAGCACCCCCAGGCTCAGCACCCCCAGACTCCGCACCCCCAAGCTCCGCACCCCCAGGCTCAGCACCCCTAGGCACAGCACCCCTAGTCACAGCACCCCTAGGCTCAGCACCCACAGCAGCACCAGAGGCACCAGTGACCTCAACAGGCTTGACTGCGTCTACCTGGGACACACCTGAAGGGGCATGACCCTGAGGGGGAAGGGGGTCTACCGGGGGGGGACCTGGGACAAGAAAGAGCGGAGGTGGGGGGAGGGACGGAGTGCGGTAGGGGAAGAGGCGGTAGTAGGGTACCGACTCGTCGAACGTGACGTCCTGGGAGGACAGAACACGGCGAGAGGTGGGGTGGTAGAACTGCCACCCAGGGGCGTCGGGGGGGAACCCCAGGAAGACGCAGGGAGCAGCGCGAGGGGACAGCTTGTCCGCAGACAAGTCGCGAACAAACGTCCGAGATCCCCAGACCCGGAACGCCGACGCATCGCCAACCTTCCCCGTCCACAGCAGGGCTGGGGAGGTCTCCGGCCTGGACACCCTGGGGTGGAGGTTGATCTGATGCGCCGCATACCTGACCGCAAACGGCCACAGAAAATGGGGGGCAGCCGCATGCATCATAAACGTACGAGCAACGTCCATGACCATGCCAATGCGGCGCTCTGCAATCCCATTTTGCTGCGGTGAGTCCGAAAGCGTGAAGGTCTGACGGATGCCTCGCGCACGACAGTAGGCACGCAGAAGGCCAGACGAGAACTCTCCGCCTCTGTCCGAGTGCAGACGCAGCACAAGAAAGTCCGAGCCAAAGCTCTGCCTGAGCAGGAGACGAGCTGCGCGGATCCAGTCGATCAGCACCTCAGTGACATCACCTTTGCTGCGCAAGGGGAAGACTGTGGTGTAACGCGAGTAGTCGTCAACCACCAACAGGAAGTAGCGCTCGTGACCGAGTCCACGGACGCGAGCAGGGCCCCACACGTCCATGTGAAGCGTCTGCAACGGAGCCTCTGTCGGAGGAAACTGGGAGGAGTGAGGGGCAGCACGCTGGCGCCCCTCGACATAGGGGACTAAGGCAGGGCCAGGGCCCTGAGGAAGGGGAGGGAGGGACCCGGGGAGACCAGACACAAGAAGACGGGAGGCCATACCTCTGAGCCGAAGCAGAGAGGGGTGACCCAGGCGGTGGTGCCAGAGGAGAGTCTCGTGAGACAGGCGACGACACGAACAGGGGGCAGACTCAAGACCAGATCTGGACGCCGCAGCAAACACCTGACCTGACGAAGGGACCCTACGAGACGCAGATACTGGAGGAGAAGCAGTGGTCAGTGTGTACAGGCTCGACCCTGGCTGACGTATAAACGTAGCCAGGTGAGGACCTGTGCTAGCCTCTATGCAGTGCGTCACCCGCTGACGAGCAGGGGTGAAGTGGTGGACTCCCGCATCCTGTAGGTCAGCACCACTCACCAAGTTCGTAGAGAACGAGGGGAGGTAGAGACCAGACAGGGTGCCAGAGGGAGCCGCCGGACACGGGAGGACTGTGGAGAAGCGAGACAGGACAGGACCCCCAGAGGGGTCAGCCAGGGACACCGCAACCGGCCGACTAAGTGGCGTGAGTGTGGTGCGGTCCCGAAAGAAGGAGCGAGACGCTCCAGAGTCAAGAGTGAAGGTTTGGGAGGCCGAGGCCGACGCAGTACCTGAGAGCGCAGACTCACTAGTACCTGAGAGAGTAGCCTCACCAGTACCTGAGAGCGCAGACGCACTGGCACCTAGAGTTGAAGCCTCACTGACACCTAGAGCAGCTGTACCAATGCCCGGGCCGGGCGGGAAACACCAGTAACAGTCACCCTCATCACTAATGGTCACAGCATACATGGCAGCAAGGATAGCATCAAAGTCAAGATCAAAGATAGCTACACCAGCCCTAGACAGCTCTCCCCAGCGGGGGATCTCCGCGGCCTCCAGGAACTGCTGGCGCCAAGCCTCCGTCAGGCGGCCAAAGCAGCGCTGGGCGGTGTGGGTACCCCCACACTGCTCTCCAGCACGGTCGCCAGTGCGAAGGATGTAGGTGCAGGGACCAAAACCCCCACCACGCTGACGCTGCATGTACCACTCACGGAGCTGTTGAGGCGTCGGGAGGTCGCGAGAACGCTGCTGCTGCTACTGCTGGCGCTGACCACCCCCAGTGCTGCTCCGCTGCGTAGCGCCACTCCGACCACCACCGCCACCGCCACCGTTACCGCCACCGCCACCCCCGCCTCCGCCTCCACCGCCGCCTCCTCCGCCACCTCCGCTCCCACCGCCACCGCCGCCGCCACCCCCGCCTCCACTGCCGCCACTAGCACCCCCACTCCCGCCACCACCCCCACCGCCACCCCCACTCCCTCCGCCGCCTCCACCGCCACCTCCACCGCCCCCGCTGGCCCCACCCGCTCCCTTGCCCCCCTTGCCCTTGCCAGAGCGGCGTCTCCCGCTAGGGGCAGACGCCGCACCGACCGAATCAAGACCAACGAGGTCGGCCGCAGCGGCAGAGGCGACAGAGGGCACGAGAGGGGAAGGAGAACACCCCTCAAAGATGGGGGCGCGGGGGTCACCTCGAGAGGCTCCTACAGCGACTATGCTCTTCTCCGCCGCTAGGAGGGCCTTCTCGAGGCTGTCGACTGTGAGGGTGGTGGGACAGACCGCGAGGAAGTGGTCCCGGACTACACGAAGGGAGTCAAGGAGGCGAGTGACTAAAAAGGAGTGATGTACATGGGGGGGGGGGGGTTCTTGGCGCAGAATTCAGTAGGAAGCGCAGCGCGGTAGCGAGTGTCACTAGTGCGGAGGTGGGTAATGAGGTCAGGGAAGAGGAAGGGGAGCATGAGGCGGCTCAGTGCAGCAGTGGCAGGGGAGGAGTAGCGTGCAACTACAGCGTCGTACAAGGTCTGGGCACTCTTGTACTGGCTAAAGTGCGCGCGCTCAGCGGTAGGCAGGTGGCGACGCACAGCAAGACGTGCAGCAGCATCGCGCGTGGCCCATTGTGAGCGAACAGTGGCGTCACCATCAGCAGCAGGGGCAGGGACGGCGCCAGAGGTGAGTTCAAAGAGAGAAAGACCGTCTGCCCTATAGCACTGTAAGAACAGCTGCAGGTCGTTGACCCAGACCTCAAAGTCAATGGCACGACCCTCAGCGTCAAAAGCTAGGACACTAGGGGTAGCCATGACGACAGACTAGCAGTGCAAGCAGTGCGGGAAGGGGCACGCAGTAGCAGTGGAGCTGTGCTCACCAGACAGGACGGGCAGCTCAGCAGAACAGGAACACGGCAACACAGCAGCTCTGCCGGCCCAGCAGCAACAGCAGCCCCACAGGACCAGCAGCTCGGCTCCCCAGGCGGCTCGGGCGGGTCGGGCGGGTCGGGCGGCTCGGGCGGCTCGGGCGGCTCGGGCACGCAGCGGCACGGGCGACTCGGGCGGCTCCGCTGCTCGGGTGGCTCGCGCGGCTCGGGTGACGCGGGGGCTCACGGGCGGCACGCGGGCGGCTGAAGGGCGGCTGCACGGGCGGCTGGGGCGGCTCACGGGCGGCACGGTGGGCGGCTGCACGGGCGGCTGCACGGGCGGCTGCACGGGCGGCTGCACGGGCGGCTCACTGGCGGCTGCACGGGTGGCACGTCGGGCGGCAGCACGGGCGGCTGCACGAGCGGCTCACGGGCGGCTGCACGGGCGGTACGTCGGGTGGCGCACTGACAGCTCACGGGCGGCTGCACGGGCGGCTGCACGAGCGGCGCGTCGGGCTGTTGATGGCGACGCACGGGCGGCTAGCGGGCGTCGGGCGGCGCGCGGGCGTCGGGCGGCTAGCGGGCGCCGGGCGGCTAGCGGGCGTCGGGCGGCTAGCGGGCGTCGGGCGGCTAGCAGGCGTCGGGCGGCTAGCGTGTCGGGCGGCTAGCGCACGAGCAAGGGCCGCAGCTGACGGGCGGCTCTGGGTGGCGCACGGGCGGCTCACGCGAGCCGCTCACGCGCTGCGTAGGGCAGCGCGCGGGCGCTAGGGCGCTAGGGCGGGCAGCGGGGCGCGGGCGCTAAGGCGGCGCTCGGGCTGCTAGGGCGGGCGGCGCGCTAGCTGCTAGGGCAGAAAAAAAAAAAATTTAAGGTAGTGGTGGTGGGCCCTAAGCACAGTTCCCACAAGGGAACCTGCTCGATACCATGAGAAGAAGTGAACGAGAATGAAATGACTATGAACGAAGTGAGTACAAATAAGAAACCCTAATTGGGTTGTACCCCCTATGGGATACCCCACTATAGCCTACACAAATGAGTAAGCTACAATGTTCTGACAGTTTTCACCAAGGCACTTCCGCCTTGTGATCATCAGCGCTTCTGCACTCAGCTGGGTCTTGTGCCTGTCTTGCCTCACTTGCTCACCCCTTGACCTTGCTTGTACTCTTACATATATATATATATACCTGCTCTTGCTTGTTTAGCCTTATATATATATGTATACTCCTGCATGTGAACTGGCCTTGTGGCCTTGACCTTGTGCTCGGACTGTGTGGTGACGTTGTGATCCACCCTGAGCTTTGTCTGCTTTGCTTGACTGGTCTTGTGACCCCTTGTTCTCCCCCACTTTGTCTATGGGGGTGTGTCAAATTATAATATTGTGTAGGCTGTAGTGGGGTAGCCTATATGGGGTACACATTCCTAGGGTTGCATATTTGTATCACTTCCATTCCTTAGTCATTCACTCTCGTTCTACTTTTCTCATGAGCGTCACATTGGCTTGATCATGGAGGTTGCTCGTACCGCCATGATACATGCGGCTGCTCCCTATTTTCTCTGGCCGTTTGTGGTTCGATACACTGCGCATCAGCTTAACCTCTGGCCCCGTGTCCAGGCCTCTCTTTTCGTTTTGAGGCACTCTTCCATTTCAGGGTTCACCCCACCCGCCACCCGGCCAGGGTAGTGGCTGGGTATTTTTTCTATAATTTGATTAGTGGCAGGGTTACATTTTCAGCAACCCTGCCTTGCGTATTGCTTCACTTAGCAAAATTCTAGTAGGGCGAGGGTATTTGGGAAAAGGCATGCATTCTGACCTTGACCAATTTTCAGAGAGATAAGGGTAGTTTTTAGACTCTACAAGTTCTCTCTACTTAGACAAATTTCAGTCCGAACACGGGATCTCGGAGATTTCGACGAGTTTTTAACCTCAACGAATTTCAGAGAGAGGAGTGTGTGAGAATAGTAGCTATAGTGAGGAGCCACAGCTAGGTGAGTCCTAGGTAGGCAAGTGAAAGTTTAAGCAAAGAGTGGTTTCACTAGCAGCAATGGGGATACATATAGCAAACCCTAGTTGGGTTGTACCCGCTACAGATCATCCCACTACAGGCTAGATAATAACATTCTGACACACCCCCATATCGAAAGTGGGGTGTAATCAGTACAATGAGCAAGCAGGCATAGAGCAAGAGTTCACAATAGTAAGCAAAGCTAGAGTTAGTCACAGCTGGCAAGTGAGGAGGAGGAGGAACCGTGGAGGGAGAGAAGATGGGAGGCAACGACTGAAGCTGCAGAGGCATGGGCACAGGAGCGGCTGACTCAGTGGCTACCGGAGCAAGGGCGACGGACTACTGGAGTGACTGGCTCCGCCGCTATAGACGAGCGGCAGGAGCAACGGACCCACTGGCGACTGGTGCAACAGGCTCACTGGCTACCGAAGCAAGGGCGACGGACTACAGGCGCTGCAGGCGACACAACAGCTACCTTCACACAACCTCCAACAAGTGCCCCACACCCTCGACACACACCCCCCTGGTCAAACCCTAGCTCCACTCCCATGGCACCCCCCTTAAACCCTAAACCCCAGGCTCCCACACATCCACCCCCCTCAGCGACAGCTGCAGCAGTGGGAGACGAAGGAGGCGGAGGAGTAGGGGGCGGCGAACACAAGCAACACCCCCACAACCGCCATCCCCACACTCCTCACCCCCAAACCCTAAAACGGGTGGGATAGGGGCAGGAGCGCGGGGGACTGCGAGGGGGGACGGCTCGCGACCCCCAGGGCGCCAAAACGGACAGGCGCGGGACAGGGGGAGGGGGGTGGCGCGCGCGGCTCCCCTGGGCGCCGCGGCGGACGGGCAAAAGGGGCGCGCGCGCGGCTCCTCAGGGCGCCGCGACGGACAGGCAGGGTGCGCGCGGGCTCCCCAGGGTGCCACGACGTACGGGCGGGGGCCGCGCGTGCTCCCCAGGGCACCGCGACGAGCAGGGTGGGGGCCGCGCGGGCTCCCCAGGGCGCCGCGACGGACAGGCGGGGCGCTCGCGGGCTCCCTAGGGCGCCGCGACGAACAAACGGGGCGCGCGCGAGCTCCTTAGAGCGCCGCGACGAACAGACATGGCGCGCGCGGGCTCCTCTACGGTAGGAAACCGCCGCGCGCCTCGGGGCGCACGACAAACAGGGCGCGCGGCGGGATGAAAAATTGAAGGGAGTAGGGCAGCAGAAGCATGTGGGCCCATAGGCCAGGAGCGTAAGCGCTTTGATTCCATGTGAGAATAGTAGCTATAGTGAGGAGCCACAGCTAGGTAAGTCCTAGGTAGGTAAGTGTAAGTTTAAGCAAAGAGTGGTTTCACTAGCAGCAATGGGGATACATATAGCAAACCCTAGTTGGGTTGTACCCACTACAGATCACCCCACTACAGGCTAGATAATAACATTCTGACAGAGTGGAGTAGAGAGATCTCCGCCCAACTTATACTTCATCAAATTCACGGAGATAGTGGAGAGCTCTCGGCTCGATTCTACACTTTGACGAATTTCAGACAGAAGAGGGAGTAGTGAGTAATCCGTTCGACTTCATACTTTGATGAATTTCAAAGAAAGTGTGGAAGAGATCTCTCGGCTCGAGAAATTTCAGTCAGAAGTGCGACAGTGAGATCTCGGCTGGAACTTGTACTTAGACGACAGGGACTACTGAAATATTGGCCGGGTTTTTGGTAAGATAACCCTTCACGGCCGAGTTACAAAAGTCCAAACCCGGACTCAGCAGCGTAAAAATACAGCCCACCCGGAGAGTGGCTGGGTGGGAATTGGACGGGACCCAGTTTTGGCAGGGCTGGTACAAAAAATAACCCTGATTGGCAAGGCAATCAGGGTAAAATACCCTGCAAAGGGGAGCCCTGCACGTGTCTCTTTGCTAGAGACCTTACCCACACTCCGTTGGACGGGAGAGGTTGGCGATGCGTCGGCGTTTCAAGGCTGGGGTGTGCTCTCCCTTGTCCGCGTTACCACCATGAGCAAGCTCTCTCCTTGCACTCTCCGCTGCGCCTTCCTGGGCTTCCCCACCGATGCCCCGCCATGGCAGTTTTACCTCCCTCACTCGCGTCGAGTCTTGTCCTCCCAGGGCGTCACCTTTGACAAGCCTGTCTATTTCTACAGGCTCCACCCACACGCGTCCCACCCGGTCCCCCTTCCGCCTCTCTTCCTGGTACCACTTCCCCCCCCCGGTAGACCCCTTCCCATTAGGAGCTTAAAACTCGCTCTAATGTATGTGGAATTGTTACAAGGGTGATCGTGCTTGGGGGCCTAGCATTTGAAAAAATGTGCTTCACATTTCATACCGGTGCAGATTTTGCGTCGTTCCGCACTCAGAAACGTCTATATGGGGACAATTTGAGTTGTGGGGGGCTTGTTCGAGGGCGTTAGGAGCTGAAATCTCACTCCATGATCGTGCTTGGGGGCCCAGCATTAAAAAAAAAAAAAAAAAAAAGTGCTTCACATTCAGGCCCTCAGATTCACTTTTAGGGTCGTCAACCCATCAGGGTCCCACTGTGTGTGAACTCTGATTGACAGTGTTCCAAAAAAAAAGAGCCTGAAATGTCAGTGTTGCGTTTGTAAAAAGCCTGATGCATCAGTGTACCACTAGTAAAAAGGCTGTCACTAATGCGTCGCAGGTGACGGCAACGGGGCAGGATCCTTGGCAGCCCTCCAGCACCACATGGTGGCCACGTTCGGATTGGCCAAGACTGACTGCTGCAGCGAAACGGGCCAATGGTGTGAGGCGCCGCGCCAACAAAACACCTCTGAACGTGAACCAGAGGCAGAATTTTACAGGTTGGCCTCGCCACGGGGTGCTTACACCTCGGGAATCTGAGATTCCCTGTAATTGCGGTCGAATCCACACGACACAGATAAGAATCGCTTCAGTGTTGGATTCGTTACAATGTTGTGGCATCATTGTACAAGGGGAAAAAAGTCTGAAATTTCAGTGTGGCCTAACAAAAAAGGCTGAAAGATCAGTCCCTCAAAAATCTCAACACTGAATTTTCTGTTGACTACTATTGGGATCTAGAAGCTCTAAGCACACCTATACTTACCACTCAGTTAGTTGTCAGAATCAGAAGAGAGAAGAGGGCTGCACTAGCAAGAATGGGGATACAAATAGGAAACCCTAGAAGGGTTGTACTTGCTATAGAGCACCCCACTACAGGCTAGAGCATAAGATAACATTCTGACACACCCCCATAGCCAAAGTGGGGTGTAATCAGCAGAGCAAGCAAAGCAGTACAAGCTCAAGCAAGCAGTACAGGTTCCCTCGTGGGAACTGTTCCTAGGGCCCTACTACTGCTTCGATCTGTCGCACGCCCCGTGGCGTGCGACCTAGCGCGCGGCGATTTTCCTTCTGGCGCGCGCCCCGAGGCGCGCGGCCCCGCTACCCCGTCGCGCCGCCCTAGCGGCCGCGTCGCGCCGCCCTCGCGGCCCCGATCTGCCGCCCTAGTGGCCTCGTCACCTACCCCTGCGGCCTCAGCGCCGCCCTTCCCGGCCCTGGCTCCGCCCTTCCCGGCCCCGGCGCCACCTCGGCTGGCCCCGTCGCCTACCCCGGCGACCCCGACGCCGCCCTTCCCGACCCGGCCCCGCCTCTGCTGGCCCCGCCTCTGCTGGCCCCGTCGCCTGCCCCTGCGGCCCTGGCTCCGCCCTTCCCGGCCCCAGCGCCACCTCGCTTGGCCTCGTCGCCTACCCCGGCGACCCCGACGCCGCTCTTCCTCACCCGGCCCCGCCTCTACTGGCCCCGTCGCCTACCCCTGCGGCCCCGGCGCTGCCCTTCCCGGCCCCAGCGCCAACTCTGCTGGCCCCGGCGCCGCCTCTGCTGGCCCGGACGCCTACCCTGCGGCCCCGGCGCCACCTCTGCTGGCCCCGTCACCGCTCCACCCGGCCCCGTCGCCGTCCCCAAGCGGCCCCGCCGTCACCACCGAGCCGCCGGCGCCGCCGAGCTAGTGCCGAGACACCCGAGCCACCCGAGCCGCCCGAGCCGCAGCGCCACCTCAGCCGCCCGAGCCGCCGAGTCGCCGAGCCGCCAAGCTGCGGTTGCTGCAGAGCCGCCGTACCGCAGAGTCGCCTGAGCCGCCGAGCTGCACTTGCTGCAGTGCCGCCGTGCCGCCGAGTCGCCCGAGCCGACCGCACCGCCGAGTCGCCGAGTCGTCGAGCATGCTCTTCCCACCACTGGTGAGCCCCTGCCTTACTAGCGCGCTGCCTGCCGCTTGCTTGGCTGCCTGCCTTACTGCTGCTACTCCTGCTCCTACTTCTACTGGCGGAGCCAGATGCAGCCCCAGCGACGTCCGCGTGAGTCACTCACGCCCCAGCAGCTGGTTAGGGTTGTAGGGGTGGCGGCGCTACTACTGCTACTACTACTGGCGGCGGCCAGATGCAGCTCCAGCGACCCCCACGCGCGTCCCTCATGCCCCAACAGCTTCGTGAGTGGTACGCTTAGAGTGGAGGGTCTCTCAGTTCTGTTCGCTGCTCTTACGTGATTCACACTGGTGCTCGGACTGGTCAGCCTTGAGGGACGCCTAGTCACACACAGTCCCGCTGCTTCGCCCGTCTGAGCGACGCCTAGCGTACCGAGTTTGGCGACGAGGCTGAGCTCCCCGACTGGGTGGAGTTGCTTAGGCAGAAGGTAGATATATTTGCTCTTGACTATGATGCTATTCTCACTACCATGTATGCATTGCCTACTAGTGCTAACCGTGCTGGTCACCTGTGCGTACCGCCTGACCCGGGTATCGAGCCTGCTGCTCTAGCTGCTGGTGAGGCTGCTGCTCTTGGTGCTAGTGTGTCTCCTGCTCCAGGTACAGGTGCGGCTGCTGCTCTAGGTGCTAGTGAGTCTGCTTCCTCAGGTGCGGGTGAGTCTACTCTCTCAGGTACCGCGTCGGCTCCGGCCTCTCACACCTTCACCCTTGACTCGGGGGCTTCCCGCTCCTTCTTTCGAGACCGCACCACACTCACGCTGCTTGGTCGGCCAGTTGCAGTCTCTCTGGCAGACCCCTCTGGGGGCCCTAACCTTGCTCACTTCTCCACTGTCCTCCCGTGTCCGGCGGCCCCCTCTAGCACCCTGTCTGGTCTTTACCTCCCCTCGTTCTCTACGAACTTGGTGAGTGGTGCTGACCTGCAGGATGCGGGGGTTCACCAATTCACTCCTACGAGTCAGCGGGTGACCCACTGCACGGACGCTCGGACAGGCCGACACCTGGCCACGTTTACTCGTCGGCCAGGGTCGAGCCTGTACACACTGACCACTGCGTCTCCTCCAGACCCTGCGTCTGGTCAGGTAGCTGCATCGGGTCAGGTGTTTGCTGCAGCGTCCAAGTCTGGTCCTGAGTCTGCCCCCTGCTCGTGTCGCCTCCTGTCTCACGAGACTCTCCTCTGGCACCACCGCCTTGGTCACCCCTCTCTGCTTCGTCTCCGAAGCATGGCCTCCCGTGTCCTTGTTACTGGTCTTCCCCGGTCCCTCCCTCCCCTTCCTCCGGGGCCTGGACCTACCTGCGTCCCCTGTGTCGAGGGGCGGCAGCGGGTTGCCCCTCACTCCTCCCAGTTTCCTCCGACAGAGGCCCCGCTGCATACGCTTCACATGGACGTGTGGGGCCCGGCCCGCGTCCGTGGACAGGGTCACGAGCGCTACTTCCTACTGGTGGTTGACGACTACTCGCGTTACACCACAGTCTTCCCCTTGCGCAGCAAGGGTGATGTCACTGAGGTGTTGATCGGCTGGATCCGCGCAGCTCGTCTCTAGCTCTGGCGGAGCTTCGACTTGGACTTTCCTGTTCTGCGTCTGCACTCTGACAGAGGCGGAGAGTTCTCCTGTGGCCTTCTGCGAGCCTACTGTCGTGCACGAGGCATCCGCCAGACCTTCACGCTTCCGGACTCCCCACAGCAAAATGGGATTGCTGAGCGCCGCATTGGCATGGTCATGGACATCGCCCGTACGTCCATGATGCATGCGGCTGCCCCCCATTTTTTGTGGCCGTTTGCGGTCCGGTACGCGGCGCATCAGATCAACCTTCAGCCCAGGGTCTCCATGCGGGAGACCTCCCCAGCCTTGCTGTGGACGGGGAAGGTTGGCGATGCGTCTGTGTTCCGTGTATGGGGATCTCGGGCGTTTGTTCGCGACTTGTCTGCGGACAAGCTGTCCCCTCGTGCTGCTCCTTGCGTCTTCCTGGGTTTCCCCCCTGACGCGCCAGGGTGGCAGTTCTACCACCCCACCTCTCGCCGTGTTCTGTCCTCCCAGGACGTCACGTTCGACGAGTCGGTCCCCTACTACCGTCTCTTCCCCTACCGCACTCCGTCCCTCCCCCCGCCACCGCTCTTCCTTGTGCGAGGTCCCCACCCTGTAGACCCCCTCCCCCCTCAGGGTCCTACCCCTTCAGATGTGTCCCAGGTAGACGCTGCCGAGCCTGTCGAGGTCGCTGGTGACTCTGGTGCTGCTGAGGGTGCTGAGCCTGGGGGTGCTGACTCTGGGGGTGCTCACTCTGGGGGTGCTGAGTGTGTGGGTACTACGCCTGGGGGTGCTGAGCCTGAGGGTACTACGACTAGGGGTGCTGACCTGGGGGTGCTGAGTCAGGGGGTGCTGAGCCTGGGGGTGCTACGCTTGGGGGTCCTGAGCTTGGGGGTACTGAGTCTGGGGGTGCTACGCCTGGAGGTGCTGAGCCTGAGGGAGCTGGGCCTGCTCGTGGGGCGTCTGGTAGTGCTGAGCCTGGCGGTTCTCCGGGTGCTTCGTCTCGCCGAGAGCCACTCTCTCCACAGGAGCTGCATGAGTGGTTTGCCCGGCGCTGGAGGCGAGCTGCTAGAGCTGGAGGTGCTGCGGGTACTGGAGGTTCTGCTGCTGCTGTGGGTGATGGTGCCGCGGGTCCCGACGGTGCTCGTACTAGGAGTACTAGAGCTGCTGGGCCTGCGGGTAGTTCTGGAGCGGGAGCTGCTTTGGGTGGTAGCGCGGAGGCTACTGCTGTCGGTCCTGGAGGCGGTCTTGCTGAGGGTGCTACTGGTGCTGCTGGAGGTACTGGAGGTGGAGGTGCTGCTGGTGTTGGTGCTACCGCTGGGGGTACTGGTGCTGTCCCTAATGTATCTGGAGTCGCCGCGCGGCCTCGGCCGTACTTCGTTCTGCTCCTTCAGCAGGTTCTTGGTCTCCCGCCTTCTGCTGGTCCTCTTCCTCCCTTAGAGTGTCCACAGCCTGTCCCGTCACAGTTACAGTTACAGCCGGCCTCCCCACTGCCTACTCCGTCTCCCTACACTGGTCCTACTGGAGGTCTTGCTGAGCGTCATGAGCCTCCGTCTCGCCCTCCGTTGCCTGTCCGTGCTGCTCGCACTAGTGGTCGCGGTTCGCGTCAGCGTCCTCCTCCTGTCCCTAGCACGCACCAGATGTCTCTACGTCCGTCCACTGCTCCTCTGCGTGCCCCTTTGCCTTCTCTTCCTGAGTCTTCTCTTCCGGCTCTTGCCGACTCGGAGTCGGACTCTCTCCGTGCTGCAAGTCCTACTGTCACGCGTCTCCTTGCTACTGTTGTCACTGACCCTTCCTTTGAGTCCACTGCTGCGTATGCCCTAGTTGCTGAGCTCGTCGACTTTGCTGCTCGCTGTCGTCTAGACTACGCTGCCAGTCTTGTTGCTTAGTCTGAGTCTGTCTGTCCTCCGTCCGTCGGGGGTGAGTGTGCCCTTGGCACGGACGTCCTTGAGGACAGGCAAGAGGAGTTCCACTGCTTGGCCACTTCTTCACCTCATCTCGCATCCGTACTGCTTACCCCTGAGGGAGACCCGGATGCACTTGACATCCCGACTCCGCGCTCTTACGCGGAGGCGATAGAGGGTCCCTACTCCTCTAAGTGGCACGCAGCTATGGACGCAGAGATGGCTTCCTAGAAGTCCACAGGCACCTACGTTGACGCCGTTCCCCCTCCTAGGGCGAACATCGTCAGTGGCATGTGGATTTTCAGGGTGAAGCGGCCGCCGGGTTCTCCACCTGTCTTCAAGGCCATTACGTGGCTCGTGGCTTCAGTCAGCGGCAGGGAGTTGACTACTTTCAGACCTTCTCTCCCACCCCGAAGATGACCACTCTTCGGGTGCTGCTGCACATAGCCGCTCAGCGCGACTACGAGCTTCACTCTCTTGACTTCAGCACTGCTTTCTTGCAGGGCAGCCTGCACGAGGAGATCTGGCTGCGCCACCCACTTGGCTTCACTGGGACTTTTCCTCCTGGCACCCAGTGGAGCCTCCGCCGGCCGATCTACAGTCTCCGCCAGGCACCGCGTGAGTGGCACGACACACTGAGGACTACACTTGCGGCTCTTGGGTTTGCTCCCTCTACTGCCGACCCGTCGCTGTTTCTGCGCACCGACACTTCTTTACCGCCGTTCTACATCCTCGTGTACGTCGACGACTTGGTCTTTGCCACAGCTGACACTACTAGACTCGCCCACGTGAAGTCCGAGCTGCAGAAGAGACACACGTGCACTGACCTGGGTGAACTACGCAGCTACCTTGGCTTGCAGATCACTCGGAACAGAGCACGCCGCACCATTACCGTGACTCAGTCACACATGGTGCAGCAGGTCCTTCAGCGCTTCGGCTTCACGTACTCCTCGCCCCTGGCCACTCCTCTGCCTACTCGCCACTCGCTCTCAGCTCTGCCTTCGGATGAGTCCGTAGAGTCGAGTGGCCCGTACCCAGAGCTTGTTGGCTGCCTCATGTACCTGATGACCTGCACATGACCTGACCTTGCATACCCTCTTAGCATTCTCTCACGCTATGTTGCTCATGGGAGACACCGACCAGAGCACATGGCTGCAGCGAAGAGGGTGTTGCGCTACTTGTGCAGTACGTCGGGCATGGGGCTAGTGCTTGGAGGGCGTAGTCCAGTGGTCCTCACTAGGCACGCAGACGCTTCTTGGGCTGACGACCAGGCTACGCAGCGGTCGTCACAGGGTTACACCTTCAGCCTTGGTTCTGGCTCTGTCTCGTGGCGGGCTACTCGCTCGTCTTCTGTTCTCGGCTCCAGTTGTGAGGCTGAGATCTACGCCGGGGCTATGGCTGCCCAGGAGCTTCGCTGGCTCAACTCCCCGCTGACTGACCTCGGAGAGCCGCCTCGTTCTCCTCCAGTACTGTACGTAGACAACAAGGCCATGCTGGCCTTGTGTCGAGAGCAGCGACTGGAGCACAGAACAAAGCACATTGCTCTCCGCTACTTCCTTGCTCGTGAGCTACAGCAGCGTGGACAGTTGCGGCTTGCGTACGTGGCCTCTGAGGCCAACACTGCTGATGTTTTCACCAAGGCACTTCCGCCTTGTGATCATCAGCGCTTCTGCACTCAGTTGGGTCTTGTCCCTGTCTTGCCTCACTTGCTCACCTCTTGACCTTGCTTGTACTGTTACATATATATACCTGCTCTTGCTTGTCTAGCCTTATATATATATGTACTCCTGCATGTGAACTGGCCTTGTGGCCTTGTACTTGTGCTCGGAATGTGTGGTGACTTTGTGATCCACCCTGAGCTTTGCTCTGTTTTGCTTTGCTTGACTGGTCTTGTGACCCCCTGTTCTCCCCCACTTTGCCTATGGGGGTGTGTCAGAACATTATAGCTTATGCTTTTGTGTAGGCTGTAGTGGAGTATCCCATAGGGGGTACAACCCAATTAGGGTTAGTACTTGTACCCACTTCATTCATAGTTCACTCATTCTCGTTTCAGTTTTTTCTCATTAGTCCCCACGGGGTCACCTCCAAGGGTCCTCGGATGCCTGGCAAGCGAGCCCTTAACCAAGGGTTCGTGTTTGTCGAGGGACACAATAAGTGTAATTTCGGTCGTGTGCAATAGAACGCTCCCAAACTCAGTTGCGCAGCGTTAGACGACGAATTGCCTCGTATGCAGAAGTCGCAAAAGGCGCGAAAGTCTGGACCAACGCGTGGGGTCCTGATACACACGCGTGTGGCCTGACAAGTAGTGCGCGTGTGTCGCCATTGTTTCGATCGTGCGATTGACTCGCGCGAGAAAAGTCAAAGGGCTCGGTCAAAGGCTCGAGCCCACTCCCCGACACACTCGACCCTCACCATGAACACTCATGAAAAATGCATGAACAAAGCATGAACAACCATGAAAGAAACATAAACAGTCATGAGCAAATATGAGCGCACATGAACGAATATGAGCGCTCGCACGAACAGCACGCAAACATTCATGAACACGCGAAGGACCATGAATATTCGGAACACCCGGAACTTCACGCACATTCATGACGCAACACGAACAACACGAAATTCACACGAACAATCATGAAAACACATGAATGCAACATCACAGAAACACACATAACATATGAACCGCTAAAGCGATTCACAAACCGTAAACACCAAAATGAGAAGCATACAAATGCGCATGCCACAAAACACAAATTACCTTAAAACAAAACCTTCAATTTTCACCTTGCTCGACGAATAGGCGACAGGTTGACGTGCAATACATTTTGCACCCAGCATTTTCAGGGTAGGTAAAAAAAGGACTGCCAAAATAAGGAATTTCAGGGTTTTTTTCCTGATATCTGAGGCCCTTTTCACATCTATACGGCAGCAGATTTCCTTGCTGCCAGCAGTTGAGGGGGTGTGGTAAGATGCTGCAGTCTAAATAAATTGTTTGTTGCGTAGGTTGTAGTGTAGATTAACCCGTCCTGTTGGTGTTGCACCTTGCTTGTAGCTTGCTTCTATTCCCTTAGTGTAGATTAACCCGTCCTGTTGGTGTTGCACCTTGCTTGTAGCTTGCTTCTATTCCCTATCTTCCTAATCCAACCGAAAACCTGTTTCTCTCGTCAACTTCCCCAACTTCCAAATCTTATCTCTTGTTTTCTAACAAAAACATATGGGACCCCCTCTAGGGCCTATTTTTGGATTTTAGGTACTCTGATTTCCAGAGTTGTTTTTTTCCCAACTCTGAAATCTAGGGTTGTTCCTGCGCCTTACTCTGATTTGTCAGAGTAACCCTATACTTTAAAACAAAAACCCAGGCACGTCAGAGTAATATTTTTCTCTACTCTGATGTTAGTTAAGTTTGGTGTACCATGACCTCAATAGGTTTTTGTTACGCCTTTTGTACTTGCATTTCCACGTCGCCCACGTTTCCCCCCTCACTGCGATGTTTCAGAGTGAGGTGTTGGCGGCACCGATAATCTGACTAAGGGCGTGTCCGAAGTGAAACGTCAATAGATGTCGCTGGATGTCGGTGAATGTCATCCCTCGGATCGACAGTTCCAACCGTCAGGATTGACCGACATCCCCAAACGGATGTCCACGGATGTCGACGTTTCACTTCGGACACCCCCAAAGAGCGTGTGTGAAGTGAAATGTCGACGGATGTACAGTTTCGTCGGGGAATGCTGGCAAATCTCAACCCTCGGATTGAGCGTTCCGACCGTCAGGATTCCTCGACGTCCCTCAAAGTTTTGTCGGGAAACGTCGACGTTCACCTCAGACATAAAGAGAGAAGGGACTGGCTGGCATCGTGCGCTGGTTGGGAAAGTTGTTAAACTACGGTAGCCAATCTGTGCTCATATTGCCGCCAACACACGACAGAAATCAGGAGAATGATCTCGATGATTCGGGGAAAACCCGCTAAACGCAGGGGGAGGTGGGGAGGGGAGGGGGGCGGGGGAGGGGGGGCCGGCAGGTATTCCCTATACAGAGTAAATTTGGTCCCCGGAAAAAAAACCCAGAGGCCTCAGAGTAAACTACAGCATAACTCTGGCAAATCAGAGAAATCGGAAGTCCCAAAAAAATTACCCAGCGGGTACAGAGTTACTTTAAAAAATGACTCTGATTTTCAGAGAAACTGAGTAATTTACTCTGAAAACGTGAGGCCTGACCCCCACCCATCGCACCAGTGAACGATAATGACAAGGCTGAATTTTGGGTGCAGCGATAACAAACTGTTGTGTGAATGAACTCTTGATTAGGTAATGCATGAGTATCTGTACAATACTACAAGAGTCCGTTCATGCACTCTTCAACTGGCATGTTTTCCGCCAAGGGTCCTTGTCGAGCTTGTAGTAGAGAATCTGCAGAAGGAAACCCAAAAGGAAACCCAAATGGAAAGACCAATTGAAAGCCGAAAGGGAAGGTGAACAGGAAGTTAGGAGAAGAGGGTGCATGATTGGGAGGAGAGAGTAGGTACAAATAGAATGTAAAGCAGGAATAGAGTACGAAGGGTTACGTTTTCCAGGCTTCGAAGGAGCTAATAATTTATCCTCATGTTATTTAGGGCATGTTCCTACGGCCCCTTATCAGGCCAACCTCTTATCAAGCTCGCGTCAAAACACACTGAAAATTTCATTAACCTAAAAACCCTCGCTACTTTTACCAGGCAAGGCTGGCAAGAGGTTTGCCTGATAGGAGCGTAGGAACATGCCCTTATATGATACATGTGTGCAATTTGCAACATATATGAGTGCACGAACGTACTGTGCTGACAATCATCCAAGCCATCAGAAGCCACACAATGCACTTGCAGAGTGTGCACGAGGCTGATTCCGTGCCGGCAAATACCGCTACACCGCACTTGCTGACAATCGTAAATCGAATATGCATGGAACTTACAAGCCAATGTGAGCCCTCCAGTCTCCTGACGCTCCTCCTCATGATGCAGTGAGTCGCACAGTGAGATACGGTACACCGGTAGTCACAAGGTTATTACAATAGCCACACCCACACAGGAGTCACAGCCCTGTGTGCAGTCACGAAACAGCACACAACTGCACTGCTTACAGTCACACACCTGTGTACAGTCACACACCTGCAAACAGTTATGCACCTGCATACAGACACTCCCCTACATACAGTCACAGTCACTCCCTGCATATAAGCACGTACCTGCATCAGTGTGTCGAAGGCATCATCAGATCTCCTCCTCTTCCTTTTTCTCCCTCCTACCACACCCCTTCTGACATAATTCTCAGCGAGCAGCCATACCCCTACAGACACACACCTGCATACAGTCACTCCACTGCACACAAGCACGCACCTGCATCAGTGTGTCGAAGGCATCATCAGATCTCCTCCTCTTCCTCATTCTCCCTCCTACCCCACCCCTTGGCCCCACACTGTCCACCCCACCTTCCATCCCCACCCAACTCCCCTCCTGCACACCCACCACACTGTCACCCCTGCCACGCCTCCACCCTTCTTCTCCTCCTCTTCCCCCTCCTCCTACTCCTCCCATACCCTCTCTTTCCTCCCCAGCCCCACCCACCCTGTCCTCTTCCCTGCCTCTGTCCTCCTCGATCCACTCCTCTAGTGCCTCTGCCCAGGCCATATGATGCCCGTGCTGCTCTCTCTGTCGCTTTGCCTCGAGCCGCATCACTCCGTGATACACCCACCGCTGCCACATGCGCTGGACTCCTGCCCATAGGTGCTGCACGCGGGGAGTGGGGAGCGACTAGGGCGGGAGAGAAGGGGTGGGGAGGGGAGAGAGAGGAGAGGGAAGAAGGGGCGAGGAGGGAGGGGAAGGGAGGATGAAAGGAGGAGGAGGAGTAGCGTGGGAGAGAATTTATCGGACGGACGATTAACCAACAAGTTGAGTGGTAACCTGTTTGGCTGTCACTGTGTCATGATTTGAGGTGACGTCTGAGTCAACTCAAAAGTCACCTCATAACCTGTTTGGCTGCCACTGTGTCATGACTTGTTGAATAGAGAGAAGATTGCAAGGCATGACTTGACTCGACTCGAATTGATTCGACTTGACTCGTGTTCATGTTTAGCCGCAAGATAATGTTGAAAACAAAAAAAAAGCCATTACAAGCAAGAACTTTATTGTGATGGTGTAGTAGTTCATCACACACTATTCTGGCTTACCCTTAGAATACTGATCATGCTGGATATATCCTCCTCTGCTATCCGCACAGTGAAATCCTCATACGAGAGGAAGTTTTCAAACGGCAAATGAATCCCATCCTAGCAAAACAGGAATTGGAGGGGGGGAAAGAACAAGATTAGGGAAGGAAAATGGTACTTGCTGTTGCACGGAAGGAGGGAAATAGCATGGAAGAGGAGAAATAGCACGGTAGGCAGAGAGGGAAGACGGGAAAGGAAAGGCTCCAAGAACTGGAACAGATGGGAGTGCGTAGGGTTGTTATCATGCTGTTAGGATGCTGGGGGCATGCAGGAGGCTGTTGTGGGCATGTGGTGGAGCTTGCAAGGAATTATGTATGTCATACATGCCATTACACACACGCCGGCACATGCATGATTATGCCTGTGCCGTGCAGCTGTGCGATGCAGCGATGTTCATGCATGAGCGCACACACATGCCGGCACACCTGCACGATGACAGGGATGCACCCGTGCAGCATCGCATCCTCCATGCGCTGGTTTGGATAAGGAAAGGACATTATGCATGCATGCAAGCACACACACGCCCTTTCACACACATGCCCTTTCACACATGGCAGCACACGGGCTGGAGCACACCTGCACGATGACAGGGATGCACCCGTGCAGCATCGCATCCTCCATGCGCGCACTGAAGCCGTCCCCTGGGAACACCCCGCAGAAACGCGACGAGGAGAGCTGCAGAAAGGTGTGAGGGTCGGGAAAAGATGGGGGAATGGGTGGCGAGCGTGGGGCAAAGGGTGAGGGAAGGTGGGGGAAGGGTGGGAGAAGTGAAAGATGGAATACGGGGGGAGAAGGAGAGGGGTTAACACTGTTAACTTAACAGGACCACAGCATGCATGGGGAAGGGGTTGAGTTTTGAGGCGCCTCAAAACTAGGTGCCTCAAAACTAGGCGCCTCAAAACTGGGGTTAACAGGGTCACAGCATGCATGGGGAAGGGGCTGCATGCAGCTAGGCATAGCAGCATAGCATTCTCCATGCGCACACTGAAGCCCTCCCCTGGGAACACCCCGCAGAAGCGCGACGAAGAGAGCTGCAGAGCGGAGGGGAACGGGAGAGGAGGGATTGAAAGGGAGTGGAAAGGAGTTGGAAGGAGTGGTAGCATGGCGTTCGACAAACTGGCAGGCCGCGCACATGGAAAGAATATTCATCACTGGGTGGCAGGCCACTTGCTCGTCTCGTGACGTGACTACCACATCGGGAGCTCACAGCACCGTGTGAGATGCTCACATTGAAATGGAGAGAAAGGAGAGAGATGAGGATTGAGCTGAGACGCTCACATTGAAGGAGCAGTCGTCGCTGCGCTTGCCCAACAATGTACCTCACTGGAAAAGACCATTTGAGACAAACATGCAGCTCACATTGAAAGAGTAGTCGTTGTTGCAGTGCAGACATTGAAGGAATAGTCGTTGCTGCGCTTGCTTGTCACCACCACGCCAGGAGTGGAGCCCACAGCATCGGTGTGAGGCGCTCACATTGAACCGGGGAGAAAGAAGGGAAGTAAAGACTGAGGCCCTTACATTGAAGGAGAAGTCGTCGCTGCGCTTGCTCGTGACTACCACTTCTGGAGCCCACAGCACCGTCAGGTCAGGCGTTCAGATGTAAGATGGTCAGATTGACTTTTGAGTCGACTCAAAAGTCAACAGCCCACAGCACCATCAGGTCACGCGTTCAGATGTAAGATGGTCAGATTGCAACAAGAAAAAGGAGAGAGATGCTCACATTGAAGGAATAATCCTCGCTGCGCTTGCTCGTGACTACCACGTCTGGAGCCCACAACTCGCCCTTGCTGCCATTCACGTTCTCTATGGACGCAAACAGGTGCGCCACCCGCTGTCGAATGCCCATGCTGTAACTGTGAGGGTGGGAGGGGAGGGGGAGGAGGCACAGGGGCGAGTGGGCAGGAAGGGGAGAAGGGTGGTGGGGGAAGCTTGGGAGGACAGGTGCGTTCTCTAATGCAGGTGGCATCTGGATAGTGAGGCTGCTGTTCTCTGAGTGAATCTTTTCACAGCACCTGCTCTTGCATCGCCCACATCTCGCCCTTGGTGCCGTTCACTTTCTCAATGGAGGCAAACAGGCGAGCCACCCACTGCCGAATGCCCATGCTGTACCTGAAAAAGGGGAAGAGGTGGGAGGGTGGTTGGAGGGAGGGTTGGGGAAGGGAGAGGGGATGGGCCGACTGGCGCGGACGGGGAGAAGGGTGGAGGGGAGGGTGAATGGGAGCCCACTAATCCAAGGAAGCTCCTACAAATGGGGCCCTCGCATCAATTCGGAAGGCGGTTTTTCCGCGACGCCCTCTCTTGCAGCGCTCCCCTCACTCAGCCCACCCGTGCTGCCATTCATGTTACCAATGGAGGCAAACAGGCGAGCCACAAGCTGCTGAACGCCCACGCTGTACCGCATTCAGCAGCTTGTGGGTGGAGGGCAAGCGAGGGTGGAGTGGAGGTGGGGGCGGGGGGGGTGTGAAGTGAGGGCAGGAGGAGAGTGAGCGGGAAGGTGGGGAGGTAGGGGGACAAGGGACCCAGGGCAGATTGGGGATGGAATTTGATTGCACATAACAGTGATATGGGGGTGTAGCTCACATGGTAGAGCGATCGCTTTGCATGCGATAGGTACGGGGATCGATACCCCGCGTCTCCAGATTTTGCAGTTTTGCCAGGGACAAATCGGAAAATCCTCCGTCCTTACCTCCGCTTTCCTCCCTCCCTCCCAAACTCCCCACCCAAGTACTCTCCCCACTCACTCTTTTTCCGGGCGACCACCAAAGGCAGCCCCAATGTTTTTAATTGTTCTGTTTGACCCGTGCAAGTCCTCTCCCCACTCACTCTTTTTCCGGGCGACCACCAAAGGCAGCCCCAATGTTTTTAATTGTTTTGTTTGACCCGTGCAAGTCCTCTCCCCACTCACTCTTTTTCCGGGCGACCACCAAAGGCAGCCCCAATGTTTTTATTTGTTTTGTTTGACCCGTGCAAGTCCTCTCCCCACTCACTCTTTCTCTGGGCGACCACCAAAGGCAGCCCCAAGCTGACCGTTGAAGTAGAAGAGGAGGGGGCGATCAGAGAGAGGCCTGCGAGGGAGATTCACAGGAAGAATAGTGGGCAGAGGAAGCAGGGGAAAGAGGCTGGGAGGGGTGACACACTGACACCAGTGGGGGGTGGGAGGAAGCAGGACAAAGGGCAGCTCCAAGCTGCCCGTTGAAATAAAAGAGGAGAGGGTGGTCGGAGAGAGGCCTGGGAGAAATAAACAATACCGGAGAGGGAGCAGGAGAAAGAGGTGGGGTGGGAGGGGCAGAACGACAGCAAAACTCAAGCTGCCCGTTGAAGCAAAAGAGGAGGGGGCGGTCAGAGAGAGGCCTGGGAGGGAGAGACGGGAAAAGGGAAGAGAGAGTGACATAAGAACAAGGATAATTAAGCACACAGCACACACACCACCTCTTCCACATTCAGCGGCGGTACAAGTTTACAAGGGAGCCGCTGAATGCCGGCAGCACCATGTCCCGAGTTGACTTTTGAGTCGACTCAAGAGTCAAACTTTTTACCATCTCCTTCCTTCGTTGCTTCTTCCTTAGGGCGTTCTATTCTGCTCTTGCTGCTACTCCACTATAAGTTCCTGTGCCTTCAATGCCGGCAGCACCATGTCCCTGTGCAGGTTGTTGCTAGCAGGGGTGGATGCACCTCTGTCCCTCAGTCAATCCCTCAGCCCCTCAATCCCTCAAATAACACCCCCCTTCCACCCACATACAGCCCCCCAGACCCTAACACCTCACCTTTTCGAGAGCCGACGGCGGTAGAAGTCAAAGCGGGGCCCCTTAAACGCCGGCATGACCACATCCTTGTACGGATCGTAGCAGGGGTGGGTGCCCCTCATTTACCGCACCCCTTCAGTTACCACCACCCCCCTCCACTCCACATACACCCCGCCAACCCCCCACCTTTTCCAGAGCCGGCGGCGGTAGAAGTCCATGCGGGGCCCCTTGAACGCCGGCATGACCACATCCTTGTGCGGATCGTAGCAGGGGTGGGTGCCCCTCAGCGCAGGCGGCAGGAAGGCCCAGGAGTCCCCCGGGTATGTTGTGGTGGAGTGCGGGTGGGAAAGCATTGAGTTGCCCCAGTGGGAGATGAGGATGGATGGCCAGATGGCCTGGGGGGCTGTGCACGCACCCTCGTCCCATGCAAAGGGCTGCAGGGGAGAGGAGGGGGAGAGATGAGGGAGGGAGGATGGAGGAGGGGAGATGGGGGTGGGGATATGGAGGAGGGGAGACAGGGGAGGGGAGGCAAGGGACGGGAGGGAAGGAGAAAGGAGAAAGGGATGGGAGAGTGGTGGAGTGAGCGTAGCAGAGCATGGAGTTTCCTATGCCGCCTGGAGGGAGCATGGAGCATGGTGAAAGAGAGGCGGATACAAAGGGCTGCGAGGGAAGGGAGAAGATAGTTGTGTAAAATTGTTTGTATATGTTCCCATGCTCCCATGCTCATATGCTCTCATACACCCATGCACCCGTGCGCTCATAGCATGCGCCCATGCTCTCATGCTCCCATGCACCCATGCTCTCATGCTCCCATGCATACACCTCCTTCTGCCCCCCCACCCCATACAGCACTCACCCAAATGTGGTCGCGCCCGCCTGTGCGGTTCCAGAAGGGATAGTGCGAGCGGATGTGATGGTACGCCTGCAGATAGAAGTCCGCCACTAGGTTGGTGCGGCGCACTAGGTATTTGCCCTGGGGGGAAGAGAGTAGGCAGAAAGGAGAAGGGAGCAAGTGGGGCTTGATTCAGATGTGATGGTATGCCTGCAGGTAGAAGTCAGCCACTAGGTTGGTGCGCTGCAGCTGCACAAGGTACTTGCCTTGGAGGGGGAAGAGAGTAGGAAGAAAGGGGCAAGTAGGTGTGTCTCAGACGTGAGAAGGTATGCTCACAAGTAGAGGGAAGAGATGACAGTAGGCGGGCCGGTCTTTGAGGCGCCTCAAAAGATTTTCTGAGGCGCCTCAAATGATTTTCTGAGGCACCTAAAAATGGGCAAGTAGGTGTGTCTCAGACGTGATGGTATGCTCACAAGTAGGGGGGGGAAAGAGTAGGAGGGTCGGTCTTTTACTCCAGGTTTGGCTCTTAATTTCAAAATAATGCCCCAATCAGCTTCCCTTCACCTCCACAACAGCATACTTCGCTCATTCCCCACCTTCTCCCATTCTCCCATTCTCCCATTCTCCCCCATCCACCCTTCCTCCCTCCCCTCTCTTCTCCTCTACCCCATTTCCTCACCCCTGGCAGATTTCCCTTTATCCCCACCTTTCAGCCCCCAACGCAGTTCAAGTCGACTTGGCTGGCACATCACTCTTTTCCCACCTTCTGCCACTTCCCCATTGCCACTACCCCATGTCTTTTGAGGCGCCTCAATAGTCCTACCAGCATCGAGTAGGCGGGCGAGTCATCAGCGCGGGCAGTCATGCAAGCACCGGGCAGCGGCACGTAAAAATAGTCTGCCAGCCAGGGGTCGTTGGTGCGGTGCACACTGGCTAGCAGACCCTCGAACAGCACCCCCTGGTGGTTTTGCGATGGAGGGGATGGGGAGGGAGGGGCAGTGTGGGTTGGGCAGAGAAGGACAGGCTAATGCCAGTGTGCTTGCTTGAAGGGCACGTGCCGTGCAATTCATCCAGCCAGGGGTCGTTGGTGCGGTGCACACTGGCTAGCAGACCCTCGAACAGCACCCCCTGGTGGAAGCAGGGGGAGGGGAGAAGCACAGAGCAGCAGGTGGGGAGGGAGATCCTTGTCTGAACGCCTGGTTTGAAAAGCACATACAAGCAGTTCGCCAGCCAGGGGTCATTGGTGCAGTGCACACCGGCTAGCAGACCCTCGAACAGCACCCCCTGGTGGTGCTTGATAAAAGTGTTGTTTTGAGACGTCTCAAAACAACACTTTTGTCTCAAAACAACACTTTTATCACGTGGTTTTGAGACATCTCAAAACAACACTTTTGTCTCAAAACAACACTTTTATCACGTGGTTTTGAGACGTCTTAAAACGACCCTCGAACAGCACCCCCTGGTGGTGCTTGTCGGAGGGAGGGGAGAAGCACAGAGCAGTGTGTGGGCTAGGCGCGGAGAGGCAGGCTGGGCGCTTGCTTGCTTGATAGACAGGCACGTATGTGGTTTGCCTGCCTGGGGTGGGTGGGTGGTTGGTTGGTTGGTTGCTGCGGTGCGGTGCGGTGCGGTGCGGTGCTCACTGGCTAGCAACCCCTGCAACAGCACTCCCTGGTGGTGCTTGTGTGGGGAAAGAGGGAGGTAGGAGCATCATGCTTGTGAGTTGGACGGAGAGGAGAGGAACATGATGATGCCTTGCTTGGGTGACTTTTGAGTCGACTCAAAAGTCACCTTAGTTGGGCGGAGAGGAGAGGAACACGATGATGCCTTGCTTGCTTGAGTGGCATGCGCAAGTCCGCCTGACAGGGGTGGTTGGTTGGTTGCTGTGGTGCGGTGTGGCTAGCAACCCCTCCAACAGCACTCTCTGGTGGTGGTTGCGTGGGGAAAGAGGGAGAGAGGAGCATCTTGAGTGGCATGCGCACACTGGCTAGCAACCCCTGCAACAGCACTCTCTGATGGTGGTTGCGGGAGGGGCAAAGGAAGGAGGGAGGGAGACAAAGAGAGGCGGGCTGAGAAGGTGCTTTGGGTCGAAGGGCATGCATGTGTGTGTGCTTCGAGTCGACTTGGAACACACGTCAAAGAGCATGCATGCACAGCACACATAGAGCGGTACGGTATGGTACGGTGCGACACAACACAAGCAGAGCACCTGACAGCCTGTCAGAGGTGGTTGGTTGGTTGGTTGGTGGTACCTACCACCTGCCCTCTCTGGCGAACGGCGAACGTGTTCGGGCGAACACCGAACACATTCACCACGAACATTTTTAGCCAAAGGCGAACCGAACAGGTGTTCGTATCCATGCTCATGCCTAGTTGGTGGTACCTACCACCTGCCCTCTCTAGCGTGAGACATGCTAACATCCTCCCTTCCTCACCTCACCTCTAGCCATACAACCAGCTGTGGTTGAACTCTGTCTCGTTCAGAAAGCCGTGGAGCCACGGGATAAATGAGGTGGTATTTGAGGCACCTCAGAAACCAGCCGTGGTTGAACTCTGTTGCGTCTAGAAAGCCGTGGAGCCACCACGGGATGAATAAACAGTGTACCGGTATAACATAACCACGCTTCCCTCGCGTCTCTTGAGGCGCCTCAAAAGTCGTCTGTTGCGTTTAGAAAGCCGTGAAGCCACCACAGGATGAATGAACAGTGTACCGGTATAACATAACCACGCCTTCCTCGCGTCTCTTGAAGCGCCTCAAAAGTCGTTTTGAGGCGCCTCAAAAGTCGTCTGTTGCGTTTAGAAAGCTGTGAAGCCACCACAGGATGAATGAACAGTGTACCGGTATAACATAACCACGCTTTCCTCGCGTCTCTTGAGGCGCCTCAAAAGTCGTTTTGAGGCGCCTCAAAAGTCGTAAGTTGCGTTTAGAAAGCCGTGGAGCCACCACAGGATGAATGAACAGTGTACCAGTATAACATAACCACGCTTTCCTCGCGTCTCTTGAGGCGCCTCAAAAGTCGTCTGTTGCGTTTAGAAAGCCGTGGAGCCACCACAGGATGAATGAACAGTGTACCGGTATAACATAACCACGCTTTCCTCGCGTCTCTTGAGGCGCCTCAAAAGTCGTTTTGAGGCGCCTCAAAAGTCGTCTGTTGCGTTTAGAAGCCGTGGAGCCACTACGGGATGAATGAACAGTGTACCGGTATAACATAACCACGCTTTCCTCGCGTCTCTCTCGTTCCCCCATGACCACTACCCACCTCTAGGCCGTACAGCCAGCCGTGGTTGAAATCTGTCTCGTTTTGAAAGCCGTAGAGCCATGGGGTGCAATAGAACCGGCTGTGCCTGCCCTGACAGCAGGGGAGGGTGGTGGGGGAATTGGATGGGTGGGGGAGGAGGGGCGAGGGAGGGGAAGGGAGGAAAATAGTTGCGTTCTTTCCTGGTACAGAATACTTAGTGGTGCAGTGCAGTTCGTATGTATGTCTCATGCTGAAAGCCGTAGAGTCATGAAGCGCAGCAGAACCGGCTGTGCCTATTGTGAAAGCAGAGGAGAAGAGGAGTGAGAGCGGAGAGAATAAAGAGATGCTTTCCTTTCTGGTACCATATGCATTCTGTACCTGGAAAGGGTGGGTGGGTGGGTGGGTGGGAGGGAGGACAGCTCTGCTGGCATATCATATGTGTATTGTTTCGTCTACTAAAAAAACATTACGTATAGGCGGCTCAGCTCTAGGCAGCTTGGCTAACATTACGCATTACATATCATGTCAGCAGCGCAGCTTGGCTGACATCTCCGACGAGCTTGTCAAAGGAGGAGCTTGCCTTGTCTGTGATGCAGAATTTTTAGTGGAGTTTTAAAGAATTCTTAGTGGAGTTTTAAAGAATTCTTAGTGGAGTTCTGGACAACCGCGCATCGTTTTTAGAGCCGACTGGACAAGAGGGAAACGTTTCGTTTACTAATCGACTCACAAGTTGGGGGACCCACCTGGAAAGGGGGTGGGAGGAGAGGACAGGGCAGCTCTGCTGGCAGGTGGTAGGTCAACAGCCTTCCTTCCTTCAATGAAGGCTAGTTTTGAGGCGCCTCAAAACCAGGTGGTAGGTCAACGGCCTTCTTTCAATGAAGGACCATGAGTTTTTTTAGTGGACTCACAGCAAATGGCACCAAGGATGTTGGCTGACTTACATACAAGTTGGGGACCCACCTGGAAGGGGTGCGAGGACATACAAGTTGGGGACCCACCTGAAAGGGGTGCGAGGAGAGCTCTGCTGGCAGGTCATAGATGTAGATCAATGGACTTAAAAGATTCTCAGTCAGCTCACAACACCACAACAGACAGGGCACACACAACAGGGCACCCACAACAGGGCACCCACAACAGGGCATCCACAACAGGGCACCCACCTGGAAAGGGTGCGAGGAGAGCTCTGCTGGCAGGTCGTAGATGTAGATCAATGGACGGCGTCGAGGGGCTAGGAGAGACATGGAGGCACTGGAAACAGACGCCATTGTTGCCGCTGATACCACTGCGTTAGACCCCGGTTTTCCTGCTCCTCCCACTTCCTCCTCCCTCTGCTCCTCCTCGGACCCCTCGAGCTCCACCTCCTCCCACGTTTCCCCGTCTGCTGCAGACGCCCCAAACCACTCGGGAAGAGGCAACGATGCATGCTGAGCCTTTTCAGCCTGCACAACCTGCCCAGCCTGCCCAGACTGCCCCTCATGTTCTCTCTGCAGCACACCATGACCTTCCCCATGAAGATCAGAGGAGATTCCCCCCGATTTACTGCCACCAGCGGCGCCTATTGATGAGAGTGTGAGTGCCAGAGCTGCTGCTGTGGTCTGGGATGGCCGGCTGCAGTCAATGCCGTACCACCCAGGCTCGCACTGGAGGATTGGGGGGAGAGGGGAGGGAGGTGAGGGGGAAAGAGGGCATATGTGTGCAAGAAAGGGAACGTGTGAGTGCCAGAGCTGCTGCTGTGGCCTGGGATGGCACGCTGCAGTCAATGCCGTACCACCCAGGCTCGCACTGGAGAGCGGGGAAGAGGGGCGAAGGGCACGGGGGGGGGGGGGGGGGGGAGGGGGGGGGAGGTGAGTGCGGAAGGGGCGTATGCGTGCAAGAGAGGGCGCGTGAGAGTGCAAGAGAAAGGATGCATGCGAGGGAAACGTTTCAAAAGAGGGGTGGAAGAAGGGAAGAGCCGGGGAGGGTAGGTGGGTGGTTTGGGAAGAAAGACATAAGGAGCAGAGAAACACAGAATATATATTAAAAAAAAGAAGGGGGGGGGGAGGGAAGGGAAGAAGGGGATGGGGTGGAATCAAGGGAAGGGAAGGCAGGATATATTACACCGGGAACAAAAGCAAGGTACGATGAAATAAAAGAGGAAAGAAAGGAGGACAAAGGCTACCTTGCAGTACCCTTGGTGGCACTCCCCTCGGCCTTGACACCCTCCCGCACAATAAGCCTTCACGGGCATGTGGCAAAATTCTCCACCCTGCCCGTCGTACGGGCACGCGCAGAGAGAGTGAGAGCCCCCCTCGAGTTTTTGCTGCCCGGAAGCTGCTTGGGCAGGGTCGATTTGGCACCAGCCCATGGCGCTAGGAGAGGTGAGGCGGACTTTGGAGATGTTGGGGTGTAGGAACCAGTCTCTGCGTTTATGAAGGGGAGGGAGGGATGTAAAGAAGGAAAGGAGAAAGGGGGGATGGAGAGGGGAAGGAATGCTGGGGTCGATATGGCACCGGCCCATAGCACTAGGAGAGGTGAGGCAGACTTTGGAAATGTTGGGGTGTAGAAACCAGTCTCTAGATGACTTTTGACTTTTGAGTCGACTCAAAAGTCACCTCGTTGGGGTGTAGAAACCAGTCTCTGCTTTGGTTGTGGGGAGAGGCGGATGGGATGAGAGGGAGGGAGGCAGGTTCGATCTGGCACCAGCCCACGGCGCTAGGCGAGGAGAGGCAGACTTTGGAAATGTTGGGGTGTAGGAACCAGTCACTGCGTTCAGGAGTGGGAGGGAGGGATTGAAAGAGGGAAAGGGGAAGGGGGGGTCGGAAAGAGGGAGAGGGGAAGGGGGGGATGGAGAGGGGAACGAATGCTGGGTTCGATTAGCACCAACCCAAGGCAGTGGGGGAGGAGAGGCGAACTTTGGAGATGTTGGGATGTAGGAATCAGTCACAGTGTTCAGGAGAGGCAGACGGGTTTGGCAGAAATGCAAGTGCGTGGGAGGGGAGGGGGTGGGAGAAGGGGGAGGGAGGGAGGGACGGAGAGAGGGAAGGAGGGTGGGAGGGAGGGAGGGAGTGAGAGAGGGAGGGAGGGAGGGAGGGAGGGAGGGAGGGAGGGAAGGAGGGAGGGAGGGAGGGAGGGAAGGAGGGAGGGAGGGAGTGAGTGAGGGAGGGAAGGAGGGAGGGAGGGAGGGAGGGAGGGAGGGAGGGAGGGAGGGAGGGAGGGAGGGAGGGAGGGACGGAGAGAGGGAAGGAGGGTGGGAGGGAGGGAGGGAGGGAGTGAGGGAGGGAGGGAGGGAGGGAGGGAAGGAGGGAGGGAGGGAGGGAGGGAAGGAGGGAGGGAGGGAGTGAGTGAGTGAGGGAGGGAAGGAGGGAGGGAGGGAGGGAGGGAGGGAGGGAGGGAGGGAGGGAGGGAGGGAGGGAGGGAGGGAGGGAGGGATGGATGGATGGAGGGAAGGAGGAAGGGAGGAACACTTTCAGTTTGAGTCTGGGAAGCACAAGAGACTTTTGAGTCGACTCTTGAGTCTGGAAAGCACAAGAGACTTTTGAGTCGACTCAAAAGTCTGGGAAGCACAAGAGATGGCATGTTCACGTGATCAGATTTTGGAAGATCTTAGACATCGCAGGTTGAATCGTACAATACCCAGGCTTCTCTCGAGTAAACCGCTTTCTTTTTGAGGCGAGATTACTCGCCTCGACTTTTGAGTCGACCCATAAGTTTACTCGCCTAGACTTTCTCTCTCCTTGAGAGTAAATCCTACAATTGTTAACAACAGTCGGGGCGAGTGTTAATTTGCTTCCAACACCAAAACTCACTGCAGCAAGGACATTCTCCCCCACTCACCCTTTCTCTGTGTTGAACCCGCATGGTCTAAACAGTGGTCTAGCAGGAGAGGCCGTGGCGTTGCCACAGAGACAGGGGATATGAGGCCACCACCACCACTCACGCGCCCAGGGGTGAGGCCAAGAGGTGGGGCGGAGGGAAGAAAAGGGACTACCGGAAGGAAGGGAGAAGGGGTAAGGGAGAGGTGGGGGGAGAAGCTCGCTCACCCTTTCCCTGTGTTGAACCCGCACGGCCCAAACAGCGGTCGAGTGGGATAGGCCGTGGCGTTGCCACAGAGACAACGTGCAGTTGTGGTGTCACAAAGGCCCCCACGAGGGCATGAAGACACCACCCACACGCCCAGAGGGGCGTTGGGGGACGCAGGCATGTTGCAGAGGAGCGGCGAGAGGAGAGAGCAGTCTGGGCCTGGGATGGGGGGAAGAGGGGATGAAGGGGGGGGGGGGAAATGGGGAGCAGGGGGAAGATGGCGGTGGGGGAGGGGGGCAGGAGAGGGTAGGGGAAGGGAAACGGTAGGAAAGGGAAGGGAAGGGCAGGGGAGGGTAGAGAAGGAAGAAGCACGGAGGTTGAATATTGAGATGAAGCAGGACGAAAAAAGCCCTCTGTATCCCACTGTAACTAGCAACCACATTTGGTGTCATGTTATCCCATTATTGCATCCTACTCTCTCTACCCAGCAATCCTCCATCCAACATGGCACCCCACCCCCCTACCCTATCTGCGCCCTCGCCGCACCTTTGTAACCAATAGGGCACTGACACGTGCCCCTCTCGTGATTGCACACACCCCTGCCACTGCAGTCATTGCGGCATGGCTCTGAAAACCAGCGCTGGGGATAGGGGTAGGTGCGTGGGGGGAAAGGGGTGGGGGGAAAGGCGTGGGGGGGAAGGCGTGGGGGGAAAGGGATGGGGGGAAAGGCGTGGGGTGGAAGGGGTGGCGGGAAAGGGGTGGGGGGAAAGGGGTGGGGGGAAAGGAGTTATGCGCCGTCTCAACAAACCGGCATCGCAGCATGAATCTAGAAGGTGAAACACAGCACTGGGAAAGGGCTTTTAAGGCCCCTCAAAAGTCTCAACAAAACGGCATCGCAGCATGCATCTAGAAGGTGAAACACAGCACTGGGAAAGGGTGGGTCGGGGGTATGCGGACAGGGCGCTAGGCGAAGGGCAATAGATGTGGAGAGGGAGGGAGAGAAGGGGATGCATTTCGGGAAAGCAGGGAAGGTGGGGTGGGGTTGGAAGAGGAGACGAAGGGGACTATACAGACAGTGAGGCATGACTCTGATAAGAAGCGCTTGGAAAAGGGTGCGCGGGGAGGGGGTGTGGGAAATAGGCGAAGGGCAATAGATGTGGAGAAGGAGGGAAGGTGGGGTGGGGGGAGATGAAGGGGGAGTAACCATGCTGCGATGACTCTCTGAGACATTGATGCGATGACTCTGAGAAAAAGAAGCGCTTGGAAAAGGGTGGGCGGGAAGGGGGTGAGGGCATAGAATAGAATAGACGAAGATCAGGAGAAGGAGGGACGGAAAGAAAGGGATGAAGTAGAGTGGACTAAATGCCTTAGCATGTATAAGGTTGCACCCCATGCGATGCCCATGCCCATACCCATGCCCGCCCATGCCCATCCCATGCCCATGCCCATACCCAAGCCCATGCCCATGCCCATGCCCATGCCCATGCCCAAACCCAAGCCCATGCCCATGCCCATCCACATCCCCTTGCCCATGCCCATCCATACCGATTCCACTGCCACAGCTGGTAACGGGTTTGCATACGCTTTCAGCCACTGGCCAACAGCAGGCCGCCACGTGGCGCCTCTAAATCGCACCCCAACCTCCCTCAACTCCCTTCCCTCCTGCCCTGGCCCTCCTCCTTCCCCTTCCCCTCCTCCTCCTCCTTGTCCTCCCCCCAACCTCTCGTACTTTATAGTCACATTCGCTGCAGTCACACGTAGCTGAGCCAAACCCCATATCTGTCGCCCTTTCTCATTCAGCCCTATAACCATTCCCCCGCTCCGCTTATCCCCTTCTCCCGAATATTCTCGCCAAAAAGGGATCTTCTTCCCGTTATAATACTTTGCTTCTAGCTCCCTCGCTCGTTCGTCACTCCACGTGTTGGGATCTCCGTTCGTTAGAGTCACGTTGTCACCATTCTCCTTCGCGAACGCTTCTAACGAGGATAAAGTCCACCCATTAATCTCTCTATCCGCTTCCGCGGATTCCCCCCCGTCTCCCCCTTCCGACCCCGACTCCCCCCCTTCCGCGAATGTACACTCCCAGTCCCCCCCGCCAGGTCCGCCTATCCACCCCGCTTCCGCGCGTCCGCTTGCGCCATCCCCCCCCCACTTCACGCGCCCCTTCCCCCAGCCCCACGCCCATCCCCATACCCCTCCCGTTCCGCTCCCCCACGCCCATCCTCTTCCGCCTGAGCCTGTTGCGTCCGCGTATCCCCGACGCTGCGCCGATTCCCCCTGCGCCAGCTCCGCCCAATTTTGCGCAAGTTTCACTTCCGCGCCTTGCGGCATCCGCATGCGGGCTGGGCGGCGGGGTGGCGCCTTGCGCAGCATCCGCGCAGGCCCAAGCCCCGTGATATCGGACAGAATCAGCAGCGCCGCCAGCGCGACCAATGCTACTAGCGCGCCCGCGCGCATCTGCGCGGATGGAGGCGTGCGCCCATGCCCGCCGTGCCCGCCTCCGCCAGCGCCAGCGCCAGCGGTGGTCGCCGGCGCAGCGGTGAAGCGCGTGCGCTGACCGTGGGACAAGAGTGCGGCGGCTTTGCGCGGGCCAGCTGTCGAATCTGCCGCGGCTTGCGCGGAAGATCCGATCCGTTGAAACACTCGCATTACGAAATATTTTTTCGAACAACTCAAAACACGCGCATCATGAGAGAAAAGACCCGCCAGCCGAGGGGAAGAAAACGCAGGGAACACCCGTGCATTAGAGCGGCCACGCAGACATCCGCGTTATGGAGACAATATGGCAGCTATGGTCAGCTTGTTGGTTTCAGGACAAGCGAGGCGTGATGTGAAACTCGTGGAAGCTCGCATTTGCTTGGTTAGTCTGTGGATAGGAGTGCAACCTCGTCACTATCTCCTAAAAAAGATATCCTGCTTCAATACACTGCACTGCATGCAAACCACATATTCTCTACCACAAGTTTTCTACGAGCTTCTATTGCACAATACCAAGAATAAAAAGAATAACCTACGGTGAATGAAGATGATGGATGGGTGAAACTACCCCACATGCGGTAAAACCATGTACAAGAATAACCATGGGCATGGCACTATGAACTAGGCCTTCTAGGCACCCTCAACTTTCGTAGACCCCTCAGTCCCTTCCCCTTCTCCTGCTGCTGCTGCTGCTTCTTCCCCCTCCCCAACAGCCCCCTCGTCTTCTTTCTTCACATAGGGTACCTCTGCAGTGAAGGTGAAGGGCTTCCCCGGCTCATATGCTGCCTGAAGCTCGTCTGACGACTGGGTGGTCTTGGCGTCGCCTGCTGACGCCACACCTTTCTGTGAGCGGGGAGGGGAGGTGGGGGTCCGGTGGGGGGTTGGGTGGGGGTGCAGTGAAGGTGAAGGGCTTCCCCGGCTCATATGCTGCATGAAGCTCGTCTGACGACTGGGTGCTGTTGGCGTCGCCTGCTGACGCCACATCTTTCTGGGAGGTTGAAGTGGGGGACAGGCGGGGGTGAGGTGAGGGATGAGGTGGGAAAAGGGTTTATGGGAAGGCGACGGGGGGAGCACATGGTGTAACCTTTTGAGCATTAAAAAAAAAAAAAAAAAAAAAAAGAGTGGTTGGTTCAAAGGCTGCCTGGAGCTCATCCCATGACTTGGTTGTCTTGGCGTCGCCTGCTGATCAAGGTATACCAGCGGCGACTGGTTGATAAGCTCTGTGATTGTGAACCCTATCACTCAGCCTCCGAACCCCCACACTTACCCATCACACCAGACCAACTCAACCCCCTCCTCACACTCCCCCCCACTCCCCCCACCCCCCACTTTCCCCACCCCCCCCAACACCCCTCCCCCCTTCCTTCTCCCATCCCCCTCCTGTTACCAGACCATCATCTCACTTGGTCCAAATAAGCCCATTAACAGTGACTTGTTGATTAGCTCTATGATAGTGAACCCTATCACCCAGCAACTTGTTGCCACGCCCCTAGCCCCCATCACTACTTGCCGTGCCAGGGCAACAGGCCACCTGTTGTCCCCCCCCCTGTTACCATCCCATCAGCCCACCTGGTCCAGGTAAGCCAGCAATGACTTGTTGATGAGCTCTGTGATTATGAACCCTATCACCCGTGAGCGACCCAGGAACCGCAGCACCACTGCCTTGTCAACCTGTGACAGCAGGGAGGGGGAGGAGCAGGGAGGAGGGGGGAGAAGGAAGGGGGAGGAGCAGGGAGGGGGGGGGAGAAGGGAGGGGGAGGAGCAGGGAGGGGGGGGGAGAAGGGAGGGGGAGGAGCAGGGAGGGGGAAGAACAGGGATGGGGAGGAGCAGGGATGGGGAGGAGGGCGGGATGAGGAGGAGGGCGGGTGGTTGGAGGGTGGAAGAGGGAGGGAGAGAGAGAGGAGGGGAGTGTGAGGTGTGAAACAACAGGAGCGCAGGAGAAGGAATATAGCACTCGTGGATAAACAGCAGCGCAGTGCAGTGCAGTGCAGTGAGGTGCGATGCAGTGCGGTGCAGTGCACGAGATACGGAACGTCCCTGTGCAACGCATCCCCCAAAGCCATGGAAAGAGCATTTTCCACTTGCATGATTCCGATTTTGAGGCGCCTCAAAACTGCATGGTTTCGATTCAAGGCGAAGCAAACGCGAATGTGCGTGCCAGAGGAGGAAGCGGGGGGGCATGAGGAAGCATGAAAAGAGAACCAGGTAACGAACGACGGGTGGTGGGCGCAGACAATTGCAACTTGAAAGATAGCAAGGCGCCAGAGAAAGAGAGGCGAATCAAATGGCAAGAGGGAGTGGTTGGGGGTGGTGGCGAGTGGTGAGAGGATGATTGTTGAGGCAAGGCAGAGGCGGTTAAGGTGACAGGGGGGTTGGATGTGAGTGAGAGGGGGCTTGGATGTGAGTGAGAGGGGGGTGGGATGTGAGTGAAGAAGGGGGTTGGATGTGAGTGAGAGGGGGGTTGGATGTGAGTGAAGAAGGGGCTTGAGTGACTGCAATTGGAGTGAATGTGTGTACTTGCTTGGATGAGCAGCAAACATGAAGGAGCGTGAGAAAGCCAGTGAGAAAGCCAGTGAGAAAGCCAGTGAGAATAGAAGCGAGATAGGGAGTGAGAGAAAGGGGGCCAGGATTTCCTGAAGGACTAAACAAACCACTCACTCACCCCTGCTTGCTTGCCTGTTGATTGAACTCCCCCCAGCATCACCACACCACAGCATGTGGACACACATGAGGGACAACGAGAGAAAAGGAGAGGGGAGAGGAATCCATGAGGGGAGGGGATTGCAAATCAGAAGGATAGGGGCGAAGAGGAGAGGGGAGAAAATTTCAGGAGGAGAGGGGAGAAGAGGAGAGTGGAGAAAAATCCAGAAGGGCAAAATTTGGATGTGCTACATCTTAACGGCAAGGGAAAGACAGATGGGAAGGGCGAAAGGGGTAATGGAATGAAGGATCGGGAAGGGGGAATGGGAAGGGGGAATGGGATGGGGGAATGGGATGGGGGAATGGGATGGGGGAATGGGAAGGGGGAATGGGATGGGGGAATGGGATGGGGGAATGGGAAAGGGGAATGGGAAGGGGGAATGGGATGGGGGAATGGGATGGGGGAATGGGAAGGGGGAATGGGATGGGGGAATGGGATGGGGGAATGGGATGGGGGAATGGGATGGGGGAATGGGATGGGGGAATGGGAAGGGGGAATGGGAAGGGGGAATGGGAAGGGGGAATGGGAAGGGGGAATGGGAAGGGGGAATGGGAAGGGGGAATGGGATGGGGGAATGGGAAGGGGGAATCAATGGGAGGAACTGAAGGACACAGCGAAAGGCGAAGCAAAAAGAAAGGTTGAACGGAACTGGGAAATGAGAACAGGAAAATGGACAACCCTTGTCCAGGCGACCTCCCTTGCCGAACCTAAGCCCCTTAACCAAGCCTACGCCCCTTTCTGAGTCTACCTCCCTTGCCGAGCCTGGCCCCGGGCAGTGGCGGGCACTCCTTGGCTAGTGAGCGTAGCGTGCCGTCAAAGAGCATGGCAGTCTCACTGCCTGCCACGTCGACCCGCACCTGATGGGAGGGGAGGGGAGGGGAGGGGGAAGGGAAGGGAGGGGTGGGGAGGGGAGGGGAGGGGAGGAGAGGGGAGGGGAGGGGAGGAGAGGGGTGGGGAGGGGAGGGGAGGGGAAGGGAGGGGTGGGGAGGGGAGGGGAGGGGAGGAGAGGGGAGGGGAGGGGAGGAGAGGGGTGGGGAGGGGAGGAGAGGGGTGGGGAGGAGAGGAGAGGGGAGGGGAGGAGAGGGGTGGGGAGGGGAGGAGAGGGGTGGTGAAGGGAGGGGAGGGGAGGGAGGGAGCAAAGGAGGATATGCATGAGAGGACAACGGACGGTAGGGAGTGGAGTGGCATGAAAGAGCATAGCGAGCATAGCGTGGCGTCAAAGAGCATGGCCGTCTCACTGCCTGCCATGTCCACACGCACCTGATGGGAGGGGAAGCATGGCGAGGGAGGGGGAGGAGAGAGGATGGTGGGGGAGAAGGGTTTTCAGCGGTGAGTGAGTTGCAAGGAGTGGAGTGGAGTGGAGTGGAGTGGAGCGGAGCAGCGTCAACAGGCATGCTGTATCAGGTGATTGTGGGGGAGGGGAAAGGGGGGAGGGAGTTGGTTGCTCAGGTGATTGCAGACAGAAGGGGAAGGGTGGAAGAATGGGAAGGGGAGGGGCGGTGGGGGGGTGGTGAGGGTGGTGAGGGTGGTGAGGGTGGTGAGGGTGGTGAGGGTGGTGAGGGTGGTGAGGGTGGTGCAAGAATGGAACTCAGAAGCACGCACGCACACATAGACTTTTGAGTCGACTCAAAAGTCAACTCAGTCAGAAGCACGCACGCATAAAGAACTCCGGAGGGGAGTGACATCAACCAACCAGGATGACACGCACCACAAACCATCTCAAGCACGCATCTGGAACTCAGAAGCACGCACCGAGAAACCCAGGGGGGCACACATAAAGAACTCAGAAGCACGTACCGTGATGCTGCTGTCTGTCTGTGCTTCAGTTGTGAAATCCACTGCCGGCCGCCCCTTTTGACTCGAATCAACTCACTCAAACGAGGGACCTAGAGCACACACCAAGAAACCCAGAGGAGCACGCATCTGGAACTCAGGAGCACGCACCGTGATGCTGCTGTCTGTCATGGCTTCAGTTGTGAAATCCACTGCCGGCCGCCCCTTCATGCTGCTGCTGCTGCTGCCAGCTTTAGCAGCCTTGGCAGCCTTAGGGGCCTTTGCTGGTTTTTCCTCAGTACCAGCAGCATCAGCAGCAGCCTCTTCGGCAGCAGAAGCAGGATCAGCAGCGGGCTTCTTGGTCTTCTTGAAGTTCTTTTTCGGCCCGCCTTTTGCTGCTAGTACGAGCACGACAGGTGCAGCTGATGATGCAGCGGCGGCGGCAGCAGAGAGGGTGGGTGAGCTGGTGCGGAGGAGTGGGGAGAGGGACACTGCAGGGAGAGAGGGGAGAGGGAGGGGAGGGAGAGGAGGGAGGGGAGGGAGGGGAGGGAGGGGAGGGAGGGGAGGGAGGGGAGGGAGGGGAGGGAGGGGAGGGAGGGGAGGGAGGGGAGGGAGGGGAGGGAGGGGAGGGAGGGGAGGGAGGGGAGGGAGGGGAGGGAGGGGAGGGAGGGGAGGAAGGGGAGGGAGGGGAGGGAGGGGAGGGAGGGGAGGGAGGAAAGGAGGGACGGAAGGGTAGGACGACAGGACGGCGTGGGAGAGGGAGGGAGAAAAAGGCAGTTGAAAGGCCGAGAAGCCATGGGAAGTGGTAAAGGGCAAAAGGATGGTGGAGGGTTGAAGGGTGAAGGGGTGGAAGGGTTGAAGGGTGGAGGGGTGGAAGGGTTGAAGGGTGGAGGGGTGGAAAGTGGAAGGGTGGTAGGGTGGAGAGATAGGGGCAAAATGCGCAGCGGAGCAGAGGCGTTACGACCGTATAGAGGCAGACAGAAGAGGCACAGACAGAGGCAAAACCCTAAACCCTAAACCCTAAACTTAATAATGTGGAGCGGTAACAAGCAGCCAAGCAGCAGACAGAGGCAGGGGGGCGCGGGGAGGGGGGTGGGGAGGTGGAGGGCAGGGCACACAGTTGAAAAAGGGCAGGACTGTGTGAGCAGAGAGGCAGAGGCAGAGGCAGAGGCAGAGGCAGAGGCAGAGGCAGAGACAGAGGCAGAGACAGAGGCAGAGACCGAGGCAGAGACAGAGGCAGAGACCGCACACGCATGCTGTACCTGAACGCGAGTGCGCGGCAGAGAGGCGTGCGAAGGAGGCATCCTTGTCCTTGTGTGTGGACAGGGGTTGCTGGATGGATGGCATGGTAGGGCATGGTAGGGCATGAAAGAGACGAGGATGTGAGAAAAGGAGTGGGGGAGAGGGGGAGGAGGGAGGGAACGCGAGGAACGGAGGGGCAGGACAGGAGAGTGGCAAAAACAGGGAAATGTGCTTGCGAGCAGAGAGAAATGAAGAAAAGCGGGCGGGAGGGGGTGGGGAGGGGGACTAGTGAATGCACGGCATGTGCGCGGCACAGTGAAATCCGAGAGAAGCATGGAAAAAAGTTGTTCCTTTTTTGAGGCGCCTCAAAAGAAATCCGAGAGAAGCATGACAAAAAGTTGTTCCTCTCTTGCATTGCAGCACCCACGACGACTCACCTTTCCATCATCTAACCTCGCCTTGCTACAGCCGTCCTAAAGCCCCAAACCCTTGCATCCCAGTTCCCCACCCCTTTCTCCCCTCTTCTCCCCCCTCCCATCCCCCCCCCCCCCCCCCCCCCCCCCCCACCTTCCACCTTCCCCTTCCTGCCACAACTCCCCCCACCCTGGGCCTTCCCACCACCCCCCTGCCCCCTCCTCCCCCCCCCTCTTTCCTTTTAGACTGTTGAGCATTACAACTCCCATGAAGTGTCGGAGTTAAGCCATTTATTATGTGTCAATACCTCTGTTCCAGTAACGCGAATCGCATCACGGTTAAGGTGTCTGTCACGTCACCCACCTACCCTCAAGCTGGCTGACGTGGCAAGCACGGAGCGCCCGCTCATGCTGACGTGGACGGCGGCCATTGGCGCTGCGAAGTGCCACGTGGACGTGTCTGGCTGGACTGGATAAGGGGGGCGAGGGAATACGGCGAGAGGGAGAAAAGAGAGGCAGGGAGGGGAAAAGCGGAGGGGGAAGAGCGGAGGGGGAAGAGCGGAGGGGGAAGAGCGGAGGGGGAAAAGCGGAGGGGGAAAAGCGGAGGGGAAAAATGGAGGGGGAAAAGCGAAGGGGGAAAAGCGGAGGAAGAAGAGCGGAGGGGAAAAGCGGAGGGGGAAAACAGCGTAGGGCAGAGGAGGGCGGGAAGGGAGAAGTAGAAGGATCGGTGCACACGGGTGAGGGAACGGAAGTGCGGAGGAGAGGGGAGAAAGGCGGTGGAGAGGGGCGGAGGGCGGAAACGCGGCGGGAGGAGGGCGGGAAGGGCGGAGGGCGGAAGCGGGGAGGGAAGTGGAGGAGAAGAAGAGAAGACGGACGGGGGCGAGAGGGGGCAGGGGGGAGAGAGAGGGGGAAGCGGGGAAGGAGGGGGGAAATGCGGAAAAGGGCTGGGAGGGGCATCGACCAGGTAGAAAGAGAAGGGGTTGAGGGAAGGAGGGAAAGGGGGAAGGGGGAAAGCAGGAGGGGGGAAATGGGGGGGGGAGGGGGGAGGGGAGGGGGGGGGGGGAAGCGGGGGGGGAGGGGGGGTGTGGAGAGGGGAAAGGTAGGCTTAGTCAGCGTTGCAAAAAAAAAAAAAAAAAAAAGAGGAATGCGAGGGGGCATGAAACGGGAGGATGCGGGATTGGGAGTGGAAGGAGGCAGGAGGGGAAAAGCTGAACCAGGCGGAAGAGGAATGAAGCGGGAGGGGAACAGGCGAATTGGTCCAGGGAAGGCGGGAAGTGGGGGGAGGGGGGAAAAGGGACGGCACATCACGCGAAGAGAAGGAACAAGAAGACTTTATAGAGAATTCTCAGAAGGATCTGCAAGTCTAGGAGGAAGACGAGAAATGTGGGAAAAGGGAGACGAATCCGGCATTGCGCAGACACTTGATTCGCCTAAAACAATGTAGGAACGATCGGGTCGGGACGGCGAGCGTGCGGACGAGCCGCATCATGCGAGATCAAATCGATTTAGGAGATCCGTCAAGATTCGGCGGATGTTCGCCGCGAATAGGGACCTTTCCTACGCGAAGAACTTACTGCGAATAGGAAAGCTGACAAAGCGGCGGGCAGACGGGGAAAGCACGGAAGGCTCGTGACGTCACTTACAGGTGGCAGAAACCGAAGCGAGGCTTGAGGTAAGGAAGGGAGAGACTAACGAGGTCTGCTGTTGGGATTTTGCATAGCTATGTGCAAAATTTCAGTGGAACAGGGTAACCAGTAATGTGGTTAGACGTAACACGTACACTTAAGAGAGAGCATTGCACTAAACGAACGATTCTAGTGCGAGCAATGGCAGGAGCGAACGTTTAGAAGTGAAACATGCACATGGAAACGCGGACTTGCAAGCTAGTGCAACGCTGGCAAAGGTTCGCGCTAGTTTCGATGCGTAAGGACGTGTCTCAGAGGGTGTCTCAGGTGGCGATCCCACGTTTGCCCGCCATCGAAGTCACCCCACGCGGTTCGCCAATTTGTATAATGTGAGGAAATTGGGGCAAATGCGGCTCGAACTTTGCCCATCAACATGTAATGTGATTTTGGTCATGCAATGCCGCATCCATGATCGTGAGCGAACTCATCCAACGGCGCACGACGCAGTTGTGGTATTGACTGTACTGTCGGAACATTATAGCTGATGCATGTTTGTAGGCTATAGTGGGGTAGCCCATATGGGGTACAGGTTGCTAGGGTTTGCTATTTGTACCAATTTCTGACTTAGTCATTCCATTCCTCTTCTGATTATTTTCACATGGTATAGAGCTAGGTCCCTCCAGGACCGAATTTTTTTTTTGGGCCCACCGAAGCGCGCCCCGAGGCGCGCCCCTTTTTTTTTTTTAGCGACCCTTCGGGTCGCCCTCTCCCCTGCGACCTCGCCGCCCTGACCCCTACGCGGCCCCGCCGCCTGCCCCTTACGCGGCCCCGCGCTGGCCCCTTACGCGGCCCTGCGCCGCCGGCTCCTACGCGGCCCCGCGCCGGCCCCTTACGCGGCCCCGCGCCGCCGGCTCCTACGCGGCCCCGCGCCGGCTCTCACGCGGCCCTGTGCCGGCTCCTACGCGGCCCTACCGCCGGCTCCTGCTCGGCCCCTTACGCGGCCCCGCGCCGGCCTCCTACTCGGCCCGGCCCCGGCTCCTACACGGCCCCGCGCCGGCCCTCACTCGGCCCTGCGCCGGCCCCTACACGGCCCTACCGCCGGCCCTGCCGCCGGCTCCACCGCGGCCCTGCCCCGGCTCCTACGCGGCCCTACCGCCGGCCTTGTCCCGGCCCCGCCACTAAACAGCAGCCGAGCCGCCCAGCAGCAGCCGAGCCGCCCTGCAACGGCCGAGCCGCCCCGCAGTAGCCAAGCCGCCCGGTACCTGAGCCGCCCGAGCCGCCCGAGCCGCCCGAGCCGCCCGAGCCGCCCGAGCCGCCCGAGCCGCCCGAGCCGCACGAGCAGCCCGAGCCGCCTGCTGCTGACCTACCCGACTCTCCCATCCCGGTGAGGCTTTCAGCTGCTGCCATGGCCACCCCCAATGTTCTCACTTTTGACGCTGAGGGGAGGGCCATTGACTTTGCCGTCTGGATCGAGGACCTGCAGCTGTACTTACTGTGTGATGCGGTAGATGAGGTCTCTCTCTTTGACTTTGTCTCTGGCGCTGTCCCTGCCCCGCCTGCTGATGCTGACTCTGCCGTTCGCTCCAAGTGGGCGACCCGCGATGCTGCTGCACGTCTTGCTGTGCGTCGTCACCTCCCTTCCTCTGAGCGTGCCCACTTTAGTCAGTGCAAGACCGCGCAGGCCTTGTACGACGCTGTAGTTGCGCGCTACTCCTCCCCTTCCTCCGCTACCCTTAGCCGCCTCATGCTACCGTTTCTCTTCCCTGACCTCGCTTCCTTTCCCACTGTTGCTGACCTCGTTACCCACCTCCGCGCTAGTGACACCCGCTACCGCGCTGCCCTTCCTGCTGAGTTCCGCGCTGCGAACCCTCCTCCTATGTACATCACTCTCTAATTTCTCGTCACCCGTCTCCCTGAGTCCCTTCGTGTCGTTAGGGACCAGTTTCTCTCTGTCTGTCCCACCACTCTCACTGTCGACCTCCTTGAGGAGTCCCTGCTAGCGGCTGAGAAGAGTATTGTCGCTGTAGGGGCCTCTCGGGGTGACCCTCGCACCCCCATCTTTGAGGGGTGTGGTCCTTCCCCCCTGCTGCCCTCTGTCGCCTCTGCCGCTGCGGCCGACCTCGTTGGTTTTGAGTCGGTCGGCGCGGCGTCTGCCCCCAGCGGCAGACGCCGCACTGGCAAGGGCAAGGGGGGCAAGGGAGCGGGTGGAGCCAGAGGGGGCGGTGGAGGGGGCGGTGGGGGTGGAGGGGGGAGTGGGGGTGGCGGTGGAGGTGGTGGCGGGAGTGGAGGTACTAGTGGCGGCGGTGGAGGCGGAGGTGGCGGCGGAGGTGGTAGCGGTGGAGACGGTGGGAGCGGTGGGAGCGACGGTCCTGGTGGGGGCGGTGGCGGTGGAGACGGGGGGTGGCGGTGGAGGCGGGGGGTGGCGGTGGAGGCGGGGGTCGTAGTGGCTCGTCCCAGCGGAGTGGCGCTGGGGGTGGTCAGCGCCACCAGCAGCAGCAGCAGCAGCCGCAGCAGCAGACGCAGCAGCAGCAGCGCTCTCGCACCGTCCCCGGCCCTCAGCAGCTCCGTGAGTGGTACTTGCAGCGTCAGCGCGGTGGTGCGCTTGGTCCCTGCCCCTACGTTCTTCGCACCGGTGAGCGTGCAGGGGAGAGGTGTGGAGGCGCCCACTCAGCCCGTCGCTGCTTTGGCCGCCTGACCGACGCTTGGCGTCAGCAGTTTCCGGAGGCCGCTGAGATCCCCCGCTGGGGAGAGCTGTCTAGGGCTGGTGTAGCTATTTATGATCTTGATTTTGATGCTATTCTCTCTGCTATGTATGCTGTGACTGGTAGTGATGAGGATGACTGTTACCGGTGTTTCCCGCCCGATCCGGGCATTGGTACTGCCGCGTCTGGTACTGGTGAGGCTGCTGCTCTAGGTGCCAGTGCGTCTGTACTCTCAGGTACTGGTGAGTCCGCCCTCTCAGGTACTGTGTCGGCTTCGGCCTCTCACACCTTCACCCTTGACTCTGGAGCGTCTCGCTCTTTCTTTAGGGACCGCACCACTCTCACGCCGCTGAGTCGGCCGGTTGCGGTGTCCCTGGCTGACCCCTCTGGGGGGCCTGTCCTGTCTCGCTTCTCCACTGTCCTCCCGTGTCCGGCGGCCCCCTCTGGCACCCTGACTGGTCTCTACCTCCCCTCGTTCTCAACGAACTTGGTGAGTGGTGCTGACCTTCAGGATGCGGGTGTCCACCAGTTCACCCCTGCTCGTCAGCGGGTGACCCACTGTACGGAGGCGGACACAGGTCGCCACCTGGCTACGTTTACACGTCGGCCGGGGTCGAGCCTGTACACACTGACCACTGCTTCTCCTCCAGGTACTGCGTCTGGTAGGGTCCCTTCGTCTGGTCAGGTGTTTGCTGCAGCGTCCAGGTCTGGTCCTGAGTCTGCCCCCTGTTCGTGTCGTCGTCTGTCTCACGAGACCCTCCTCTGGCACCACCGCCTTGGCCACCCCTCTCTGCTTCGGCTCAGAGGCATGGCCTCGCGGGTCCTTGTGTCTGGTCTTCCCCGGTCCCTCCCTCCCCTTCCTCCGGGCCCTGGCCCTGCTTGTGTCCCCTGTGTCGAGGGGCGCCAGCGTGCTGCCCCTCACTCCTCCCAGTTTCCTCCGACAGAGGCCCCGTTGCAGACGCTTCACATGGACGTGTGGGGCCCAGCCCGCGTCTGTGGACAGGGTCAGGAGCGCTACTTCCTGCTGGTGGTTGACGACTACTCGCGTTACACCACAGTCTTCCCCTTGCACAGCAAGGGTGAGGTCACTGAGGTGTTGATCGACTGGATCCGCGCAGCTCGTCTCCAGCTTCGGAAGAACTTTGGCTCTGACTTCCCTGTTTTGCGTCTGCACTCGGACAGAGGCGGAGAGTTCTCCTCTAACCTCCTGAGTGCCTACTGTCGTGTGCGAGGCATCCGTCAGACCTTCACGCTTCCGGACTCACCACAGCAGAATGGGATTGCTGAGCGCCGCATTGGCATGGTCATGGACGTCGCTCGTACGTCCATGATGCATGCGGCTGCTCCCCATTTTCTGTGGCCGTTTGCGGTCAGGTACGCTGCGCACCAGATCAACCTCCACCCCAGGGTCTCTCGACCGGAGACCTCCCCAGCGCTGCTGTGGACCGAGAAGGTTGGCGATGCGTCGGCGTTCCGGGTCTGGGGATCTCGGGCGTTTGTTCGCGACCTGTCTGCGGACAAGCTGTCCCCTCGTGCTTCTCCCTGCGTCTTCCTGGGGTTCCCCCCCGACGCCCCTGGGTGGCAGTTTTACCACCCCACCTCTCGACGTGTTCTGTCCTCCCAGGACGTCACGTTCGACGAGTCGGTACCCTACTACCGCCTCTTCCCCTACCGCACTCCGTCCCTCCCCCCACCCCCGCTCTTCTTGGTACCAGGTCCCCCCCCGGTAGTCCCCCTCCCCCCTCAGGGTCCTGCCCCGTCAGGTGTGTCCCAGGTAGACGCGGTTGAGCCTGTCGAGGTCACTGGTGACTCTGGTGCTGCTGCGGGAGCTGAGCCTGGGGGTGCGGAGTCTGGGGGTGCTGTGCCTGGGGGTGCTGAGTCTGGAGGTGCCGAGCCTGGGGGTGCTGAGCCTGGGAGTGCTGAGCCTGTGGGTGCTGTGCCTGGGGGTGCTGAGCCTGGGGGTGCTGTGCCTGGGGGTGCTGAGCCTGGGAGTGCTGAGCCTGGGGGTGCTGTTCCTGGGGGTGCTGTGCCTGGGGGTCCTGAGCCTGGGGGTGCTGAGCCTGGAGGTACTGTGCCTAGGGGTGCTTCGTCTCGCCGGGAGCCACTCCCCCCACAGGAGCTGCGTGAGTGGTTTGCCAGGCGCTGGAGACGTGCTGCTGGTGCTGGTGGTTCTTCGGCTGTCGAGGGTACTGCTACCACACGTCCTGGCGGTGCTCGTACTGTGGGTGCTGGAGCTGCTGGGTCTGCGAGTTCTCCTGGAGCTGGTCCTTCTGAGGGTGTTGGGGCTGAGCCTGCGGTTGGCGGTCCGACTGACTGTGCTCCTGGTGCTGCTGCTGGAGGTTCTGGAGCTTCTGGTGGTTCTGCTGGAGGTGCTGCTGGAGTGGGTGCTCAGGACGGGGCTGCTGCTGCTGTTCCTGCTGTTTCTGGTGTCGCCGCGCGGCCCCGACCGTACTTCGTTCCGCTCCTGCAGCAGGTTCTTGGTCTTACGCCTCCTCCTGCTACCTTAGAGGGTCCGCGGCCTGTTCCGTCACAGCCACAGCTACAGCCTGCCTCCTCTTTGCCTGCTCCTTCTCCCTACGCTGGTCCGACTGGAGGTCTTACTGAGCGTCGTGAGCCTGCGTCTCGTCCTGCGTCGCCTGTTCGTCCTGAGCGCGCTAGTGGTCGCGGGTCGCGTCAGCGTCCTTCTCCTGTCCCTGGCACGCACCGGATGTCACTGCGTCCTTCCACTGCTCCTCTGCGTGCCCCTTTGCCTTCTCCTCCTGCTTCCTCTCTTCCTGCTCTTGCCGACCCTGAGTCGGACACTCTTCGCGCTGCCAGTCCTACTGTCACGCGTCTCCTTGCTACTGCTGTCAGTGACCCTTCCTTCGAGTCGTCTGCTGCGTCTGCCCTTGTCACTGAGCTTGTCGACTTTGCTGCGCGCTGTCGTCTAGACTACGCTGCTAGTCTTGTTGCTGAGTCTGAGTCCGCCTGTCCTCCGTCCGTCGGGGGTGAGTGTGCCCTTGGCACGGACGTCCTAGAGGACAGGCAGGAGGAGTTCCAGTGTCTAGCCGCTGCTTCACCTCGTCTCGCGTCTGTACTGCTAGCCCCTGAGGGAGACCCGGATGCACTAGACATCCCGACTCCGCGTTCTTACGCAGAGGCCGTAGAGGGTCCCTACTCCTCTCAGTGGCAGGCAGCTATGGATGCAGAGATGGCTTCCTGGAAGTCCACAGGCACCTACGTTGACGCGGTTCCCCCTCCTGGGGCGAACATCGTCAGTGGCATGTGGATCTTCAGGGTGAAGCGGCCGCCGGGCTCCCCGCCTGTCTTCAAGGCGCGTTACGTGGCTCGTGGCTTCAGTCAGCGGCAGGGAGTTGACTACTTTCAGACCTTCTCTCCCACCCCGAAGATGACCACTCTTCGGGTGCTGCTGCACATTGCCGCTCAGCGCGACTACGAGCTTCACTCTCTCGACTTCAGCACTGCGTTCCTGCAGGGTAGCCTGCACGAGGAGATCTGGCTGCGCCGTCCGCCTGGCTTCACTGGGACTTTCCCTCCTGGCACCCAGTGGAGCCTCCGACGGCCAGTCTACGGTCTCCGTCAGGCACCGCGTGAGTGGCACGACACACTGAGGACTACTCTTGCGGCTCTTGGGTTTGCTCCTTCTACTGCTGACCCGTCCCTGTTTCTTCGCACCGACATTTCCCTGCCGCCGTTCTACATCCTCGTGTACGTCGACGACTTGGTCTTTGCCACAGCGGACACTGCTGGACTCGCCTACGTGAAGTCCGAGCTGCTGAAGAGACACACGTGCACAGACCTGGGTGAACTGCGCAGCTACCTTGGCTTGCAGATCACTCGGGACAGAGCACGCCGCACCATTACCCTGACTCAGTCACACATGGTGCAGCAGGTCCTTCAGCGCTTCGGCTTCACGTACTCCTCGCCTCAGGCCACTCCTCTGCCTACTCGCCACTCACTCTCAGCTCTGCCTTCGGATGAGTCCGTAGAGTCGAGTGGTCCGTATGCAGAGCTTGTTGGGTGCCTCATGTACCTGATGACCTGCACACGACCTGACCTTGCATACTCTCTGAGCATCCTTGCACGCTATGTTGCTCCTGGGAGACACCGACCAGAGCACATGGCTGCAGCGAAGAGGGTATTGCGCTACCTGTGCAGTACGTCGGGCATGGGGCTAGTGCTTGGAGGGCGGAGTCCAGTGGTCCTCACTGGGCACGCGGACGCTTCTTGGGCTGACGACCAGGCTACGCAGCGGTCGTCACAGGGTTACACCTTCAGCCTTGGTTCCGGCTCTGTCTCGTGGCGGTCTACTCGCTCGTCTTCGGTTCTCGGCTCCAGTTGTGAGGCTGAGATCTACGCCGGAGCCATGGCTGCACAGGAGCTTCGCTGGCTCACCTACCTGCTGACTGACCTCGGAGAGCCGCCTCGTTCTCCTCCAGTGCTGTACGTAGACAACAAGGCCATGCTGGCCTTGTGTCGAGAGCAGCGCTTGGAGCACAGAACGAAGCACATTGCTCTCCGCTACTTCCTTGCTCGTGAGCTGCAGCAGCGTGGTCAGTTGCGACTTGCTTACGTGGCCTCTGAGGCCAACACTGCTGATGTGTTCACCAAGGCACTTGCGCCTTGTGACCATCAGCGCTTTTGTACCCAGCTGGGTCTTGTACCTGTCTTGCCTCACTTGCTCTCTTCTTGACTTTACTTGTACTTTGACATATATATACCTGCACTTGCTTGTCTAGTTTTATATATATGTCTGTACTCCTGCATGTGAACTGGCCTCTGGCCCTACTCTTGTGCTCGGACTGTGTGGTGACTTTGTGATCCACCCTGAGCTTGTTTTGCTTTGCTTGACTGGTCTTGTGACCCCTTGTTCTCCCCCACTTTGCCTATGGGGGTGTGTCGGAACATTATAGCTGATGCATGTTTGTAGGCTATAGTGGGGTAGCCCATATGGGGTACAGGTTGCTAGGGTTTGCTATTTGTACCAATTTCTGACTTAGTCATTCCATTCCTCTTCTGATTATTTTCACATGTACGTGCATCCGAACGGGGGCATTTGTAAACATTTGAGATGCCCCAGCCTTTCGCCCACGTCCGTGATGTTGTTCCACCACGTGCGCAAGCCTGTTTCTGCACTTCGTCCTCCACCTTCTCACCGAAGCTCTTGAAACCAGTAGTCGTAGGTACCACACACATGCATAAATTGATCACTAGGTTTGTTAACAGCACAACGAACAGCCATGGCGTTGGACATCACCGCGATAGCGATTGCGATAGCGGCTTTTCTGCAATGGGAGGCGGACGACGATGCAGAGACGGACGACTTGCTCTCTCAACTGGCGATGCAAATGATCGACACGGATGATAATGAGGGACCTTCCCGGCCGTCTCAATCCGCCATGTCTACTGAAACCAGGGCACGCAGGGAAGCGACAATGGCGGGGTGGCTGTGTCGAATTGAGGAGATGACGGAGGCCGAGTTTGTGGCGCTGTTCCGAATTAATCGTGCAATAATGGAGCACCTAGAGGCTCACATGACAGATGATTTTTCCCAGCTGACTTTACGCCATCAGGTTCCTCTTCGTTTGTATGTCTTGATCCCCATAAAATACCTTGCTACAGGCATGTCATATCTTGACATGAGCATCTTCTTCGGCGTCCCAAAATCAGTGTGCCATCGCATTGTCGACTGTTTCCTTCTGGCGTTCCCCCGACGTTTTAAGAACGACTGGGTGCGGTTTCCATCACGTGAAGAGATGGTGAAGATGGAGGCGGAGTTCAGGGCAACAAGGGGGGTCCCTAATGTGATTGGCGCGGTTGACGGTACGCATCTGCCAGTGCGCGGCATTGACGAGTACCGCACAGAGTACTATTGCAGAAAGCAAATGTACTCGATGCAGCTCCAGCTCACCGTGGATGCAAGATGCAGAATCTGGGATTACGTGGTGGGCTGGCCTGGTTCTGCACACGATAGCCGTGTTTTCACTAATAGTGCATTACACACACGCATTGCCAATGGCGACATACAACCCTACCAACTACTAGGTGATGCGGCCTACCCATTGAAGGACTACTGCCTCGTTCCCGTGCTTGCAAGCAAAGCTAGGCTTCTGACTGGATGGGAGCAGACATTCAACTACGTGCAGTCGGCTACTCGGATGGCAGTGGAGCGAACTATGGGAAACTTCAAAAACCGTTGGCGCATCTTCGCCTCAAGACATGATAGCAAGCTGTGGAGGGTGTGTGCCGGGGTTCGATGCGCTGTTGTCCTACACAACATGATCGAGGAGCAGAGGGAGTGCACAAAGCGGGCAAAGGGATGGTGGCGCAGCTACACTTCTCGACGACCCAACCGCTGGTGGGAGCGCCCAGGCGTGCAGCGCTTCGTTTGGGAGCCCTCACCAGTCCAAACCAGAGATGCTGCTGTGGCCCGTCGCCGCCATTTCGGCGTGCATATCCACTCGGCATGGCTTAGGCGGCATGAGGGCCATGCGGTCCAGACGGGGAGCCAGTAAAGAACCAGTTCCCATTGCTGTCCATGGCGACCGCGGGTTGCGCCCCTGCATACAGCTGACGCGCCGTTGTCATGTCGTGGCCGGGGGGGATCATAGGGGGCTGCATGGTTGCTGGAGCGCCAGCGGGTCGTTGCGCTGCAAATGGGGTCTGCATCGTGGGGTTGTACCACGCCGTGTGAGAAGGCGGCGTGCCGGCCGAGGTGTGCGCATCAAAATGAGCACGATTAGGTGGGGACTCGTTAGGGTTCCGGGGTGTGGTGACCGGGGGCTGGGTTGGGGCGACGAGGACAGAAAGTGGCGGCACCGTGCTCGCTCAAGGTCAGAGATGAGGCGGTCCATTGATGCGGCCTGCCGCGCCGCCCGTTCGCCGGCGATCCTCGTCATCGTGTCAGCGACCAAGAGGTGCCCCGCGTATGCAGGCGACTCCATGGACCGCCTCGTCACAGCAATGCGGGCCGGAGAAGCATTGGGACCTGATGTTAGGTGAAAGGGTTGGTAGTACGTAGTGGTAGTTAGTATAGTTGTTGCCGATGACAAGATTGTAGCTGTTTTTATTTCGACCCACTGATCATAAAAAAGAGTGCACTTAAATAACAGAAAGACACATTGAGCTTACCTTCATTAGTGGCTGCAGCAGGCCCAACCGATGTAGGCGCGGGCTGGGTACCATTGGGGGCTACGCTAGCCGGGACCACAGGCGTGGAGGTACCCGGGACAGCGTGCTGAGTGCGCGCGCCTCCTTCGTCCACCACGTGCGGATTCGGGGCGCGATCGGCGAAACAACAGTTGAAGACAAAGTCGAACCACTCGGGCTTTGGCATCAACGAGTTACCCGAGGTCGTATCCGCCAACTTGATTTCCTCCATCCTCGCCTTCAACCGCGGCCACTGCTTCATCATCGAGTCCGACGGGCGGCGCCACTTGGGGTTGGCATCGCGTAACACGCGACGAAGCTTCTTCCACGGCTGCGCCCCTTCTTTGCCTTTCATCTTGTCGAAGTCGTCTTTGCAAAACCACATAGCCGCAGCGAATTCGGTAAGCTCTTCCTCGCTCCAATGCGATTTCTTCGATCGACCAGGCGCCACCTTACGCTTGCCTTCACGCGACGACCCAGCCTCCTCAGCAGGCGTGTCTCTGCCCTCCGTATCATCGACAACGTCGGTGCCGGTGTACCCGTCCGAGTCGTAGTATGTGTCGATGTCAGTGTCCACGTTGTCCGCTGCATCAAGGCCATCGTAGTTGTCGTTGTCAACATCAGTGCCAATACCACCACCGTCCACAGAAGGCGAGAACGTCGCCGATGCGGTCGTGACGTGTGGAGCACGGTGATCGGTAACACCTACGAGTTGGCCCTTCCTTATGCCCGCAGCTTCCTGCTCCTTCATCCATGCGACGAACGAAGTGTCAACCTTAGGAACTTCGACTGCTTCCTCTGCTATTGTGGGCGTTACAGCAGCGCGTTTCCTCCTGGGAGCCATGGTTGCTAGGTACTGGAGATCTATTAAAGTATGATAGTTGTAGGTAGCAGCGACTTGCTTTTGTAGTCGAGTGGTTTTGTGCTCTGCCTATTCGGGCTTGAAGTTTTGGGGTTGCGATGCTCCTCCAGGGGACTTTCACGGCTTCAATTTGTGTTTGGTAGGTTGTTTTGCGCGGTGCGGCAGCATTGCCCAAATTCTGGAGTTTGACCGCGAAAGGGTCGTCACTGTGTATGCGCAGTAGTCGTTGAGTTGGCGCGAGTGTCAAATGAACGTCTTGATTGGGCGCGAACCCTAAAGTGTTTGTGCGAGTCGCAATTGGGATCGCGCAGATCGCAACTACAGGGTGTCCAGAGTGGGAGAGTACCCCACTCTGGACACCATCCCGCCCAATATTGAGCCTGATGGGGTGAATTCGATGGCGGGCAAACGTGGGAACGCCATCTCAAATCCCTCGGTCCACCCTGGTTCTAGGCGGTCTACGTGGCCCAGTCCACCAAACCAGGGTGGACCCGAGCGTGGACCCACATGGTACACTGCAGCGGACCAGAGGTGTTCCAAGGTAGCCCCCCCCGTTTTAACGGGCGAATGGGACTACACTGGGGAGACTTGTCTGGCTCGGCGAACCAGTCCACATCGGACCCCTGAATAGTGATGTTTTTGGCGAACACCTGCGAACTTGCCACGGAAGTGTCGCAAAACTTGGCAGTGCACTGGTGAACTGGTGAATGACGGGTGTAAGAGGTGACCACGCTCGTGCGTCATGGTCAAAATGCACTGTATAGTTTTGCGTCATGGTAACCCAGTTTTGGAAAAGTGTACAGTTATGCTCTACTACACGCCACTGTAGATTGCATCCGCGGACCCAACAACAATGAGTCCGAAGCTGGTTCAATCAGCTGGTCCACACTGGTCCGACGGACCAGTCCAGGGTATTTCTCCAAGCACAATTTTAGTGGCGGACCAGTCCGGGGCGGACTCGCGGACCCGTCGAAGTGAGACACATCCTCCCTTTGGCTGGTTTGCCAGTCCGCCCAAACCTGGTCCGTTCATGAATTTGTGCCTACACAAATACCCTGGACTGGTCCGTCGGACCAGGGTGGACCAACCGAGCGAACCAGCTTCAGACTCATTGTTGTTGGGTCCGCAGATCCACTCTATAGTAGCGTGTAGGCGAAAAAAACTGGGTTACCATGACGCAAGACTGTATAGTACACTTGCGCAGCTTCTCCCTAACGCGTTTGGGCGCCAAATTTTTGCGACAGAGAGAGGTGATTTCGTGAGTGTTCGCCAATACTATGATTGTTCAGGGGTCCGACGTGGACCAGCTCGCTGAACCTGGATATCCTCCCCATTGTAGTCCCTTTCGCTCGCTAAAACGAGGGTGCTGGTTTGCTACACCCACGGTCCACATTGCTCAGGGAGCGGGTCCACGCTTGGGTCCGATGTGGTTTGGTGGACTGGTCCCCATTGACCGCATAGAGCCAAAGTGGATCGAGGGATTTGAGACGCCTTCTAAGCTGACTCGGCCGAGTACGGAAGTGCGTAGTTTGGTGAATCTGGTGTGTCAGGCATATACGTGTCAGATTTATATGACATAGCTATTGTAGGCTAGAGTGGGGTAGCACATATGGGGTGCAGCTTTCTAGAGTTTGTATTTGTACCCAAATTTCACTTAGTCAATTCATTCTCGTTTCTTTTCATGGAATCAGAGCAGGTTCCCTAACGGGAACGATTCCTAGGGCCTACCATTACGAATTTTTTTTCTCCTGCCCGGAGCGCGCTCCGCTTAGGCCCAAGTCGCGCCTAGTGTGCTTTCCTTACCTTCGCGCCCTCGCTAGGCCCCTCATGGCCCCATCGCGTCACCCTTAGCGGCCCCTAGCGGCCTCGCCGCGCTGCCCTAGCGGTTGCGTCGCGCCGCCCTAATGGCCACGTCGCACCGCCCTATCGGCCGTGTCGCGCCGCCCTAGCCGCCCTCCCGGCCCCTTAGCGGCCTCTCGTGGCCCCGATCCGCCGCCCTTTGCGGCCCGTCACCGCTCTCACCCTGTGGCCCCTTGCCGCCCTTTCACAGGCGGCCCCGTCGCCGCCCTTACATGCGGCCCCGCCACCTACCAGCGGCCACGCCACCTGCCTGCGGCCCCGCCACCTACCCGCGGCCCCGCCACCTACCTATGCGGCCCCGGCGCCTACCTACGGCCCCGCCGTCTACCTACGGCCCCGCCACCTACCTGTGCGGCCCCGGCGCCTACCTGCTGGCCCCGCCACCTACCTGCGGCCCCGCCATCTACTAGCGGCCCCGCCACCTGCCTGCGGCCCCGCCACCTACCCGCGGCCCCGCCACCTACCAATGCGCCCCCGGCGCCTACCTGCGGCCCCGCCGTCTACCTACGGCCCCGCCACCTACCTGCGGCCCTGCCGTCTACCTACGGCCCCGCAACCTACCTACGGCCCCGCCACCTACCTGCGGCCCCGCCACCTACCAGAGGCCCCGCCACCTACCTGCGGCCCCGCCTCCTCTCAGCGGCCCCACCGAACCGCCCAGCAGCCGAGCCGCCCAGCCGCAGAGCCGCCCAGCAGCCGAGCCGCCCGACAGCCGAGCTGCCCAGCAGCCAAGCCGCCCAGCAGCCGAGCCGCTCAGTAGCCAAGCCGCCCAACAGCCGAGCCGCCCGACAGCCGAGCCGCCCGACAGCCGAACCGCCCAACAGCCGAGCCGCCCAGCCGCCGAGCCGCCCAGCCGCCGAGCCGCCCAGCAGCCGAGCCGCCGAGTCGCCCTGCAGCCGAGCCGCCTGAGCCGCCCTGTCCGGTAAGAGCAGCGCCTCTTTCACAGCACTGCCCTCACCCTACTGTTTGCGCTGCTAGTCTACTGCTGTCATGGCTACCCCTAGTGTCCTCGCTTTTGACGCTGAGGGTCGGGCCATTGACTTTGACGTCTGGATAGATGACCTGCAGCTTTTCTTACAGTGCGATAGGGCCGACGGCCTCTCTCTCTTTGACCTCACCTTTGGTGCTTCTCCTGCCCCTGCTGCTGATGCTGACGCCACTGTTCGCTCACAGTGGGCCACGCGCGATGCTGCTGCACGTCTTGCTGTGCGTCGCCACCTCCCTACCTCTGAGCGTGCGCACTTTAGTAAGTACAAGAGTTCTCAGACCTTGTACGACGCTGTAGTTGCACGCTACTCCTCCCCTGCCACTGCTGCACTGAGCCGCCTCATGCTACCGTACCTCTTCCCTGACCTTGCTGCCTTTCCCACAGTCGCTGACCTCATTATGCACCTCCGCACTAGTGACACTCGCTACCGCGCTGCGCTTCCTGCTGAGTTCTGCGCCAAGAACCCCCACCCCCCCCCCATGTACATCACTCTCTACTACATAGTCACCCGCCTCCCTGACTCCCTTTGTGTAGTCAGGGACCACTTCCTCTCAGTCTTTCCCACCACTCTCACTGTTGACCTCCTCGAGAAGGCCCTCTTAGCAGGGGAGAAGAGCATAGTCGCTGTAGGAGCCTCTCGTGGTGACCCTCGCATCCCCATCTTTGAGGGGTGTTCCCCCTCCCCCCTTTTGCCCTCTGTCGCCTCTGCTGCTGCGGGCGACCTCGTTGGTCTTGAGTCGGTCGGTGCGGCGTCTACCCCTAGCGGGAGACGCCGCTCTGGCAAGGGCAAGGGGGGCAGGGGCGCTGGAGGAGCTAGCAGGGGTGGTGGAGGCGGCGGTGGAGGCGGCGGAGGGAGTGGGGGTGGCGGTGGGAGTGGTGGCGGGGGTGGAGGTGTCGGTGGCGGCAGTGGAGGCGGAGGCGGCGGAGGCAGTGGCGGTGGGAGCGGAGGTAGCAGAGGTGGCGGTGGTGGAGGAGGCAGCGACGGAGGAGGTGGAGCTGGTCGGGGTGGCGCTACGCAGCGGGGCGGCTCCGGTGGTGGTCAGCGCCAGTAGCAGCAGCAGTAGTAGCAGCAGCAGTAGCAGCAGCAGCAGCAGCAGCGCTCTCGGGATATCCCCCCCCCTCAACAGCTCCGTGAGTGGTACGCTGCACGTCAGCGGGGTGGGGGTACTGGTCCGTGCACCTATGTCCTACGCACCGGCGACCGCGCGGGTGAGCAGTGTGGGGGTGCACACCCCACCCAGCGCTGCTTTAGCTGCCTGACGGACGCTTGGCGTCACCAGTTCCCGCAAGCCACTTAGATCCCCCGCTGGGGTGAGCTATCTAGGGCGGGTGTAGCTATCTTTGATCTTGACTTTGATGCTATTCTTGCTGCCATGTATGATGTGACTATTAGTGATGAGGGTGACTGTTACCGGTGTTTTCCGCCCAAACCGGGCATTGAGACTGCTGCTCTAGGTACTGGTGAGGCTGCTGCTCTAGGTGACAGTGAGGCTGCTGCTCTAGGTGCCATTGCGTCTGCTTCCTCAAGTGCTGGTGAGTCTGTGCTCTCAGGTACCGCGTCGGCTTCGGCCTCCCTCACCTTCACCCTTGACTCAGGGGCTTCTCGCTCCTTCTTTCTATACCGCACCACACTCACGCCGCTTGGTCGGCCGGTTGCAGTCTCCCTGGCAATCCCCTCAAGGGGTCCTGTCCTTTCTCACTTCTCCACTGTCCTCCCGTGTCCGGCGGCCCCCTCTGGCACCTTGTCTGGTCTTTACCTCCCCTCGTTCTCTACAAACTTGGTGAGTGGTGGTGACCTACAGGATGCGGGGGTTCACCAGTTTACTCCTGCGAGTCAGCGGGTGACCCACTGCACGGACGATCGCTCAGGCCAGCACCTGGCCACGTTTACGCGTCAGCCGGGGTCGAGCCTGTACACCCTGACCACTGGGTCTCCTTCTGTCCCTGCGTCTGGTCAGGTAGCTGCGTCGGGTCAGCTGTTTGCTGCAGCGTCCAGGTCTGGTCCTGAGTCTGCCCCCTGCTCGTGTTGCCTGCTGTCTCACGAGACTCTCGTGTGGCACCACCGCCTTGGTCACCCCTCCCTGCTTCGTCTCCGCGGCATGGCCTCCCGTGTCCTTGTCTTTGGTCTTCCCCGGTCCCTCCCTCCCCTTCCTCCGGGGCCTGGCCCTACCTGCGTCCCCTGTGTCGAGGGGCGGCTGCGGGCTGCCCCTCACTCCTCCCAGTTTCCCCCGACAAAGGCCCCGCTGCAGACGCTTCACATGGACGTGTGGGGCCCGGCCCGCGTCCGTGGACAGGGTCACGAGCGCTACTTCCTGCTGGTGGTTGACGACTACTGGCGTTACACCACAGTCTTCCCCTTGCGCAGCAAGGGTGATGTCACTGAGGTGTTGATCGACTGGATCCGCGCAGCTCGTCTCCAGCTCAGGAGGAGCTTCATCTCGGACTTTCCTGTTCTGCGTCTGCACTCTGACCGAGGCGGAGAGTTCTCCTCTGGCCTTCTGCGAGCCTACTGTCGTGCACGAGGCATCCGCCAGACCTTTACGCTTCCGGACTCACCACAGCAAAATGGGATTGCTGAGCGCCGCATTGGCATGGTCATGGACGTCGCCCGTACGTCTATGATGCATGCGGCTGCCCCCCATTTTCTGTGGCCGTTTGCGGTTCGGTACGCGGCGCATCAGATCAACCTTCACCCCAGGGTCTCCATGCCGGAGACCTCCCCGGCATTGTTGTGGACGGGGAAGGTTGGCGATGCATCTGCGTTCCGTGTCTGGGGATCTCGAGCGTTTGTCCGCGACTTGTCTGCGGACAAGTTGTCCCCTCGTGCTGCTCCTTGCGTCTTCCTTGCCTTCCCCCCTGACGCGCCAGGGTGGCAGTTCTACCACCCCACCTCTCGTCGTGTTCTGTCCTCCAAGGACGTCACGTTTGACGAGTCGGTCCCCTACTACCGCCTCTTCCCCTACTGCACTCCGTCCCTCCCCCCGCCACCGCTCTTCCTTGTGCCCGGTCCCTCTCCGGTAGACCCCTTCCCCCCTCAGGGTCCTGCCCCTTCAGGTGTGTCCCGGGTAGACGCAGTCGAGCCTGTCGAGGTTACTGGTGACTCTGGTGCTGCTGGGGGTGCTGAGCCTGGGGGTGCTGACTGTGGGGGTGCTGAGCGTGTGGGTGCTACGCCTGGGGGTGCTGGGCCTACGGGTGGTACTGCTGGGGGTGCTGAGCCTGGGGGTGCTGAGCGTGGAGGTGCTACGCCTGGGGGTGCTGAGCTTTGGGGTGCTACGTCTGGAGGTGCTGAGCCTGGGGGTGCCACGTCTGGAGCTACTAAGCGTGGGGGTGCGGAGCCTGCGGCTGCTGGGCCTGCTTGTGTGGCGTCTGGTGGTGCTGGGCCTCGAGGTTCTCCGGGTGCTTCGTCTCGGCGGGAGCCCCTCTCTTCACAGGAGCTGCGCGAGTGGTTTGCCCGGCGCTGGAGGCGTATTGCTGGAGCTGGAGCTTCTTTGGCTGCTGAGGGTGCTACTGCCGCCGGTCCTAGAGGTGCTCGCCCTGGGAGTACTGGAGCTGCCGGGCCTGCGGGTACGACTGGAGCTGAAGCTGCTGAGGGTGTTGGCGCTGAGGCTACTGCTGTCAGTCTTGGCGGCGGTCCTGCTGGGGGTGCTGCTGGTGCTGCTGGAGGTACTGGAGCTAGAGGTGCTGTTGGCGCTAGTACTGCCGCTGGGGGTGTTGGTGGTGTCCCTGCTGTGTCTGGAGTCGCCGCACGGCTTCGGCCGTACTTCGTTCCGCTCCTTCAGCAGGTTCTTGGTCCTCCTCCTCCCTTAGAGTGTCCACAGCCTGTCCAGTCACAGTCACTATTACCACCGGCCTCCCCACTGCCTGCTCCTTGTCCCTACACTGGTCCTACTGGAGGTCTTGCTGAGCGTCGTGAGCCTGCGTCTCGTCCTGCGTCGCCTGTTCATGCTGCTCGCACTAGTGGTCGCGGTTCGCGTCAGTGTCCTCCTCCAGTCCCTTGCACGCACCGGATGTCTCTGCGTCCGTCCACCGCTCCTCTGCGTGTCCCTTTGACTTCTCCTCCTGAGTCCTCTCTTCCTGCTCTTGCCGACCCGGAGTCGGACTCTCTTCGTGCTGCCAGTCCTACTGTCACGCGTCTCCTTGCTACTGTCGTCACTGACCCCTCCTTTGAGTCCACTGCTGCGTCTGCCCTAGTTGCTGAGCTCGTCGACTTTGCTGCTCACTGTCGTCTAGACTACGCTGCTAGTCTTGTTGCTGAGTCTGCGTCTGTCTGTCCTCCGTCCGTCGGGGGTGAGTGTGCTCTTCGCACGGACGTCCTTGAGGACAGGCAGGAGGAGTTCCAGTGTCTGGCTGCTGCTTCACCTCATCTCGTGTCCGTACTGCTTACCCCTGAGGGAGACCCGGATGCACTTGACATCCCGACTCCGCGCTCTCACGCGGAGGCCGTAGAGGGTCCCTACTCCTCTCAGTGGCAAGAAGCTATGGACGCAGAGATGGCTTCATGGAAGTCCATAGGCACCTGCGTTGACGCGGTTCCCCCGTCTGGGGCGAACATCGTCAGTGGCATGTGGATCTTCAGGGTGAAGCGGCCGCCAGGTTCTCCACCTGTCTTCAAGGCGCGGTACATGGCTCGTGGCTTCAGACAGCGGCAGGGAGTTGACTACTTTCAGACCTTCTCTCCCACCCCGAAGATGACCACTCTTCGGGTGCTACTGCACATAGCCGCACAGCGTGACTACGAGCTTCACTCGCTTGACTTCATCACTGCTTTCTTGCAGGGTAGCCTGCACGAGGAGATCTGGCTGCGGCGCCCACCTGGCTTCACTGGGACTTTTCCTCCTGGCACCCAGTGGAGCCTCCGCCGGCCAGTCTACGGTCTCCGCCAGGCACCGCGTGAGTGGCACGACACACTGAGGACTACGCTTGCGGCTCTTGGGTTTGCTCCCTCTACTGCCGACCTGTCGCTGTTTCTGCACACCGACACTTCTTTGCCGCCGTTCGACATCCTCGTGTACGTCGACGACTTGGTCTTTGCCACTGCTGACACTGCTGGACTCGCCCACGTGAAGTCCGAGCTGCAGAAGAGACACACGTGCACAGACCTGGGTGAACTGCGCAGCTACCTTGGCTTGCAGATCACCCGGGACAGAGCACGCCGCACCATTACCCTGATTCAGTCACACATGGTGCAGCAGGTCCTTCAGCGCTTCGGCTTCACGTACTCCTTGCCTCAGGCCACTCCTCTGCCTACTCGCCACTCACTCTCAGCTCTGCATTTGGATGAGTCCGTAGAGTCGAGTGGCCTGTATCCAGAGCTTGTTAGCTGCCTCATGTACCTGATGACCTGCACTCGTCCTGACCTTGCATACCCTCTTAGCATCTTGGCACGCTATGCTGCTCCTGGGAGACACCGACCAGAGCACATGGCTGCAGCGAAGAGGGTGTTGCGCTACTTGTGCAGTACGTCGGGCATGGGGCTTGTGCTTGGAGGGCGACGTCGAGTGGTCCTCACTGGGCATGCAGACGCTTCTTGGGCTGACGACCAGGCTACGCAGCGGTCGTCACAGGGCTACACCTTCAGCCTTGTTTCTGGCTCTGTTTCGTGGCGGGCTACCCGCTCGTCTTCTGTTCTTGGCTCCAGTTGTGAGGCTGAGATCTACGCTGGGGCCATGGCTGCACAGGAGCTACGGTGGCTCACCTACCTGCTGACTGACCTTGGAGAGCCGCCTCGTTCTCCTCCAGTGCTGTACGTAGACAACAAGGCCATGCTGGCTTGTGTCAAGAGCAGAGAGTGGAGCACAGAACGAAGCACATTGTTCTTCGCTACTTCCTTGCTCGTGAGCTACAGCAGCGTGGTCAGCTGCGGCGTACGTGGCCTTTCAGGTCAACACTGCTGATATCTTTACCAAGGCACTTGCGCCTTGTGATCATCAGCGCTTCTGTACTCAGCTGGGTCTTGTGCCTGCCTTGCCTCACTTGCTCACCTCTTGACCTTGCTTGTACTGTTACATATATATGTATATATATATATATATATATACGCCTGCTCTTGCTTGTCTAGCCTTTTATATATATGTGTACTCCTGCATGTGAACCGACCTTGTGGCATTGACCTTGTGCTCGGACTGTGTGGTGCCTTTGTGATCCACCCTGAGCTTGCTTTGCTTTGCTTTGCTTGACTGGTCTTGTGACCCCTTGTACTCCCCCACTTTGCCTATGGGGGTGTGTCAGAGTTATATGACATAGCTATTGTAGGCTATAGTGGGGTAGCACATATGGGGTGCAGCTTTCTAGGGTTTGTATTTGTACCCAACTTTCACCTAGTCAATTCATTCTCGTTTCTTTTCAATACGCTATAGTCTGTGTAGGCTGTAGCGGGCAGTTCATATGGGGTACAACACTTTAGGGTTAACTACTTGTACTCCTGATTCTGCTCAATGTACTCATTTTCCTCGTTCCTTATCATGGTATCGAGCAGGTTCCCCAGTGGGAACGCTACCTAGAGCCCACCACGATGTATACATATATATATATATATATATATATATTTTCCTGCCCGTAGCGCGCTTCAGTCTTGCCCGAGTCGCGCTTTGTATGCCGTCCCTACCTTTGCGCCGCCCTAGATGGCCCCTCTCAAGGCCCCTTACGCCGCCCTTACGGCCCCTCGCGCCGCCCTTATGGCCCCTCGCGCCGCCCTCTAAGGCCCTTCGCGCCGCCCTTACGGCCCCTTAAGGCCCCTCGCGCCGCCCTTTCGGCCCTCGCGCGGCCCCTTTCGGCCCCTCGCGGCGCCCTTTCCGGCCCCTTACGGCCCCGTCGCCGCCCCGTTTAGGCCTCTTGCGGCCCCTCTTTGGCCCCATCTAGGCCCCTTGCGACCCCTCTACGGCCCCGTCTAGGCCCCTTACGGCCCCTCAGCGGCCCCGTCTAGGCCCCTTCCAGCCCCGTCGTTGTCACCTGTGGCCCCGTCGCCGCCACCTGCGGCCCCGTCGCTGCCACCCGCGGCCCCGTCGCCGCCACCTGCGGCCCCGTCGCCGCCACCCGCGGCCCCGTCGCAGCCACCTGCGGCCACGCAGCCGCCACCTGCAGCCCCGTCACCGCCACCTGCGGCCCCGTCGCCGCCACCTACGGCCCCGTCGCCGTCACCTGCGGCCCCGTCGCCCTCCCCTAGTGGCCCTGTCATCGCTCGGCCGCCCAGCGACCGAGCCGCCGAGCAGCCCAGCAGCCGAGCCGCCCACCTGCCAAACAACCAAGCCACCTAGCACCCGAGCCGCCCAGCAGCCGAGCCGCCGAGCCGCCCAGTAGCCGAGCCGCCCAGTAGCCGAGCCGCCCAGCAGCCAAGCCGCCCTGCTACCGAGCCGCCCAGAAGCCGAGCCGCCCAGCAGCCGAGCCGCCCTGCCGCCGAGCCGCCCTACTGTCGAGCCGCTGCTGTTCCTACCGGTGCTCCCCAGCCCTCCTTCCTCAGACTGGTGAGCTCACTCCCTACTAGGCCACTGTAGTCATGGCTACCCCCAGTGTCCTTACTTTTGATGCTGAGGGCCGTGCCGTTGACTTTGGGGTCTGGGTCGATGACCTCTAGCTGTTTCTCCAGTGCGATAGGGCAGACTGACTCTCTCTGTTCGACCTCACCTCTGGTGCCTCTCCTGCCCCGCCTGCTACTGCTGACAGCACTGTTCGCTCACAGTGGGCCATACGCAATGGTGCTGCCCGCCTTGCTGTGCGCCGCCACTTACCGACCACTGAGCGTGCACACTTTAGCCAGTACAAGAGTGCTCACACCTTGTACGACGCTGTAGTTGCACGCTACTCTTCCCCTGCCACTGCTGCACTGGGCCGCCTCATGCTACCCTACCTCTTCCCTGACCTTGCTGCCTTTCCCTTAGTCGCTGACCTCATTACGCACCTCCGCACTAGTGACACTCGCTAACGCGCTGCGCTTCCTGCTGAGTTCTGCACCAAGAACCCCCCCCCCCCCCCCCCCATGTACATCACCCTCTACTACATAGTCACCCGGCTCCCTGACTCTCTCCACGTAGTGAGGGACCACTTCCTCTAAGTTTGCCCCACCACTCTCATCGTTGACCTCCTCCAGAAGGCCCTCCTAGCGGCAGAGAAGCGCGTAGTCACTGTAGGAGCCTCTCATGGTGACCCTTGCACCCCCGTCTTTAAGGGGTGTTCCCCCTCCCCCTCTTGCCCTCTGTTGCCTCTGCTGCTGCGGCCGACCTCGTTGGTTTCGAGTCAGTCGGCGCTGCGTCTGCCCCAAGCGGGAGACGCCGCACCGGCAAGGGCAAGGGGGGCAAGGGCGCTGGAGGGGCTGGCAAGGGCGGTAGAGGTGGTGATGGAGGCAGTGGAGGGGGTGGGGGTGGTGGTGGGAGTGGTGGCGGGGGTGGAGGTGTCGGTGGCAGCAGTGGAGGCGGAGGAGGCGGCGGCGGTGGCAGAGGGAGCGGAGGCGGCCGAGGTGGTGGAGGCGGCGGAGGCGGCGGAGGTGGCGGAGGCGGCGGCGGCAGCAGTGGACCTGGTCGCGGCTCTGCGCAGAGGAGTGGCTCCGGTGGTGGTATGCGCCAGTAGCAGCAGAGCAATCGTGAGACCCTGTCCCCTCAGCAGCTTCGTGAGTGGTATGCTGCCCGTCAGCGCGTTGGGGGTACGGGTCCCTGCACCTACGTTCTCCGCACCGGCGACCGCGCTGGTGAGCAGTGCGGGGGCCCGCACTCCACCAAGCGCTGCTTCGGCCGCCTGACGGACACGTGGCGTCACCAGTTCCCTGAGGCCTCTGAGATCCCTCCCTGGGGAGAGCTGTGTAGGGCGGGGATTGTTATCTTTGATCTTGACTTTGATGATATTCTTGCTGCCATGTATGCTGTTGCTGATAGTGTTGAGGGTGACTGTTACCTGTGTGTTCCGCCTGACCCGGGCATTGAGCCTGCTGCTCTAGGTGCTGGTGAGGCTGCTGCTCTAGGTGCTAGCGCGTCTGCTGCCCCAGGTGCTGGTGAGTCTGCCCTCTTAGGTACCACGTCGGCTCAGGCCTTACACACCTTCACCCTTGACTCGGGTGCTTCCCGCTCCTTCTTTCGAGACCGCACCACGCTTACGCCGCTTAGTCGGCCGGTTGCGGTCTCCCTGGAGGACCCCACTGGGGGTCGTGTCCTTGCTAGCTTCTCCACTGTCTTACCGTGCCCGGCAGTCCCCTCTAGCACCCTGTAAGGTCTCTACATCCCCTTGTTCTCTACGAACTTGGTGAGTGGAGTTGATCTACAGGATAGGGGGGTTGACCAGTTCACTCCTGCGAGTCAGCGGGTGACCCACTCCACGTGTGCTCGGACAGGCCGACACTTGGCCACGTTCACCCGTCGGCCGGGGTCGAGCTTGTACACACTTACTACTGAGTCTCCTCCGACTGCTGAGTCTGGTCAGGTAGTTGCGTCAAGTCAGGTGTTTGCTGCAACGTCCAGGTCTGGTCCTTAGTCTGCTCCCTGCTCGTGTCGTTTCCTGTCCCACCAGACTCTCCTTTGGCACCACCGCCTTGGTCACCCCTCCCTGCCTCGTCTCCGAGGCATGGCCTCCCGTGTCCTTGTCTCTGGTCTCCCCCGGTATCTCCCTCCCCTACCTCCGGGGCCTGCCCCTACCTGCGTCCCCTGCGTTGAGGGGCGACAGCGCGCCGCCCTTCACTCCTCCGAGGCTCCGCTGCAAACTCTTCACATGGATGTGTGGGGCCCCGCCCGCGTTTGTGGACAGGGGCAGGAGCGTTACTTCCTGCTGGTGGTTGACGACTACTCGCGTTACACCATAGTCTTCTGCTTGCGTAGCAAGGGTGACGTCACTGAGGTGTTGATCGACTGGATCCGCGCAGCTCGTCTCCAGCTCAGAGAGATTTTCAGCTCGGAGTTTCCTGTTCTGTGTCTGCACTCTGAATGAGGCGGGGAGTTTTCCTCCGTCCGTCTAGGAGCCTTCTGTCATGCACAGGGCATTCGTCAGACCTTCACGCTTCCGGCCTCTCCACAGCAAAATGGGATTGCTGAGCGCCGCATTGGCATGGTCATGGACGTCGCTCGTACGTCCATGATCCATGCAGCTGCTCCCCATTTTCTGTGGCCGTTTGCGGTTCAGTAAGCAGCGCATCAGCTCAACCTCCAGCCCCGGGTCTCCTTGCCTGAGACCTCCCCCACCTTGCGGTGGACGGGGAAGGTTGGCGATGGGTCTGCGTTTCGGGTCTGGGGATCTCAGGGGTTTGTCCGCGACTTGTCTGCGGACAAGCTGTCCCCCCGTGCTGTTCCCTACGTCTTCCTTGGCTTCCCCCCTCACGCGCCTGGTTGGCAGTTTTTCTACCACACCTCGCGCCGTGTTTTGTCCTCCCAGGACGTCACCTTTGACGAGCCGGTGCCTTTCTACCGTCTCTTCCCCTACCGTGCTGCGCCCCTTCCCCCGCCGTCGCTCTTCCTTGCACCAGGTCCTCCCCCGGTCGACCCCCTCCCCCCTCAGGGTCCTGCCCCGTCAGGTGTGTCTCAGGTAGACGCAGTCGGGTCTGTCAAGGTAGCTGTTGACTCTGGTGCTGTTGGAGGTGCTGAGCCTGCGGGTTCCGGGTCTGGAGGTGCTGAGCCTTCGGGTGCTGAGTCTAGGGGTGCTGAGCCTGGGGGTGCTGAGACTGGGGGTGCTGAGCCTGGAGGTGCTGAGCCTGGGGGTGCTGACTCTGAGGGTGCGGAGCCTCGGGGTGCGGAGCCTGGGGGCGCTCGGTCTGCTTGTGTGGCCATCGGCGGTGCTTCGTCGAGGCGGGAGCCACTCTCTCCGCAGGAGCTGCGCGAGTGGTTTGCCCGGTGCTGGAGCCGTGCTGCTGGTGCTGGAGGCACTACTGTTGCTGCTGGTTCCGGAGGTGCTCGTGCTACTAGAGCTGGTGGGACTGGGGGTGCTACTGGAGCTGCTGGAGTTGGTTTTGCTGGAGCTTCTGGCGGTACTGGAGCTGCCAGTCCTGCTGGAGTTGGTGCTGCTGGAGCTGCTGGAGCTGGAGCTGCTCAGGGTGTTGGCGCTGGTGGTTCTACTGGCGCTGGTGCGTTTGACGGTGCTGGAGTTGGTGCTGTTGGAGCTGGAGGTGCTGCTGGCGCTAGTGCTGCCGCTGAGGGTACTGGTGCTCTCCCTGCTGGTTCTGGAGGCGCTGCGCGGCCGCGGCTGTAATTTGTTCCGCTCCTTGAGCAGGTTCTTGGTCTCCCGCCTTCTAGTGGTCTTGCTCCTCCCATAGAGTGTCAACAGCCTCCAGTCGCAGTCACAGTTACAGCCTGCCTCCTCTCTACCTGCTCCTTCTCCCTACACTGGTCCTACTGGAGGTCTTGCTGAGCGTCGTGAGCCAGCGTCTCGTCCTGCGTCGCCTGTTCGTACTGCTCGCGCTAGTCGTCGTGCTCCGCGTCCTCCTGCGGTCCCAGGCACACACTGTATGGCACAGCGTCCTTCCACTGCTCCTTTGCGTGTCCCGTTGCCGTCTCCTCTAGAGTCCTCTCTTCCTGTTCTCCCTGGCCCGGCCTCTGACTCTCTTCGTGCTGCCCGTCCTACTGTCACGCGTCTCCTGGCCACTATTGTCACTGACCCTTCTTTTGAGTCCACTGCTGCGTCTGCCTTAGTCGCTGAGCTTGTCGACTTTGCTGCTCGCTGTCGTCTAGACTACGCCACTAGTCTTATTGCTCAGTCCGAGTCTGTCTGTCCTACGTCCGTCGGGGGTGGGTGTGCTCTTAGCACGGACGTCCTTGAGGACAGGCAGGACGAGTTCCAGTGTTTTGCTGCTGCTTTGCCTCATCTCGTGTCCACGCTGGTTGCCCTTGAGGGAGACCCGGATGCACCAGACATCCTGAATCCTCGATTGTACGCTGAGGCGATCAAGGGTCCCTACTCCTCTCAGTGGCAGTCAGCCATGGACGCAGAGATGGCTTCCTAGAAGTCCAGAGGCACCTACGTCGACGAGGTTCCCCCAGTTGGGGCGAACATCGTCAGTGGCATGTGGATTTTCAGGAGAAGTGGCTGCCGGGCTCTACGCCTGTCCTCAAGGCGCGTTACGTGGCTCGAGGCTTCAGTCAGCGGCAGGGAGTTGACTACTTTCAGACCTTCTCTCCCACCCCGAAGATGACCACTCTTTGGGTGCTGCTGCACATAGCCGCTTAGCGCGACTACAAGCTTCGCTCTCTTGACTTCAGCATAGCTTTCCTGCGGGGTAGCCTGCACGAGGAGATCTGGCTGCGCCGCCCACCTGGCTTCAGTGGGTCGTTTCCTCCTGGTACCAAGTGGAGCCTTCGGCGGCCAGTCTACGGTCTCCGCCAGGCGCCCCGTGAGTGGCACGAGACACTGAGGACAACACTTGCGGCTCTTGGGTTTGCTCCTTCTACACCCGACCCGTTGCTGTTTCTGCGCACCGACACCTCTCTGCCGCCGTTCTACATCCTCGTGTACGTCGACGACTTGGTCTTTGCCACTGCTAACACTGCTGGACTCGCCCACGTGAAGTCCGAGCTGCAGAAGAGACACACGTGCACAGACCTAGGTGAACTGCGCAGCTACCTTGGCTTGCAGATCACCGAGGACAGAGCACAGCGCACCATTACCCTAACCGAGTCACACATGGTGCAGCAGGTCCTTCAGCGCTTCGGCTTCACGTACTCCTCGCCTCAAGCCACTCCTCTGTCTACTCGCCACTCGCTCTCAGCTCTACCTTCGGATGAGTCCGTAGAGCCGAGTGGCCCGTACCCAGAGCTTGTTGGCTGCCTCATGTACCTGATGACCTGCACACGACCTAACCTTGCATACCCTCTTAGCATCTTGGCACGCTATGTTGCTCCTGGGAGACACCGACCAGAGCACATGGCTGCAGCGAAGAGGGTGTTGCGCTAAGTGTGCAGTACGTCGGGCATGGGGCTAGTGCTTGGAGGGCGACGCTGAGTTGTCCTCACAGGTCGCGCAGACGCTTCTTGGGCTGACGACCAGCGGACACAGCGGTCGTCACAGGGTTGAGAAAACTAGAATGAGGAATGAATGACTAAGTGAAAGTTTGGTACAAATATAAACCCCTAGAAAGCTGTACCCCATATGTGCTGCCCCACTATAGCCTACAATAGCTATGTCATATACTGTAAATCTGACACACCCCCATAGGCAAAGTGGGGGAGAACAAGGGGTCACAAGACCAGTCAAGCAAAGCAAAGCAAAGCAAGCTCTGGGTGGATCACAACGTCACCACACATTCCAAGCATAAGTTCAAGGCCACAAGGCCAACTCACATGCAGGAGTACACATATATATAAAAGGCTAGACAAGCAAGAGCAGGCGTATATATATATATGTAACAGTACAAGCAAGGTCAAGAGGTGAGCAAGTGAGGCAAGGCAGGCACAAGACCCAGCTGAGTACAGAAGCGCTGATGATCACAAGGCGCAAGTGCCTTGGTGAAGATATCAGCAGTGTTGGCCTCAGAGGCCATGTACGCAAGACGCAGCTAACCACGCTGCTGTAGCTCACGAGCAAGGAAGTAGCGAAGAGCAATGTGCTTCGTTCTGTGCTCCAATCTCTGCTCTCGACACAAGGCCAGCATGGCCTTGTTGTCTACGTACAGCACTGGAGGAGAACGAGGCGGCTCTCCGAGGTCAGTTAGCAGGTAGGTGAGCTAGCGTAGCTCCTGTGCAGCCATGGCCCCAGCGTAGATCTCAGCCTCACAACTGGAGCCAAGAACAGAAGACGAGCGGGTAGCCCGCCACGAAACAGAGCCAGAAACAAGGCTGAAGGTGTAGCCCTGTGACGACCGCTGCGTAGCCTGGTTGTCAACCCAAGAAGCGTCTGCGTGCCCAGTGAGGACCACTGGACTCTGCCCTCCAAGCACAAGCCCCATGCCCGACGTACTGCACAAGTAGCGCAACACCCTCTTCGCTGCAGCCATGTGCTCTGGTCGGTGTCTCCCAGGAGCAACATAGCGTGCCAAGATGCTAAGAGGGTATGCAAGGTCAGGTCGTGTGCAGGTCATCAGGAACATGAGGCAACCTACAAGCTCTGGGTACGGGCCACTCGACTCTACGGACTCATCCAAAGGCAGAGCTGAGAGCGAGTGGCGCGTAGGCAGAGGAGTGGTCTGAGGTGAGGAGTACGTGAAGCCAAAGCGCTGAAGGACCTGCTGCACCATGTGTGACTGAGTCAGGGTAATGGTGCGGCGTGCTCTGTCCCGGATGATCTGCAAGCCAAGGTAGTTGCGCAGTTCACCCAGGTCTGTGCACGTGTGTCTCTTCTGCAGCTCGGACTTCACGTGGGCGAGTCTAGCAGTGTCAGCTGTGGCAAAGACCAAGTCGTCGACGTACACGAGGATGTAGAACGGCGGCAAAGAAGTGTCGGTGCGCAGAAACAGCGACAGGTCGGCAGTAGAGGGAGCAAACCCAAGAGCCGCAAGCGTAGTCCTCAGTGTGTCGTGCCACTCACGCGGTGCCTGGCGGAGACCGTAGACTGGCCGCCGGAGGCTCCACTGGGTGCCAGGAGGAAAAGTCCCAGTGAAGCCAGGTGGGCGGCGCTGCCAGATCTCCTCGTGCAGGTTACCCTGCAAGAAAGCAGTGCTGAAGTCAAGAGAGTGAAGCTCGTATTCGCGCTGAGCGGCTATGTGCAGTAGCACCCAAAGAGTGGTCATCTTCGGGGTGGGAGAGAAGGTCTGAAAGTAGTCAACTCCCTGCCGCTGAAAGAAGCCACGAGCCACGTACCGAGCCTTGAAGACAGGTGGAGAACCTGGCGGCCGCTTCACCCTGAAAATCCACATGCCACTGACGATGTTCGCCCCAGGCGGGGGCACCTCGTCAACGTAGGTGCCTGTGGACTTCCAGGAAGCAATCTCTGCGTCTATAGCTGCCTGCCACTGAGAGGAGTAGGGACCCTCTATCGCCTCCGCGTAAGAGCGCGGAGTCGGGATGTCAAATGCATCCGGGTCTCCCTCAGGGGTAAGCATTACGGACACGAGATGAGGTGAAGCAGCAGCTAGACAGTGGAACTCCTCCTGCCTGTCCTCAAGGACGTCCGTGCCAAGGGCACACTCAAATGAATAGAGTAGACAAATGAATGAACTCATCCCCCGACGAATGGAGGAAAGACAGACGTAGACTCAGCAACAAGACTAGCAGCGTAGTCTAGACGACAGCGAGCAGCAAAGTCGACGAGCTCACCAACTAGGGCAGACGTAGCAGTGGACTCAAAGGAAGGGTCAGTGACGACAGTATCAAGGAGACGCGTGGCAGCAGGACTGACAGCACGAAGAGAGTCCGACTCCGGGTCGGCAAGAGCAGGAAGAGAGGACTCAGGAGGAGAAGGCAAAGGGGCACGCAGAGGAGCAGTGGACGGACGCAGAGACATCCGGTGCATGCCAGGGACAGGAGGAGGACGCTAACGTGAACCGCGACCACTAGAGCGAGCAGCATGGACAGGCGACGCAGGGCAAGACGCAGGCTCACGACGCTCAGCAAGACCTCCAGTGGGACCAGTGTAGGGAGAAGGAGCAGGCAATGGGGAGGCCGGCGGTAACTGTAACTGGGACGGGACAGACTGCGGACACTCTAAGGGAGGAGGAGGACTAGTAGAAGGCGGGAGACCAAGAACCTGCTGAAGGAGCGGAACGAAGTACGGCCGAGGCCGCGCGGCGACTCCAGACACAGCAGGGACAGCACAGTACCCTCAGCGGTCGAAGAAACTCCAGCTCGAGTAGCACGCCTCCAGCGCCGGGCAAACCACTCGCGCAGCTCTTGTGGAGAGAGTGGCTCCCGCCGAGACGAAGCACCCGGAGAACCTCCAGGCCCAGCCCCCGTAGGCTCCTCACCCCGAGGCTCAGCACCTCCAAACGTGGCACCCCCAGGCGCAGCTTCTCCAGACGTAGCACCCCCAGGCTCAGCACCCCCAGGCTCAGCACCCCCAGGCTCAGCACCCCCAGACGTAGCACCCCCAGGCTCAACACCCCCAGTCTCAGCACCGCCAGGCGTAGCACCCCCAGAGTCAGCACCCCCAGGCTCAGCACCCCCAGCAGCACCAGAATCACCAGTAACCTCGACAGGCTCGACTGCGTCTACCTGGGACACACCTGAAGGGGCAGGACCCTGAGGGGGGAGGGGGTCTACCCGGGGGGGACCTGGAATAAGGAAGAGCGGTGGCGGGGGGAGGGACGGAGTGCGGTAGGGGAAGAGGCGGTAGTAGGGGACTGACTCGTCAAATGTGACGTCCTAGTAGGACAGAACACGGCGAGAGGTGGGGTGGTAGAACTGCCACCCTGGCGCGTCAGGCGGGAAGCCAAGGAAGACGCAAGGAGCAGCACGAGGGGATAACTTGTCCACAGACATGTCGCGGACAAACGCCCGAGATCCCCAGACACGGAACAGAGCAGGTCGATCCCCATGGATCGATCCTGTGGGTGGGCTCACCACCTCGTTGCTTTCGCTGCAACTGCTACGTCTACTCTCTGTGCCGCACGCCCAGTGGCGTGCGGCAGTTTTTTCTTCCCGCCGTGCGCCCCGAGGCGCGCGGCGGTTTTCTGCCCGCCGTGCGCCCCGAGGCGCGCGGCGGTTTTTTGCCCGCCGTGCGCCCCGAGGCGCGCGGCGGTTTTCTGCCCGCCGTGCGCCCCGAGGCGCGCGACGGGTTTCTGCCCCGTCACTCGGCGCGTCGCCCCCGGGAGGCGCTGCGACGGGCGACGGGGGGCCCGCGCGTCGCCCCCTGTCGCCGCTCCTATCGGCCCCTAACCGCCGCCAGCGGCCCCGTCGTCCCGCCGCCCTAACTGCGGCCCCGTCGCCCTACCTGCGCCCCGGCCCCGGCCCCGTCGCCCTACCTGTGCTCCGGCCCCGTTGCCCTACCTGCACCTCGGCCCCGGCCCCGTCGCCCTACTTGCGCCCCGGCCCCGTCGCCCTACCTGCGTACCGGCCTTGTCGCCCTACCTACGGCTCGGCCCTGTCGCCCTACCTACGGCACCGCCTCCCCCCCCCCCCCCCCCCCCTTTTCCCGTCGCCCGTCGCGGCTCCTTCGGGGGCCGCGACCTGGGGGGTGGCGCGTGTGTGGTCTCCCCTGCTCCTCCTCCTCCTCTGTCTCCCACTGTTGCAGCTACCGCTGAGGGGGGTGGGTGTGTGGGAGTCGACGGAGTGGTGCTAGGGGGTGGGGTGTAAGTGACCCTAGGGGTGCAGTAGGGGGTATGTGCAATGGGAGTGGGATAGTTTGGGGAGGTTAAAGGGGGTGGCCGCCGAGAAGCCAGCAGCTCTAGTCGCCCGTGAGACCGTTGCGCCAGTCGCCCGTGAGCCCGTTGCGCCAGTCGCCCGTGAGCCCGTTGCTCCAGTCGCCTGTGAGTCCGTTGCTCGTCTGCCGCTACTATTAGCCGCGGAGCCAGTTACTCCAGTAGCCCGTGTGCCAGTTGCTCAAGTTGCCAGTGTGCCAGTTGCTCCAGTTGCCCGTGTGCCAGTTGCTCCAGTTGCGCCGTGTGCCAGCAGCTTTAGCTGCCACCCACTACCTCCTCTCCTCTCATAGTCCCTCCTCCACACTAGCCCTCTGGGATAGCCTCTAGCTTTGCTCATAATTGTGAACTTTAAACTATTGCTTCTTCAACTTATGCTCAGAATGTGTGGTGACATTGTGATCCACCCTGAGCTCGTAATGCTTTGCTTGCTCTGCTGATTACACCCCACTTCGGCTATGGGGGTGTGTCAGAATATTATGCTTTAGCCTGTAGTGGGGTGCTCTATAGCGAGTACATCCCTTCTAGGGTTTGCTATTTGTATCCTCATTCTTGCTAGTGCAACCCCTCTTCTTTCTTCTAAACTTTCACACCCTTCTCCAACTACAAAAACCCTGGGTTGGAGCTCATTACCCTCCACCCACGTTTCTTGATTTTCAAACGGCTCACTCAACATTCCCACCACCCACCCCAGAGTAAATCGCCTTGCTAATGCCACTTGGATAGGGTATATCGTAGCTAGTGTTATTAGTCTGCATTAGCTTGTGTTCTACGTTGATGCAAATGTTGTAATAAGCCATTTGTAATGAGAACGACCCCCATTTGTAATGAGAACGATGCCAATTGATAAGAAAGAAAGCAAGCTTTCTCAACAGCATTACGCACCAGCCGTTGTTCGTCCTCATTCAGTTGCGGATTCCTGGACACAAGGTTTCGCCGCTCAAGGCCGTGATGCAGCTCCTCCAACACGGTTGCCACGTGGGTTAGTCACTCGCCAACGTCCCGCATCCGCCGCTCCTAGAGCACGATGTCATCAAGGCTCAGGGAATTCTCCCACTGCCGACTCTATCAGGTCCCAGAATTTGGTGGAACCCCCCAGGCGAATTTCACCCACCAGCCCTCATCAGGATTAGGGGTCGTCGGCGATCGATCAGGTGGGTCCCACCTGCATGGGATCGGCCAACGTCAGGCATAGCCTCACTAACTTACTCCTCCGCATTCCCTCCTCCAACACCATTTTGTCGTCCTACATTTGCACGATCTCGGGACGATGCCGCAAGATGAGCAAACGCGGAGCTGCTCAATAGCAATGACAACAGCGGTGCGGATTGAGCTTGCTATGTGATTCTTTTGTACGGCAAAGTAAAGAGAATACACAAGAAATGGAGCGTGTGAACCTGAAAAACGGTAAAGCCCTAATCAGAGTTGTTTGCCTAGTTATGGATGATTCAGTTAACTTGTAAAAAAAAATGTTACAGTGGTCCCAAAACTGCTGGCTCAAGTGAGAGGATGTGTATCAAGGTTGATTAGGACTGTGTTTTTCATCCATGCATGGCTCCGTACGCAGATATCTTTAACAAAAGACGCCACACATTTTGCACGCTGGATGCAGATGTGGCGATGTAACGCATCCTCCATGTCAGCGTAATGCGAGTGGCGGATTGCCCTATAAAGGCGCTCCCAGTTGCTGGTGGCGCCGTCGTACTAGTAGCCTGCCTGACCTACTACCGCATCGTCGCCACTGAACCACCCAGCTCCGTATCAGGTTTCTTCAAAGTCCCCAGCTCAACATACCTTCTTTCCACTTCATATTATCATTCATGCACCAACTCCATCTAGTAGGTTCAACGCCACGCTTAAGCAGTACTGGGGGTCTGACGTTCACGGTTATAGGATCTTTTGGCTTCCGTTTTTTTGGGCAAAAAGGTAAAGGACCCACAACTTTTGCGTCTTTGCCACCTAATCACCCATGTGTTCATCCAGTACACCATGCCGGTCCTTTTTACTGCACCCCTTGTTGATTTTCAATACTCTCTTTCCCGTCTAAATCAAGCAAGGTCCCTTTTCCCTGTCCACATTGTTAGAATACTAGGAAAATGATGAATGCATTGGAAGAGTGTTGGGACAAAATGCTGTTATAGTCACAGTAGGCTTCAATGTGCCTAAAACGAAGGATAGAGTGCATAGTCGGATTTCTGCACAGATGATTTAAACGTTCATAGCGATCTGCTCACAACTTCAAATGACTTCATTCAACTTGGATCAAGAGCGCCTTAACTTTGCTTACAATAGGCAATTTAGATTGCACGATTTTATGAAGAATTGACAATACAGCGTTGGTTTGAACGAACGGCACTATGGTACCAACATAGTCTTAGAACACACAATAGGAAGAGTTAGAAAGAGTTACGAGTTGGGAGTGACTCCCAGCTCCTACAAACCCCAAGAGCCAAGATACAGTGATGTGGAACAGTGCCACACTGTCCCCAACTAAGAAGGGTCTCGAACCTACCCTTCACAAGGGTCTACACCAATAGAAATGTTACAGTACACATTGTAATGTAACTATCTTCAATATCTTGAAGTGTACCCTTTTGGCGAGCTTCGAAATCACTTGAAGCTTGAAACCAAGACTCGGGCTCTTCATCACAAACTCATCCTTGAGTTCTTGATGGGTCTGCTGCACACACCTGTGACATGCCGAACGTTCGACAAGCGACAAAATAGAAACCGCGCACGACAAAATAGAAACCGCGCGGGACACACAAAATGGCCACGTTAAACGCGACTAGCGATAATTCGCTATTGACTTGACACACACACTCGACATCATGACCCATCATTCACACACTATTATAAGCATGAAATATATATTATCACATGCCCTCATACCATTCCATGCACACACTCATTCACGCACACGGACTACAAGCCGAGTGCAAACCGTAGGGTTGCACCAACAAACTCCCCCTCGGATTGTTGGCCTTAGGATCTTGCACTCTTAGTTCAGAGCCATCCCAGCAAGCTTGCAATACTTCCAATGCTGCTGCTCCACCAGCCTCTTGGTCATCATGTCAGCCGGCTGCCCCATCGTCTTCACGTAGTGCAGCTCAACTTCACCCGCGGCCACCATGCTCCTCGTCCATTGCCACTTCACCCTCATGTGCTTGGTGAGGCCGTGTAGCACAAGGTTCTTAGTTAGAGAAATGGCTCCCTGGCTTTCACAGTAGAGTGGGGTAGGTCCTTGCTGCTCCTCCCCCAATTCAGCCAACAAACGCCACTGCCACGCAATCTCCCGTACGGCACGGAAGAGTGCCATGTACTCGGACTCCACCGAGCTCAATGCTTGGTCAACCTGCTTCTTGCTCTCCCAAGCAGTTGGGCCTCCACCAACATGGCATATGAACCCTCCCACACTTGTCATGTCCTTTTGTTCCGATGCATATGAAGCATCCGAGTAAGTGGTGAGGAACAAACGTCCGGGTTCTACACCATCCGCGCCCTTTTGGCACCTTTGCACCGCCGCCGAGTATTGCAGCCCAACGGTCGGTGTTTGGCCATGTTACTTGGCCACCCTCATTCCAGCTGCTACCTGCTGCTCATTAGGGCATTGAACAACCCTTGCCATCTGCCCAGTAGCAAATGCGACATCCGGTCGTGTGTTTACCGCCGCATACGTGAGGCTGCCCACCAACGAGTGAAAACGGCGCCTCTCCTCTTCACCAACGCTTGCTCTCCTTCTCTGGTCCCTTCACACACTTGAACCCTGAGGGAAAGGTTGTAGCCACATGGCCTTCACTCTGCCCAAAGTTGGCAGCCAAGGCCTCCAGGTACTTCCGTTGGTGCACTCGCTTGCTCCGCTTCTCCACGTCTCGTTCGATGTGGAGCCCAAGGTAGAAGTTCACATCACCAAGGGACTTGCACTTGAACTTGTCTTGCAGCTTCAGCATCACCTCCTTCACAAGGTCAGAGGAGGGTGAGAAGATGAGAATGTCATCCACATAAACCGCCATGAAGATCCTCTGCTCCCCCTCGCCAAGCATGAACAAGGAGTGATCGGCCGTTGAGGGAGTGAAGCCGATCTCCTCCAACACTTCGCGCAGCTTCATGTACCATTGCCTAGGGGCCTGCTTCAGCCCATAGAGGGCCTTCTTCAGCTTCCACACTCTGCCACTACCATCATCAAACCCCTCTGGCTGCGCCATGAAAATCTCCTCCTCAAGGATGTCGTTAAGAAATGCCGTTACGATGTCCATCTGCTTCACCACCCATCCTTTGATGACGGCTCCCGCGAATAGGGTTCGCAGCGTCGTCGGCTTCACCACAGGGGCAAACAGCTCCTTGAAGTCCACCTTCTCATTTTGCTGGTACCCCTTGGCCACCAGCCTAGACTTGCAATGCTCGATCTTGCCGTCGGCATCCGACTTGATTTTGAAGAGCCACTTGGACGTTATCGCCGTACACCCCTCCGGTAGCTCCACCAACTCAAACATGTCATTCTCCTCGATGCTCTTCAGCTCACTCTCCATGGCCTTCTTCCACTCCTCAGCATCACTACTCTCCAAAGCCTCCTTGAGAGTTGCTTGTTCTCCCGGCATCTCCACCGGAGAGAAGAACGCGAAGGCACACTCCTCGTAGTCACTTTCCTCGTCGTCTCCGACCATCATTGCCGCTCCGGCCAGGGCTGTCTTGCCCTGCTTTCCTGGCGCATCATAGGTCAGCCTATTAGGGGGTTGAACTTTCCTCTTCCCCCTTCCTTCCTCCTCAGCTGTAGGGACTTGAAGGCCTTGGCGTTGCTGCGGTGTAGCACGGATTCGTGGAGCGCTCGTAGTGCGGGAAGGAAGTGTCGGTGCACGCTCGCTCACTTGCTGCACCTCCTCCTCTTCTTCCTCTGCATCCTTGGCCTCCTCTCCCCCATTCACAATGGAAGATTGCCTTGTGGTAGTGCTGCCGCTGCTCAGCTCCAAAGGCAGCTCCACATGCTCCAAACCGGAACTCTTCACCTCCCCAAACCGCACGCCTATCTTCGCCTCATTCTCCGCCTTCCAATCCTTGTACATGAAGTTCTCCATGAACTTGCAGTCCCTGCTCACCAGGAATTTCTTGGTGAATGGGTCCCAAAGAAGCCATCCCTTGCTGTTTTGAGCCATGCCCAAGTGCACGACCCACACCGCCTTGGCACCAAGCTTGTTGTGCCGAAGATGCTTAGGCACGAGCGCCATGCACATGCACCCGAACACCCGAAGCAAATCCACCTTTGGCTTCCTTCCAAGCCACTCCACATAGGGCGCCCATTTGTCTGCTCCCACATGAGTCAAAACTCTGTTCTTGGCCACACACGCGCTCCGCACTGCATCAGGCCAGAAATAGTCGGGTAGCCCGGCTTCAATGAGCAACCCGCGTGCCGCCTCCGTGATCGTCCGGTTCGCTCGCTCGGCAATGCCGTTCATTGCAGGGGAGTATGGCATGGTGAGGGAGTGCTGAATACCATTCTTCTTCAGCCACAACCCAAACTCCTTGCTCAGGAACTCTCCCCCTCGATCGGTCCAGATCGACTTGACTAGACGGTCTTGTTGCCGCTCCACCATCGGGAACCAATCCGTCTTCAACGTTTCAGCCACATCGCTCTGCTTGGCCAGCACGTACACCCAAGTCATACGGGTGTAGACGTCGACAATGGTGAGGAAATACTCAGCTCCAGCAGCTCCAAGCTTCAGGGGGCCCACCACATCCATCACCACCTCATCAAGTGGTGCCTTATCCGTTGCCTCCGAACTAGAGAATGGGAAACGGGTGAACTTGGCTTGCATGCACGTTGGGCAGCCAAGCACCTCATCGGGCTCCCGCTTCACACGTATGCCAGTGACCATCTGGTTCTTCACTAGCTGTTGCAAGATGGGCAGGACCACATGCCCCATGCGCCGATGCAAGGTGAGCCAATCACACTCCCCCGTAGCCAAAGTCCGATTGGAGAATGCCGCGCTCGCAATAGTGCCCCACATACTCTCTCCGTAGTCCTCCTCCGCTGCTACCTCGGGGTTCTCCTCACCCTTGTTCTGCTCCTTGGCTGCTGCACCTCTCTCCTTAGGTTCACCGAGCTTGCTGGTCCCTCCAAGATTGCACTTCTTGGACTCCTTCTCCTTAGCGCGACCGTCCGCGCTATCGCCGCTACCAACCGCTTCACCCTTGGTACTGATGCTTGCTGCCACTTGCCTCTCTTTCGGCATGGGGACCACAGGGATCTGCCACATCTTGTTGTAGACATCCCTATCCTCGTGAAGGTCCCATAGAATCCGCTCGCCAAGCCTTGCGGTGTAAGTCTTGGCTCCCTTCGAGTTCGTGTCCATGCCGGCCTTTGCCAACCGCCGCACGGAAATCAGGTTTGCAGCAAGGCTGGGCACCCAAAGCACGTTCTTGAGGCCCACCATCTTCCCATCAGCACCCTTGAATATGGCCTTCCCCATGCCTTTCACCTCTGCTCGCTGCCCCAAAGCCGATGTGACATGCTTCACCGGTGACGGTCCAAGTTCGGTGAGCAAGTTCGGGCGAGGTGTCATGCTATAGGTAGCGCCACTATCGATCACCCAATAGTCCAGGGGGTGTAGGGTCACCTTTCCCACAGCTGCTGGCTCCTCAAAGCCTTCATCCTTCTCTGGACGAGCCGGTACTTGCGTCGACACAAAGTAGAATAGACCCGGGTACCGATCGTCGCTCGGGTCCTTGTCGTTGTCTCCGCTCTTCATATTTGCAGCTCCGCCACCGCGACCGCCACAGCCTCCACGGTCTCTTCCTCTCCCTCCTCCTGCTCGTCTACCCTCCTGGCCTTGAGCAGGGGTCCAGCCATCAGGGAGCTTGTAGCAATCGCACTACATATGTCCGCTCTTGTGGCAAAAATGGCATTCGCCGTCGAATCATCCGCGACCGCGCCCGTAGATCTTGTCGTCGCTGCCGTAACTGCCACTCCCGCGGCCTCAGCCGAAGTTGTTGCTGCCAAATCTGCCTCTCCCTCGTCCTCTGCCCCTTCCACGGCCGTACCCCCGGCCGATGCTTGCTGCCCCGGCGCCATCCGCACTCGCCAACTCACGGCGGCGGAAGTCCCCTTGAAGGATCGCTCGCTTCACGTCTTCAAGCGAGAGGCGGGGCAGATCACGGTTGAGGTTGATGATGAGGGAGGACCATGACTCAAGGAGTAGGGCCAGCAACTTGGTCTTCTTTTGGAGCTCACTGTAGTTCAAATCAGCTCCCTCAAGCCGCGTCAACAAGTCGAGGAATTTCTGCACCCTGTCTTCTACGGGTTCATCTTCCTCAATTCGTAACGTCGCCATTTGCCATTCCAACACCACAGCTACCGCCGCTGTTGCAAGAGCGTGTACACCCTTCAGAGCAGCCCATGCCTATGGTCCCTTCTCTGGATCACGCTGGAAAGGCTTGATGTGACGGATTTGACTGCTCCCCAACGCTTGCCCAAGTAGGAGATAGCCTTGTGCGCTCTTCCGCACCCACGGACTTTTCTCCGGGTCGTTCTCGGGACGCTTCTCCGTTCCTTCCTTCACCTCCAGCAGGTCATAATGGTCGAACATATTCTCCATTTTGAATGACCATTCAGCAAAGTTGTCGCCGTTGAACTTGTCAAGCCTGAACACTCTTGGCTCGTCCCTAGAAGGTCCAAGAGTCGGTTGCACGGGCGCCACGGCTGACTCACAGGCTTGGTCTTGTGCTTGGGCTTCTCCATTGCCTCCAGCACCTCTGCCACCCCTTTCCTCAGGTCCAGCCATTGTCGTAGCTGCTCCAAGGGGCTCTGATACCACTTCTTATAGTCACAGTAGGCTTCAATGTGCCTAAAACGAAGGATAGAGTGCATAGTCGGATTTCTGCACAGTGGCTTTAAACGTTCATAGCGATCTGCTCACAACTCCAAATGACTTTATTCAACTTGGATCTAGAGCGGCTTAACGTTGCCTACAGTAAGCAATTTAGATTGCACGATTTCATTACGAATTGACAACATAGCGTTGGTTTGAACGAACGGCACTATGGCAGCAACATAGTCTTAGAACACACAATAGGAAGAGTTAGAAAGAGTTACGAGTTGGGAGTGACTCCCAGCTCCTACAAACCCCAAGAGCCGAGGTACAGTAATGTGGAACAGTGCCACACTGTCCCCAACCAAGAAGGGTCTTGAACCTACCCTTCACAAGGGTCTACACCAATAGAAATGTTACACTACACATTGTAATGTAACTATCTTCAATATCCAAGTGTACCCTTTTGGCGAGCTTCGAAATCACTTGAAGCTTGAAACCAAGACTCGGGTTCTTCATCACAAACTCATCCTTGAGTTCTTGTTAGGTCTGCTGCACACACCTGTGACATGCCGAACGTTCGACAAGCGACAAAATACAAACCGCGCACGACAAAATAGAAACCGCGCGGGACAGACAAAATGGCCACGTTACACGCGACTAGCGATAATTCTCTATTGACTTGACACACACACTTGACATCATGGCCCATCATTCACACACTATTATAAGCATGAAATATATATTATCCTATGCCCTTATACCATTCCATGCACACACACATTCACGCACACGGACAACAAGCCAAGTGCAAACCGTAAGGTTGCACCAACAAATGCTAACCCTAATTTGGGTTATACCCCTTGTGGGCTGCCCCAATACAACCTACACAACGTAACATTCTGACACACCCCCATAGGCAAAGTGGGGGAGAACAAATGGTCACAAGACCAGTCAAGCAAAGCCAAGGAAGCTCAGGGTGGATCACGATGTTACCACACATTCCGAGCACAAGCTGATGGCCACAAGACCATTTCACAGAGTTCACATGCAGGTATATGTAAAATATCACAGTACAAGCAAAGTTATGAAGTGAGCAAGGGAGGCAAAGTATGTCAGAGGTCCACTGGTGATCCCCGATTGATCCTAGGGAAGGGTTACAGGCACGGTTGCCTGGGGGGTTATGGGCGCACTGACCCGCTACTTAAACAAGCCCTTTTATCCCAATGGTCTAGTGGTTGGGATTCTGACATGGTATCAGAGCGAAGGTCTCGGGTTCGAATCCCGGTGTATGCACTTCGGGCATCCCAATGCGGGGGGGTGTCAGAGGTCCACTGGTGATCCCCGATTGATCCTAGGGAAGGGTTACAGGCACGGTTGCCTGGGGGGTTATGGGCGCACTGACCCGCTACTTAAACAAGCCCTTTTATCCCAATGGTCTAGTGGTTGGGATTCTGACAAAGTAGGCACAATGCTGAGAACAGTACAAAAACTCTGATGATCACCAGGCTGAAGTGCCTTGGTGAATATATCAGCAGTGTTGGCCCGAATGGCCACGTAAGCTAGACAAAGCTGACCACGCTGCTGCAGCTCTCAAGCAAGAAAGTGTTGCAGAGTGATGTGCTTTGTTCTGTACTCCAATCTATGCTCTTAACACAAGGCAATAGCGGCCTTGTTGTCTACGTACAGAACTGGAAGAGAACGAGGCCACTCGGTCAGCAAGTAGGTGAGCCAGCATAGCTTCTGTGCAGCCATGGCTCCGGCGTAGATCTCAGCCTCACAACTGGAGCTGAGGACCGAAGACGACCAGATAGGCCGCCAAGAAACAGAGCCAGAGCCAAGGCTGAACGTGTAACCTTGTGACGACCGCTGCGTAGCCTAGTCGTCAGCCCAAGACACGTTTGTGTGACTAGTGAGAACAACTCAACTCCGCCCTCCAAGCACAAGCCCCATGCCTGATTACTGCACAAGTAGCGCAACACCCTCTTGGTAGCCTCCTAGTGCTCTCGCAGGTGTCTTCGAGGCGCAACGTAGCGAGCCAGGATGCTAAGAGGGTACGCAAGGTCGGGTCGAGTGCAGGTCATCACGTACATGAGGCAGCCCACCAGCTCAGGATACGGGCCACTCGGCTCTACGGACTCGTCCGAAGGTGGAGCTGAGAGCGAGTGACCAGTAGGCAGAGGAGTGGACTGTGGCGAGGACCAAGTGAAGCTGAAGCGCTGAAGGACCTGGTGCACGATGTGTGACTAAGTCAGGGTGATGATGTCTCGTGCTCTGTATCGGATGATTTACAGGCAAAGATAGCTGCGCAGTTCACCCAGGTCTGTGCACGTGTGTCTCTTCTCCAGCTCCGACTTCACAAGGGCCAGTCCCTCACTGTGAGCAGTGGCGAAAACCAAGTTGTTGACGTACACAAAGATGTAGAACGGTGTCAGCAAAGTGTCGGTGTGCAGAAACAACGACGGGTTAGCAGACGAAGGAGCAAACCAAAGAGCCGCAGGCGTCGTCCTCAGTGTGTCGTGTCACTCACAAGGCGCCTGGCGGAGACTGTAGACTGGCCGCCGGAGGCTCCATTGGGTACCTGCAGGAAACGACCCAGTGAAGCCAGGTGGGCGGCGCAGCCAGATCTCCTCGTGCAGACTGCCCAGTAAGAAAGTAGTGCTGAAGTCAAGAGAGTGAAGCTCGTAGTCACGCTGAGCGGCAACGTGCAGCAGCACCCGAAGAGTGGTCATCTTCAGGGTAGGGGAGAAGGTCTAGAAGAAGTCAACTCCCTGTCGCTGACTGAAGCATCGTGCAACGTACCGAACCTTGAAGACAGGCGAAGAACCTGGCGGCCGCTTTGCCTTGAAAATCCACATGCCATCGACTATGTTCTCCCCAGGAGGGGGAATTGCGTCCTGTGGACACTTGCACCTGTGGACTTCCAGGAAGCCATCTCTGCATCCATGGCTATCTGCCACTGAGAGAAGTAAGGACCCGTAATCGCCTCTGCGTAGGAGCGCGAAGTCGGGATGTTTGGTGCATCCGGGTCTCCCTCAGGCGCATGCAGCATGGCCAAGAGATGAGGTACAGCAGCTGCAATACACTAAAAATCCTCATGCCTGCCCTCAAGGACGTCCGTGCCAAAAGCACACTCACTCCCGACGGATAGAGGACAGTCAAAATCAGACTCAGCAACAAGATAGCGGTGAGTCGAGACGACAGGCGGCAGCAAAGTCAACAAGCTTAGCAACTAGAGCAGATGCGGCAGTGGACTCAAACGAAGGGTCAGTGACAGCAGTGGGCAGAAAACGTGTGACAGTAGGACTAGCGGCACGAAATATGTCCGACCCAGGGTCCAGTCCATCACCAAGAGAGGACGCAGGAGGAGACGGCAGAGGGACACGCTGTGGAACAGAGGAAGGACGAAGTGCCATAGTGTGCGTGCTGGGGATAGTAGGAGGACGCGGACGAGGAACACGGCGACCCGTGCGAACAGCGCAAGTAGGCGAGGCAGGACGAGACGTAGGTTCACAACGCATTGTAAGAGAGTGTGGCTGCTCTGTGTAAGGAGAAGGAGCAGGCAGTGGGGAGTCTGGCTGTAACAGGAGGCCAGTAGAAAACGGGAGTAGAAGACGGGAGGCTAAGAACCTGGCAAAGCACCAAGTCAGGCGGTGGCAGATATGATGGTGACGGCGGAGCGAAGAACAGTCGCGGCTGTGCATGACCACCAGCACCAGTGCCACCAGCACGAGTACCAGCAACTCCAGCGTCTCCAACAGCTCCAGCACCTCCAGCTCCAGAACCTCCAGCACCCCCAGCAGCACCACCACCACCAGCGCCGGCAGCTCCAGTACCTCCAGAAGTAGCAGCACCACCAGCTCCGGCAGCTCTAGTTACTCCAGTACGAGCACCTCTGGGACCAGTTGCTCCAGCACCTCCAGCAGTAGTAGCACCACCAGCTCCAGCAGCTCCAGTACCTCCAGCGCCAGGGCCGCCAGCGTCGGCCCCCCTGGCTCCAGCAGCGCCACTCCGAAGGCTCCAGCGCTGAGCAAACCACTCGTGCAGCTGCGGTGGAGATTGAGGCTCCCGCCGAGACGGGACACCCGTAGGACCTCCACCACCGCCAGGACCAGCAGCTCCAGTACCTCCGGTACCTCCAACTCCAGCGTCTCCAGCTCCAGGGTCTCCAGCTCTAGTGCCTGCAGTACCACCGGCTCCAGCAGCTCCAGTACCTCCAATACGAGCACCTCTGGGAACAGCAGCTCCAGCACCTCCAGGACTAGCAGCTCCGGTGCCTCCAGCTCCAGGGCTCTCAGCGGCAGCCCCCCCAGCTCCAGTAGCACCACACTGAAGGCTCCAGCGCCGAGCAAACCACTCCCGCAGCTGCGGTGGAGAGACAGCCTCCCGCCGTGACGAGGCACCCGTAGGACGACCAGCAACCCCAGGCTCAGCACACCTAGGCTCCGCACCCTCAGACTCAGCAACCCCAGGCGCAGCACCCCTAGGCTCAGTACGCTCAGGCTCAGTACCCCCAGGCTCCGTACGCTCAGGCTCAGCACCTCGTGGCTCCGCACGCTCAGGCTCAACACCCCCAGACGCAGTACCCCTAGTAGCTCCACCCCGAGCAGCACTAGAGTCGACAGCTACCTCGACAAGCTCGACAGGGTCTACCTGGGACACACCTGAGGGAGAAGGACCATGAGGGGGGAGGGGGTCTACCAGAGGGGTACCTGGAGCGAGGAAGAGCAGTGGGGGGGGGGGGGAGAGAGGGGCAATGCCGTAGGAGAAGAGATGGTAAAAGGGAACCGACTCGTCAACGTGACATACTGAGAGGGCAGGACACGGCGCGAGGTGGGGTGGTAAAACTGCCAGCCAGACGCGTCAGGGACAAAGCCAAGGAAGACGCTAAGAATAGCGCAGGCGGAAAGTCTGTCCGCGGTAGCATCGCGGACAAAGGCACGCGAGCCACAGACCCGGAACACCGACGCATCGCCAACCTTTCCCGTCCAACGCAGTGTCGGCGAGGTCTCCGCCAAGGAGACACGGGGCCAGAGGTTGAGCTGATGCGCGGCGTGCCGGACCGCAAACGGCCACAGAAAATGGGGGGCAGCCGCATAAATTATGGAGGTACGAGGGACCTCCATCACTAAGCCAATGCGGTGCTCAGCAACCCCATTCTGCTGCAGGCCGGAAGCGTGAACGACTGGGTGATGCCCTCCCCATGACAAAAGCCCTGCAAGAGGTCGGAGGCAAACTCACCACATCTATCAGAATGCACACACAAGACTGAAAGGTCCGTAATGAAATGCTCGCGGAGCTCGAGACGGACAGCGCGGATCCAAGGGATCAAAACATCAGGGACCTCTCCCTTGCTGCGCAAGGGGAAGACCGTGGTGTAACGCGTGTAGTCGTCAACAACCAGCAGGAAGTAGCGCTCACGGCCCTGTCCACAGACGCGGGCTGGGCTTTACACGTCCATGTGGAGAGTCTGCAGGGGAGTAGTCGTCACGGGAAACAAGGAGGAGTGGGGAGCGGTGCGCTCCCGCCCCTCGACACACGGAAGGCAGGAAGGGGCAGGCGAGGGTGGGAGGGGAGGCAGAGGCCTGGGAAGACCAGAGACAAGGAGACGGGAGTGCATGCCACGGAGGCGTGGTAGGGAGGGGTGACCAAGGCAGTGGTGCCAAAGGAGAGTCTGGTGCGACATGGCGTGACACGAGCAAGGGGCTGCAATCTGACCTGACGCAGACGCAGACGCAGCTACCTGAGGAGGCTCAATAGTCATTGTGTACAGGCTCGACCCAAGCCGACGGGTGAACGTGGCCAGGTGACGGCCCATCCGTGCACACGTGCACAACGCCAAACGCTGTCCTCCAGGGATAAAGGTATCAACCCAAACATCCTGAAGGACGGTGTTACTCACCAAGTTTGTAGAGAACGAGGGGAGGTGAAGACGTGAAAGTGAGCCAGATGTAACCGCCGGACACAGGAGAACAGTGGAGGAACGTGTTAGAATCTAGCAGCAGGAATGAGTCAACTATGAAAGAGTTGGGTACAAGTATGAAACCCTAAAAGGGGCTGTACCCCATATTGGCTACCCCACTACAGCCTACACATATATAACATGCATATACTTCGACAAACACGCCTAGGCAAAGTGGGGGAGAGCAAGGGGGCACAAGACCAGTCAAGCGAAGCAAAGCAAGCTCAGGGTGGATCACAACGTCACCATACACACTGAGCACAAGCAAAGGGCCACAAGGCCAGTTCACATGCAGAGGTATATATGCAACACCAACAGCACAGTGATCTCTACCTAGCAGAGCAAGCATGCAGGTATATATATAGATCACAAAACAAGCAAAGTCTACAGCAAGTGAGGAAAAGTGGGCACAAGGCCTAACAAAGTGCAGAAACGCTGATGATCACCAGACGGAAGTGCCTTGGTGAATATATCAGCAGTGTTGGCCCGAGTGGCCACGTGAGCAAGACAAAGCTGCCCACGCTGCTGCAACTCTCGAGCCAGGAAGTAACGCAGAGCGATCTGCTTCGTTATGTGCTCCACTCTGTGCTCCTGGCTCAAGGCAATGGCGGCCTTGTTGTCGACGTACAGCACTGGAGGAGAACGAGGCCACTCTCGCAAGTCGGTAAGCAGGTAGGTGAGCCAGCGTAACTCTTGTGCAGCCATGGATGTGGCGTAGATCTCAGCCTCACAACAGAAGACGAGCATGTAGAACGCCAAGAAACTGAACCAGAGCCAAACCCGAAGGTGTAACCGTGTGACGACCATTGCGTAGCCTGATCGTCAACCCAACAAGCGTCTGAGCAGTGAGGACAACTGCGCTCTGCCCTCCAAGCACGAGCCCCATGCTCGATGTACCGCACAAGTAGCGCAGTACCCTCTTGGCAGCATCCATGTGCACCTTTTGGTGCCGACCAGGAGCCACGTAGCGAGCCAGAAGGCCAAGAGGGTACGCAAGGTCAGGTCGAGTGCAGGTCATCAGGTATATGAGGCAGCTTACTAGCTCTGGGTACAGGCCACTCGGCTCTACAGACTTGTCCGAAGGTGGAGCTGAGAGCGAGAGGCCTGTAGCCAGATGTGTGCTGTGGCGAGGACCAGGTGAAGCCGAAGCGCTAAAGGACCTGCTGCACCATGTGTGACTAATTCAGTGTGATGGTGCGGCGTGCTCTGTCCTGGGTGATCTGCAAGCCAAGGTAGCTGCGCAGTTCACCCAGGTCTGTGCACGTGTGTCTATTTTGCAACTCCGACTTCACCAGGGCGAGAGCCTCTGTGTCAGCAGTGGCAAAGACCAAGTCGTCGACGTACACAAGGATGTAGAACGGCGGCAGCGACGTGTCGGTGCACAGAAACAGCGACGGGTCAGCAGTCGACGGAGCAAACCCAAGAGCCGCAAGTGTAGTCCCCAGTGTGTCGTGCCACTCACGTGGTGCCTGGCGGAGACCGTAGACCGGCCGCCGAAGGCTCCACTGGGTACCAGGAGGGAACGACCCAGTGAAGCCAGGTGGGTGGCGCAGCCAGATCTCCTCGTGCAGGCTGCCCCGTAAGAAAGGAGTGCTGAATTCAAGAGAGTGAAGCTCGTAGTCACGCTGAGCACCCAAAGAGTGGTCATCTTTGGGGTGGGAGAGAAGGTCTGGAAGAAGTCTACTCCCTCTCGCTGACTGAAACCTCGAGCAACGTAACGAGCCTTGAAGACAGGCGGAGAACCTGGCGGCCGCTTCACCCTGAAAATCCACATGCCACTGACGATGTTCGCCCTAGGAGGGGGAACCTCGTCAATGTAAGTGCCTGTGGACTTCCAGGATGCCATCTCTGCGTCCATGGCTGTCTGCCACTGAGAGGAGTACTCACCCGCGATCGCATCAGCGTAAGAGCGCGGGGTCGGGATGTCTGGTGCATCCGGGTCTCCCTCAGGGGCAAGCAGCATGGACACGAGATGAGGCGCAGCGGCTAGAAGACACTCAAGGTCCTCTTGCCTGTCCTCAAGGACGTCCGTGCCAAGAGCACACTCACCTCCGACGGACGGAGGATAGACAGAGTCAGACTCAGCAACAAGACTAGCGGTGTAGTCTAGACGACAGGCAGCAGCTAAGTCAACAAGCTCAGTGACTAAGGCAGACGCAGCAGCAGACTCAAACAATGGGTCAGTGACAACTGTGGCTAGCAGACGCGTGACAGTAGGGTGAGCAGCATGGGTGCGGTCAAACTCAGGCTCAGGAATGGTAGGCAGAGAAGACGCAGGTTGGGACGGCAGGGGAACACGCTGCGGAGGAGAGAAAGGAGGACAAACTACGAGGTGGGTGCCGGTGACAGCCGGCTGACGCGAACGAGGAACACGACGACCAGAACGGACAGGTGAGATAGGTCGCGACGCAGGCGCACGACGCTCAGTAAGACCCCCTGTCTGCTCAATGTAAGAAGAAGGAGCAGGAAGCGGTGAGCCAGGCTGTAACGGAAGACCAGTGGACGAAGGGAGACTAAGAACCTGGCAAAGCGCAGAGTAAGACGGTGGCTGAGACGACGGAGACGGTGGAGCAACAAACAGGCGCGGCTGTGCAGTGCCACCAGCACCAGCAGCTCCAGCACCCCCAGCAGCTCCAGCACTGCCAGCAGCTCCAGAACCCTCAGCGCAGCTCCTATAGGACCAGCTCCACCAGCAGCAGCACCCCTAGAACTGGCACCTCCAGTCCCGGGGGGTCTCCAGCCACAGTGTCTCCAGTAGCAGCACCCCCAGACCCAGGGTCTCCAGCAGTAGCACCCTCAGGCTTAGCACCTCTAGCCCCAGTAGCTCCAGTACCTCCAGTACGAGCACCTTCGGGACCAGGACCACTCCCAGCTCCAGTGACGCCAGCAGAAGTACCTCCAGTGGCAGAGCCCCGAGCTCCAGAAGCGCGACCGTGATGCCGACCGTACCAGTTGTGCAGCTGCTGTGAGGTGAGAGGCAGACGCGGACAAACGCCGCTACTCCAAGGAGACCGCGCAACAGCAGACTCAGAACCCTCAGCGCTAGCACCCGCAGCAGCTCCAGAACCTCCAGCGCCAGCACCCGCAGCAGCTCCAGAACATCTAGCGCCAGCACCCTCAGTAGCTCCAGAACCTCCAGCTCCAGCACCCTCAGCAGCTCCAGAATCTCTAGCAAAAACAACTCCAGTAGCAGTCACGAGCTCCAACGCCTCCCGCAGCAGGGCCCCTAGCTCCACCAGCGTGACCCTGACGACCAACGTACCACTCACGCAGTTGCTGTGGGGAGAGAGGGAGTCAACGACAAGAGTGCAGCGGTGAGGTACCAGCGGAGCGACTACGGAGACGGCCGCCCTAGGGAGACTGCTCACCAGACGCCTCAGTGCCCCCAGGTGCAGTACCCCCAGACTCAGTACCCCCAGGCTCAGCACCCCCAGACTCCTCACGCCCAGGCTCAGCACCTCCAGTCTCCGCACCACCAGGCTCCACACCTCCAGGCTCCGCACCCCCAGGCTCAGCACCCCCAGGCTCCGCACCCCCAGGCTCAGCACCCCCAGGCTCCGCACCCCCAGGCTTAGCACCCCCAGAAGCAGCACCCCGAGCAGGACCACCCTCAGCAGGACCTGGGTCACCAGTGACCTCAACCGGCGCAGTCAAGGGAGGAGGGTCTACCTGAGATACACTTGAAGGAGCAGGACCGGGAGCGGGGAGGGGGTCTACCTGAAGAGCACCTTGAGCGAGGAAGAGCGGCAGGTGGGGGAGAGGGGCAGTGCGGTAGGGGAAGAGACGGTAAAAAGGAACCGACTCGTCGAACGTGACGTCCAGAGAGGGGAAGACACGGCGCGAGGTGGGGTGGTAAAACTACCAACCAGGCGCGTCAGGGACAAAGCCAAGGAAGACACAGGGAGCACCGCGGGCGGAGAGCTTGTCCGCGGTGGTATCGCAGACAAAGGCACGAGCACCTCAGACCCGGAAACGCGACGCATCGCCAACCTTCCCCGTCCACAGCATTGTGGGCGAGGTCTCCGGCAAGGAGACACGGGGCCAGAGGTTGAGCTGATGCGCGGTATACTGGACCGCAAATGGCCAGAGAAAACGGGGGGCAGCTGCATGGATCATGGAGGTACGAGCGACCTCCATGACTAAGCCAATGCGGTGCTCGGCAACCCCATTCTGCTGCGGAGAGGCCGGAAGCGTGAACGTCTGGCGGATGCCGTGCTCCGCACAGAAGGCTGCCAAGAGGTTGGAGTGCAGACGCAGAATGGGAAACTCTGTCCCGAACCGCTCGCGGAGCTGGAGACGAGTAGCGCGGATCCAAGGGATCAAAACATCAGGGACCTCACCCTTAGTGCACAAGGGGAAGACCGTGGTGTAACGCGTGTAGTCGTCGACGACCAGCAGGAAGTACCGCTCGTGGCCTTGTCAACGGATGCGGGCTGGGCCCCACACGTCCAGGTGGAGAGTCTGGAGGGGAGCCTTTGTGGGAGGGAACGAGGAGGAGTGAGGAGTGGCGCGCTGCCGCCCCTTGACACAGGGAAGACAGGGAGGAGCAAACAAGGGTGGGAGGGGAGGGAGAACCCTGGGAAGACCAGAGACAAGGACACGGCGGTGCATGCTACGAAGGCGCTGCACCGAGGGGTGACCAAGGCGGTGGTGCCCAAGGAGGGTCTGGTGCGACAAGGGGCGACACGAGCAGGGGGCCGACAACTGACCTGACACAGACGCAGACACAGGTACGTGAGGGGACTCAGTGGTCAGTGTGTACAGGCCCGACCCCGGCTGCTGAGTGAATGTAGCCAGGTGACGACCCGTCTGAGCAAACGTGGAGTGTGTTACATGCTCGTAGGCAGGGGTGAATTGGTGAACACCCGCGTCCTGGAGCGCAGAACCCGCCACCAAGTTCGTAGAGAATGAGGGGAGGTAAAGGCCCGACAGTGTGCCGGACGGGACAGCAGGACAAGGGAGGACAGTGGTAGAGGTCGCACGGACTGGACCCCCAGAGGGGTCTGCTAGGGAGACTGGAACCGGCGGACTGAGCGCCGTGAGGGTGGTGCTGTCGCGAAAGAAGGAGCGAGAAGCACCGGAGTCAAGTATGAAGGTGTACAAGGCCTTAGCAGGCGCAGTACCAGAGAGAGCAGACTCACCAGCATTAGGAGCAGCAGCCTCACCAGCACCTAGAGCAGCAGGGTCTATAGCTGGGTCAGGCGGTACGCACAGATAACTGGCACGGTCAGCACTAGTAGGCAATGCATACATGGCAGTGAGAATGGCATCATAATCAAGAGCAAAGATATCTACCCCCTGTCCAAGAAGCTCTAGCAAGGTGGGGAGCTCAGCCTCATCGCCAAACTCGGTACGCCAAGCATCGCTCAGACGGGCGAAGCAGCGGGACTGTGTGTGACTAAGCATCCCGCAAGCCTGACCAGTCCGATCACCTGTGCGAATGATGTACGGGCAGCGAACGGTACTCAAAGACCCTCTACTCTGAGCGTACCACTCACGAAGCTGCTGGGGCGTGAGAGACTTGCGCGAACATCGCTGGAGCTGCATCTGGCCACCGCCAGTAGCAGCTGTAGCAGTAGTAGCCGCAGTAGCAGCAGTAACAGCAGTAGCAGCGCGACCACCCCTACAACCCCGACTAGCGTACCACTCACGAAGCTGCTGGGGCGTGAGGGACTCACGCGGACGTCGCTGGAGCTGCATCTTGTCAGAATTCCAACCACTATACCATTGGGATAAAAGGGCTTGTTTCAGTAGCGGGTCAGTGCGCCCATAACCCGCCAAGCGAACGCGCGTGTAACCCTCTCCAGGATCAATCGGGCATCCACAGTGCAAATCTACTGACACCCCCCCACACTGGGAGGCCCTCGACTAAGCACAGCGGCAACGGCCTACATGTGCATACACCGGGAATCGAGCCCGAGACCGTTCTGATACCATGTCAGAATCCCAGCCACTAACCACTGGGATAAAAGGGCTTGTTTCAGTAGCGGGTCAGTGCGCCCATAACCCCCCAAGAAAACGCGCCTGTAACCCTCTCCAGGATCAATCGGGCATCCATAGTGCAGATCTACTAACAGATCTGGCCAACGCCAGTAGCAGCAGTAGCAGTAGTAGCAGCAGCAGCAGCGCGGGCAGGGCAGGCGCGGCAGGCAGGCAAGTGGGCAGGCACGCAGGCAGGCAAGCAGAGGGCGCGGCAGTGCGTGAACAAGGCAGGTGCTCACCAGTGGTGGGAAGGGCCGGTGCTCGACGGGCGGCGGCAGGGTAGGCGCACGACGGCGGCGACGGCGGGGCCGCAGCAGCAGCTGCAGGGTAGGGCCACGACAGCTGCAGGGTGGGGCCTTGTCAGGGGCAGGTTGGGGCCGCGTCAGCTGCAGGGCTGGCAGGGCCGCGTCGGCGTCCAGGCGGGGCAGCGTCGGCGGTAGGGCGGGGCCGCGTCGGCTGCAGGGCGCGGCCGCGTCAGAGGCAGGGCGCGGCCACGTGATGCAGGGCGCGGCCGCGTCAGAGGCAGGGCGTGGCCGCGTAGAAGGCAGGGCACGGCCACGACGAAGGCAGGGCACGGCCGCGTCAGCGGCTGGGCGCGGCCGCGTCAGAGGCAGGGCGCGGCCGCGACGGCTGCAGGGAGCGGCCGCGTTAGAGGCGGGGCGCGGTCGCGACGAAGGCAGGGCGCGGCCGCGTCAGAGGCAGGGCGGGGCCGCGTCGGCTGCAGGGCGTGGCCGCGTCGAAGGCAGGGCGCGGTCGCGTCGAAGGCAGGGCGCGGCCGCATCACAGGCCGGGCGCGGCCGCGTCAGAGGCAGGGTGGGGCCGTGTTGGCTGCAGGGCGCGGCCGGGTCAAAGACAAGGCACGGCCGCGTCGAAGGCCAGGGCGTGGGCGTGTCGAAACCAGGGCGCCGCCGCGTCAGAGGCCGAGCGTGGCCGCGCCAAAAGCAGGGCGGGGCCGTGTCGGCTGTAGGGCGCGACCGCGTCGAAGGCAGGGCGGGGTCACGTTGAAGGCAGGGCGCGGCCGCGTCAGAGGCTGCGCCGAACCGCGCGCTGCCAGAAGGGCAGCACGGTGGGCAGACGAGGGCGGCGCGCGGGCCGTAGGGGTGCGCGAGGGTGGGGCCGAGCCGCGCGCTGCCAGAACAACACGTGGGCAGACAGGCAGGCAAGCAGGCAGGCAGGCAAGCGGGCGCAAGACAACACGGGGGGTAGCGCGGTAACCGCAACGGTAGGTGGGCCCGAAAAAAAAAACGGTCCTATGGACCTAGTGCTCTGAAACCATGTTAGAATCTAGCGGCAGGAATTAATCAACTATGAAAGAGTTGGGTACAAGTATGAAACCCTAAAAGCGGCTGCACCCCATATTGGCTACCCCACTACAACCAACACATATATAACATACATATACTTCGACATGAGAAAGTACGAACGAGAAGTGAAATGACTATGAACGAAGTGAGTACAAATAGGAAACCCTAATTGGGTTGTACCCCCTATGGGATACCCCACTATAGCCTACAGAAACAAGTAAGCTATAAGTTCTGACACACCCCCATAGGCAAAGTGGGGGAGAACAAGGGGTCACAAGACCGGTCAAGCAAAGCAAAGCAAAGCTCAGGGTGGATCACAAAGTCACCACGCATTCCGAGCACAAGTTCAAAGGCCACAAGGCCAGTTCACATGCAAGATCATATATAGAGATATACAAGAGCAAGAGTATATATATGCGAAAGTACAAGCAAGGTCAAGAGGAGAGCAAGTGAGGCAAGACAGGCACAAGACCCAACTGCGTGCAGCAACGCTGATGATCACAAGGCGCAAGTGCCTTGGTGAAGACATCAGCAGTGTTGGCCTCAGAGGCCACGTACGCAAGTCGCAGCTGTCCACGCTGCTGTAGCTCACGAGCAAGAAAGTAGCGAAGAGCAATGTGCTTCGTTCTGTGCTCCAGTCGCTGCTCTCGACACAAGGCCAGCATGGCCTTGTTGTCTACGTACAGGACTGGAGGAGAACGAGGCTGCTCTCCAAGGTCGGTCAGCAGGTAGGTGAGCCAGCGTAACTCCTGTGCAGCCATAGCCCCAGCGTAGATCTCAGCCTCACAACTGGAGCCGAGAACAGAAGACGAGCGGGTAGCCCGCCACGAGACAGAGCCGGAACCAAGGCTGAAGGTGTAACCCTGTGACGACCGCTGCGTAGCCTGGTCGTCAGCCCAAGAAGCGTCTGCGTGCCCAGTGAGGACCACTGGACTGCGCCCTCCAAGCACTAGCCCCATGCCCGACGTACTGCACAAGTAGCGCAACACCCTCTTCGCTGCAGCCATGTGCTCTGGTCGGTGTCTCCCAGGAGCAACAAAGCGTGCGAGAATGCTAAGAGGGTATGCGAGGTCAGGTCGTGTGCAGGTCATCAGGTACATGAGGCAGCCAACAAGCTCTGCAAACGGGCCACTCGACTCTACGGACTCATCCGAAGGCAGAGCTGAGAGCGAGTGGCGAGTAGGCAGAGGAGTGGCCTGAGGCGAGGAGTACGTGAAGCCGAAGCGCTGAAGGACCTGCTGCACCATGTGTGACTGAGTCAGGGTAATGGTGCGGCGTGCTCTGTCCCGGGTGATCTGCAAGCCAAGGTAGCTGCGCAGTTCACCCAGGTCAGTGCACGTGTGTCTCTTCTGCAGCTCGGACTTCACGTAGGCGAGTCCAGCAGTGTCAGCTGTGGCAAAGACCAAGTCGTCGACGTACACGAGGATGTAGAACGGCGGCAGAGAGGTGTCGGTGCGCAGAAACAGCGACGGGTCGGCAGTGGAAGGAGCAAACCCAAGTGCCGCGAGCGTAGTCCTCAGTGTGTCGTGCCACTCACGTGGCGCCTGGCGGAGACCGTAGACTGGACGCCGGAGACTCCACTGGGTACCAGGAGGGAAAGACCCAGTGAAGCCAGGTGGGCGACGCAGCCAGATCTCCTCGTGCAGGCTGCCCTGCAAGAAAGCTGTGCTGAAGTCGAGAGAGTGCAGCTCGTAGTCACGGTGAGCAGCAACGTGTAGCAGAACCCGAAGAGTGGTCATCTTCGGGGTGGGGGAGAAGGTCTGAAAGTAGTCAACCCCCTGCCGCTGACTGAAGCCACGAGCCACGTAACGCGCCTTGAAGACAGGCGGAGAACCTGGCGGCCGCTTCACCCTGAAAATCCACATGCCACTGACGATGTTTGCCCCAGGAGGGGGAACAGCGTCAACATAGGTGCCTGTGGACTTCCAGGAAGCCATCTCTGCATCCATAGCTGCCTGCCACTGAGAGGAGTAGGGACCCTCTATCGCCTCCGCGTAAGAGCGCGGAGTCGGGATGTCTGGTGCATCCGGGTCTCCCTCAGGGGCTAGCAGTACAGACGCGAGACGAGGTGAAGCGGCGGCCAGACACTGGAACTCCTCTTGCCTGTCCTCAAGGACGTCCGTGCCAAGGGCACACTCACCCCCGACGGACGGAGGACAGGCGGACTCAGACTCACTGACAAGACGAGCAGCGTAGTCTAGACGACAGCGCGCAGCAAAGTCGACAAGCTCAGTGACAAGGGCAGACGCAGCAGACGACTCGAAGGAGGGGTCAGTGACAGCAGTAGCCAGGAGACGCGTGACAGTAGGACTGGCAGCACGAAGAGCGTCCGACTCCGGGTCGGCAAGAGCAGGAAGAGAGGAAGCAGGAGGAGAAGGCAAAGGGGCACGCAGAGGAGCAGTGGACGGACGCAGTGACATCCGGTGCGTGCCAGGGACAGGAGGAGGACGCTGACGCGACCCGCGACCACTAGCGCGCTCAGTACGAACAGGCGACACAGGACGAGACGCAGGCTCACGACGCTTAGTAAGACCTCCAGTCGGACCAGCGTAGGGAGAAGGAGCAGGCAAAGGGGAGGCAGGCTGTAGCTGTGGCTGTGACCGGACAGGCTGCGGACCCTCTAAGGGAGGAGGAGGAGGTGTAAGACCAAGAACCTGCTGCAGGAGCGGAACGAAGTACGGTCGGGGCCGCGCGGCGACGCTAGAAACAGCAGGAACAGCACCAGCAGCCCCGGCAGGAGCACCCACTCCAGCAGCACCACCAGAAGCTCCAGAACCTCCAGCCGCAGCACCAGGAGCACTGTCAGTCGGGCCGCCAACGGCAGGCTCAGCGCCAACACCCTCAGCAGGACCAGCTCCAGGAGAACTCTCAGACTCAGCAGCTCCAGCACCCACAGTACGAGCACCGGCGGGGCGCGCAGCAGCAGTGCCCTCTGCAGCCGAAGAACCACCAGCACCAGCAGCACGCCTCCAGCGCCCGGCAAACCACTCACGCAGCTCCTGTGGGGAGAGTGGCTCCCGGCGAGACGAAGCACCCCCAGGCACAGCACCCCCGGGCTCAGCACCCCTAGACACAGCACCTCCAGGCACGGCACCCCCAGGCACAGCACCCCCAGGCTCAGCACCCCCAGGCTCAGCACCCCCAGACTCGGCACCTCCAGGCTCAGCACCCCCAGACTCCGCACCCCCAGGCTCAGCTCCCGCAGCAGCACCAGAGTCACCAGTGACCTCGACAGGCTCGACCGTGTCTACCTGGGACACACCCGAAGGGGCAGGACCCTGAGGGGGGAGGGGGACTACCGGGGGGGGACCTGGTACCAAGAAGAGCGGGGGTGGGGGGAGGGACGGAGTGCGGTAGGGGAAGAGGCGGTAGTAGGGCACCGACTCGTCGAACGTGACGTCCTGGGAGGACAGAACACGTCGAGAGGTGGGGTGGTAAAACTGCCACCCAGGGGCGTCGGGGGGGAACCCCAGGAAGACGCAGGGAGAAGCACGAGGGGACAGCTTGTCCGCAGACAGGTCGCGAACAAACGCCCGAGATCCCCAGACCCGGAACGCCGACGCATCGCCAACCTTCCCCGTCCACAGCAGGGCTGGGGAGGTCTCCGGTCGAGAGACCCTGGGGTGGAGGTTGATCTGGTGCGCAGCGTACCTGACCGCAAACGGCCACAGAAAATGGGGAGCAGCCGCATGCATCATGGATGTACGAGCGACGTCCATGACCATGCCAATGCGGCGCTCAGCAATCCCATTTTGCTGCGGTGAGTCCGGAAGCGTGAAGGTCTGACGGATGCCTCGCACACGACAGTAGGCACTCAGGAGGCTGGAGGAGAACTCTCCACCTCTGTCCGAGTGCAGACGCAAAACAGGGAAGTCAGAGCCAAAGCTCCTCCGAAGCTGGAGACGAGCTGCGCGGATCCAGTCGATCAGCACCTCAGTGACCTCACCCTTGCTGCGCAAGGGGAAGACTGTGGTGTAACGCGAGTAGTCGTCAACCACCAGCAGGAAGTAGCGCTCCTGACCCTGTCCACGGACGCGGGCTGGGCCCCACACGTCCATGTGAAGCGTCTGCAACGGGGCCTCTGTGGGAGGAAACTGGGAGGAGTGAGGGGCAGCACGCTGGCGCCCCTCGACACAGGGGACACAGGTGGGGCCAGGGCCCGGAGGAAGGGGAGGGAGAGACCGGGGAAGACCAGACACAAGGACTCGCGAGGCCATGCCTCTGAGCCGAAGCAGGGAGGGGTGGCCAAGGCGGTGGTGCCAGAGGAGGGTCTCGTGAGACAGACGACGACACGAGCAGGGGGCAGACTCAGGACCAGACCTGGACGCTGCAGCAAACACCTGACCAGACGAAGGGACCCTACCAGACTCAGCACCTGGAGGAGAAGCAGTGGTCAGTGTGTACAGGCTCGACCCTGGCCGACGTGTAAACGTAGCCAGGTGGCGACCTGTATCCTCCTCCGTGCAGTGGGTCACCCGCTGACGAGCAGGGGTGAACTGGTGGACACCCGCATCCTGGAGGTCAGCACCACTCACCAAGTTCGTCGAGAACGAGGGGAGGTAGAGACCAGTCAGGGTGCCAGAGGGGGCCGCCGGACACGGGAGGACAGTGGAGAAGCGAGCCAGGACCGGCCCCCCAGAGGGGTCAGCCAGGGACACTGCAACCGGCCGACTCAGCGGCGTGAGAGTGGTGCGGTCCCTAAAGAAGGAGCGAGACGCTCCAGAGTCAAGGGTGAAGGTGTGAGAGGCCGAAGCCGACACAGTACCTGAGAGGGCAGACTCACCAGCACCTGAGAGCACAGACGCACTGGCACCTAGAGCAGCAGCCTCACTAGTACCTGACGCGGCAGTACCAATGCCCGGGTCGGGCGGGAAACACCGGTAACAGTCATCCTCATCACTACCAGTCACAGCATACATAGCAGAGAGAATAGCATCAAAGTCAAGATCATAAATAGCTACTCCAGCCCTAGACAGCTCTCCCCAGCGGGGGATCTCAGCGGCCTCCGGAAACTGCTGACGCCAGGCGTCGGTCAGGCGGCCAAAGCAGCGACGGGCTGTGTGGGCGCCTCCACACCTCTCCCCCGCACGGTCACCGGTGCGAAGAACGTAGGGGCAGGGACCAAGAGCACCACCGCGCTGACGCTGCAAGTACCACTCACGGAGCTGCTGAGGGCCGGGGACGGTGCGAGAGCGCTGCTGCTGCTGCTGCGGCTGCTGGTGCTGCTGCTGCTGCTGCTGCTGCTGGCGCTGACCACCCCCAGAGCTGCTCCGCTGGGACGAGCCACTCCGACCCCCGCCTCCACCACCACCCCCGCCTCCACCGCCACCCCCGTCTCCACCGCCACCTCCCCCACCAGGACCGTCGCTCCCACCGCTCCCACCGCCTCCTCCGCTACCACCTCCGCCGCCACCTCCGCCTCCACCGCCGCCACTAGTACCTCCACTCCCGCCACCACCTCCACCGCCACCCCCACTCCCCCCGCCACCCCCACCTCCTCCGCCACTGCCTCCTCTAGATCCACCCGCTCCCTTGCCCCCCTTGCCCTTGCCAGAGCGGCGTCTGCCGCTGGGGGCAGACGCCGCACCGACCGACTCAAAACCAGCGAGGTCGGCCGTAGCAGCAGAGGCGACAGAGGGCAGCAGGGGGGAAGGAGAACACCCCTCAAAGATGGGGGTGCGAGGGTCACCCCTAGAGGCCCCTACAGCGACTATACTCTTCTCAGCCGCTAGCAGGGACTCCTCAAGGAGGTCGACAGTGAGGGTGGTGGGACAGACAGAGAGAAACTGGTCCCTAACGACACGAAGGGACTCAGGAAGACGGGTGACGAGAAAGTAGAGAGTGATATACATGGGAGGAGGGTTTGCGGCGCGGAACTCAGCAGGAAGGGCAGCGCGGTAGCGAGAGTCACTAGCGCGGAGGTGGGTAACGAGGTCAGCGACAGTGGGAAAGGAAGCGAGGTCAGGGAAGAGAAACGGTAGCATGAGGCGGCTAAGGGTAGCGGAGGAAGGGGAGGAGTAGCGTGCAACTACAGCGTCGTACAAGGCCTGAGCGGTCTTGCACTGACTAAAGTGGGCACGCTCAGAGGAAGGGAGGTGGCGACGCACAGCAAGACGTGCAGCAGCATCGCGGGTCGCCCACTTGGAGCGAACGGCAGAGTCAGCATCAGCAGGCGGGGCAGGGACAGCTCCAGAGACAAAGTCAAAGAGAGAGACCTCATCTATCGCATCACACAGTAAGTACAGCTGCAGGTCTTCAATCCAGACGGCAAAGTCAATGGCCCTCCCCTCAGCGTCAAAAGTAAGAACATTGGGGGTGGCCATGGCAGCAGCTGAAAGTCTCACCGGGCTGGAAGAGTCGGGTAGGTCAGCAGCAGAGGAACACAGCTCAGGGACAGCAGCACGGCTCCTCAGGTGGCTCGCGTGGCTCAGGCGGCTCGGGCGGCTCGGGCGGCTCGGGCGGCTCGGGCGGCTCGGGCGGCTCGGGCGTCTCGCGCGGCTCGGGTGGCGTAGGGGCTCACGGGCGGCGCGGGCTGCTGGGGCTGCTCACGTGCAGCACGGCGGGCTGCAGCAGGGCCGGTGGTGGGCTGTAGCAGGGCCGGTGGCGGGCTGTAGCAGGGCCGGCGGCGGGCTGTAGCAGGGCCGGCGGCGGGCTGTAGCAGGGGCCGGTGGCGGCTGTAGAAGGGCCGGTGGTGGGCTGTAGCAGGGCCGGTGGCGGGCTGTAGCAGGGGCCGGTGGCGGCTGTAGCAGGGCCGGTGGCGGGCTGTAGCAGGGCCGGCGGCGGGCTGTAGTAGGGGCCGGTGGCGGCTGTAGCAGGGCCGGTGGCGGGCTGTAGCAGGGGCCGGTGCGGGCTGTAGTGGGGCCGACGAGGGGCCGAAGTGGGGCCTAGGCGGGCCGGCGGGCTGTAGGCGGGGCCGACGCGGCGGGCTGTAGCAGGGGCCGGTGGCGGGCCTAAGCGGGGCCAGCGCGGGGCCGACAGGGCGTAGGTGGGGCCGGCGCGGGGCCGAAGAGGGGCCTAAGCGGGGCCGACGGAGCCTACGCGGGGCCGACACGGGGCCGAGACGGGGCCTGGGCGGGGCCTACGCGGGGCCGACGAGGGGTACGCGGGGTCGACGAGGGGTACGCGGGGCCTACGCGGGGCCGACGAGGGGTACGCGGGGCCTACGCGGGGCCTACGTGGGGCCGACGAGGGGTACGCGGGGCCTACGCGGGGCCGACGAGGGGTACGCGGGGCCGACGAGGGGTACGCGGGGCCGACGAGGGGTACGCGGGGCCGACGAGGGGCCTAAGCAGGGGCCGACGAGGGGCCTAAGCGGGGCCGACGAGGGGCCTAAGCGGGGCCGACGAGGGGCCTAAGCGGGGCCGACGAGGGGCCTAAGCGGGGGCCGACGAGGGGCCTAAGCGGGAGCACGACAGGAGGGGCGACTCGGAGGGTCGCTAAAAAAAAATTGCGCGCCTCGGGGCGCGCTTCGGTGGGCCCTAGGAACAGGCCCTAGGAAGGGACCTGCTCTGATTCCATGAGAAAGTACGAACGAGAAGTGAAATGACTATGAACGAAGTGAGTACAAATAGGAAACCCTAATTGGGTTGTACCCCCTATGGGATACCCCACTATAGCCTACAGAAACAAGTAAGCTATAAGTTCTGACACGACATCCTCCAGTTCTGTATGTAGACAACAAGGCCGCCATTGCCTTGTATTAGGAGCACAGACTAGAGTACAGAACAAAGCAAATCGCTCTGCGTTACTTCCTTGCTCGAGAGTTGCACCAGCATGGCCAGCTACGTCTTGCTCACGTGGCTAGTCAGGCCAACACTGCTAATATATTCACCAAGGCACTTCCGCCTGGTGATCATCAGCACTTTTGCACTTTGTTAGGCCTTGTGCCTACGTTTCCTAACTTGTTGTAGACTTTGCGTGTACTGTGACCTCTATACATATATATATATATATATATATATCTGCATGCTTGGTCTTGCTAGGTAGTGATCGCTGTGCTGTTGTTGGTATATATATATACCTATGCATGTGAACTGGCCTAGTGGCCCTTTGCTTTTGCTCAGTGTGTGTGGTGGCGTTGTGATCCACCCTGAGCTTGCTTTGCTTTTCTTGACTGGCCTTGTGACCCCTTGCTCTCCCCCACTTTGCCTATGGGGGTGTGTCAAATTATATATGTGTTACATATGTGTAGCCTGTAGTGGGGTAGCTAATATGGGGTATATCCCCTTTAGGGTTTCATACCTGTACCAAACTTTGACCTAGTTCATTCATTCCTGCTAGTTGTTTCTGACACTACGGCCGCCGTCACTACCCAAACTAGCGTACCACTCACGAAACTGCTAGGGCGTGAGGGTCTCGCGCGGACGCCGCTGGAGCTGCAGCTGGCCACCACCAGAAACTCCCCACCAAACAGCTCCACCGAGGCTGCCACTCCGACCGCCGCCACAACTCCCACTGATGCCACCACCGCCACCACCACTCCCACCGCTACTACGAAGAGACGGCATAGCGGGCAAAGTAAGGAGGTGTGCGACCAGCACGGCAGCACGCAGGGTAGGCAGGGTGGTGAGCAGGCACTAGGGTAGGTCGGGGCGGCCAACGGTCACGGAAGGGCGGCGCACGGGCAGGAAGTGCTAAACCCTAAACCCTAGGGCTAGGCGACGAGTAGGGGAGAATGGCGCTCGAGCGCTAAAGCTACGCTCGAGGCAGGGTTGAACTGCGCGCTGCCAGAAGGGCGGCGCGGTGGGCAGACAAGGGCAGCGCGCAGGCCGTAGGGGTGCACGAGGGCAGGGCTGAGCCGCGCGCTACCAGAACGGGCAGCACGCGGGCCGAAGGGGTGCGCGAGGGTGGGGCTGAGCCGCGCGCTGCCATAAAGGGCGGCGCGGCGAGCAGACAAGGGCATCGCGCGGGCCCTACAGGTGCGCGATGGGCTAGGCGGGGTCGCGCGCTACCAGCAGGGCAGCGCGATGGGCTCCCGAGGGCGGCGCAAAGGCCCTAAGGCGACGCAACGGGCGGGGCCGGGCCCTAGGGCGCCGCCACGAGAAGAAAACGCGCGTCGCACGGCCAGCAGGGCGGCGCGATAGGTGGGGCAGCGCGACGGGCAGAGCAGGGCGCGAAAAAAAAATATGAAACTAACAGTGGGCCCTCTTTTAAAAACGGTCCTAACGACCTAACTGCTCTTAATACCATGTTAGAATACTAGGAAAATGATGAATGCATCGACTAGAGTGTTGGTATAAAATGCTAACCCCAATTTGGGTTGTTGGGCTGCCCCACTACAGCCTACACAACGTAATATTCCCACACGCATGGTGCAATACAGCAGGTCCAACAGCCAAGAAATAGCGTTGTCCTCAATTCTTGTATGTATAACATTCACATGCATTGCTTTCTTCATATCTCCCATCACTGTGGCATATATTTTCTTACATATTTGTTCTGATAAATCACCTTGAAAACCGTTCAGTTTTTAAGATATGTATGATACATTTGACATTCTGCCTAAATATTACCACCCATTTTCAAGAAAAAAAACAAGTGATGACGGCAGCAAGGGGGAGCACATCGATTTCCCCCTTTCCATTGATTCACAATGGCATCCTACCTCGAAATCAGGTAACCGCAAGTACCCACAAACATAATAGTGGCTCCTCGTTACTTATAGACATAGTTAACATTCTAACTTCAGCCACTCATGCACTCGTCACTTTCAGGCAATTGCCACCGAAATGATGTTAATGGCTAAGTCCATCGGCACCTTGAAGAGCATTGCACTGGAATGGCATCAGGTGTGTATCCATGCACCTCTGCAACTATTTTAGGCATAAAGTCTTAGCGGGCTAGTGGGCAGATTTGTCGGTATGAGTCATATACACACTCCTTTTCCAAGGTGTGCGATATATGGCTGTACGCATGCACCTTCTGATCTTTTAAACTTTCGGATAAAGTGTCGTATCTTGATTCAGTAAAATACTATCGTCCAACCCCAAAGGTAGACGCAAGCCTATGATAGGCATATGGACAAGTGGAAGAGTAGTGTGAGCCCACCTCCCTGTGAAAGAACGAGGAATGAAATGACTAAGGAAGATGTGGGTATAAGTAGGAAACCTAGAAATGTTGTACCCTATAGTGTCTACCCCACTACAGCCTACACAGAATATAGCATATAAGTTTGACACACCCCCATCGGCAAAGTGGGGGAGAACAAGAGGTCAAAAGACCAGTCAAGCAAAGCAAAGCAAGCTCAGGGTGGATCACAACGTCACCACACATTCCGAGCATCAGTTCAAGGCCTTAAGGCCAGTTCACATGCAAGATCATATATAAAGGTAAACAAGTAAGTGCAGGTATTGAAAGATCACAGTACAAGCAAGGTCAAGAAATAAGCAAGTGAGGCCAAGTAGGAACAAGACCTAGCATCGAACAAAAATGCTGATGATCACAAGGCGGAAGTGCCTTGGTAAAGATATCAGCAGTATTGGCCTCAGAGGCCACGCAAGCAAGGCGCAGCTCACCACCCTGCTGCAGCTCACGAGCCAGGAAGTAGCGAAGAGCAATGTGCTTCATTCTGTGCTCTAGTCTGTGCTCCCGACACAAGGCCAGCATGGCCTTGTAGTCTACGTACAGAACTGGAGGAGAACGAGGCGGCTCTCCTAGGTCTGTCAGCAGGTAGGTGAGCCAACGAAGCTCCTGAGCAGCCATGGCCCCGGCGTAGATCTCAGCCTCACAACAGGAGCCGAGAACAGAAAACGAGCGAGTAGCCCGCCACGAAACAGAGCCGGAACCAAGACTGAAGGTGTAACCCTCTGAGGACCACTGAGTAGCCTGGTCGTCAGCCCAAGCCGCGTCCGCGTGCCCAGTGAGGACCACTGGACTCCGCCCTCCAAGCACTAGCCACATGCCCGACGTACTGCACACGTAGCGCAACACCCTCTTCGCTGCAGCCATGTGCTCTGGTCTGTGTCTCCTAGGAGCAACATAGCGTGCCAAGATGCTAAGAGGGTATGCAAGGTCAGGTCGTGTGCAGGTCATCAGGTACATGAGGCAGCCAACAAGCTCTGGGTACGGGCCACTCGGCTCTATGGACTCATCCGGAGGCAGAGCGGAGAGCGAGTGGCGAGTAGACAGAGGAGTGGCCTGAGGCGAGGAGTACGTGAAGTCGAAGCGCTGAAGGACCTACTGCACCATGTGTGACTGAGTCAGGGTAATGGTGTGCTGTGCTCTGTCCTGGGTGATCTGCAAGCCAAGGTAGCTGCGCAGTTCACCCAGGTCTGTGCACGTGTGTCCCTTATTCAGCTCGGACTTCACGTGGGCGTGTCCAGCAGTGTCAGCTGTGGCAAAGACCAAGTCGTCGACGTACACGAGGATGTAGAACGGCGGCTAAGAGGTGTCGGTGCGCAGAAACAGCGACGGGTCGGCAGTAGAAGGAGCAAACCCAAGAGCCGCAAGTGTAGTCCTCAGTGTGTCGTGCCACTCACGGGGCGCCCGGCGAAGACCATAGACTGACCACCGTAGGCTCCACTGGGTACCAGGGGGAAACGACCCAGTGAAGCCAGGAGGGCGGCGCAACCAGATCTCCTCGTGCAGGCTGTCCTGCAGGAAAGTAGTGCCGAAGTCAAGAGAGTGAAGCTCGTAGTCGCGCTGAGCGGCTATGTCCAGCAGCACCCGAAGAGTGGTCATCTTCGGGGTGGGAGAGAAGGTCTGAAAGTAGTCAACTCCCTGCCGGTGACTGAAACCTCGAGCCACGTAACGTACCTTAAAGACAGGCGGAGAACTCGCCGGCCGCTTCACCCTGAAAATCCACATGCCACTAACGATGTTCGCCCCAGGTGGGGGAACCTCGTCGACGAAGGTGCCTGTGGACTTCCAGGAAGCCATCTCTGCGTCCATGGCTGACTGCCATTGAGAGGAATAGGGACCCTCGATCGCCTCAGCGTACGATCGAGGAGTCGGGATGTCTGGTGCATCCGGGTCTCCCTCAGGGGCAATGAGCGTGGACACGAGATGAGGCAAAGCAGCACCAAAATACTGGAACTCCTCCTCCCTATCCTCAAGGACGTCCATGCTAAGAGCATACTCATCCTCGACGGACGGAGGACAGACAGATTCAGACTTAGCAACAAGACTGGCAGCGTGGTCTGGACGACAGCGAGCAGCAAAGTCGACAAGCTCAGCAACCAAGGCAGACGCAGCAGCGGACTCAAAGGAAGGGTCAGTGACAACAGTAGCCAGGAGACGCGTGACAGAAGGACTGGCAGCACGAAGAGAGTCAAACTCCGGGTCAGCAAGGACACGAAGAGAGGACTCTGGAGGAGACGGCAACGGGACACGCAGAGGAGCAATGGAAGGACGCAGTGCCATTTGGTGTGTGCCTGGGACCGCAGGAGGACGCGGACGCGGAGCACGACTGCTAGTGCGAGCAGCACGAACAGGCGACGCAGGACAAGACGCAGGCTCACGACGCAGGACGAGACCCTGGCTCACGACGCTCACCAAGACCTCCAGTAGGACCAGTGTAGGAAGAAGGAGCAAGCAGGTGGGAGGCAGGCTGTAACTGTGACCGCGACTGGACAGGCTCTGGACACTCTAAGGGAGGACCAGGACCAGTAGAGGGTGGGAGACTAAGAACCTGCTCAAGGAGCGGAACGAAGTACGGCCGCGGCCACACAGCGCCTCCAGAACCAGCAGGGGCAGCACCAGTAGCCCCAGCGGCAGCACCAGCAGCACCTCCAGCTCCAACAGCGCCAACTCCAGCACCCTTAGACGCACCAGCGCCAGCAGCACCTCTAGCGCCAACACCCCCAGCAGCTCCAGCTCTACGAGCTCCAACTCCAAGAGCACCAACTCCAGCAGGACTGTCAGCTCCAGCAGCCTCAGCAGCACCCCTAGGCCCAGCAGCTCCAGTACCGCCAGTACGAGCACCTCCAGGACCAGTGGCTCCAGTAACTGCAGTGCCGACCCCAGGGTCAGCAGTAACACCAGCACCTCCAGCTCCAGGAGCACGGCTCCAGCGCCGGGCAAACCACTCGCGCAACTCCTGTGGAGAGGGTAGCTCTCGCCTTGACGAAGCACCCAAAGGGGCCCCAAACCCAGCACCGCCAGAGGCCACACGAGCAGACCTAGCAGCCCCAGGCTCCGCACCCCCAGGCTCAGCACCCCCAGGTTCCGTACCCCCAGGCTCCGCACCCCCAGGCCCAGCACCCCCAGGCTCCGCACACCCAGACTCAGCACCCCCAGGCTTAGCACCCCTAGCAGCACCAGAGTCAACAGCTACTTCGACCCGCTCGACTGCGTCTACCTAGGACACACCTGACGGGGCAGGACTCTGAGGGGGGAGGGGGTCTACCGGGGGGGGGACCTGGCGCAAGGAAGAGCGGCGGCGGGGGAGGGGCGCAGTGCGGTAGGGGAAGAGACGGTAGTAAGGCACCGACTCGTCAAAGGTGACGTCCTGGGAGGACAGAACACGGCGCGAGGTGGGGTGGTAAAACTGCCAACCAGGCGCGTCAGGGGGGAAGCCAAGGAAGACGCAGGGAACAGCACGGGGGGACAGCTTGTCCGCAGACAAGTCGCGGACAAACGCCCGAGATCCCCTGACACGAAACGCAGACGCATCGCCAACCTTCCCCGTCCACCGCAAGGTGGGGGAGGTCTCTGGCAAGGAGACCCGGGGCTGAATTTTGATCTGATGCGCTGCGTACTGAACCACAAACGGCCACAGAAAATGGGGAGCAGCCGCATGGATCATGGACGTACGAGCGACATCCATGACCATGCTAATGTGGCGCTCAGCAATCCCATTTTGCTCTGGAGAGGCCGGAAGCGTGAACATCTGGCGGATGCCCTGTGCAAAATAGAAGGCTCCCAGGAGGGCAGAGGAAAACTCCCCGCCTCTGTCCGAGTGCAGACGCAGAACAGGAAAGTCCGAGCCAAAACTCTCTCTGAGCTGGAGACGAGCTGCGCGGATCCAGTCGATCAACACTTCAGTGACGTCTCCCTTGCTGCGCAAGGGGAACACCGTGGTGTAACGCAAGTAGTCGTCAACCACCAATAAGAAGTAACGCTCGTGACCCGGTCCACCAACGCGGGCGGGGCCCCACACGTCCATGTGAAGAGTCTGAAGCGAAGCCTCTGTCGAAGGAAACTCGGAGGAGTGAGGGGCGGCGCGTTGTCGCCCCTCGACGCAGGGAACGCTGGTAGGGGCAGGCCCCGGAGGGACGGAAGGGAGGGACCGGGGGAGACCAAAGACAAGGACACGGGAGGCCATGCCTTGGAGACGAGGCAGGGAGGGGTGACCAAGGCGGTGGTGCCAGAGGAGAGCCTGGTGGGACAGGAGACGACACGAGTAGGGAGCAGACTAAGGACCAGAACTGGACGCTGCAGCAAACACCTGACCCGACGCAGCTACCTGACCAGACCCAGCAACCGGAGGAGACTCAGTAGTAAGTGTGTACACGCTCGACCCCGGCTGAAGTGTAAACGTGGCCAAGTGTCGGCGCGTCCGAGCACACGTACAGTGGGTCACCCGCTGACTCGCAGGAGTGAACCGGTAAACCCCCCCATCCTGTAGATCAGCACCACTCACCAAGTTTGTAGAGAATGAGGGGAGGTAGAGACCTGACAGGGTGCCAGAGGGGGCTGCCGGACACGGCAAGACAGTGGAGAAGTGGGCAAGGACACGACCCTTAGAGGGGTCCGCCAAGGAGACCGCAGCTGGCCAACTAAGCGGCGTAAGCGTAGTGCGGTCTCGAAAGAAGGAACGCAAAGCACCTGAGTCAAGGGTGAAGGTGTGTAAGGCCTGAGCCGACGTAGTACCTGAGAGAGCAGACTCACCAGCACCTGGGGCAGCAGACGCACTAGCACCTAGAGCAGCAGCCTCAATGCTCGTGTCAGGCGGAACACACAGGTAACTGTCACCCTCATCACTACTAGGCAATGCATACATGGCAGTGAAGATAGCATTATAGTCAAGAGTATAGATATCTACCCGCAGCCTAAGCAGCTCCACCCAGTCTGGAAGCTCAACCGCGTTGCAAAACTCCGTACGCCAGGCGTCGCTCAGACGGGCGAAGCAGCGGGACTCTGCGTGACCAAACGTCTCGCAAGGCTGACCAGTCCGAGCACTTGTGCGAATGACGTACGGACAGCGAGCAATACCCCGTGACCCGCCACGCTGAGTGTACCACTCACGAAGCTGCTGGGGCGAAAGGATTGCGCACGGACGACGCTGCAGCCGCATCTGGCCACTACAAGTAGCTGCTGAACTACTCACTCCAGGACGACTCCCACTACGGCCACCCCGACAACCCCAAGTAGCGTACCACTCAAGAAGCTGCTGGGGCGTGAGGGACTCGCGCGGACGTCGCTGGAGCTGCATCTGGCCATGCCAGGAGCAGCAGTAGCAGTAGAAAGAGCACTAACAGCAAGAGCAGCAGTATCAGTAGTACGGGCAGGGGAGTGCTCACCAGTGGGGAGAAGGGCAGGCGTACGACGGCGAGGCCGCTACCACTCTAGGGCGAGGGCTCCGCGGCAGCTGTAGGGGCGGCTGCTCCAGGGGCGGTAGTTGTAGGGGCGGCTGCTCTAGGGGCGGCTGCTGCAGGGGCGGTTGCTCCAGGGGCGGCTGCTGCAGGGGCGGCTGCTGCAGGGGCAGCTGCTCCAGGGGTGGCTGCTGCAGGGGTGGCTGCTCCTGGGGCGGCTACTGCAGGGGTGGCTGCTCTAGGGGCGGCTGCTGCAGTGGCGGCTGCTCCTGGAGCGGCTGCTTTAGGGGCGCCTGCTCCAGGGGCGGCTGTTGCAGGGGAGGCTGCTCCAGGGGCGGCTGCTGCAGTGGCGGCTGCTCCAGGGGCGGCTGCTGCAGGTGTGGCTGCTATAGGGGCGGCTGCTGCAGTGGCGGCTGCTCCAGGGGCTGCTGCTGCAGGGGCGGCTGCTGCAGGGGCGGCTGGTGCAGGGGCGGCTGCTCCAGGGGCGGCTACTGCAGGTGTGGCTGCTCCAGGGGCGGTTGCTGCAGTGGCGGCTGCTCCAGGGGCGGCTGCTTCAAGGGCGGCTGCTTCACGGGCGGCTGCTCCAGAGGTGGCTGCTGCAGTGGCGGCTGCTCCAGGGGCGGCTGCTGCAGTGGCGGCTGCTCCAGGGCGCGGGTTAGGGCAGGGCGCCATGGCGGGCAGCAGTGACGCCACGCGGGTCCCGCAGGGGCGTCGCGACGCACAGGAGCCGCGCCTCGCGGGTCCCGCAGGGGCGACGCAATGAGGCGGGGGCGACGCGGCGGGGCCGCGACTGGCGATGGGGCGGGGCCGCGATTGGCAACGGGGCGAGGCCGCGACTGGCGACGGAGCGGGGCCGCGACTGGCGACAGGGCGGGGTCGCTACGGGCAGCGTGGCGGGGCCGCGAAGGGGCCACGAAGGGAGCCACGAGGGGGCCACGAAGGGGCCGTGAAGGGGCCGTGAAGGGGCCGTGAAGGGGCCACGAAGGGGCCGGGAAGGGGCTGCGAAGGGGCCGCGAAGGGGCTGTGAAGGGGCCGTGAAGGGGCCGTGAAGGGGCCTTGAAGGGGCCACGAAGGTGCCGCGAAGGGGCCGTGAAGGGGCCGAGAAGGGGCCGCGAAGGGAGGCTGCGAAAGGGCCACGAGGTGCCTGAAGGGGCCGTGAAGGGCCGTGAGAGGGGTCGTGAGAGGCCGTGAGAGGGGCCGCTACGGGGCCGTAGGGGAGCGCGACGGGCCACTAAGGGCAGGGGACGCGACGGGAGAGTAGGCACACGGGGCGCGACTCGGGCAGGGGCGAAGCGCGCTCTGGGCAGGAAAAAAAAATGATATTCGGTGGGCCCTAGGAAACGTTCCCACTAGGGAACCTGCTCTATACCATGTGAAAGAACGAGGAATGAAATGAGTAAGGAAGATGTGGGTACAAGTAGGAAACCTTTGTACCTTATAGTGTCTACCCCACTACAGCCTACACAGACTATAGCATAGGAGTTTGACACTCCCTTGCTGCAGACCTGTTTTGTTTGTCTTTTTTTGCTTTTTTTACTGCACGCTGTCAAATTATAAATGTGTTACATATGTGTACGCTGTAGTGGGGTAGCCAATATGGGGTATAGCCCCTTAAGGGTTTCATACTTGTACCAGACTTTGACCTAGTTCATTCATTCCTGCTAGTTGTTTCTGACATGGTATTAGAGCAGTAGGTCCGTAGGACCGATTTTTTTAGGGCCCACCTACCGTTGCGGTTACTGAGCTACCCCACGTCTGTGCTGCGCCGCCCGCGCGCGCCTTGCCTTGCCTGCGCTGCGCTGCCCGCACGCGCCTCTGCCTTGCCTGCACCGTGCTGCTCGTGCGCACTGCCCTAGTCCTGCGCGCGCCGCTTCAGCAGCTTGCGCGCCCTGCCCTGCCCTGCCCTGTAGCTCGCGCGTCGCTCGCCTGCTGCCCACCGTTACCCGCTAGCAGCCCGCTCGGCCCGCGCTCTACCTCTACCTGCGCGTCGCTCGCCTGCAGCTCGTGCGTCGCCCGCCAGCAGCCTGCGCAGCCCGCGCTTTGCCCCTGCATGCCCGCGCGCTGCCTCTGCAGGCCCGTAAGGCCCCATGCGCCGCCCTCGCCTGCTTGTTCGCGGCCCCTACTGGCCAGCGCGCAGCCTTTGCCGCCCGTTCCCGGCCTTTGCCCGCCCGCGCGCTGCCCCTTACCCGCGCGCGCACTGCCTCTTACCCCCGCGCTGCCCCTTACCCGCGCGCTACCCCTTACCTGCGCGCGCGCTGCCTCTGCCGGCCAGCGCACTACCCACCTGCAGCCCGCGCCCTGCCTTTGCTGACCCGCGCGCCGCCACTGCAGCCCTGCGCGCAACTTCCCCTGGCCTGCTCTCTGCCCTGCAGTCCGTGCTCTGCTTTGCCGCCTGTGCGCTACTCTCACCTGCGCTGAACTTATGGCGACTCTCAATGTCCTCGTTTTTTATCCTGACGGTCGCCCGATAGAGATTGCCACTTGGCTCGACGACCTGCAACCATTTCTTATGACTGATGCCAAAGACGGAGTTTCACTGTTCGATCACGCGTCTGGCACTTGTGTTGCTACTGCTGACACTGCTGCCGCTCTCGACTGCTCACAGTGGCAGACTCGTGATGCTGCTGCGCACCTCGCTATTCGCAACCATATGCCGATCACTAAGCGCACGCACTTTAGTCAGCACAAGACTGCTAAGGCACTGTATGAGGCTGTAGTTGCCCGCTACTCTTCCCCAGTCACTGCAGCCCTAGGTCGTCTTATGCTACCCTACCTGTTCCCTGACCTGTCCTCGTTTACCACCGCTGAGGACCTCATCTCTCACCTACGCGCTACTGATGCTCGCTTTCGTGCCGCCCTTTCAGACAAGTTCCTCGCCAAGAATCACCCCCCAATGTACTTTACTCTCTACTTCCTCATAACCCGCCTCCCTGACACTCTTTGTTCAGTCAGGGACCACTTTCTAGCCCTAGACCCTACCACTCTCATTGTCGCCGACTTTGAGAAGCACCTCCTAGCAGCCAAAAAGAACATTCTTGCTGTAGGTGCTGCTCGTGGCACTCCTCGCACTCCCCTCTTTGAGGGGTGCTCCCCCTCCCCTCTTACCCCCTCCTACGCCTCTGCTGCTGCTGCTCTCGACTACCTTGGTGCTGAGGAGGTCGGGGCTGCTTCCGCTCCTAGTGGGAAGCGCCGCAACGCCAGGGGCAACAGGGGTGGCAGGGGAGGTGGAGGTGGCAGTGGAGGGGGCGGTGGTGGAGGCGGCGGGGGAGGTGGAGGTGGTGGGGGTGGTTGTGGGGGTGGAGGTGCTGGTGGGGGTGGCGGTGGTACTGGGAGCGGTGGAGGAGGCAGCGGCGGAAGTGGGGGAGGAGGGAGCGGTAGTGGCAGTGGTGGTGGGGGCTGGAGTGGAACTGGCTAGAAGGGGTGGCCAGGGACAGCAGCAACAGCAACAGCAACAGCGTCAGCAGCAGACCCTCTCCCCTCAGCAGCTTCATGACTGGTATGCTCAGCGTGGGGCATCTAGGGGTCCTGTTTTCTTCCCGTATATCATTCGCACAGGCCCCCCCCACTGGTCGGCCATGCGGCGGGTATCACACTGAGCACCGCTGCTTCTCTCGGCTTAGCGACGCCTGGCGCGCCAAGTTTCCTGAGGCTACTGAGTTCCCCCCTTGGGCAGACCTGCTTAGGCGTGGTGTTCCTATCTTTGATCTTGACTATGATGTAATTCTTGCTGCCATGTATGCATTGACTATTAGTGCTGAGGGTGACTGCTACTTGTGTATGCCGCCTGACCCAGGTATCGAGTCAACAGCCCTAGGTGCTAGTGAGTCTGTTCTCCCTTGTACTGCATCCGCTCAGGCCTTGCACACCTTTACACTTGACTCTCGTGCTTCCCGCTGTTTCTTTCGCGACAGTACCACACTCACTCCCCTCCCTGCACCTGTCCCTGTCTCACTGGCTGACCCCTCTGAGGGCCTAGTGCTAGCACGGTCTGCTACTGTGCTTCGTGTCCGGCGGTCCCGTCTGGTGAGCTGTCTGGTCTCCACCTCCCCTCGTTCTCTACAAACCTGGTGAGCAACGCCGTTCTTCAGGATCATTGGGTTGACACCTTTACTCCTGGAGGACAGCGTGTGGCGATCTGCACGTGCTTAGGCGTGGTGTTCCTATCTTTGATCTTGACTATGATGTAATTCTTGCTGCCATGTATGCATTGACTGTTAGTGCTGAGGGTGACTGCTACTTGTGTATGCCGCCTGACCCAGGTATCGAGTCTGCAGCCCTAGGTGCTAGTGATTCTGTTCTCCCTTGTACAGCATCCGCTAGGGGCCCAGCCCGCATCCGTGGACAGGGTCACGAGCGGTACTTCCTGCTGGTAGTCGACGACTACACGCGTTACACCACGATCTTCCCCTTGCAGCGCAAGAGGGATGTCCCTGCTGTTATGATCCCTTGGATCCGTGCCGTTCGTCTCCAGCTCCGCGAGCGGTTTCGAGTCGGACTTTCCTGTCCTGCGTCTGCACTCTGACAGAGGTGGTGAGTTCACCTCTGACCTCTTGCGAGCCTACTGTGAGGAGCACGGCATCCGCCAGTCGTACACGCTTCTGGCCTCTCCATTGGCTTAGTCATGGAGGTCGCACGTACCTCCATGATCCATACGGATGGCCCCCATTTTTTGTGGCCGTTTGCGGTCCAGTACGCCGCGCATCAGCTCAACCTCTGGCCCCGTGTTTCCGTTCCGGAGACTTCGCCCACACTACGTTGGACGGGGGAGGTTGGCGATGCGTCGCGGTTCCGGGTTTGGGGTACTCGTGCCTTTGTCCACGATACCATTGCGGACAAGCTCTCCCCTCGCGCCATTCGAAAGGAGTTAGGAGTGCAGCCTAGCGGTGCTGAGCCTGGGCGTGAGGAGTCTGGAGGTGCTGAGCCTGGGCGTGCTGAGCCTGGGGGTACTGCACCGGGGGGCACTGAGGCGTCTGGTGAGCAGTCTCGGTAGTCGCTCCGTTGGTGCCTTGCCGCAGCACTCTCGTCAGTGTCTCCCTCTCTCCCCACAGTAGCTGTGTGAGTGGTACGTTAGTCGTTAGGGTCGCGCTGCTGGAGCTGGGGGCTCTGCTGCGGGAGGCGGTGGCGTTGGGAGCACTGGAGCTGGCGACTCTGCTACTGGAGGTGTTTCTACTGGAGTTCCTGGACCCGCTGGTCCCGGAGGTGCTCGTACTGGAGGTACTGGAGCTGCTGGGGCTGGAGCTACAACTGGACATGGAGGTGCTGCTGTCGACCCTGAGGTTGGAGACCCTAGAGCTGGAGGTGCCGGTTCTAGGGGTTCTGCTGTTGGAGACACTGAGGTTGGAGACCTTGGGGCTGGAGGTGCCGGTTCTGGGGGTGCTGCTGCTGGTGGTGCTAGTAATGGAGGTGCTGGCGCTGAAGGTTCTGGAGCTGCTGGGGGTGCTCGCGCTAGAGGTTCTGGAGCTGCAGGAGGTGATGGAGCTACTGGCGCGGGTGGTACTGCTCAGCCATAACAGTTCTTCGCTACACCGTCACCTTCGTCTCTACCGCCGCTTGACTCCATGCTGCGCCAGGTTCTTAGCCTCCCATCTTCTACTAGTCTTCCATTATAGCCTGGCTCTCCACTACCTGCTCTTTCTCCTTACACGTAGCAGGCATGAGGTCTTGCTGAGCATCGTGAGCCTGCGTCTCGTCCTGTCTCGCCTATTCGCACTGTCCGCACTAGTCGTACTAGTCGTCGTTTTCCTCTTGAGCGTCCGCCGGCTGTCCCCGGCACGCACCTCATGGCTCTAGGTCTTTCCTCTGCTCCGCAGTGTGTTCCCTTGCTGTCCCCTCCTGTGCCTTCTCTGCATGATGTTCCAGACCCTGAGTCTGACCGCGCTCGTGCTACTCACCCTACTGTCACGCGTCTACTTGCCACTGTTGTCACTGACCCTTCGTTTGAGTCCACTACTGCGTCTGCTTTAGTTGCTGAGCCTATTGACTTTGCTGCTGCCTGTCGTCTACACTTTGTTGCTAGTCTTGTTGCTGAGTCTGAGTCTGTCTGTCCTCCGTCCATCGAGGGTGAGTGTGCTCTTGGCACGGACGTCCTTAAGGACAGGCAGGAGGATTTCGAGTGTCTTGCAACTACTGTACCTCATCTCGTGGCCATGTTGCTTGCCCCTGAGGGAGACCCAGATGCACCAGACATCCCGACTCCGCGTTCTTACGCTGAGGCGATCACGGGTGAGTACTCCTCTCAGTGGCAGTCAGCCATGGACGCAGAGATGGCATCCTGGAAATCCAAAGGCACTTACGTCCATGAGGTTCCCCCTCATGGGGCGAACATCGTCGAAGGCATGTGGATTTTCACGGTGAAGCGGCCGCCGGGTTCTGCGCCTGTCTTCAAGGCTCGTTACGTTGCATGAGGCTTCAGTCAGCGACAACGAGTTGACTTCTTCCAGACCTTCTCCCCCACCCCAAAGATGACCACTCTTCGGGTGCTCCTGCATTTCGCCGCACAGCGTGACTACGAGCTTCACTCTCAGGACTTCAGCACAGCCTTCTTACAGTGTAGTCTGCACGAGGAGATCTGGCTGCGCCACCCACCTGGCTTCACTGGGTCGTTCCCTCCTGGTACCCAGTGGAGCCTCCGTCGGCCGGTCTACAGTCTCCGCCAGGCGCCTCGTGAGTAGCACGACACACTGAGAACGACGCTTGCGGCTCTTGGGTTCGCCCCTTCCACTGCTGACCCGTCCCTGTTTCTGCGCACCGACACTTCGCTGCCGCCGTTCTACATCCTCGTGTACGTCGACGACTTGGTCTTTGCCACTGCTGACACTGAGGCTCTTGCCCTTGTGAAGTCGGAGTTGTAGAAGAGACACACGTGCACAGATCTGGGTGACCTGCGCAGTTACCTTGGCTTGCAGATCACCCGGGACAGAGCATGCTGCACCATCACACTGACTCAGTCACACATAGTGCAGCAGGTCCTTCAGTGCTTCGGCTTCACCTGGTCCTCGCCACAGTCCACTCCTCTGGCTAAAGGCCACTCGCTCTCAGCTCCACCTTCGGACGAGTCCGTAGAGCCAAGTGATCCACACCCAGAGCTAGTGGGCTGCCTCATGTACCTGATGACCTGCACTCGACCTGACCTTGCGTACCCTCTTGGCCTTGTGGCTCGCTACGTGGCTCCTGTGGTGTAACCCTGTGACGACCGCAACGTAGCCTTGTCATCAACCCAAGAAGCGTCTGAGTGCCCAGTGAGGACAACTGCGCTCCCCCCTCCAAGCACGAGCCCCATGCCCGATATACCGCACAAGTAGCGCAGTACCCTCTTCGCAGCATCCATGTGCACCTTTTGGTACCGACCAGGAGCCACGTAGCGAGCCAGAAGGCCAAGAGGGTACGCAAGGTCAGTTCGAGTGCAGGTCATCAGGTACATGAGGCAGCCCACTAGCTCTGGGTACGGACCACTCGGCTCTACGGACTCGTCCGAATGTGGAGTTGAAAGCGAGTGGCCTGTAGCCAAAGGGGTGTGCTATGGCGAGGACCAGGTGAAGCCGAAGCGCTAAAGGACCTACTGTACCATGTGTGACTGAGTCAGTGTGATGGTGCGGCGTGCTCTGTCCCGGGTGATCTGCAAGCCAAGGTAGCTGCGCAGTTCACCCAGGTCTGTGCACGTTTGTCTCTTCTCTAGCTCCGACTTCACCAGGGCGAGAGCCTCAGTGTCTGCAGTGGCAAAGACCAAGTCGTCGACGAACACAAGGATATAGAACGGCGGCAGCGACGTGTCGGCAGCGATGGGTCAGCAGTCGACGGAGCAAACCCAAGAGCCACAAGTGTAGTCCTCAGTGTGTCGTGCCACTTACGTGGTGCCTAGCGGAGACCGTAGACCGGCCGCCGGAGGCTCCACTGGATACCAGGAGGGAACGACCCACTGAAGCCAGGAGGGCGGTGCAGCCAGATCTCCTCGTGTAGGCTGCCCTGTAAGAAAGTTGTGCTGAAGTCAAGAGAGTGAAGCTCGTAGTCACGCTGAGCGGCAACGTGCAGCAGCACCCAAAGAGTGGTCATCTTTGGGGTGGGGGAGAAGGTCTGGAAGAAGTCTACTCAATCTTGCTGATTGAAACCTTGAGCAACGTAACGAGCCTTGAAGACAGGCGGAGAACCTGGCGGCCGCTTCACCCTGGAAATCCACATGCCACTGACGATGTTGGCCCAGGAGGGGGAACCTCGTCAACGTAAGTGCATGTGGACTTCTAGGATGCCATCTCTGTGTCCATGGCTGTCTGCCACTGAGAGGAGTACTCACCCGCGATCGCCTCAGCGTAAGAGCGCGGGGTCGGGATGTCTGGTGCATCCGGGTCTCCCTCAGGGGCAAGCTGCATGGACACGAGATGAGGTGCAGCGGCTGCAAGACACTCAAGGCCCTCCTGCGTGTCCTCAAGGACGTCTGTGTGAAGAGCAAACTCACCCCCGACGGACGGAGGACAGACAATGTCAGACTCAGCAACAAGACTAGCGGTGTAGTCTAGACGACAGGCAGCAGCAAAGTCAACAAGCTCGGTGACTAAGGCAGACGCAGCAGCAGACTCAAACAACGGGTCAGTTACCACTGTGGCTAGCAGACGCGTGACAGTAGGGTGAGCAGAACGGGTGCGGTCAGACTCAGGCTCAGGAACGGTAGGCAGAGAAGACGCAGGTTGGGACGGCAGGGGAACATGCTACGGAGGAGAGGAAGGAGGACAAACTACGAGGTGGGTGCCGGTGACAGCCGGCTGACGCGAACGAGGAACACGACGACCAGAACGGACAGGCGGGACAGGACGTGACGCAGGCGCACGATGCTCAGTAAGACCTTCTATGTGCTCACTGTAAGGAGAAGGAGCAGGCAGCGGTGAGCCACGCTGTAATGGAAGACCAGTAGACGAAGGGAGACTAAGAACCTGGCGAAGCGTAGAATCAGACGGTGGCTGAGAAGACGGAGACGGTGGAGCAACGAACAGGCGCGGCTGTGCAGTGCCACCAGCACGAGTAGCTCCCGCACCCCCAGCAGCTCTTGAACCTCCAGCAGAAACAACTCCAGTAGTAGAGTCACCAGCTCCAGCGCCTCCCGCAGCAGGGCCCCTAGCTCCAGCAGCGCGACCCTGATGGCCAACGTTATCTTCCGCTGGTACCTTCTGCTGCGCTGGCAGGTTACCCTGGAGGATGCTTGCTAGGTGTTGCAATGCCTTCCTTGCTAGATCAACTTGCATGCCTAATTGTAATCTACTGTTCCTTCAACTAACGTAGTGAAACCTTTGCCATATCTCTCCATGAACACACAAATTTGCACATGTGCTAATAACGTTGCGATCACCCCGTACAACCTGATGCCTTTACGATCCCACGCGGGACTTGCCGGGACCCGCCTCAGGGTTGTTCGCAGGTAGTTTTGCAGCGGAAGTGAATAATAATACATGTCAGAGTGAATGTAAAATGACATAAGTGTTTATCACTAGCAAATACAGTGGTTTATATAAGTCTATTATAGGGAATTAAAAATAACCTAGCTAGCCATGCACTCTAACGGGTACATTCTCTTATTACATCAAGACTTCAACGTGCGGCGCGGGAACCAGTTTCAAAGTGGTTTTCGTCCTTTTCCTCACTGGGTTATCTACCTGCAACTATCCCGATGGCTCCAATAGTTTCCGGCCCTTCAATTTATCTTGGCCCTTCGTCTTCATCTTTGGTAGTTCCTTGACAATGTTACGTACATATATGCTCAGTTTATTCATTATCGAAACACCCTCCAACGTAGTCCACGCCCAGTTCTAGAGTGAATCTCCGCATAGTTGGCGTGCGTCCTTTCAACGAGCGAGGAACTCGACCCGTCAAGAATACCTGGGGTGTTGAATTTGATGGCTAAGGATTATCACGCATTTAAAGCCAGGGTCTCATGTAAGCTAAGGAGCCATCGACTGCAAAGCACTTGAAGCTAGGTAACCAAGTTAGTGCTGGCGAAGTTGTCTCTGGTTGGGTTGGAAACACAGCTTGCGTCACTACCCCAAAAGCAATTGCACAACACTTTTGGGTACTTGAGACTCTCGATGAGTTGGGGGCATTTTAGGTTTGGCTCCAAACCTCGTTTCCAAGCCTACATGGTTCGGTTACCCCCAGCGATTTACGTTCACTTCGCACCCCTCGCTTCACCCCACTTAGAACCTTACAATTTGCCAACCAATCAAAGCCATACTTTCACCATCAATTGCAAAGCACTTGTAGTACATGAGACCCTGGCTTTAATAATCTACTTAGATGAGAGACGGGTCATGGACAGCGGTTGATGAAGTTGTAATTTGCTGGTCGCCGAGATGTAGGGTCGGAGGAGGATGATGTGGAATGATGGTGTGCACGTAGTTACTGTAGTGACCGACGATCTGTCTATCTGTCATGACTACGTCCGTTAGAGCTTCAGCGCGTCCACGATTGCAAGCATTTCCCTGTCATGTATCGGGTAGTTCAGTTTGAACGGGTGAAGGTTGTGAGTCTCGTACACGATAAGTTGTAATCCACTTCCAAAATCCTGTACCAGTACTACTTTGAGGGTGATAGCTCTAGCATAGGTGACGCGCTCAAAGGGACGGTTAGGATCAACAATGTGGACAGGTGGCGAAATACGAATTTGTTTCAGGGCAAAGAAGGTAGCGTGTTCTTAACCCCCCAATGATTATTCGACTCCCTTCCTCAGTGGTGCAGTCAACATCATCATTGCAGTGTGAACGGGCCCTCCACTGAATAGAATTATAGCTTGGCTGACCCATCAGACCTTCGTCAATTATGACTGCGGATTCATGCAACCAAACGCGCTCGGCTGTATGAAGGTACGGTGGTAGACATCCCCATCTTATTCGAAGATAGAATTTGCAACACCTTATGTAGATATTTTTCTCAACGGCGGTGCTAGCCACGACTTGGTCAACATCACAACTGCTAGGCAATTGCAGATAGTACATAACTATTTTTATATGACATCACTCACCGTGCTACATCCCTGGACCCAGTGATTTTGTGTTTACCCAATAGATGATGGTGACGAAGAGACAAACAAATTGTGAATTGATTGGACGGCAAGTGGCGGCATTGTGCGAGTCAATTGTAACTATTAGAAGAGAAAATACTAGGGTTGAAGAGTTGACATGAGAAAGAGGGGATAATAGAAGGGAAAGGGCCCAAGAGATCGAAATAGAGGATGCACCACCAACAAGAGTCTACACTAGTAACTACTCTAAAGGTAGTTTACGTAAAGTGTGATACATTTGACACACCCCTTAAATAGCCTGCAGCGAGAACTCGTGAAGCCACACTCCCTAAAGGGGTACAACGTCATATAGATCCTTAGAAGTTGTGGCATCTGACGCCCAGCGGCTGCCGAGCAGCATAGGACGTGCAGCGACCGACGCGCAGCAGTAAGCACGCTGCGGCTTGAGTTGCACATCAAGCACGAAGACAACAAAAGTAAAGAGGTGGAGCACTAAGCACAGTAAAAACGGAGAGAGAGAGAGAGAGAGAGAGAGAGAGAGAGAGAGAGAGAGAGAGAGAGAGAGGGAAATAGAGGGGAGGAGGAGGAGGAGGAGGAGTAGGAGAAGGAAGTAAGGAAAATTGAGCAGAATGAATGGATGTCGTTCATCACGACCACCACTGCATCAACCTCCCCCTTACAGGGGCAAAAGCGGCAGGGTGGCGCGACTGGCACCCCAGATGCGACACCCATCACGACCGCCACCCCAACTGCCTCCCTTTACAGTATCAGTATTAGTAGAGTGTAGCACAGCACGCAGCAAGCGTTGCTAGGGGCGGCAAGGCGTGCAACAAGCACGACAATAACGACGAGGGTAGGTGCGGGCGTCGGCATGCGATGGCGACAGCGGCTTGGGCGCGGGAGGCGCGGCAGGCGCGTCGACGCAGACCAACGAGCGCGACGGGCTTAGCAAGGCGGGCGTGGAGCAAGAGGCCAGCGGGGCTAGTGGGGCCAGCGGGGCGCGACAGGGCAGCAGGGGCTAGTGGGGCCAGCGGGGCACAATGAGGCTAGCGTAATCACGTGACCTATGGTGCACAGTGGGGCCAGCAAGGCCGACGGGGCCAGCGGGGCGCAACGGGTCCGGAACAAAGGCCACGACTAGGTGATATGATCCTGAAGCAGTACGAGAAAACAATTCCGATATGACTTGCTAGGAGAATTGGCACCTTATCTGTCGCAAATGCGGAGAATCAATCTACACCAATGGGAGCTAGACTATAGGGTAGGCACAAGGTGTGAGTGATCGCATCGCTCCTTTGCATTCTCTCTGCTTCGTGTTCTTGTTCCTTCAGAGGGAGAATCGGTAAGAGTTTCACGAGAGAAGGTTTGGAACAATGGTTGCAAAAATAATGGCGAAACTGACTACATTAGAAGCAAGTCGGCCTAGCAGACAGGCAGGTCGACCTCCACCGCAGCAAAGTCGGCACTGCAAGTCATCACCTCTCCAGCGCTGCAGAATGGCGGCTTGCCAACATAGCAAGTCGGCGGCTTGCCAACGCTACAGCAAGGCGACCGTCCAAAGTTGCATCCGCAGGTGATAGCAGCGCACGCGTGCGCACCTACTTTGCAGGTGGTTGCAGCCGGTTGGTGTGACGTGAACCGTCACGTGCACGAAGTAGGTGCCAAGTCAGCCACGTACCGTTGACTGCGCCTGATGAGCCACGTCGACTTCTAGATACCACTCCGAGGTCGACTTTGCCAGAACTTCCTGGGCGACGGTTGCGGCTCCCCGCACAACCTCGTCGCCCAGGTAACTGGGTCGACCGGGAAACCACCAAGTCGGCGTCGACTTGCGAGGTAGTTGTTCACCAACTACTGTATGCGCTTGTCGACCACCCACTGACTTCACCAAGTTGGCAACTCCTCAGGTCGACGAGCCCTTCGTCGACTACACCAGTTGTTTGTCGACTTCAAGAATTCGGCCTCCCAAGGTCGGCGCCCCTCCTAGGTTGACGAGTGTTGTTCAGGATCCGTCACTTTGAGAGCTTACGACGAACTCATTACTCAACTAAACGCAAATCCGCTCAGTAGGAAGTTGCGCCTTAGGCTTAGCTACCATCTCCAAGTTGAATCAGTCGTTAAGATGGTCTATAGAGTGAGAACCAAGTAAAAACGTCCAGCAGCCGCATGACTAAAATGGTAGAGGAAGTACAAGCATTAAGGCATAGGAAGTTGGAGTTGGGAACCTCCAAGAGAACCATGAGAGGGAAGGGGTTCTCCAAGAGCTAGGGAAGGATGGTAGGAACCTTCCTAGCAGTAAGGATGCAACCCTCATCATGAGGTCCTTGTGGTGTCACATGCAAAATCCAATCTAGTTGGATTTTGCCTAGGTGTTGCAACATTTGCAACCCATGCTAGAAACTTCTAGCTACCCCAATTCAAAAGTCAAAGTTGCCTTCCTAGCCACCCAACCAAAGATCCCTAGTCATGTCCCAAGTAATCACCCAAATTAGATATAACCCCAAAAGGTAATAAGAAATCCAAATCTTGGAAATCTTGTAACTTGGGCGATCTTGGTCGGAATAAGGTGATCTTGGTATCGTTGGAAAGCTCTGGATTTCTCCTGCATGATCAAGCATTTAAACTTGGAGAAAAACACAGAGATGATAATATCCAACAGCCATGCACAATGACATACGCTCATGCAAATCATGCAAGCACAAATAGCACGAGCACTCGGCAGGACGTTAGGATGACCTGCACTCAGAATGACGTGCATCCAACAAACTCCCCCTCAGACTAATGGACTGCATGCACACACACTCACACAAATGCAAACTCTCATGCACGCAATCTCACATGTATTCATGACACTGCTGCCTTCACTAGTGCAATGCCATGCCACACATCTTAGCACACTTCCAATGTGCGCTCTCGGGAAGTCTCTTGGTGAGAAAATCTGCCGCCTGCTTGCTAGCCTTCACATGGTGAAGCTCAACAGCTCCCTCCTTCACCATCAGCCTCACCCAGTGCCACTTAATCTTCATGTGCTTGTTCAGCCCATTCAGGATAGGATTATTGGCCATGCCAATAGCAGCCTCGCTGTCGGAGAAAAGTGGTGTAGGTCCCTCCCGTTCAGCTCCCATGTCCTCCAGCAGCTTCCTTAGGAGCACGATCTCCTTGATGGCATGGTACATCGCCATGTACTCTGCCTCTCCAGAAGACTGAGCAATCTCACTCTGCTTCTTGGACCTCCAGCTCACTGGTCCACCTCCGACCATGCACACAAAGCCGCCAACCGATGACTGATCCTCATCCTCTGAGGCCCATGTGGCGTCGGTGAAGCACGACAGCTTCAAGGTACCAGGCGTGACCCCATCTGCTCCAATCTATTTCAGCTGGCCGCCAGCTGAAAACTGAACACCAGCAGATGCTGTTGATCCGAGGTAGCGCACCAAGCGCTTTGCCACCTCCAACTGCTCCACAGTGGGCCGTTGCACAACTCTGGCCAGCTGCCCCACTCCGAATGAAGCATCAGGTCGCGTATGCACAGCTGCATACATCACACTCCCAATGAGTGACTGGTACTCATTCTGTTGCTCATCCTCAAGCACATCATCCTCCTCAGCTGCCTTCTTCAATTTGAAGCCTGCAGGGAACAGTGTCATCACAGTGCGACCCCTAGTCACACCATACCGCTCCATGACACCAGAGATGTAGTGTGACTGATGCACCTTCAGCCACCTCCTCTCAACATCCCTCTCAATCTGCAGCCCCAAGTAGTAGTGGACATCCCCCAGCATCTTGCACTTGAAGTTGTCCATCAGCAGCTTCTGTGTCCTCTCAATCTGCTCCATGGAGGGTGAGAACAGCAGTATGTCATCGACATACACCAGCAACAAAAGCAACTGCTCCCCCTCTCCAAGCAAAAACAAGCTGTGATCCGCCTGGGACGTCTTGAAGCCTCCACCCAGCAGCACCTTTTCCAGCTTCTCGTACCAACACCTGGGCGCTTGCTTAAGGCCATAGATGGCCTTCTTAAGCTTGCACACCCGGCTGGTCCCATCCTCATAGCCGTCGGGCTGCGCCATGTAGATACCCTTCAGTAGTATTCCATTGAGGAACACAGTGGTGATATCCATCTGCTTCACGTGCCATCCCTTCACAGCTGCGCCAGCCATCAAAGTCCTCAATGTCAATGGCTTAGCAACGGGAGCGAAGATCTCCCCAAAGTCGACCTTCTCCTTCTGCTGAAACCCCTTGGCGACCAAACGGCTCTTGAACCGCTCCAACGCACCATCAGCTCCACTCTTCACCTTGAAGACCCACTTGCTGCTGATCGGCCGTCGCCCCTCGGGTAACTCAACAAGCTCCCAAGTCCCATTCTCAATGAGACTGTTGAACTCCGCATCCATGGCAGCCCTCCACTCCTCCTTCTGGGGTCCACTGAGTGCCTCCTCCACTGTGGCTGGTTCTCCAGGCAAGGGTGTGAAGAAACAGAACGCCATCTCCTCATCCTCTCCCTTATCCGCCTGAACCGCCATGGCACCTTGCTTGGGTCCTCCCAAACGGCTATACTTCAGCCTTGAGGGTGCTGCTGCCACTCTCTTCTCACGGGCTACAGTCTGCTGCCCATGTGGTGAAGCTCCTCTCTGCAAACTCCTCTTGGTGACCTCGGCGTTTGCAGCAGGCTCAGGCTGAGATGGTGAGTCCACACGTGCCGACTCATCCTCCAACCCCTCCTCCGCAGTAGGACCAGCGCCTTGCTGCTCACCACCGCCACTGTGGTCACTGGTCAGCTCTGACCCATGGAGTTCATCAAGGTGCAGCTGAACCTCCTCCACTGCAGACCGCTCAATCTCATGCAGGCGCAAGCCAATCTGCACCTGCTGGTGCTGCTGCCAGTCCTTGTACATGACGTCCTCCACAAACTTGACATCACGGCTGACCAGCGTCCTCTTGCTCTTGGGGTCCCACATCAGCCACCCCTTCAAGTCAGGTCCCATCCCAAGATGGACAGCCCACACAGCAGCAACTTCCAGCTTGTGCCTCTGCTCCTTAGGCACCATCACAAGCCCCATGCAGCCCCACACACGCAACATGTCAATAGACGGCTTCTTCCCAAGCCAACGCTCGTACGGCACCCAATGCTTGTCGCCAACATGAGTCAAGACCCTGTTCTTGACCGTGATGACATGGCGAACAGCTTCAGGCCAGAACTTGTAAGGCATCCCAGCAGCCCCCAACAAGGTCTTAGCCGCCTCGCCAATGGTCCGGTTGGCACGCTCAGCAATGCCGTTCTGCTGCGGTGTTCCAGGGCAGGTCAGCTGATGTCGGATGCCATTTCTCTTGAGGAACTTGGTGAATTCCGCTCCAAGGAACTCTCCACCTCGATCGCTCCTCATCACCTTCACCAGCCGCATCGCTTGCCGCTCCACCATCGGCAACCAATCCTCCTTGATCGCCGCTGCAGCATCGCTCTTCTTGGACAAGGGACGTACCCACGTGAAACGGCTCCATTCGTCCACCATGGTGAGGAAGTACAGCACTCCCCCAGTCCCCTCAGTCCTCATAGGACCCACCGGGTCCATGTGCACCACCTCCAATGGTGCCTTCGCTGATCCCTCCGCACGTGGAAACGGGAACCGCGCAAACTTGTTTTGCATGCACGCCTCGCAGCTGCCATAGTGAGTGCCATCTCCTTGCAGTTGCAGCCCATGCACGCACTTCTCCTTGTGCATCACCTCCAGTGTTGAAACAGCCACGTGTGAAAGTTGCCGATGCCAAGTCTCCCAATCCGCTTGGCCCGAGGTAGCCGACCCCTTCACCGCCGCGCTTCCTCCAATCAGCTCTTCTCCTTGCACACCTTGCTGCTACTCCTCGGTGACGCTCTCCTCCATAGATGCCGCCGCTGCCGCCTTGCCCGATTTCTGCCAAGGGAGGACCGGGATCTGCCACATCCGCTTGTGGACATCTCTCTTCCACTGCAGGTCCCAAATGAGGCGCTCATCGTTGTAGGCACGATAGCGCTCCGAGCCAATCGTCTCGGTGTTCACACCCGCATCTCCCAATCGGCCGGTAGATATCAGGTTCGCGCACAAGTCCGGCACCCACAGCACGTTCTTCAGCCCCACGAGCTCTCCATCCGCTCCCATGAACTTGGCGCATCCCATGCCCATGACCTTGGCCTTTGCGCCCGTCGCGGATGTGACTGTAGAGATGGGTGCGGGCTGAATCTCATCAAGTAGGTCCGCACGGGGAGTCATGTGCCAAGAGCTCCCGGAGTCAATCACCCAATGGGTGAGGGGGTGTAGGAGAACCTTGGCAGCCATAGCGTGGTCGGTTGCGCCTTCGTTCATGAAGAAGAAGAACCCGGCCTTCCGCTCCTCAGATTTGCCGCCTTTCTCCTCATCCTTCTCCTCTCCACTAGCTCCCATGACTCCCCCACTCCTTGTGCCACCACGCTGGTTGCTTGATGAAGGCGGGGTCCAATCCTTGGGTCGTTGGTAGCACTTCCGCCAACGATGTCCGCGCTTCTTGCAGTAGAAGCACACCTCCCCTTGACCCCCGCCGCCATCCTCCTTAGGGTTATCCTTATTCTTGCCCTTCCACTTCTTCTTGAAGCTACTCTTTCCACCTCCAACTCCATAGCCAGGCCCCTCCTCCGAGCGCTCCAGACTCCGCCGCCGCAGGTCCTCCTCTAGGATGCGCGCGCGAATGTAATCCACGCTCCATTGGGGTTGTTGGGAGTTGAGGTTGATCGCAAGGGCAGACCACGACTCCTGCAGCCGTATCACGATCTCCACGCATTGCACGAGCTCCGGGTACGCCACACCGCCTCCTTGGAGCTTCGTGAAGATGTCGCGCATCTCATCCAACACCGGTTGCATCGGCTCTCCATCAACGAACTTGATGTTGCGCAGCCGCTGCGCGAGTAGCACGATGCCGGTAGCATATGTCGGTGAGTGGCACATCCAGAAGCTTCCTCCAAGCCTTGGGGCCATACTCTGGATCACCCAAGAGGTCCTTGATGTGGTCAAGTTGCCGTCCGCCCACCGCTTGCACCATGAGCATGTACGCGTCGAACGATCGTTTCATCCACGCTCCTTTCAGCTCCGCGGCCTCCGGCATCTTCTCCTTTCCCTCCACCAAATCCAATAGCTTGTATTGGGTATACATCAGCCTCATGCGGAAACTCCAGTGCTCATAGTCCTCCCCCATTAATTTCTCAATAGAGAAAGCTTTCATAAGATCCACGGTAGTAGAAGATGGTGTAGAAGAAGTAGGTAGCGTAGGGTTGGCTGGTTGGTGAGTCCCCACTCCTCCACCAGCAATTCCCCCCTGCTCTCCAGCCTCTCTACTTCTATCCATCTCGCCACTAACACCTCCGGAGTTCGTACCAACCATATTGAGGCCTTATGAACAGTGGAAACTTGAGAAATCGTTTGGGGAGAATTCTGCCAGAAATTTTGATTCTACAAAAATCACGGTCGCGGACTGGATACTTCGAATTAGAACGCGTTTCGACCACCAATCGAAACTTCGCACGCCGAGCTACTAGAAAATGGTCTCACTGGACAACATTGGTTGGGAATTAACCACGATTTGTCATCTCAAAGTCGACTACCCGCTCTGATACCACTTGTTGTTCAGGATCCGTCACTTTGAGAGCTTACGACGAACTCATTACTCAACTAAACGCAAATCCGTTCAGTAGGAAGTTGCGCCTTAGGCTTAGCTACCATCTCCAAGTTGAATCAGTCGTTAAGATGGTCTATAGAGTGAGAACCAAGTAAAAACGTCCAGCAGCCGCATGACTAGAATGGTAGAGGAAGTACAAGCATTAAGGCATAGGAAGTTGGAGTTGGGAACCTCCAAGAGAACCATGAGAGGGAAGGGGTTCTCCAAGAGCTAGGGAAGGATGGTAAGAACCTTCCTAGCAGTAAGGATGCAACCCTCATCATGAGGTCCTTGTGGTGTCACATGCAAAATCCAATCTAGTTGGATTTTGCCTAGGTGTTGCAACATTTGCAACCCATGCTAGAAACTTCTAGCCACCCCAATCCAAAAGTCAAAGTTACCTTCCTAACCACCCAACCAAAGATCCCTTTATAGTCATGTCCCAAGTAATCACCCAAATTAGATATAACCCCAAAAGGTAATAAGAAATCCAAATCTTGGAAATCTTGTAACTTGGGCGATCTTGGTCGGAATAAGGTGATCTTGGTATCGTTGGAAAGCTCTGGATTTCTCCTGCATGATCAAGCATTTAAACTTGGAGAAAAACACAGAGAAGATAATATCCAACAGCCATGCACAATGACATACGCTCATGCAAATCATGCAAGCACAAATAGCACGAGCACTCGGCAGGACGTTAGGATGACATGCACTCAGAATGACGTGCATCCAACAACGAGTCCCTTCGTCGACCACCCATCGAAGTCGGCCATCGGCTCTCGTCGTTGGCGGCTTTGTATCGGCCATGTACTGCTCGACCAAGTCCGTCGACCTACTCGCCCAACTCGGCGTCGCCGAATGCAGACGGTCGGCTGCACCTCCTGAACATCCGACCATGACGTTAGCTCCGCCCAAGCGAGAACGAGGCCAACTCTCGTTAACAGCAAAACCCTAGCATTTATTTAAAACATTGGTTACAATTCCAACTGGCATATCATAGCTATTGATTGATATATGAAAAAAGAAACTGGATTTTATGTGTGAGGAAAATTATAATTCACAAGAGCTTATCACCCTCAGCAATACAGAAATTGTCTACAGAGAACTTAACAGTGGGTTTTTTGCATGTGCATTGACTATCATGCGATCGGCCAAGTGAAAATAAAATAAAGTTAACCGTCACGATGCCTACAAACTGTGTGCATTGTCCACGTCTTTACAAAAATTGACATTATGGAGGTCACTACCAGATCAGTGATTGAGAAAAGTTGAGCAATGAATGAATGAACTATGATGAGTGAGTACAAGTACTAACCCTAATTGAGTTGTACCCCTTATAGGCTACCCCACTATAGCCTACACAATATGCAAAAGCTATATGTTCTGACACACCCCCATAGGCAAAGTGGGGGAGAACAAGGGGTCACAAGACCAGTCAAGCAAGGAAAAGCAAAGCAAAGCAAGCTCAGGGTGGATCGCAAAGTCACCACACAGTCCGAGCACAAAGTCAAGGCCACAAGGCCAGTTCACATGCAGAAGTGCACATATATATATATAACACTAAACAAGCAAGAGCAGGTATATATATATATATATATATATATGGAAGAGGACAAGAAAGATCAAGAGGTGAGCAAGTGAGGTAAGACACGTACAAGTCCTAGCTGAGTGCAGAAGCGCTGATGATCACAAGGCGGAAGTGCCTTGGTGAAAACATCAGCAGTATTGGCCTCAGAGGCCACGTACGCAAGTTGCAACTGACCACGCTGCTGCAGCTCACGAGCAAGAAAGTAGCGGAGAGCAATGTGCTTCGTTCTGTGCTCAAGGCGCTGCTCTCGACACAAGGCCAACATGGCCTTGTTGTCTACGTACAGCACTAGAGGAGAACGAGGCGGCTCTCCAAGGCCAGTCAGCAGGTAGGTGAGCCAACGAAGCTCCTGAGCAGCCATGGCCCCGGCGTAGATCTCAGCCTCACAACAGGAGCCGAGAACAGAAAACGAGCGAGTAGCCCGCCACGAAACAGAGCCGGAACCAAGACTGAAGGTGTAACCCTCTGAGGACCACTGAGTAGCCTGGTCGTCAGCCCAAGACGCGTCCGCGTGCCCAGTGAGGACCACTGGACTCCGCCCTCCAAGCACTAGCCCCATGCCCGACGTACTGCACAAGTAGCGCAACACCCTCTTCGCTTCAGCCATGTGCTCTGGTCGGTGTCTCCCAGGAGCAACATAGCGCGCAAGAATGCTAAGAGGGTATGCAAGGTCAGGTCGAGTGCACGTCATCAGGTACATGAGGCAGCCAACAAGCTCTGGGTACGGGCCACTCGACTCTACGGACTCATCCGAAGGCAGAGCTGAGAGCGAGTGGCGAGTAGGCAGAGGAGTGGCCTGAGGCGAGGAGTACGTGAAGCCGAAGCGCTGAAGGACTTGCTGCACCATGTGTGACTGAGTCAGGGTAGTGGTGCGCTGTGCTCTGTCCCGGGTGATCTGCAAGCCAAGATAGCTGCGCAGTTCACCCAGGTATGTGCACGTGTGTCTCTTCTGCAGCTCGGACTTCACGTAGGCGAGTCCATCAGTGTCAGCTGTGGCAAAGACCAAGTCGTCGACGTACACGAGGATGTAGAACGGCGGCAGAGAGGTGTCGGTGCGCAGAAACAACGACGGGTCAGCAGTAGAGGGAGCAAACCCAAGAGCCGCAAGCGTAGTCCTCAGTGTGTCGTGCCACTAGCGCGGTGCCTGGAGGAGACCGTAGACTGGCCGTCGGAGGCTCCACTGGGTGCCAGGAGGGAAAGTCCCAGTGAAGCCAAGTGGACGGCGCAGCCATATCTCCTCGTGCAGGCTACCTTGCAAGGAAACAGTGCTGAAGTCAAGGGAGTGCAGCTCGTAGTCACGCTGAGCAGCTATGTGTAGCAGCACCCGAAGAGTGGTCATCTTCGGGGTGGGAGAGAAGGTCTGAAAGTAGTCAACTCCCTGCCACTGACTGAAGCCACGAGCCACGTACCGCGCCTTGAAGACAGCTGGAGAACATGGCGGCCGCTTCACCCTGAAGATCCACATGCCATTGACGATGTTCGCCCCAGGAGGGGGAACTGCGTCAACGTAGGTGCCTGTGGACTTCCATGAAGCCATCTTTGCATCCATAGCTGCCTGCCACTGAGAGGAGTAGGGACCCTCTACGGCCTCCGCGTAAGAGCGCGGAGTCGGGATGTCTAGTGCATCCGGGTCTCCCTCAGGGGCAAGCAGTACGGACGCGAGTTGAGGTGAAGCAGCTGCCAGACACTGGAACTCCTCCTGCCTGTCCTCAAGGACGTCCGTGCCAAGAGCACACTCACCCCCGACGGACGGAGGACAGACAGACCCAGACTCAGCAACAAGACTGGCAGCGTAGTCTAGACGATAGCGAGCAGCAAAGTCGAAGAGCTCAGCAACAAGAGCAGACGCAGCAGTGGTCTCAAAAGAGGGGTCAGTGATGACACTAGCAAGGAGACGCGTGAAAGTAGAACTGGTAGCACAAAGAGAGTCCGACTCTGGGTCGGCAAGCGCAGGAAGAGAGGACGTAGGAGGAGAAGGCAAAGTGACACGCCGAGGAGCAGTGGACAGACGCAGAGACATCCGGTGCATGCCAGGGACAGGAGGAGGACGCTGACGTGAACCGCGACCACTAGCGCGAGCAGCACAAAGAGGCGGCGCGGGACGAGACGCAGGCTCACGACGCTCAGCAAGACCTCCAGTAGGACCAGTGTAGGGAGAGGGAGCAGGAAGTGGGGAGGCGGGCTCTAACTGTGACTGTGACTGGACAGGTGGTGGACACTCTACAGGAGGAGAAAGACCAAGAACCTGCTGTAGGAGCGGAACGAAGCACGGCCGAGGCCGCGCAGCAACTCCAGACACAGTAGGGACAGCACCAGCACCCTTAGCGGCAGCACCAGCGCCAACAGAACCTCCAGCTGCAGGACCTCCACCAGCACCAGCAGCACATGCAGCAGGACCACCGCCAGGAAGCACAGCAGCAGTCTCAGCACCAACACCCTCTGCAGCTCCAGGCGGATCCGAAGGCCCTGCAGCTCCGGGACCGAGGCCACAAGTACCCTCAGCGGCCGAAGAAGCTCCAGCTCCAGCAGTACGCCTCCAGCGGCGAGCAAACTACTCGCGCAGCTTCTGTGGAGAGAGTGGCTCCCGCCGAGACGAAGCACCAGGAGAACCTCCAGGCCCCACACCGCCAGACACCACAAGGGGTGGTCCAGTGGCCGCAGGGTCCGCAACTCCAGGCTCAGCAGCTCCAAACGCAGCACCCCGTGGCTCAGCACCCTCAGGATTAGCACCCCCAGTCGCAGCACCCCCAGGCTCAGTACCCCCAGACTCAGCACCCCCAGACTCAGCACCCCCAGGCTCAGCACCCCCTTACTCAGCAACCCCAGGCGCAGCACCCCCAGGCTCAGCACCCCCAGGCTCAGCAACCCCAGGCTCAGCACCCCCAGGCTCAGCACCCCCAGGCTCAGCACCCACGTGCGCAGCACCCCCAGGCTCAGCACCCGCAGCAGTACCAGAGTCACCAGCAACCTCGACTGGCTCAACTGCTTCTACCTGGGACACACCTGAAGGGGCAGGACCCTGAGAGGGGAGGGGGTCTAACGCGGGGGGACCTGGCACAAGGAAGTGCGGTGGCGGGGGGAGGGAAGGAGTGCGGTAGGGGAAGAGGCGGTAGAAGGGGACTGACTCGTCGAACGTGACGTCCTGGGAGGACAGAACACGACGAGAGGAGGGGTGGTAGAACTGCCACCCTGGGGCGTCAGGGGGGAAGCCGAGCAAGACACAGGGAGCAGCACGAGAGGACAGCTTGTCCGCAGACAAGTCGCGGACAAACGCCCGAGATCCCCAGACACGGAACGCAGATGCATCGCCGAGCTTCCCCGTCCACAGCAGAGCTGGGGAGGTCTCCGGACGGGAGACCCTGGGGTGAAGGTTGATCTGATGCGCCGCGTACCAAACCGCAAACAACCACAGAAAATGGGGGGCAGCCGCATGCATCATGGACGTACGAGCGACGTCCATGACCATGCCAATGCGGCGCTCAGCAATCCCATTTTGCTGTGGAGAGTCCGGAAGCGTAAAGGTCTGGCGGATGCCTCGTGCACGACTGTAGGCTCGCAGAAGGCCAGAGGAGAACTCTCCACCTCGGTGAGAGTGCAGACGCAGAACAGGAAAGTCCGAGCCGAAGCTCCTCCTGAGCTGGAGACGAGCTGCGCGGATCCAGTCGATCAACACCTTAGTGACGTCACCCTTGCTACGCAAGCACAAGACTATGGTGTAACGCGAGTAGTCGTCAACCACCAGCAGGAAGTAGCGCTCGTGACCCTGTCCACAGACGCGGGCCGGGCCCCACACGTCCATGTGAAGCGTCTGCGGAGGAGCCTCTGTCGGGGGAAACAGGGAGGAGTGAGGGGCAGTCCGGAGCCGCCCCTCGACACAGGGGACACAGGAAGGTCCTGGCCCCGAAGGAAGGGGAGGGAGAGACCGGGGGAGACCAGAGACAAGGACACGGGAAGCCATGCCCCGCAGACGAGGCAGGGAGGGGTGGCCAAGACGGTGGTGCCACATAAGAGTCTCATGAAACAGGAGGCGACACGAACAGGGGGCAGACTCAGGACCAGACCTGGACGCAGCAGCAAACACCTGACCCGACGCAGCTACCTGGCCAGACACAGGGACAGGAGGAGACTCAGTGGTCAGGGTGTAGAGACTCGACCCCAGCCGACGCAAAAACGTGGCCAGGTGTCGGCCTGTGCGGGCGTCCGAGCAGTGGGTCACCCGCTGACTCGCAGGAGTAAACTGGTGAGCCCCCGCATCCTGCAGGTCAGCACCACTCACCAAGTTCGTCGAGAACGAGGGGAGGTACAGACCAGACAAGGTGCCCGAGGGGGCAGCCGGACACGGGAGAACAGTGGAGAAGTTAGAGAGGACAGGACCCCCAGAGGGGTCTGCTAGGGAGACCGCAACCGGCCGACCAAGCGGCGTGAGTGTGGTGCGGTCACGAAAGAAGGAGCGAGAAGCCCCTGAGTCAAGTGTGAAGGTGAGGGAGGCCGAAGCAGACGCGGTACCTGAGAGCGCAGCCTCACCAGTACCTGAGGGCGCAGACGCGCTGGCACCTAGAGCAGCAGCCTCACAAGCACCTAGCGCAGCAGTACCAATGCCCGGGTCGGGCGGGAAACACCGGTAACAGTCACCCTCATCACTAATGGTCACAACATACATGGCAGCAAGGATAGCATCAAAGTCAAGATCAAAGATAGCTACGCCAGCCCTAGACAGCTCTCCCCAGCGGGGAATCTCACTAGCCTCGGGGAACTGCTGACGCCAAGCGTCCGTCAGGCGGCCAAAGCAGCGCTGGGTGGGGTGGGCACCCCCACACTGCTCACCCGCGCGGTCGCCGGAACGAAGGACGTAGGTGCACGGACCAAAACCCCCACCACGCTGACGCTGCGTGTACCACTCACGGGGCTGGTGAGGCGGGGGGATGTCCCGAGAACACTGCTTCTGCTGCTGCTGCTTCTGGCGCTGACCACCACCAGAGCCGCTCCGCTGCGGGGCACCACCCCGACCAGCTCCACCCCCTCCGCCACCGCCGCCTCCACCTCCGCCACCACCGCCGCCTCCGCTCCCACCGCTGCCGCCGCCACTGCCTCCGCCTCCGCTGCCGCCACCACCACCACCACCCCCGCCACCACTCCCACCGCCACCCCCACTCCCTCCGCCGCCTCCACTGCCACCTCCATCGCGCCCTTGCCCCCCTTGCCCTTGCCAGGGCGGCGTCTCCCGCTAGGGGCAGACGCCGCGCCGATTGACTCAAGACCAAGCAGGTCGGCAGCAGCAGCAGAGGCAACAGAGGGCAGCAGGGGGGAAGGAGAACACCCCTCAAAGATGGGGGTGCGAGGGTCACCACGAGAGGCTCCTACAGCGACGATGCTCTTCTCCGCCGCCAGGAGGGCCTTCTCGAGGAGGTCAACAGTGAGAGTGGTGGGATAGACTGAGAGGAAGTGGTCCCTGACTACGCGAAGGGAGTCAGGGAGGCGTGTGACTATGTAATAGAGAGTGATGTACAAGGGGGGGGGGGGGGGGGGGGGTTCTTGGCGCAGAACTCAGCAGGAAGCGCGGCGCGGTAGCGAGTGTCACTAGTGCGGAGGTGTGTAATGAGGTCAGCGACTGTAGGAAAGGCAGCAAGGTCGGGGAAGAGGTACGGTAGCATGAGGCGGCTCAGTGTAGCAGTGGTAGGGGAAGAGTAGCGCGCAACTACAGCGTCGTACAAGGTCTGAGCACTCTTGTACTGACTAAAGTGCGCGCTCTCAGTGGTAGGCAGGTGGCGACGCACGGCAAGACGTGCAGCAGCATCGCGGGTGGTCCACTGAGAGCGAACAGTGGCGTCAGCATCAGCAGCAGGGGCACGAGAGGCGCCAGAGGTGAGGTCAAAGAGAGAAAGGCCGTCCGCCCTATCGCACTGTAAGAACAGCTGCAGGTCGTCGACCCAGACCTCAAAGTCAATGGCTCGACCCTCAGCGTCAAAAGCTAGGACGCTAGGGGTAGCCATGACGACGATAGACTAGCAGTGCAAGCAGTAGGGGAAGGGCACGCAGTGACAGTGGGGCTCTGCTCACCGGACAGGGCAGGTCGGGCGGCTCGGCTGTAGGGCGGCTCGGCGGCTCGACGGCTCGGCTGCGGGGCGGCTCGGCTGCTGGGCGGCTCGGCGGCTGGGCGGCTGGGCGGCTAGGCGACTGGGCGGCTCGGCGGCTCGGCGGCTGGGCGGCTCGGCTGCTGGGCGGCTCGGCTGCACGGCGCCTCGGCTGGTGGGCGGCCGGGCGGCTTGGCGGCAGGGCGGCTCGGCTCCTCCGGTACTGGGCGGCGCGGCAGTCGGCTGCTCGGGTGCGCGCTACAGGGTGGTGCGGCGGTCGGCGGCTCGGGCGGCGCGGCAGGAGGGGAGAGCGGCGGGGCCACAGCAGACGGGCGGCGGGGCCCTTTGTAGTAGGGCGGCGGGGCCGGCAGAGTAGGGCGGCGGGGCCCGTGAAGTTGGGCGGCGGGGCCGCAGGTGTAGGGCGGCGGGGCCGCAGCAGTAGAGCGGCAGGGCCAGTAGAGTAGGGCGGTGGGGCCCGTGAAGTAGGGCGGCGGGGTCGCAGGTGTAGGGCGGCGGGGCCGCAGCAGACGGGCAGTGGGGCCGCAACAGTAGGGCGGCGGGGCCGGTAGAGTAGGGCGGCGGGGCCGCAGGTGTAGGGCGGCGGGGCCGCAAAGTGGGGCGGCGGGGCCGCGACAGTAGTGCGGCGGGGCCGCTAAGGCAGGGCGGCGGGGCCGCTAAGTGGGGTGGCAGGGCCGCGACCGTAGGGTGGTGGGGCCGCTAAAGCAGGGCGGCGGGGCCGCAAAGTGGAGGCTGCGGGGCCGCGACAGTAGGGTGGGGCGGCGGGGCCGTTAAAGCAGGGCGGCTGGGCCGCAAAAGTAGGGCGGCGGGGCCGCGACAGTAGGGCGGCGGGGCCGCTAGGGGAGGGAAGGCCGCTAGGGCGGCTCATAGAGGTTAAAGCCCGAGGCGCGACTCGGGATGAGCGCGCTTCGGGCAGGAAAAAAAGTTTTCGAAGTGATGGGCCCTAGGCAAAGTTCCCACAGGGGAACCTGCTCGATACCATGAGAAAAGTTGAGCAAAGAATCAATGAACTATGAATGAAGTGAGTACAAGTACTAACCCTAGTTGGGTTGTACCCCTTATGGGCTACCCCACTATAGCCTACACAATATGCAAAAGCTATATGTTCTGACAGTGATAACTAGTTTATCATGAGAGAAAAACGGCTATGGTTTTACAATGTATTATTTTCGCATCAGAGTGGGTTGTCCCTAACTTTTCCAAAATCACCCCCTACCTTTTTCATCACATCTGAACCCATAATTGTGACTAACCTTCAACCGAGGTCCTCCACCGGGTCTAGGTCGGTCTTACCCTATCATCACAGCTGTTTCAATATAAAGTCATTGCAATTCTCTTCTATTGTACAAACTGCAGACATAACTTCAGCAACGGAAGCTAGACTACAGGCTAGGCACGGGTGCTCGTGTGATCTTTGCGTTCGTTCCTTAGTTGTTCACTAGCACTTGTGGATTCACGGGGCAAAACCGCAAGAGTTTCACTAGCAAGAGTTGAGAACAAGGATTCAGAATGATAGCAACAAAGTTGGCATGCAAGGCTACATCAGACCTAGCAAAGCTGCTGGTCGACTTCCAGCGCAGCATGGTCGACCGCGTTGTCAAACTATAATTCTATAGTTTGTGTAGTTCTAGTCTAGGTGTTCTCCCTTATGTTATTTTCTACTTGCACTAGGGCTAGGTTTTGCATATATCTTGTTTGTACTTTCTGTTTTAGTCAATTTTATATTGTGACATGGTATAGAGCTAGGTTAACCCTAGCGAGATTTTCCCCTTAGGAAAAATCACTCGACTATCATGGGCCCACCTAGTCGCGCCCCGTCCTAGACCGCCCGTAGCGCGCTTACCTTAGCCCCGTCGCCTGTAGACCCCCCCCCCCCCCCCCCCCCCCCCAGGTCGCCAGTCGCCCGTCGCCCGTTTCCCCCCGTCGATCGCGGCCGTTTCCTCTTTTTTTTTTTTTCCGTCGCCCGTCACCCGTTGCGGCTGTTCGTTAGCAGGCCCCGTGGCCCTTCGTTAGTGGGCCCTGCGGCCCTTCGTTAGCGGGCCCAGCGGCCCTTCGTTCGTGGGCCCCGAGGCTCCTTCGCTAGCGGGCCCCGCGGCCCCGTAGTTAGTCGCACGCACGCACAGCAGTAGCCGCGCGCATGAGCGACCCGTCGCCCCACCTATTTTCCACCGTCATAACCGCCGCCCCACTCGTTAGACGCGGCCCCACCTGCTGCCTTACCCGCCGCCCGGTCTGTTAGCCGTCGCCTCACCCGCGATCTGCTGCCCCACGAGCAGAAATCCACCGCCACACCAGAAATCGGACTGATCTGCACACAACCGCACAGAACCGCACCCGCTGCCCCACCTGTTCCAGCCAGAGCTGCTGCCCCACCCGTTCTAGTCACCACACCCGAAATCAGCCTCCCCACCCGGTACTCTCCACCCCGCAGAACCGCACAGAACCGCACAGAACCGCGCAAAACCGCACTAAACTGCACAGAACCACACAGAACCGCACAGAACCGTGCAGAACCGCACTGAATTGCACAGAACTGCACAAAACTGCACCCGCTTCCCCACCCATTCCAGCCAGAGCTGCTGCCCCACCTGTTTGAGTCACCTCATTTAGAATCGGCTGCCCCACCCGGTACTCTCCACCCCGCAGAACTGCACAGAACCGCACAGAACCGCGCAGAACCGCACTGAATTGCACAGAACTGCACCAAACTGCACTCGCTGTCCCACTTGTACCAGTCAGAGCTGCCCCCCCATGACCTGAATCCTCCGCCTCAAGAGCTGAAACCCGCCACTAGCAGCACCAGTAGCAGCAGTTTAGGCTGCCCCCAACAAAACCAGAAGCAGCATAGGCTGGCAGCAGCTCAAGCAACAGCTTAGGCTACCACCAGCGCACCATCAGCAGCTTAGGCTGGCCCCAGTGCACCAGCAGCAGCTTAGGCTGCCCCCAGCAGAACCAGCAGCAGCATAGGCTGCCCCCAGCACACCAGTAGCAGCTTAGGCTGCCCCCAGCAGAACCAGCAGCAGCATAGGCTCACATGGCGTGTACTAGAGTTCTACAGCAGCAGGGCCAGCCGCATCACTCCCGACAGTGGGGACCTGCGGGTCCAAAGGGTGGAGCCCCCAGCAGTGGCTCAGCTAGCAGTGGGCGAGACGTCGGCCCCTGTCGGTACCGGGCCCTGACAGGCCCTGGTGCTGGCACCACCTGTTGTAGTCCTGACCACTCTGCGTCCAGCTGCTACCGTCAACTGGACGACCTCTACCGTGAGCGTTTTGGTCCTCACGCTATTACACCGCACTGGCCCTCGCGACTTCGCCAGGGCACTGCTGCACCGGTTGAGTCTCACCTACCTGGTCTAGGACCGTTCCCGGCTACACGAGTAGAGACATATGTTTCCAGTCTTGGTGCGTGTGTTGTTTCCAGTCCAGGCGCCTCTGAGGGTCTTTGTGTAGGAGCTGCAGCTACCACTAGTCTACCAGCCTTTGTAGCTGGCTCGGGTGCGACCTCACAGACTGCACAACTTTCCTTCACCCTAGACTCTGGAGCGTCCAGCTGTTTCTTTCGCGACTGTACTGACCTCACACAACTGCGCTCTCCAGACACTGTCACCTTGGCTGACCCCTCTGTGGGACCTGTAGTTGCCCACAGCACCACCACTCTCCCGTGTCCGGCGGCTGCCTCTAGATTCGTCACATGTTACTACACCCCCTCATTCTCCAGGAACCTGGTGGGTGTCAGTCACCTCCACGACTTAGGTGTAGTCACTACTTTCCCAGTCGACGAGCCTGTTGCCTCCTGCACAGTCAGTACCACTGGGGCCCCTCTGGCCACTTTTCACAGGGAGGCGGGCTCTGGTCTGTACTCACTACACACTAGGTCCCACCACACTTGGTCAGGTCAGGTTAGGTAGCTGCTCTGTCGTGTGACTGTCAGTCCCTCACCCACCCGTCGGTCCTCTGGCACCACCGTCTAGGTCACCCGTTGTTTCCGCATCTCAGTAGGATGGCACGTTACCGTCTGGTCTCAGGTCTCCCAGAGTCGCTTGCACCACTTCCCCGCTCGCCTGCGCCGCTGTGCACTCCTTGCGTCGAGGGTCAGCAGCGCGCTGCCCCTCACTCCTCCTCGTTCCCCCCCACCACGGCTCCCTTCCAGACCCTGCACTTGGACGTCTGGGGCCCCTCCCTGTCCTTGGGCCACGTCAGGAGCACTACTTCCTGATTGTGGTGGACGACTACTCTACGGTTTTCCCCTTGCGACGGAAGGCCGACGTGCCTACCGTCCTCAAGCCGTGGCTACTAGCGTGGGGTGGCGCCCAAGGCCTGTGTGGGCTTCACCTACACTCGGATCGTGGTGGTGAGTTTTCTTCCATTCGCCTGGAGACGTTCTGTCAGGGTCGGGGGATCATCGAGTCTTACACGCTACCAGCCTCACCGCAGCAGATCAGGGTAGCCGAGCGACGCATCGGCCTGGTCATGGAGGTTGCCCGGACCTCCATGTGCCATGCCGGTGCCCCCCAGTTCTTGTGGCCTCAGGCAGTCCGCTACGCCACGCACCAGCTGAACCTGTGGCCCAGTGACGCACGGCTACGGGTGACGCCGGTCTCCCTTTGGACAAGTTCTCCGGGCGTAGCAGTTGACTTCCGTGTCTGGGGTTCTCTGGCTCACGTTCGCTCCCCTGGCGCGAACAAGTTGTCTCCGTGCACTCGTGCCTACGTCTTTCTTGGCTTCCCGTTGGACGCCTCCAGTTGGGTGTTCTACGACCCGGTCACCTACCAATTCTTCGCTTCTCAGGACGTCACGTTCGACGAGTCTGTCCTGTCACTACAGGAGTCGCCCCCACCGAGGTACTGAGGCTCCCCCCCCCCCCCCGCTTTTCCTCACCCTTGAGCCCCCACCGGTCGCCCCGGTAGCCCCCCCCCCCCCCCCCCTCGCGTCCTACCCTGTTAGGTGTGTCGCACGTCACTCCGCAGTCTTCCCCCCCGCAGCATCCAGTCCCTGTCGTGTCTGGGGGTGCGGGAGGTGCAGTTGTGGAGGGTGAGAGTACTCGGGCTGCAGGAGCTGGTGGTGTTGGCTCTGGGGGTGCAGGGGTTGTGGGCGTGGAGGTCACTCCTGTGGAGGACACGGCAGCCTCGACTCGGCGGCCTCGCCCCGCCTCACCCCCTGGCTTCCTGTCCGTCCCGCAATTTCCTCCTTGTTCTTCTCTGTGGCCGGTTGCTGCGGAGCCTGGGGGTGTTCCTGCGGGAGGTACTGGAGGCCCCCGAGGTGTCGGTGGTGGAGGTGTTGGTTCGGGGAATGCTGGAGCTGGAGGCACTAGCACTGTGGCGCCTACACCGCGCACTGTACGTTTCCTTACCCGTGAGCAGCATCTCCTCAGGTTGGAGAGGAAGGAGCGTGAGCGGTTTGAGAGGGCACAGCAGCAACAGTAGCACCAGCAGCACCACCAGCAGCAGCAGCAGCCGCAGCAGCAGTAGGAGAGAGTAGAGGAGGAGTCACAGCCGCAGCAGGAGAGGGTAGAGGAGGAGTCATGACCGCACCAGGAGAGGGTAGAGCAGGAGTCCCGCCTGCAGCAACAGGTGCAGTTACAGACACAGCAGGAGAGAGTAGAGGACCAGTCACAGCCGCACCAGGAGAGGGTAGAGCAGCAGTCCCACCCGCAGTAGCATGTGCAGTTACAGACCCAGCAGGAGAGAGTAGAGGAGGAGTCACGGCCGCAGCAGGAGAGGGTAGCACAGGAGTCCCGGTCGCAGCAGCGGGTGCAGCTGCAGTCGCAGCAGGAGAGGGCAGACGCGGAGCCACAGGAGCAGCAGCAGGGGCCAGTACCATTGCAGCAGACGCCAGAGGAGGCGGAGCAGCAGCGACTGCGACTATGCGACCTCCCCGACCCAGCACCTGCACGCTTTGTTCGTGGTCCCCTACCGTCCCCTCCTGTTCCCCCTGTTGAGTCACTGTCCTCGTCCCAGTGGACTCGTCGTTCTCCCCTCAGTCGTACTGTGTCCCCAGAGCGTGTCGGTCCTGTTACCGTGCAGACGGTCCGTGCCACCTTGTTCTTCGCTCTCGTATTCCACCTCCTCCTGTCCTTCCACAGCCTCTTGAGTCGTCCCTCACTGTGCTTCACAACCCGTTGTCCGACTACCTTCATGCCTCCCGTCCTGTTGTCTCCCGTGTTTTGTCCGCGTTGGACACTCACCCGACTGCACCCCTGTCATCTGTCTCAGCACTTGTTACCACTATCGCTGGCTTTGCCTCTTCCCACCGCCTTGACTACGCCGCTCACTTGGTGAGTGGCCCTGCTCGTTCTCCGTCCTTTGGGGGTGCTCCTGTCTTTCCCCTGGAGGTCCTAGAGGACAAGCAGATTGAGCTTGGTTTCCTTGCGGCTGCTGTTCCTCATCTCTGCGCCATGCTGCTTACCCATGAGGGGGATTCAGACGCTCTTGACATCCCGATTTCTCGCAATCACGCTGAGGCGGTCTCGGGACCTTGGGCCTCGTACTGGATAGCAGCAGTGGAGGTAGATATTGCATCTTATAGGTCCACAGGCACTTACGTCGACGCAGTCCCACCACCTGGGACGAACATCGTCAGTGGCCGATGGCTCTACAAGGTGAAGCGGCCGCCTGGATCACCACCACTATTCAAGGCGCGCTATGTGGCGAGAGGCTTCAGACAGCGAGAGGGGGTGGACTTCTTCTAGACCTTTGCGCCCACCCCAAAGATGAGTACTCTTTGGGTGCTGCTGCATATTGCAGCCCAGCGCGACTACGAGTTGTACTCCTTGGACTTCTCCACCGTGTTCCTTCAGGGGAGCCTGCACGAGCAGATCTGGCTGCGTCGCCCACCTGGCTTCGCTGGATCTTTCCCACCTGGGACCCAGTGGCAGCTGCGTCGACCAGTCTACGGCCTGCATCAGGCTCCACGTAAGTGGCACAACACACTTCGCTCGACCCTTGCAGCGCTTGACTTCTTTCCGTCATCTGCCGACCCATCACTGTTCGTCCGCCGTGGCTCGACCCCGTTCTTTGTCCTGGTATACGTTGACGACCTAGTGTTCGCCACTCCCGACCCGCGCGCTGGCCTCCGTGAAGGAGGAACTGCAGAGGAGACACACTTGCACTGACCTTGGTGAGCTGCAGATCACCAGGGATAGGGCAGCTCGCACCATTACGCAGATGCAGCCGCGTATGGTCGAGCAGATCCTCACGCGGTTTTGCTTCCTGTTCTCCAAGGTACAGCTCACCCCTCTTGTTGTGGATCATGGGCTCACGGCTCCACCTTCGGACGAGTCATTTGAGTCCAGTGGTCCATATCCTGGGCTGGTGGGTTGTCTCATGTACCTGATGACCTGTACTCGCCCAGACCTAGCTTACCCTCTTAGCCTCCTTACGCGCTTTGTTGCGCCTAGGAGGCACCGACCGTCCCACTGGTCCGCTGCTAAGAGGGTGGCGAAGTATGTGGCGAGTACATCAGGCATGGGACTTGTCCTTGGAGGGAAGCAGCCATTTACACTCACACGTCACTTAGACTCGTCGTGGGCCGACGACGCGGAGACGCGTCGGACTACACAGGGGTACTCCTTTAGCCTCGGGACACGTGCTGTCTCGTGGCGGTCGACTCGGGCGTCGTCCGTCGCCGGTTCCAGCTGTGAGGCAGAGATGTACGCTGCGGCCATGGCCGCTCAGGACCTTCGCTTGCTGTCTTTCCTTCTCAACGAACTTGGTGCGCAGCCTCGCTCTCCCCCAGTCTTGTTTGCCAACAACAGGTCTGCTGTCCTATTGTGTGAGGACCCCCGATTGGTTGGAAAGGCGAAGCACATCCAACTTCGTTACTTCCTTCTACGTGAGTTGTAGCAGCGTGGCAAGGCGCTCGTTTGACGTGTTGTCTCTGAGGCCAACACGGCAGATATCTTCACCAAGGCGTTGCCGCCTTGTGACCACCAGCGTTTCTGCACCCAGCTTGGCCTTGTGCCTGCCCGTCCGCACTTGCTTACATAGAGATGCCTTGTCCTGCATGTCTTGTACTCTTGCATCTCTTTTTATTTGCTCTATATCTGCATGTGGACTGGCCTTGTGGCCCCTTGTTTGCTCTCGGAGTGTGTGGTGCCTTTGAGCTCCACCCTGAGATTTGTCTTGTTCTTGTGGACTGGTCTTGTGACCGTTGCTTGCTCTTGTTGTTTCTATAGGACTACTGTCACCTAGACTATGGGGGTGTGTCAAACTATAATTCTATAGTTTGTGTAGTTCTAGTCTAGGTGTTCTCCCTTATGTTATTTTCTACTTGCACTAGGGCTATGTTTTGCATATATCTTGTCTGTACTTTCCGTTCTAGTCAATTTTACATTGTGACACGCGTGCCAACATGACTTGGTCGACCGCACTCTAGCAGAACAAAGTCGCGGCTTGCCAACATTGCCAGCCCACGGTGTGCCAAGGCTGCAGCAAGTCGGCTGCACAACGTTGCGCCCATAGGACTACAAAGCACCTGCTTCGTAGATACGCACAGCTGGTTGGTGCACTCTTCCGTGTCACGTGCACAGCGCAGACGCCCAGGTCGACTCCACACCAGCAACTGCGCCCACCAGCCACATCGACCTCGGGATACCACCCCAGGGGTCGGCCTCGCAGAAGTCACCCTGGCAACCTTCGCACACATCGCCCGGGTATCCTGGTCGACCGGGCAACCATGCCAGGTCAACCAGCACCTCCTTCACATGCCCGTTGACCACCCACGCCGACGACCACCTCCAGGTCGACCTCTCCCCTAGTCGACCAGCTCCAGGTCGACGACACTTCTGGTCGACCAACTCCACGTCGACCAATACACCAGTCAAACGATCGCACCTAGTTGGCTACTCAATGTCGACGTCACCAAGTCAATGCCCTGCTTTTCGATGCCCAGCTGCTCGGCGTCCTGCTCCTTGACGCCCTCCAGCTTGACATTCTCAGTCTCCCCTGTCGAGGTCGACGTCGTCCCCTCCTTCGTCGACCACCAGGTCAGGCCGACCACCTGGTCGACCACCCCAAAGTCGGCGCCCTGAAGTCGGCGCCAGAGCAGTGGCCCCGGTGCAGGTCGACCACCTCGTCAACTAGCTTGCCCACTACCGCAGGTCGGCTGCACTGCCCCGTACACCCGACCACGAGGTCGGCTCTGCCCAAGCGAGGACAGGGCCTTACACAACTCCCGTTGACACTCCCCTGCTGCGTTCACGCTTGGCCCTCCAGCCTACATGGCAAACCTCCTTGGAGAATAGCCCGTCGGCGTGCACCCAGCACACAGCACGCCAGTCATCGCACCAGCCATGCAAGAGGGCATGGCACCTACTGCTGCATGTGTCGTCACCATCGCCCACGTCGGCCAAGCGCACCTAGCCGATTGCGACGGAGCACCGGTTGAAGGCCGGGTAGTGCAGCGCCTTCGTCAGGAATTCAGCCGGCTGCTCAGGTCTCGGGATGTACTTCAGTGAGAACTTCCCGCGCGTCACCATATACTGCAGCCAGGCTTGTCGCCGCTCCATGTGCTTGAGGTTGCCCGTCAACCCCATACCCTTGGCGGCCGTGATGGCCGAAATGTTGTTCACCCGAAGGACGGTCGGCTTCCTGGCATCCAACTGCTGGAACTCTACGAGAAGGAAGCGAAGGCGGCGTCCCTCCTTGCCGGATTTAGTGGCCGCCACGTACTCCGACTCGGTCGATGACAATGTCGCGCACTTGATGCACTGACTCGACTAGGAGATCGCAGCCCCTCCGTAGACGAACACGTAGCCTCCCGTGCTCGTCCTCTTCTGCTTGTTGCTGGTGTCGCCAGCATCCACGTAGCCTCGTCGACCTGGCTCTTCTTCCGGTCGGCGCCGACCAGCACGTCGTTAAGCACCTTGTACCACAGCAGTGGCGACTGCTTCAGCCCGTAGAGGCTCTTCAACAGCTTACACACCCGGCCGGTTTCGTCATTGACATAGTCCGGCTGGTACATGTAGAGCACCTGGTCAAGCTTGCTCTGCAGGAAGGCGTTCTTCATGTCGAGCTGCATCAGGTTGAGGTTGAGGACGGCGACGAGGCTCAGTAAGATCCTCAGCGTGACGTAGCTCCTCACCAGAGCATACATCTTGTCGTAGTCAGCGCCATACACCTAAGTTGAGCCCTTCACGACCAGCCTCGCCTTCTTGCACTCGACGGTGCCGTCGATGTGGTACTTCGTCGTCAGCACCCCATGTTTCTTCATGATGTTCACCCCGGGTAGGCGTTTGACCAGCTCCCACGTCCCCATGCCGATGAGGCTGCAAATTTCCTCTTCCATGGCGGCCTTCACCGCCTTGCCCTTCCAGCTCGCCAGTGCCTTCTTTACCGTCATCGTCGCGATGTCCCAATGGTGCTCGGGGTCGGCGTGCATGTCGGGGTCGAGCTCGGGCAGGTTGTCCTCATCCTCGGCGTCGTCATATGCCAAGTCATTGTCGTTCACGTCGTACACCGTGGTGAAGGCAGCGGGGACGAAGAAGTCAGGCAGCCTCCGAAGTCGACCCGTACGCCGTGGTCCAAGCTAGACTTCCACCACGTCGCTGTCGGTGGACTCCTCGAGGTCCCCTCTAGCGTTACTGTTGTCGCTGCCCTCGGCGTCTTGCTGCATCATGGTCGGCGTCCCAGCTGACTTCTCCCCTGTAGTCGGCTCCCTTGCGGACTGTCTGGTCGCCGACTGCTTCATGACCAGCGTCGATGCTGCCCGCTCCCCTATCAAATGCTGCCCTGCTGGTGCCTTCTTCGTCGGCTTCACCCAAGTCGGCTGCACCTCCTCGGCCTGCTCCTCCCCCACCAACGTCGACTTCACGCCCATGTCGACTTGCTGCTCGTCACGTCGGCCACCAGCAATGCTTTCTGCCGGCGCCGAGCTCAGTTGCACTAGTCGGTCGCCGTCTCTTGACCGCCCATACGTACAGTAGGTGCGCCAGCTGCCCCTCAAGCTGGGCAATGAACAAGTCGTCGGTGACTTGGTACGTCGACTCCATAAAGCGCCATGCCCGGTGGCCGATTTCGAGGTACTCCCTCCACGGCTTCAAGGCGATCTACATGTCAAACATTATATATGTTGTGTTAGTTTAGGCTACAGTGGGTTAGCCTATAGGGGGTACACAATTCTAGGGTTAGGTACTTGTACTCATTTCACTGTTAGTTCATTCATTCCTGTTCAGTGATCCCAACATGGTATAGAGCAGGTCCTTCCTAGGACTGAAATTTTCTAAGGGCCCACCACTACGTAACTACCTACCTACCTACCTACCTGTGCCCTAGGGCGCCTCGGCGTGTCACGCCCCTAGAGGCTCCTCTTGACGGCCCCGCACTAGCCCCGTTTAGGCCCCGTCGGCCCCACGCCCGCTCTCCCTAGCGGCCCCGTTCAGGCCCCGTCGGCCCCGCGCTAGCCCCTCTTAGGCCCCGTCGGCCCCGCGCTAGCCCCATTCAGGCCCCGATCGGCCCCGCGCTAGACCCGTTCAGGCCCCGTCAGCCCCGTTTCAGGCCCCGTCGGCCCCGCGCTAGCCCTGTTCAGGCCCCGTCGGCCCCGTGCTAGCCCCGTTCAGGCCGCGTCGGCCCCGTGCTAGGCCCGTCAAGGCCCCGTTTAGCCCCGCGCTAGCCCCGTTCAGGCCCCGTCGGCCCCGTTTCAGGCCCCGTCGGCCCCGTTTCCGGCCCCGTCGGCCCCGCGCTAGCCCCTTTCAGGCCCCGTCGGCCCCGTGCTAGCCCCGTTCAGGCCCCGTCGGCCCCGCGCTAGCCCCGCTCAGGCCCCGATCGGCCCCGCGCTCGCCCCTCTAGGGCCCCAACCGGCCCCGTGCCGAACTCGCCGACCCGTGCCCACCGCTCCTAGAGGCCCCGGGCGGCCCGTTCCCGCCGCAGCACGCGACCGAACCGAGCCGCGTGACCCGAGCCGCGCGCCCCGAGCCGAGCCGCGCGCCCTGAGCCGAGCCGCACAACCCAGCCGAACCGCGCGACCCGACCTGAACCGAGCCGCGCCGCCCTGCCCTAACTGGTTCGTCCTACCAGCTTCTCCTACTACTACTGCTTCTATTTCTACTGCTCCTATGGCTAGCCCACAGGTTCTCGTGTTCGATGCTGAGGGCCGCCGTGTGAAGTTTGACACCTGGCTCGATGACCTGCACCTCTACCTACAGCTCACAGCCAAGGATGACATCTCACTGTACGATCACGCCCTAGGCCATGTCACTGCCCCTGCTGCTACTGCTGACACCACTGCTCGCTCATAGTGGCAGACTCGTGATGCCCACGCTCGCTTCGCTATTCGCAACTCCCTGCCAATAGACGAACGCGAGCACTTTGGTCAGCACAAGACTGCACAGGCACTATACACAGCTGCAGTTGCTCGCTACTCCTCACCTGCCTCTGCCGCACTAGGCCGTCTCTCCCTCCCCTACCTGTTTCCCGACCTGGCCTCTTTTCACACAGTCGCTGACCTCATCACGCACCTCCGTACTAGTGAGGCCCGCTTCCGTGCCGCCATGCCTGCTGAGTTCCTTGCCACGCACCCCCCTCCACTCTGGCTCACTCTCTACCACCTAGTCACCCGCCTCCCCGACACACTACGTGCTGTCAGGAACCACTTCCTAGCTCGTTGCCCCACTGAGCTCACCATTGCCCTCCTCGAGAAGGAGGTACTTGCAGCTGAGACTAGCATAGTCGCTGTAGGTGCCTCTCGTTGCGACCCCCGTACCCCGTTCTTTGAGGGGTGTTCTCCTTCCCCCCTTCTTCCCTCTGTCGCCTCTGCTGCTGCTGTCGACCTTCTTGGTGCTGAGAAGGTCCGCGCTGCGTCTGCCTCGAGCGGACGCCGCAGCGGCAAGGGCAAAGGGGGCAAGGGTGGTGGCGGTGACGGCGGGGGAGGCGGCGGTGGGGGCGGTGGAGGCAGTGGGGGTGGTGGCTTGGCTGGAGGGGCGAGTGGTAGCAGTGGGGGTGGTGGCGGCAGCGGCGGGGGAGGTGGCAGGAGTGGAGGCTACGGTTGGGGTGGCGGCAGACGAGGCGGCGGCAGGGGTTGGGGTGGTCGAGGAGGTGGCAGCGGTGGTGGTGGCCGTGGAGGTGCTGGCGGTGGCCAGGGCCAGCAGCACACTCCTTAGCCCCAGGAGGTCCGTGAGTGGTACTCTCTGCACGGGGGTGGGGGTGGTCTTAGCTGCACGTACGTCATTCGCACTGGTGACCGCACTGGTCAGCAGTGTGGACGACCGCACGCCACACAGCGCTGCTTCTCTCGTCTCGACGACGCTTGGCGTGTTCAGTTCTCTCAGGCTACTGAGCTGCCCCGCTGACTTGATCTCCTGAAGAAGGGGATTGATATCTATGCTCTAGACTTTGATGCTATTCTATCTGCCATGTATGTGATGTCTACTAGTGGAGAGGGTGCTGAGTACTTGTGTGTGCCGCCCGACCCGGGCATTAGGGCCAGTGCGTCTGCCGCTCCAGGTACTCGCGTGTCGGCTACCCCAGGTGCTGGTGAGGCTGCTGCTCTAGGTACTCGTGTGTCTCTCCCCCTTGGTACTGCGTCGACTGCCGCACTGCACACCTTCACACCGGACTCAGGTGCTTCTCGCTGCTTCTTTCGTGACCGCACTGCCCTTGCGCCGCTTGCTCGGCCAGTTGCTATCTCCCTTGCTGACCCCTCTGGGGGTCCGGTCATTGCAACCTCTTCCACTGTCCTTCCCTGCCGTGCGGTCCCGTCGGGCACACTGTCAGGTCTCCACCTCCCCTCGTTCTCTACGAACTTGGTGGCAGGATGTGCGCTCCAGGACGGGGGTGTTCACCAGTTCACCCCTACCTACGAGCGCATGACACACTGTACGTGTGCTCGTACGGGCCGTCACTTGGCTACCTTCACTCGGCAGCCGGGGTCGGACCTGTACACACTGACTACTGAGTCCCCTCAAGTTGCTGCGTCTTCGTTCGCGTCCGCGTCAGGTCAGCTGTCCGCCCCCTGCTCGTGTCGCTCTTTGGCACACGAGACTGTCTTCTGGCACCACCGCCTTGGCCACCCGTCTGTGCAGCGGCTTCGTGCCATGCACTCCCGGTACCTTGTCTCTGGCCTGCCCAGGGTCCTTCCTGCCCTCCCACCCTCGCCTGCTCCTACCTATCTCCCCTGTGTCGAGGGACGGCAGCGCGCCGCTCCTCACTCCTCCTCGTTTCCCCGGACGACTGCTCCCTTGCAGACGCTCCACATGGACGTGTGGGGCCCAGCCCGCGTCCGTGGTCAGGGTCAGGAGAGGTACTTCCTGATAGTTGTTGACGACTACTCGCGCTACATCTCGGTCTTCCCCTTGCGCACCAAGGGTGAGGTCCCTGATGTCTTGATCCCTTGGATCCGCAGAGCCCGTCTCCAGCTCAGCGAGCGTTTTCACTCGGACTTTCCTGTCCTACGCTTGCACTCTGACAGAGGTGGTGAGTTCTCCTCCGACCTCTTGGCAGCCTACTGTGCTGAGCACGGCATTGAGCAGTCGTTCACGCTTCCGGCTTCTCCACAGCAGAATGGAGTTGCGGAGCGCCGCATTGGCCTGGTCATGGAGGTCGCCCGTACCTCCTTGATCCATGCGGCTGCCCCCCACTTTCTGTGGCCGTTTGCAGTCCGGTACGCTGCGCATCAGCTCAACCTCTGGCCCCGTGTCTCCTTGCCGGAGACCTCGCCCACGCTGTTGTGGACGGGGGAGGTTGGCGATGTGTCGCGTTTCCGGGTCTGGGGCTCTCGAGCTTTTATCCGCGATACGTCTGCGGACAAGCTCTCCTCCCGTGCTGTTCCCTGCATCTTCCTCGGCTTTGTCCCGGACGCGTCTGGTTGGCAGTTTTACCACGCCACCTCGCGCCGAGTCTTGCCCTCTCAGGACGTCACTTTTGACGAGTCCGTCCCCTACTACCGCCTCTTCCCCTACCGCACTGCCCCGCTCCCCCCCCCCGCCTCTCTTCCTCGCCCCAGGAGCTGTTGTTGCAGACCCCCTCCCCCCTTAGAGTGCCGCTCCCTCAGGTGTGTCTCAGGTAGACCCGGTTGAGCTTGTTGAGGTAGCTGTCGACTCCCGTCCTGCTGGAGGTGCTGAGCCTGGGGGTGCTGAGCCTGGGGGTGTGGAGCCTGGGGGTGTGGAGCCTGGGGGAGTGGAGCTTGGGGGAGTGGAGCCTCGGGGTGTGGAGCTTGGGGGTGTGGATCCTGGGGGTGCTGAGCTTGGGGGTGTGGAGCCTCGTGGTGCTGAGCCGCAGAGTCCAAAGTCTGGGGATTCTGGGTCTGGAGGTACTGGGCCTGGTAGTCCTACACCTGGAGGAGCCCTCTCCTCGGAGCAGCTGCGTGAGTGGTACTTACAGTACTGCAGCCTCAGGAGAGGTGCCGCTCGAGCCGGACGTGCTGCTGGGACTGGTGCTAGTGCTTCTTCTCCCGTTCGGGAGCTCCCCTCCCGCGAGCCGATCCGTGAGTGGTACGAGCGGCGCTGCACTCTTCGGAGTGGCGTGCCTCGTGTTGCGGACCCCGCTGCCGTTGAAGCTGCTGCTGGTGCTGAGGACCCGGGCGTTGGAGTTGCTGCTGGTGCTGCGGACCCGGGCATTGGAGCTGCCGCTGGTGCTGTGGACCCGGGCGTTGGAGCTTCTGCTGGTGTTGAGGACCCGGGCGTTGGAGCTGCCGCTGGTGCTGCGGACCCGGGCGTTGGAGCTGCTGCTGGTGCTGAGGACCCGGGCGTTGGAGCTGCCGCTGGTGCTGCGGACCCGGGCGTAGGAGCTTCTGCTGGTGCTGAGGACACGGGCGTTGGAGCTACCGCTGGTGCTGCGGAACCGGGCGTTGGAGCTGCTACTTGTGCTGCGGACCCTGGTGCGAGTGTCCCTGCTGACTCTGGTGTCGCTGCACGGTCCCGACCGTACTTCGTTCCGCTCCTTCAGCAGGTTCTTGGTCAGCTCCCTCCTCCTTGTCCTCCTCCCTCCTTAGCGTGTCCTTCGTCTGTCCAGCTGCAGTCGCAGCTACCGTCTGCCTCCCCTCTCCCTGGTCCTGCTCCTTACACTGGTCCGACTGGAGGTCTTAATGAGCGTCGTGAGCCTGAGTCTCGTCCTGCGTCGTCTGAGTCTCGTCCTGCGTCGCGTGTCCGCACTGCTCTCTCTAGTAGTCGTGTCTAGCGTCAGCGTCTTCCTGCAGTCCCAAGCGCTCACCGGATGGCGCTTCGTCCGTCCACTGCTCCACAGCGTGTCCCACTGCCGTCTCCTCCTGCTTCTTCTCTTCCTGCTCTTGCTGACCCTGGGTCAGACTCTCTTCGTGCTGCCAGTCCTACTGTCACGCGTCTCCTGGCTACTGTTGTTACTGACCCTTCCTTTGAGTCTGCTGCTGCGTCGGCCTTAGTTGCTGAGCTTGTCGACTTTGCTGCTCGCTGTCGTCTAGACTACGCTGCTAGCCTAGTTGCTGAGTCGAAGTCTGTCTGTCCTCCGTCCGTCGGGGGTGAGTTTGCTCTTGGCACTGACGTCCTTGAGGACAGGCAAGAGGAGTTTGAGTGCTTTGCTGCCGCTTTGCCCCATCTCGTGTCCATGCTTGTTGCCCCTGAGGGAGACCCGGATGCACCAGACATCCCGACCCCACGCTCTTACGCAGAGGCGATGGCCGGTCCCTACTCCTCTCAGTGGCAGTCAGCCATGGACACAGAGATGGCTTCCTGGAAGTCCACAGGCACCTACGTCGACGAGGTTCCCCCGCCTGGGGCGAACATCGTCAGTGGCATCTGGATGTTCAGGGTGAAGCGGCCGCCGCGCTTTCCGCATGTCTTCAAGGCGCGTTACGTTGCACGAGGCTTCACTCAACGAGAGGGAGTTGACTTCTTCTAGACCTTCTCCCCGACCCCAAAGATGACCACTCTTCGGGTTCTGCTGCACGTCGCCGCTCAGCGTCACTACGAGCTCCACTCGCTTGACTTCAACACTGCTTTCCTGCAGGGCAGCCTGCACGAGGAGATCTGGCTGCGCCGTCCACCTCGCTTCACTGGGTCGTTCCCTCCTGGTACCCAGTGGAGCCTCCGAAGGCCAGTCTACGGTCTCCGCCAGGCGCCTCGTGAGTGGCACGACACACTGAGGACTACGCTTGCGGCTCTTGGGTTCGCGCCTTCTACTGCTGACCCGTCGCTGTTTCTACGCACCGACACCTCACTGCCGCCGTTCTACGTCCTTGTGTACGTCGACGACTTGGTCTTTGCTACTGCTGACACTGTGGCACTCGCCCACGTGAAGTCGGAGCTGCAGAAGAGACACACGTGCACAGACCTGGGTGAACTGACAAGCTATCTTGGCTTGCGGATCACCCGGGATAGAGCACGCCGCACCATCACCTTGACTCAGTCACACATGGTGCAGCAGGTCCTTCAGCGCTTCCGCTTCATGTACTCCTCGCCTCAGCCCACTCCTCTGCCTACCGGTCACTCGCTCTCAGCTCTGCCTCCGGATGAGTCCCTAGAGCCGAGTGGCCCGTATCCAGAGCTTGTGGGTTGCCTCATGTACCTGATGACCTGCACTCGACCAGACCTTGCATACCCTCTCAGCATTCTTGCACGCTATGTCGCTCCCGGCCGTCACCGGAAGGAGCACATGGATGCAGCTAAGAGGGTGTTGCGTTACTTGTGCAGTACGTCGAGCATGGGGCTAGTGCTTGGAGGGCGAGTCCGAGTTGTTCTCACTGGGCACTCAGACGCTTCTTGGGCAGACGACCAGGCTACTCAGCGGTCGTCTCAGGGTTACTCCTTCAGTCTTGGCTCTGGTTCTGTTTCTTGGCGTTCTACTCGCTCTTCTTCTGTTCTCAACTCCAGTTGTGAGGCTGAGATCTGCGCCACAGCCATGGCGGCACAGGAGCTACGCTGGCTCACTTACTTGCTGACCGACCTTGGAGAGTAGCCTCGTTCTCCTCCAGTGCTGAACGTCGACAACAAGGCAGCCATTGCCTTGTGTGAGGAGCACAGACTGGAGCACAGAACGAAGCACATTGCTCTGCATTACTGTGAAAAGGAGAACGCGAATGAATGAACTATGAATGAAGTGAGTACATATAGGAAACCCTAATTGGGTTGTACCCCCTATGGGATACCCCACTATAGCCTACACAACAGCATAAGCTATATAATGTTCTAACACACCCCCATAGGCAAAGTGTGGGAGATCAAGGGGTCACAAGACCAGTCAAGCAAAGCAGAGCAAGCTCAGGGTGGATCACAAAGTCACCACACAGTCCGAGCACAATGACAAGGCCACAAGGCTAGTTCACATGCAAGAGTACACACATATATATAGAGCTAGACAAGCAAGAGCAGGTATATATATGTGACAGTACAAGCAAGGTCAAGAGGAGAGCAAGTGAGGCAAGACAGGTACAAGACCCAGCTGAGTGCAGAAGCGCTGATGGTCACAAGGCGCAAGTGCCTTGGTGAACACATCAGCAGTGTTGGCCTCAGAGGCCACGTATGCAAGTCGCAACTGACCACGCTGCTGCAGCTCACGAGCAAGAAAGTAACGGAGAGCAATGTGCTTCGTTCTGTGCTCCAAGCGCTGCTCTCGACTCAAGGCCAGCATGGCCTTGTTGTCTACGTACAGCACTAGAGGAGAACGAGGCGGCTCTCCAAGGTCAGTCAGCAGGTAGGTGAGCCAGCGAAGCTCCTGTGCAGCCATGGCCCCGGCGTAGATCTCAGCCTCACAACTGGAGCCGAGAACAGAAGACGAGCGAGTAGCCCGCCACGAGACAGAGCCGGAACCAAGACTGAAGGTGTAACCCTGTGACGACCGCTGCGTAGCCTAGTCGTCAGCCCAAGAAGCGTCCGTGTGCCCAGTGAGGACCACTGGACTCCGCCCTCCAAGCACTAGCCCCATGCCCGACGTACTGCACAAGTAGCGCAACACTCTCTTCGCTGCAGCCATGTGCTCTGGTCGGTGTCTCCCAGGAGCAACATAGCGTGCAAGAATGCTAAGAGGGTATGCAAGGTCAGGTCGTGTGCAGGTCATCAGGTACATGAGGCAGCCAACAAGCTCTGGGTACGGGCCACTCGACTCTATGGACTCATCCGAAGGCAGAGCTGAGAGCGAGTGGCGAGTAGACAGAGGAGTGGCCTGAGGCGAGGAGTACGTGAAGCCGAAGCGCTGAAGGACCTGCTGCACCATGTGTGACTGAGTCAAGGTAATGGTGCGGCGTGCTCTGTCCCGAGTGATCTGCAAGCCAAGGTAGCTGCGCAGTTCACCCAGGTCTGTGCACGTGTGTCTCTTCTGCAGCTCGGACTTCACGTAGGCGAGTCCAGCAGTGTCAGCTGTGGCAAAGACCGAGTCGTCGACGTACACGAGGATGTAGAACGGCAGCAATGAAGTGTCGGTGCGCAGAAACAACGACGGGTCAGCAGTAGAGGGAGCAAACTCAAGAGCCGCAAGCGTAGTCCTCAGTGTGTCGTGCCACTCACGCGGTGCCTGGCGGAGACCGTAGACTGGCCGTCGGAGGCTCCACTGGGTGCCAGGAGGGAAAGTCCCAGTGAAGCCAGGTGGACGGCGCAGCCAGATCTCCTCGTGCAGGCTACCCTGCAAGAAAGCAGTGCTGAAGTCAAGAGAGTGGAGCTCGTAGTCGCGCTGAGCGGCTATGTGCAGCAGCACCCAAAGAGTGGTCATCTTCGGGGTGGGAGAGAAGGTATGAAAGTAGTCAACTCCCTGCCGCTGACTGAAGCCACGAGCGACGTACCGCGCCTTGAAGACAGGTGGAGAGCCAGGCGGCTGCTTCACCCTGAAGATCCACATGCCACTGACGATGTTCGCCCTAGGAGGGGGAACCGCGTCAACGTAGGTGCCTGTGGACTTCCAGGAAGCCATCTCTGCATCCATAGCTGCGTGCCACTGAGAGGAGTAGGGACCCTCTACGGCCTCCGCGTAAGAGCGCGGAGTCGGGATGTCTAGTGCATCCGGATCTCCCTCAGGGGCAAGTAGTACGGACGCGAGATGAGGTGAAGCAGCAGCCAGACACTGGAACTCCTCCTGCCTGTCCTCAAGGACGTCCGTGCCAAGAGCACACTCACCCCCGACGGACGGAGGACAGACAGACGCAGACTCAGCAACAAGACTGGCAGCGTAGTCTAGACGACAGCGAGCAGCAAAGTCGACGAGCTCAGCAACAAGAGCAGACGCAGCAGTGGACTCAAAAGAGGGGTCAGTGACGACAGTAGCAAGGAGACGTGTGGCAGTACGACTGGCAGCACGAAGAGAGTCCGACTCTGGGTCGGCAAGTGGAGGAAGAGAGGACTCAGGATGAGAAGGCAAAGGGGCACGCAGAGGAGCAGTGGACGGACGCAAAGACATCCGGTGCGTGCCAGGGACAGGAGGAGGACGCTGACGCGAACCGCGACCACTAGCGCGAGCAGTACGAACAGGCGACGCAGGACGAGACGCAGGCTCACGACGCTCAGCAAGACCTCCAGTAGGACCAGAGTAAGGAGAGGGAGCAGGAAGTGGGGAGGCGGGCTCTAACTGGGACTGTGACTGGACAGGCGGTGGACACTCTGCAGGAGGAGAAAGACCAAGAACCTGCTGCAGGATTGGAACGAAGTACGGCCGAGGCCGCGCGGCGACTCCAGACACAGCAGGGACAACACCCTCAGCAGCAGCACCAGCGCCAACAGCACCTCCAGTGGCAGGACCTCCAGCAGCACCAGCAGCACCCGCAGCAGGACCACCGCTAGGAAGGACAGCGGCAGTCTTAGCACCAACACCCGCAGCAGCTCCAGCTCCAGGCGGAGCCGAAGGCCCAGCAGCTCCGGGACCAGCGGCACAAGTACCCTCAGCAGCCGAAGGAGCTCTAGCTCCAGCCGTACGCCTCCAGCGGCGAGCAAACCACTCGCGCAGCTCCTGTGGAGAGAGGGGCTCCCGCCGAGGCGAAGCACCCGGAGAACCTCCAGGTCCCGCACCGCCAGACGCCACAAGTGGAGGTCCAGTGGCCGCAGGCTCCGCAACTCCAGGCTCAGCAGCTCCAGACGCTGCACCCTCTGGCTTAGTAGCTCCTGACGTAGCACCCTTAGGCTCAGCACCCCCAGTCGCAACACCCCCAGGCTCAGCACCCCCAGTCACAGCACCCCCAGGCTCAGCACCCCCAGACTCCGCACCCCCAGGCTCAGCACCCCCAGTCGCAGTACCCCCAGGCTCAGCACCCCCAAACTCAGCACCCCCAAGCTCAGCACCCCCAGGCTCAGCACCCACGCGCGCAGCACCCCCAGAGTCAGCACCCCCAGGCTCAGCACCCGCAGCAGGACCAGAGTCACCAGTAACCTCGACCGGCTCGACTGCGTCTACCTTGGACACACCTGAAGGGGCAACACCCTGAGGGGGAAGGGGGTCTACCGGGGGGGGACCTGTCACAAGGAAGTGCGGTGGCGGGGGGAGGGAAGGAGTGCGGTAGGGGAAGAGGCGGTAGAAGGGGACTGACTCGTCGAACGTGACGTCCTGGGAGGACAGAACACGACGAGAGGAGGGGTGGTAGAACTGCCACCCCGGGGCGTCAGGGGGGAAGCCGAGGAAGACACAGGGAGCAGCACGAGGGGACAGCTTGTCCGCAGACAAGTCGCGGACAAACGCACGAGATCCCCAGACACGGAACGCAGACGCATCGCCGACCTTCCCCATCCACAGCAGAGCTGGGGAGGTCTCCGGCCGGGTGACCCTGGGCTGAAGGTTGATCTGATGCGCCGCGTACCGAACCGCAAACGGCCACAGAAAATGGGGGGCAGCCGCATGCATCATGGACATACGAGCGACGTCCATGACCATGCCAATGCGGCGCTCAGCAATCCCATTTTGCTGTGGAGAGTCCGGAAGCGTAAAGGTCTGGCGGATGCCTCGTGCACGACAGTAGGCTTGCAGAAGGCCAGAGTAGAACTCTCCACCTCGGTCAGAGTGCAGACGCAGAACAGGAAAGTCCGAGCCGGAGCTCCTCCTGAGCTGGAGACGAGCTGCGCGGATCCAGTAGATCAACACCTCAGTGACATCACCCTTGCTGCGCAAGGGGACGACTGTGGTGTAACGCGAGTAGTCGTCAACCACCAGCAGGAAGTAGCGCTCGTGACCCTGTCCACGGACGCGGGCCGGGCCCCACACGTCCATGTGAAGCGTCTGCAGAGGAGCCTCTGTCGGGGGAAACTGGGAGGAGTGAGGTGCAGCCCGGAGCCGCCCCTCGACACAGGGGACACAGGAAGGTCCTGGTACCGAAGGAAGGGGAGGAAGAGACTGGGGGAGACCAGAGACAAGGACACGGGAAGCCATGCCCCGAAGACGAGGCAGGGAGGGGTGGCTAAGACGGTGGTGCCACAGGAGAGTCTTGTGAGATAGGCGGTGACATGAGCAGGGGGCAGACTCAGGACCAGACCTGGACGCAGCAGCAAACACCTGACCCGACGCAGCTACCTGGCCAGACGCAGGGACAGGAGGAGACTCATTGGTCAGGGTGTAGAGACTCGACCCCGGCCGACGCGAAAACGTGGCCAGGTGTCGGCCGGTGCGGGCGTCCGAGCAGTGGGTCACCCGCTGACTCGCAGGAGTAAACTAGTGAACCCTCGCATCCTGCAGGTCAGCACCACTCACCAAGTTCGTCGAGAACGAGGGGAGGTACAGACCAGACAGGGTGCCCGAGGGGGCAGCCGGACACGGGAGGACAGTGGAGAAGTGAGAGAGGACAGGACCCCCAGAGGGGTCAGCCAGAGAGACTGCAACCGGCCGACCAAGCGGCGTGAGTGTGGTGCGGTCTCGAAAGAAGGAGCGAGAAGCCCCTGAGTCAAGTGTGAAGGTGAGGGAGGCCGAAGCCGACGCAGTACCTGAGAGCGCAGCCTCACCAGTATCTAAAAGCGCAGACGCACTGGCACCTAGAGCAGCAGCCTCACAAGCACCTAGCGCAGCAGTACCAATGCCCGGGTCGGGCGGGACACACCGGTAACAGTCACCCTCCTCACTAATAGTCACAGCATACATGGCAGCAAGGATAGCATCAAAGTCAAGATCAAAGATAGCTACGCCAGCCCTAGACAGCTCTCCCCAACGGGGAATCTCACTAGCCTCGGGGAACTGCTGACGCCAATCGTCCGTCAGGCGGCCAAAGCAGCGCTGGGTGGGGTGGGCACCCCCACACTGCTCACCCGCGCGGTCGCCGGAATGAAGGACGTAGGTGCACAGACCAAAACCCCCACCCCGCTGACGCTGCGTGTACCACTCACGGAGCTGCTGGGACGGGAGGATGTCCCGCGAACGCTGCTGCTGCTGCTGCTGACGCTGACCACCACTAGAGCCGCTCCGCTGCGGGGCACCACCCCGACCAGCTCCACCCCCTCCGCCACCGCCGCCTCCACCTCCGCCACCACCGCCGCCTCCGCTCCCACCGCTGCCGCCGCCACCGCCTCCTCCTCCGCTGCTGCCACCACCACCGCCGCCCCCGCCACCACTCCCACCGCCACCCCCACTCCCTCCGCCGCCTCCACCGCCACCTCCACCGCCCCTGCCAGCTCCACGCGCGCCCTTGCCCCCCTTGCCCTTGCCAGGGCGACGTCTCCCGCTAGGGGCAGACGCCGCGCCGACCAACTCAAGACCAAGCAGGTCGGCAGCAGCAGCAGAGGCAACAGAGGGCAGCAGGGGGGAAGGAGAACACCCCTCAAAGATGGGGGTGCGAGGGTCACCACGAGAGGCTCCTACAGCGACGATGCTCTTCTCCGCCGCTAGGAGGGCCTTCTCGAGGAGGTCGACAGTGAGAGTGGTGGGACAGACTGAGAGGAAGTGGTCCCTGACTACGCGAAGGGAGTCAGGGAGGCGAGTGACTATGTAATAGAGAGTGATGTACATGGGGGGGGGGGGGTTCTTGGCGCAGAACTCAGCAGGAAGGGCGGCGCGGTAGCGAGTGTCACTAGTGCAGAGGTGCGTAATGAGGTCAGCGACAGTGGGAAAGGCAGCAAGGTCAGGAAAGAGGTACGGCAGCATGAGGCGGCTCAGTGCAGCAGTGGCAAGGGAAGAGTAGCGCGCAACTACAGCGTCGTACAAGGTCTGAGCACTCTTGTACTGACTAAAGTGCGCGCGCTCAGTGGTAGGCAGGTGGCGACGCACAGCAAGACGTGCATCAGCATCGCGGGTGGCCCACTGGGAGCGAACAGTGGGGTCACCATCAGCAGCAGGGGCAGGAGAGGCGCCAGAGGTGAGGTCAAAGAGGGAAAGACCGTCCGCCCTATCGCACTGTAAGAACAGCTGCAAGTAGTCGACCCAGACCTCAGAGTCAATGGCTCGACCCTCAGCGTCAAAAGAGAGGACACTAGGGGTAGCCAGGACGACGACAGTGTAGCAGTGCAAGCATTAGGTGAAGGGCACGCAGTAACAGTGGTGCTGTGCTCACCGGGCAGGGCAGGTCAGGCGGCTCGGCAGTAGGGCGGCCCGGCGGCTGGGCGGCTCGGCGGCTCGGCTGCTGGGTGGCTTGGCTCCCGGGCGGCTCGGCGGCAGGGCGGCTCAGCGGCAGGGCGGTTCGGCTCCCGGGCGGCTCGGCTGCTGGGCGGCTCGGCTCCCGGCGGTTATGGTGCTAGGCGGCTCCAGTGCAGGGCGGCGCGATGGCGCTGGTTCAGGGCGGCGCGGCGGTCGTAGGCGGCGGGGCCGGTGAGGTAGGGGGCGTGGCCGCGAAGGTAGGCGGCGGGGCCTCGACCGTAGGCGGCAGGGCTGCAAAGTGGGGCGGCGGGGCCGCGTAGGTGAGGGCGGCGGGGCCGCGACGTGAGGGCGGCGGGGCCGCGACATGAGGGCGGCGGGGCCGCGTAGGTGAGGCGGCGGGGCCGCGACGTGAGGGCGGCGGGGCCGCGTAGGTGAGGGCGGCGGGGCCGCGTAGTTGAGGGCGGCGGGGCCGCGTAGGCAAGGGCGGCGAGGCCGCGAAGGTGAGGGCGGTGGGGCCGCGTAGGTGAGGGCGGCGGGGCCGCGTAGGCAAGGGCGGCGAGGCCGCGAAGGTGAGGGCGGCGGGGCCGCGTAGGTGAGGGCGGCGGGGCCGCGTAGGTGAGGGCGGCGGGGCCGCGTAGGTGAGGGCGGCGGGGCCACGACGTGAGGGCGGCGGGGCCGCGACGTGAGGGTGGCGGGGCCGCGACATAAGGGCGGCGGGGCCGCGTAGGGAAGGGCGGCGGGGCCGCGTAGGTAAGGGCGGCGGGGCCGCGTAGGTGAGGGCGGCGGGGCCGCATAGGTGAGGGCGGCGCAACGGGCCGCTAGGGGCGACACGGAGGGTCGCTAAAAAAAAAGGAATGAATGAACAGTCCCTAGGAGGGGACCTGCTCTGATTCCATGTGAAAAGGAGAACGCGAATGAATAAACTATGAATGAAGTGAGTACATATAGGAAACCCTAATTGGGTTGTACCCCCTATGGGATACCCCACTATAGCCTACACAACAGCATATGCTATATAATGTTCTGACAGTTACTTCCTTGCTCGAGAGCTGCAGCAGCATGGTCAGCTTCGCCTGCATTACGTGGCCTCTGAGGCCAACACTGCTGATGTGTTCACCAAGGCGCTTCAGCCTTGTGACCATCAGCGCTTTTGCACTCTTCTAGGCCTTGTGCCTACTGGACCTCACTTGCTTACTTCTTGAGTCTGTTTGTACTGTGATCTCTATATATATACCTGCACGTTTACTCTTGCTAGGTTGTGATCATTGTACCTTTTGCATGTGAACTGGTCTTGTGACCACTTGCTTGTGCTCGGAATTTGTGTGGTTTCCTTGAGATCCACCCTGAGCTTGTTTTGCCTTGCTTTGCCTTGACTGGTCTTGTGACCCCTAGTTCTCCCCCACTTCGCCTATGGGGGTGTGTCAAACATTATATATGTTGTGTTAGTTTAGGCTACAGTGGGTTAGCCTATAGGGGGTACACAATTCTAGGGTTAGGTACTTGTACTCATTTCACTGTTAGTTCATTCATTCCTGTTTAGTTATTCCAACACTACACGCCCGGCGTGCAGCACCGCGAGATGACTGTGCAGGTCAGCAACTGCACAGCACAAACTCCACTCTCAAGTTGGGGTAGATCTCCTTCGGCGTTGCCACGGTGCCGCGGGCAAAGCCGATCAGCCCGGCCATCTCCAGCTGGGGCTCGATGGCTTCCTTCCACGTGAGTATGTCGTTGCAACCGACCAGCACTTGGGTGACCGAGATCCTGTCCGGCATAAAGTTGAAGTAGCCGTAGCTCGGTGCGATACCGCCCGCTGTCACGTGGGTCGCCGACATCGGCGACAAACCACTTCGACGTCCTCCAACGTCGCCCTACAGGGAGCCTGCAGCCACCAACGACTGCATCTCTCGCGCCTGAACGCCTCCGACTTCATCAGCGTGAATCACACCTCGCTGCCTCCACGTGCCTCCCGCACTGCTGCTAACTTGGCCACCACCGGCGTTAACGCCCACATCGTGATAAGAAACGAGGAATGAGTGCATTGAGCAGAATGAGGAGTACAAGTAGTAAACCCTAAAGTGTTGTACCCATATGAACTGCCCCACTACAGCCTACAAAGACTATAGCATATATGCCTGACACACCCCCATAGGCAAAGTGGGGGAGAACAAGGGGTCACAAGACCAGTCAAGCAAAGCAAAGCAAGCTCAGGGTGGATCACAACGTCACCACACAGTCCGAGCACAAGAGCAAGGCCACAAGGCCAGTTCACATGCAAGATCATATATAGAAAGGTAAACAAGCAAGTGCAGGTATAGAAAGAGTACGGTGCAAACAAGGTCAAGAAGTGAGCAAGTTAGGCCAAGTAGGCACAAGACCTAGCATAGCACAGAAGCACTAATGATCACACGGCGGAAGGGCCTTGGTAAAGATATCAGCAGTGTTGGCCTCAGAGGCCACGTAGGTGAGGCGGAGCTGACCACGCTGCTGCAGCTCACGAGCCAGGAAGTAGCAGAGAGCAATGTGCTTCGTTCTGTGCTCCAGTCAATGCTCCCAACACAAGGCCAGCATGGCCTTGTTGTCTACGTACAGAACTGGAGGAGAACGAGGCGGCTCTCCTAGGTCAGTCAGCAGGTAGGTGAGCCAGCGTAGCTCCTGTGCAGCCATGGCCCCCGCGTAGATCTCAGCCTCACAGCTGGAGGTGAGAACAGAAGACGAGCGGGTAGACCGCCACGAAACAGAGCCGGAACCAAGGCTGAAGGTGTAACCCTGTGACGACCGCTGTGTCGGCTCGTCTTCAGCCCAAGAAGCATCTGCGTGACCTGTGAGGACCACTCGACGTCGCCCTCCAAGCACTAGCCCCATGCCCGACGTACTGCACAAGTAGCGCAACACCCTCTTCGCTGCAGCCATGTGCTCTGGTCGGTGTCTCCCAGGAGCAACATAGCGTGCCAAGATGCTAAGAGTGTATGCAAGGTCAGGTCGTGTGCAGGTCATTAGGTACATGAGGCAGCCAACAAGCTCTGGGTACAGGCCACTCGGCCCTACGGACTCATCAGAAGGCAGAGCTGAGAGCGAGTGGCGAGCAGATAGAGGAGTGGCCTGAGGCGAGGAGTACGTGAAGTCGAAGCGCTGAAGGGTAATGGTGCACTGTGCTCTGTCCCGGGTGATTTGCAAGCCAAGGTAGGTGCGCAGTTCACCCAGGTCTGTGCACGTGTGTCTCTTCTGCAGCTCGAACTTCACGTGGGCGAGTCCAGCAGTGTCGGCAGTGGCAAAGACCAAGTTGTCGACGTACACGAGGATGTAGAACGGCGGCAAAGAGGTGTCGGTGCGCAGAAACAGCGACGGGTCGGCAGTAGAAGGAGCAAACCCAAGAGCCGCAAGTGTAGTCCTCAGTGTGTCGTGCCACTCACGGGGCGCCTGGCGGAGACCGTAGACTAGCCGCCTGAGGCTCCACTGAATACCAGGAGGAAACGACCCAGTGAAGCCAGGTGGGCGGCGCAGCAAGATCTCCTTGTGCAGGCTGCCCTGCAGGAAAGCTATGCTGAAGTCAAGAGAGTGAAGCTTGTAGTCACGCTGAGCGGCTATGTGCAGCAGCACCAGAAGAGTGGTCATCTTCAGGGTGGGAGAGAAGGTCTGAAAGTAGTCAACTCCCTGCCGCTGACTGAAGCCTCGAGCCACATAATGCGCCTTGAAGATTGGCGGAGAGCCCGGCGGCCGCTTCACCCTAAAAATCCACATGCCACTGACGATGTTCGCCCCAGGTGGGGGAACCTCGTCGACGTAGGTGCCTGTGGACTTCTAGGAAGCCATCTCTGCGTCCATGGCTGACTGCCACTGAGAGGAGTAGGGACCCTTGATCGCCTCAACGTACGATCGAGGAGTCGGGATGTCTGGTGCATCCGGGTCTCCCTCAGGGGCAATCAGCGTGGACACGAGGTGAGGCAAAGCAGTAGCAAAACACCTAAACTCCTCCTCCCTGTCCTCAAGGACGTCCGTGCTAAGAGCACACTCACCCCCAAGGAACGGAGGACAGACAGACTCAGACTCAGCAACAAGACTAGTGGCGTAGTCTAGACGACAGCGAGGAGCGAAATCGACAAGCTCAGCCACTAAGGCAGACGCAGCAGTGGACTCAAAGGAAGGGTCACTGACAACAGTGGCCAGGAGACGCGTGACTGTAGGACTGGCAGCACGAAGAGAGTCAGACTCATGGTCAAAAAGGACAGGAAGAGAGGACTCTGGAGGAGACGGCAACGGGACACGCAGAGGAGCAGTGGAAGGACGCAGTGCCATCTGGTGTGTGCCTGGAACCGCAGGAGGACGCGGAACATGACGACTAGTGTGAGCAGTGCAAACAGGCGACGCAGGACAAGACGCAGGCTCACGATACTCACAAAGACCTCCAGTAGGACCAGTGTCGGGAGAAGGAGCAGGTAAAGGGGAGGCGGGCTGTAACTGTGACTGCGACTGGACGGGCAAGGGAGACTCTAAGGGAGGAGCAGGACCAGTAGCGGGCGGGAGACCAAGAACCTGCTCAAGGAGCGGAAGGAAGTACGGCCTCAGCCGCGTAGCGCCTCTAGAACCAGCAGGGACGGCACCAGTACCCCCGGCAGCAGCACCAGCGCCAGCCGCACCTCGAGCTCCAACAGCGTCAGCTCCAGCACCCTCACACGCACCAGCGCTAGCAGAAACACCAGCGCCAACACCCCCAGCAGCTCCAACTCCATTAGCTCTAGTAGCAACCCCTTTCCCAGCAGCTCCAGTACCGCCGGTACGAGCACCTCCGGAACCAGCAGCAACAGTAGTACCTCCAGCTCCAGCAGCATGACTCCAGCGCCGGGCAAACCACTCGTGCAGCTCCTACGGAGAGAGTGGCTCCCGCCTCGACGAAGCACCGCCGGCGGCCACACGAGTAGACCCAGCGCCCCCAGGCTTCGCACCCCCAGACTCGGCACCCCCAGGCTCAACACCTCCTGTCTAAGCACCCCCAGGCTCAGCACCCCCAAACTCAGCACCCCCAGGCTCCGCACCTCCAGACCCGGCACCCGCAGGCTCAGCACCTCTAGCAGCACTAGAGTCAACAGCTACCTCGCCAGGCTCAACTACGTCTACCTGGGACACACCTGATAGGGCAGGACCCTGAGGGGGGAGGGGGTCTATCGAAGGAGGACTTGGCACAAGGAAGAGCGGCAGCGGGGGAAGGGGCGCAGCGCAGTAGGGGAAGAGACGGTAGTAAGGCACCGACTCGTCAAAGGTGACGTCCTGGGAGGATAGAACACGGCGCGAGGTGGGGTGGTAAAACTGCCACCCAGGTGCGTCAGGGGGGAAGCCGAGGAAGACGCAGGGAACATCACGAGGGGACAGCTTGTCCGCAGACAAGTCGCGGACAAACGCACAAGATCCCGAGACTCGAAACGCAGACGCATGGCCAACCTTCCCCGTCCACCGCAAGGTGGGGGAGGTCTCTGGCAGGAGACCCGGGGCTGAAGGTTGAGCTGATGCGCCGTGTACAGAACCACTAACGGCCACAGAAAATGGGGGGCACCCGCATGGATCATGGACGTACGAGCGACGTCCATGACCATGCCAATGCGGCGCTCAGCAATCCCATTTTGCTGTGGAGAGGCCGGAAGCGTGAACGTCTAGCGGATGCCCTGTGCCCGACAGAAGGCTCCCAGACGGGCAGAGGAAAACTCCCCGCCTCTTTCCAAGTGCAGACGCAGAACAGGAAAGTCCGAGCCGAAACTCTCTCTGAGCTAGAGAGGAGCTGCGTGGATCCAGTCGATCAACACCTCAGTGACGTCACCCTTGCTGCGCAAAGGGAAGACTGTGGTGTAACGCGAGTAGTCGTCAACCACCAACAGAAGTAACGCTCGTGTCCCTGTCCACAAACGCGGGCGGGGCCTCACACGTCCATGTGGCGAGTCTGCAGCGGAGCCTCTGCCAGAGGAAACTCGGAGGAGTGAGGGGCGGCGCGCTGTCGCCCCTCGACGCATGGGACGCAGGTAGGGGCAGGCCCCAGAGGTAGGGGAGGGAGAGACCGAGGGAGACCAGAGTCAAGGACACGGGAGGCCATGCCTCGGAGACGAGGCAGGGAGGGGTGACCAAGGCGGTGGTGCCAGAGGAGAGTCTGGTGGGACAGGAGACGACACGAGCAGGGAGCAGACTCAGGACCAGACTTGGACGCTGCAGCAAACACCAGGCCAGACTCAGCAGCCGGAGGAGACTCAGTAGTAAGTGTGTACAGGCTCGACCCTGGCCGACGGGTGAACGTGGCCAAGTGTCGGCCTGTCCGAGCACACGTGCAGTGGGTTACCCGCTGACTCGTAGGAGTGAACTGGTCAACCCCCCTATCCTGTAGGTCCGCTCCACTCACCAAGTTCGTACAGAACCAGGGGAGGTAGAGACCTGACAGGGTGCCAAAGGGGGCTGCCGGGCACGGTAAGACAGTGGAGAAGCTAGCAAGGACAGGACCCCCAGAGGGTTCCGCCAGGGAGACTGCAACCGGCCAACTGAGCAGCGTAAGAGTGGTGCGGTCTCGAAAGAAGGAGCGGGACGCACCGGAGTCAAGGGTGAAGGTGTGTAAGGCCTGAGCCGATGTAGTACCTGAGAGAGCAGACCCACCAGCACCTGGGGCAGAAGACGCACTAGCACTTGGGGCAGCAGACGCACTAGCACCTAGAGCAGCAGCCTCACCAGCACCTAGAGCAGTGGCCTCAATGCCCGGGTCAGGCGGTACATACAGGTAACAATCACCCTCTACACTAGTAGTCACAGAATACATGGCAGCAAGGATAGCATCATAGTCAAGATCAAAGATGGCAACCTCCGCCCTAGACAGATCTCCCCAGCGAGGGATCTGTGACGCCTTAGGGAAGTGGCGACGCCACGCGTCCGTCAGGCGACCGAAGCAGCGCTGGGTGGAGTGCGGGCACCCGCACTGCTCACTTGCTCGGTCGCCGGTATGGAGGACGTAAGCGCAGGGACCAATACCCCCACCGCGCTGACGCGCAACGTACCACTCACGGAGCTGCTGAGGGGACGGAGTCACACCACTCCGCTGCTGCTGGCGCGGACCACCACCTGACCCACTCCTCTGCGCAGAGTCGCGACCCGCTCCACCACCGCCGCCGCCACCGCCTCCGCCGCCTCCTCCACCTCCGCCTCCTTCGCCACTTCCGCCGCCTCCGCTCCCTCCGCCACCACCGCCGCCTCCTCCGCCTCCACTGCTGCCGCCGCCGCCGCCACCCCCGCCACCACCCCCATCACCACCCCCACCCCCTCCACTGCCTCCACCACCACCTCCACCGCCCCCGCCAGCCCCTCCAGCGCCCTTGCCCCCCTTGCCCTTGCCGGTGCAGCGTCTCCCGCTAGGGGCAGACGCAGCGCCGACCAACTCGAAACCAACGAGGTCGGCCGCAGCCGCAGAAGCAATAGAGGGCATGAGGGGGGAGGGGGAACACCCCTCAAAGACGGGGGTGCGAGGGGCACCACGAGAGGCTCCTACAGCGACTATGCTCTTCTCTGCTACTAGGAGGCCCTTCTCGAGGAGGTCAACGGTGAGAGTGGTGGGGCAAACTAAGAGGAAGTGGTCCCTGACTACGCGGAGAGAGGCAGGGAGCCGGGTGACTATGTAGTAGAGGGTGATATACATGAGGGGGGGGGGGGGGTTCTTGGCACAGAACCCAGCTGGAAGCGCAGCGCGGTAGCGAGTGTCACTATTGCGGAGGTGCGTAATGAGGCCAGCGACAGTGGGAAAGGCAGCAAGGTCAGGGAAGAGGTACGGTAGCATGAGGCGGCTCAGTGAAGCAGTGGCAGGGGAAGAGTAGCGTGCAACTACAGCGTCGTACAAGGTCTGAGCACTCTTGTACTGACTAAAGTGTGCACGCTCAGTGGTCGGTAAGTGGCGACGCAGAGCAAGACGGGCAGCAGCATTGCGTGTCGCCCACTGTGAAAGAACAGTGCTGTCAGCAGTAGCAGGCGGGGCAGGGGAGGCACCAGAGGTGAGGTCGAACAGAGAGAGGCCGTCTGCCCTATCGCACTGGAGGAACAGTTGGAGGTCATCGACCCAGACCTCAAAGTCAACGGCACGGCCCTCAGCATCAAAAGTAAGGACACTCGGGGTAGCCATGACTGTAGTGGCCTAGTAGGGAGTGAGCTCACCAGTAGGAACAGCAGGGGATCGACAGTAGGGTGGCTCGGCGGCTCGGCGGCTGGGCGGCTCGGCTGCTGGGCGGCTCGGGTGTTGGGCGGCTCGGCGGCTCGGCTGGTGGGCGGCTCGGCTGCTGGGCGGCTCAGTTGCTCGGCAAGTGGGCGGCTCGGCTGCTGGGCGGCTCGGCTGCAGGGCGGCTCGGCTGCTCGGCAGGTGGGCGGCTCGGCTTCTGAGCGGGGTGGCTGCTGGGCGGCTCGGCTGCTGAGCTGCTCGGCGGCTCGGTCGCTGGGCGGCTGAGCGGTGACAGGGCCGGTGGAGGCGGCGACGTGGTCGCTAGGGGAGGGCGACTGGGCCGCAGGTGACGGCGAAGGGGCCGCAGGTGGCGGCGAGGTCGCAGGTGGCGGCGAGGCCACAGGTGGCGGCGAGGCCACAGGTGGCGGCCGCGTGGCCGCAGTTGGCGGCAACGGGGCTGCAGGTGGCGGCGACGGGACCGCAGGTGGCAACAGGGTGGCTGCAAGTGACGGCGACGGGGCCGGAGGTGGCAACGACGGGGCCGTAGAGGGGCCGCAAGGGGCCGCAACGGGGCCGCAACGGGGCCGCAGAGGGGCTACAAGGGGTTTAGACGGGTCCGTAGAGGGGCCGCACGGGGCCTAGACGGGGCCGCAGAGAGGCCGCAAGGGGCCTAGACGGGGCCGCAGAAGGGGCCGCACGGGGCCTAGACGGGGCCGCAGAGGGGGCCGCAAGAGGCCTAGACGGGGCGGTGACGCGGCCGTAAGGGGCCTAGACGGGGCGGCGACGGGGCCGTAAGGGGCCTAGACGGGCGGCGACGAGGCCGTAAGGGGCCGTAAGGGCGCCGCGAGGGGAGCCGACGGGCGTCGCGGGGGGGGCCGTAAGGGGCCGTAAGGGCGGCACGAGGGGCCGTAAAGGGCAGCGCGAGGGGCCGTAAAGGGCAGCGCGAGGGGCCGTAAGGGCGGCGTAAGGGGCCGTGAGAGGGGCGTCTAAAGACGACGCGAAGGGGTCGTGAGAGGGCGCGACGGTAGGGAGGGCACATAGAGCGCGACTCGGGCAGGAGCGAAGCGCGCTCCGGGCAGGAAAAAAATATTGTGGTGGGCCCTAGGAATCGTTCCCACTAGGGAACCTGCTCGATACCATGATAAGAAACGAGGAATGAGTGCATTGAGCAGAATGAGGAGTACAAGTGGTAAACCCTAAAGTGTTAAACCCCATATGAACTGCCCCACTACAGCCTACAAAGACTATAGCATATACGCCTGACACATCGATGCCGCCCTCAGGGTTCACCGGTCGAGGAGACGCAGGCCGAGAAGGAGGGTGCTACGTCGCTCACACAGTGCGGATGCCAGCCTCGACGACCGCCCAGGGGATGTCCCCGTACTCGCGCGCCTCATGGCGTCTCCTCGAGTTCTCGAGCCGTGCGTCCATGGTGTCCACCACCCCCATGTCAACTACGGCGACTACCATAGTGACTACCATAGCTACCGGCCTACGAGCACAAATTAGGTAAGCGACTATTACGTCGACCAGACTGAAAGGTAAGTCATATGCCGTCCACGCTCTCCGCACCATGCAGAGATATATTCAGCAACAGGAGCTAGACTATGGGCTAGGCATGGGGGCTCATGTGATCTCTGCGTTCGTTCCTTAGTTGTTCTCTAGCACTTGTGCATTCACGGGGCAAAACCGCAAGAGTTTCAGTAGCAAAAGTTGAGAACAAGGATTTTGAATGATAGCAACAAAGTTGGCATGCAAGGCTACATCACACCTAGCAAGGCTGCTGGTGGACTTCCAGCGCAGCACGGTCGATCGCGTGCCAGCACGACTTGGTGGACCGCGCTCCAGCAGAGCAAAGTCGCGGCTGTCAGAACTTATAGCTTATGCTTTTGTGTAGGCTATAGTGGGGTATCCCATAGGGGGTACAACCCAATAAGGGTTGGTACTTGTACTCACACATTCATGGTTCATTCATTTTCCTGTTCCTTAAAGTTTCACATGGTATAGAGCAGGTTCCCCTGTGGGAACTTCGCCTAGGGCCCACCACTCGAATTCTTTTTTTTCCTACCCGAAGCGCACTCCTTCCGAGTCGCGCCTCGGGCCTTTCTCTCACCGAGCCGCCCTAGCGGCCGACCTTACGATCACGGCCCTGCCGCCCTACCCGATCGCGGCCCCGCCGCCCTTACCTGAGCGGCCCCGCCGCCCTTACCTACGCGGCCCCTGCCGCCCTCACCTACGCGGCTCCGCCGCCCCTACGTCGCGGCCCCGCCGCCTCACCTACCTGCGGCCCTACCGCCGCCCTACCTGCGGCCCAACCGCCGCCCTACCTGCGGCCCTACAGCCGCCCTACCTGCGGCCGTCCCGCCGCCCTACCTGCGGCCGACCCGCCGCCCTACCTGCGGCCCTACCGCCGCCCTACCTGCGGCCGACCCGCCGCCCTACCTGCGGCCCACCCGCCGCCCTCACTGCGGCCCTACAGCCGCCCTACCTGCGGCCGTCCCGCCGCCCTACCTGCGGCCGACCCGCCGCCCTACCTGCGGCCCTACCGCCGCCCAACCTGCGGCTGACCCGCCGCCCTACCTGTGGCCCACTCGCCGCCCTACCTGCGGCCCACCCGCCGCCCTCACTGCGGCCCATCCGCCGCCTGACCTGCGGCCGACCCGCCGCCCTACCTGCGGCCGACCCGCCGCCCTACCTGCAGCCCTACCGCCGCCCTACCTGCGGCCCACCCGCCGCCCTACCTGCGGCCCTACAGCCGCCCTACGTGCGGCCGTCCCGCCGCCCTACCTGCGGCCCACCCGCCGCCCTCACTGCGGCCCATCCGCCGCCCTACCTTCGCGGCCCAGCCGCCCTACCTATGCGGCCCAGCACCGGCCGAGCCGCCCAGCAGCAGCCGAGCCGCCCAGCCGCAGCCGAGCCGCCCAGCAGCAGCCAAGCCGCCCAGCAGCAGCCGAGCCGCCCGGGAGCACCCGAGCCGCCCAGGAGCCGCCGAGCCGCCCAGCAGCAGCCGAGCCCCCAGGAGCCGCCGAGCCGCCCAGCAGCAGCCGAGCTGCCCAGCAGCAGCCGAGCCGCCCAGGAGCCGCCGAGCCGCCCTGCTACCGGGCCGCCCAACCTGCCCTGTCTGGTGAGCACGGCACTGCCCCACTGCTACTGCGTGCCCTTCCCCATTGCTTGCACTGCTAGTCTGTCGTCATGGCTACCCCCAGTGTCCACGCTTTTGACGCTGAGGGTCGAGCCATTGACTTTGAGGTCTGGGTCGACGACCTGCAGTTGTTTTTACAGTGCGATAGGGCGGACGGTCTTTCTCTCTTTGACCTCACCTCTGGCGCCTCTCCTGCTCCTGCTGCTGATGCTGACCCCACTGTTCGCTCTCAGTGGGCCACCCGCGATGCTGCTGCACGTCTTGCTGTGCGTCGCCACTTGCCCACCACTGAGCGCGCGCACTTTAGTCAGTAAAGAGTGCTCAGACCTTGTACGACGCTGTCGTTGCGCACTACTCTTCCCCTGCCACTGCTGCACTGAGCCGCCTCATGCTACCGTACCTCTTTCCTGATCTCACTGCCTTTCCCACTGTCGCTGACCTCATTACGCACCTCCGCACTAGTGACACTCGCTACCGCGCTGCCCTTCCTGCTGAGTTCTGCGCCCAGAACCCCCCCCCCATGTACATCGCTCTCTATTACATGGTCACTCGCCTCCCTGACTCCCTTCGCGTAGTCTGGGACCACTTCCTCTCAGTCTGTCCCACCACCCTCACTGTCGACCTCCTCGAGAAGGCCCTCCTAGCGGCGGAAAAGAGTATAGTCGCTGTAGGAGCCTCTCGTGGTGACCCGCGCACCCCCATCTTTGAGGGGTGTTCTCCTTCCCCCCTGCTGCCCTCTGTTGCCTCTGCTGCTGCTGCCGACCTGCTTGGTCTTGAGTCGGTCGGCGCGGCGTCTGCCCCTAGCGGGAGACCCCGCCCTGGCAAGGGCAAGGGGGGCAAGGGCGCGGGTGGAGCTGGCGGGGGCGGTGGGGGTGGCGGTGGAGGCGGCGGAGGGAGTGGGGGTGGCGGTGGGAGTGGTGGCGGAAGTGGTGGAGGTGGTGGCGGCAGCGGCGGCGGAGGCGGTGGCGGCGGAGGCGGTGGAGGCGGAGGCGGTGGTGGTGGCGGCGGTGGAGGAGGTGGTGGCGGGGGAGGTGGAGCTACTCGGGGTAGTGCCCCGCAGCGGAGCGGCTCTGGTGGTGGTCTGCGACAGCAGCAGCAGCAGCGTTCTCGGGACATCCCCCCGCCTCAGCAGCTCCGTGAGTGGTACGCGCAGAGTCAGCGTGGTGGAGGTTTTGGCCCGTGCACCTACGTTCTTCACAGTGGCGACCGCGCGGGTGAGCAGTGTGGGGGTGCCCACGCCACCCGGCGCTGCTTTGGCCGCCTGACGGACGCTTGGCGTCAGCAGTTCCATGACGCCTCTGAGATCCCCCGCTCGGGAGACCTTTCTAGAGCCGGTGTAGCGATCTTTGAGCTAGACTTTGATGCTATCCTTGCTGCCATGTATGCTGTGTCTATTAGTGATGAGGGTGACTGTTACCGGTGTTTCCCGCCCGACCCGGGCATTGGTACGGTTGCGCTAGGTGCCTGCGACACTGCTGCGCTCTCAGGTGCTGGTGAGGCTGCGCTTTCATGTACTAGTGAGGCTGCGCTCTCAGGTACTGGTGAGGCTGCGCTCTCAGGTACCGCGTCGGCTTCGGCCTCCCTCACCTTTACACTTGACTCTGGGGCTTCTCGCTCCTTCTTTAGGGACCGCACCACACTCACGCCGCTTGGCCGGCCGGTTGCGGTCTCCCTGGCTAACCCCTTTGGGGGTCCTGTCCTCTCTCACTTCTCCACTGTTTTACCGTGTCCAGCTGCCCCTTCAGGCGCCCTGTCAGGCCTGTACCTCCCCTCGTTCTCGACGAACTTGGTGAGTGGTGCTGCCCTGCAGGATGCGGGGGTTCACCAGTTTACTCTTGCGAGTCAGCGGGTGACCCACTGCACGGACGCGCGCACAGGTCGGCACCTGGCCACGTTCTCCCGTCGGCCGGGGTCGAGCCTCTACACCCTGACCGCTGAGTCTCCTACTGTCCCTGTGTCTGGCCAGGTAGCTGCGTCAGATCAGGTGTTTGCTGCTGCGTCCAGGTCTGGTCCTGAGTCTGCCCCCTGCTCGTGTCGCCTCCTGTCTCACGAGACCCTCCTATGGCACCACCGTCTTGGCCACCCCTCCTTGCCCCTTCTCAGGGACATGGCTTCCCGTGTCCTTGTCTCTGGTCTTCCCCGGTCTCTCCCTCCCCTTCCTTTGGGGCCAGGACCTTCGTGTGTCCCTTGTGTCGAGGGGCGCCTCCGGGCTGCCCCCCACTCCTCACAGTTTCCTCCGACAGAGGCTCCTCTGCAGACGCTTCACATGGACGTGTGGGGCCCGGCCCGCGTCCGTGGACAGGGTCACGAGCGCTACTTCCTGCTGGTGGTTGACGACTACTCGCGTTTCACCACAGTCTTCCCCTTGCGCAGCAAGGGTGATGTCACTGAGGTGTTGATCGACTAGATCCGCGCAGCTCGTCTCCAGCTCGGGAGGAGCTTCGGCTCGGACTTTCCTAATCTACGTCTGCACTCTGACCGAGGCGGAGAGTTTTCCTCTGGCCTTCTGCGAGCCTACTGTCGTGCACAGGGCATCCGCCAGACCTTTACGCTTCCGGACTCTCCACAGCAAAATGGGATTGCTGAGCGCCGCATTGGCATGGTCATGGACGTCGCCCGTACGTCCATGATGCATGCGGCTGCCCCCCATTTTCTGTGGCCGTTTGCGGTGAGGTACGCGGCGCATCAGATCAACCTTCACCCCGCGGTTTCCCGGCCGGGGAAGGTCCGTACCTCCCCGGCCCTCCTGTGGACTGGGAAGGTCCTTGATGCGTCTGCGTTCCGTGTCTGGGGATCTCGGGCGTTTGTCCGCGACTTGTCTGCGGACAAGCTGTCCCCCCGTGCTGCTCCCTGTGTCTTCCTTGGCTTCCCCCCTGACGCTCCAGGGTGGCAGTTCTACCACCCCTCCTCTCGTCGTGTTCTGTCCTCCCAGGACGTCACGTTCGACGAGTCAGTCCCCTTCTACCGCCTCTTCCCCTACCGTACTCCTTCCCTCCCCCCACCACCGGACTTCCTTGTGCCAGGTCCCCCCCCGGTAGACCCCCTCCACCCTCAGGTTCCTGCCCCTTCAGTTGTGTCCCAGGTAGACGCCGTCGAGCCGGTCGAGGTTGATGGTGACTCTGGTCCTGCTGAGGGTGCTGAGCCTGAGCGTGCTGACTCTGGGGGTGCTGTGCGCGTGGGTGCTGAGCCTGGGGGTGACGAGCCTGGGGGTGCTGAGCCTGGGGGTGCTGTGCGCGTGGGTGCTGAGCCTGGGGGTGACGAGCCTGAGGTTGCTGAGTCTGGGGGTGCTGCGCCGGAGAGTGTTGAGCCTGGAGGTGCTGCGTCTGGAGCTGCTGAGCCGGGAGGTGCGGAGCCTACGGCCACTGGACCTCCCCTTGTGGCGTCTAGCGGTGTTGGGCCTGGAGTTTCTCCGGGTGTTCCGTCTTCGCGGGAGCCCCTCTCTCCACAGGAGCTGCGCGAGTGGTTTGCTCGCCGCTGGAGGCGTTCTGCTGGAGCTGGAGCTTCTTCGGCCGCTGAGGGTGCTGGTGCCGCCGGTCCTGGAGCTGCTGGGCCTTCGGGTCCCACTGGAGCTGGAGCTGCTGAGGGTGTTGGTGCTGAGACTGCTGGTGTCTGTCCTGGAGGTGGTCCTGCCGCTGGAGGTGCTGTTGGCGCTGGTGCTGCCGCTGAGGGTTCTGGTGCTGTCCCTGCTGTGCCTGGAGTCCCCGCGCGGCCACGGCCGTACTTCGTTCCGCTCCTGCAGCAGGTTCTTGGTCTTCCTCCTTCTGTAGAGTGTCCGCCGTCTGTCAAGTCGCAGTCACTGTTAGAGCCCGCCTCACCGCTGCCTGCTCCCTCTCCTTACACTGGTCCTACTGGAGGTCTCGCTGAGCGTCGTGAGCCTGCGTCTCGTCCCGCGTCACCTGTTCGTGCTGCTCGCACTAGTGGTCGCGGCTCGCGTGAGCGTCCTCCTCCTGTCCCTGGCACGCACCGGATGTCTCTGCGTCCGTCCACTGCTCCTCTGCATGCCCCTTTGCCTTCTCCTCCTGAGTCCTCTCTTCCTGCGCTTGCCGACCCGGAGTCGGACTCTCTTCGTGCTGCCAGTCCTACTGTCACGCGTCTTCTTGCTACTGTTGTCACTGACCCCTCTTTTGCGTCCACTGCTGCGTCTGCTCTTGTCGCTGAGCTCGTCGACTTTGCTACTCGCTGTCGTCTAGACTACGCTGCTAGTCTTGTTGCTGAGTCTGCGTCTGTCTGTCCTCCGTCCGTCGGGGGTGAGTGTGCTCTTGGCACGGACGTCCTTGAGGACAGGCAGGAGGAGTTCCAGTGTCTGGCTGCTGCTTCACCTCATCTCGCGTTTGTACTGCTTGCTCCTGAGGGAGACCCGGATGCACTAGACATCCCGACTCCGCACTCTTACGCAGAGGCCGTAGAGGGTCCCTACTCCTCTCAGTGGCAGGCAGCTATGGATGCAGAGATGGCTTCCTGGAAGTCCACAGGCACCTACGTTGACGAGGTTCCCCCTCCTGGGGCGAACATCGTCAGTGGCATGTGGATCTTCAGGGTGAAGCAGCCGCCTGGCTCTCCACCTGTCTTCAAGGCGCGGTACGTCGCTCGTGGCTTCAGTCAGCGGCAGGGAGTTGACTATTTTCAGACCTTCTCTCCCACCCCGAAGATGACTACTCTTCGGGTGCTGCTGCACATAGCCGCTCAGCGTGACTACGAGCTTCACTCTCTTGACTTCAGCACTGCTTTCTTGCAGGGCAGCCTGCACGAGGAGATCTGGCTGCGCCGTCCGCCTGGCTTCACTGAGACTTTCCCTCCTGGCACCCAATGGAGCCTCCGACGGCCAGTCTACGGTCTCCGCCAGGCACCGCGTGAGTGGCACAACACACTAAGGACTACGCTTGTGGCTCTTGGGTTTGCTCCCTCTACTGCTGACCCGTCGTTGTTTCTGCGCACCGACACTTCTCTGCCGCCGTTCTACATCCTCGTGTACGTCGACGACTTGGTCTTTGCCACTGCTGACAATGCTGGACTTGCCTACGTGAAGTCCGAGCTGCTGAAGAGACACACGTGCACAGACCTGGGTGAACTGCGCAGCTACCTTGGCTTGCAGATCACTCGGGATAGAGCACCCCGCACCATTACCTTGACTTAGTCACACATGGTGCAGCAGGTCCTTCAGCGCGTCGGCTTCACGTACTCCTCGCCTCAGGCCACTCCTCTGGCTACTCGCCACTCGCTCTCAGCTCTGCCTTCGGATGAGTCCGTAGAGCCGAGTGGCCCGTACCCAGAGCTTGTTGGCTGCCTCATGTACCTGATGACCTGCACATGACCTGACCTTGCATACCCTCTTAGCATTCTTGCACGCTATGTTGCTCCTGGGAGACACCGACCAGAGCACATGGCTGCAGCGAAGAGGGTGTTGCGCTACTTGTGCAGTACGTCGGGCATGGGGCTAGTGCTTGGAGGGCGGAGTCCAGTGGTCCTCACTGGTCACGCGGACGCTTCTTGGGCTGACGACCAGGCTACGCAGCGGTCGTCGCAGGGGTACACCTTCAGTCTTGGTTCTGGCTCTGTTTCTTGGCGGGCTACTCGCTCGTCTTCTGTTCTCGGCTCCAGTTGTGAGGCTGAGATCTACGCCGGGGCCATGGCTGCACAGGAGCTTCGCTGGCTCACCTACCTGCTGACTGACCTTGGAGAGGTGCCTCGTTCTCCTCCAGTGCTGTACGTAGACAACAAGGCCATGCTGGCCTTGTGTCGAGAGCAGCGCTTGGAGCACAGAACGAAGCACATTGCTCTCCGTTACTTCCTTGCTCGTGAGCTGCAGCAGTGTGGTCAGTTGCGACTTGCGTACGTGGCCTCTGAGGCCAACACTGCTGATGTTTTCACCAAGGCACTTCCGCCTTGTGATCATCAGCGCTTCTGCACTCAGCTGGGACTTGTACCTGTCCTACCTCACTTGCTCACCTCTTGACCTTGCTTGTACTCTTGCATATATATATACCTGCTCTTGCTTGTTTAGCCTTATATATATGTGTCTTGTCTTGCATGTGAACTGGCCTTGTGGCCTTGTTCTTGTGCTCGGACTGTGTGGTGACTTTGTGATCCACCCTGAGCTTTGCTTTGCTTTGCTTGAATGGTCTTGTGACCCCTTGTTCTCCCCCACTTTGCCTATGGGGGTGTGTCAGAACTTATAGCTTATGCTTTTGTGTAGGCTATAGTGGGGTATCCCATAGGGGGTACAACCCAATTAGGGTTGGTACTTGTACTCATACATTCATAGTTCATTCATTTTCCTATTCCTTAAAGTTTCACAGCGGCTTGCCAACGTTGCCAGTCCACGGTGTGCCAATGATGCAGCAAGTTAGCTGCAAAACGTTGCACCCACAGGATAAAGAAGCACCTGCTTCGTAGATGCGCGCAGCTGGTTGGTGTGTCAGAACATTATAGCTTACTTGTTTGTGTAGGCTATAGTGGGGTATCCCATAGGGGGTACAACCCAATTAGGGTTTCATATTTGTACTCACCTCGTTCGTAGTCAATTCATTCTCGTTGCTTTTTTCACATGGAATCAGAGCAGGTCCCATCCTAGGGATTGTTCTTTAGGGCCCACCGAAGCGCGCCCGAGGCGCGCGCTTTTTTTTTAGCGACCCTTCGAGTCGCCCTGTTCCTACTCGCGGCCCGGCCGCCGTCCTACCTAAGCGGCCCACCCGCCGCCCTCGCTAGCGGCCCCGCGGTCCCGTCGCAGCCCCGCCACTCAGTCGCGGCCCCGCTACCCCTAAGCGCGGCCCCGCCACTCCGTAGCGGCCCCGCCACCCCCCTTCAAGCGGCCCCGCCACTCCGTCGCGGCCCCGCCGACCAGTCGCGGCCCACCCGCCGCCCTACCTGCGGCCTCTCCGCCGCCCTACCTACGGCCGTCCGCCGCCCTACCTGCGGCAGTCTTGCCGCCCTACCTGCGGCCTACCCGCCGCCCTACCTGCGGCCTACCCGCCGCCCTACCTGCGGCCGTCCGCCGCCCTACCTACGGCCGTCCGCCGCCCTACCTGCGGCCTACCCGCCGCCCTACCTGCGGCTGTCGCCGCCCTACCTGCGGCCGTCCCGCCGCCCTACCTGCGGCCTACCCACCGCCCTACCTGCGGCCTACCCGCCGCCCTACCTGCGGCCGTCCGCCGCCCTACCTGCGGCCGTCCCGCCGCCCTACCTGCGGCCTACCCGCCGCCCTACCTGCGGCCCGCCCGGCCGCCCTACCTACGCGGCCCAGTAGCAGCCGAGCCGCCCGGAGCAACCGAGCCGCCCAGGAGCCACCGAGCAGCCCAGCAGCAGCCGCGCCGCCCGGAGCCGCCGAGCCGCCCAGCAGCAGCCGAGCCGCCCAGGAGCCACCGAGCCGCCCAGCTACAGCCGAGCCGCCCAGTAGCAGCCGAGCCGCCCAGGAGCCGCCGAGCCGCCCAGCAGCAGCCGAGCCGCCCAGCAGCACCCGAGCCGCCCGGGAGCCGAGCCGCCCAGCAGCCTAGCGGCCGTGTCGTCTGGCGACCTTCCTCCCGAGCCGCCCGACCTGCCCTGCCCGGTGAGCACTGCACTGCTGTCACTGCGTGCCCTTCCCCTACTGCTTGCACTGCGCCACTGTCGTCGTCATGGCTACACCCACTGTCCTCACTTTTGACGCTGAGGGTCGAGCCATTGACTTTGAGGTCTGGCTCGACGACCTGCAGCTGTTTTTACAGTGCGACAGGGCCGACAGTCTGTCTCTCTTTGACCTCACCTCTGGCGCTGTCCCTGCCCCTGCTGCTGATGCTGACGCCACTGTTCGCTCTCAGTGGGCCACACGCGATGCTGCTGCACGTCTTGCTGTGCGTCGCCACCTGCCTACCGCTGAGCGCGCGCACTTTAGCCAGTACAAGAGTGCTCAGACCTTGTACGACGCTGTAGTTGCGCGCTACTCCTCCCCTGCCACTGCTGCACTGATCCGCCTCATGCTCCCCTTCCTCTTCCCTGACCTTGCCGCCTTTCCCACTGTCGCTGATCTCATCACGCACCTCCGCACTAGTGACACTCGCTACCGCGCTGCACTTCCTGCTGACTTCTGCGCCAAGAACCCCCCCCCCCATGTACATCACTCTCTACTTCCTAGTCACTCGCCTCCCTGACTCCCTTCGTGTAGTCCGGGACCACTTCCTTGCGGTCTGTCCCACCACCCTCATAGTCGACAGCCTTGAGAAGGACCTTCTTGCAACAGAGAAGAGCATAGTTGCTGTAGGAGCCTCTCGAGGTGACCCCCGCGCCCCCATCTTTGAGGGGTGTTCTCCTTCCCCTCTCCTGCCCTCTGTCGCCTCCGCCGCTGCGGCCGACCTCGTTGGTCTTGAGTCGGTCGGTGCGGCGTCTGCCCCTAGCGGGAGACGCCGCTCTAGCAAGGGCAAGGGGGGCAAGGGAGCGGGTGGGGCTAGTGGGGGCGGTGGCGGTGGAGGTGGAGGCGGCGGAGGGAGTGGGGGTGGCGGTGGAGGTGGTAGTGGGGGTGGGGGTGCTAGTGGCAGCGGTGGCGGCGGGAGTAGCGGCGGCGGTGGCGGTGGTAGCGGAGGTGGCGGAGGTGGCGGCGGTGGAGGTGGAGGCGGGGGCGGTGGAGGCGGAGGCGGGGGTGGCGGAGGTGGAGGTGGTCGGAGTGGGGCTTCGCAGCGGAGCGGCACTGGTGGCGGTCAGCGCCACCAGCAGCAGCAGCAGCAGCAGCAACGTTCTCGCGACGTCCTCACCCCTCAGCAGCTCCGTGAGTGGTACACGCAGCGTCAGCGCGGTGGGGGTTTTGGTCCCTGCACCTACGTTCTCCGCACTGGCGACCGCACTGGAGAGCAGTGTGGGGGTGCCCACCCCGCTCAGCGCTGCTTTGGCCGCCTGACAGACGCTTGGCGTCAGCAGTTCCCGGAGGCCGCGGAGATCCCCCGCTGGGGAGAGCTGTCTAGGGCTGGTGTAGCTATCTTTGATCTTGATTTTGATGCTATCCTTGCTGCCATGTATGCTGTGACCACTAGTGAGGAGGGTGACTGTTACCGGTGTTTCCCGCCCCACCCGGGCATTGGTACTGCTGCTCCAGGTGCCGGTGAGGCTTCTGCTCTAGGTGCCAGTGCGTCTGTACTCTCAGGTACTCGTGAGACTGCTCTCTCAGGTACTAGTGCGTCTGCGCTCTCAGGTACTGCGTCGGCTTCGGCCTCCCACACCTTCACTCTTGACTCTGGAGCGTCTCGCTCTTTCTTTCGGGACCGCACCACACTTACGCCGCTTAGTCGGCCGGTTGCGGTTTCCCTGGCTGACCCCTCTATGGGTCCTGTCCTGGCTCGCTTCTCCACGGGCCTCCCGTGTCCGGCGGCTCCCTCTGGCACCCTGTCTGGTCTCTACCTCCCCTCGTTCTCTACGAACTTGGTGAGTGGTGCTGACCTACAGGATGGGGGAGTCCACCAGTTCACCCCTGCTAGTCAGCGAGTGACGCACTGCACGGAGGCTAGCACGGGTCGTCACCTGGCTACGTTTACACGTCAGCCAGGGTCGAGCCTGTACACACTGACCACTGCTTCTCCTCCAGGTGCTGAGTCTGGTAGAGTCCCCTCGTCTGGTCAGGTGTTTGCTGCAGCGTCCAGGTCTGATCCTGAGTCTGCCCCCTGTTCGTGTCGCCGTCTGTCTCACGAGACCCTCCTCTGGCACCACCGTCTTGGCCACCCCTCTCTGCTTCGGCTCAGAGGCATGGCCTCCCGTCTTCTTGTGTCTGGTCTCCCCCGGTCTCTACCTCCCCTTCCTCAGGGCCCTGGCCCTGCCTGTGTCCCCTGTCTAGAGGGGCGCCAGCGTGCTGCCCCTCACTCCTCCCAGTTTCCTCCGGCAGAGGCTCCGTTGCAGACGCTTCACATGGAGGTGTGGGGCCCTGCCCGCGTCCGTGGACTCGGTCACGAGCGCTACTTCCTGCTGGTGGTTGACGACTACTCGCGTTACACCACAGTCTTCCCCTTGCGCAGCAAGGGTGATGTCACTAAGGTGCTGATCGACTGGATCCGCGCAGCTCGTCTCCAGCTCAGGCAGAGCTTTGGCTCGGACTTTCCTGTGTTGCGTCTGCACTCGGACAGAGGCGGAGAGTTCTCCTCTGGCCTTCTGCGTGCCTACTGTCGTGCGCGTGGCATCCGCCAGACCTTCACGCTTCCGGACTCCCCGCAGCAGAATGGGATTGTAGAGCGCCGCATTGGCATGGTCATGGACGTCGCTCGTACGTCCATGATCCATGCGGCTGCCCCCCATTTTCTGTGGCCGTTTGCGGTCAGGTACGCAGCGCATCAGATCAACCTCCACCCCAGGGTCTCCAGGCGGGAGACCTCCCCAGCACTGCTGTGGACGGGGAAGGTTGGCGATGCGTCGGCGTTCCGGGTCTGGGGATCTCGGGCGTTTGTCCGCGACTTGTCTGCGGACAAGCTGTCCCCTCGCGCTGCTCCCTGCGTCTTCCTGGGGTTCCCCCCCGACGCCCCCGGGTGGCAGTTCTACCACCCCACCTCTCGACGTGTTCTGTCCTCCTAGGACGTCACGTTCGACGAGTCGGTACCCTACTACCGCCTCTTCCCCTACCGCACTCCTTCCCTCCCCCCGCCCCCACTCTTCTTGGTACCAGTTCCCCCCCCGGTAGACCCCCTTCCCCCTCAGGGTCCTGCCCCTTCAGGTGTGTCCCAGGTAGACGCGGTCGAGCCTGTCGAGGTCGCTGGTGACTCTGGTGCGGCTGCGGGGGCTGAGCCTTGGGGTGCTGAGACTGGAGGTGCTACGCCTGTGGGTGCTGAGCCTGGGGGTGCGGAGTCTAGAGGTGCTGAGCCTGGGGGTGCTGTGCCTGGGGGTGCTGAGCCTGGGGGTGCTGAGCCTGGGGGTGCTGTGCCTGGAGGTGCTGAGACTGGGGGTGCTGTGCGTGAGGGTACTGAGCCTGGGGGTGCTGAGCCTGGGGGTGTTGAGACTGGGGGTGCTCCGCCTGGAGGTGCTTCGTCTCGCCGAGAGCCACTCTCCCCTCAGGAGCTACGTGAGTGGTTTGCCAGACGCTGGAGGCGTGCTGCTGGTGCTGGGGGTTCTTCGGCTGCAGAGGGTACTGCTGCCGAGCGTCCCGGCGGTGCTCGTACTGTGGGTGCTGGAGCTGCTGGGTCTAAGGTTTCTCCTGGAGCTGGTGCTGCTGAGGGTGTTGACGCTGAGACTGCCGCTGGAGGTCCGACTGGCGGTGCTCCTGGTGGTGCTGCTGGAGGTTCTGGAGCTACTGGAGGTGCTGCTGGAGCGGGTACTCCTGCTGAGGGTACTGGTGCTGTCCCTGCTGTTTCTGGCGTCGCCACACGGCCCCGGCCGTACTTCGTTCCGCTCCTGCAGCAGGTTCTTGGTCTTACACCTTCTCCTGGTCCTCCTCCTCCTCCCTTAGAGGGTCCACAGCCTGTCTCGTCACAGTCACAGCTACAGCCTGCCTCCCCTTTGCCTGCTCCTTCTCCCTACGCTGGTCCGACTGGAGGTCTTACTGAGCGTCGTGAGCCTGCGTCTCGTCCTGCGTCGCCTGTTCGTACTGCGCGCGCTAGTGGTCGCGGTTCGCGTCAGCGTCCTCCTCCTGTCCCTTGCATGCACCGGATGTCTCTGCGTCCGTCCACTGCTCCTCTGCGTGCCCCTTTGCCTTCTCCTCCTGCTTCCTCTCTTCCTGCTCTTGCCGACCCGGAGTCGGACTCTCTTTGTGCTGCCAGTCCTACTGTCACGCGTCTTGTTGCTACTGCTGTCACTGACCCTTCTTTCGAGTCTTCTGCTGCGTCTGCCCTTGTCACTGAGCTCGTCGACTTTGCTGCGCGCTGTCGCCTAGACTACGCTGCTAGTCTTGTCGCTGAGTCTGAGTCTGCCTGTCCTCCGTCCGTCGGGGGTGAGTGTGCCCTTGGCACGGACGTCCTTGAGGACAGGCAGGAGGAGGTCCAGTGTCTGGCCGCCGCTTCACCTCATCTCGCGTCTGTACTGCTAGCCCCTGAGGGAGACCCGGATGCACTAGACATCCCGACTCCGCGCTCTTACGCGGAGGCGATAGAGGGTCCCTACTCCTCTCAGTGGCAGGCAGCTATGGATGCAGAGATGGCTTCCTGGAAGTCCACAGGCACCTACGTCGACGCTGTTCCCCCTCCTGGGGCAAACATCGTCAGTGGCATGTGGATTTTCAGGGTGAAGCGGCCGCCAGGTTCTCCGCCTGTCTTCAAGGCGCGTTACGTGGCTCGTGGCTTCAGTCAGCGGCAGGGGGTTGACTACTTTCAGACCTTCTCCCCCACCCCGAAGATGACCACTCTTCGGGTACTGCTGCACGTTGCTGCTCACCGTGACTACGAGCTGCACTCTCTCGACTTCAGCACAGCTTTCTTGCAGGGCAGCCTGCACGAGGAGATCTGGCTGCGTCGCCCACCTGGCTTCATTGGGTCTTTCCCTCCTGGTACCCAGTGGAGTCTCCGGCGTCCAGTCTACGGTCTCCGCCAGGCGCCACGTGGGTGGCACGACACACTGAGGACTACGCTTGCGGCACTTGGGTTTGCTCCTTCTACTGCCGACCCGTCGCTGTTTCTGCGCACCGACACCTCTCTGCCGCCGTTCTACATCCTTGTGTACGTCGAGGACTTGGTCTTTGCCACTGCTGACACTGCTGGACTCGCCTACGTGAAGTCCGAGCTGCAGAAGAGACACACGTGCACTGACCTGGGTGAACTGCGCAGCTACCTTGGCTTGCAGATCACCCGGGACAGAGCACGCCGCACCATTACCCTGACTCAGTCACACATGGTGCAGCAGGTCCTTCAGCGCTTCGGCTTCACGTACTCCTCGCCTCAGGCCACTCCTCTGCCTACTCGCCACTCGCTCTCAGCTCTGCCTTCGGATGAGTCCGTAGAGTCGAGTGGCCCGTATGCAGAGCTTGTTGGCTGCCTCATGTACCTGATGACCTGCACACGACCTGACCTCGCATACCCTCTCAGCATTCTCGCACGCTATGTTGCTCCTGGGAGACACCGACCAGAGCACATGGCTGCAGCGAAGAGGATGTTGCGCTACTTGTGCAGTACGTCGGGCATGGGGCTAGTGCTTGGAGGGCGCAGTCCAGTGGTCCTCACTGGGCACGCGGACGCTTCTTGGGCTGACGACCAGGCTACACAGCGGTCGTCACAGGGTTACACCTTCAGCCTTGGTTCCGGCTCTGTCTCGTGGCGGGCTACTCGCTCGTCTTCTGTTCTCGGCTCCAGTTGTGAGGCTGAGATCTACGCCGGGGCTATGGCTGCTCAGGAGCTTCGCTGGCTCACCTACCTACTGACCGACCTTGGAGAGCCGCCTCGTTCTCCTCCAGTCCTGTACGTAGACAACAAGGCCATGCTGGCCTTGTGTCGAGAGCAGCGACTGGAGCACAGGACAAAGCACATTGCTCTCCGCTACTTTCTTGCTCGTGAGCTGCAGCAGCGTGGACAGTTGCGACTTGCGTACGTGGCCTCTGAGGCCAACACTGCTGATGTCTTCACCAAGGCACTTGCGCCTTGTGATCATCAGCGTTGCTGCACGCAGCTGGGTCTTGTGCCTGTCTTGTCTCACTTGCTCACTTCTTGACCTTGCTTGTACCTTGACCTATATATACTCTTGCTCTTGCTTGCTTGACTCTTGTATGATCTTGCATGCGAACTGGCCTTGTGGCCCTTGCCCTTGTGCTCGGAATGTGTGGTGACTTTGTGATCCACCCTGAGCTTTGCTTTGCTTTGCTTGACTGGTCTTGTGACCCCTTGTTCTCCCCCACTTTGCCTATGGGGGTGTGTCAGAACATTATAGCTTACTTGTTTGTGTAGGCTATAGTGGGGTATCCCATAGGGGGTACAACCCAATTAGGGTTTCATATTTGTACTCACCTCGTTCGTAGTCAATTCATTCTCGTCGCTTTTTTCACATGGTGCACTCTTCCGTGTCACGTGCACAGCGTAGACGCCCAGGTCGACTCCACACCACCAACTGCGCCCACGAGCCACGTCGACCTCGGAATACCACCCCCGACGACCTTCGCACACGTTGCCCAGGTATCCCAGTCGACCAGGCAACCATGCTAGGTCGACCAGCACCTCCTTCACGTGCGCGTCGACCACCCATGTGAGAGTACGACGGCTTATGCCAGCTATGCTTGCTTGCCTTACTTTATTATGCTATTTCTAGCATAGGATAATCATATGCATGCATGCATTGTTTGATTTCCTAGGCTAGGTGCTTTCCTATATTTTATTATAGTTATAGCACCGAGCTAGGTTCCGTGCACCGAATTCTAGCTTTTCGGTTGCCACCGAATTGCCTTCTACCAAATTCGGGAAGGATCTGTTCGGGACGCTTCGCGACCCGCGGAACCTTCGCGTAACACGTGGTTACGGGGCCTTGTGTCGAGCCTATACATAGCCTCGTGTTGTACCCAGGTGATAATTCAATTCAATCTCTCTTTTTTGAGCTCGATCCTAGATCCTCATAGCTCAGGCCCACGACCACCTCCAGTCGACCTCACCAAGTCGACCTCTCCCCTGGTCGACCAGCTCTAGGTTGACGACACTTCAGGTCAACCAACTCCACGTTGACCAGTACACTAGTCAGCCAATCACACTAGTCGGCTACCTGATGTCGGCGTCACCAAGTTGACGCCCTGCTACTTGACGCCCAGCTGCTCCGTGTCCTGCTCCTGGATGCCTTCCAGCTCGACGTCCCCCGTCTCCCCTGTCGAGGTCGACGTCGGCCCCTCCTTTGTCGACCACCAGGTCAGGCCGACCACCTGGTCGACCACCCTAAAGTCGGCGCCCTGAAGTCGGCGCCAGAGCAGTGACCCCCGCGCAGGTCGACCACCTCGTCGACTAGCTCCAAGTCGGTTGCACTCCCCCGTACACCCGACCACGAGGTCGGCTCTACCCAAGCGAGGACGGGGCCTAACACAACTCCCGTTGACTGATGTCTACCACCGGGTCTAGGTCGGTTTTACCCTATCATCATAACTGTTTCACTCTAAAGCCATTGCGAAATTTCAAATTTGGTTTACTATTCGAAGTATCTATTGAGAACGTAGGAACAAGTATAACGAGGAATTATTCAAGGATGCATTGCACAATTAATACATTACAAAGGCTCCATGCCAGATGTCCCAAACCTTGCCGTGGTCAGGTTGTGGAGGATCCCGTTGCGGTTGACGAAGTCGGTGAACTGCTTTCCGAGGAACTTCCCTCCCCGGTCAGTGCGCAGCATCAACACCGACTTCTTCGACTGTCGCTCAGTCATCGCCAGCCACCGCATGAACTCCTACAGGGCATCCGACTTCCTTGCGACCGGCCTCACCCACACGTAGCGGGTCTTGCGGTCCTTTAGCAGCAAGAAGTATAGGCTGGCGTCCTTGGCAGCCATGCGGAAAGGCTCGCACAGGTCAATGTGCACAACAGCCAGCACGTCGTCCGCGTCGGATCCCTGGTCGGGGAAGGTGTGTCGCGTCAGCTTCCCGCCGACGCACGAGACACACGGTGAGTCGGCTCCTGACGCCGACTGGAGGTCCAGCCCAGTGGCAACCTTGTGCTTCGCCGAGCTCCGTATGGTGTCAATGTCGACGTGCGCAAGCCTTGCAGGCAGCCTGTCTGGCACCGACTTTGTCGCCGAGGCGATCGCCCGCAGGGCCACAACCTCCGTTGTGGGCGACGTCGACCTCTTCGAGCAGGGACGCAAGTTGGTGCAAAGGACACGTCCGGTGTACATCGCCCAACAGAGCACCTCTCTCGTCGCCGAGACAAGCAACATCCCGTGGCCGTCCTCTCGCAGCTTCATGCCGTTCTCCTTCAGCTGCCCGGCCGAAAGTGGATTCGCGCGCACGCCCGGAACGTAGAGCACATCGGGGATGAGAACTTGCTTCCCGGCCTCCCCTTGCAGAGCGATAGTGCTGCGGCCCTGTACATCCTGCAGTGCCCCATTGAAGTCGTGCACGTGCTTCACATCGCCGCTCGGCTCCAAGTCGACGAAGGCCTCCTTCGTCCCCATCAGGTGGTACAAGCAGCCGTTGTCGAGCAGGACCACCGCCGGGTTTGCCTACACAGCTGCCGCCACCGCCTGGAAGTCCTCGCTGACTTCCGGTGTCAGCGAGACGGTCGGTTCCACGACGCCAACTAGCGAGCACAACGCCGCCTTGTCGTCTCGCCCGTTGCCACCAGCAGAGGAGTCGGCGTCCTTCTCCAAGGTCGACTTGTTCGACTACTTCTCCTTGCGCGGTTGGTTTCCTCCTCGACGAGGACGACGGCTGCCAGACTTCCCGCGGCCTCCTTTGGCGTCATCGTCATCGGAATCATTACGATCGGGGCATTCGAAGGAAAGGTGATCGGGGTCACCGCACAGCCAGCACTCCCGACGTCGACTTCCGCCTCCTCGACCGCTGTCCTTGGCTCTACCCAAGCGATGACGAGGCCTAAAACAACTCCCGTTGACCGATGTCCACCATCGGGTCTAGGTCGGTTTTACCCTATCATCACAACTGTTTCATGCGAAATTTCAAATTTGGTTTACTATTGGGAGTATTTATTGAGAACGTAGGAACAAGTATAACGAGCAATTATTCAAGAATGCATTGCACAATTAATACATTACAAAGGCTTCATGCCAGATGTCCCAAACCTTTTCGAAATCACCCCCCGCCTTTTACATCACATCCGAACCCATAATTATGACTAACCTTCGATCGAGGTCCTCCACCGGGTCTAGGTTAGTTTTACCATGTCATCACAACGGTTTCATTCTAAAGTCATTGCGATTTTCTTCTATTGTACAAACTGTATACATTTCAACCAAGAAATGGTAATCTGACTATACTTCATTTTTCCGTGTGCGTGGTGTCTGGCGAGTTGGGAGATACCAAAAAAAAAAAAAAAAAAAAAAAACATTTCGGCCTTGTAGTGGGGGGACACTAGAAGCTCAAAGGTCAAACAACAACCATATGTTTCACGTACGATCGATTGTGTTGATGTCAACGTACACACCGTATTGTATTGACTCGATGTATGCCATTTTGTCTCATCGAGAAAGTTGCTACAGTCGACATATGCCAGGGCTCAGTAGTAGTGATCATTCTCGACCACTACTTTTCAAATAAACTACACTTTCAAAGCGTGAATAAGAAGAAACTTTGTAACATCACATAATTTAAAATTACGCCGAGAGAACATACACTTTCAGCAAGGTTTTGCTGGAACTATTGCCTCTAAGACTTATCAAATCATAATGTTGTGTAGGCTGTAGTGGGGTAGCCTATATGGGGTACACATTTCTAGGGTTGCATATTTGTACCACTTTCATTCCTTAGTTCATCCATTCTCGTTCTAGTTTTCTCAAGATTGGCGTTTCATGCACTACAGCTTTGGTTGGGTGTCAATGAGGCTAGAGGCCTGGTGAGACACTTAAATTAGACGAAATCGTCCTAGTAAGACTTAATACCTAATTAGGAACTTGACGAATGACAATTCTCCCATTATTATCCCAACTCCCTTCCACGCCTCTTCCCTCCCTATAGTTCCGTCGAGACTACCCGATCCATCACTTGACAATTATGGTTAATTTATACATTTTTGCATTTCCCGCACATCCAGGTGGCATGGTAAACCCGATGCCCAACTCGGATTCGACAGAGTCACCAGAAACATATTGTACAGAAAGCCCTTGAGAAGTGTGATATTTGTTGTCTTGTCATTCTGTGTACAGCTCTTACACAGCCCAGTGAACAGTAAATGTACAGTGTCAGAACCTCGCTCGTGCCTATGACCAAGTTGAACAACCTAGGTTGCTTTGCTTTATGAGGCAATTTAGTAGCTCATTCATATCTTTATCGGACTAAATTGTTTGGAAAATAATCCCTCCATCAGATGTGTCGTCGTTTAGGAAGATTCGACCATTATATCAGAGGGACTACCATCTCAACATCGCGGAAAAGCCAAACGCAGAATTTTGGCCTTCGTAGGTTTTTCTACGAAAAAGCTCACAGAAAGTCTTCGAACTCATACGGAACATCACAGAGAAAATGTGACGTTAATGTCACATTTTTGTAGGACACATCTGTGACAGAAAAGTCACACGACAAAAACATTCCAGTGACACGAAGGTTTTGGCCACAAAAAAGTTCGAATAGGCTCGTTGGATCCGGAATGAAGAGTCGTTCAGAGCGCTTGTATGCAATTCATCATTTTGTTGTTGGCTGATTTCACCAAACCATGTCTGTGAATATTTATCACGAACCTGGCAGCTAGCGACAAACCATTTTGTCTCAGCAGCTAGCCTAGGTCTTCCTGTCAGACATATATGATATAGCCTATGTAGGCTGTAGTGGGGTAGACAATAGGGGGTATAGATATTCTAGGGTTTTGTACTTGTACCTTTCACATTCCTAGTCAATCAATTCCCTCATTCTTCACATGGTATAGAGCGGGTTCCCTAGTGGGACCGTTTCTTCCTAGGGCCCACCTTCGAAAAAAAAAAATAGCCTACCCGAAGCGCGCTTCGCGTCCTGCCCTAAAATTTCACGGCCCCTTAGTGCCCTGCCCCTTAGTGGCCCCTTCACGGCCCCTTTAGCGGCCCCTTCGCGGCCCCTTCACGGCCCCTTCGTTGCCCTTTCGCGAACCCTTAGCGGCGGTTCGCGGCCTTCTCTTAAGGCCCTTCGCGGCCTTTCGCGGCCCCTTCGCGGCCCTTCGCGGCCCCTTCGCGGCCCTTCCCGGCCCCTTCACAGCCCCTCTCACGGCCCTTCGCGGCCCCTTCGCGGCCCATCGCGGCCCCTCTCGCGGCTCTTCGCCCTGCCACCCCGTCGTCGCCGCCCAGCAGCAGCTGCCGTAGCGGCCCTGCCGCCCCTGTCCTCCGCGTCCCTGCAGCAGCTGCCATCCCTGCAGCAGCAGCCGTCCCTGCAGCAGCTGCCGTCGCCGTCCTTGCTGCAACAGCAGCCGCCACCATAGCGGCCCTGCTGCCACTGCCGAGCCGTCGCCGCTGCTGCGGTCCCTGCTGCCCCGGCCCTGACCTGCAGCTGACCCGTGGCCCTACCCTCCTGCCCAGCTACGGCCCCGACCCTCCCGGCGCACCTCGGCCCAGCCACTCCGGTCGCGGCCACCCTACCCACTCGCCACTGGTAAGCGCCCTGCCGAGCCGCGCCCCTTTAGCCGAGTCGCGCTGCCGCTACTGCTGCTGGCATGGCTACTCCCAATGTACTTACTTTTGATGCCGAGGGTCGAGCTGTAGACTTTGTGGTCTGGGTCGATGATCTGCAGCTTTTCCTGCAGTCCGATCGCAAAGACGGTCTCTCACTGTTCGACTCATGTCTGGCGCCTCTGCCGCCCTTGCTGCCGATGGTGACAGTACTGTTCGCTCACAGTGGACCACACGCGATGCTACTACCCGTCTTGCTGTGCGTAGTCACCTGCCGTCCTCTGAGCGCGCGAACTTTAGTCAGTACAAGAGTGCTAAGACCTTGTACGACACTGTAGTTGCACGTATCTCTTCCCCTACCACAGCTGCCCTTAGTCGCCTCATGCTGCCGTACCTGTTCCCTGACCTCGCCGCCTTTCCCACACTCGCTGACCTCATTACGCACCTCCGCACTAGTGACACCCGCTACCGCGCTGCGCTTCCTACTGAATTCTGCGCCTAAGAACCCCCCCCCCCCCCCATGTACATCACCCTCTACTACCTAGTCACCCGGCTCCCTGACTCCGTTCGCTCGGTCAGGGACCACTTCCTCTCTATTTGCCCCACCACACTCACCGTTGACCTCCCCGAGGAGCGCCTCCTTGCAGCTGAGAAGAGCATAGTCGCTGTAGGAGCCTCTCTTGGTGACCCTCGTGCCCCCTTCTTTGAGGGGTGCTCCCCCGTTCCCCTTTTGCCCTCTGTTGCCTCTGCTGCTGCTGTCGACCTTGTTGGCACCGAGTCGGTCGGTGATGCGTCTGCCCCTAGCGGGAGACGCCGCAACGGCAAGGGCACTGGAGGAGCTGGCGGGGGCGGTGGTGGTGGCGGTGGAGGCGGCGAAGGGGGTGGGGGTGGCGGTGGGAGTGGTGGCGGGGGTGGGGGCTCCGGTGGCGGCGGTGGAGGCGGAGGCGGCGGCGGCGGCGGTGGCGGTGGGAGCGGAGGAGCAGGCGGTGGAGGCGGTGGCGGCGGCGGTGGTGGAGCTGGTCGGGGTGGCTCTGTGCAGCGGGGAGGCTTCGGTGGTGGTCAGCGCCAGCAGCAGCGCACTCGTGAGACCCCGCCCCCCCAGCAACTTCGTGAGTGGTATGCTACGCGTCAGCAGGGTGGGGGTGCTGGTCCCTGTGCCTACGTCCTGCGTACCGGCGACCGAACTGGTGAGCCGTGCGGCGGCCCGCACACCACCGCACTTCGGCCGCCTGACAAACGCCTGGCGTCTCCAGTTCCCTGACGCCACTAAGATCTCCTGCTTGGGCGAGCTGCTTAGGTCGGGGGTTGCTATCTTTGATCTGGATTTTGATGCTATTCTTGCTGCCATGATGTTGTGTCTACTAGTGATGAGGGTGACTGTTACCTGTGTATCCTGTCAAACTATATTCATATAGCTTGTGTAGTTCTAGTCTAGGTGCTCTCCCTTGTGTTGTTTTCGTACTTGCACTAGGGTTAGGTTTTCATATATCTTATTTGTACTTTGTGTTCTTTAGTTAACTTTTACATTTTGTCATGTTCTGCCTGACCCGGGCATTGAGGCTGTTGCTCTAGGCGCTAGTGAGGCTGCTGCTCTAGGTGCTAGTGAGTCAGCTGCTCCAAGTGCTGGTGAGTCTGCTGCCCCAGGTGCTGGTGAGTCTGCTCTCTCAGGTACCACGTCGGCTCAGGTTTTGCACACCTTCACCCTTGACTCGGGTGCTTCTTGCTCCTTCTTTCAAGACCGCACCACACTCACGCCGCTTAGTCGGCCGGTTGCGGTCTCCCTGGCACACCCCTCTGAGGGTCCTGTCCTTGCCCACTTTTCCACTGTCCTGCCGTGTCCGGCGGCCCCCTCTGGCATCCTGTCAGGTCTTTACCTCCCCTCGTTCTCTACGAACTTGGTGAGTGGTGCTAACCTACAGGATGGGGGGGTTGACCAGTTCACTCCTACGAGTCAGCGAGTGACCCACTACACGTGTACCGACACTTGGCCACGTTTACCCGTCAGCCGAGGTCGAGCCTGTACGCACTGACTACTGAGTCTCCTCCGGTTGCTGCGTCTGGTCAGGTCGCTGCGTCGGGTCAGGTCTTTGCTGCAGCGTCCAGGTCTGGTCCTGAGTTTGCCCCTTGCTCGTGTCGTCTCCTGTCCCACCAGACTCTCCTCTGGGGTGATCTGCTTAAGTCAGGGGTTGCTATCTTTGATCTTGATTATGATGCTATCCTTGCTGCTATGTATGCTGTTTCTATTGGTGCTGAGGGTGATTGTTACATGTGTGTTCCGCCTGACCCGGGCATTGAGGCTATTGCTCTAGGTGCTAGTGAGTCTATTGCTCCAGGTGCTGGTGAGGCTGCTCTCTCAGGTAGTGCGTCGGCTCAGTTCTTGCACACTTTCACCCTTCACTCGGGTGCTTCCTGCTCCTTCTTTCGCTACAGCACCACACTCTCGCCGCTCAGCCGGCCGGTGGCAGTCTCTCTGGCTAACCCCTCTGGGGGTCCGGTCCTTGCACACTCCTCCACAATTCTGCCGTGTCCGGCGGTCCCGTCTGGCTCTTTGTCCGGCCTCCACCTCCCCTCGTTCTCCACGAACTTGGTGAGTGGATCTACCTTCAGGACGCGTGGGTTGACCAGTTCAATCCTGGAGGTCAGCGCGTGACCCACTATTCGTGTACTTGGATGGGTCGGCACCTGCCCACGTTCACTCGTCAACCTAGGTCGAGCTTGTACACCCTGACTACTGTGTCTCTTCCGGTTGCTGAGTCTGGTCAGGTAGCCGCATCGGGTTAGGTGTTTGCTGCAGCGTCCCGATCTGGTCCTGAGTCTGCCCCCTGCTCTTGTCACCTCCTGTCCCACCAGACAATCCTCTGGCACCACCGCCTTGGTCACCCATCCCTGCCTCGTCTCCGAGGCATGGCCTCCCGTATCCTTGTCTCTGGTCTCCCCCGGTCCCTCCCTCCCCTTCCCCCAGGGCCTGCCCCTACCTGCGTTCCCTGCGTCGAGGGGCGGTAGCGCGCCGCTCCTCACTCCTCCGAGTTTCCTCCGACAGAGGCTCCACTGCAGACGCTTCACATGGACGTATGGGGCCCCGCCCGCGTTGGTGGACCGGGTCACGAGCGTTACTTCCTGCTGGTAGTTGACGACTACTCGCGTTACATCACAGTCTTCCCCTTGCGCAGCAAGGGTGAGGTCACTGAGGTGTTGATCGATTGGATCCGCGCAGCTCGTCTCCAGCTCAGAGACAGTTTCGGCTCGGACTTTCCTATTCTGCGTCTGCACTCCGACAGAGGCGGAGAGTTTTCCTCTGACCTTTTGCGAGCCTTCTGTCGTGCACGGGGCATCTGCCTGACGTTCACGCTTACGGCCTCTCCACAGCAAAATGGGATTGCTGAGCGCTGCATTGGCATGGCCATGGACGTTGCTCGTACGTCCAAGATCCATGCGGCTGCTCCCCATTTTCTGTGGCAATTCGCGGCTCGGTACGCGGTGCATCAGATCAACCTTCAGCCCCGGTCTCCTTGCCGGAGACCTCCCCTACTCTGCGGTGGACGGGGAAGGTTGGCGATGCGTCTGCGTTCCGTGTCTGGGGATCTCAAACTTTTGTCCGCGACTTGTCTGGGGACAAGCTGTCCCCCCGTGCTGTTCCCTGGGTCTTCCTTGGCTAACCCCCTGACGCGCCTGGTTGGCAGTTTTACCACCCCACCTCCCGCCGTATTCTGTCCTCCCAGGACGTCACGTTTGACGAGTCAGTTCCTTACTACCGTCTCTTCCCCTACCACACTGCACCCCTCCCCCCGCCGCCGCTCTTCCTCGCGCCTGTCCCCCCCCCCCCCCGATAGACCCCCTTCCCACTCAGGGTCCTGCCCCCTCAAGTGTGTTGTAGGTAGACGCGGTCGAGCCTGTCGAGGTAGCTGTTGACTCTGGTGCTGCTAGGGGTGCTGAGCCTGCGGGTGCGGGGTCTGGGGGTGCTGAGTCTGGGGGTGCTGAGCATGGGGGTGCTGAGTTTAGGGGTGCTGAGCCTGAGGGTGCTGAGACTGGGGGTGCGGAGCCTGAGGGTGCTGGGCCTTCTCGTGTGGAGTCTCGCGGTACTGGGTCTGGAGGTCCTTTGGGTGCTTCGTTCCGGTAGTAGCTACCCTCTCCACAAGAGTTGCGCGAGTGGTTTGCTCGGCGTTGGAGCCGTGCTGCTGGAGCTGGAGATGCTGCCGGAGCTGGAGGTTCTACTGCTGCTGGGGGTGCTGGCGCCACGGGTCCCGGAGTTGCTCGTACTGGAGGTACTTGAGGTGCTAGGCCTGAGGGTGCTCCTGGTGCTGGGGCTGCTGGCAGTGCTGGAGCTAGCGATGCTGCTGGAGTAGGTGCTGCTGGAGGTGCTGGAACTGGGGTTGTTGAGTCTTCCGGTGGTCCTGCTGGAGCTGGAGCTGCTAGAGGTGCTGGAGCAGGAGGTGCTGCCGGTGCTAGTGCTCCTTTGGGTGCTGGAGTTACTGCTCCTGGAGCTGGTGGAGCTGCTGGAGTCGGGGCCGACCCTGGGGGTGCTGGTACTGTCCCTGCTGGTTGTGGAGGTGCTCCGCAGCCACGGTTGTACTTCGGTCCGCTCCTTGAGCAGGTTCTTGGTCTTCCGCCCTCTACTGGTCCCGCTCCTTCCTTAGAGTGTCCACTGCCTGTCCAGTCCGAGTCACAGTTACAGCCTGCTCCTTCTCCCTACACTGGTCCTACTGGAGGTCTTGCTGAGCGTCGTGAGCCTGTGTCTCGTCCTGCATCGCCTGTTCGTGCTGCTCGCACTAGTCTTCATGTTCCGCGTCAGCGTCCTCCTACGGCCCGGGGCACGCACCAGATGGCGCTGCGTCCTTCCACTACTACACTGCGTGTCCCTTTGCCGTCTCCTCCAGAGTCCTCTCTTCCTGCTCTTACTAGCCCGGAGTCTGACTCCCTTCGTGCTGACAGTCCTACAGTCACGCGTCTCCTGGCTACTGTTGTCACTGACCCTTCCTTTGAGTCCACTGCTGCGTCTGCCTTAGTTGCTGAGCTTGTCGACTTTGCTGCTCGCTGTCGTCTAGACTACGCTGCTATTCTTGTTGCTGAGTCTGAGTGTGTCTGTCCTTCGTCCGTCGAGGGTGAGTGTGCTCTTAGCACGGACGTCCTTGAGGACAGGCACGAGGAGTTCCAATGTTTTGCTGCTGCTTTACCTCATCTCGTGTCCATGCTGATTGCCCCTGAGGGAGACCAGGATGCACTAGACATCCCGACTCCGCGCTCTTACGCTGAGGCAATAGAGGGTCCCTACTCCTCTCAGTGGCAGTCAGCCATGGACGCAGAGATGGCTTCCTGGAAGTCCATACGCACCTACGTTGACGAGGTTCCCCCACCTGGGGCGAACATCGTCAGTGGCATGTGGATTTTCAGGGTGAAGCGGCCGCCGGGTTCTCCGCCTATCTTCAAGGCACGTTACGTGGCTCGAGACTTCAGTCAACGGTAGGGAGTTGACTACTTTCAGACCTTCTCTCTCACCCTGAAGATGACCACTCTTCGGGTGCTGCTGCACATTGCCGCTCAGCGCGACTATGAGCTTCTCTCTTGACTTCAGCACTGCTTTCCTACAGGGCAGCCTGCACGAGGAGATCTGGCTGCACCGCCCACCTGGCTTCACTGGGTCGTTTCCTCCTGGTGCCCAGTGGAGCCTCCGGCGGCCAGTCTACTGTCAGAATGTTATTGTATACATCACTTTATAACTGCCTGCAATGTAGACTTAGTGTAGTTATCTTGCTTGTTAGGTGGTGCACCTTGCTTCACTTCTTTCATATTTGTACCCTTGAACCTTTAGTGAAACCCTCATTCTCCTTCTCAACTCTCTCGATACTTTCCTTACCCTCAAACTCACTAGCCATGGCTCCTAAGTCACGCTAGGATTCTAACAAGGTATAGATCAATTTTCGATCCTAAGGGCCTACCACGTCTTCAACTGAATTTTTTTTTCCTCACCTTCCTGCCGCGCGCGTCGCGCCTACCCTTAAGGCCGCGTAAGGCCCCGTCAGGCCCCTACGGCCCTGTAAGGCCCTGTTTACGGCCCCGTAAGGCCCCGTCGGCCCCGTGTATGGCCCCGTAAGGCCCCTTAAGGCCCAGTTAGGCCCCGTTTACGGCCCCGCTTAAGGCCCCGTAAGGCCCCGTAAGACCCCGTCGACCCCGTTTACGGCCCCGTAAGGCCCTGTTAACGGCCCCGTCAGGCCCCGTAAGGCCCATTCAGGCCCCGTCAGCGGCCCCGTCAGGCCTCGTCTGGCCCAGTAAGGCCCCGTTAGGCCCCGTCAGGCCCCCACCCACCCTGTTGCGGCCCTGTTCCGGCCCTGCCCCGGCCCTACCCCGACCTGTCGCGGCCCTGCTGCGGCCCCGTCGCAGCCCTGTCCCGGCCCCTTCTACGGTCTTGCTCCGACCCGGCCCCGGCTCTGCCCCTACCCTGCCCCTGCCCTACTCTTGCCTAGCTCTTACACTGCTGCGGCCCGGCCCCGGCCCTGCCCCGGACCTGTTGCGGCCTCGCCCCGGCCCTGTCCCGGCTCTGCCCCTACCCTGCCCCGGCCCTGCGCCGCCCTTGTTCCGAGCTTGTCACGGCCCTGCCCCGACCCTGTCGCGGCCCTATCGCGGCCCTGCCCCTGCCATGCCCCGACCCTGCCCAGGCCCCGCCCCCCTCATGCCGGTCGTGGCGCACCAGGGGCCCGTGCACCGCCCCCCCCCCCCCCCCCCTTTTTCCCGTCGCCTTGCGTGGCGAGCGGGGCGGGGGGGGGGGGGCGACCTGGAGGGGCGCGCGTCGCCCCTTCTTCCGCCTGCTCTGGCGCCCTGGGAGGCCGCGCGTCCCCGTACTTCCCCCCCCCCCCCCCCCCCTCAGGTCGCCTCCGCCGGCGACGGGAGGGGCGACCTGGAGGGGGGGGGGGCGTGCGTCGGAGCAGCCGCCCCTGGTGCAGCCGCCCCTGGTGCAGCCGCCCCTGGTGCAGCCGCCCCTGGAGCAGCCGCCCCTGGAGCAGCCGCCCCTGGTGCAGCCGCTCCTGGACCTCAGCAGCCGCCCCTGTTGCAGCCGCCCCTGGAGCAGCCGCCCCTGCAGCAGCCGCCCCTGCAGCAGCCCTCACCTGCAGCAGCCGCCCCTGGAGCAGCCTGCACCTGCAGCAGCCGCCCCTGCAGCAGCCGCCCCTGCAGCAGCCCGCACCTGCAGCGGCCGCCCTTGGAGCAGCCCGCACCTGCAGCCCGTCCCGTCCCCCCCCCCCCCCCCCCCCCCCGTGCATTCCGTGGTGCTGGGGGTGTGGGGTGCCGAGCATGGGGGTGGCGGGTGTGGGGGTGGCGGTTATGTGTTCCTCCCCTTGCTCCTCCTCCTCCCTCGTCTCCCACTGCTGCAGCTGTCGCTGAGGGGGGTGGGTGTGTGGGAGCCTAGGGTTTAGGGTTTAAGGGGGGTGCTGTGGAAGTGGAGCTAGGGTTTGAACAGGGAGTGTGTGAGAGGGGAGTGGGGCAGCTGGGGGAGGTTGTGTGAAGGTAGCTATCGTGTCGCCTGCAGCGCCTGTAGTCCGTCGCCCTTGCTTCGGTAGCCAGTGAGCCTGTTGTACCAGTCGCCAGTGGGTCCGTTGCTCCTACAGCTCGTAGCGGGGCGTAATTCGGTACCCAAATCTTTCCTGAACCCTTCCTTAGAGCTAAGTCTTTCTCCCACTGTAACAGCTTCTGTTTCTCTGCCGTTGCTATCTCGCCGTCCACGGAGTACCCATGTTGGAATAGACCCTTGAGCAGAGGGTTCATCCCGTCGAGTTGGATGCCTGCTACATGTCCTGGGCAGCTCAACGCGTCTGCTTTGTTGTGTAGCTCGGGTTTGTAGATGATGTCGTTGTGGAAGTGGGTCTCCAAGAAGTCCACCCACCGCACCTGTCGTCGTGAGAGTGTTGGCTGCGACTTCAGGTATTTGAGACTGCAGTGGTCAGTATAGACTGTAGTCTTGGCTCCCTCTAGGTAACACCACCACGCTTTGAAGGCTACGACTATGGCTAAGGCATCCTTGTCGTGAATGGGGTAGTTCAGTTCTGCTCCGTGTAGCTTCTTACTGAGGTAGGCGATGGGCTGTAAATCGCGTCCGTGATCCTGCATCAGTACTGCTCCGACTGCTTGGTCACTAGCGTCAGCTTCAACTACGTAGTCCTTCTCAGGGTCTGGTAGGATGATTACCGGGGCTGTGGTCAGTGCGGTCTGTAGCTGCTCCATGGCTTGCTGATGAGGAGTATCCCATTTGAAGGGTGTATCCTTTTTCAGTAGGTCGGTCAGCGGCGCTGCAACCTTAGCGTACTGTGGCACGAACCTATTGTAGTAGTTGGCGAAGCCTAGGAACTGCTGCAACTCCTTCACGTTCTCCGGTACTTTCCACTTTTTGACGGCTTCGATCTTCCGCAGGTCCACGTGTACGCCCTCGGCACTCACCATGTGCCCGAGAAACTGCACCTTCTTCAGGGCGAAGTCGCTCTTTGACAGCTTCACGTAGAACTTGTTCTTCCGCAGGATCTCTAACACCTTCCGCAGATGCTCCACGTGCTCCTTCATGTTCTTGGAGTAGATGAGAATGTCGTCGAGGTACACCACCACGCACTCGTCCAGCAAGGGCCGTAAGATGTGATTCATCTCTGCCTGAAACGTTGCTAGTGCATTGCAGAGTCCGAACGGCATCACCAAGTATTCGTAGGAGCCGTATCTGGTACGGAACGCCGTCTTGTGGATCGAGTTGTCCGCCATCTTGATCTGCCAGTAACCCGACCGTAGGTCCAACTTCGAAAAGACTGTTGCACCACGCAGTTGGTCCATTAAGTCGTCGATGCGCGGTATGGGGTATTTGTTTTTTGCCGTCTGTTTGTTCAGTGCGCGGTAGTCGATGCACATCCGTAGACTGCCGTCTGGTTTTGGGGTAAAGAGAACTGGTGCGCCGTAGGGAGAGGTGGAGGGTCGGATCAGTTGTCTGTCCAGTAGATACTCGATCTGTTTCTTCATATCTGTCAGTTCGGTCGGACTCAGTCGTTATGGTGCACGTGAGACGGGTTTCGCACCTGGTTCCTCCACGATCTCGTGCTTGACAAAGTTAGAAGAAAGAAGGAGGATTGAACTAGCAAGAATGAGGATACAAATAGCAAACCCTACAAGGGTTGTACTCGCTATAGAGCACCCCACTACAGGCTAGAACATAAGATAATATTCTAACACACCCCCATAGCCAAAGTGGGGTGTAATCAGCAGAGCAGGCAAAGCAGTACAAGCTCAGGGTGGATCACAATGTCACCACACAATCTGAGCACAAGTTCAAGAAGAAATAGTTTAGAGTTCACAATTATGAGCAAAGCTAGTGGTAGTCACAACGGGCAAGTGAGGAGGAGGAGAGAGAGTGAGGGGAGAGGAGATAGGAGGCGACGGCTGAAGCTGCAGACACACGGGCAACAGGAGGCAGACTGGCACAGCGGCTACCGGACTAAGCGCCCGGACTACAGGAGTAACAGGCCCCGCGGCTAAAGTAGCGGCAGACGAGCAACGGACCCACGGGCGGCTGGCATAGAAGTCTAGCTCACTGGGCTACCGGGACAGCGCCCCGGACTACAGGTGCTGCGGACAACAGTACGGCAACCTCCATGCAGCTTCCCCAAACAATCCCACCCCCCCGACACGCACCCGCTGCTACACCGCTAGCTCCACTCCCACGCACCCCCCTTAAACCCTAAACCCCAGTCTCCCACACAACCACCCCCCTCAGCGACAGCTGCAGCAGTGGGAGACGAAGGAGGAGGAGGGGCAAAGGGAGGAAGGCACACCGGCCACCCCCATACCCGACACCCCACCGCTCGCCCCTCCCGTCGCCTGTCGAGGCGACCTGAGGGGGCCGCTTGCGGCCCCCAAAGGAGCCGCGACGGGCGACGGGAAAAGGGGGGGGGGGGAGGCGGGGACAGGGCCGGGGCCGGGGCCGCGACGGGTAGGGCGACGGGCCGCATGTAGTGCGGCGGTAGGGCCGCAGGTAGGGCGGCTGGTGGGCCGCAGGTAGGGCGGCGAGTGGCCGCAGGTAGGGCGGCTTGCGGGCCGCAGGTAGGGCGGCAGGTGGGCCGCGAAGGTAGGGCGACGGGTGGCCGCAGGTAGGGCGGCGGTTGGGCCGCGAAGGTAGGGCGGCGGGTGGCCGCGAAGGTAGCGCGGCGGGTGGGCCGCGAAGGTAGGGCGGCGGGCGGCCGCGACGGGTCGGGCAGCGGGGCCGCGACGGGTCCCCGTCGCCCGTCGCGGCGCCTCCAGAAGGCGACGCGACGAACGACGGGGCCGACGCCCGCCGCGCGCCTCGGGGCGCACAGCGGGCAGAGAACCGCCGCGCGCCTCGGGGCGCACGGCGGGCAGAAAACCGCCGCGCGCCTCGGGGCGCACGGCGGGAAGGAAAAGTAGCAGCGGAAGCGAGGTGGTAACCCACCCACAGGATCGATCCAAGGGGATCGACCTGCTCTGATAGCATGACAAAGTTAGAAGAAAGAAGGAGGATTGAACTAGCAAGAATGAGGATACAAATAGCAAACCCTACAAGGGTTGTACTCGCTATAGATCACCCCACTACAGGCTAGAACATAAGATAATATTCTGACAGTGCTCGTGGGTGCGCGTTGGAGGTACGCCTGCGGGTAGGTCGTCGGGCATTATATCGTTGTACTGCTCCAGGACCTCCTTCACTGCTGCAGGTAGCTCCGAACTCAGCTTCTCCTCCTCTGCTGCTGCCATAACCAGTGCTAGGTAACCCGTGTTACTCTCGTTCACCCTCTGTTCGAACCGTGCCAATGTCGTTTCAGGAATGCTCCCTGTATCCGTCCTGCTTCGCAGCTCCACTCGTTTCCCGTTGTTGTAGATGCACGCCTTCCTGTTGACCCAGTCGATCTCGGGGTTGAACCGCTTCAAGAAATCTCGCCCCAAGATGAAATCTAAGCCCTTGATGTTCGTGGTCGGCAACGTCGGCTTCCACCTCAGCGCCCCTATGTGCAGTTGCAGTGATGCTTCGCCGTGGATGGGAAGTTTCGTACCGTCCACCATTGTTGCCATGAACTTGGTCTCCTCCGAAGGTTCTCCAATTTTCTCCAACGTCCTGCGGTCGCACACCGAGTGAGATGCACCGCTGTCCACCGGTGCCTAGAGGCGTCGCCCGTTGCAGATCACCTCGAGTAGTAGTGGTTGTTGCTGCTCCGAGTAACCGTAGATAGTCTCGCTTATAGGATCCTAGGGTATGTCGAATAGATCATTCCTCGGTCCTGCGCTCGAAGCTGCTGACTCCATATCAGTTTCCAACTGAGTAGGGTTAGAAGGATTTATCTGAGGCCGATTCAGCTTCGTCATGGCCTGGAACCTTCCCTTAAGCCTTTGCAGTTGTGTAGGCTTCTCCTGTGGGCAATGGGGAGCCTTAACACTTTGCTGCGGGGAGAGAATATGAACTCCTTGGAACGCACGACCCCTTTCAACGCTCCGGAGTGGTTTGCCCAACTTCTCAGGTACCTGAATAATGTCTGAAGGCTTTTTCTTGGCCTTGAAATCTCCCCTGAATTTTTTAAAGGCTTGAAAACCTCGAGAGGGAATATTCTTACTCTCGGGGGTGTTCGGCTGGAGTTTCCCGGTCGGTGCTGAGTCTTGTTTCGCGGAGCCTCCATTTGTCTCGGCGATTTCCCCTGTTGCCGGCCGGTCGTGACGTTTTATATTCGCGCCATCATTTTCTCCTTTTTTCGCCCGCTCCAAAGTCGCCACGTCGTCGCCCTTTTTCGCTTTTCGGATCTTTACGCGATCGCCAGTTCGATCCGCGGCTACTGGCGATTCCCGTTTTTTTACTTCGGGGGTGCTCCACTTTTACCGTCCTGCATGATCGCACGTACTTTCTTCAACTTGTAGCACGACAAAATCTGATGCCCTGCTGCGCCGCAAAATTCGCATTTGGTCGGCTGCCGCTTCGCGTCGAATTTGTCGATATCCATCGGTTCGGCGAACGTGGGGGGTGCCGATCGCTCCGTGCCGAATGTACAGTTTGGCGTGAAACGTCGTGTTTCGGGTTGACTTCGGGTCAGCGCGTCGTAACGCTCGGCTGCACGCACGATGTCCTTGTAGCTTTCGTGATTTGACGCGATCACCTGCCGCTGAACCCCCAATTTTAACCCTTCTGTATATGCCGTGATTTTTTCGCCTTCGGTCAGGTCGGGGATGCGGGTGAACAGGAGCTCCATCTGCTGCGTGTACTGTGCTACACTGCCGTACTGCTTGTGCCGATGAATTTGTTGCCGCGCCATATAGGTAGTATTAACCGGTTCGAAACGCACGATAAATTCTGCCCGAAACTGCTGCTGGAATTGTCGGTGCTGTAGTGGTTGCAGTCGCTGCTGCTGTCGTGGCGAGCGCCGGGTGGCTTGTTAAAAAAGCCTCGAGTCGACGAAGCGTCGCTTGGGTCTGCTCCATGTCGGTGCGGAGGCTCGCGATGTCGCTCGTGGTCGCGTAGTTGTCGCCCTGGCCTTCCATTTGGCGATTTATAGGAAGATTTGCGACCAAAATAAATGAATTTCAGGCGCTCGTCATCTTACTGTGCGTCGAGTTGACTGCAGAAACGACGAGGGCTGTTTCTGTAGGTCGCGTTATTCTCCCTTAGTCGAAATTCGCGTCTGATCTCGGCCGTTGAGAAGAAATTCGATCCGATGCTCCAAACTCCAACTTTTTTGGGCGAAATTCTCAGGGCCGTTGAGATTCGAATCGATCCGACGGTCGAAATTCCAACTTTTTCGCTTCTGGACCTGAGGAGTGTTCAAAAACCGGTTTGAGGACGACGTTAGAAAATAGCGCGGAACTGGTTTACGTACCCGAAATCGGCGCTTCCCGTCGTCGCCCCCGCGGTTTTAAAAGCTAGGTTTTTAGCGGTCGAAAAACTTCGCTTCTAAACAGGATCTGATTACCAAGTGTGAGGATCTAGGATCGAGCTCAGAAAAGAGAATGAGATTGAATATGATCACCTGGGTACAACACGAGGCTATATATAAGCTCGACACAAAGCCCTGTAACCAGGTGTTACGCGAAGGTTCCGCGGGTCGCGTAGCGTCCTGAACAGACCCTTACCGAATTCGGTAGAAGGCAATTCGGTGGCAACCGAAAAGGCCAGAATTCGGTGCACGCAACCTAGCTCGGTGCTATAACTATAATAAAATATAGGAAAGCACCTAGCCTAGGAAATAAAGCAATTCATGCATGCATATGATTATCCTATGCTAGAAATAGCATAATAAAGTAGAGGCAAGCAAGCATAGCTGGCATAAGCCGTCGTACTCTCACATAAACTTTTTTGCCGCCGTTCTACATTCTCGTGTACGTCGACGACTTGGTCTTTGCTACTACTGATACTGCTGGACTCGCCCACGTGAAGTCTGAGCTGCAGAAGAGACACACGTGCACAGACCTAGGTGAACTGCGCAGCTACCTTGGCTTGCAGATCACCCGGGACAGAGCACGGTGCACCATTACCCTGACTCAGTCGCACATGGTGCAGCAGGTCCTTCAGCGCTTTGACTTCACGTACTCCTTGCCTCAGGCCACTCCTCTGTCTACTCGCCACTCGCTCTCAGCTCTGCCTTCGGATGAGTTCCTAGAGCCGAGTGGCTCGTACCCAGAGCTTGTTGGCTGCCTCATGTACCTGATGACCTGCACTCGACCTGACCTTGCATACCCTCTTAGCATCTTGGCACGCTATGTTGCTCCTGGGAGACACCGACCAGAGCACATGGCTGCAGCGAAGAGGGTGTTGCGCTACTTGTGCAGTACGTCGGGCATGGGGCTTGTGCTTGGAGGGCGGAGTCCAGTGGTCCTCACTGGTCACGAAGACGCTTCTTGGGCTAACGACCAGGCTACGCAGCGGTCGTCACAGGGTTACACCTTCAGCCTTGGTTCCGGCTCTGTTTCGTGGCGGTCTACCCGCTCGTCTTCTGTTATCGGCTCTAGCCGTGAGGCTGAGGTCTACGCAGGGGCCATGGCTGCACAGGAGTTACGCTGGCTCACCTACCTGCTGACTGACCTAGGAGAGACGCCTCGTTCTCCTCCAATTCTGTACGTAGACAACAAGGCCATGCTGGCCTTGTGTCGGGAGCACAGACTGGAGCACAGAACGAAGCACATTGCTCTTCGCTACTTCCTTGCTCGTGAGCTGCAGCAGCATGGTCAGCTGCGCCTTGCTTACGTGGCCTCTCGGGCCAACATTGCTGCTATCTTTACCAAGGCAGTTCAGCCTTGTGATCATCAGCGCTTTTGTACTATGCTAGGTCTTGTGCCTACTTGGCCTTACTTGCTCACTTCTTGACCTTGCTGGTACTGTGATCTATATATACCTGCTCTTGCTTGTTTACCTCTATATATATAATCCTGCATATGAACTGGCCTTGTGGCCTTGAACAGGTGCTCGAAATATGTGGTGACGTTGTGATCCACCCTGAGCTTGCTTTGCTTGACTGGTCATGTGACCCCTTGTTCTCCCCCAATTTGCCTATGGGGCTGTGTCAGACATATGTGATGTAGCCTATGTAGGTTGTAGTGGGGTAGACAGTAGGGGGTATAGATATTCTAGGGTTTCATACTTGTACCTTTCACATTCCTAGTCAATCAATTCCCTCATTTTTCACACTCCCACGTCTAAGTCATACTCCTCTTGCTCCTCGCAATGCTCTATGTCCTGAAAATCTAGTCACCCTCCAGCGCTCTAAATACCTCTTTTCAAGCCCATCTACATGCGCTTCAGACTCGCCAACATCCACCACTTCATCTCCTTGCTCCACGGCGTAAGTGCGCTCGTGTCTCTCCTTCGGCCGTCTGTCCTCTGCCCTTCGCCTCTCCCTCTTATGTCAGAACATTATAGCTTATACATTTGTGTAGGCTGTAGTGGGGTAGCCCTTAAGGGGTACAACCCAATTAGGGTTAGCACTTGTACCCAACTCTTCCATAGTTCAATCATTCTCTCGTTCTAATCTTCACAAGGTATAGAGCTGGTTCCCTCGTGGGAACTGTTCCTAGGGCCCACCGACTTTTTTTTCCTGCCCGAGTCGCGCCCCGTGTCGTTCTTCCTCTAGCGGCCCCTTTTAGGGCCCCTAACGGTGCCGTCGCGCCGCCCTTGCGGCCCCGTCGCGCCGCCCTTGCGGCCCTGTCGTGCCGCCCTTTAGGCGGCCCCGTCGCCGCACCTTACTGCGGCCCCGTCGCCGCCCTTTCAGCGGCCCCGTCACCGCCCTTTCAGCAGCCCTGTCGCCGCCCTTCCACGGCCCCGTGGCCGCCCTTCCACGGCCTCGTCGCCCGCCCTTACAGCGGCCCCGTTGCCGCCCTTACAGCGGCCCCGTTGCCGCCCTTCCGCGGCCCCGACACCGCCCTTCTGCGGCCCCGTCGCCGCCCTTTCAGCGGCCCCATCGCCGCCCTTTCAACGGCCCCGTCGCCGCCCGCCCTTTCAGCGGCCCCGTCGCCGCCCTTCCGCGGCCCTGTCGCCACCCTGCAGCGGCCCCATCGCTCCCCCCCTTCCGCGGCCTAGTCGCCGCCCGTTCAGCGGCCCGTCGCCACTCTTTCAGCGGCCCGTAGCTGCCCTTTCAGCGGCCCGTGGCAGCCCTTCCAGCGGCCCCGTTGCCGCCCTTCCACAGCCCCGTCGCTGCTCAACGGCCCAGCGCCCGAGCCGCCGAGCAGCCCAGCCACCGAGCACCCGAGCCGCCGAGCAGCCGAACCGCCGAGTAGCCGAGCCGCCCGACCGCCGAGCCGCCCTGCAGCCGAGCCGCCCGACTGCCGAGCCGCCCAGCATCCGAGCCGCCGAGCAGCCGAGCCGCCCGTCCACCGAGCCGCCCTGGAGCCGAGCCGCCCTACCACCGTGCCGCCCAGCAGCCGAGCCGCCGAGCCGCACCGCAGCCGAGGCGCTGCCGCCTGTCGGCCTCCCCGGGACCGCCCCTCTTGCCTGGTAAGAGCAGCGTCTCTGCCAATGCACTGCCCTGCCCCACTGTACTCACTGCCTGTCTACTGCTGTCATGGCCTCCCGTAGTGTTCTCACCTTTGACACTGAGGGTCGGGCAGTTGACTTTGAGGTCTGGGTAGATGATCTGCAGCTTTTCCTACAATGCGATAGGGCAGACGGTCTCTCCCTGTTTGACCTCACTTCTTGTGCCTCTCCTGCCTCTGCTGCTGATGCTGACGCCACTGTTTGCTCACAGTGGGCCACGCGTGATGCTGCTGCTCGCCTTGCTTTGCGCCGCCACTTACCGACCACTGAGCATGCACACTTGAGCCAGTACAAGAGTGCTCAGACCTTGTACGACGTTGTAGTTGCACGCTACTCTTCCCCTGCCACTACTGCACTGAGCCGCCTCATGCTACCGTACCTCTTCTCTGACCTTGCTGCCTTTCCCACAGTCGCTGACCTCATTACGCACCTCCGCACTAGTGACACTCGCTACCGTGTTGCGCTTCCTGCTGAGTTTTGCACCAAGAACATCCCCCCCATATACATCACCCTCTACTACATAGTCACCCGGCTCCCTGACTCTCTCCGCGTAGTCAGGGACCACTTCCTCTCAGTTTGCCCCACCACTCTTAACGCTGACCTCCTCGAGAAGGCCCTCCTGGCGGCGGAGAAGAGCATAGTCGCTGTAGGAGCCTCTCGTGGTGACCCTCGCACCCCCGTCTTTGAGGGGTGTTCTCCCTCCCCCCTCTTGCCCTCAATTGCCTCTGCTACTGCGGCCGACCTCGTTGGCTTCGAGTCAGTCGGCGCTGCGTCTGCCCCGAGCGGAAGACGCCGCACCAGCAAGGGCAAGGGGGGCAAGGGCGCTGGAGGGGCTGGAGGGGGCGGTGGAGGTGGTGGTGGAGGCAGTGGAGGGAGTGGGGGTGGTGGTGGGAGTGGTGCCGGGGGTGGCGGCAGCGGCGGCAGCAGTGGAGGCGGCGGAGGCGGTGGTGGTGGCGGAGGGAGCGGAGGCGGCGGAGGGAGCAAAGGCGGCGGAGGTGGCGGAGGAGGTGGAGGTGGAGGATGCGGCGGAGGCGGCGTTGGCGGCGGCGGTGGTGGAGCGGGTCGCAACTCTGCGCAAAGGAGTGGCTCAAGAGTGGTGGTCCGCGCCAGCAGCAGCGGAGTGGTGTGACCCTGTCCCCTCAGCAGCTTTGTGAGTGGTACAATGCGCGTCAGCGCGGTGGGGGATTTGGTCCCTGCACTTACGTCCTCCGTACTGGCGACCGAGCTGGTGAGCAGTGCGGAGGCCCGCACTCCACCCAGCGCTGCTTCGGTCGCCTGACGGACGCGTGGCGTCGCCAGTGCGACAGAGATCCCTCGCTGGGGAGGTCTGTCTAGGGCGGGGGTTGCTGTCTTTGATCTTGACTATGATGCTATCCTTGTTGCCATGTATTCTGTGACTACTAGTGTTCAGGGTGACTATTACCTGTGTGTACCGCCTGAGCCGGGCATTGAGGCCACTGCTGTAGATACTGGTGGGGCTCCTGCTCTAGGTGCTAGTGCGTCTGCTGCCCCAGATGCCAGTGCGTCTGCTGCCCCAGGTGCCAGTGCGTCTGTTGCCCCAGGTGCTGGTGAGTCTTCTCTCTCAGGTACTACGTCGGCTCAGGCCTACACACCTTCACCCTTGACTCGGGTGCGTCCCGCTCCTTCTTTCAAGACCGCACCACTCTTACACCGCTTAGTCGGCCGGTTGCTGTCTCCCTGGCAGACCCCTCTGGGGGTCCTGTCCTTGCTAGCTTCTCCACTGTCTTACCGTGCCCAGCAGCCCCCTCTGGCACCCTGTCAGGTCTCTACCTCCCCTCGTTCTCTATGAACTTGGTGATTGGAGCGGACCTACAGGATAGGGGGGTTGACCAGTTCACTCCTGCGAGTCAGCGAGTGACCCACTGCACGTGTGCTCGGACAGGACGACACTTGGCCACGTTCACCCGTCGGCCAGGGTCGAGCCTGTACACCCTTACTACTGAGTCTCCTCCGGCTGCTGAGTCTGCCCAGGTAGCTGCGTCAAGTCAGGTGTTTGCTGCAGCGTCCAGATCTGGTCCTGAGTCTGCTCCCTGCTCGTGTCGTCTGCTGTCCCACCAGACTCTCCTTTGGCACCACCGCCTTGGTCACCCCTCCCTGACTCGTCTCAGAGGCATGGCCTCCCGTATCCTTGTCTCTGGTCTTCCTCGGTCTCTCCCTCCCCTACCTCTGGGGCCTGGCCCTACCTGCGTCCCCTGCGTCGAGGGCCGACAGCGCGCCGCCCCTCACTCCTCCGAGTTTCCTCCGACAGAGGCTACGCTGCAGACTCTCCACATGGACGTGTGGGGCCCAGCCCGCGTCTGTGGCCAGGGGCACGAGCGGTACTTCCTGCTAGTGGTTGACGACTACTCGCGTTACACCACAGTCTTCCCCTTGCGCAGCAAGGATGATGTCATTGAGGTGTTGATCGACTGGATCCGCGCAGCTCGTCTCCAGCTCTGAGAGAGTTTCGGCTCGGACTTTCCTGTTCTGCGTATGCACTCGGACAGAGGCGGGGAGTTTTCCTCTGCCCGTCTGGGGGCCTTTTGTCGTGCGCAGGGCATCCACCAGACCTTCACACTTCTGGCCTCTCCACAGCAAAATGGGATTGCTGAGCGCCGCATTGGCATGGTCATGGACGTCGCTCGTACGTCCATGATGCATTCGGCTGCCCCCCATTTTCTGTGGCCGTTTGCGGTTCACTACGCCGCGCATCAGATCAACCTTCAGCCCCGGGTCTCCTTGCCAGAGACCTCCCCCGCCTTGCGGTGTGTCACAATCCCAACCACTAGACCATTGGGACAAAAGGGCTTGTTTGTATAGCGGGTAAGTGCGCCCATAAACCCCCAAGCCAACATGCCTGTAACCCTTCCCTAGGATCAATCGGGGATCACCAGTGGACCTCTGACACCCCCCCTTACTGGGATGCCCGAAGTGCACACACCGGGATTCGAACCCGAGACCTTTGCTCTGATACCATGTAAGAATCCAAACTACTAGACCATTGGGATAAAAGGGCTTGTTTGTATAGCGGGTAAGTGCGCCCATAAACCCCCAGGCCAACATTCTTGTAACCCTTCCCTAGGATCAATCGGGGATCACCAGTGGACCTCTGACACGGTGGACCGGGAAGGTTGGCGATGCGTCTGCGTTTCGGGTCTGGGGATCTCGGGCGTTTGTCCGCGACTTGTATGCGGACAAGCTGTCCCCCCGTGCTGTTCCTTGCGTCTTTCTTGGCTTCCCCCCTGACGCGCATGGGTGGCAGTTTTACCAAGCCACCTCGCGCCGTGTTCTGTCCTCTCAGGAAGTCACCTTTGACGAGTCGGTGCCTTACTACCGTCTCTTCCCCTACCGCACTGCGCCCCTCCCCTGCCGCCGCTCTTCCTTGCGCCAGGTCCTCCCTCGGTAGACCCCCTCCCCCCTCAGGGTCCTACCCCGTCAGGTGTGTCCCAGGTAGACGCAGTCGAGCCTGTCGAGGTAACTGTTGACTCTAATGCTACTACAGGTGCTAAGCCTGCGGGTGCCGGGTCTGGGGGTGCTGAGACTGGGGGTGCTGAGACTGGGGGTGCTGAGTCTAGGAGTGCTGAGCCTGAGGGTGCTGGGTCTGGGGGTGCGGAGCCTGGGGGTGCGGAGCTTGGAAGTGCGGAGCTTGGGGGTGCCGAGCCTGGGGGCGCTGGGTCTGCTCGTGTGGTTGCCGGCGGTGCTTCGTCGAGGCGGGAGCCACTCTCTCCACAGGAGCTGCGCGAGTGGTTTGCCCGCCGCTGGAGACATGCTGCTGAGATTGGGGGTGCTGTTGGGGCTACTGGAGTTGGTCTTGCTGGAGCTGTTGCGGTACTAGAGCTGCTGGAGCTGGAGGTGCTGGGGGTGTTGGCGCTAGTGTTTCTACTGGCGCTGGTGCGTCTGGGGGTCCTGTTGGGGCTGCTGGAGCTGACGGTCCTACTGGAGTTGGTGCTGCTGGAGTTGGAGCTGCTGGGGGTGTTGGCGCTGGTGGTGCTGCTGGCGGTGGTGCTTCTGAGGGTGCTGGAGTTGGCGCTGGTGCAGCTGGAGGTGCTGCTGGCGCTGGTGCTGCCGTTGGGGGTAGTGGTGCCGTCCTTGCTAGTTTTGGAGGCGCTGAGCGGCCGAGGCCGTACTTCGTTCCGCTCCTGGAGTAGGTTCTTGGTCTCCCGCCCTCTCCTGGTCCTGCTCCTTCCTTAGAGTGTCCACAGCCTGTCCAGTCGCAGTCACAGTTACAGCCCGCCTCCCCTCTACCTGCTCCTTCTCCCTACACTGGTCCTACTGGAGGTCTTGCTAAGCGTCGTAAGCCGGCGTCTCGTCCTGCGTCGCCTGTTCGTGCTGCTTGCACTAGTCGTCGTGCTACGCGTCCGCATCCTCCTACAGTCCCAGGCACACACCAGATGGCACTGCGTCCTTCCACTGCCCCTCTTCGTGTCCCGTTGCCGTCTCCTCCAGAGTCCTCTCTTCCTACTCTTGATGACCCGGTGTATGACTCCCTTCGTGCTGCTAGTCCTTCGATCACGCGTCTTCTTGCTACTCTTGTTACTGACCCTTCCTTTGAGTCGACTGCTGCGTCTGCCCTACGTGTGGGTGTTGCGCTACGTGTGCAGTACGTCGGGCATGGGGCTAGTGCTTGGAGGGCGACGTCGAGTGGTCGTCACAGGTCACGCTGACGCTTCTTGGGCTGACGACCAGGCTCTGCAGCGGTCGTCACATGGTTACACCTTCAGCCTTGGCTCCGGCTCTGTTTTGTGGCGGTCTACCCGCTCGTCTTCTGTTCTCAGCTCCAGCTATGCGGCTGAGATCTACGCAGGGGCCATGGCAGCACAGGAGCTACGTTGGCTCACCTACCTGCTGGCTGACCTAGGAGAGACGCCTTGTTCTCCTCCAGTTGTGTACGTAGACAACAAGGCCATGCTGGCCTTGTGTCGGGAGCATAGACTGGAGCACAGAACGAAGCACATCGCTCTCCGCTACTTCCTGGCTCGTGAGCTGCAGCAGCGTGGTCAGCTCCGCGTCACCTACGTGGCCTCTGAGGCCAACACTACTGATATCTTCACCAAGGCCCTTCCGCCTTGTGATCATCAGCGCTTCCGTACTTTGCTAGGTCTTGTGCCTACCTGGCCTCACTTGCTCACTTCTTGATCTTGTTTGTACTGTCCTCTTTCTATACCTGCACTTGCTTCTTTACCTTTATATATATGATCTTGCATGTGAACTGGCCTTGTGGCCTTACTCTTGTGCTCGGACTGTGTGGTGACTTTGTGATCCACCCTGAGCTTGCTTTGCTTTGCTTGACTGGTCTTGTGACCACTTGTTCTCCCCCACTTTGCCTATGGGGGTGTGTCAGAACATTATAGCTTATACATTTGTGTAGGCTGTAGTGGGGTAGCCTATAAGGGGTACAACCCAATTAGGGTTAGCACTTGTACCCAACTATTCCAGATTTCAATCATTCTCTCGTTCTAATCTTCACATCTTACCTCTGCTCCTCAGACTGTTTTCCGTTCCCCCTTACCCTCCGTTTCCACCTCCCATGCCCCGGGCTCTCACTCGCATCTTAACCTCTCTCTTCTCTCCTTACCCTCCCCCTCCCCTCGTAGAGCTACGAGACGCAGGGAGGGGAGCGAGATACGCAGCTGTCTGGGGGCAGAAGCAGAGCGTGGCGATCGCGCAGGTGATTCTGCGGAATCCGCGGGTGTTGCTGCTGGATGAGTCGACGTCAGCTTTGGATGCGGAGAGCGAGCAGGTGGTGCAGGCTGCGCTCAATGCGCTCATGGGCGCGCGCACCACGCTCGTCGTCGCCCACCGCCTCTCCGTGCGTCGTGCGCACTGCATCGCCGTGCTGCAGCGGGGGCATGTCGTGCAGACCGGCTCGCACGAGGCTCCATTCACCACAACCTTTGCTGTGCGAGGGAGCGTTGGAGCTGAGCGAGGTGCCCTTTGCCAATCTGGCTTGTGTATCTCAAGGGCGTGAGTATCTTTGACGATGGAGCTGTCACGTCGTCGCCAGTTCTATCCTTCGAGCTGCTCTCGTTATTTTTAGCCTCTCTCTCTCCCTCCCTCTCTCTCTCTTTCCCTCCCTCTCTCTCTCTCTCTCCCTCCCTCTCTCTCTCTCTCTCTCTCTCTCTCTCTCTCTCTCTCTCTCTCTCTCTCTCTCTCACGTGTCACGATTTTTTGCCGTTGTATTGATTTCAGGTTCCATAACGTTCGGCGTTATTCATGCAGGCACCAAACCATTCCGTGATTAATTTTGCTTGTGTTATAAAGTTCCGCTTACCTCATCTGGTCGGCTTCGTTCCTAACTATGCTTCAATGTAGAGCTGGTTAGCTACGTGTGCGTATGGACGTACAGTTGTCCAGATGTGCGAGTGTGTTGCTCTGTCTATGTATGTACAAATTATGACGAGATTTCGAAAAACAACTATGGAAGTCCCAGTTGTGCTCTTTTGAAATTTCGACGTGCGCAATGCGATGCTGTGTTTCGTGTGCGACATGCGGTCGCTGTGCAGATTCGCTAGCCAATCAAATTACGTTTGGGCACACCCATCACTGACATTTGATTGGTCCATTTCGGCCTATCACCATCATGGACGCCTGGCAAAATATCTGAAAAGATGTAACGCCACTTCGCCACGTGGCATGCGAAACAAAAAAATGACGAGGAGTGACGAGAACATCACCTTGCCAGGCACATTTAAGGGACTTTTTGTACGAAATTTCGGAACTCCTACGTTATGTTTATGTGACTTCACTTGGCACTTCTGTCCATGACTTTTCCGTGACGCAATAATGTCACGCAAAAGTCATGGGAAAGTCGCATTTCTGTGACTTTTCTCACTTGCCTTTTCTGAGATGAAAAAATGTTTGCAAATATACTGCAGACATTCTGCCATCCACAAATCACGGAAGCGGTGGTCGTAACACTGCACTGAGTGTGGGCTTGAAACAATAAGGCCGTTGGCCCTGTCATTTGTAACGTACGGTGCGTCGAGTCGGTGCTTGACTGAAAATCAGTTGTACCAGAGTCAAATAAGCTTTAGTGTTTTTTCCGATCGCAGCGTATTGTGCACAACGTGTGCTGTTAGAGTTGAACTGTACAAGACAGAACAGGTCCCCCTTTGTAGTGTCTTGGGGAGTGGGCGGACTGTCGTGGCATTCTTGTTTGGTACGAGTGTGGTGGGTTTTGTGTGTTTCCTTTGTGATTTTCCCCTTTTGGAGAAGAGTGTGACGTCCAGGACTCTCGATTTGTTTTGGGGGTCCTGACGGATCCGAGTTCTAGAAGTTGAGGGGTGTTTGTTGTTACAAGTCGTGACTCGCAGCGGAAAATCATATACTGAGTGTCTTAAATGAACCTACAAAACTACCAACGTTGTAGGGGGTAGAGAGCGATGCAGTAGACAAATTCCTGTCAAGGAGGGCAAGGTATACTTTGCCCCGAGTCCTGAAGCCACCTAGTTTGTCGGGAAAACCTCTACACTGTCAGAATCCCAACCACTAGACCATTGGGATAAAAGGGCTTGTTTCAGTAGCGGGTCAGTGCGCCCATAGCCCTATAGGCAAACGCGCCTGTAACCCTCCCTATGATCGATCGGGGATCTCACAATGTAGCTCTACTGACACCCCCCCACACAGGGAGGCTCAGGAGTGAGCACAGTGGCAACGGACAACATGTGCATACATCGGGATTCGAACCCGAGACCGCTCTGATACCATGTCAGAATCCCAACCACTAGACCATTGGGATAAAGGGGCTTATTTCAGTAGCGGGTCAGTGCGCCCATAACCCCCCAGGCAAACGCGCCTGTAACCCTCCCTAGGATCGATCGGGGATCTCACAGTGTAGCTCTACTGACATACACCCTATATTTCACCCTTCTCACAATCGCGCGCACTGGCTACAGAGTTTGGACGTAGAGGGCTGGTGCGATAACTCGGTTGCGGGCAAAGTTGAACGAGGTGACAAAACAAGCCTTGGGCAGTTTTTTTTATTTAAATTTATTTTTTTAATGGATTTGATGGATGCTTTCACTATAAGGATGCGTTCTTGGCTGGTGTCAGGCTTCGGGTCAGCCTCCCACAAATTGACGGTTGTGTCTACGATTGCCAACGTTGTTTGTGGGTAGTAATAGCGAGTGTGAGTGCAAACTCGAAATTTGATTGGTCCACCTAGATTAACCAGCGATTCGGGTTCAGATGCGCGATTTTGAGGCACAAATCGAGGCGCGAAACCCCAACAGGTTGGTTCCACTCAATCGCTTATGCGATTTTGATGCGCGTTTGCGATGTCGCAACGAGAAAACTAGTCGCGCACTCAGCAGGTTTTTGCGACATCGCAATGTACGGACTGGTCGTAAACACTTCGCACAGTCGCACGACGTCGTTTTCATTGGTGTAAACGTGCCTACGCGACTTAACGATAGTCAAGTTGGACGGATTACCATGGCGAAAAATTCGCCCACCGCTTGAATATTGTTGACTTAAAGCCGGTGTGCTCAGCATCGTGTCAAAACTACCTATAACGCGAAGCTTGACACCAGCCAACAATGCACCCTAAGCCTTAGGCAGTGAAAAACCGTTAACGCTGAATAGCCGTCCCAACCGTTTCGAAAACGACAGTACCATTTTATAAAGTTTGAAACCCTGACTTACCGCCTCGTGTCAGATTGTCACTATAGCGCATGTGATAGGACATTCTTTGGTCCGTTGTGGTTACAATTGGCGTCTTGGTCAGTCTAACATATGCCAGTCTATCGAGAAAGTGGATGTACAAGACATTCCTGCTGCTATGTAACAGGCTGGATAAAGTTTCTGAGGTTACAAACCAAGCAGAGGGAAAGACAGAGTGTTGTCCTAGAAATAATTGCGCGACCGCGACAGGTTTCACATTTTGCTCAATCCTGTCGACTAACCTCGCATCGCGCTCCCCATTTATTCAATTCTCTCAATCCCCTAGAGCGCAACTTGCTCTACACCCGCTTTTACGGTCTGGTCTGACTGTGTATTTTTTAATCAACAATTTCGGATCCCTTTGATTTCTTGTTTTTTGTTAAGAACACATTTGACGATATCCATATGCAATAAATGCACCCCCTTTGTACGAGTTGTCATGTTGACCAGTTGCATTAATGATTCAAATTGTTCGTGCTGACAAAACGGGTAAATATTTCAGGGCTAGAATGATTCAAAAAAATACAAAGTCGTATTATAATATACATTAGGACCAGCCGTAATGAGGCAACAGGAATCCTGCATCGGACTAGAAAATATTATAGCATGGACTATAATTCTCAAATGTAGCAAAATACGGGTATTTTCAACCCACAAATTCACAGGCATCTTCAAATAGGTTTTGTGTGTTGCCTCAAGAAATGCAATTTTGCAAAATTATGCAAGAAAACATAGTATTTCTCTTTAATTAAATATCGTAGAAGTGTGAAGCAGTTTATTATTAAGTTCAGTGTTTTTTTTTCAGTTCCGAATACGATTGAAAAGTATGTCATATTGAAGATATATAACACCTTGCATAACCTTATAGCCTTAAAAAACAATTGACTGAACGGTTATTGCGTATTCAGGGTAAACCATGTCTGACTAAAGAATGTGTCGTCCAACAAATCCGACACAAACTTTGTCGAGAGTGTTTATGCCATTATCACGAAAGCGCATGTAAAAGTCCATAAGATTTAGAAATATCAAAAATCGGGTAGCGCGGTCGAGGGTAGCCGACAGGATTAAAACAATTTCGAGAATCGTCGCGTCGCGCGATTATTTCGTTGTCCTGCTTCGAGGAATCTGTTTCATTTTTCGCGTGGGTTTCCTCCTCGACGAACCTACAGTTCTACGTGGGTTTGGCAGCGCTGAATACGACATATTTCCCCAACATGCGTCGTACTTTCAGAGGAGCCATGCCTGCTACAGTTCAGTCTATTTTTCGGGCTGCCAATCCAACTGGTGTGGAGGCACCCCAACAAATCTTGAGGTCCCGCAAATAGGCCCTTTACGCTCTAGGGAAGGTTTAAATTTCTCACGGGTGCTTGTTCTACAGTTATTGACTATTCTTTTTAAACCTGAACTACTATCGATTTTCTTTTCAACGCCAAGCCATTCCACCACATAGCATCAACAATTTTAGCTGTCCAGACCTCGGTTGGACATCCTTTTGATTCACAATCAATGTGTGACCGGGGCTGGATCTCCAATTGGACATTCCATGTATTTCTGTATTTCTGTAGCCCTGAAACACCCGTCACTTTTGTTCGTCAGGGAATTTATATGCATACCTTTGGCCTTTATTTGCCACCTTCTGCCTGAAGGTTGGGGCAAGTGCTGTTTAGGTGTAAGTGCCACCCATCAATCGCAGTCAGACTTTGAAGACTAGAAGAATAGTACTTCCCTTTTCTCAAAGGGAAAGCTGGAAAATATCATTGGTTACGACGAGTCGTCTGTCAACCAAAACCTTTGCGAAAGCACAGTTCCAAGCTTTGTCAACACGTTCACAAATTGCTACCACTATGGGAGAATGGCCCAATGAATGGTCCACTATGTACCGGAATGTGTGGTGGAGGAGCCTTCGAGTTGGCTGGTAGATGAGAGGCTTCCGCCATCCATATTTGTGGAGTGCACCTCTGGCAAACCTGATTTCATTCACTTCATCACCACCGCTTTGCTTGAGACAGAAACCCTATTGGTTACGCTCGGCAGTTGATACGAAAGCTTCCACACGTGGCTTGCTGCCTTTGGAAGGCTTCAGAAGACCATACCTTATAATGTATGCAAGCCAAACGGTAAAGGTCAACTTTTTACACTTTCTTTGCGATAGATTGGCAGGTGCATTAATCACGCTGGATGCTAAGCTTCACCGCATACCGCATTACTCTAGTCGTCGGAATGTAGTTCTAAAGGGTAATGTATTATTTCTGTAAATACTTGTGCAACATTTTTTTTCTTATTGCACTTGCCTGTGAACCATCGTAGGATGGCAGCGAAAAGACGACGGGAATGTTACTGCATCCACGCAATCTTACCTGGTACCTCAAGATGCATTCGTGTGGACGTCAGGGTCCACCTAATTGTTTCAGGAGAAAAGGCTCCATCGAAGTGTAATTGAATGCTCACTTGGGCGATCATACTGTTCGCATGGGTTGTGCTTTCTGTCATCCCAGTTTCTCCAGCTCACTCACAAGTATATACAGTCCCACCAATAAGCAAGGCTCCTGATCACTGGAGCAACGTTTTGAAGTCTATCCCCAAGTGCTCTCAAACGTTGCACTTCAGTAAAGCAACGCATGCAGCAACCAAATGCTGTGACAAAACCAGGACTTTTTGTTTGTCATCCGACTGCTACCTAGCAATTTCGAGCTGACAATTTTTAGGGGCCGTTAAATAGTAAAATCGACGCCGTTAGATTGTAAAATCGACGAGGGAACGACGACGACGAGCTGCTGATGGCGCGCCTGCGGCGCGAGAGCGCAACGCGGTCAGCGCTGCTACTTGCGTGGCTGGCCGTGCTTACAACCCGCGTCGCGATTGTCAACACCGTGCCGATCTCATCCACGCAAGGTGAATGCGGGGAGTAGGTCGCCCGCCCGCTGCGAAATTCTGTTGAGTATTCATTAGTGTGACTTTGTAGTACTAATAAACCTATCCACGCGTCGCGCATACATAGATATGATTCCGCCACACAATAGACGGCGCTGCCGCGGCGCCACTGACGGCAGGGCCGCGCCGCGCGATGCGAGTGATCAAGGGAATTTGCAATGCCGCAGCTGCCCGCGCAGCGCGGCGGCATTTCAGACGGACGGACGCCGCAGGCGCTCACCCTGTGCGGCGGCATTTCAGACGGCGGCATTCCAGACGGCGTCATTTCAGACGGCGGCATTTCAGACGGCGGCATTTCAGACGGACGGCGCAGGCGGCCACCCAGTGCGGCGCTCGCGCCTGGTAGTAGTATTACGTAGTCAATGGAAGTATTAGTAGCAGCTCCGACTCAAACGAATTTGGGGCGCTGGACCGTCCTGGTTGCCCCCAGCCGCGGCACTCCCAGGCTACTACTATAGTAGTACAAGTAGGTCATCCGAGTAATAAGGAGCGGCAGGAAATCAACGGCTACAAGAGGCAGATGGCCTTTGCTGATGACAACTAGTACAGCATCCGGGGCTGGGGGAGAGGGATCGCATTGCACGGGTTGGCTCAGGGGAAGGAAAGACGGCGTCGCCATGGGAGTAGATTTCGTGCCTCGGAATGCACTGTAGTAATAGCTACTGCGGTATCCACATGGCATGACAACTCTAGTATCTGGAGTCATTTTCTCCCCCTCTCACCCCCCTGCCACGCGGTTACAGTAACATTCATGCAGCAATGCCAGACGGCATGGGGGCAGACGTTCGCTGGGTGGAGTGGCACAGCACCAGAATGCACAACTGCCACCGGCCTCACATGCGACGCCTCCGGCTTTATTGTGATGATGTGAGTGAGCCAATGGGAGTGATGCAGTGAGTTTGAGGCGGTAAAGTTGAGGTGCCCAGAGGTTGACTTGAGATGGGTAGACTTTGAGAGGTTCGATCTGAGAGGGTACTTCTGGATTCTTGGAAGGAACGAGGCAGTGGATTGATACGCGGAGTTTGGGACAGTGGGTTGGGTTACGACGGTAAATTTGAGGTTATGCAAATGAGGTGGATGAAGGTGACGCTTTATTTGACAAACTTCGATTAGTGAGATGATTGGTGTGAGATAGCGGCGCGTGCGAGTTGATGGGAGAGAGATGGCGGCGCGTGCGAGTTGATGGGAGAGAGATGGCGGCGCGTGCGAGTTGGTGGGAGAGAGATGGCGGCGCGTGCGAGTTGATGGGAGAGAGATGGCGGCGCGTGCGAGTTGATGGGAGAGAGATGGCGGCACGTGCGAGTTGATGGGAGAGAGATGGCAGCGCGTGCGAGTTGATGGGAGAGAGATGGCGGCGCGTGCGAGTTGATGGGAGAGAGATGGCGGCGCGTGCGAGTTGATGGGAGAGAGATGGCGGCGCGTGCGAGTTGATGAGAGAGAGATGGTGGCACGTGCGAGTTGATGGGAGAGAGATGGCGGCGCGTGCGAGTTGATGAGAGAGAGATGGCGGCGCGTGCGAGTTGATGAGAGAGAGATGGCGGCGCGTGCGAGTTGATGGGAGAGAGATGGCGGTGCGTGCGAGTTGATGAGAGAGAGATGGCGGCGCGTGCAAGTTGATGAGAGAGAGATGGCTGCGCGTGCGAGTTGATGGGAGAGAGATGGCGGCGCGTGCAAGTTGATGGGAGAGAGATGGCGGCGCGTGCGAGTTGATGAGAGAGAGATGGCGGCGCGTGCGAGTTGATGAGAGAGAGATGGCGGCGCGTGCGAGTTGATGGGAGAGAGATGGCGGCGCGTGCGAGTTGATGAGAGAGAGAGAGATGGCGGCGCGTGCGAGTTGATGAGAGAGAGATGGCGGCGCGTGCGAGTTGATGAGAGAGAGATGGCGGCGCGTGCGAGTTGATGGGTGGCCTGGAATTGCTGTTCTTGCTGCCTGATATGAGTTCTACTTATGGCTGCCGCTGTGCCACAAAATGTCATACCGTGATGAATGGCACAATGTAACAGGCAACTGCGCAACTACAAGCTGGCAGGGCAGATTCCTAGCACCATCAGCCTTCTCAACAAGATGACTCAATTGTACGTCCTCAGCAGCAGTAGCTTCTCGGCTTAAGTTCTTTTTGAATAGAAGTGTATTCCACAACCATCCATACCATCCACACCACAGCGAAGCTGTTATTTACGAAAATGTGGGTACTATGGGCTTCTGTCGTGGGGAGATCGCCGCATGTTTGAATAGACGACCGCAGTTTGGACAACCGAGCAGCAGCACTGTTGCTTGACTCAAAGAGCACCACTTATTGGTGGTAGGAGACATTGCGAGGCTGCAGTTGGTGCCCCGATCTCAGCACTGTTGCTAGATGGCATAGCACGGCGCCTTGTCAGTCTGGTGACGCAGGCCGGAACGAGGTGGTCACGATGGTGGGCATGTTTCGTGGCTGGAGTTTGCTTAGCTTAGCAATACCCTGCTCGTCTCTGTTTCGGTTGAACTCCAATCCTGACTGAGAGTTTCCTGCCCTTCTTTTCTTCCTCCTTGTTCATCATTCTCTCAGTGATATTGGAAGTAACCAGGCTACAGGGAGCATTCCTGCAACCGTGACTGCACTCAGCCTGCTGAAACACCTGTGAGTGATGGCACACCACCGCTCATGCTCCTGCCATGTCCGGTCTCCTTCAATGGTCCTTCCTTGCTTTGATTTAAGCATAAGGATACTACAGACATGCATTGTCACGGTCTTGCGGCAATACTAAACGAGCAGACGACAAAGCTAAACAAAAACTAGATAAAACAAAAAGAAACTCCCCTCTTGCCGAGGCCCCCAGGGGAGCTCCAAGACTGGCTCCAGTATTGCCAGGCAGTTCCCGAGGAACGTGCTCTCTCTTGTGGCGCCCACTGGTGGTGGCAAGTTATCCGCCTGGGCCGCCTCATTCATTACACTTCGTCATGTGACCAACGGCTCGCCCATGTTGCAGCTCTACCTAGCGACCAGCGCTTGCAAAATCGGTGCCGTGCAGTGCAGAAGCTTCGCCGCCTGGTAAGTTGTCGGGGCGGCGTTGAGGTGTCTGCGGGTGGCTGGCTCGGTGAGCAACTTAAGATAGGCGGGGTGGGAACTACTGGGTAGAAGAATCCGTCCGACAGAAGGAGCCGTCGAGTCGCGGTACATGACAGAAGGATACTTTCTTTGCCGCTGTCTCTCTCGCTCGCCGCCCGCCCAGCCTCTCCCTTTGACCGTGTTGGGGCCACGCGTACTGGCCGATCCAGGATCGGTCTGTGGGCGCGCACCGATCGGGTCGGTTACCATTGCATGATACATCACACACCCACACCACACCGCCCCCGAGGACCGATCCCGGATTGCTAAATTTGCCTTGCGGTTGTCAACCGGGCAGAAGACTGTCGTTTCCTTCCTTGTGCACGAAGGACCCGGCGTCTTGCACCTGTTTTGAGTCCGTTAAAAAACGTTTCCTCGGCGGGCTGAACCTGAAGGGACTACATGCACCTGAAGAGGTACCTGCACCTGAAGGGGTTACATACACCTAATGGTGTTACCTGAAGTGGGAGTCTGTGGCATGGGAGTCCTTCCTCACACCTTGCTCCTCCTTTCCATTATACAACCGTAACTTCACCTATCCGTGCAGGGCTTTAAGCAACAACACACTCACGGGCGGGATTCCGTCTGACATTGGATTGCTCACAAGCCTGACGACCCTGTGAGGCTTCTTGCTCTTTTGAGGCGCCTCAAAAGGTGAGGTGTATTTTGGGGCGCCTGAAAAGGTGAGGTGTATTTTGAGGCACCTCAACAGGTGAGGTGTCTTTTAAGGCACCTCAAAAGGTGAGGTGTATTTTGAGGCGCCTCAAAAGGTGAGGTGTATTTAGAGGCGCCTCAAAAGGTGAGGTGTATTTTGAGGCGCCTCAAAAGGTGAGGTGTATTTAGAGGCGCCTCAAAAGGTGAGGTGTATTTTGGGGCGCCTCAAAAGGTGAGGTGTATTTAGAGGCGCCTCAAAAGGTGAGGTGTATTTTGAGGCGCCTCAAAAGGTGAGGTGTATTTAGAGGCGCCTCAAAAGGCGAGGTGTATTTTGAGGCGCCTCAAAAGATTCCGTCTGACATTGGGGCACTCACAAGCCTGACGACCCTGTGAGGCTTCTTGCTCCTGCTGCTCTGCTCTCCATGCTCTATACTCCAACTCATGGGCACCACGCCCGCAATGTCAGTCGCCTGTTGAGATTCTCCTCCACTCCTCCACTCCTCCACTCCTCCACTCCTCCACTCCTCTACTCCTCCACTCTCCCACCCTACCACCCTGTTCTTATCGTCCGCTTGGTTGGCTCCCGCCCCGCCCGCCCGTCCCATCCAAACTTCAAGTTCTTCCTACCTGCTCATGGTTGGTGGGCCAGTCTAGGCTTGAGCACGAGGCGAACACGGGCCAACATGCTCGTGGTCTCCCAGCGGCGAACACTTTCTGGAAAAGTGCTGTTCGCCAGTTCCCCCTGTTCCCCTGTTCCCGTGTTCGTCAGTTCCCCTGTTCCCCTGTTCGCCAGTTCCCCTGTTCCCCTGTTCGCCAGTTCCCCTGTTCGCCATTCGCCAGTTCGCCAGTTCCCCTGTTCCCCTGTTCGCCAGTTCCCCCTGTTCCCCTGTTCCCGTGTTCGCCAGTTCCCCTGTTCGCCAGTTCCCCCTGTTCCCCTGTTCGCCATTCGCCAGTTCGCCAGTTCCCCTGTTCGCCCCGAGCACAAACATTTTCGGGCGAACATGATTGTGTTCGCCTGTCAACAGCCCTCATTATAGTCACAACGACCAGACTATGGGGAGGGATTCAGCCTTCCTGGCGTGTGAAGTTAAAATCGCCCTAAAACGCTCTCAGAGCCAAGAGGTTTCCTGCTTGTTTCTTCCCTAAAACGCCCTAAACCATACTGGTGACAAACCTAAACTAGTCTAGGTTAGAAGAAAAAGGTTGCGCCAGCCAACCTGAATAGGTAGAGTTTAAGGTAAGCTTAGGGCTGATGCTAGGAGTCTAGGCTGTGGTAGGTGACTTAGCTTACAATCGAACAAAAAAATGAGATCGACAAAGGGCAGCCGTTGACCTCAAAAAGGTCCAGACGAACCGAGCACGTATGTGTTCGGGTGAATACGAACACGTTCAAGGCGAACCCAACAGATGTTTGCCTGGATGCTCAACCCTAGGTCAGTCAGCAGTCACAGCACGGTTCGCCTCGCTTCATGTGCCTTGTTGCCTGTCCGCATTCCTGCTCATGCTTGGTCTGCAGCAGCCATCACACCTTGTCTGGTCTTCCACTCAGTGCAAGCATGCCAGGCGTCTTTGAGAATTCTCAAAAACACCATGCATGCATGCCAGGCGTCTTTGAGAATTCTCAAAAACACCCTGCATGCATGTAGACATGTGCACTGAGTCGAGTTTCTCGACTCGACTCGATCGGGGGACTCGACACGGGTCGAGTGTCGAGTCCGCAAATCCTCTGAAAAAACTCGACCGAGTCGAGTCGAGTTTTACCCGTCGAGTTTAAAAAAAGCTTGGTGAAAGCTCGGCCCCACATCGAGTTTTTTGCCGACTCGACGAGCTTTTGGGGCTGGAGCGAGTTTACGAAAAACTCGGTCGCGACATTGGCAGCACGGACAAATTCTAAGAATTTCACTTTGGGGGGGTTCTTTTTAGATCGCGATTTCAGTTAGTCCTCTTTCTAAGCCCTTTGTAAGTGGAAACCTGAGCATAGACAGCCAAACTCGTGGCTGGTTTTCCCTTTTGAAGTTAGGTTTAGGAAAGGTTTGGTGTTTCCACCGCCCCCCCCCCCCCCCCCCGAGCCGAGTAAAACTCGGCTCGACCGAGTGTAAGAGAAAAGTCCGTCGAGTTTTTTAACACTCGAGCCCTATTTAGCCGAGTCTCGAGTCCATCATCATGAGAAAAAACTCGGTCGAGTTTCCCCCGACTCGAGCTCAAACTCGGTCGGGGCTCGAGCCAGACCGAGTCGAGTAAAACTCGACTCGGTCAGTTGCTCATGTCTACATGCATGCCAGGCGTCTTTGAGAATTCTCAAAAACACCCTGCATGCATGCCAGACGTAATTCTCAAAATCACCCTGCAGTGCATGCATGCCAGGCGTCTCTCTTGTGTTCTCATCTCATCATGCCATGCAAGCTCCTCCTGCCTCATCCACAGCTCGGCAGTCGGCAGTTGAATGAGAATCTCTCTGCTGTTGCTGTGTGTGTCTCTGCATCGAATTTTGAGGCGCCTCAAAGCTCGGCAGTTGAATGAGAGTCTCTCTGCTGTTGCTGTGTGTGTCTCTGCATCGTTCCAAAACAACAGCAATCTCAACATCAACGCGCTTTCAGGAACCATCCCCAGTTCAATCTCCGGTCTCAGTTCACTATCGATTCTGTAAGATTCCCACTTGCTCTTCTTGGGACTTCACCAATTACATATTGGTACACTTCTTCCTTTTATGCCCCAAGCCCTTCCCCTGACTGACACCTCATGCCCTTTCTCTTACACCTCATGCCCTTCGTATTGCACCTCATACTGTTCCTCTTATGCCTCATACACTTCCTCTTACACCCTTGATCTTCCTCCTACTACTTTTCTCTTCCTCCTACTCCCTTGCTCTTCCTCTTGACACCGCCTCTCTCCCTCTTACACCTAATCCTCTTTCTCGTAAGCCTCCTGCTCTTACGCCTCATCGTGCTCCTTTCTCTGCCGCCTCCTGTTCCTTCTCTGCCGCCTCCTGTTCTTTCTCTGACGCCTCCTGCTGCTTCCATGCTTCATTATCCCAAGCCTCATGTTCCCATGCCTCATCCTTGCATGGGTCAGGCTTGTAACTATCTTGCTCGCCTGCTCCTCATGCTCTTCCCTTCCGATGTAACCAATCTCGCGTTCACGCATTGCTTACCTGCTTCTGCTCCTTCGTCTTTAGCACTCATGAGACCTGTCACGTGACAAGATCTATCCCCGTACATGCATTCACCAAATTTCGGCATATTGTCGTGCATCCAGCCATCCCATGTCCCCTCCAAGAGACGCAGAACAGCATAGCATGGGCACACTATGGATAGATGCGCACTTTGGTTCAGACTGGCATGGGCTCAGTTTTTTTGTTGATCATATTTCCAGCATTTTCTCTGTTGGCATTGCCACTTACTTTCCTTTTCTGTTGCACCCCCTTCGTTTTCCGAGACAGGAATCTTGCCACGAACCAGCTCACAGGCAACATCCCTCCTCAAATGAGCGCGCTGAACAAGCTATCACAACTGTAAAACTAATCATCTGATTTACTCCTCCTAAAGGGTGTTCCTGTTTTGCTACTACAACTTCACCATGTGGAGCTTGATTTTGGTTGAACATGCCATAAAAACCGGAGTCCAAAACAGCCCGAAACTGCCTCAACCTTCCTAACTTTGGTTGGGTGTGACCCAGTAGATACCGAGCTCTCCTCGCATATTGTTGGGACAATTTTCGCCAAGCAAAACTACTGTACTAGTGAGGACGATAGCAGTGACGATTTTTGCAAACAAATTTGAAACCCGTCTGAAACAGCCTGCGAACGAGTTCTGATGTTGCATTCCGAATCTAGTTACACTCGCGAGATTTTTCAAATTTTGCGACCAGCGACCACCGATTTTGACACCACCCTGGCTCGCGAGCCAGTCACGTTTCTTACCCCAAGAAACCTTCCTAAGTTAGAAACTCTTGGACCTCCGGTTTTAAGGTACGATGTATTCGTTTGCTATCTCCTCTTCTGTCCTGTGTGATGCACATACTTTTCACCTCTCCTTTTCAAAACCATCAGCCCTTCATCAACCTCCTCTGCGTTTGGGTTGCCTCGCGCAGTGATCTTTCAAGCAACCTGCTCACAGGATCCATTTTTTCTAGTTTGAGCACACTCTCTCTTCTCACTACCCTGTGAGCCGCACATGATTGAAGTGGGTAAGATGGTAAATCTCTGAAAGGGTGAGTTGAGTAGTTGCTGGGAAAGTCTCAGATGCTGTGGTTATGCGAGTACCTTTTCCGTTACCTGGGAGACCATTCAGGTTGCTTGTGCTTGTGCTTGTGCTTGCGCTTGTGTTTATGCCCTTGCTTGTGCGTGTGCTTGTGTAACACTTGCTGCCTGTCCTTCTAGACACTGTCAATGCCCCCCCCCCCCCTCCCCCCCCCCCACTTCAATCCGCTTCCTTATCCCCTCTCCCACTCACATTCCATATCCTTGTTTGGCCCCAACTTCTCAGGAATCTCTATAACAATAAGTTCACCGGATCCATCAACGCTGCTGCAATAGGGGCCATGACGAAACTCGTAACCCTGTAAGCACTTCAAGTATACCCCTGTGCTGCTCTAGTATCGCCTCTATTCCTTTTCCTAGAGTTTGCTTTTTACCACCTGGTTTCCTTTTCTACAAGTCTCACATGTCCACCGGTGTGTGTATTCTATCTCTTCCATTCCACAACCTTCCCAAGCAGTCTACCTCTTTATGTCTACCTCTCCAAAACCTTGTACGAGTCATACCACACCTTTCGTCTCCCTTTCCTGCCCCACCAGCAATCTCCGCACCAACTCGCTCACAGGATCCCTGCCCTCCACGCTATCAAAACTCACCGCACTTTCAACTCTGTAAGATGGCCACTGCCCTATCTTGACAAAACAAGCAACGAGCTTTTCTAACGGCCCAACATGCTAGCAAAGCAGAGACACTCATGCATCATGCCTGCATTGCATGACCTCGTGTAAACATCCCCACCTTTTTGTTCCGACTTCCATATCTACTGCTCTCCCTGTTTTCCGTTGCTTCTTGAAACTGCTTCCCCAGATCCCTGTATAGCAACCAGATCTCCAGCACTTTCCCTGCTGGCATGAGCATGCTCGCAAAGCTTACAAATGTGTGAGTGCAGAATCTCAGGTGCCCCGCCACGTTAAACCTCAGGTGCTCTGCCTTTCTCATCTCGCTGTCACTTGCTTCAACCTCCTACATTTCCAAGCTGTCATCTCGCCCAAGCTGTCAGAAAGGTCGCTGTTTAGAAGAAACCAAGAATGACTGAAATATCGTGTGTACCTCCAGTGTCATATATAGGATGACCACCACTGGAGTGAAGTGGACCGCTCATTCTCCTGAACCAATAATTGAAATGACCATTCCAATGACCGCTCCAGTGACCGCTCCAATGACCGCTCATTCTCCTGTATTCCTCTTGTCTCCGCATTCTTCTGCTGGGTCTCAACAATCCTGGTTGCCACAGGCAACTGAACAACAATCTACTCAGTGGTAATATTCCTTCAGGTGTTGGTTCATGGACAAAACTGTCGTACCTGTAAGGCCCCACCCGTTTCTTCTCTCCTCTCTCCTCTTTCTGTGCTGATGAGTCCCTCTCTCCCCTGTCCTTCTCCACAGCTATATCCTTGTCGGATTTTACCTCCCTTCGTCATGTCCTGCTCCTCTGTTATCCTCCTCCTGCTTCTCCTTCTTCTTCACCTCTATCCCACATTTCCTCTTGCCTGCAACCAATGTTCTCTGTCTACCTCTTTTTTTTTGAGGTGATGAGGTGAACTATTCTTGTCTGCACTGTTTTCTGTTTGCCTTTCTCAGGGACTTGTCGGATAGACAATAAGCCGAAGTCTAGTTTTGAGGTGCCTCAAAACTAGATTTGGGGCTAACTTTCCTTCCTCATCTGCACTGTTGGCCTTTCTCAGAGACTTGTCAGACAATACGCTGAGTGGCAGCCTTCCCGCTTCCATCAGCGCACTCACTGCAGTGTCTCGACTGTAAGCGTCTCTGAGGTGGTGTTGCCAGTATCCTTCTTCGGAACGTCTTCGTTTTTCCTTATTTTTTGTTTTCTTCTTTTGTATTGTGCGATCTAGGTGTCGTCTACCTACCTCGCGTGTGAACCGCAGCATTATGTTTGTCAAATCCTTGCTCCCCCCTTCTCATTGCTTTCCCTTCACCTCATCTTCCTACCCTAGTCCTTGTGAGAAACCTTTAGCCGTTCACTCCACTTCTTCTAGGAAACTTGGAATGGAACTGCTCAGTTCCGACCTCGATACATCACTGCACAATTTGATTGTCCCCTTTTATTCTAAACGAATGCGTCCATACACATAGTAATAATAATTATATAAAATTTAAACCGGACCCGCACCCTCTTGAGTCGCGCTGGCTGTGCCTGTTTGCTTTGACACACACTTTTGGAACTCTACGGTCGTTTCAAGTCTCAATTACTCCACGAGTTTTTTGTGTTAAACTTTCATTCAATCATACGCTGCATGTACTGGCTAGTCTTCCAGGCCAGATAAGTCTCTCAGGCCCAAACTTGTTGCATTCTGGTTCAACAACCTGTACCCACAGTGCATTTTGTTGCGGTCGTACGTACCAGTTCAAGGTTCGACTCGTGCTCAAGCAATCCTCAAGTTATTCAAGGTCTTTCTTCTTTTATTTGTGTTGCTGTTTTCTGTTTTTAGGGACATTGCAAACAATCAGCTGACTGGCGGGATTCCTGCTACCATCAGTGCACTCAGCCTACTCGCACGCCTGTGAGCCACACTCTAGTGTTTTCAGCTAAACAAACAAGAGAGCGATTCTGGTGCTCTGGGTGAAACAACCACCATCGAATCCACACATGTCTGGTCTGGTATGCAGCATCATTGTGTCTGTTGTGGAAGCAAGAATGTCCCAGTGGGTACCTTTGGTCTTAGTGGTCGCGGGTTCAACTCTCATCGGCAGCACCTTCTCTTCTCATTATGCCGAACATGACACTCCCACACTCCACCACACTCACCCACAGTGAAGTGTGGTCACAGTTGGCATTGCCATCTGTCCACCCATCCCATACTCACCTTGTTGGCTCCTATGGTGTGCCACATGCTGCCATGTAGGCTGTTGTTCCAGCCTGGCCCACATGTGCAACATGTGGCCTCAATTGCTAGCTTGGCAAGGTTGGCTAGCCCTGCCCTCAGCTTTGAGGTGCTGCAGCTAGCCTCAAGAGTTCAGCCACATAAATGTGGCTTCCCACTTCTCTAGAACTCATCCTTGGAAAGGACATTGCTCTAGCCTTTCAGGCTTGTACCATCTTCCTACTAAGGATATATTGTTCTTCTCTCATTGTGCCTCAAGTTCACCGATCCTCATTCTACATGCTATCAGAGCAAGGCTTCTAGCTTAGTGAACGTTGCACACTTCATGGCTCAAGTTGAAACGCCTCTCGGTCGGCACACCCTTCCCATCTTGGAACCAGATGGTTCCAACTTCATTCCATGGAAGAAAAAGATCTGCTACATCTTCAATGTCCTCGGGCTGATCTCCCTCCTTGGAGATCCCAAGGTTGCTTCGCGTCCTTCAATCTCCTCTTCCACAACCAGCGGTGGAGAGACTACCAAAGGCAACAGCGGTGCAGCCCCTAAGACAGCCCATTCGATTGCTTCGCTGCCGGATGAAGAAAAAGAGGAGCATTCATACTATCTTCTCATGTCAGCCGTCCATCCTCAACTATCGCTCACTCTTGCTCAAGCCAACACGACAAAGGATATGTGGGGATGCATCATGGCGCGGTTCGACTGCATGGGCAACCATGCACAAGTGGCTCTCCTCCGGGATCTCATCACTACACGGATGGACCCAACAACAAGTCTTCGCTCCTACTTTGATCGAGTTTGAAACCTTACACACCAACTCAAATCTGCCGGCTTTGAGCTACCATCATGGGTGGTGGTAATCTCCATCATCCTCAACCTTCCGGACTCGTTCAAGACCCTTACTGAAACCATTTGCACCGTGAAAGACATAAAGTCTATGACAGTTGAATACCTACAGTCACGCCTACTCGATGCCGATTGGGAGCGGTCACAATCTGGTACAAGCCGTAACATGGAGGGTGCATACAACCTCAATTCCCAGCCCTCCCACCCTCTTCGCTCCGGTTCACGCCAGTCGCCCACCTGCCGTTACTGCAAGAAAACGGGTCACACCATCGATGAATGCTTCAAATTGAAGAAGAAGAAAGAGCTTGAAGAAAGCTCTAAACGGGAGAAATCCGTCTTCCAACCCTCGGTGCATGTCTCCACCAGCTCCTCTGCTGAAGCTACTCCGACCCCCCACACCCCCTCCTGCCCCATCAACCCCTCAGTCCGTACCTGATTCCCGGTACGTGGACATTGCTGTCAGCACCAGCCACCACCCCATCTTCTCCACATGGACTCCTCTCGTCGCTGCTGTCTTCATTCTCACCATCCTCCTTCTCCTCCTCCTCTTCCCTTATGGGGCTCCCTACGCATCGGCATTCACGGCCTCCTCATTCAATATGGAGCGGACTTCGTCGTGGCTGGTGGACAGCGGCGCATCCTCCCATATCTGCTCGGATCGTTCGCTGTTTTCGTCTCTCAAGAAGCCCAACGAAGAGATCCTTGTTCGTTTTGGTGGAGGAGAGACTTACAAGGTCTTGGGAGTCGGCACGGTGGTGGCTACTCTTCGGTCACCAACATCGGAAACCACCATTCAGCTTGACAACGTTCTATTTCTCCCTTCATCAGTTCACAACCTGCTCTCTGTTCGTGCGCTTGGTGCTGCCGGCGTTGCCGTCTCGTTCCCCGCTGCTGGGCGCGTTGTTCTCACATCTGATGACGTTCCTATTGGCGAGGGCTACACCCGCAACAATCTGTTTTATCTTCAACTGCATCATGGGAGCAGTGCTGCTCCTTCTATCAAGCCAACTGCATGTCCAGCCTCCACCACCACCTCCTCGTACCTCTGGCATCGTCGTTTCGGGCATCTCAACATGCAGGCCTTGTCAACACTTCATCGGCAGCAGCTGGTCACCGGTCTTCACCTCTCCTCCACCTCGATTCCCCCCTGCATCTCGTGCTATCGTGGGAAACAAACACGTCAGCCATTTGGCGTGTCCCATTCTCGCACCACAGCCCCACTCCAACTCATTCACTCAGATATTGCTGGACCGCTTTCATATGGAACTACCATTGGCGGCGCTCGCTACCTTCTCACCTTCATCGACGACTACTCCCGCCACATTACAGTGTATCTCCTACGCCACCGGTCGGAGGCACTTTCATGCTTCAAGGCTTACGTCACTCGGGTGCACAACATGCATTCCCCACACACCATCAAAACCTTTCGCTCTGACGGTGCCTTGGAGTTCACTTCCAAAGCCTTCACTTCATTCCTCACAGCTCATGGCATCGCCCGCCACCTCTCCACGCCATACACACCTGAGCAAAATGGAGTAGCTGAGCGGGCCAACCGGACTTTACTTGAGATGGTCCGTTCCATGCTCCATGATGCACACATGGACAAAGGCTGGTGGGGTGAAGCCGCTCTTACTGCTGCCTATCTTCGTAATCATGCCATTAGTCGGGGTGGTTCAACTTCTAAGACTCCCATGGAACTATGGACCGGTGCACGTCCGGATGTATCACACCTCCGCATCTTCGGTTCACCCGTCTCGGTCCTCATTCCTTCCCAACGGCGTTCTAAGCTCGACGACCGAAGCACGGCCGGCATCATGGTTGGATATGGTCATCTCGACGGCACCAAAGCTTACCGCATCTATATCCCATCTCAGCACCGTGTCATCCTTTCTCGTGATGTCATCTTCATGGAGCCCTCTGCACCGCCTTCCGACGACTCTCGCGACCCTCCATCGTCATCTCCACCCACATCCTCCTCACTACCTCCTCCAACACACCCTTCTTCCTTGGAACCAATCTCCCCTCCCTCTCCTTCCCCCACCATACCTTCCTCCACCAACCCCCACCCACAATCCCCAAACCTGCCCGCACCAGCCACATCTTCTCCTCCTCCATTGTTTTCCAACCTTCCTCTGCCCTCGACGCCGCAAGACTTTCACCTTCCATCCTTCTCTCCTCCCTCTTCGCCTCCCCCTCCCCATTGCACGACTCGCTCCTCCCCGCCATCCCCTTCAGCTCTTCCCGATCCTTCCCTTTTCTCCTTCCTCAAGGTCTTACCATCCCCTTCCGAACCCATTGACTTCACTCTTCCTCCTCTTTCCAACACCTCTGCCAATGCTGCCCTTCACCATCATTACGAACCTCAAACCATTCATGAGGCTCGTACCGGCCCTGATGCTGCCGAATGGATCAAGGCTGCTGATGCGGAACTCGCTGCTCTGCACGCTAATGACACCTACAGCATTGTTCCTCGACCACCCAAGTGCAAGCCGATTCCATGCAAATGGATTTTCAAGGTCAAGGAGAACGCTGATGGTTCTATTGAACGCCGCAAAGCCCGCCTTGTTGTCAAAGGCTTCAAGCAACGTGATGGTGTTGATTTTCATGACACCTTTGCTCCTACCGTCCGCTTCGCCACCCTCCGCTTGTTTCTCACCATAGCTGCCGCTTTCAACCTGGACGTCCATCAGCTGGACATCTCCAACGCCTTCCTCAACGGCACCCTTGATGAGATTCTCTACATGATGCAGCCTCCCGGTTATGACCTTCCGGCGGTCCATGGTGTTGAGCAAGTTTGTCTCTTGCACAAACCGCTGTACGGGTTGAAGCAAGCTCCGCGATGCTGGTACCGCAAGCTTCGTGAGGAGCTTGCTGCCTTTCACCTCTTTGCTGCTCGTGCGGACCCCGGCCTCTTCATTGCTCCTCCTCACTCACCTTATCGGCCTACAGCTGCATCCTTCTTCATGCTTCTCGTCTATGTTGACGACCTCATCATTCTCTCCTCCTCCTCCTCTCTTCTTGCCTCATTCAAGCATGCCCTTTCATCTCGCTTCAAACTTCGTGACCTCGGACCTCTCTCCTACTACCTTGGCTTTCACATCACTCGTGATCGAACTTCCCGCACTCTCCACCTTCATCAATCCAAATTCATCACCTCCATTCTAGACACCTACTCCTTCTCTCCACTGAACCCCGCTGCCACTCCCATGGACACAAAGTTTCAGCCACCCGTGACTTCCTCCCCGCACTCCTCCTCCTTCCCTTACACCTCGTTTGTCGGCTCCATCATGTATGCCATGGTGGGGACCCGTCCCGACCTCGCATATAGCGCTGGAGTTCTTGCTCGTCACCTTCACGATTGGTCTACTCCTCACGTCTCGGCTGCCAAACGCATTGCTCGCTACTTGAAAGGGACTACCTCCCTTGGGCTTCTCCTTGGTGGCATTCCCGACACCCTCGAACTTCATGGCTGGTGTGACGCCTCTTGGGGACCGGAGGGGGAGCTGCGTCGCTCCGTTACGTGCTACTTGTTCTTCCTCGGTCCGTCACTCATCTCTTGGCAGTCCAAACGCCAAGCCGTCGTTGCTACCTCTTCATGTGAAGCTGAATATTACTCTCTGGGCGCCGCGGTGCACGAGGCATTATGGCTTCGTTCGCTCCTTACTGCAGTTGGACTTCCCCCTACCGGCCCCACCCGTATCTCGTGTGACAACAACAGTGCCATCATTCTCGCCAAGGACGATGGCGTCTTTCATCCCAAGGCCAAGCACATCGACATCAAGCACCATTTCATTCGCGATCATGTTGCCGACCACTCCATCACCCTTCACTATGTTCCTACTCAAGACAACCTCGCTGACATTGGGACCAAGCCTTTGCCCCGTGACCCTTTTCTTCGCATCCGTGGTCTTCTCGGTCTCACCCATGTTTCCTCTTGAGGCACCCTACCCCGGGGACATCCTTGAGGGGGGGTGTTGTGGAAGCAAGAATGTCCCAGTGGGTACCTTTGGTCTTAGTGGTCGCGGGTTCAACTCTCATCGGCAGCACCTTCTCTTCTCATTATGCCGAACATGACACTCCCACACTCCACCACACTCACCCACAGTGAAGTGTGGTCACAGTTGGCATTGCCATCTGTCCACCCATCCCATACTCACCTTGTTGGCTCCTATGGTGTGCCACATGCTGCCATGTAGGCTGTTGTTCCAGCCTGGCCCACATGTGCAACATGTGGCCTCAATTGCTAGCTTGGCAAGGTTGGCTAGCCCTGCCCTCAGCTTTGAGGTGCTGCAGCTAGCCTCAAGAGTTCAGCCACATAAATGTGGCTTCCCACTTCTCTAGAACTCATCCTTGGAAAGGACATTGCTCTAGCCTTTCAGGCTTGTACCATCTTCCTACTAAGGATATATTGTTCTTCTCTCATTGTGCCTCAAGTTCACCGATCCTCATTCTACAGTGTCGATTGTAGGTACAACATAGGGCTCAGGTCGAGTCATTGATCAAGCCTTGTCAAGACCTGATTCGATTGGACTCGACGCAATGGTCAAGTCAAGATGGCTCTTGAAGCATGGCTTTTGAGGCATGACTCGAGATGATGTTCTCTCTGTTTTTTTTTTGTTTTTGTTTTTTTGTTTTTTTGTTTTTTTTTTTGTGTGGATCCTGTTGCAATCCTGTTCCCTATGGTTCTCCTGTATTGTTTCACATCATTCACTTATAGTCCACCCACACGCACTTGATGTCCAATCGACTATTTTTGGCTTACCAGTTTCTAGAATTGGCCACTGCTGCTTGCCTTTTGACTTGCAGAGACCTTTCGATCAACCAGTTTACAGGGAGAATTCCTTCCACTGTTAGTGCTCTCACAGCGCTCACGTATCTGTGAGTTTCCCACAGACGAAGTCGGTAAGAAAGAAGCAATTAAAGTGAAGTACCACACTTTCTAGCTACCATCTGCTACTGCTAGTGACGTACCATGCATGCATGATGCATGTACCAGTCCACATCTGCATGCACATCCTCGCTCACCCTATCAGCCTTGCCAGTTATTTATCTGTCGCCTGAAAGATGATGCCCGCGTTTCTTCTCCTGCTTCCAGCTCACTGCTGCAAGTGCTTCTCTTGACATCCCCTTTCCTTGTTGATCCATTCAGGTCCCTCCAATCCAATTCACTCACAAACTCTATCCCTGCTCAGATTGGTTCCGCAACAAGGCTTTCGTACCTGTAAGCTGGAAACCCCTCTGGTGCTTTTCTCTTCTCCCTCCCCCCCCACCCCCGCCCAACCCCTCCCCGCCCCACCCCACCCCACCCCCGTATTCCGTTTCCGTTGCTCTGTCCTTGCTAGCTGTGTTTGTTTGTGTTTCCTGTCTTCGACTGATCCGCTATTTCCTCTCTTCCTTTGCCGTCTCCCCTGGCCAATCACCTATTTCCTCTCTGGATAATTCTTGTGCCTTTCTCTTGCCTTGTCTGTCTTTGTTCCACTATGCATTTACTATGCTCATGCCTCCTTTATCCTTCTTCTTACTCCCAAGCCCTTGTCTGAAGCCATGAACAATTAACTCCACTTAACTATGACTCACAGTGCTAGTTGTTCATCCTAACGTGCAACGTTTTGGTTGGTTCTCTTGCATTTTTATATCCATCACTAATCACATTCTTTTTCCCTAGCTCACCCCCCAATCACTAGTTCATCGGCTTCAGGCCTTCATTCCAGCTAATCCCTCGGCACTCAACCTCCCTTCATCTCACCTCAGTGATTACCCGTTGTTTTTCCTTCCTTCCTCTACGTGGGCTGTCGCAGGATGCTACAGTACAATGGAATCAATGGCTCTATACCTGTTGAAATTGGTGCTTTGTCAAAACTGGTGACCCTGTAAGTCCTTATGCATTCTATCTCCCTTTTTCAGCTTCTTCTCTTCCTTTCTCTTCTCCTTGCTTGTTCCATTCTAGGACGATCTAAGGAACCAGCTCTCGGCAGCTTTTATGCTATCATTATACCGAACTTGAAAATTCGGGTATTGCGTCAATTCAGCCGCTTCATCGCCTATACTCTCTTCGGCTGTGTTAACCAACATTTTGTTTCACATTGTGTGATTGTATTGTATCATGTACTGTATTCGCATAGCCCCGTGTGGATCTACATCCAATAATACACCCTGCTGCTTACCTGTGAAAATCCAGGAATATCTCAAAGAACGACCTTTCGGGGAGCATCCCTGCCAGTATTAGTGGTTTCACTCTACTCAATAACCTGTGAGTTGCACGTACCACAAGACGGTAAAAATTTTAGTAAGTACCTACCATGCTTTTCAGTTACCTTCCCTTCAGCAAGAGGCAAGTCCACACATCCTTCCATCAGCACAAAAAGAATCCAATTTGCCTCACTCACCGTATGAGCATCGCCTCACGAGTGATTTTTCTTTGCAACTGACCCTTTTCTCGCCATTGGTGCTCACCTCAGTGAGCTGCTTGTGCCTCTCTTTGCATGCATTCAGTGTATGTATCTCCCTGTTGCTTCACTCAGGTATCTCCAATACAATGGACTCACTGGCTCCATCCCTGCTGAGATTGGTGCCATGACCAAACTTCTGTGGCTGTAAGCTCCCATGTGATGGTCTTCCTCTACCTTTGTCCTACAAAATCTACTTCTCTTCCTTTATCTACCTGTGTGCGCTTGTTTTATCTCCACCCCCGACAGCCTTCCTCCTCCACTATGCACCTGTCTTATTCGAGGTGACCTTTCTGTTTCATGTTTATTTGTTTTCTTTCTCAGGGATATGTCAAACAACCAGCTGTCTGGCAGTATTCCCTCTACCATCGGTGTACTCACCTCAGTTTCCCTCGTGTAAGCAACACTCTGGTGCTGCCAGTAGGCTTTACAGGGTAGGCATTTGTAATCACATTACCATATGTGGTGGACGGCAGATGCATTACACGCGTTTCTCAAGTTCATATTTCCATTACATGCATTACACATATTCGTATGGGGTGAATGTGCTGAAATTTCTCCATCCACCTCTTCACCGCTCTGTTGACACAAAACAAGTCAATGCTCTGAGGCTTGCCCACCTTAGCACACCCATCTTCTTGTTCTTGCCCGTTTATCTTGCTATCCTCGTCATGCCTGTACGAGACGGCAGGTCTCTTCAGAGAAACCAGCTCACGGACGCTATCCCTGCTTCAATCGGCTCACTTTCATCTGTATCATTCCTGTAATGCTCTTTCCTCTCCTTCCTTCTCTATCTACTCCCTCCCTCTTGCCTCCGCACATTCACCTCATTCCTCCCCTACCCTCAATGTTTCTTTCCTGCCGATTTTCCCAGTCCCTTCGTTTCCCCCTCCTGCAACTCACGATTGCGGACGTTTACTCGTTCTTCAATGCCCTGCTGGCAGCCTTGGAATTGATTGTATCTTCTAACACGCATAATTATTTGTGTCAAAGGCCTTCTGTTGGTTAGTTAGTTACTAGTGAGTGCCAACACCTTACATCCCATCCCATCCCACACCACCCCACCCCACCCCACCCCACCCTCTTATCCTTTCACCATTCTCCTCTCCTTGCCATCTCATTTGCATCGCACGTCCCCTGCAACCCACCTATCTTCCCATGTTCAACAGCTCCCTCGCTTATAACCAGCTCAACAGCTCAATCCCTTCCACCATTGGCTTGCTCACGAAGCTGGTATACCTGTAAGCATTCTTCTGTATGCATCTGTAGTCCGCATGGTCCACGCACATTGTTCTTGTTCTTATCCCGTATTATCCTGACCTACGTGTCACACTGCCAATCCTCTACACGCTTGTGGGTCGTTTATGCTCTCCCCATTTCCTGTTCTCACCCATTTGTTTTTTTTTTTTTCTTGTCACTCAATTGCCACTCCTAGGGATGAGCAAAGGGCGAACACGAACATGTTCGTCTTCGCCCCTTGTCGAACACCCTCTTTTGCCGAACCGAACACTGTTCGGTTCGGCGAACAGTTTAGGAAAAAACAGGTGTTCGCTGTTCGCCTGTGGAGGCGTGTTCGGGCAAACCTCGAACACTGTTCGTGTTCGTCGCGGGCAAATTTCAGCAGCGGCCCGAACACGAACGTGTTCGGGCGAACATCGAACACTGTTCGGCGAACGATTTGAGCTAAAAAACAAAACCTGTCCGGTTCGCCTCGAACGTGTTCGAGGCGAACCGAACAGGTGTTCGCCACCTTGCTCATCCCTAGCCACTCCTGTGGAATTCTACTCCATATTCTCGTGGCTTGTGTGCCAGCTCATCACTCAAAGCTATATTTTGTTTTGGTATTGCAAATAGAGATTGTTCTGGTATACCTTTGCTTCTCGTTGATCCTTAGATTCTGATATGCATTGATCAGTTTCCTTTCAGATCCTATCATGCATTAATCGGATGAAGCATTGATCCTATCATGCATTTATCCTATCATGTAATTATCCTATCATGCATTTTTCCTATCGTGCTCAATTTTTGACATTCCTCTGTTGCTTGTGTTATCATCTTTCAGGGATCTTCAATGCAACATGCTTTCAGACGGCATCCCTGCCAGTATTAGCACTCTTTCTAGGCTCAGTACCCTGTAAGTTGCACACAGTTGAATTCTATAAGAGTGTCCATGCCTATATGCTCATCGCAATCTAGTCCTGTAGCACAATCTGAACCTCCATCCTCTGCTTGGATAGCTTTAACTGCTGCCTCCAACTGGGTTCTTCTCGTCTTCATCTCCCTTCTACACCGCTTTTCTCCCGTCCACGTCTCTTTTTGCCTTTCTCTGCCAGGATGTTAAACACCAACACCCTCACGGACCCCCTACCTTCAAGCATTGGCTCGCTCACAGGATTGTCATTTCTGTAAATATTTCCTTGCTCAATGCTCTCTTATTTCCTCCCTTTTTCGTATTTGTTTCAACCATTTCATTTCCTATAAACAGAAAATCAGCTAGCTGCATCTAGCTGCCTTCGCTAGTCCTCACCACTCTCCTCTTGATTCTCTACTCACCTATCCCACCACCCAACTTCATCCAGAACCGCAGTTGTCTGCTCTACTAAATGCCTCTCTGGTTGAATCTCTCGCCCATCAGATCTCTTTATTACAACCAGGTCTCTGGACCCATCCCTGCCTCCATCGGCTCCCTCACCAAACTTACATTTCTGTATGTTGCGCTTTGCCCGATCACTTAGCACTAATACCTAGGGATGAGCAATGGGCGAACACGAACATGTTTGTGTAAGCCTTTCCTCGAACACTCTTGTTAGGCACACCGAACACTTTTGTGTTCGCCTTTCCTCGAACACTCTTGTTCGGCAAACCGAACATGTTTGTGTTCGCCGAACACCTTCAACGGAAAAAGGTGTTCGATGTTCGCCTTCACAGGCGAACACCAAGGTGTTTGGCCCGAGCACGAACATGTTTGGGGAGAACATGTTCGTGTTCGCCTGTAAGCAGCCTTCATTATAGTCATAGGGTGTAGGGATGGTGGATTTTGGCATTCAGGCTGGTGTGGCTTCACCTGGTGGACGTTTGGGAGTGGAGGAAATGAAACACAATGAGTAGATTTTTGTTTCAGCCTAACTATTCCAGTGAAGTCTGGAGCTTGTATTCTAGGCTGTGAAAGGGTGGTTAGGCAAAAGTCGAGCTTAGAAATGAGCTCGACTACTGTGTCCCGTTCACCTAAACACAGGATCAAGGGAATTTACCGACGAACACATTTGTGTTTGTCGCGAACAAGAACGTGTTTGTGTTCGGCGCGACTCGGCTAGCCGCGGCGAACCGAACACGAACATGTTCGGGTGAACACAAACACGTTCACCCCGAACACTTTAGGCCATAAAATAGAAGTGTTCGGTTTGCCACGAACATGTTCGAGGCGAACCGAACAGGTGTTGCCCTTGTGCTCAAGCCTACCAGGTGTTTGTCTGCCACTGTCACCTCTAGGTTGCCAAGTTGGAATGAACACATTCGGCGTTTGATACGCTAGCATGTATCCGCTAGCGTATAAAGACCGAATGCTTTGGGGGAGGGGTCCATTACGCACTGCAATTGCAGAGCTGGGCAGGGTAAGAAACTTCTCTGGGCAGGGGAAAAAATGGGTTAAGAGGTGGGGATGGGGGAGGTGCATGCAAAGGATCAACAAATCTCATCCTCAATTGGGAAAGGACGGGGTATGGTGCGGTGTGGAGAGGTTAATAGGTGGGGTGGGTGCTATGAGGCTAGAAATTTCATATTTCCTGTTGAGCTCGCAATGTGTGAATCTTAAACCTCAGTTCACCACGTCATGAACTGAAACTAATATGTTGATTTTGTTTTTCCGGCCTGCCCAAGCGTTTTTTGTCGTATCTACACCGAAAACGCAGCGGTCGTATTTTTGTAACCTATTTTATTAAAACGCAATAACACTTGTGCATATATTCCAACTTAGTTGTGTTTGCCACCCTCCCATCCCATGCTGCTGCAGGGGCTTTTATGCTAACAGCTTTTCGGGCCAGATCCCTCCCTCCATCTCCTCGCTAAAAAATCTCAACACCCTGTGAGTGCTATTGCCAGTCTGCCGATGCTGGATCCGTGCCTCTCCCCTGCTGCTTGTATTGTACCTATGCATGAGCGGGCGACCCGACCCGACCCGAACCTACCCGAATTGACCGAGCCAGGCGGGTACCGGGCCGGGTCTTGTCGGGTTGGGTCAGACCGGGTCGAAGATTCCAGAAACCCTGACCCGACCCGTTGAGGGACCGGGTAATGTCTGACCCGACCCCAGGTTAGGTCGACCCGACCCGGCCGGGTATATTCGGCTCGACCCGGCCGGGCCAAGCTCCCCGAGAAGCTGACCTGACGCGGCGGGCCAGTATGCTCAAGCCTGCTTAATGCTCTGTTTCTTTTGAAAAGCTTTATCTGCCAATTGTAATTTTTTTTGATCCACACCACTATTACTCCTCACTCTTCACTTTCCACCCTCCTCTCCATTGTCTCTTCTGTTCCCCCAGTGACTTGGGCTTTAATCTACTGAATATTTCCATCCCCGTGGAGATTGGATCCATGACTTCCCTCACCAAACTGTCAGTCACTTTCCTCCACCACAAGTCCACCCAATTCCTTGCAACGTGTTTTTTTTTTTTTTTTTTCAACGGCCCCCAAACCACCCTTCCTTTCCTGAAGTTTCTTGCATATGCACACACAATTTCCATCCTGTGTGTTTCGCTGGTACTTGCTTTCAGCCACCCATGCCTTCTCTCCCCTCCATGGCTTTCTTCCAGTGTGCTTCGCAACAACCAGCTTCCGGGCAGCGTCCCCTCGTCCTTGGGAGGACTCATCCAGTTGCAATACCTGTAAGCAGCAGAAAGCACCCTTTCATAAAAGAGCCTTGAATATGGCACCCTGCGCTGCACACATTAACCACACCACTAAGCTCAACCTAGGGATGAGCAAAGGGCGAACACGGACATGTTCGTGTTCGCCCCTTCTCGAACACGTCCTTTTGCCGAACCGAACAGTGTTCGGTTCGGCAAACAGTTTAGCCAAAAACAGGTGTTCACTGTTCGCCTGTGGAGTAGGGATGAGCAAGGTGGCGAACACCTGTTCGGTTCGCCTCGAACACGTTCGAGGCGAACCGAACAGGTTTTGTTTTTTAGCTCAAATCGTTCGCCGAACAGTGTTCGATGTTCGCCCGAACACGTTCGTGTTCGGGCCGCTGCTGAAATTTGCCCGCGACGAACACGAACAGTGTTCGAGGTTCGCCCGAACACGCCTCCACAGGCGAACAGCGAACACCTGTTTTTTCCTAAACTGTTCGCCGAACCGAACAGTGTTCGGTTCGGCAAAAGAGGGTGTTCGACAAGGGGCGAAGACGAACATGTTCGTGTTCGCCCTTTGCTCATCCCTACTGTGGAGGCATGTTCGGGCGAACCTCGAACACGTTCGTGTTCGACACAGGGCGTTTTGCAGCAGCGCCACGAACACGAACGTGTTCGGGCGAACATCGAACACGTTCGAGGCGAACCGAACAGGTGTTCGCCACCTTGCTCAAGCCTAGCTCAACCGCTGCTGCTGCTTGCACGGCATGCTTGTTAGAGAATTGTAAAAAAGCCAGTCCTAGCTAGGGCACCGATTCTATTGCCTTTCCCCTTATGTGACAAGAAACTTATGTGGGGCTGTTCCGTCATGCCTTCCTCCCGTGCAGTGTGTGTGAACGTATGAATTGTTCATGTCAGCAGTGTGGGAATTGGTGTGATGGATGGAATCTCCAAAGTGGAATAATTGGTTTTACTTGGAAATGAGGGCTTACACTACATTGTTCTTAAGAAGAGCGTCTGGCTGGATGTTAGGGACGTTGGCCGTATCTTTTGCCCAGCAATAGGTTAGCTTCAAAAGTGACAGAGGCTCGGCATGAGCATGGGTTGGATTGAATCGGAACATGTTCATATTGCGCTCACTTGTTGTTCTACTTGACGGCATGCACATGGGTTGGATTTAATCGGAACCTGCGTGAGTAGTCAAACTGAATTTGAACCCGAAGCTGGTTAAACTATTGAGTTTAATTGTATATAAGCAATTATGTGCCCTAACAGCTCTCTACGTAAACCTAACACCCAGAGTCAGTTTTGACCGTAAATTCCTAGCCATGCGATTTAGAAAACAGGATTGTGGATAGTATGTGGCACAGCTCACTGCCAGTGCCATCTGCAGAAAGTTAAGTTTCACAGCTAATTATTTCAGCCCAATGTGTTTGTCCATTCGCTGCCTTCCATGATGCTTGCAGACATATTCTCTCCTGCCCACCTGCTGTATACTACCTGCTTTTATAACTTCAAGCCAATCCCTTGCATGCATCATCCCTTGCAGGGACCTTTCATCCAACCTGCTTGAAAGCCTCCCCACCGTTTTAAGCGGGCTCAGCCAACTGAATCTCATGTGAGATGCATACACGCAGCAGGTTGGTATTGTAGTGGCATGAGTTTCTCGCGCACTGGTGATAAACTGTAAGTATTATTACAGTGATCTGGTCTGGATAAGTGCCTTGCATGTGAGTAAGACACACATATGCACATGGGATGGCAGCCATGCCTTGAAATGGGCCTGTGAAATGCTGGTTCCAGCTCGGCTCACACCAGCGTTTGTTCAGCATACTCTAGAGTAGATTTGAGGAAACAAGGAGTTGAGTATCTCCTGCCTTGATTTAACTGGCGTGCATCGAATAACATCACGAGGTAAGTATCTGAAACTTCTGTACTGCCCTGAAGAGAGGAGTGATTCCCTCGTGGCCGCTAGCGGGCCAATGTCCCTCATTTTTCCACTCCACAGCTTGCCTCATTTGTCCTCTCAGCTTGTGTCTTTGTGTCTGCAACAGAGTGGGGCATACTGTGTTTCTCTTGACAAACAGAGTGAGCTGGTCAATGAATCCGGCCAGGGTTTACGGCTCCTTTCTTGCGCTTGACAAGCAGAAAAGAAAGATTCGAGAAACCAATCACGCATGAGGAAGGCTCTTCCTCATGCGGCTCGCTGGTGCCTACATCAGCTTCTGCCTCTCAAGTAACATATTCTTCTGCTGCTCCTGTCTGCATCACCAACCTCAAGCCTTTGACTTTGCCATTCGTTCTCAGGAAATTAACCAGCAACCAATTCACCGGCCCCATGCCTGCTGCCATTGGCTCGCTCACGTCTTTGGCAACTCTGTAAGAAATCTTTATTCTTCCCTCAACCATTTCTAGCTTCTTTACTCCTCTCCTATTATAAATCACGTTCTGTATTACCGTACTACACTTCAGCAGTTGAGCCGCAGGCTGCAGCAATACATTGTTTTTGGTTTCTCCCTCAGCCTCAATCAGCTGTATTTCTCCTCTCGCATTTTCCCTCAAATATCCCTTCTCATCACCATCAGTTTACACACTGGCTGTTTTTTCCAATGCCCGTTCGGATGAATCCCCCACCCATCTATCCACTAGATACGCCTCATACAACCAGTTTACTGGACCCATCCCTTCTTCCATTGGCCTCCTCACTGGCCTTACAGATTTGTATGCCACACGTTTTTTGCCTGCTCTTTCTGTCATTGTATTTTAACGCCCATTCTTCGATCACTCAACAGCACTGGCTGGCTGCCTCCCTCTTAGTGAAGATGCCTAGGGTTTCAGATCACTGTTTTAGAGAGGGGAGAAGCTGGGTTACAACGTTATAGAGTAGGTTGGGGTGAAGGATGGAAAAGAAACCAAACCGAACCTCAGATAGAAATAATTGTATTCGTGACAAAAAATAGCGAAATATGGCCGGTACCAATCTCAATTGGAGATTAGGCTGCTCTAACACTTGTCTGCCACTACCTCCCGTCTGGCTGCTCCTTTGGCGTTGTGTTGCCGCCGCACTCCCTTGCTGCTGCATGCAGGGACCTTCGTGTCAACAATTTCACAGCCATCCCACCCTCCATTACCTTGCTCACCAATCTCTATGCTCTGTGGGTGCTGCACTGCCAGTCTGCGTCTGCTATTGCTGTGCCTCTGAGCCTCCCACTGCTGCTGCTACCCCGCCCACCACAGACAGGCCTAATGCTCTGTTTCTTTTCATGGGCCATATCCAATTTCTGATGCTTTCCACAAGTCATCACACCCCCCTCACTCATCCTGTCTACCCTCCACTCCACTGTCCCTGCTGTTGCCCCAGCGACTTAACTTTTAACCAACTGAATACTCCCATTCCCAAGGAGCTTGGTTCCATGGTCGGCCTCACCAAACTGTCAGTCACCCCCCTCCACTCCGCCACCTTGTTGCTTCCATCCTTCCAAGACCGTCCACGCTGACCCTTGCCAACCTTGCCCTTTCGTGTTCATGCGCATCTGGTAATCTCCGTGCATGCATCCCACGTCCCTTGCTTGCTCATGCTCGCCTTTTATCCAACCATTCTTCCTCTGCCCTGCACGCATTTCTTCCAGCGATCTTTCAGCCAACCAAATTCCCGACACCATCCCTTCAACTTTGGGAAAACTCACCCAGTTGAATTATCTGTGAGATTCATACAACACCCTTCTCAGATGAGCCTTGATCGTGGGACCCTGCACTGCACCATATCAAGGCTCAAGTCAGGCACACCAAGTGCAACTGCTCTGCTCTGCTTTGAAAGACGAGGAACCCTATTTGATTGAAGCTTAGCATGAGCATGGGATGATCTCAAAACAATTCTTCCCGAACTGTCCTCTAACCCACCGTCAGGAAATGTTGATTTGTTGTGAGGGAGAGTGGGGTTTGGTTAGACATGGTTCGGTTCGGACGGAACCGACCAAATTTTGTTTCAAATCAAACTGTTCGAGTCGGTTCAACATTTTAATGGGAGACCTGTCGAACCGATGTGGTTTGACGCCTTCGTAAGTTCGATTCGCACCAAGGGGGTTTTGACGTGTAAACCTGGAAAATTAGGGCATTTGGCAGGAGGGAAGGGAATACCTGTATTGCACGCTCGGATCCGCACAAAGTACTGTTGCCAAACCGAACGCTGCTGCACCCTTGGCAGTGGGGTTGAAGCATGAATTGGTCCACCACAGTACGTGAAGTTAGCCTCGAAAACAACAAACCGAACCCTATTCTCACAATCCTTTCACATCATACTCTTCAACACCTGTGCTTTCCAATGCCCGATCGGATAAATTCCCTAACACTCCAGGTCCCTTGCTTACAACCAGCTCTCTGGAACCATCCCTTCTTCCATCGGCAGCCTCACTGGCCTTACATATCTGTACGCCGCATTTTGACTTTTCCTAATGCCCATGGATCAGAAATTCCTTTTGGGGACCATTTAAAGTGACGTTCTACATTTGACGCACGGAAAAATCGGACCCTCGCGAATGGTTACAGCGGAAGTCAAGTGTTGGGGGGGAATGCTGACTTTTCATGAGCCAAATATTCTGCGCTGGCATGCTTAGTCAAAAAGAGAACCTTCTGAACCTCGGCTTGCCAAATGTATACTGTCGTTTTAACGCTCATTCCCTCCCATCCCATTTACCAACACTATTCCCCTTGGCCTTGTTTGCCGCCTTCCCATGCTGCTGCAGAGGCCTTGTTGTCAACAAACTCTCGGGCTCCATCCCTCCCTCCTTTTCCTTGCTGAGTAGTTTGGATTCACTGTGGGTGCCGCACTGTCACCGCCATTCTGTCACTGCTGCTCTGCCTCTCTACCACTGCTTCTACTCCACCCTCAGCAGCCAGCCAGCCTGATGTTTGCATTAATCTGAACAGCTTCATGTACCATCATACGACCCTTTTAAAATCCAATGCAGCATCTTTGTTCACTGCTGTCCGCCATCTCATCCAATCCACTGTCCCTTCTGTTCCACCAGCGACCTGAGATACAATCAACTGTCTAGTTCCATCACCAAGGAGATTGGTTTCATGACTGCCCTCACCTCAATGTCAGTCATTCCCGCCCACCACACCTTGTTGCGTCCCTTTTCTTCCATTTCAAAATCCATCCATGCCCACGCTTGCCTTCCTTGTTCATGCGTACCAGTTATTTGACGGAGCTCGCATTGCCTTGCTTCCTTCCTGTCAGCCATCCACCCATCCTTTCTCTGCCCTGCACGCTTTTCTCCCAGTGATCTTTCAAACAACCTGATTCCGGGCAGCATCCCTTCAACCTTGGGAGCACTTAAACAGCTTTTTATCCTGTGAGCTGCTTGCAATCACACACCCTTACAGATGAGCCTTGGTTGTGGGACTATAAACACTCTCGAACCATCAGCACTCATTCTTGGTGTGTGAACCAGAAAGCATGGGTGAAACCCAAACGGGCTTCTCCAACCCATTTCTCGAATAGGCGGGGTGGTCGTGGTCGAACCAAACATGAACCGGTTCAGGTTAAACCGGCTGGAGATTCGGCCAGCTCAAAATTGTATCAGAACGGCCAAACACCATCATCAGGTTGCCCCTTAAGTGAGAGCTATCGTTGGAGTTTGGTTCGGGTTCCATACTTTCGTAAGCCCCAGTGCTAGTTAAAAGGTGATGATTGGACAAAATCTCGACCTTGGCCTAGAAGAAGGTGGAAAGTGGTCGCTTCACAGGAAAAACATCATCACAACAGGTGTGTGTGTGTGTGTGTGTGTGTGTGTGTGTGTGTGTGCGTGTGTGTGTGTGTGCGTGTGTGTGTGTGTGTGTGTTTTGTTTGTTTAGTTTCTGTTTTTTTTTTTTGTACCTCTTTTTGTTTTCTACAATATACAGGCACACGTGACAGGGACACACATATATATGTATATCTAATCCACCACGGCCCAAGGCACGTTTGAGCGAGGCTCTGACCGAATCCATCGATCCGGCCAAACCAAATTGATTAGAACCGAATTTGGTTCGAGTCGAACCGAATTAGAAATCAATATGTGCCATCATGCCGTATTTCGTCTTCTCTCTGCACATGATCAAATGCAGGCTAATTACAGACAACCTGCTTTCAGGCACCATCCCTGCTGCACTCAGTACTCTCAGCCAGGTGGCTTACATGTGAGTGGGTGGGATACGTACACCACACCACACACATGCACCTGGATAGATTTGGAATCGGCTTGTGAACAGCCAGCCCTCCCATCTCTAACTTGGTCCTCACCACTAGGGATTGACATTTTGCAGAGTGGAGCATGACTGCCCTTCTCCTGCCTCTATCAGACCGCCACTTTCTCTGCCGCTCCTCCCCGCCCGCTGCATCGTATCGTTTATACTCTCATCTCAATCTTTGCCATTGACTTTGCCATTTTTCTCCTTCAGAAAGTTAGCCAACAATAAGCTCACTGGCTCCATTCCTGCTGGCATTGGCTCACTCACAAATTTGGCGTCTCTGTAAGTCATCTCTTGTTGCTCGAACCTTTCTCATTACTTTGTTACCCCGATTTTTTGCTTTCATCTCACCATTCCAACTAGGGATGAGCAAGGGGCGAACAGGAACGTGTTCGTGTTCGCCCCTGCACGAACACTGTTCGGTTCGGCGAACACTTCTAGCAAAAACAGATTTTCAGCGTTCGCCTGTGAAGGCGTGTCGGGCAAACCTCGAACAAGTTCGTGTTCGACGCGGGGCATTTTACAGCTGCGGTCCGAACACGAACGTGTTAGGGCGAACCTCGAACACGTACAAGGCGAACAATTTAAGCAAAAAAAAAACCTGTTCGTTCGAGGCGAACCGAACTGGTGTTTTTTTTTTGCTCAACCCTAATTCCAACCACCCTGTATGACAGCCCACCCAGCAGCTGAGCCACAGCTACATCTATGTTTTTGTCACCTTTGGCTATTCTTCCCAATGCCCGTTCAAATGATTTGCCCTACTGCCAGAGACCTCAAAAGAAACCAGCTCTCGGGAGCCATCCCTGCCTCTTTCAGTTCCCTCACTGGCCTCGGAGAGCTGTACGTCAATGCTAGATCGGAACGCCAAACATTGTCATTATTGTCAAACTCGGCCTTCTTCGTGCTTATATGTCAATAGATTGGAACTCCAAACTCAATGCCAGACCAGTTGATGCCAATTGCCTTCTTTATCTGCCACTCCTTTGGAGTTGTGCTGCATGCCACCCTCTCATGCTGCTGCAGGGGCCTTTCCTTCAACAACTTTTCGGGCGCCATCCCTTCCGCAATCTCCTTACTTGGCAATCTATATGGACTGTGGGTGCTGCAATACCACTGACAGCCAGCCTGCCACCCTGCCAGTCTGCCACTGTTATTGCTGCTTTGCCTCTCCACGTCTGCTGCTCCAACCCACTACAGCCAAGACCAATGCCTTTAAATAAGAGTGTCTTGTAGTAGCTGCCACCTCCACATTCTTCCCTCTCCACCCTCCACTCCACTGCCTCTGCTGTGCCCCCAGCGACCTGAGCTATAACCAGCTGTCCGGCCCCATCCCTGACTGGATTGGTTCTATGACTTCTCTCAACAGACTGTCAGTCACTCCACTCCACCACACCTCCTTGCATCCCTTGCCCTCCCTGCCTGCCTTTCCTTGTTCATGCACACCCGATTCTTGTCCCATACATCTTCCATCTCTCACTCACTCGTTCTTGCCTTACATCAATCCCTTCTATGATTTCTCTCCGCTGCACGACCACCTCCCAGTGTTTTTATGAACAACCAGCTTTCGGGCGACATCCCTGCAGCCTTGGGAGCTCTTATCAATATGGATTTCCTGTGAGCTGCGTGCAACACACCCTGTTTCATAGTTAGGCGACCATGCGACCCTGTGTCGAAGTGAAGGCAATTAAGAGCCATTGAAAGATGGTTGCGTTCCTTTTTTATGGCGAAAATGGAGTAGTACATACTTGCTTTTCTTTCTTTTCCTGCTCTATTTTCCTGTTTTCTCATTACTGGTACGCCATCACGCCTCCTTTCTTTTGTATGATTTTTAGATTTTCTTATGCCTCCGATACGATTCTGCCACCCATTATCAATTGCAGAGACCTCTCAAATAACCAGCTTTCACGCCTACCTTCCGCATTGGGTACACTCAGCGTAATGTCTGTCATGTAAGATACACATATGCTATGTCTGTCACACGCATGCCATGTTATCCTTGGTGAACCGGTCGTTGGAATGGCCCTCTGATGGTTTAAACACAACACTTATTATTTTGAGTGCATGAGATTGAGGAGGAGGAATAGTAGGTGGAGTGAGTTAATAGCAGTAACATTGTTGCTCATGTCTAGCTGGTATCACAGCTGAACAAATTTACTGGCCACCATTGAGGCACACCAAACAATCTTGCTGCACCATGTGTGAACCACAAACATCTAACTAACAGCTAACTGGTTGCTCCATTCTCCACTGTTTCCTTATTCTAGATTCTCTCGTCTCACCTATTTTACCATCTGTTTGTAGCCCGACTCATCATCACCCGTGCTCCCCATCGGCTGTGCTTCCCAATGCCCGATCGGATGAACCCCCAACCACCAGGTCCCTCGGATACAACAAGCTATCTGGACCCATCCCTGACACCATCGGCTCTCTCACCAGCCTAACATTTCTGTACGACACACGGTCCCCGTGCCTTTTCCTACTATGGGCAAACTGACTAGTTGAGTCCAGGGTCAAACTCGTCCGAGTTTTGCCCCGAGTCGAGCAAAGCTCGGAAGAGCATTTTGGAGTTTCTTGCGTACTTGTTACTTGTATTTTTGGGCGAGTTTTTTAAAACTCGGACGAGTTTTTTTGCATGCTCGTCCGAGCTCGAGCAATGCTTGCCTTGCCTCCCTGTGCCTGCAAATTTGCCCCACCATAACATCAACAGGGAAGCCAAAGGTATGCCAGGGAACTCCAGGTCCAGGGGTGTCAAGGGATTGCCCAGGAAGTCCAGGGGAATCATGGGGATTAGAGTTCCAATCAATGACCACATAACACATTATCTGTCGTTTTCTGATGCCAAGGGGCCAGAAATTGCCACAACACTCATTCTCCCTGCATTATTGCTCCCACACTGCTGCAGGGGCCTCTACAACAACAATTTCTCGGGCTCCATCCCTTCCTCCATTGCCTTGCTGAAATACATCGTTTCACTGTGGGTTGCGACGTTGCCACTGCCACTCAGTTACTGTTAGATTACATGGATTCAATTCATATTTTTTTGTTTTTTTTCCTTCAATTTCAATTTCATCGCTCCTCCTTTTTTCTCTGCTGTTTATCTTTCACTCCAGCGACCTGAGTACCAACCAACTGTCTGGTCCCATCCCCAAGGAGATTGGTTCCATGACTGCCCTCAACAAACTGTCAGTCATTCCCCTCCACCACACCTCGTCACATCCTTCCCTTACCATTCCTTGTTTATGCGCTCCCCGATTCTTGTCCCAATCTTCCTTTCCGTCCCGTTCCAGAAGTTGCGTCCAACGTTGGCCAAAAAGGACTCTAACCAACCAAAACATCCAAAGAAATCTAAATGTTCCACTTCCCATTGCTTGCCGGTTTGCTTGACTGTTCATAAGAACTTATAATAACATCGTGCTTTTGTGCTAATTTATCACTTCCACCTGTTTCTCCTTCTCACTTGTTATTATGTATTCACTCTGATGCTTCCATTCCAACCATGATGTTTTGCAGGGACTTTTCATACAACCAGCTTGAAAGCATCCCTTCAACTCTGAGTGGACTCAGCATACTGTCTCACATGTGAGCTACCTGCTGTAGCTGGTACTGTAGGAGCATGATATAACCCACAAGCACTAAATAAACACACAAACATTTGTATCTTGCACGTGACTGAATTCTCCTCTTTTCACTCTTCTCATTTCTCCCTTCTCGCCTGTTGGAACAATTTGTTTTTACCATCTGTTGGCACGCCGACACCATTGCCTCTGCTTCCCCAATGCCCAACCGGTTGAGCCCCCAACCACCAGGTACCTCTCTTACAACGAGCTCTCTGGACCCATCCCTGACACCATCGGCTCCCTCACCAGCCTTACAACTCTGTACGTCACACTTTGCTATTTTCCAGATGTCCATCCGAAATTCCAATTGTAATGCCCATCCCATTTATTGGCATCACTACTTCCCTTGTCGTTGTTTTGCCGCCCTTCCATTCTGCTGCAGGGGGCTTCGTTCCAACAAACTCTCAGGCGTCATCCCTCCCTCCATTGGCTTGCTGAAAAATATCAATGTCCTGTGGGTGCCGCAATGCCACTGCCAGTCCGTCACTGCTGCTTCTGTGCCTCTGTACCACTTTTTGTACTCCACCCTCCACGACACCCACCCAGCCAGCCCGATACTCTGTTTAGTCTAGAAGGTTACAACTTTCAGTTTCAAATAATTTCAAGTTTCAAACTGTGTCTTCTCTGCTTTTCCCCCAGCGATCTAAGCTACAACCAACTGTCTGGTCCCATCCCAACGGAAATTGGTTCCATGGTCGCCCTCATCAAACTGTCAGTCACTCCCCTCCATCACACCTCGTGGCATCCTTTCCCTTGCCATCCCTGCCTGCCTTTCCTTGTTTATGCACACCCGATTCCTCATGCTCGCCTCACTTTCTGTCCTTCCTCTTCTTCTGCCCCGCACGCCTTTCTCCCAGTGATCTTTCGGACAACCAGCTTTCGGGCAACATCCCTGCAGCCATTGGAGCACTCATTCAAATGAAATTCCTGTGAGCTGCACACAACACCCTGTCGCAGCTGTGAACCTGTGCCCCTTGCCTCCTCCGACCCTCATCCACTCATGCTCGCGTCACTTCCTGTCCTTCCCGTTTTTCCTCTGCCCGGCACGCTGTTCTCCCAGCGATCTTTCGGACAACAAGCTTTCAGGCAACATCCCTACAACGTTGGAAGCACTCATCCAAATGGAATATCTGTGAGCTGCATGCAACACCCTCCGTGTTGTTCATTCGTTAGTAATATAAACCCATCGTGCTTTTGCCCTAATTTATCCGTCTCCCCTGACCTGATGCTTCCTATCCTCCACCCATGTTCTTTTGCAGGGAACTTTCAGCCAACCAGCTTTCAGACATGCCTTCCACTTTGTTTGCACTCAGCCGAATGTCCTACATGTGAGCGGCATCATGCCTACAGCTGGCTGCTATTTGTAGCGGCACAATAAAACAAGATTCACTTTTGATTCACACAAGCGATTTAGATTGTATATGGGTATGTGTGTCAATTGTGTCTGATTATAAATGTAACCTGTGATTTGATACTGTACTTTTTTTGTGTGAGTGTGAGTTTTTTTTTTTTTTTGCCTCTTTGTGTTCTTCCTGCTACACTCCTCTCTCAATCCACCATCGCTCTACACCCTGACTCACCATCTCCCGTGCTTGCCAATGCCCCATCGGATCCTAACCAATCACCAGGTCTCTCTCATACAACGATCTCTCTGGATCCATCCCAGCCACCATCGGCTCCCTCACCAACCTTATAAATCTGTACGCCGCACTTTTCTGCTTTTCCTAATGGCCACAGACCAGAAACTCCAACTGGGGACCACTTAATACTGATTCTCTCCCATCACATTGGCACTACTTCCCTTGGTGTTGTTTTCTCACCCTCTCGTGCTGCTGCAGGGGGCTTCGTTCCAACAAACTCTCGGGCGCCATCCCTCCCTCCATTGCCTTGCTGAAAAATATCAATGTCCTGTGGGTGCCGCAATGCCACTGCCAGTCCGTCACTGCTGCTGTTGTGCCTTTCTACCACTGCTGCTACTCCACCCTGCATAGCCAGCCAGCTCAATGCTCTGTTTAACCTTAACATCTTCAACTTTCATTTGTGAATCGTTTTGATTTTCACTGCTACTTCCTTATTCTCTCCTATCCATTTATCCAGTCCACCGTCTCTGTTGTTCCCCCAGCGACCTGAGCTCCAACCAACTGTCTGGTCCCATTCCCAAGGAGATTGGTTCTATGATCGCCCTCACCACACTGTTAGTCACTCCCATCTGTAAAATTTGAAGCTACAAATGATAGATTAGTTTAGAGCGCACTAGGCCTTAGTTACAAACATTGTTGGGTTGAGCAAAGATAGGGAACAGGTGAGATGGAAATCCAGCCAGATCTCTAGCAGACTGGTTGGATTACGGGGAAATTCCAACAAATTTGGGATTACATATCTACACCCAATGTACAAGTAACCTATGGGATATAAAATAGAGTACACAAATGTTGACAGCCTATTTCTAACACCCCACCTTGTGGCATCATTTCCCTTGCCATCCCTTCCTGCCTTTCCTCGTTTATGCAATCCCAATTCTTGCCTTTCCCTTGCATCCTCCGAGCCTCTCTCACTCGTGCTCGCTTCACTTCCTTCCGTTCTTTATTCTGCCCTGCACGCCTTTGTCTCAGTGATCTTTCGGAAAACAAGCTTGTGGGCAGCATCCCTGCAACGCTGGGACCACTGAGCCAAATGAATTTACTGTGAGCTGCATGCAACACCCTTAAGTCCTTATTGTTCACCAGTTACCACTAGTCTTCCATCTTGCTTTTTGCCCTGATTTGTCCCCTGATTTGATCTTATGCCTTCAATCTGATTTTTCCACCCATGATCTTCTGCAGGGACCTTTCAAACAACCAGCTGTCAGACATGCCTTCCACTTTGTTTGCACTTAGCCGATTGTCCTACATGTAAGCGACAGCATGTCTGCGGTTGGCTTCAAGGCATTATAAAACAGGATGCACCATTGATACTCACCAATGATTTAGCTTGTATACGGATACGTGTGTCACTTGTGTCTCATTATACATCTAGCATGTGATTGGATTCTCTTTGCTTGTTTGTTTCTATTTTTGTTCTTCCAGCTCCTCCCTTCGCTCATTTCACCATCGCTCTACACCCTGACCTGACTCACCATAGCCTGTGCTTCTTAATGCCCCACCGGCTGAACCCCCAACCACCAGGTCCCTCTCTTACAATGAGCTCTCTGGATCCATTCCCTCCACCATTGGCTCCCTCACCAACCTTACAAATCTGTACGTCACACTTTCTCCCTTTACTTAATGCCCACGGACCACTTACCACTGATTCCCTCCATTCCTATTTACTGAGAACTACTCCTAGACATGAGCACAAGGGCGAACACTTGACGCAAACATGTTTGAGCCGAACCAAACATTTGTTTTGGCCAAATGTGTTCGGGCAAACATGCTCGATGTTCGCGGATTTGATGGAAGAAGGGGGGGAGGGGGGACGGGGGAGGAGGCGACCCACTGAGAAGACACTCTCGAACCAGAACATGTTTGGATTCGCCCCGTTCATGCAGATGCTCGCTCCCTATCACTAACCTCGAACACCCCTAATCACCAAAAACTGTTCGGGCGAACCGACCTTCACATGTTCATGCAAGGCGAACCGAACATGTTGGGTGTTTGCCCGTTGCTCATGTCTACACCAGGTAGAGCAAAACCACCCTGGACGCCAAAATCCACCATCCCTAAACCCAGTGAGTATAACGAAGGCTGCCTACAGGCGAACACGAACATGTTCTCCCCAAACATGTTCGTGTTCGGGCCAAACACCTTGGTGTTCTTTTTGGGCAAACACTGAACAAACACCTCCTTCACCAGGTTGTGTTTGGCCGAACACAAGCATGTTCGGTTCGCCGAACACGACACGAGTGCTCGAGGCAAGGCAAACACGAACATAAGTGTGTTCGCCTTTGCTCATCCCTAGTTACTTCCCAATGGGGTTAAAAAAAACGTCGTTTTTTTGAAAAATTACCGTAAAAAACGGCCGTAAAAATCGACCGTAAAAAACGGCCGTAAAAATCGGTAAAAAATGGTTCCAGAAGGTGGTTTCGTTTGAAGAAAAAATTGGCCATTTGTGGGACCAAATTGATGGCGAAAATCACCAGCATGAAGAGGACGAACCCCTCCTTGCATGCGTGCGCTTCTGGGCATGATTGAAAATGTATTCGACCTTGTTTTTCCCTTTTTTTTCTTGGTGACAACAGTTCTCTTACAAAAAAACGCCGGTTTTTTGGAAAATTACTGTAAAAAACGGACCGTTTTTTATGAAAACCGTATTTTTGAACCTTCCCCATGGCATTGTTCCACCCTCCCATGCTGCTGCAGGGGGCTTTCTTTCAACAAGCTCTCGGGATCGATCCCTCCTTCTGTTGCCTTGCTGAAGAATATCAATGCACTGTGGGTGCCGCACTGCCACTACCAGTTTGTCACTGCTTCTGCTGTGCCTCTCCACCACTGCTGCTACTCCACCCTCCGCAGCCAGCCAACCCAATGTTCTGTTTAATCATAACAGATTCAACGCTAAGTTTGTCTACATATTATAGTTGAATCTCACAGGCAATTCCTAATTCTCTGCCGTCCATTCATCCAATCCACTGTCTCTGCTGTTCCCCCAGCGACCTGAGCTCCAACCAACTGTCTGGTCCCATCCCCAAGGAGATTGGTTCCATGGTCGCCCTCTCTAAACTGTCAGTCACTCTCCTCCACTTCACCTTGTGCCATCCCTGCTGCCTTTCCTCGTTTAGGCACTCCCCATTCTTGTCCCATGCATCCCCCAACCCCCTCTCACTCATTCTCGCCTCACTTCCTTCCCTTCCCGTTTTTCCTCTGCCCGGCACGCCGTTCTCCCAGTGATATTTCCTACAACCAGCTTTCGGGCAACATCCCTACAACGTTGGGAGCACTCATCCGAATGGAATTCCTGTGAGCTGCATGCAACACCCTTCAATCTGTGTTGTTCATTCATTACTAATATTGTTCCATTGTTCCCTTTCCCTGATTGTTCCCTCTAACCTGTTTCTCCTTCTCCCCTGACCTGATGCTTTCTATCCTCCACCCATTACCTTCTGCAGGGACCTTTCGAACAACCAACTGTCTGATATGCCTTCCACTTTGTTTGCCCTCAGCCGATTGTCCTACATGTGAGCGACATCATGCCTACAGCTGTCTGCTATTCGTTGCGGCATGATAAAGCAGGATGCACCATTGATACACACAAGCGATTTAGCTTGTATACAGATAGGTGCGCCAAATGAGTCTCATTATACATGTGACATGTGATTGGATTCTCTTTGTTTCTTGTTTATTTTTCCTGTTCTTCTTCCCGCTCCTCCCCTTGTTCATTTCACCATTGCTCTACACCCTGACTCACCTTTACCTGTGCTTGCCAATGCCCCATCGGCCGAACCCCCAACCACCAGGTCTCTCTCATACAACGATCTCTCTGGATCCATCCCAGCCACCATCGGCTCCCTCACCAACCTTACAATTCTGTACGTCACACTTTTCCCCTTTTCTCATGCCCACGGACCACAATTCTAATCGGGGACCGCTTAACAATGACTGTCTCATCCCATTTACTGAGAAATACTCCCTTCGCTTTGATTTGCCACCCTCCCATTTACTGGCACTACTCCCCTTGGCGTTGTTTTCCCGCCCTCCCGTGCTGCTGCAGGGGACTTCGTTCCAACAAACTCTCGGGCGCCATTCCTCCCTCCATTGCCTTGCTGAAAAATATCAATGCACTGTGGGTGCTGCACTGCCATTGCCAGTCTGTCACTGCTGCTGCTGTGCCTCTCTACCACTGCTGCTATTCCACCTTCCACATCCAGCCAGCCCGATGCTGTGTATAATCTTAACTGTGTGTCTCCGTGTGTGTGTGTGTGTGTGTGTGTGTGTGTTTTTTTTTTTTTTTTTTTTTTTTTTTGAATTTCACTCTGACTTTCTTACTCTCTGCCTTCCATGATTCAATCTACTGTCTCTGCTGTTCCCGCAGCGACCTGAGCTCCAACCAACTGTCTGATTCCATCCCCAAGGAGATTGGTTCCATGGTCGCCCTCACCAAACTGTCAGTCACTCCCCTCCACCATTCATAGTTGTTTCCTTTCCCTTACCATTCCTTCCTGCCTTTCCTCGTGTGTGCACACATTACTCTTGTCCCGTGCATCCTCAGAGTCTCCCTCACGTGTACTCGCCTCACTTCTCCTTCCGGTCTTCTTCTGCCATGCACGCTTTTCTCCCAGTGATCTTTCGGACAACCAGCTTTCGGGCAACATCCCTACAACCTTCGGAGCACTCATTCAAATGAAATTTCTGTGAGCTGCACACAACACCGTGTCACACCGTGCGAACCTGTGTCAAAGTGAAAGTTGTTAGGTAGGAGCTATGGAAGGTTGGTGGCGAAAAAAGTTTGTTGTCAAGTGGTTTTAAGATTCAAAGCGCCAGTGATACCCTAACTGAAGGCTAGGGCATGTGAAGCAAGGGATATGAATAAGAAGGATATGAACGCAAACAGAATATGGATCCAAAGATGTCAAAAAATTGTCATAGGGCCAGCACAATGTGAGAAAGATTGAAGAAGAACCGATATTTTGATTAGGAGATACATGAATTTACATAGTTTAGCTAGGATGGAGGAACCTTGCCAACATTTTTGGCCCCCACCAGTAAGTTGGGTTGAGGAGTTTTTGGGGGGACCAATTATGTTGACCAAAGTGGATCAACATTATTGGGGGGGGGCAATAATCTCCCAACCCAACCTTGGGGGCCCAATAATTGGGCCAAGGTTGGGTTCCATCCTCAAACTAGGGTTAGCCCTAGTTGTACACCCAAACTAAGTTTGGGTGCCTATCTCTAGCCAAAGCTTATAGGATAGATGCAGGTCACAGTGAAGATGGTAATCCGACACACAATGCTGAATTGGACTTTAAGCAACTACAACACCCACCTATTACACAGACAAAGAATTCTTATTTTCTCACCAAATTCATATTTTCCCATTTTACAGTCCTTGTTCGCTTGTTGTAAATTGTTCATTACTACTAGTCTTCTACCGTAATTTTTGCCCTTAGTTCTCCCTGCAATCTGATGCTTCCATCCCACCTAGGGATGAGCAAAGGGCGAACACGAACATGTTCGTCTTCGCCCCTTGTCGAACACCCTCTTTTGCCGAACCGAACACTGTTCGGTTCGGCAAACACTTTGAGCAAAAAATGGTGTTCACCGTTCGCCTGTGAAGGCGTGTTCGGGCGAACCTCGAACACTGTTCGTGTTCGTCGCGGGCAAATTTCAGTAGCGGCCCGAACACGAACGTGTTCGGGCGAACATCGAACGCTGTTCGGCGAACGATTTGAGCTAAAAAACAAAACCTGTTCGGTTCGCCTCGAACGTGTTCGAGGCGAACCGAACAGGTGTTCGCCACCTTGCTCATCCCTAATTCCACCCATGATCTTTTACAGGGACCTCTCAAACAACCAGCTTGAAGACGTCCCTTCTACTTTGGGTGCACTCAGCGTGATTTCTTACTTGTGAGCTACATGCTTTGGTACACGCCACACATTTAGCTTGTATTCGTGTACCAAACGTGAGTCCTATACATGTAACACGATTGGAGTTGCCATTTCTAATTGTTCTTCTTGCTTCTCCCCTCGCCAATTTTACCATCCTTTTGCCTCCGACTCACCATCGCCTGTGCTTCCCAATGCCCGATCAATTGAACCCCCGACCACCAGGTCCCTCTCTTACAACAAGCTCTCTGGACCCATCCCTGACACCATCGGCTCCCTCACCAGCCTTACAAATCTGTACGCCACACGTTACTTTCTCCTGATGCCCATCTGTCAACAATTCCAATTGAGAATCACTTAACACACATCACTTGACACTACTCCCCTTGGCATTGTTTTCCGCCCTCTCATGCTGCTTTAGGGGCTTTCAATCCAACAAACTCTCGGGCGCCATCCCTCCATCCATTGCCTCGCTGAAAAAGATCAACGCTCTGTGGGTGACGCGCTGCCACTGCCAGTTTGTCACTGCTGCTGCTGTGCCTCTGCACCACTGCTGCTACTCCACCCTCCACACCCAGCAAGCCCAATGCTTTGTCTAATCTCAGCAGCTTCATCTTTCATTTTTTATTCATTTCAAATTTCAACTCTCTGCTGTCCATGATCCAAACCCCCAGCGACCTGAGCTCCAACCAACTGTCTGGTCCCATCCCCAAGGAGATTGGTTCCATGGTCGCCCTCACCAAAATGTCAGTCACTCCCCTCCACCACACCTCGTGACATTCTTTCCCTTGCCTTCCCTGCCTGCCGTTCGTTTTTTTAATGCACACCTGATTCTTCTTCCATGCATTCTCGAAGTCTCACTTACTCGTGCTCGCCCCATCTCCTCTCCTCTCGTTCTTCCTCTGCCCTGCACGCCTTTCTCCCAGTGATCTTTCGGACAACCAGCTTTCGAGCAACATCCCTGCAACCTTGGGAGCACTCATCCAAATAGAATTCCTGTGAGCTGCACACAACACCCAGTCACAGCCGAGAATTGATTGTGCGTACCTGTGTCAAAGTGAAGACGTTTGTTGTTAGATGAGATAAAGGTTTGAACTGCAGGTGATTCCATAATCAAATTCTAAGGCATGTTCAGTATCGCAAGAAAATGAACCCGAAAAAAAGTTTTGTCAAAAGATGTCAATTTTAATAATAATTATTAGGCCCGCCCATCACAGTTGATGGAGCGAGCTTTAACCAACTACATCACCCATCCAGTACATCTAATTAAACACAGCATGCGTTCTTTGTTTCTTTACTACTTGTTGTTCCTTCATTACTACTAGTCTTCCATCGTGCATGCGTTTGCCCTAATTTCTCTCTCTCACATGTTCCTCCTTCTCACCTTCTGTTGCCTTCACGTCTGATCTGATGCTTCCATTCCATCCATGATCTTTTGCAGGGACCTGTCAAACAACCAGCTAGGGATGAGCAAGGTGGCGAACACCTGTTCGGTTCGCCTCGAACACGTTCGAGGCAAACCGAACAGGTTTTGTTTTTTAGCTCAAATCGTTTGCCGAACAGTGTTCGATGTTCGCCCGAACACGTTCGTGTTCGGGCCGCTGCTGAAATTTGCCCGCGACGAACACGAACAGTGTTCGAGGTTCGCCCGAACACGCCTCCACAGGCGAACAGCGAACACCTGTTTTTTCCTAAACTGTTCGCCGAACCGAACAGTGTTCGGTTTGGCAAAAGAGGGTGTTCGACAAGGGGCGAAGACGAACATGTTCGTGTTCGCCCTTTGCTCATCTCTACAACCAGCTTGAAAGTGTCCCTTCCTCTTTTGGTTCACTCAGCATGATGTCTCACATGTGAGCTACATATGTGCAGGGTGGTTAGGCATGAGCAGGGGGCGAACTCGAACCTGTTCATGTTCGCCCCCTGACGAACATGGCCTTCTGCCGAACCGAGCAGTGTTTGGTTCGGCGAACGACTTGAGTGAAAATAGGTGTTCCCTGTTCGCCCTAGGAGGCGAACGAATTGCTGCAACAGGCGAACACGAACATGTTCGTGGCGAACATGTTCGTGTTTGCCCAGGGGGAAATTCAATATAGAGTAAAATTCAAATCGTTGCACATTCCCTCCCCCCACCTCACAAGCCAGTCCCGCCCTGCTTCATCCATCTAGTGCCAGCGTGCAACGGCGAAATGCTAGATCCGCACTTACAACCGGAGTCCCAAACAGCCCCAAAGTGCCTCAACCTTCCTAACTTTGAGAAGGGGTGACCCAGTAGGTACGACTCACTTCGCAAATAGGGGGGACAATTTTCGTCACGCGAAACTACTGTTATAGCGAGGACGAAAGCAGTGACGATTTCGCCAACAAACTTGAAGCCCGTCCGAAACTTTCTGCGAACCAGTCCTGACGTTGCATTCCAGATCTGATTATTTTCGCAAAATTTTCTTCCTTTGCGACCCCAGACCACCAATTTCGGCACCACCCTGACTCGCGAGCCAGTCACCTTTCTCTCCCCTTTCAACCTTCCTAACTTAGAAACTCTTGGACCTCCGGTTTTAAGCAACGGCGGAATGCTAGATCCGCACTTAAGCAACGGTGAAATGCTCGATCCGCACTTAAGCAACGGCAAAATGCTCGATCCGCACTTAAGCAACGGCGAAATGCTCGATCCGCACTTTACTAACTGCCAAAGGCCAGATCTGAGCCCAAACACTAAGGCCCGCAACCTAAAAATTGGTCGCGGGCCTATTCGTCGACGAACACATTGGTGTTCGTCGAAGGCCTGTGTCGAACACAAACACGTTCGTGTTCGACGCGCCTCGGCAAGCTGAGCCGGGCAAACGGCGAACGTGTTCGGGCGAACACCAAACACGTTCGCCCCGAACAATTTAGGCCAAAAAAAGTTCGAGGCAAACCGAACAGGAGTTCGTAATATTGCTCATCCCTAAGGGTGGTATTGTAGCAGCATTGTTAAATCTGACGGACCATTGATATACACCAAACGTTTAGCTTGCAGTTGTGTACCAAATGTGAATCCTGTACATGTATCGCAATTAGTGTTTTTTTTTTTTTTCGTTGTTCTTGCTTCTCTCCTCGCCAAACTCACCATCCATTGCAACCCAACTCACCATTGCCTATGCTTCCCAATGCCCGATTGGATGAACCCCCAACCACCAGGTCCCTCTCTTACAACAACCTCTCTGGACCCATCCCTGACACCATCGGCTCCCTCATCAGCCTTACAAATCTGTACGCCACACTTTGCTTTCAGCTGATGCCCATGGGTGACAAATTATAAATTGGGATCACTCAAAGCCGGCGGACCTAATTGCGGATTGCTCAGATGAACATATTATTTCCTTGACGAGTTGTTTTGCGAGTGATAATTTTGGCGAATTGTGGTTACTCAATGGACGAAGGCGTCTGATTGGCCAGCACAAGGGTTGCTGTGACTGTCGAACGCGAGTAGTAGGAAACGTCAAGATACAGATCTGATTGCTGAGACAGCAAGAAGCTGGGCAAAACCACGCAGCCCTCCCTCTCAACCGTCAGTCTTAGCGAGGCTGAACAACTTGAGCTTCAACACGGATTCTCTCCCATCCCATTTACTGGCACTACTCCCCTTGGCGTTGTTTTGCCGCCCTCCCATGCTGCTGCAGGGGCCTTCATTTCAACAAACTCTCGGGCGCCATCCCTCCCTCCATTGCCTTGCTACAAAATATCAATGAGCTGTGGGTGATATGCTGCCACTGCCAGTCCGTCACTGCTGCTGCTGTGCGTCTCTACCACTGCTGCTGCTCCACCCCCCACAGTCAGCCAGCAAGATGCTCTGTTTAGTCTTAACGGCTTCAACTTTGATATTTGTACGATTCTATTTTCACCGCTGCTTCTGTATTCTGTGCTGTCCATTCATCCAATCCACCGTTCCCCCAGTGACCTGAGCTCCAACCAACTGTCTGGTCCCATCCCCAAGGAGATTGGTTCCATGGTCGCCCTGACCAAACTGTCAGTCACTCCCCTCCACCACACCCCTGCCTGCCTTTCCTCGTTCATGCACACCAGTTCTTGTCCCATGCATCCTCTGAGTCTCACTCACTCGTTCTCGACCCACGTCTCCTCCTATCGTCCTTCCTCTGTCATGCACGCCTTTTATTCCAGTGACCTTTCGGACAACCAGCTTTCAGGCAACATTCCCACAACATATGGAGAACTAATGCAAATGGAATTCCTGTGAGCTGCACACAACACCCTGTCAGGGCCGGAAATTGATTGTGCGAACCTCTGTCAAAGGGAAGGCAGGTAGGAGCCATGGAAGGTTGGCTTGGTGGCGATTTTTTTATATTTTTTTTGTTAAGTGGGATTAAAATTCAAGCTGCTGGTGATTCTGTAAGAGGAAAATGAACCTGAACAAAAGTTGGGTCCATAGTCGGTTACTTTGTAGTAGGCCATCAGAAACGATAGCGCGAGCTTTAACCAACTACAACGCCCACCCAGTACACAGACATATAATCAGCCCTTGTTGGTCGTTGTTGTTTGTTCATTACTACTAGTACTTTTTTGTGCTTTTTGCCCTTATTTCTCCCTTTGACCTGTTTCTCCTTCTCACCTGCTGTTATGCCTTCAACTTGATGCTTCCATTCCATCCATTGAGCTTTTGCAGAGACCTCTCAAACAACCAGCTTGAAGACGTCCCTTCCATTTTGGGTGCACTCAGCATGATGACTTACTTGTGAGCTACATGCACACAGCTTTAATTGTAGCTGCAATAACAAACCGGACACACCATTGAATCGCACCTAACATCTAGCTTGTATTTGTGTTCCTGATGTGCATGGATCAGAAATTCTAAATGAGGACCACTTAGCACTGATCCCTTCCCATCCTATTTACTCTCACAACTCCCCTTGGTGTTGTTTTGCCGCCTCCCATGCTGCTGCAGGGGGCTTCGTTCCAACAAACTCTCGGGCGCCATCCCTCCCTCCATTGCCTCGCTGCAATATATCAATGACCTGTGGGTGCCGCGCTGCCTCTGCCAGTGTGTCACTGCTGCTGCTGTGCCTCCCTACCACTGCTGCTATTCCACCTTCCACATCCAGCCAGCCCGATGCTCTGTTCAATCTCACGAGCTTCAACTTTTATTTTTGAATCATTTTCAGTGTCACTGTTACTCTCTTACTCTCTGCTGTCCATGATCCAATCTACTGTCTCTGTTGTCCCCCCAGCGACCTGAGCTCCAACCAACTGTCTGGTCCCATCCCCAAGGAGATTGGTTCCATGGTCGCCCTCACCAAACTGTCAGTGACTTCCTTCCACCACACCTTGTCGCATCCTTTCTCTTGCCATCCGTGCCTCCCTTTCCTCGTTTATGCACAACCAATTCTTGTCCCATGCATCTCCCAAGCCTCAATTCCTTTCCTTCCGTGCTTCCTCTGCCCTGCACGCCTCTCCCAGCGATCTTTCGGACAACCAGCTTTCGGGCAACATCCCTGCAGCCTTTGGAGCGCTCATCAAAATGGAATTCCTGTGAGCTGCACTGCACACACCATCCTGTCACAGGCGAGAATTGATTGTGCGAACCTGTGTCAACATGGAGGCAGTTTGGAGCCATGGAAGGTTGGCCGCGAAAGAAGTTTGTTGTCAAGCGGGATTCGGATTCTAAGTGCTGGTGATACCCTAACCAAAGGCAAGGGAATGTTCAGTATAGGATATAAATCAAGATAGCTATAAAGCGAGCGTTAACATCCACCCAGTAAACACACATCCAATCAAACACACACAGAATACATATGTGTATCATACACAGTGTATGTATATATATCTATATATGTAATATGTGTATATATATCCCACTTCCCACTGATGTTTTCTTTTTGTTCTTTGTTCATTACTACTACTCTGCCATCGTGCTTTTTTGCCCTGATACCTGTTTCTCCTTCTCACCTTCTGTTATGGCTTCAATCTGATGCGTCCATTCCATTCCACCCATTATCCTTTGCAGGGACCTCTCAAACAACCAGCTTGAAGACGTCCCTTCCATTTTGGGTGCACTCAGCGTGATGACTTACTTGTGAGCTACATGCATGGAGCTGGAAATGTAGTGGCATTATTGAACCGGAGGCACCATTGATACACACAAAGCATTTAGCTTAATTTATGTAACAGCTGTGACTTCCATACATGTGACACTCGATTTGATTCTCCATTTTTTTTGTTCTTCTCGCTTTTCCTCTCGCCTATGCCACCATCCTTTTGCCTCCGACTCACCATCGCCTGTGCTTCCCAATGCCTGATCAATCGAACCCCCAACCACCAGGTCCCTCTCTTACAACGAGCTCTCTGGACCCATCCCTGACACCATCGGCTCCCTTACCAGCCTTGCAAATTTGTACGGCACACTTTGTTTTTTCCTGATGCCCATGGATCAGAAATAGTAGTTGCGGACCACTTAATACTGATTCTCTCCAATCACATCTGCTGGCACTACTACCCTTGGCGTTGTTTTCCCGCCCTCCCGTGCTGCTGCAGGGGGCTTCGTTCCAACAAACTCTCGGGCGCCATCCCTCCCTCCATTGCCTTGCTGGAAAATATCAATGCACTGTGGGTGCCGGACTGCCACTGCCAGTCCGTCACTGCTGCTGCTGTGCCTCCCTACCACTGCTGTTATTCCACCTTCCACATCCAGCCAGCCCGATGCTCTGTTCAATCTCACCAGCTTCAACTTTCATTTTTGAATCATTTTGAATTTTGCTGTTACTTTCTTACTCTCTGCTGTCCAAAATTCAATCTACTGTCTCTGTTCTGTTGTTCCCCCAGCGACCTGAGCTCCAACCAACTGTCTGGTCCCATCCCCAAGGAGATTGGTTCCATGGTCGCCCTCACCAAACTGTCAGTCTCTCCCCCCCATCTTGCCTCGTTGCATCCTTCCCCTTGCCATCCCTGCCGGCCTTTCCTCGTTTATGCCATCCGATTCTTGTCCCATGCATCCTCGGAGTTTCACTCACTCGTGCTCGCCTCACTTCCTCCCCTTCCGTTCTTCTTCTGCCCTGCTCGCCTTTCTCCCAGTGATCTTTCAGACAACCAGCTATCAGGCAACATCCCTGCTACCTTTGGAGCACTCATTCAAATAAAATTCCTGTGAGTTGCACACAACACCCTGTCCCAGCCTAGACTTAATTGCCTGAACCTGTGTCAGAGTGAAGGCACTTTGGAGCCATGGAAGGTTGGCGTCGGAAGGAGTTTGTTGTCAGGAGGGATTTAGATTAAAAGGGCAGGTGATGTTAGGGCTAGGGCATGTATAGTATAGGATACGAAGTAGAGAATGAACCCAAACAGAAAACAAAAAGTGTGCTATAGCCATAAAGAAATGATGAAACCAAGCGTTAATCAGCCAGAGCTCCAACCCACTACACAGACGTCAAATAAAACACCCCAAGCATCTTTTTTTTTTTCCCCCACTTTTGATCGCTCCCTGTTAGATTATTGCTGTTAGTCTTTCATCATACGTTTTTCCTCAGAATTCTCCCTCTCACCTGTTTTTCCTTCTCAGCTGCTGTCATGCCATCTATCTGATGCTTCCATTCCACCCATTATCTTTTGCAGGGACCTCTCAAGCAACCAGCTTGAAGACGTCCCTTCCACTTTGGGTGCACTCAGCGTGATGACTTACATGTGAGCTACATGCATGCAGCTGGACTTGTGGCGGCGGCACTACGAATCAGACGCACAATTGCTACACACAAAGTGTTTATCTTGTATTTGTGTACCAATTGTGAGTCCCAGACATGCATCATGCGATTGGGGTCTCCTTTGTTTTCGTTTTTCTCGCTTCTCCCCTACCCTATTTCACCATCATTTTGCCTCCAACCCGACTCACCATCGCATGTGCTTCCCAATGCCCGATCGGATGAACCCCCAACCACCAGGTCCCTCTCTTACAACAAGCTCTCTGGACCCATCCCTGACACCATCGGCTCCCTCACCAGCCTTAGATATCTGTACGCCACACTTTGTTTTTTCCTGATATCCCAGGTTAGAATCTCTACTTAAGGACCTCTTAACTATGTTTCCCTCCCATCCCATTTTCTTGCACTACTCCCCTTGGCATTGTTTTGCCGCCCTCTCATGCTGCTGCAGAGGGCTTCGTTCCAACAAACTCTCATGCTCTGTTAAAAGTTCCGCTACTTTCCTACTCTCTGCTGTCCATGATGCAATCCACTGTCTCTGCTGTTCCCCCAGCGACCTGAGCTCCAACCAACTGTCTGGTCCCATCCCCAAGGAGATTGGTTCCATGGTCGCCCTCACCAAACTGTCAGTGACTTCCCTCCACCACTCCTCGTTGCATCCTTAGCCATCCCCACCTGCCTGTCCTCTTTTATGGACGCCCGATTTTTGTCCCATGGATTCTTGGAGTCTCACTCACTTGTGCTCGCAACACTTGCTCTCTTTCCTTTTTCCTCTGCCCTGCACGCCTTTCTCCCAAGGTGCAAAAAAACGACGTTTTTTTCAAATTTTGATCGTAAAATACCGTATCGTAAGAAACGATCGTAAAAAACGATAAAAAAACGGTTTTTGAAAATATATACTTTTGGTGCAAAAAAACCTTCGTTTTTTTCAGTAAAAATACCAAAACTGCTGCTGAAACAAGGGGATTGATTGGTGAGAAGAACAAGGGGGCCGTTAGAAGTGCTGATGATGCAGCGGAAGATTGTTAGAAGTGCTTTTGTGATCAGAACAGCATCTTTGAAGTTGAAGAGTTTTTTTTGTCTAACAAAAAAACGACTTTTTTTTCCCAAAAGGTACCGTAAAATACCATCGAAAAAAACCATCGTATTTTTCGACAATCGTTTTTTTCTACCTTGCTTTCTCCCAGCAATCTTTCGGACAACCAGCTTTCGGGCAACATCCCTGCGACATTTGGATCACTCATCCAAATGAAATTCCTGTGAGCTGCATGCAACACCCTCTCACAGCCGAGAATTGATTGTTCGAACCTTTGTCAAAGTTTGGAGCCATGGAAGGTTGGCTTGGCTACAAAAAGTAATTGTCAACTGGGATTAAGATTCAATGCAGGTGAGACCCCAACCAAAGGATAGGGCAAATTATGTATAGTATTGAACAAGAAAGCTATCCCACATGAAATTTGGATGCAAAGATGAGCACAAAGTGTAAAAGCGCATCACAAACGATAAAGCGAGAATTTAGTGCAAATGGGACCCAACTACAACACCCACCCTGTACACAGAGATCACATAAAAAACACCAAGAATTCATATTTTCGTACTTCTAATTTGTTGTTGACTCTTTGTTTGTTCATTATCTTCCATGTTGCCTTTTGTCCAGATTTCTCCCTCTCACCTGTTTCTCCTTCTCACCTGCTGTTATGCCTTCAATCTTTTGCAGGGACCTCTCAAACAACCAGCTTGAGGACGTCCCTTCCACTTTGGGTGCACTCAGTGTGTTGTCTTACATGTGAGCTACTACATGCGCGCAGCTGGAATTGTAGCGTCGGCTTTATTGAACGGGTGCACCATTGATACACACCAAACACTTAGCTTGTATTTGTGTACCAACTGTTAGTCCCAGAGATGAAAGATTCGATCGGAGTCTCTATTTTTATCGTTCTTCTCGCCTCTCCCCTCGCCTACTTCACCATCCTTTTGCCTCCGAGTCAGCATCGCCAGTGCTTCCTAATGCCCGATCGGATGAACCCCCAACCACCAGGTCCCTCTCTCACAACAAGCTCTCTGGACCCATCCCTGACACCATCGGCTCCCTCACTAGCCTTACAACTCTGTACGCCACACAAATTTGCGTGGTTGATTGGCAGTGTCATTATTGTCGAGTTAGGTCTGTCTGCTGGACCAGTTGCTGCAAGCCCTCCCATCCCGTTTACTGGCACTATTCCCCTTGGCGTTGTTTTGCCGCCCTCCCATGCTGCTGCAGGGGGCTTCATTCCAACAAGCTCTCGGGCGCCATCCCTCCGTCCATTGCCTTGCTGAAAAATATCAACGCACTGTGAGTGCCGCGCTGCCACTGCCAATCCGTTACTGCTGCTGCTGTACCTCGCTACCACTGCTGCTACTCCACGCTCCACACCCAGCCGGATGCGAGGCTCTGTTTTTTTTTTTTTTTTTTTTTTCATTTTATTTTCACAGTTACTTTCTTACTCTCTGCTGTCCATTATCCAATCCACTGTCTCTGCTGTTCCCCCAGCGACCTGAGCTCCAACCAACTGTCTGGCCCCATCCCCAAGGAGATTGGTTCCATGGTCGCCCTCACCAAACTGTCAGTCAGCCCACTCCACCACACCTCGTTGAAACCTTCCTCTTGCAATCCATGCCTGCCTTTCCTTAGGCACAATTCTTTTCCCATTCATCCGCGGAGTCTCACTCACTCGTGCTCGCCTCACTTCCTCTCCTTCCGTTCTTCCTCTGCCCTGAACGCCTTTTTCCCAGAAATCTTTCGGACAACCAGCTTTCGGGCAACATCCCTGCAACCATTGGAGCACTCATTCAAATGGAAATCCTGTGAGCTGCACACAACACCCTGTCACAGCCGAGAGTTGATTGTGCGAACCTGTGTCTAAGTGAAGGCAGTTAGGATCCATGGAAGGTTGGCATTGGCACCGAATGGAGTTGTTGTCAAGTGGGATTATGATTCAAAGTACCGGTGATGTACAAAATGATAAGTACTGGTACTGAAGGCTAGGGCATGATAAGTACTAAATGAACCCAATCAGAATATTGATCCAAGGATGTCAAATTAGTGTAATTGGGCCATGACAAATGATAGTTTGGGCTTTAACCAACTTCAACACCCACCCAGTACACAGACATCAAATTAGACACGTTCGACTCGAACAGTTCTCAAACACTTGGTCAAGGCGAACCGGACTCGAACAGGTTTTCTAACAGGTATTGTTTGAATCGAACAGGGTCAAATGTTTGCTCATGTCTACATCAAATGAATCACACTGGGGTTTTTTTGTTTGTTTTTTTTTTGTTTTTCCCACTTACCTACCAGTCCTTGTTTGCTCATTGTTGTTTCTTCATTACTACTAGTCTTCCATCGTGCCTTTTGCCCTTATTTCTCCCTCTACCTTGTTTCTCCTTCTCACCTGATCTTATGCCTCCAATCTCGTGATCGTTTGCAGGGACCTCTCAGATAACCAGCTTGAAGACGTCCCTTCCAGTTTGGGTGCACTCAGTGTGATGTCTTACATGTGAGCTAAATGCATGCACATAGAACTGTAGCAGCATTGATACACGCCACACATTTGGCTTGTATTCGTGTACCAAGTGTGAGTCCTATACATGTACCACGATTGGACTCTCTATTTTTATCCCCCCTCGCCAATTTGCCCAGCCTTTTGCCTCTGACTCACCATTGCCAGTGCATCCCAATGTCCGATCCAATGAACCCCCAACCACCAGGTCCCTCTCTTACAACAAGCTCTCTGGACCCATCCCTGACACCATCGGCTCCCTCACCAGCCTTACAAATCTGTTCGCCTCATTTTACTTTCTCCTGATGCCCGTCTGTCAACAATTCTAATTGAGGATCACTTAAAGCTCAAGGCTAATCTTGCGCAAGTTTGGGTGCTGGGCTGGGGGGTGGTGGTTGTTGACTTGTCTGACTTTGCCCCAATACTTGTCTTTTCGCTGAGTCAGCAAGCTTCAGGTGGGAGCGTGCGTTTTGGCAGTGTAGTGAAACTTGATGTTTTGGCAGTGAGTGTTGCTTCGACCAATCAGATAGCGTCGCAACTACCGTAACCAGATTCTTGCCAATATACAGCACAAAGAACGAGAAGTGTGCTAGATTACTAATCTTGCCCTGCGCGGCCCGCAATTTGGGCTTTGAGCTTTAACACTGATTCCCTCCCATCCCATTCACTGGCACTACTCCCCTTGGCGTTGTTTTACCGCCCTCTCATGCTGCTTCAGGGGCCTTCAATCCAACAAACTCTCGGGCGCCATCCCTCCGTCCATTGCCTTGCTGAAAAATATCAACGCACTGTGGGTGCTGCGCTGCCACTGCCAGTTTGTCACTGATGCTGCTGTGCGTCTGCACCACTGCTGCTACTCCACCCTCCACACCCAGCCAGCCCAATGCTTTGTTTCATCTCAGCAGCTTCATCTTTCATTTCTTATTCATTTTCACTTTCAACTCTCTGCTGTCCATGATCCAAACCCCCAGCGACCTGAGCTCCAACCAACTGTTTGGTCCCATCCCCAAGGAGATTGGTTCTATGGTCGCCCTCACCAACCTGTCAGTCAATCCCCTCCACCACACCGCGTGACATCCTTTCCCTTGCCTTCCCTGCCTGCCGTTCCTCGTTTATGCACATATAATTCTTTTCCCATGCATTCTCGAAGTCTCACTTACTCTCGTTCGCCCCACCTCCTCTCCTTCCGTTCTCTACCCTGCACGTCTTTCTCCCAGTGATCTTTCGGACAACCAGCTTTCGGGCAACATCCCTGCAACCTTTGGGTCACTCATCCAAATAGAATTCCTGTGAGCTGCACACAAGACCCTGTCGCAGCCATTAATTTATTGTACGAACGTGTGTCAATGTGAAGGCGTTTGTTGTCTGATCGATGGAATAATGTTTTGAAGTGCAGGTGATTCCATAACCATAGGCTAAGACATGTTCAGTATCGCATTGTAGGATATGAACAAGAAAATGAACCCGAACAGAAGTTGGCCAAATTTTGAAATAGGCCCGCCCATCAGAGAAGATGAAGCGAGCTTTATCCAACTACAACATCCATCCAGTACATCTAATCAAACACAGCATGCATTCGTTTTTTCCAACATGCCATTTCTTCTTCGCTGCATGTTGTTTCTTTATTACTACTAGTCTTCCATCGTGCATTTGCCCTAATTTCTCCCTCTCACGTGTTTCTCCTACTCACCTGCTGTTATGCCTTAATCTGATGCTTCCATTCCATCCATGATCTTTTGCAGGGACCTCTCAAACAACCAGCTTGAAGACGTTCCTTCCACTCTGAGTGCTCTCAGCATGATGTCTTACATGTGAGCTACATGCGTGCAGGGTGGAATTGTAGCAGCATTGTGAAACCGGATGCATCATTGATATACACCAAACGTTTAGCTTGTATTTGTGTACCAGCTGTGAGTAGGGATGAGCAAAGGGCGAACACGAACATGTTCGTCTTCGCCCCTTGTCAAACACCCTCTTTTGCCGAACCGAACACTGTTCGGTTCGGCGAACAGTTTAGGAAAAAACAGGTGTTCGCTGTTCGCCTGTGGAGGCGTGTTCGGGCGAACCTCGAACACTGTTCGTGTTCGTCGCGGGCAAATTTCAGCAGCGGCCCGAACACGAACGTGTTCGGGCAAACATCGAACACTGTTCGGCGAACGATTTGAGCTAAAAAACATTCGAGGCGAACCGAACAGGTGTTCGCCACCTTGCTCATTCACAGCCTGTGAGTCCAGTACATGTATTGCAAATCGGGTATCTTCTTTTCTCGTTGTTCTTGCTTCTCCCCTCGCCTAACTCACCATCCGTTGCAACCCGAATCACCATCGCCTGTGCTTCCCAATGCCCGATCGTATGAATGTATCCCCAACCACCAGGTCCCTCTCTTACAACAAGCTCTCTGGACCCATCCCTGACACCATTGGCTCCCTCATCAGCCTTACGAATCTGTACGCCACACATTGCTTTCTGCTGATCCACATGTATGACAAATTCAAATTGCAGATCACGTAAAGCCCACGGACCTAGTTGCGGATTGCTTGGGTAATGTTTTTTTTTCTCGGCGAGTTGTTGTTTTGCAATTGTTATTTTTGGTGAATCGTGGTTACTCAATGGACGAAGGCATTTGATTGGCCACCGCAAGGGTTGCTGTGATTGTCGAACGCAACTAGTTTGGGAAACTTTAAGATACACATCTGTGTGCAATATGGGACTCTGCAGCCAAACACGAGGTGCCCCCCGGGGTTTGCTGAGACAGCAAGAAAGCTGGGTGAAACCAAGCAACCCACCCTCCCAACCGTCAATCTTAGTAAGGTTCTACAACTTGAGCTGCGTATTTTAACACTATTTCTCTCCCATCCCATTTACTGGCACTACTCCCATTGGCGTTGTTTTCCCGCCCTCCCATGCTGCCGCAGGGGCCTTCATTCCAACAAACTCTCGGGCGCCATCCCTCCGTCCATTGCCTTGCTCCAAAATATCAATGACCTGTGGGTGCCGTGCTGCCACTGCCAGTACATCACTGCTGCTGCTCCACCCTCCACACCCAGCCAGCAAGACGTTTTGTTTCGTCTTAACAGCTTCAACAATGATTTCGCACCATTTTGGCTTCCACGGTTGCTTCCTTATTCTGTGCTGTTCATTCATCCAATCCACTGACTCTGCTGTTCCTCCAGCGACCTGAGCTCCAACCAACTGTCTGGTCCCATCCCCAAGGAGATTGGTTCCATGGTCGCCCTGACCAAACTGTCAGTCACACCTCTCCACCACAACCCGATGCATCCTTTCCCTTGCCATCCCTGCCTGCCTTTCCTCGTTCATGCACATCAGTTCTCTTAGTCTCACTCACTCGTGCTCGCCCCAGGTCTCCTCCTATCGTCCTTCCTCTGCCCTGCACGCCTTTTTCCAGTGACCTTTCAGGCAACCAGCTTTCGGGCAACATTCCCACAACATTTGGAGAACTAATGCAAATGGAATTCCTGTGAGCTGCACACAACACCCTGTCACAGCCGCAAATTGATTGTGCGAACCTGTGTCAAAGGGAAGGCAGGTAGGAGCCATGGAAGGTTGGCTTCGTTGCGATTTTATTTGTTTTGTCAAGTGGGATTAAGATTCAAGCTGCTGGTGATTCTGTAACTAACGGATAGGGCATGTTCAGTATAGGTTCGTAGAATATGAACAGGATGAACCCGAACAAAAGTTGGGCCATAGTCGGCTACTTTTGTAATAGGCCATCAGAAATGATAATGCGAGATTTAACCCACTACAACGCCCACCCAGTACACAGACATATAATCAGCCCTTGTTGCTCGTTGTTGTTTGAACATTACTACTAGTCTTTTATTGTGCTTTTTGCCCTTATTTTTCCTTTTGACCTGTTTCTCCTTCTCACCTGCTGTTATGCCTTCAATTTGATACTTCCATTCCACCCATTATCTTTTCCAGGGACCTCTCAAACAACCAGCTTGAAGACGTCCCTTCCATTTTGGGTGCACTCAGCATGATGACTTACTTGTGAGCTACATGCGCGCAGCTTTAATTGTAGCTGCATTAACAAACCGGACACACCATTGAATCGCACCTAACATCTAGCTTGTATTTGTGTTCCTGATGTGCATGGATCAGAAATTCTAAATGAGGACCACTTAGCACTGATCCCTTCCCATCCCATTTACTCTCACTACTCCCCTTGGTGTTGTTTTGCCGCCCTCCCATGCTGCTGCAGGGGGCTTCGTTCCAACAAACTCTCGGGCACCATCCCTCCCTCCATTGCCTTCCTGCAATATATCAATGACCTGTGGGTGCCGCGCTGCCTCTGCCAGTGTGTCACTGCTGCTGCTGTGCCTCCCTACCACTGCTGCTATTCCACCTTCCACATCCAGCCAGCCCGATGCTCTGTTCAATCTCACCAGCTTCAACTTTCATTTTTGAATCATTTTCAGTGTCACTGTTACTCTCTTACTCTCTGCTGTCCATAATCCAATCTACTGTCTCGGTTGTCTCCCCAGCGACCTGAGCTCCAACCAACTGTCTGGTCCCATCCCCAAGGAGATTGGTTCCATGGTCGCCCTCACCAAACTGTCAGTGACTTCCCTGCACCACACCTTGTCGCATCCTTTCTCTTGTGAACCCTACCTTCCTTCCCTCGTTTATGCACACCCCATGCATCTCCCAAGCCTCACTTCCTTTCCTTCCGTGCTTCCTCTGCCCTGCACGCCTCTCCCAGCGATCTTTCGGACAACCAGCTTTCGGGCAACATCCCTGCAGCCTTTGGAGCACTCATCAAAATGGAATTCCTGTGAGCTGCACTGCACACACCATCCTGTCACAGGCGAGAATTAATTGTGCGACCTGTGTCAAAGTGAAGGCAGTTTGGAGCCATGGAAGTTTGGCCGCAAAAGAAGATTGTTGTCAAGCGGGATTTGGATTCAAAGCGCTGGTGGTACCCTAACCAAAGGCAAGGGAATTTTCAGTATAGGATATAAATCAAGATAGCTATAAAGCGAGCGTTAAAACCCACCCAGTAAGCACACATCCAATCAAACACACACAGAATACATATGTGTATATATGTAATATGTTTATATATATCCCACTTCCCACCGATGTTTGCTTTTTGTTCTTTGTACTACTCTGCCATCGTGCTTTTTTGCCCTGATACCTGTTTCTCCTTCTCACCTTCTGTTATGGCTTCAATCTGATGCGTCCATTCCATTCCACCCATTATCTTTTGCAGGGACCTCTCAAACAACCAGCTTGAAGACGTCCCTTCCATTTTGGGTGCACTCAGCATGATGACTTACTTGTGAGCTGCATGCATGCAGCTGGAAATGTAGTGGCATTATTGAACCGGAGGCACCATTGATACACACAAAGCATTTAGCTTGAATTATGTAACAGCTGTGACTTCCATACATGTGACACTCGATTTGATTCTCCATTTTTTTTGTTCTTCTCTCTTTTCCCCTCGCCTATGGCACCATCCTTTTGCCTCCGACTCACCATCGCCTGTGCTCCCCAATGCCCGATCAATTGAACCCCCAACCACCAGGTCCCTCTCTTACAACGAGCTCTCTGGACCCATCCCTGACACCATCGGCTCCCTTACCAGCCTTGCAAATTTGTACGGCACACTTTGTTTTTTCCTGATGCCCATGGATCAGAAATTCTAGTTGCGGACCACTTAATACTGATTCTCTCCAATCACATCTGCTGTCACTACTACCCTTGGCGTTGTTTTCCCGCCCTCCCGTGCTGCTGCAGGGGGCTTCGTTCCAACAAACTCTCTGGCGCCATCCCTCCCTCCATTGCCTTGCTGGAAAATATCAATGCACTGTGGGTGCCACACTGCCACTGCCAGTCCGTCACTGCTGCTGCTGTGCGTCTCTCTACCACTGCTGCTATTCCACCTTCCATATCCAGCCAGCCCGATGCTCTGGTCAATCTCACCAGCTTCAACTTTCATTTTTGAATCATTTTGAATTTTGCTGTTACTTTCTTACTCTCTGCTGTCCAAAATTCAATCTACTGTCTCTGTTGTTCCCCCAGCGACCTGAGCTCCAACCAACTGTCTGGTCCCATCCCCAAGGAGATTGGTTCCATGGTCGCCCTCACCAAACTGTCAGTCTCTCCCCCCCATCTCGCCTCGTTGCATCCTTCCCCTTGCCATCCCTGCCGGCCTTTCCTCGTTTATGCCATCCGATTCTTGTCCCATGCATCATCGGAGTTTTACTCACTCGTGCTCGCCTCACTTCCTCCCTTTCCGTTCTTCTTCTGCCCTGCTCGCCTTTCTCCCAGTGATCTTTCAGACAACCAGCTATCAGGCAACATCCCTGCTACCTTTGGAGCACTCATTCAAATAAAATTCCTGTGAGTTGTACTCAACACCCTAGGGATGAGCAAAAAAACGAACACCTGTGTGTTTATTTTTTTTGCTTAAAGTGTTCGCGAAATAGTGTTCGAGGTTCGCCCGAACACGTGCGTGTTTGGGCCGCTGCTGCAATTTGCCCCGCGACGAACACGAACGTGTTCAAGGTTCGCCCGAACACGCCTTCACAGGCGAACTGCGAACACCTGTTTTTGCTTTAAGTGTTTGCCAAACCGAACAGTGTTCTGCTCGGCAAACGGATGTGTTCGTGCAGGGGCGAACACGATTTGTGTTCGCTCCTTGCTCATCCCTACAACACCCTGTCCCAGCCGAGACTTAATTGCCAGAACCTGTGTCAAAGTGAAGGCGATTAGGAGCCATGGAAGGTTGGCGGCAGAAGGAGTTTGTTGTCAGGAGGGTTTAAGATTCAAAGTGCAGGTGATGTTAGGGCTAGGTCATGTTTAGTATAGGATATGAATAAGAAAATGAACCCAAACAGTAAACTAAATGTGTGATATAGCCATAAAAATTGATCAACCACAGCTCCAACCCAGTACACAGACATCAAATAAAACACCCCAAGCATTTTATATCCCCCATTTTTTATCGCTCCCTGTTTGATAATTACTACTAGTCTTTTATCGTACCTTTATCTCAGAATTCTCCCTCTCACCTGTTTTTCCTTCTCAGCTGCTGTTATGCCTTCCATCTGATGCTTCCATTCCACCCATTATCTTTTGCAGGGACCTCTCAAACAACCAGCTTGAAGACGTCCCTTCCACTTTGGGTGCACTCAGCGTGATGGCTTACATGTGAGCTACATGCATGCAGCAGGACTTGTGGCGGCGGCATTATGAACCGGACGCACCATTGATACACACCAAGTATTTAGCTTGTGTTCGTGTACCAATTGTGGGTCCCAGACATGCATCATTCAATTAGATTCTCCTTTCCTATCATTCTTCTCGCTTCTCCCCTACCCTATTTCACCATCATTTTGCCTCCAACCCGACTCACCATCGCCTGTGCTTCCCAATGCCCGATCGTATGAACCCCCAACCACCAGGTCCCTCTCTTACAACAAGCTCTCTGGACCCATCCCTGACACCATCGGCTCCCTCACCAGCCTTGCAAATCTGTACGCCACACTTTGTTTTTTCCTGATTCCCAAGGCTAGAAACTGTCATTAGGGCCCCCTTAACAATTATTCCCTCCCATCCCATTTTCTTGCGCTACTCCCCTTGGCATTGTTTTGCTGCCCTCTCATGCTGCTGCAGAGGGCTTTGTTCCAACAAACTCTCGGGTGCCATCCCTCCCTCCGTTGCATTGCTGAAAAACATCAATGCACTGTGGGTGCCGCACTGCCACTACCAGTCCATCATTGCTGCTGATGTGCCTCTCTCTGCCAGCCTGATGCTGTGCTGAAACTCAACTGCTTCAACTTTCACTTTTGGATCATTTTGAAAGTTTCCGCTACTTCCTGAGTCTCTGCTGTCCTTGATCCAATCGACTGCCTCTGCTGTTCCCCCAGCGACCTGAGCTCCAACCAACTGTCTGGTCCCATCCCCAAGGAGATTGGTTCCATGGTCGCCCTCTCCAAACTGTCAGTGACTTCCCTCCACCACTCCTGGTTGCATCCTTTCCCTTGCCATCCCCACCTGCCTTTCCTCCCTTGTGCACGCCCAATTCGTGTCCCATGCATTCTTGGAGTCTCACTCAATTGTGCTCGAAACACTTCCTCTCCCTCCGTTTTTCCTCTGCCCTGCACTCCTTTCACCCAGTGATCTTTCGGACAACCAGCTTTCGGGCAACATCCCTGCAACATTTGGATCACTCATCCAAATGAAATTCCTGTGAGCTGCACACAACACCCTCTCACAGCCGAGAATTGATTGTTCAAAGCTGTGTCGAAGTGAAGGCAGTTAGGAGCCATGGAAGGTTGGCTTGGCGGAAAGAATCAATATTGTCAAGTGGGATTCAAAGTGTAGGTGAGACCCCAACCCAAGGATAGGGCAAATTACGTTTAGAATATGAACAATGAATTTATCCCACGTGGGATTTGGGTGCAACGATGACCATAACGTGTAAATGGGCATCACAAACGATAAAGCGAGAATTTAGTGTAAATGGGCATCCAACATCAACACCCACCCAGTACACAGAGATCAAATCAAACACACAAAGAATTCTTATTTTTGCACTTTTAATTTGTTGCTGGCTCTTTGTTTATTCATTTTCACAAGCCTTGCATATTGTTTTTCTTACACATTTCTCTCTCTCACCTGTTTGTCCTTCTCACTTGCTGTTATGCCTTCAATCTGATGCTTCCATTCCATCCATGATCTTTTGCAGGGACCTCTCAAACAACCAGCTTGAAGACGTCCCTTCCACTTTGGGTGCACTTAGCATGTTGTCTTACATGTGAGCTACATGCATGCAGCTGGAATTGTATCGTCGGCTTTATTGAACCAGACGCACCATTGATACTCACCAACCATATAGCTTGTATTCGTGAACCAACTGTTAGTCCCAGACATGAAAGATTCAATCAGAGTCTCCATTTTTATCGTTCTTCTCGTCTCTCCCCTCGCCTATTTCACCATCATTTTGCCTCCGACTCAGTATCGCCAGTGCTTCCTAATGCCCGATCGGATGAACCCCCAACCACCAGGTCCCTCTCTTACAACAAGCTCTCTGGACCCATCCCTGACACCATCGGCTCCCTCACCAGCCTTACAACTCTGTACGCCACACAAATTTGCGTGGTTGATTGGCAGTGTCATTATTGTCGAGCTAGGTTTGTCTACTGGAGCAGTTGCTGCAAGCCTTCCCGTCCCGTTTACTGGCACTATTCCCCTTGGCGTTTTTTTGCCGCCCTCCCATGCTGCTGCAGGGGGCTTCATTCCAACAAGCTCTCGGGCGCCATCCCTCCGTCCATTGCCTTGCTGAAAAATATCAACGCACTGTGGGTGCCGCGCTGCCACTGCCAATCCGTCACTGCTGCTGCTGTGCCTCGCTAACACTGCTGCTACTCCACACTCCACACCCAGCCGGATGCGAGGCTCTGTTTAATCTCAACAGCTTAAACTTTCTTTTTTGAGTTGTTTTTGTTGTCACAGTTACTTTCTTACTCTCTGCTGTCCATTATCCAATCCACTGTCTCTGCTGTTTCCCCAGCGACCTGAGCTCCAACCAACTGTCTGGCCCCATCCCCAAGGAGATTGGTTCCATGGTTGCCCTGACCAAACTGTCAGTCACCCCGCCCCACCACACCTCATTGCATCGCTCCTCTTGCAATCCTTGCCTGCCTTTCCTTATGCACACCCAATTCTTTTCCCATGCACCCTCGGAGTCTCACTCACTCGTGCTCGCCTCACTTCCTCTCCTTCCGTTCTTTGTCTGCCCTGCACGCCTTTTTCTCAGAAATCTCTCGGACAACCAGCTTTCGGGCGACATCCCTGCAACTATTGGAGCACTCATCCAAATGGAAATCCTGTGAGCTGCACACAACACCCTGTCACAGCCGAGAATTGATTGTGCGAACCTGTGTCAAAGTGAAGTCATTTAGGATTCATGGAAGGTTGACATTGGCACTGAGTGGAGTTTGTTGTCAAGTGGGATTATGATTCAAAGTACCGGTGATGCGCCAACTGAAGGCTAGGGTAGGGCTGAGCAAAAAAACGAACACGTCCGAGGCGAACGGAACAGGTTTGATTTTTTTGCTTAAACACGTTCGTGTTCGGGCCGCTGCTGCAATTTACCCCGCGACGAACACGAACGTGTTCGAGGTTCGCCCGAACACTCCTTCACAGGCGAACGACGAACACCTGTTTTTGCTAAAATTGTTCGGTTCGGTTCGGCAAACGGATGTGTTCGTGTAGAAGCGAACACGAACATGTTCGTGTTCGCCCCTTGCTCATCCCTAGGCTAGGGCGTGTTAAGTACAAAATGACCCCAATCAGAATATTGATCCAAGCATGTCCAAATAGTGTAATTGGGCCATGACAAATGATAGTTCAGGCTAGGGGTGAGCAAGGGGCGAACACGAACGCGTTTGTGTTCGCCCCTGCACGAACTCGGTTTGGCGAACACTTTTAGCCAAAAAGGGTGTTCGGTGTTCGCCTGTGAAGGCGTGTTTGGGCGAACCTCGAACACGTTCATTTTCGACGCGGGGCAAATTGCAGCAGCGCCCCGAACACGAACATGTTCGGGCGAACATCGAACATGTTCGCCCCGAACACTGAAGGCCAAAAAAAAAAGCCTGTTTGGTTTGCCTCAAACGTGTTCGAGGCGAACCGAACATGCGTTCGTGATTTTGCTCACCCCTAGTTCAGGCTTTAACCAACGTCAAATTAGATACGTTCGACTCGAACAGTTTTTCTAAAAGGTATTGTTTGACTTGAACAGGTTCGAGTCAAACCAAATAGGGGTTCGATTTTTTGCTCATGTCAACATCAAATTAAGCACACCGGTTTATTTTATATATATATATATATATATATATTTTTTTTTTTCCTCCCAGTTACCAATCCTTGTTCGCTCATTGTTGTTTCTTTATTACAACTAGTCTTCCATCGTGCTTTTCGCCCTTATTTCTCCCTGTGCCTTGTTTCTCCTTCTCACCTGCTCTTAAGCCTCCAATCTCATGCTTCCGTTCCATTCAACCCATGATCTTTTGCAGGGACCTCTCAAACAACCAGCTTGAAGACGTCCCTTCCAGTTTGGGTGCACTCAGCGTGATGTCTTACATGTGAGCTAAACGCATGCAGATAGAACTGTAGCAGCATTGGTACACGCCACGCATTTGGCTTATATTCGTGTAACAGGCGTGATTTCTGTACATGTACCACGTTTGGAGTCTCCATTTATATCATTCTTCTCGCCTCCCCCCCTCCTAATTCGATCATCCTTTTGCTTCTGACTCACCATCGCCAGTGCTTCCCAATGCCCGATCAAATGAACCCCCAACCACCAGGTCCCTCTCTTACAACAAGCTCTCTGGACCCATCCCTGACACCATCGGCTCCCTCACCAGCCTTACAAATCTGTATGCCACACGTTACTTTCTCCTGATGCTCATCTGTCAACAATTCCAATTGAGGATCACTTAACACCCATCACTTGACACTACTCCCCTTGGCATTGTTTTCCGCCCTCTCGTGCTGCTTCAGGGGTCTTCAATCCAACAAAATCTCGGGCGCCATCCCTCCATCCATTGCCTTGCTGAATAATATCAACGCACTGTGGGTTCCACGCTGCCACTGCCAGTTTGTCACTGCTGCTGCTGTGCACCACTGCTGCTACTCCACCCTCCACACCCAGCCAGCCCAATGCTTTGTTTAATCTCAGCAGCTTCATCTTTCATTATTTAATCATTTCAACTCTCAACTCTCTGCTGTCCATGATCCAAACCCCCAGCGACCTGAGCTCCAACCAACTGTCTGGTCCCATCCCCAAGGAGATTGGTTCCATGGTCGCCCTCACCAAACTGTCAGTGACTCCCCTACACCACACCTTGTGACATCCTTTCCCTTCCCTTCCCTGCCTGCCGTTCCTTTTTTTATGCACACCTGATTCTTCTTCCATGCATTCTCGAAGTCTGACATACTTGTGCTCGCCCCACCTCCTCTCCTCCCGTTCTTCCTCTTCCCTGCACGCCTTTCTCCCAGTGATCTTTCGGACAACCAGCTTTCGGGCAACATCCCTGCAACCTTGGGTGCACTCATCCAAATGGACTTCCTGTGAGCTGCACACAACACCCAGTCACAGCCGAGAATTGATTGTGCGTACCTGTGTGACTGTGTCAAAGTTAGGCATGGGCATTTGGCCCGGACGGGTCGGGTTACCCGGACGGGTCAGGAATGCTGAGAATGTCGTCCCGCCCGGGTCGGGTCGGGTATACCCGGACGGGTCGGGTCGACCCGTGACCCGTCACTGTGATTTAGGGACGGGTATTAGCGACCCGCCGGGTCGGGTTGACCCGTCCCGTCTGGGTCGCGTACCCAGTCAAATGACAGGGTTACCCGACCCGTTCTCTGATTAGGGTTGAACATCAGTTGGTTTTTTATGTTTTGTTTCCCTCGACATTCTGATCCAGTCGCTAGACTAGATCAAGGCTAGACATGAAGTTTACAACGTAGGTATTCAAACCTAACCCTGCTGCTCTGTAGCATATTTTGTTCTGGCCCGACCCGGCCACGGGTCACAAATACCCGTTCCAACAGGGCGGGTCGGGTCACCAAAACAGAGTCAAACCCGACCCGCTGACCCGACCTGACCCGGCCCGTTATGCTAACGGGTCGGCCTAAACGGGACGGGTCGGGCCGGGTCGGGCCAGATGCCCATGCTTAGTCAAAGTGAAGACATTTGTTGTTAGATGAGGTAAAGTTTTGAACTGCAGGTGATTCCATAACCAAAGTCTAAGGCATGTTCACAGTATCGCAAGAAAATGAACCCAAACAAATGTTTTGTCAAAAGATGTCAATTTTAATAATTAGACCCGCCCATCACAGTTGATGAAGTGAGCTTTACCAACTATATCACCCATCCATTACATCTAATCAAACACAGCCTGCATTCTATTTCTCTTCGCTACTTGTTTTTCCTTCATGACTACTAGTCTTCCATCGTGCGTTTGCCCTGATCTCTCTCTCTCACGTGTTTCTCCTTCGCACCTGCTGTTATGCCTTCAGTCTGATGCTTCCATTCCACCCATGATCTTTTGCAGGGACCTGTCAAACAACCAGCTTGAAAGCGTCCCTTCCTCTTTTGGTTCACTCAGCGTGATGGCTTACATGTGAGCTACATATGTGAACAACATGGAATTGTAGCAGCAATGTTAAACCTGACGGACCATTGATATACACCAAACGTTTAGCTTGTATTTGTGTACCAAATGTGAGTCCAGTACAAGTATTGCAGTTAGTGTTTCTTTTTTTCTCGTTATTCTTGCTTCTCCCCTCGCCTAACTCACCATCCGTAGCAACCCGACTCACCATTGCCTGTGCTTCTTAATGCCCGATCAAATGAACCCCCAACCAACAGGTCCCTCTCTTACAACAACCTCTCTGGACCCATCCCTGACACCATCAGCTCCCTCAACAGCCTTACGAATCTGTACGCCACACTTTGCTTTCTGCTGATGCCCATGGGTGACAAATTCTAACTGGGGATCACTGAAAGCCCACGGACCTAATTGCGGATTGCTCGGGTGAACTTTTTTTGTTCTTGACGAGTTGTTGTTTTGCGAGTGATATTTTTGGTGAATTGTGGTTACTCAATGGACGAAGGCGTTTGATTGGCCAGCACAAGGGTTGCTGTGATTGTCGAACGCAAGAGTAGTGGGAAACTTCAAGATACAGATCTGATTGCTGAGACAGCAAGAAGCTGGGCAAAACCACGCAGCCCTCCCTCTCAACCGTCAGTCTTAGCAAGGCTGAACAACTTGAGCTTCAACACGGATTCTCTCCCATCCCATTTACTGGCACTACTCCCCTTGGCGTTGTTTTCCCGCCCTCCCATGCTGCTGCAGGGGCCTTCATTCCAACAAACTCTCGGGCGCCATCCCTCCCTCCATTGCCTTGCTGCAAAATATCAATGAGCTGTGGGTGATATTCTGCCACTGCCAGTCTGTCACTGCTGCCGCTGTGCGTCCCTACCACTGCTGCTGCTCCACCCCCCACAGTCAGCCAGCGAGACTCTCTCTTTTTTTTTTCACCGCTGCTTCCTAATTCTGTGCTGTCCATTCATCCAATCCACTGTCCCTGGTGTTCCCCCAGCGACCTGAGCTCCAACCAACTGTCTGGTCCCATCCCCAAGGAGATTGGTTCCATGGTCGCCCTGACCAAACTGTCAGTCACTCCCCTCCACCACACCCCGTTGCATCCTTTCCCTTCCCATCCCTGCCTTCCTTTCCTCGTTCATGCACACCAGTTCTTGTCCCATGCGTCCTCTGAGTCTCATTCACACATGCTCGCCCCACGTCTCCTCCTTCCGTCCTTCCTCTGCCCTACACGCTATTTTTCCAGTGACCTTTCGGACAACCAGCTTTCAGGCAACATTCCAACAACATTTGAAGAACTAATGCAAATGGAATTCCTGTGAGCTGCACACAACACAGCCAGAAATTGATTGTGCGAACCTGTGTCAAAGTGGCAGGTAGGAGCCATGGAAGGTTGGCTTGGTGACAAAAAAAAAAGTCTTTGTCAAGTGGGATTAAGATTCAAAGTGCAGGCGATTCCGTGGGGCGAAATCGGTATAGGATTGTAGGATATGAACAATAAAATGAACCCGAACAAAAGCAGGGTCTATTGGTGGCTACATATTTTACTAGGCCACCAGGAATGATGATAGAGTGAGCTCTAACCAACTACAACACCCACCCAGTACACATGCATAAAATCAATCAAAAGATGCATTCATTATTTTCAACACCCCTTTGCTCCTTCGCTCCTTGTTGTTTATTTGTTGCTTGTAGACTTTCATCGTGCGTTGCCCTCATTTATCCCCTTCACCTGTTTCTCCTTCTCTCCTGCTCTTCTGCCTTCAATTTGATTCTTCCATTCCACCCATGATATTTTGCAGGGACCTCTCAAATAACCAGCTTGAAGATGTCCCTTCCATTTTGGGTGCACTCAGCGTGATGACTTACTTGTGAGCTACATACATGGAGCTGGAATCTTAGCTGCATTATCAAACCGGACGCACCATTGAATCGCACCTACCATTCAGCTTGTATTCGTGTTCCTGATGTGCATCAATCGGAAATTCTAATTGGGGACCACTTACCCCCTTCCCATCCCATTTACTCTCACTACTCCCCTTGGTGTTGTTTTGCCGCCCTCCCATGCTGCTGCAGGGGGCTTCGTTCCAACAAACTCTCAGGCGCCATCCCTCCTTCCATTGCCTCGCTGCAATATATCAATGACCTGTGGGTGCTGCGCTGCCTCTGCCAGTGTGTCACTGCTGCTGCTGTGCCTCCCTACCACTGCTGCTATTCCACCTTCCACACCCAGCCAGCCCGATGCTCTGTTCAATCTCACGAGCTTCAACTCTCATTTTTGAATCATTTTCAGTGTCACTGTTACTCTCTTACTCTCTGCTGTCCATGATCCAATCTACTGTCTCTGTTGTCCCCCCAGCGACCTGAGCTCCAACCAACTGTCTGGTCCCATCCCCAAGGAGATTGGTTCCATGGTCGCCCTCACCAAACTGTCAGTGACTTCCCTCCACCACACCTGGTCGCATCCTTTCTCTTGCCATCCCTGCCTTCCTTTCCTCGTTCATGCACACCCGATTCTTGTCCCATGCATCTCCCAAGCCTCACTTCCTTTCCTTCCGTGCTTCCTCTGCCCTGCACGCCTCTCCCAGCGATCTTTCGGACAACCAGCTTTCGGGCAACATCCCTGCAGCCTTTGGAGCGCTCATCAAAATGGAATTCCTGTGAGCTGCACTGCAAACACCATCCTGTCACAGGCGAGAAATGATTGTGCGAACCTGTGTCAACGTGAAGGCAGTTTGGAGCCATGGAAGGTTGGCCGCGAAAGAAGTTTGTTGTCAAGCGGGATTTGGATTCTAAGTGCTGGTGATACCCTAACCAAAGGCAAGGGAATGTTCGAGTTTGGGGAATTTATTCTAGCAATAGCCGTCACATTGATTTGCGGACGATAGCCCGACAATGCACGTGGTACGGTTTCATCTATGGAACGGACATAGGCACGCTGCGCGTTAAGTTGGGCACTAATCTGGTGGGCAGGATGGGGATAGGGCAGGGTGTGTTCCCCGGCCCCGGCCCTTGTATAGGTTTGAGGGATGCCCCGGCGCTGCATATCCTGATTGACGCCGCGCATGATATCTTCCGTGACAATATGGGTGGTCGCAAGACGGCATGTTCATGGCAAAGCGTAGCCATATGTTCTGGCGCTGCTTGCTATATATATATATATACCCACTAGTTTTTGCTTGTTGTTTGTTCATTAATACTACTCTTCCATCGTGTTTTTTTGCCCTGAAACCCTCTCACCTGCTGTTATGCCTTCAATCTGATGCGTCCATTCCATTCCATCCATGATCTTTTGCAGGGACCTCTCAAACAACCAGCTTGACAATGTCCCTTCCATTTTGGGTGCACTCAGCGTGATGACTTACATGTGAGCTACGTGCATGCAGCTGGGATTGTAGAGGCCTTATTGAACCGGACGCACCATTGATGCACAGGAAGCATTTAGCTTGAACCGTGTACCAACTCTGAGTTCTATACATGTGACAGTTTATTTGTGTATCCATATTTTTAGTTCTCCCCTCGCCTATTTCACCATCCTTTTGCCTCCAACTCACCATCGCCAGTGCTTCTCAATGCCCGATCGGATGAACCCCCAACCACCAGGTCCCTCTCTTACAACAAGCTTTCTGGACCCATCCCTGACACCGTCGGCTCCCTCACCAGCCTTGCAAATCTGTACGCCACACTTTGTTTTTTCCTGATGCCCATGGATCAGAAATTCTAATTGGGGACCACTTAATACTGATTTTCTCCCATCACATTTACTGGCACTAGTGCCCTTGGTGTTGTTTTACCGCCCTCCCCTGCTGCTGCAGGGGGCTTCGTTCCAACAAACTCTCTGGCGTCATCCCTCCCTCCATTGCCTTGCTGAAAAATATCAATGCACTGTGGGTGCCGAGCTGCCACTGCCAGTCCGTCACTTCTGCTGCTGTGCCTCTCTACCACTGCTGCTATTCCACCCTCCACAGCGAGCCAGCCCGGTGCTCTGTTTCTTGTCAACAGGTTCATTTTTCAATTTTTTAAACGTTTTGAATCTCACTGTTACTTTCTTACTCTCTGCTTTCCATGATCCAATCGACTGTCTCTGCTGTTTCCCCAGCGACCTGAGCTCCAACCAACTGTCTGGTCCCATCCCCAAGGAGATTGGTTCCATGGTCGCCCTCACCAAACTGTCAGTCACTCCCCTCCATCGTGCCTCGTTGCCCGTTCCGTCCAACTTTCCTCATTGATGCGCGTTACCCTATTCTCCTCGCATTCGTTTTCCGATCCTCACTCGCTCGTGCTTGCCTGATTTCCGTTCTTCCTCTGCCCTGCACGACTTCCTCCCAGTGACATTTCGAACAACCAGCTTTCCGGCAACATCCCTGCAACCTTCGATGAACTCATTCAAATGGAATTCCTGTGAGCTGCACACAACCCCTTTATAGATGAGCTTTGATTGTGGAACCATGCAGATATCAAAATCAACTGCTGCTGCTGCTTGAAAGGCCTGTTTGGGATCTCACACAAGGGCACCAGTTCTTTCAGTTTTGCTCCTCTCTTCCACTGCTCTTCAGTGGGGCTGCTCGCTCTGACTCCCTTCAGCTTAAATGCCAGTTCCTTTTCTTGCATCTCCTTTCCTTCTGATTTGCTCTTGTGCCTATGTCTCTTCCATCCACGTTCCCTTGCAGGGACCTCTCAAACAACCAGCTTTCAGGCAGCATCCCTAGTTTGAGTGCACTCATCCAGGTGTCTTACATGTGAGTGAGATGCACGAGCACAAGTGGCATAGTAGTGGCACGTTGATTTGATACACACCCAGTGCTTCACTTGTATTCATATACCAACTGAAGCACATACACATTACAAGTGAATTCTCAACATGAAGCAGTACAGAAATATCTTATCTGCTCGTCATAATGTGTGAACTGGTTGAGAGATGCATGTGGTGCCTGTGTTGAGTTCAGCTTCCTAGTGGTCTGTGGCAAATTACAAACCAGGGCAATCTCAATACCGGATTGGGAAAAGCAGTGTCCACTTAGGCCTTCACGAATATTGAACCTCGTCCAAACCATTGCCTAGCATCAGCCCATTTCCCGATCCTCTTGCCTCTCCTCGTTCCTAAATGCCTCGCATTCTGAATGCCTCGCATTCTAAATGCCTCGCATTCTAAATGCCTCACATTCTAAATGCCTCGCATTCTAAATGCCTCGCATTCTAAATGCCTCGCCTTATAAGTGCCTCGCCTTATAAATGCCTCGCCTTATAAATGCCTCGTCTTCTACCTTTCTCAAACCACCTCATCTTCTGCCACTCTTAATCTGCATTGCACACCTTCAGCCTTTGTGATTTCTTTTGCCTTTGCCGTTATTATTCAGGATGTTAGCCAACAATGAGCTCACAGGCCCCATACCTACTGACATTGGCTCACTCAAAAGAATGGTCGCTCTGTAAGACATCTCTTCCCTCACCCAATGCTCTCTCTCTCCTCAAATCCTTTTCTTCTCCCCCCCCTCCCCACCAGTCCGTTTCCTGTAAGTGGCAACTCAGCTCTTCTAGTTTTGCCATTTCTCCTCTGCTCTCCTCACTTCTCCTCTCACTTATCTCACCTTTCGGTGGCACCCAGAGAAATAAACGTGTGTGCTTCCTAATGCCCATTCGGATGAACCCCCAACCACCAGATCCCTCGAATACAACCAGCTGACTGGACCCATCCCTGCCTCCATCGGCTCTCTCACTGGCCTTACAGAACTGTATGCCACACTTCCCCAGTATTCTTTGTACCACTGGATCGGAAACCCCAATAATAAACATGTTCCCTATGCCCCTCGACATGAGCACTTCAGGCGACTAATGTTTTGTCTCAACCTTTCAACTCAATCAGCTAGAGTATCGAGAGAGGGAAGGACGGGAAAGTGGAGTGAGTAAGGGAGGGTGGAGGGGACGGGGGGACAGGGGGTGGGGATATTTTGAGATGATTTTTTTTTTTACTCCACTCGAGCATTTGAGTGCTTGACATCTACTTGAGCCCCACAGGTAAGTGAAAATGCTTGCAATGGATTGGATGGCTGCGTGGTTGGGGTGGCAGATGAGGGGAGGGAAGGGGGGGGGGGGGGGGGGAAGGGATTGAGGGGGGTAGGGATAGAGGAGGTGGGAGGCGAGGCGAACGTTCCTTGCTTTTAGTCAAATGAGACTCGCCTTGGGGAACACAACAAGGCGAGCTTTTGGTTGAGTATCCAGGCAACCTGTTCAGGAAAGCCCCTGTTCTCAAATCCTCTCTGTGTAATCCTTGCCTTGCCTCTGGCACTTGCTCATGTCAGGAACCAGTAGAAACTGATTTTCCCTATACCATGCAACTTATTCTTGTCATCGTTTTGCTGCACTCCCATGCTGCTGCAGGGGCCTACATTACAACAATCTTTCGGGCTCCATCCCTCCCTCCATTGCCTTGCTGGTCAATCTCGATACACTGTGGGTGCCGTGCTGCCAGCCACTACCTGTGGCTGGTGTGCCTCTCGATTGCTGCCAAGACTCCAGGCACCACATTACCATACCCAGATCCATGTTTATCGTGAACAGATAACTCGTACTCAGCCATTTCGCAGGCATTTTAAACTTCAATACTACCTCCCTCCCACATTCTCTGCCTTCTAACCTCCCCTCCACCCCCTATTGCCCCTGGTGTTCCCCCAGCGATCTGAGCTCCAACCAACTGTCTGGTCCCATCCCCAATGAGATTGGGTCCATGACCGCTCTCACCAGAGTGTCAGTCACCTTCCTCCGCCACAACTCCTTGCAACCTTTCCCTTGCCTTCCCCTACTCTTCTTTTTCCATCCACAACCGATTTTTCTCCTCTTCATTCTCCGTCCCTCACTCATGCATATTTCGGGCCTGAGCATGGGCTACTTTCCCACTTATGCATTCTTCTTCTGGCACCAGTCCACTCTGTTCTGATCTTCTGGCACCAATCCACTCTGTTCTGATCTTCTGGCACCAATCCACTCTGTTCTGATCTTCTGGCACCAATCCACTCTGTTCTGATCTTCTGGCACCAATCCACTCTGTTCTGATCTTCTGTGCGCCTGATCCACATGCTGACTCCCTTTAGTTCAGTAGTGGCTTGCTTTGCTGTGCTGTGTTGTGTCCCCTGGATGGGTGCATTTATTCTTCTGCTCTCTCCAAGTTTCTTCATATTGTGCTGGTTCGCCATCATATGCCTACTGGCCTTTTCTCCAGCACCGTGTCTTCACTGTCTTATGAGAGCCAGTTGTGTCTCTCTTTCTCACCTGTTTCTTACGCCTTCAATCTGGTGCTCCTTCTCATGATCACTTGCAGAGACCTTACAAGCAACCAGTTTACAGGCAGCATTCCTGTCACCTCGAGTGCACCCGGCAATGCCCCTGTCATGTGAGTGAGATACACACATACACATATTAGCGCGCAAAGGTTATTCGGACAAACATATCAGCTGCATTGCATGTGCAAAATGAACCACCTGGATAAAACAAGTGAATTTGTAACACAGAGAGCAGAGCACCCTATGAAGATCGCTTTTTTCCAGCTTAATGCTCGCATCGCAATTGTGAATTTGCACAGGATGAGTTAGAAACATTATCCTGGTAACTGACTGGAATAGAAACCCTAAAGTCCTTCGATCATCATACCCATAACCCCAAAAACAGAACCTACAGCCCTTCTAGGATCTGTGGGTGGTCTTAGCTGCGCCACGAGCAACAGCATGTGTCATAGTCATTTTTCAGATGCCAGTGGTACATGAAGAACCATGGCAGCTACAGATTTGGCTTGCAAAAAGCCGGACTCCCCAAACCTCATCGCAAGCTGGCTCTGTCCCTAACCGAACCGTGCTCATACTAGACTCAGCCCAAGGAAACTTCTCCCATTGTTCCATTTCTCTTGAGCTCCCCAAATGCCTCGTCCTTTCTTCTTCCTTGCTCTGACCACCTCTTCTTCTGTGGTTTCAATATGCGCTGCAATTCCTTAGCCTTTGGACTTGCTCTCGCCTTGGCCATTCTATTTCAGGAGGATGTTAGCCACCAAGAAGTTCTCTCCCACCATATCTGCTGCTGGGATTGACGCGCTCACAGGATTGGTCGCTCTGTAAGACACCTCTTCCGTTGCTCAACGCTCTCTCTTCCTTCTCTTCCATTTCAGTCCTTACAGAGAGAGTCTAGGCTTAGCCGGTCTAGAGTCGCCGACTCGCCGCTTTTCATCTTCTCGCTTCTACCCTCACCTATCACACCATCCTTTCGCACCCAGAGTTACTACTAGGGATGAGCAAAGGGCGAACACGAACATGTTCGTCTTCGCCCCTTGTCGAACACCCTCTTTTGCCGAACCGAACAGTGTTCGGTTCGGCGAACAGTTTAGGAAAAAACAGGTGTTCGCTGTTCGCCTGTGGAGGCGTGTTCGGGCGAACCTCGAACACTGTTCGTGTTCGTCGCGGGCAAATTTCAGCAGCGGCCCGAACACGAACGTGTTCGGGCGAACATCGAACACTGTTCGGCGAACGATTTGAGCTAAAAAACAAAACCTGTTCGGTTCGCCTCGAACGTGTTCGAGGCGAACCGAACAGGTGTTCGCCACCTTGCTCATCCCTAGTTACTACTCACCATTGACTGTGCTTCTCAATGCCCGTTCAAATCAAATCCACAACCACCAGGTCCCTCGGTCACAACAATCTTTCGGGACCCATCCCTGAGTTCCTCACCTCCCTCACCGGCCTTACAAATATGTAAGCTACACACTGTTTCTTCAATAAGCACATGTTTTGACACCCCCCGTCCAGTCTGATTCACCTATCTGACACTGATTCCCCCCTTATATGTGACACTTTTCTCTGTTCTTCTACTTTGCTTCCCTCCCATGCTGCTGCAGGGGCCTTCAATCAAACACATTCTCGGGATCCATCCCTCCCTCTATTGCCTTGCTGAGCGATATGGATACACTGTGGGTGCCGCGCTGCCACTGTCAATCTGCCATTGCGGTGGCTGCTGTTGCTGCTGGCGTTGCCACTGCTGCTGCTGCTGCTGCTGCTGCTGCTTTTTGCCTTTCCACCGTCACTTTAATCACATCCACGATAAGTCACAGCTGCCTTGTTTCCCAATTCCAAAGCCTTCTATACACTACCGTGACCTCCTCAATTCTTCCCTTCCCTGTCTACCCTCCACCCCACCTCTGTGCTGTTCCCCCAGCGACTTGAGCGGCAATCAACTGTCTGGTCCCATTCCCGATGAGATTGGGGACATGTCCGCCCTCACCAGACTGTAAGTGCTTTACTCGTTCATCCCTCCCCCACCGTTTCCATCCCTTCCCTTTCCTCGTTCATCGACACCCAAACCAGGTATTGCTGGCGGATCATTCGCTTGTGCTCGCCTCACTTCCTTCCCTTCCGTTCTTCCTCTACCCTTCACGCCTTTCTCCCAGTGATCTTTCGGGCAACAAGCTTTTGGGCAACATCCCTGCGACTGTGGAAGGACTCAACCTATTGAAATCCCTGTAAGTTTCATTCACATGCAGTGCTAAGGGTGTATTTATATAAGACACGAGTTGGCTGGAAATATAACACATTTATAAGATTCGTCTCTGCCTGATTTAGTCTGTCTGTATGCCGCTTCCAGCCGCCAACACAATCTCAATGTTCATACCAGTCGAGCCTAGCCTATTTGACAAAGCCAGCTAAGGGCAGCTCGCCAGTCAACGATTGGTGCTCCTGGAAGTGTGTTTGTAACCAAAGACAGAGTCTTTCATCTCACCTGTTCCGGGCTCGCTGTGGGCCAAAGTCTTGGGCCCTGTAGCCATGGTTTATTGAGCGTTGGTGCTCGCACTGCAACAACCCCAACTCACTCAACTCGGGGCTTTCCATCTGAAACAGGAGACCTCAGCTGCTGTCGCTGCCAACCGGACCGGCGATCTTGCAACGAGTAATGGATCGCTGTGTTGATTGAACTCATGTCATGCCATCCTGCGGTTCCACTCCACCTGCCCTTGTTTTCTACAGCTATCTCCACTCCAACAAGCTGTCAGGGTCGGTGCCCTTCTTCCTAACGGAGCTTACAGCGCTCACAAGCCTGTAAGCTGTCTGCCTGCCTCCCCTGCATGGGAATATGCGTGCTTTTCTGTTATCCATACACTTCATTTCTCCGAGATACAACTTACAAGTAACATCCCTCCTGGGTATTCACATTGGAGGCATTCTGATGCTGCTGACGAACACCACTGGTTTTCCAAGGATCAACCCCCTTAGCTTCTTATTTGGCCCTACCATCCATGAACCCTGCAAGAAATACTTGATCCCTGCTTGTGCGGAGTCTACTATTATACATTCTTGTCCCATTGAACGATGGTTTGTGCTGCTTTCTGTGCTCCGCATAATGTCCTGAGACATTTAAACATCACTTACCAATTATGTGTCTGTCTGTTCCCCCTTAACCGTACATATCTCACTGGACATTGCACCTTACAATCCCCACTTATCCTCAGGGCTCTTGACAACAACCGCCTCACAGGACCGATTCCATCAAAAATCAGCTCCCTTCCAAACCTGGCAGTCCTGTATGTCACATGCTGATCTTTGAGAATTTTGAAAAATTGCTCGCAACAATCACTTTCACAACGAACCCTAAACCCGAATTAATCCGACATAAGTACCCTCTCAGACCTGGCAGTCCTGTTTGCCACGTGCCGATCCCAGCTTACTATTACTTTGTCTCGCGCTTCACATGTCTCCTCTCTTTCTCTCCTCTCCTCAACGAATTCTCCCTCCCCTCCCCTCCCCATTCTTCACTCGCCATCACGAAGACATTGCAACCAAGGAAGAAAGGAAAACAATATCTTACCACCTTTTTTCCCACCCTTTTTTCCCGTCTCCTCATCGTTTTCTTTGTTTGGCTCAGCACATTGTCTCGCAACCAGCTCCGGGGGCGCATCCCTGACTCCATCAGCAATCTCACTAACTTATCCATCATGTAATGATGACCAACCAACCTATATGCCAGGGCGTTGCTCCTGGCTTCATCAGCTGTGCTGTGCTGTGTACTGCTCAGTTTGAAGAGTTCCCAAAACCGCTATGATGTGACGTCTACTGCTGTGGGGGAATTGTAAGCCCCCGTTATCTGCCTATTACTCGCTTCTCCCTTCCTGAAGCACACCTTTGCAGCACAGCACATCTTGTCTTGCCAGTCGTTCGTCCATCCATATTTATTTATCCCACACGTTTCATTCACGGAATCTGCAGGGACCTCCAGCGTAACCTTCTGGAAGGAACAATCCTTGACTCCATTGGGGAGCTTTCCAAACTGGTTTATCTGTAAGCTGGTTCACAACCATACAGCTATGATACCTCACCTCACCTCCCTCCCACTCACAAACTCCACACGCTATGTTAAAGCTCCAGATGCGGGTAGAGAGACGACTTTTGAGGCGCCTGAAGAGCCCACTCACAACTGCCCCATGGAGGCAATGTCACAAGCTTCTCATGATGCCATTCTTTTATTGTAAACAGCCATCCAGCTCCGTGCTGAGACGGCTCACGCTCACCTCACCCCTCTAGTGAAATGCAAGTATTTTCAGCATGGCTATCTGCTCTGTTTGCTTCCCCTTCCACCACCATCCATCTGTGGCCATCATCAGATCCCTGTCGTCCAACCAGCTGTATGGCCGCATCCCCAGCAGCTTCTCCAAGCTAACACAACTCACCTTCCTGTAAGCAGCACTGCCCTTTTTGTGGCGCCAAGGTTTTTCACAGCTCATACAGCTATTTAACACGGCTATCACGGTTACCACAGCCAACACAGCCAACGCAGCCAACACAGCTCACACAGCTCACCTTCCTGTAAGCCGCACTGCCCTTTGCACCCCAAGCCTCTCCAATGCTTCCGCACACCTAGGCTTATCAGCCTCCTATACATTCCTGTAGTACGTGATTTATTTTCTGCATATCCCAGCTCGTCGCAATCGTCAGCCTCTGTGAACACTGGACGGAATCTAACAGGTAGGGCTACATCGGTTGGGCTGGGTGCGTCAAGGTTACTAGGGGCTCCTCGTGGACCTCTTCTAAAGGTTTCATTGGACGGCATCAATCTTTGTATTGCATAATTGCAGTACATGTAGCATAATTGCATAATAGTGAATTAGGGATCCTTGCTAACGTGATCAGATACCGAAACCGGTTGAGCACCAAGCCTCCAATCTTCTTCCATCGCTCCACTAACTATTACCCTCTACCCCCCACACACCCCCTCCCCCCCTTCCAACTTTCTAACATGCTCTCTTTCCCTCCCCCTTACCCCTCTTTCCCCTTTCCCTCTCCACGCACCTGCTCTCCCACTCTTCTCCCAGGGACCTCTCTCGCAACTACCTCGCAGGCCCAATGGAGCTGCCAACCATCAACACCCTACGCCTCTCCAACAACTTCCTCTCGGGCCCTCTGCCCGACTCAGCATGCCAGGCCCGCAATTTTGATACCAACTGCTTCACAGTGCCTCCTGGGTGCACCTTGGTGGTGCCGCGGCAGGAAGAAGCATGCAATTCGTTCTGTGGCATCTCCTCTGCTGCACCTTCGTCCTCTGCTGGTGCTAGTGCTGCTGCTGCTGGTGCTGCTGCTTCTACTACTGATGCTTGCGGGGGAAAAGGAATTTGCGTTCCAAACAGAGCCAGTATGATCCCGAGCTGCTCTTGCGATGCGGGGTTTGTCAAGTCTGCTGTGAGCAACACCTGTGTTGTACAAGGTAAGAAAAAGTCCCCCCCCCCCCCCCCCCCCCCCCCCCCCACCACCACCTCCCTCCATGAAGGGAACATGAAATCTTAGTGGAGATACTTGACCCGGGAAAGTTAGTAATTCTCCGGTACTGTTTCAAAATCATTGCGCAGCACTATACCGTTGCTATCCCATCCCATCCTTGTCAGCTATGGTTCTTCACATCACCCAAAAACCTCACTTCAACATCGTTTGGTACTATTACAGATTATCATGTTCCCTCTAATGCTCCTTCTCACCCTTACTGCATGACTCCAGGCGAAGACGGAACCTCTACAGTCACCCAACCTATTCTTCCACAAGCAACTGTTCTCACAAAGGGAACGCTCAAGGAAATCAAGGGGGCTTTCACTGCAGCACCAGTACCTCTGTTTGTGTACGAGGCAGGGAAGGCAGCGACAGGGTGTGGAACGCAGTTGGCCTTCCATGCCAATTTCACCTTCTCCATGTCGACTGGAACTTTCCGCGGCGGCAACAATGGCCTTGCCTTTGTTATCTCGGCAACGGACCGGGTGGGGACCGGGGCTGGTGTGGGGTACGATGGAATGGACGAGCGGAGCATAGCAATTGAATTCGATACTTTCCAGGACAAGCAGCTTGCGGATATGATCACTCAGCACGTGGGGTTGGACACTAAAGGCCAGGAGACTTCGGTAGCTGCTGTGAAGTCGCCGTTTCCTCTGAACAGCAAGAAGGCATACACGGCATGGGTTGACTATGTGCCTGGAGAACTCGGCACCATCCAGGTGTTCCTATCTGCATCAATTGTGAAGCCAGAGCAGCCGCTGTTAAAGAGGAGCCTGTCGCTGTGTGAGGTGCTGCAGGCTGGAGCAGAGCAGCAGGCGTTCTTCTTTGGCTTTGTGGCGTCCACCACTGAGAAGCCATTCCAGATGCATCTGATCCTTAAATCGGCGGTGCAAACAGGTGAGGAAAGCATGGTGCTGCTCTTGCTGTTGTAAGACGATGACAACGGCGGCAGCGGCGGCAGCCGTGGCGTGTTGGTGGTGATGGTGTTGATGGTGATAGTGATGGTGGCAATGATTACTATGGTCATGCATTGCTCCTGCTATTTTCTCATGAATCTCAGCCTCTGTCTTTGGTTGCTTGTACAGCTGGTTAGTGAACAGTGTCACATTCATTTCCATAAATGGGAGGGTGCACTTGAGTGTGCTGAACTTTTCTTTCAGTAGAGTTAAATCTGATCACCATCTGGCTGCCATGTCCCTATCTATGTATCCCGCATGTATGCCCCTTTGTACAGGTCTCCCTGATCCACAGAAGGCACTGGACAACCCAGGTAAACAACCCAATTTACCTCTGCATGATATATTATTAGTTATAATTCTCTTTGCTGCCTTTATATCACTCTCCCTCCTTCAAAGCAAGCGTACACTATACTCCTGCTCCCTATTTTTCTTTCAAATTGATATCTGATGCAAAGAACAGCACACCCAGACCTTCGCGCACGCCCACATCCCTCATTCAACTCCGCCCTCTGTCCACACCCACGTTTGCCTGCCCAGCCTTAGGCCTGACTCTCTCGCCAGCATCATATGCGCCACCAGGAGCGAGCCCCTTCATGCGCTACATGAGTAAGGACTACCAAGTGTCGCCCAGCCAGCCCAGTGGATGGCGCGTCAGCAGCTCCCACTCCTGGGACTCCATGCCCTTCCTTGCCTGGCCTGTCAAGAACCAGAAGGACTGCAGTGAGTGGGCCTGGGGAAACAGAAGTGGGCATGGAATATGTGGCATGCTCATTGGCTGTGCTGCTCGTGCTTTGTGGTCTTGAATACTCGTGCTTTGTGCTTTTGTGCCTGGATCAAGAAGACTCTGCGGGTGGATGGATGGACCAGCTTGTGCGTTTGTGACTTGGGGCGCTGTTGCTTGATTCGAAGCACTTTATGCACCTTATGGTAAGCGCCTTATTATTCCGTGCACCTTATGATAAGGGCTTGCTTGGGTCTCTTCAACCTTCGTGGCACACCTCCTTCTGACATGGTCCCTTTCAGATGCAAGCTGGGCGTATGCGGTGGTGGCGAGTGTCGAAGCAGCATACGGCATTGCGCAGAACCAAAAGGTTCCACGGCTGTCAGTGGACTCGCTCTTTATAATCATGGGGCTCAAGACCCCTGCTGCCAAGTGCAGCACAGGGAACTCTCCTGCAGCGGCCTTTAAAAAGCTCACCACTTTGCCCCGTGGAGGACTCACCAGCACCACAACGGTAGGAATGACATCCATCTTTGTATTTCAACCTAGCAATGCAACCAGTGCAACGCAACCTAGCAGGGAAGCCACCATCGTGGTATTGCAATCTCACAAGGCGTACTTTCACATACCAATGCAATTCGGCAGGTCAGCATAGTACATGAGTAGTTTTCTAACATGTCAACAGATGTAAGGAGACACAATGGTCCACCCATTCAGTCCAATAGGCTATTGTATTAAATCTTCCCAGATTGGTCTTCGAGCTGCATCCAAGTTTCTCATGACGGGCAGAAATAATCATGTCTTGCAGCTCACCCTTTTCTCTCTAGCTCTTCCCGCCTTGCCCTCTTCTCCAGCCCACTCCTGACTGGCTGTGGTTGTTTCATATATTCATCTCCTAATGATTCCCATATGCTCGTGACCTGCAGATATTAAGGTACCCCGTCCAAGCGTTTGAGCGGACGCGGTTCAAGGGGTATGTGGGGCTCATGCTAGCAGTCAAACGCCAGCCAGTGGTGGTTCAGATTGAGGCTTCTGTTTCCACGTTCACACAATATGACGGGGTACGTACTTGTGACCAATTTTTCATGTGACGGTGTGGTGTGAACATATGCACTTAGTCATTTACCGCTGCACTTGTCGCCACACATCGAGCTGGTACTCGCACAGGCATGCCTCATGTCTCTATATCTACCTTCCCTGTGATTGTCCATCTATCTTTTTTTTCTCTCTCTCAGAGCTTCAAGTACCAGGATCCTGCCTGCTACACTGGCAACCTGAACCATGCTGTACTCGTTGTTGGGTACCTCATTTCAACAAGCCAACAAAGTTCGACTCCTCCGCCATTTTGGATCATCCGCAACTCATGGGGAGCCGCTTGGGGCGACAAGGGGCACATGCGCATGGACATTCAGGGAGGGGATGGCGTGTGTGGCATCAACGTGCTGTCTGGCATCTACCCCATTGTCAAGAGTGAGGCATCTACCTTATCGTCAGTGAGGCATTTAAACCATTGTCAAGAGTGAGAGCATCAGCATCTGCCTTCCTGCGGATACTGGAGTGAAATAGTATGTGTACCAATACTTGTGTGTTTTCATTGGCGATCACTGTATGTTTTCATTGGCAATCACTCTGTTTTCGTTGGCAATCACTGTATGATTTCATTGGCAATCACTGTATATTTTCATTGGCTATCACTGTATGTTTTCATTGGCAATCACTGTATGTTTTCATTGGCAATCACTGTATATTTTCATTGGCTATCACTGTATATTTTCATTGGCAATCACTGTATGTTTTCATTGGCAATCACTGTATATTTTCATTGGCTATCACTGTATATTTTCATTGGCTATCGCTGTATGTTTTCATTGGCAATCACTGTATGTTTTCATTGGCAATCGCTGTATATTTTCATTGGCTATCACTGTATGCTTTCATTGGCAATCACTGTATGTTTTCATTGGCGATCACTTCGTGGAAGAGCTCTCTTCCATTCCATGCTCCCATCCCACTGCTTACACTACATCCGCTACCCTCTCTCCACCACCCCTCCAGTTGCCAATGATTCTTGCGGCGAAAAGAGCTTCAAGGGCGATGGGGACCTACAGCCAAGCATGAACCCGTGCGGTCGCTTCTCATGCCAGCCAAACGCAAAGACTGAGGGCAACACCTGCAACTGCACCATTCCTGGCAAGGCCAATCAGCCGTTCGTTGAGGTGGCTAATGGATTGGGCTCCAGCACATGTGCATATGGTGAGTGAGCCTTTTTTCTTACGCCCAAAAGTGAATTGAGGACCCATATCTGAAGAAACGTGGCTGCTCTTCTCTTGCTACTCTCGGCAATATGAACAGAGGGCCTGTGAGGGCGACGTCAAATTGCACAACTTTCTGTACGCCCTCTCCGGTAAATTTCGTTTCAACACGGTGAAGAGCGGTAATATTCGAGAACCGCTTTTCACCATGTTGAACCGTCCTGAACCACGATACAGGAACTGTAAGCGCGTGTGAAATGTATAACCTGACGTCGCCCTAAGATGCAGGTGCATTGAGGGAAGTGTTGTGGTAGTTCACCCTATCTATCAAGGACATAACATCTATGTTTCCCTTTATCATCCACGTTCTACCACCCACCCATGTCCATGTCCTCCCCTATATCCACCCAACAGTTGACGTCTGCGGTTCTTACCCTACAAACCCTTGCGGCGCGGGCACGTGCATCAACGATGGCAAGGGCGCCTACTCCTGCATCTGCCCTCCCAACTACATCAGCAGCACAACCATCGACAACTTCCCCACCTGCGACCCAGGTGCTGCTACTTTGCTATTATAAGGATCTCTTTTGTACAGTTTGACACAGTTTGTACAGTTCAAACTCACAAGGCATCTTCATCTTTACCTCGCCCACACCTTGTTTCTTCAGGCAGACCTTGGCCACTGTGAGGTATGACAATGCAATAGCCTAATCTGTGTTCCTTCTGCACTTCCTCTCCTTCTCTCCTGCCCGCAGCCAACACCACAGCCTCGACTTTGACTATCACAGGCTCCAACTGGCTGTGCTCTGATGTTTTCCCTGCTGCTGGCCTTGCATCTGCTGCTGGCCTCGTATTATTATCTGACTCGCTGCAAAACTCGGTAAGAAGCTGAAGCTGTTGCACAGAAGATCATGTGAGTGGAGGCAACACTTATGAGAGTACGGATGGGTTTGTGGGGTGTGGAGTCCAGAGGGGTGTGGGGTCCAGTGGGGTGTGGGGTCCAGAGGGGTGTGGGGTCCAGTGGGGTGTGGAGTCCAGTGGGGTGTGGGGTCCAGTGGGGTGTGGAGTCAAACAAACTGAAGTTTTTCTTGCAGTTGGGTGACGGCACCAGTATCATGACGTGCAGTCAGGCATTGCCTCGTTGCTCAGGCCGACTCCCATGGTGCTATGCATGTGCTTCTGATTGCAGCCAATTGACTGCAGCCAGCCTTTGCCTCCGGGAAAGGTGATTCAGCTGGGCAGCAACTCCCCCAAGCCCTGCACTGCCTTCATCTATACCCTCGAGGTGAGCCCAAGATTCCAGAGAACTGGGTGGTGACTTACTAATGCTCGTTTTAATCTATCAGCCTTATGTTCCTTATGTCAGCACCAATCTCCAGTCTTCCTGCTCCCTTCCTACTTCCCTTCGTTACTTAGGAATATGTCTCACGCAACCAGTAGCTTAGTTAAGCGCCCGTGCAAGATTCTGTCATGTAAATGATGCATCTCGAGTCCAGCTAATCTTCATCTGTGAATATCTTCAACAAGCCATCACTTACCTTCCCTCCCTTCACTCAACCCACCAGGGTGACAACTGTTCGTCTATCTCCACCCAGCTAAAACTCTCTGTGGCTTACCTTGCCGCTCTCAATCCCAGCCTGAACTGCTCGGAGCCCATTAAGGCAGGCCGCTCTCTGTGCCTCGAGCGCGATGCCACCATGGCCTATACCGTCCCTCAGTGCTTGCAGTATGGAACGCTCACAGCACAAGATACGTGTGAGAGCCTGATGCTGCAGAGCATGCAGACTGGTGAGGATGGGTCCGCGGGGACAGGGGTGGTGACTGCAGCCAGTTGGGCTGAGCTCTACCGCAACAACCCCGGCCTCATCTGCCCCCGCACCACCCCTCCCTCCACCGCCACTGCTGCCAGCAAGACGAGCGTGCAGGTGAGATTTGGGAACCAGAGCATTTAGAGGGAATTGGATACATAGAGGTGTGTATTCTATGCAGTGTGTCGTCCTTCTTGAGATTTCTCACTTCTCCCTGCACTGTGTTTGCACCTGCTATTTCAGGTTTGCCTAAAGGCAGACTACGATTCTTTCAGTGATCTCGGCTGCAAGAAGGGCAGGCTCAAGCTGGTGTCACCAAACCTGGCATGCCCAGGTGTTTTGAACTTCTATGGTGGAGGAAAACCAGGAGGAAAACCTGGAACTGTTGCGAAGTTCTACGAGTACAATGGGCGAACATGCTCAGATACTGTAGGCTCGAGTACAATCTGTGTGCCCTAGAGTAGTTTCCTTCCAACCGTGTGTTATCATCACCTCCTGTCACAAGAGGCGAGATAGGGTGCTGTGCAACTATCTGATGGCTAGCATAATATTGTTGTGCAGCGCTGTGTGATGCCATTTGTGACGAGAAGTGATTATGATACGACGAATAGAGTACTGTAGCCTTGGCTAAGCAGGTTGCCATTCAAAGGTTTTTTATACACATTTGTTGTAGTGTGGTTGCCATGATGGGTCGTTACGATGGACACAAGTAGAAATTTGGTGTTACATGATGAGATGGACACAAGTAGAAATTTGCGCCGCAGTGCGCCCATATGGCATGATGACAACACCAGATTCGGGGATATCGCATGTGCGACACCCTGCGCCCTAAACCCGCCTGTCAACCACCTCATGTTGGGCCATGGCCAAGCCCATCATGCCAACAAACTCACCATCTACGAGCAAGCCTCAAGATACATCACGTAGTACTCCCACCCTATTCTACAAGTGAAGCATGTGTAGCTGCAAATGTTGCAGAAACATGAACAACTACTCCTAGTTAGGTAGAAATTTACCTGGCATGTTTATTTCGCCTGCCGTTGCTGACTTGACAACGCACATGCTAGAGTAGTTGTCAGAACGTTTTGTGTGAACGTTCGTGACTATTGTCGCTTCGTTCCTATATGGTTCTGGTCCTTCCCATTGTACTCTATTGTTCATTTTTCTATACTGAAGCTATGCTCAAGCTTTCTCTCAACACTTAGAGAATTTGTACAAGGCAAGCCAACACAATTTCGTGCCTCAACTCCTAGTGCACATTTCGTGACAAGGTTCCCTTTCCCACGTTTTCATGCCCCGCCATCCCGAAAACTAGAACTCTCCGCATGGTGCGGTGAGCGTGAAACGACACGCGGAACCTTCAGATAGCCGAGTAGACCACAAAGTTTTCAGGCCAGTGGTAGCCACGAAAGGCTCTGTATGTCTGACGACAGCGTCGCTTCAGAAGCCATGGATACCCTGGAGGCCCAGGAGGCTGCTATGCGGGAGCGATTCAGCGATACTGGAATCAGCGCGGAGGACTTGGAGCTCATGATTCTTGGACTCCATGAACGGTGGGCGCGTGATCATCCACCTCCTCATGCTGAAGCGGACAACGGGTCTGCCGCTCTTCGTGATGAAGACACTGACATGAATCTTGGCATGGAGGCGAAAGGGCAATACGTGGACTTGTACGGGGGCCCGTGCGGGCCAACACCATGAGTGTCGGAGGAACGCAAGCGCAGGTGCTGCGAGCGGCCGCTGCTGGAAGTGCACGCGGTGGTGCGGATAGGTCACGAATCTCTGCTCGCCGAAGTATGGATGGACGCGTGAGGGCGTCTCAGCCTTCCACCTCTCGGGACATATGGCTATTTCAAGTTCTCACCTGACAAAATCATAGTCCCAAAACCGCTTGAAGGACACCACGACCTGACAACGTGGATGGAATCGATTGACCCGCAGCTCGAAATCGCGCAACTGAAGAAATTTGTGGATGGCTCCGTGGTACTTCCACAAGACGACGACTACGAGCGCATCTCTCAGTTCCACTCCGCACAACTGCTGACGTTCATGGTGATTTCGCGGTGCTGCTCTCTAGTTGTTCAAGTCACCCTGAAGTCGTGCCGTATGCGAGGACGCGGAAGCTCAAGCGTGGCATTTCATCATGAAGACGTACAAGGCCACGCACGACTTGTACCTCTGGCAACTGGAGCAGCGCTTGACGAACCTCAAAATGGGGGAGCACGAAAGCGCCACAAGCTAATGCAACCGTGCTCAACAGATTCTTGCGGACCTGCGAATGGCGGGCGTGGAGTACGCGATGTCCTCGTACATCACGCCTCGCTCTCCAGCTACATCATCGAGGAGGAGTTCACGCTCGAATCCGAGAAACGCAAGGAGCAGTTGCTTCCGTACGCGAATTTCATGGCACCATTGCAAAAGGGGGGTCAGCAGCAGCAGGGGAAGCAGCAGCAGCACGGACAACAGAAGCACCAGCAGCAGCAAGGCAAATTTCGTGGAGGTGGAAAGGGAAGCAAAAACGAGGACAACCACGGGAAGCCGAGCAAGAAGGATGATCGCGGCCGTGGCCAATGCAAGCGCTACTGCTTTGTATGCGGTGACCCGGATCATCTCTCCTACCAGTGTCCGGATCGTGTCAATGGTGATTCGGGTGATGAGCACAAGGGCCCATGCGAGCGGGCGAATGCCGGACAATCTCGGTGCGAAAACAAGTACAACGACTCCCCGAATTATCAACCCGCGAACAATGCCCGTGGACAACAGCGCGCGAATTCTGCTGGTGGTGGCAACATGAACGCGAGTGCAAACGCGACGACGACAACGAATACGAATGGCACGGGCCAAGCTTCGTGTCCGATGGTGGGGACTATCGCATGTGCTTCACCATCAACAGAAACCCCAATTTTGCTGGCGCCTAAGGCGGGTGAAGATTTTCAAGTGGTTGCTGCAGCTGTGCAAGCAAATCCATCAGTTGTGCTGCTGGACAGTGGCTGCTCGCATCACTTGATGGGGGGCCGAAATGCATTCGTGGGCATGCAGGACGGAGGCGACGTGAGCCACGTGCACCGATTCAATGGAGCTGTTCAACTTGTTTGTGGCCGCGGGACCGTTGCTCTCGAAGGAGAGGGAGGAAAGCACATCTTGGTTTCGGACGTGCTTTGCGTCCCTGGGGTCCAGACGAACCTCCTCTCAACTGGTCAGCTGAAGACAGCGGAGTGAAGATGGAGGAAGCGGATGATGAGACTGTGCTCCTCTCCACGAACGGCACCGTTTTCGCGCGGGCGCGCTACACGGGACGGGTACTCTGCACCAACCTTCGTCCGTTCGCGCCACAAAATTCGGACCCAGCGGAAACTGTGGCGCTACAAGCGATCGTTACGTCTATCCGCGATTTCGTGGACAAATGGCACGCTCGTTTGGCTCACGTGGGGATCGACATGATCAAGAAAACGGCCGTGCACGGAGCAGCAACGGGCTTGGAAATCATTCCATCAAGCGGAGCAGACATACCGCGCGTCTCCTGCGTTGGAGGCAAACTCGTTCGCCACACGTTCTCTGAGGAAGGCAAGGAAGCAGCGAACGTCTTGGACGTTGTTCACGTGGACGTTTGCGGGCCATTTCGTGCCGTGGCCAAGGATGGAAGCAGGTACTTTCTTTTTCTGAAAGATCAGAAGACACGCTTCGTGTGGATGTACCCGCTCGAAAAGAAGAGTGACCCGCTGAAGTGATGGTGGAACGCTAGTGCAGCGCGAGGGTGAAAACGCTCCGTTCGGATCGTGGAGGGGAGCTCATGGGCCATGAATTCACCAAATTCATGGACAACTGCGGCATCATTCACGATCTCACATGCCCCTACACCCCACAACAGAATGGGATGGCAGAACGCGAGATGCGCACGGTTGTGGAATCGGTCCGCACGATGCTTCTGCACATGGGCGTGGAGCATCACTGGTGGCACTTGGCACTGCGGCAGGCTGTTTGGATTCGCAACTGCCTCGAATACGCTTCTCTCCCTCTGGGAACCACACCGCACGAACTCGTTTTCGCGGACAAGCCCGATCTGACGCTTGCTCGTGTTTGGGGCTGCATGGTGCAGTTTATGGTGCCAGAGCATCAGCGCGGTGGCAAACTGGAACCGAAGGCTCAGTGGGGAGTTCACCTTGGAGTTTTGCCCGCGAGAAAAGGCTGGGAAGTGCTCGATCTTGTGGCAAATCGAGTCATCACGACCGTGGAGGCAGTCTTCCACGAAAATCTCTTGCTGGATGGTTGGAAGGCCACGAAAACGGCGGAGCCTCGTCCCAGTGGACATGCGCCTGTGTTTCCACCCGTCCCCACGCTGGATTTGTTGGCCCCCGAGATTGACGAGGACCTCAATCCTCCTCCCGCAGCAGTTCCGCCTCATGTCCCAACATCCGTCCCGAACACCGCGGTCTCGTCCGTTTATCCGCAGGAGGTACCCGCGGTTTCCACACCTCCACCTCCACCTCCGTTTCTCGTCCCCTCCTCTCCTTTGGAGGTGGGGTGGCAATCAACCTCCTATCCATTTTCTCAGTCGCCCGCCTCGACCGCTGGTGACGAGAGGAGAAACGAGGCACCATGCGAAGTGCCTTCTGTTCGCGCCACCGACGGTCGATCGGACGATCCGTTAACCGCGCACGAAACGGGCTCCACAAAAACGAGTGACACGGAGACAGGGGAGCTGCTCGGAGGCACGAAAACGAGTGGCACGGAGACAGGGGAGCTGCTCGGAGGCACGAAAACGAGTGATGCTGAGACGGTCCCGAAAATCGTTCCAGTCGAAAATCCCCCTCTCCGTTGCTTTGGACGCACTACGCAAGGTGTGCTCCCACTTCACTACCGCAAAGTCTGCCCCGCGTTTGCCAACACCCTTCTTGATGACGCTCACGCGGATCCAAAACTCCCTGAACTAGATCCCGACATGGTCGCGGATCCGGAACGTCGGTGGGACATCTCGACAATGACTGTCAAGGAAGCTTTGGGGGGCTGGAAGGGTGCAGCAATGAAAGCAGCGATGGATGAAGAAATTCGTACCCTCCTCAAAAACGGAACGTGGGAGCTGGTGCCGACGCCACGCGGAGTCACCATCCTGAAGAACCGTTGGGTTTTGACGACCAAATACAAAGCGGACGACACGGTGGCTTGCGAGAAAGCGCGACTAGTGGTGAAAGGGTTCATGCAAGTCTATGGTGCCGACTACGACTTAACCTACTCGCCTGTCAGCAGCTACGTCACCTTGCAAATTTTTCCGTCTGTTGCGGCTGCACTTGACCTGAACATCGTGCAGTTTGACATGCAAAGTAAGCTGGACCGTGTGTTGTTTATGGAGCAGCCAGGGCACTACAATGATGGCACGAATCGGGTGTGCAAACTCCTCAAGAGTTTGTACGGGCTCAAAGAGAGTCTGCTGTTGTGGTACGAGGCACTTGATAGCGTCCTTCTTGGTGGCGGATGGAGCAAGAGCCAAGTCGATGAGGCGCTCTACTTCAAGACGGGCGCGGACGGAGAATGGTGCTGGCTGATTGTATACGTGGACGATCTGCTCACCGCGAGTCGCAGCCTCGAAATGCTGAAGGAGCTGCGCGAGCTGCTGTAAAACGCGTTTGAGATGCGCGAAATCACCCCCGTGGAGAAATACTTGGGGTTGGAAATCGTGCGGGACAGGCCAGCGCGAAAATTGTGGCTACACCAACGCACGTACGTCGACAAGCTGCGTCGGTGTTTCGTGGATGAAGAGATTTCGGGTCGTCGCCCGAAAACCCCAGTTTCGGTCGATGCGTACGGCGAACGGGCGTTTGATGACGACGACTACCAAGCCCGCAAAGAAGAAGAGTATCGCCAAAAAGTGGGTTCAGTACACTTTGCCGCGACCGCACTCCGTCCTGACATTGCTTTCGCGTGTAGCAAGCTGGGCTCTGGGCTAACCATGCGAAGTGACCAGCGCTGGAGGGAGCTGGACCGCTGCATCGACTACGTGGTGAACACCTGCAATTTCGCTCTCGAATTTGGTGGTGGACCCGAATCCTTGACTCTGATCGGATACGCGGATGCAGATGACGCGGGTGACCGAGAGAACCGAACCAGCACTAGTGGCTACGTTTTCGTGTTCGGTGAGGCTGCCGTTTCGTGGGCAATGTCAGAACATTATAGCTTATACATTTGTGTATGCTGTAGTGGGGTAGCCCATAAGGGGTACAACCCAATTAGGGTTAGTACTTGTACCCAGCTGCTTCATAGTTCATTCATCCATTCTCGTTTCTCGTCATGGTATCGAGCAGGTTCCCGAGGGGGAATGCTGCCTAGGGCCCACCACGATTTTTTTCCCTGCCCGGAGCGCGCTTCACTCCTACCCGAGTAGCGCTTCGAGTGCCTTACCTACCCTCAAGCCATCCTTAGTGGCCCCCTTTGGCCGCCCTTACGGTCCCTTGCGCCGCCTTCTACGGCCCCTCGCGCCGCCCTTACGGCCCCTTACGGCCCCATCTTGCCCCTTACGGCCCCGTCTTGCCCCTTACGGCCCCGCTTAGGCCCCTTACGGCCCCGTCGCGGCCTCGCCTAGGCCCCTCCGCGGCCCCGTCAGGCCCCTTACGGCCCCTTCGCGGCCTCGCCTAGGCCCCTCCGCGGCCCCGTCTGGCCCCTTACGGCCCCTTAGGGCCCCGCCTAGGCCCCTCCGCGGCCCCGTCAGGCCCCTTACGGCCCCTTCGCGGCCTCGCCTAGGCCCCTCCGCGGCCCCGTCTGGCCCCTTACGGCCCCTTAGGGCCCCGCCTAGGCCCCTCCGCGGCCCCGTCAGGCCCCTTACGGCCCCTTCGCGGCCTCGCCTAGGCCCCTCCGCGGCCCCGTCTGGCCCCTTACGGCCCCGCCTAGGCCCCCTACGGCCCCTCGGCGGCCCCGCCTAGGCCCCTCCGCGGCCTTGTCTGGCCTTTTACGGCCCCTTACGGCCCCGCCTAGGCCCCTTACGGCCCCTTCACGGCCCTGTCTAGGCCCCTTGCGGCCCCTCCTAGGCCACTCCGCGGCCCCGTCTGGCCCCTTACGGCCTATTACGGCCCCGCCTAGGCTCCTTACGGCCCCTTGCGGCCCCGTCTAGGACCCTCCGCGGCCCCGTCTGGCCCCCTGAGGCCCCGTTTCGACCACTCTGCGGCCCTGCCTAGGCCCCGGTGCGGCCCCACCTAGGCCCTGGTGCGGCCCCTTCTGGCCCCTTTACGGCCCCGTTTCGGCCCCTCTGCGACCCCGTCACCACCTGCGGCCCCGTCGCCACCTGCGGCCCCGCCGCCGCCGGGCAGAACAGCAGCCGAGCCGCCCAGCAGCCGAGCCGCCCAGCAGCCGAGCCGCCCAGCAGCCAAGCCGCCCTGCCGCCGAGCTGCCCACCAGCCGAGCCGCCCTGCCGCCGAGCCGCCGAGCAGCCGAGCCGCCCTGCAGCCGAGCCGCCCTGCCGCCGAGCCGCCCTGCAGCCGAGCCGCCGAGCCGCCAAGCCGCCTTAGTGTCTAGCAGCTGCTGTGCCTACCGGTGCTCCCCGACCCCTCCTTCCTCGGACTGGTGAGCTCACTTCCTCCTAGGCCACTGCAGACATGGCTACCCCCAGTGTCCTCACTTTTGATGCTGAGGGCCGTGCCGTTGAATTTGAGGTCTGGGTCGATGACCTCCAGCTGTTTCTTCAGTGCGATAGGGCGGACGGCCTCTCCCTGTTTGACCTCACTTCTGGTACCTCTCCTGCCCCTGCTGCTGATGCTGACGCCACTGTTCGCTCACACTGGGCCACGCGCGATGCTGTTGCTCACCTTGTTGTGCGCCGCCACTTACCGACCACTGAGCGTGCACACTTTAGCCAGTACAAGAGTGCTCAGACCTTGTACGACGCTGTAGTTGCACGCTACTCTTCCCCTGCCACTGCTGCACTGAGCCGCCTCATGCTACCGTACTTCTTCCCTGACCTTGCTGCCTTTCCCACAGTCGCTGACCTCATTACGCACCTCCGCACTAGTGACACTCGCTACCGTGCTGCGCTTCCTGCTGAGTTTTGCGCCAAGACCCCCCCCCCCCCCCCCATGTACATCACCCTCTACTACATAGTCACACGGCTCCCTGACTCTCTCCGCGTAGTCAGGGACCACTTCCTCTCAGTTTGCCCCACCACTCTCACCGTTGACCTCCTCGAGAAGGCCCTTCTAGCGATAAAGAAGAGCATAGTCGCTGTACGAGCCTCTCATGGTGACCCTCGCACCTCCGTCTTTGAGGGGTGTTCTCCCTCCCCCCTCTTGCCCTCTGTTGCCTCTGCTACTGCGGCCGACCTCGTTGGTTTCGAGTCGGTCGGCGCTGCGTCTGCCCCGAGCGGGAGACGCCGCACCGGCAAGGGCAAGGGGGGCAAGGGCGCTGGAGGGGCTGGAGGGGGCGGTGGAGATGGTGGTGGAGGCAGTGGAGGGAGTGGGGGTGGTGGTGGGAGTGGTGCCAGGGGTGGCGGCGGCGGCGACAGCAGTGGAGGCGGCGGAGGCGGTGGAGGTGGCGGAGGGAGCAGAGGCGGCGGAGGTAGTGGAGGAGGCGGAGGTGGAGGAGGCGGCGAAGGCGGCGGCGGTGGTGGAGCGGGTCGCGACTCTGCGCAGAGGAGTGGCGCCGGTGGTGGTCAGCGCCAGCAGCAGCGGAGTGGTGTGACCCTGTCCCCTCAGCAGCTTCGTGAGTGGTACACTGCGTGTCAGCGCGGTGGGGGTTTTGGTCCCTGCGCTTACGTCCTTCGTACCGGCGACCGAGCTGGTGAGCAGTGCGAAGGCCCGCACTCCACCCAGCGCTGCTTTGGTCACATGACGGACGCGTGGCGTCGCCAGTTCCCTAAGGCGTCACAGATCCCTCGCTGGGGAGATCTGTCTAAGGCCGGGGTTGCTATCTTTGATCTTGACTTTGATGCTATTCTTGCTGCCATGTATGCTGTTGATACTAGTATTGCTGGTGATTGTTACCTGTATGTACCGCCTGACCCGGGCATTGAGGCTGCTGCTCTAGGTACTGGTGAGGCTGCTGCTCTAGGTGCTAGTGCGTCTGCTTCCCCAGGTGCCAGTGCGTCTGCCGCCCCAGGTGCTGGTGAGTCTGCTCTTTCAGGTACTACGTCGGCTCAGGCCTTCCACACCTTCACCCTGGACTCAGGTGCGTCCCGCTCCTTCTTTCGAGACCGCACCACTCTTACGCTGCTCAGTCGGCCGGTTGCAGTCTCCCTGGCAGACCCCTCTGGGGGTCCTGTCCTTGCTAGCTTCTCCACTGTCCTACCGTGCCCGGCAGCCCCCTCTAGCACCCTGTCTGGTCTCTACCTCCCCTCGTTCTCTACGAACTTGGTGAGTGGAGCGGACCTACAGGATAGGGGGGTTGACCAGTTCACTCCTGCGCGTCAGCGAGTGACCCACTGCACGTGTGCTCGGACAAGCCAACACTTGGCCACGTTCACCCGTCGGCCAGGGTCGAGCCTGTACACCCTTCCTACTGAGTCTCCTCTTGCTGCTGAGTCTGCCCAGGTAGCTGCATCGAGTGAGGTGTTTGCTGCGGCGTCCAGGTCTGGTCCTGAGTCTGCCCCCTGCTCGTGTCGTCTGCTGTCCCACCACACTCTCTTTTGTCACCACCGCCTTGGTCACCCCTCCTTGCCTCGTCTCCGAGGCATGGCCTCCCGTGTCCTTGTCTCTGGTCTCCCACGGTCTCTCCCTCCCCTTCCTCCGGGGCCTGGCCCTACCTGCATCCCCTGCGTCGAGGGGCGACAGCGCGCCGCCCCTCACTCCTCCGAGTTTCCTCCGACAGAGGCTCCGCTGCAGACTCTCCACATGGACGTGTGGGGCCCAGCCCGCGTGAGTGGGCAGGGGCGAGAGCCGTAATTTCTGCTGGTGGTTGACGACTACTCGTGTTACACCATAGTCTTCCCCTTGCGCAGCAAGGGTGACGTCACTGAGGTGTTGATCGACTGGATCCGCGCAGCTCGTCTTTAGGAGAGAGACATTTTCGGCTCTGACTTTCCTGTTCTGCGTCTGCACTCGGACAGAGGCGGGGAGTTTTCCTCTGCCCGTCTGGGAGCCTTTTGTCGTGCACAGGGCATCCGCCAGGCCTTCACGCTTCTGGCCTCTCCACAACAAAATGGGATTGCTGAGCGCCGCATTGGCATGGGATTGGACGTCGCTCGTACGTCCATGATGCATGCGGCTGCCCCCCATTTTCTGTGGCCGTTTGCGGTTCAGTACGCCACGCATCCGCTCAACCTTCAGCCCCGGGTCTCCTTGCCAGGGACCTCCCCCGCCTTGCGGTGGACAGGGAAGGTTGGCGATGCGTCTGCGTTTTGGGTCTCTCTCTCTCTCTCTCTCTCTCTCTCTCTCTCTCTCTCTCTCTCTTTCTCTCTCTCTCTCTATCTATCTTTCTCTCTTTCTCTCTCTCTTTCTCTCTCTCTCTCTCTCTCTCTCTCTCTCTCTCTCTCTCTCTCTCTCTCTCTCTCTCAAGCAGTCATGTATTGATAATGATGCAGAAGGTACAGGCATGGCAGGAGCTGATAGTTAGTCTGTTTGACTAGGCATGCAAGCAAACAGGTACCAGACATAACAAGCAGACAAACAGACATAACAAGCCTGGTCTCTCTCTCTCTCTCTCTCTCAAGCGGTCCTTGTATTGATATAACGGGTGAGTACAAACGATCGAGGCAGAATAGAAACAGGCAACACTAGAGACTAAAAGAACAACCTAGCAGCAACCCAGATCCGAAGATCAACCTACAACCCTACCCACCAGCCACCCCCCCTCCACTGGGAGCTCCTAAGGGGGCTCAGCAGTAGGTTCGAGCACCACAAAACAGTCCCCCAGGGACATTTCCTCGCCAGGGGCCCCGACAAGAGGGTTCTGGGCCTCTGCTGCCATGTTGCACTTGGCCATGTAGCTTACGGCCTGCGCGCGCTGAAGGGCGACCGACCATCTCTGGCGGAACTGGTTGAGTAGTTTTGCCGCCTGGTAGGTTGAAGGGTCGGCGTTGAAGAGCTTGCGTGCAGCCGTGTGAGCCAAGAGCTTGAGGAAAGCGGGGACCTCTGCGCATGGGCAGCCATAAGTCTCGACTGCGAGGGGTACGAATGAGACGTAGGCTGCCGGGGAGCTGCTGTAGTCTGAGATTTTTTTGTCAGCGGCTTCCCTGGCAGCCCACCCCCTCCCTTTCACCGCATTGGGGTCACGTGTGCTGATGGGGTCAGTGATGGTGACGTCCCCGATCCATACTGCCCCTGAAGACCGTTCACGAATGGCGAGGTCCGCTGTCTTCCTAGTGACCGGGCAGAACTCTCTCTCTCTCTCTCTCAAGCAGTCCTTCAGTGATAGGTTCATAGGGGTACAGGCATGGTAGGAATAAAGCTAGACAGGCCTAGGCATTGGAGCTACTAATCATGCAAGGCAGGACGTGAAGCAAGCAGGACATCTGCACACAAACAAGCCGGTCAGGTGAGTCAGGCCAAGCAGCAGACAAGGCAAACAAGCAAGACTGGGCACTGCAAGGCAAGGCGCAGGAGCAGACGCCACACCGCGTGCTCCAAGGTGCGCAACTTCAGGAGCAGGAGCTGTCACCACAGCAGGCGCAGACACAGGATCAGGAGGGGGCGACATCCCCGCAGGCGCCGGAGCCGGTGCCGATACAGCGGGAGGGGCAACGACTGCTGACGCCACGGCAAAGGGCCTTGGCGAATACACGAGATAGTCCCCAAGCGCGACAGGCATCTCAGCGAGGCCGAGGCGCGGGGCAGCGGAACACGGGTGGACGAAACGGCGGACCGGAGAACGGGTTCCAACGAGCAGCGCGAAGGGCTTTAACTCGAGAAGCAGCTAATGAAGAGGAAGCTCGAGACGCTACTTATATTCCCACAGAGGTAGCTGAGTCCTCAGAGGAAGACGCAGCCGTAGAGGAATCGAGCCTGCCAGGGGAGAGAATCGCAACACCAAGCCAAACCGCATCGAGAAATTTGGCCGGCCCCCGAAACCGAACCGCATCTGGACAAATTTCCCGCTCCCGAGCCGCGCCAAATTCTGCACCAAGAGGTCGGCACGCCCCTCCTGGCCGAACCCAACCCACCACCACCCAGCCAACGCTCCCAACACCGCTGGAGGAAAAATCGCCAGAGGCACTGGCAGCTGATAACACGCTTTTCGCGGCCGTGGAAACTTGGGACTTGACGATACTCTGCGACACTCGCAACGCACCCCTGCCACGCCACCTCCCACAGGACATCCGCCCAATTTTTGCGACTGCGCTGCTAGCCCCTCTGCTCCGACTGGCTGACAACCCAGAATCACTGACAGCATGGACAGTTTTCCTGTTCCTCGCACGCCTGACGCTGAGACAACACACTCCTCAAAAACCGGATTGGCCAGCAGTCAGAGAAAGATTACGACAGTTCTTGGCGGGGGAGTGGAGCGCACTGTACTCTGACTTGCTCGACTCTCTGACCAACCCTCAAGCGCCCAGGCATACCCCCGACGACCTGGGAGTGATTGCAAGGGCAGAAGGCCTTGCGCGACGTGGCAGCCTAAGGAGAGCGGTTCTTGCCCTGGAGGCGACGCCGGTGTGCACCCCGTCACCAGCAATCCTGGAAGCACTACGCGCCAAGCACCCACCTGCTCCTGAAGCGCCCCTCATTTGGCCGGTACCTGACCCCAACGCCCACTTGACAGCCACCCTGCCTGAGTTTCTCAGAGTTCTGTCACGCTGTGACAATGGGATTGGGGCGGGCCCATCAGGTCTGACATTCGAGCATGTGCGAGAGGCGTGTCTAGTCAACCAGTCAGTAGCGACAAACATCCACGCAATGGTCAACACCATTCTGACAGGGAAACTGCCATCCCCAGTCGCCAGGCTCCTCACAGCGTCTCGCCTACTGGCTCTCTCCAAACCAGACGGAGGGACAAGGCCGATCGCTATTGGTGAAAGCATCACCAGACTCGCCGCCAAAACAGCTCTGATGTTGACAGCAGGGGCGGCAAGAAAATTCTTCATGCCACACCAGTTCGGCGTGGCGGTGCCCGGGGGAGCGGAGGCGGTTATCCACATCACCCGCGCCTACCTATCTGAAAATCCTCACGCACTAGTCCTCCAGGCAGACCTAGCCAACGCCTTCAACAGTGTCAACAGAGCTGCAATAGCATCCGCGCTAGACAACTCGGCTCTAGCACCACTACTACCACTAGTACAGCTCACCTACAGCTCCTGGCGGTTTCCGTGCCCTGGTGTCGCGCTGCTGGAGCACGGGGTTAGTCACCGTCACGTTTGTAGCCCAGGTCTCGTTTGAATCCTTGTCCCTAATCGCAAGGTCCCCCCTCTTCATGAGGATCGGTGGGGAAAAGGCTGATGTCTCGTGGAAGCACGTGAAGTCCGCTTCCCTTGCCATCCTGAGGGCCGCAAACACTAGTGCGTTGTGCGTTCTAACGACGTCCCCCCCGTACCCGCACCTAAGGAGATGGTTCGGCAGACTTGTGTCGTTGATGTCTGAATACTCTCTCTTGCAGGGACACTTCACAGTGACCGGCAGGGACATGCCCATGCAGAACCCCAGCACCAAGGAGAACTGACCAGGGGCAAATGTAAGGTCAGCTCTCGAAGGCACGGCATGTAGCCAGTCCCCTGCCCCCACCCCTTGCAGGCTGATGAGGCGGATGGCATGCCTGCGGTGTGTGCCTGGGCGGTCTGTGATCGTGTCAACCAGCAGTTCCACTGCTCGTCTCTCGTTGATGTGGCGGGAGAGTAGTAGCTGTAAGTTGCCCTGTCCTGCCGGCTGCTCCCTGAACGCCTGTAGTGCAGTTTGTGCAGTTGCCGGCAGGGCTGCCTCCAGTGGGGCTAGCTGGTTGACTCCAGGTGGGGCAGGGCTCCATGCATGGTCTAGCCGTGTGACCGCCCTGCTCAGTAGGTACGCCTCTGGCAGGTTCATCTGCCACAGTAGGGTGTGGGCTGCCGTTACCGATGCGATGTAGGCTGCCGGTGCTTCCGAGGTAGGGTCAATGATGCCTAGCCCCCCCAGCCTGACGGGAAGAGTTCCTTGCCGCCACAGCAGGCTCTGTTCCAGCTCACTCGCTGGGACCCGTAGCTTTGCTGCCGCCAGGGCTCTCGCCATCAGATTTTTGCTCCATGACCTCCACTCCTCCCTCTCCAGCACAGCAGCCAGGGTGGTCCGTAGCAGGTACGATATCCTGCGGGAGATGCTCCGCGAGAGTATTAGCATAGCGTGCTGTGGGTGCAGCTGAGCAATCAAAGGCAGCGGTGCGGACGCCTCTGTGAGTCTTGTCTATGCCTGGCCTGTGCAGAAATCAGCTGTGCCGATTGGGCTTCCCAAAACTCTGATGCCATTGGTGTTCATGGGCAGGCCCTACGGTGATGGGATCTCGTTCCCCCCTTCCATATCCGGTCCCCACCCCGAGGACTTGGCAATGTTGCCGCGGAGGCCAACCGATCGGAGCTCCCTTGTGATGGTGATAAAAGCCTCATAGGCCGCGTCCCGAGGGCCCACAATGGTGATGTCCTCGGCGTAGGCGACGATCGCCACCTCGGAGAGCAGCGTTGCCGTGCCTAGAAGTGTTGGTTGGATTGCCGTTGCGAAGAGGAGCGGACCTAGCGGATTACCCTGATAAAGTCCTCGGTTGCTCATGATCTGATCGACGCCAAGCTTGTGGTCCACCAGAAGTCAAGACAAGCCGTCATAAAGCGTGCGTACGAGGGGTAGGAGCGATAACATGCTCGATTGCGAGAGCACCTGGAAGAATGCCGGACGTTCGACACTGTTGAAGGCGTTCTCGATATCGAGCTGTAACGCTACTCGGGTCTCATCCTCCTTACGCAGTGATCGGACTGACTGAACGATGCACTCTGCACCGCCAGTGACTGCCACCCCAAACTGTACGGGGAGGGAGTACTCGCGAATGGTCTGTGCTAACTCCCTCAATGCCGCCTTTGCCACTATGCGAAGTACTGCTTCTCCTATCGCGATGGGCCTAACGCCTCCTCCCGGTTTTTCTAGAGCGATGAGTCTCGAGGGCAGAAGCAATTCGTGGACCGCCTGGGTCTGGAAGGTGCTAAGGAGGTAGCTGATAATTTGTGCGAGGAGTATGAGCACCTCCTCACTCGCGAGCGCAGGGTCTTTGAGGTGTTCGAAGCAGGTGCCTGATGGGCCTGCTCCCACTCCGTTCGGACATCGCTTGAGTATTTCGCGAAGGTCATCTGGTGTTACCCGCAGCTCCGAATGGGTGTAGCCGGAAACGAACATTGCCGGGGGCGATGCAGCATCGGGGTGTTTTGCCTGCAGTGCAGCGAGTGTCGGTGGTGTGGCCTCGACGAGTGGGGTTGCGCGTAACGCTGCAACTGCCTTCGAAATGTTACCCTTTTTCATCAGTCCTTCTGCCCTTGCGCAAAATCCAGCGTCATCGGCTTGGTGGCGTGACGGGTTCTCCGTATCGGGGATGACCTTAGCCTCCTCGAAGAGTTCCGCCCAGCTGCCTTGCTGGAACTGGTGCAGCCTCCCTTCAATTTCTGTCCACCGACTTCCCTCAACTGGTTCGGAAAGGGGCCGCAAGGTCAGCCTCAGGAGGAATTGTAGGATCGCCCATGCACCTGGGCAGTCGGGATATTTCTGCACGCGTAGGAGTGGTGCCAGCACGCAGAGGGTGTAGCTTTCCAAAATTTTGGGGGGCATCCTCTGAACCAAGAAAGGTTGGTCCCCCCGCTGAAGTGAGGCAACTTCCCACGTGGTTGTCTGCTGCCAGATGGCCTCTTTTGCCGCCAGCTCGGCCAACGACTGTACGTTGGGTTGCCCCGTTTCTCTCTGGCTCCCACTTGTCACTTCTCCGATCTCTCCCCTTTCGCGGGGGTTTCTCTCCTGGGGGTTTCTCTCCTCGGGGTTTCTCTCTTGGGGATTTCTCCCAATCTCCCTTCGTCCCCTCTCTCTTCCTGTCATGTCTCCCTCTGCCTCCAGCGAAATCTCCTTGGAGGTTTCGGGGGTCTCAGCTACATAATCCCCCCCGTCATCCTCATTCCCAGAGTCCCCCTCCTCCTGATTCGTCGGTGGTGCCTTCTGCTCCGGGCGGTCGTGGCATTCTCGCCATGTTCCTGATCTCATAAGCGCCTCCCTTCCGCCGACGATTGCGCCCCCGCCCCTTCTTCCACCTCTTGCCCCGCGTCCTCTGCCTCGGGCCCCACGAATTGGCGCTCCTTCCCCGGTCCGCCTCTCATTGTTCCGCCCCCCCGCCCGGCCTGTGGCGCTCTTCCCGCCGGGATCCACGGTGACTGTGTCTGTCTCGCCAGTCCCATCCTCAGACGGCCCCATGTAATTCCTTGTGCATGGGTGGAACTCCGTGTTTCCTGCTCTGTGCCTTGTGTAGTCGCTGCCTCCGGGGCGATGTGTCCTGCCACGTGCCTGACGTCAGCTTCCTTGTTGCTCCCCCCTCTTTCTGGTTCCACAGATGGAGGTTGACGCTCTTGCGATAGTGGAGACTGCTCTTGCACACTCCAGCCCTGAAGGGGACCCGGGGCGCCAGGTCCCAGCCCTGCTCCGGGCCGCCTCGGCGCTGGCTGGGCGCGGAACTTCCTCCCGCCCCTTCCGCAAGCGGCGCGCCCAGGGGCACCGGTCCCGTGACCCCGTCTTCCGCTCGCCGCCTGGTAGTACTTCTGCGTGTCTGCGCCCTCGGTGGCAGCAGATGTTCTGGCGCTCACGGCGGCCACCAATACCTCCCCCTCGACCGGGGCGTCGGCCAGGCTCCCAGCAGTCACCGCCGCAGCCAACACCGCCGCCATTACCGGCGCCGGTGACGCAGATAGCGCCACCGCCTCAGACGGTTCCTGATCCACCGCCTGACCCAGCTCCAGCGTCTGCTGTGTGCCACCTGTTGGTTGGCAGAGGGTGAAGTTGAGCCGCCGCCAAAAGCGGCGGCAGTTCCGCCAGCCCGCCCCAATGCCGTCACAGCCTCCGCTGGCGCCTCAGCGGCAGCAGCCACATCTTCCACAGCCTCAACCGGCGCAGTCGCCGCTGCGATGCTTCCACCTTCCACCGCAGCCGCCGCCGCCTCGCCCCTCGGCGTCTCCTGCACCTCAGCCCTCCTCATCGGCTGCTCCGTCACCGGCGCCGTTGGAATGGCCGCAGCTGTTTCTTGGCGGAAGGCGCATCCCAATCCCGTGGGAGGTGATGGGGTATCTGAGGGCGGAGGAGTCTCCAGATGTGCAGTCGCCCCCCCCATCAACTCCGCCATTGTCTCCTCCTCCACCTGTCGGTCCTGATCCCTCTCCCCCGCCGTCGCCGGAGGGGATTTCGCCGCCGAGCTCCCCGCCGTGGAGCAGGGCCTACCGCCTTGCTCAGCGCGTTGGGCACGTGGGGACATGCCTGACGTTGCTAGCAATGGTCCTCGACCAGCTGCACCTGTTCCAGCTGCGGCAGATACGTCCTGGGGAGGTGCCTCCGGTATTGTTGGCAACGGAGCAAGAGGAGGGTGTGGCAGCGGCGATGCAGATGCTGGAGATGCTGCCTTTGATTGGGCTGGTGCTGGACTCCCCTGGCGCCGCCTTGGGACCTGGTCGTGCTGCGCTGAGGCGGCTTGTTCTTGCCGCCCTGCAGGCCCCGTGGGACGTAGTACCAACTGCCGCATCCATGCTATGCTGGATGGACGGCCGGTTGAGTTGGATCCTGGCCGAGTAGCGGCCCTCTTCCCTATGCCCGCCTGCTTGGTTTCGGGCCTGGCCTTGGGCTTCCCCATGGCGGTATCTCCTTGCCTTGGGGTGTTGTTGTTGTTGTGTATTGTCACTGGTGCATGTTGTAGCCTTCCATGATAAAAGACTTGTCCCCCCTGATCCTTGTCCCCCCATATTTGGAGAGTAATCCTAACTCACCAGTGAATAATGAGCTCACTAGCCTAGATCCAGGGCCTTTATACTAAGGAAGCAGGCCTAGAAATGGCTAAGGACTAGATCCTAGAGAAGAGGGGCCTAGAAATGGCTAAGGACTGAGCTATGCCATCTCTCTCTCTCTCTCTCTCTCTCTCTCTCTCTCTCTCTCTCTCTCTCTCTCTCTCTCTAATAGTCCTTTTATTGATATAGCAGTCAAGTACAGGCAGGCAAGTTATAGTGGCCTAGGTAACAAGCATGCTGGTTGCAAACATCGCCGATCTACAACTCTACGAGGGGCTCAATCACTGCAAAGCAGTCCCCTAGATGCAACTCATCCCCAATTCCTCCCACCGGCGGGTTCTCAACCGCCGCCGCCTCCCCAAGCTTGAGCAGGAGGCCTACAGATTGGCCCCTTTGCAGGGCCACAGACCAGCGTTGCCTGAACTGGTGCAGGAACTTTGCAGCATAGAACAATTACAAGACGGCGGCCAAGTACAAGCATGCAGGTCATCGAGGCATGTATAGCTAACATGCAAGGCACAAGCACCACAAATCTACAAATCCACTAGGGGCTCAATGACTGCAAAGCAGTCCCCAAGGTGCAGCTCATCTCCAATCCCCCCCACAGGCGGGTTCTCTACCGCCGCAGCCTCCCCAAGTTTGATCAAAAGGCCCACAGATTGGGCCCTTTGGAGGGCCACTGACCAACGTTGCCTGAACTGGTGCAGGAACTTTGCAGCATAAAATGATTTGGAGTCGGCGTTGAAGTGGTGCCGAGCTGCAGTGTCCGCCATGAGCTTGAGGAAGACCGGCACCTCCGGGCAGGGGCAGCCGTAGGTGTCCACCGCAAGTCGGAAGAACTTCACCGTCTCCGGCAGGGTGGCGTAGTGCTGGATCTTCTTGTCCGCTTGCTCCCTTGCCGCCCAGCCCCTGCCTTTCAGCGCCTCTGGATCCCTAGTGCTAATGGGGTCACTAATGGTGACGTCGCATACATAGACCGCCCCACTGCTTCTGTCCGTCATCGTGAAGTCCGCCGTCTGTTCCTCAATGGGGCAGTGCGCCGCTGACTCGCTGTGGACTATGAACCCCGCGTCCTGGGCCATGCTAATGCAGGCATCGCGCAGCTCATTATGGGTGTTGATGCGATGCTTGCCTGTGCCGCAGCGGAGTAGGTGGTTAGGGAGGCGGGGGCCCGTGATGGCGGTGTGATCGGCGCAGTCACACTTCTTTGGTGTGGAGAAGGGGAGGGCCAGCCGGAATCGCACGGCATTAGAGAAGTGTGTGGGCCCTATCCTCCTGTTGGCTGCAATGGGGATAGCAGTCAGCCAATCCCCGGTCCCGTAGCCAGTCAGTGAGTACATCCGTTGCGTGTGTCCGCACAAAGGGTTCAGCGCCATCCGTCGAGTCTCCGTGACCTGGACGGCGTATCTGCTTCCATGTACCCTCAGTGCCAATGCGTGTTGGAGCCTAATGTCTGATTGCTCCAGCCGCTCCTTCTCTAGGATCTCCCGTGCGTCCTCCGGTAAAGCCGCTTCGCACTCTGATAGCCATGCGTGGAGAGGCATGGCAACGTCTGCAGGCAGCAGCATGTGGTCCCGAGCCTGCGTTAAGGCGCCATCCGGGGCGCTATCTAGTGATGCCAGGAAAAGCGCGGCTTGTGTGAAGCTCGCCGCGTACCCGTAAACTCCCTCAATTAGGGGGTCGGTAATGCCTATCCCTCCCAAGGATGGCGGCAGTGAGGCCTGCGCCCAGACACGTGCTTGTTCCATGCGGCAGGTGGGGACGCGGATGCTGCATGCTGTGAGTAGCGTTGCAAGCAAATCAGTGCCCCACCGACTCCAGGTGTCGTGAGATAGGAGGTGGAGCGGTGTCGTTCTGGTGAGGTATGCCACCCGCCTCGAGATACAGCGGGTGAGCAGTAGCGATGCTACCTGGGGGTCGGTTTTTTCAAGGAGTGGCAAAGGACTTGCCATTTCCCGTAACTGATTCGACAAGAACTGTGACGCCCCGCTGTCAGGGCCTACGAAGCTTTCCAGCAACCGCACGCCGTCCTGGGAAAATGGAACTCCATGCGGCAGCAGAGCCTTCACTGCTGCTTCTCTGCTCCAGGCTGCGCATTTCTGCGCGTTGTGTCTTAGCCCTAGGTGCGCCAACCTCTCGGTGAAGTGGTCGAATGCGGCTACAGTGTCCGCCGCCTCACCGAGGAATGTGACATCGTCGGCGTAAGCTAGACATAGCACTTGGGGATATGTCTCAGCAGTGTCGCGAAGTGCTGGGTGTATTCCTGCCGCGAAAAGTAATGGGCCGAGTGGGTCCCCTTGACGCACGCCCCGTTCGCTGGTCAGTGGGTCACATTCAAAATTCGCGTCGAGGTGCAGCTTGGACGGGTTACCATAGGTCAGTTTTACCAGCGGCACTAGTGGCGATAGCCCAGGTTCGTGTAACGCCGTCGCGATAGCTTGTCGGGATATGCTGTTGAATGCGTTCGAGATGTCGGTCTGCAAAACGAGGCTGTTGGGTAGCTTGTCCAGATACGCCCGCGCCACGTGGATGACAGCCTCGGCCCCACCTGGCACTGCCACTCCATACTGTAGAGGCAGGAAGTGGTCACGTGCAGCATCGCCCGTGGCTGCGAGGGCTGCCTTGGCTGTCAGCCGAGTGATGCATTCGCCAATCGCAATTGGTCGAGCTCCCCCACCAGGTTTGGCCAGTGCTATGAGTCGCGAGGCTGTAAGTAGGTCTGCCACCGGTGCTGGTAGGTTGCCCCCCAAAATGGTGTTTATCAATGCGTGCAGATGGGTGCTGACTCGCCCGTTCGTGATTGCCGCGTCGCGCATGTGCTCGAAAGTTGATCCCGAAGGGCCGGCTCCGACCCCATTCTCGCACCTTCCCAGTAGTTTGGCGAAGTCAGCGTGCGAGATGGATAATTTTGACTCGGATGTGGGTGGCCACGTCGTTTGTCCTGATTCGGCTGGCGGATGTTTCCGTCGGAGCTCCTCCAGAATTTCTGGGGTTGGTTTGCAGACTGGCGTTGACTCTAATGCCAACACTGCTCGGCGCAGGCTACCGCGTTTCGCTAGGCCCTCGGCTCTGCTGATGACCTCGGTTGTGTCGGGCTGATGACGTGGTGGGGCGGGTGAGTTGACTGCGTCAATCGCGTCCTTGTACAGTTGGTCCCACTCGCCACGCTGGAAGGCTCGGAGCCGGGCCTTGATCTGGGGCCAGTTCGGTTTCCGTGGCGAGTTTTGGCGAAGCGTCAGGCGTGGCAGGAAGAGGAGGAGGCGCCAACCTGCCTCTGATTCCGGGTTTCGTGACAGGTGGAGTAGCGGGGTCAGTAGCGTAAGCGAAAACAACTGGCACAGGTTTGGCGGTAACCGCTGTGCGAGAGGTGGTTGCCGACTGTCGCAGAGGGCAGGGATATCCCAGTTCGCGATGTCCGCGAACCAGTCCGTCCGCATCGCCAGCTCCTCTGGCGTGAAATAGCGAGGGGGATGTGGATTTTCCCGCACCGCCATTCTGTCTGCCGCGGCCCGATGTCGCCTGGTGCGGTCCGTCCTCGCTCGTGATGGTGTGGGTGGAATGTCGCCCGTACGATCTGCATCAGACCGTCCACCAGCGGTGTCCAATTGCTCGCCAAGGGACTGCCGCAGTCTTGCTCCCGTTCTCCTCCCGTTCTCCCTTACTCCTTCTTCTCCTTCCGTCCCCTCATCCTCGCTCGAGGGCATGGGCTCCTCTCTATAAGAGGGGTCCGTTCTCTCTTCGTCATTATCGAGCCTGTTTAAAGCCCTTCTTGCCTCTGACTGATAGCCGTTCTCCGGCCCTCCTCCCCGTCCGCTAGCAGCTTCTCGCCCTCCGCCTCGCGCTCCTCGGTCTCGCGATGGTGATTGCTGGTGTGACCGATTACTCGCCAATGCGCGCTGGCGCTGCGTCGGTTGTGTTCGAAAAGCCGTCGGCTGCCTCCGGAGCGGGGACCACGGCGACGGGTTCCTTGCCGCCGTTTGCTCCGGAGCCCTCGACAGCAGGCGCTGAAAAGACTCCTCCCCTCGTATCCGCGGGTTCTCACGTTGTAAACGAGGCGGCGCCGTCTGCGTCGGCTGGTGCTCCTCCCGCTCCGACTGTCGCTCCTGCTCCTCCTGCTCCCGTTGTGGCGCCGGCGACGGCTGTTGTTCCCCCTGTCCCTGTCCCTGGCGCTCTTGGTGCACCTGTCGTTTCTGTCCCCGACGAGCTTGCGCCGGCGTCTGCTTTTTCCCCGAAGGTGGCGTCCGCCACCACTGTCGGCCCGGCCCCGATGGTTGCGCCTCCCGGCTCGGATTTGGTGGCTCCCACTCTGTCGCCAACAGTCCCAGTTGGTGGGCCGTCGCGTCCCCTGTCGTCTGACCGCCGTCTCTCACGGCCTCATTCTCCAACGCCGCAACAGGGGCGCGAGACGTCGCGGCGCCGGCGCAACTCCCCCCGGCGCTATCAGCAACAGGCCCAGTGGCCTGCTCATACTGGCGGCAATGGTGACTGGAGGGGTTTCCCCGGGCGTGGTGGTCGCGGGAGGTATCGTCCGCCTGTGACAATGGCGGATCTACAGCGGGAGGTGTCTCGGGCCGTTCGCAAGGAGAGGGCGGCGCAGAGCCAGAGCAGTTCGCCGCGAGCAACGTCGGCGCCCGTGGCTCCTCGCCCACCTGTGCCTCCTGTGGTGCCTCCGCCGGCTGCTCCGCTTCCCTCCCCTGTCCTCGTCCCGTCGGCTCCCTATCCTTCCGTGGCGGCGCCATCCCCGAGCTCTCGTCTGCATCTGCCGACGGTTCCGCCTGTTGCGGGGGTGGAGTTTGTGGCCGCGAATGGTGGCGCGGCAGCGGCTCATTGTGCAGCTGATGAGCCGCTCCAGTTCCTGGCGGAGGCGCTTCAGCCTCCGCAAACGCGTGTTTCAGAGTCGACTCTCGGTCAGCTCCACCGCCTCGCAGAGAGTCTCCACGCGTTGCTGCTGATACAAGTCCTTGCTCACTCCTCGCTCCCTGGAGTCCCTCCTGAGACGTTTCGCGACCGTCCGCGCAAGACTTGCTTGGATGCGGCAGACCAGCTCGCCGTGCTGCTGGCGCCCGTGCTGGCTGCGCCCGCGGAGGGTGGCGCTGCTGCTGCGGGACAGCTGGACGAGGCTGTCCGGAGCTTGAAGCGGCACTTGCGCGCTGGATCTGGAGCCGCGGCGATCGGCGCAAGTACGCTGGTGGTCCGGGAGCTGTGGCGGACATTGACTGGTATTCTCCATGCCCTTGGAGCTCACCGGATGTAGATCCGGGCTCCGCTTGCCCCTGCGTGGCCATTTGTGCTTAGGATTGTGTTGATGCCGCCATGTATGCCGTTGCTTGTAGTCAATCGTGTGTGTGTTTCCCTGCCATCCCTCACGCGCGGCCGAAGGCCGCGCTGTCGAGCGTCGGCCGCCGAAGGCGGCCGGCGCGAGCCGCTCGGTTAGGAGAGCAATGAAAAGAGAACCGAACAATGAAGAGAGCTAGCTGCAGAGGAGCACTTTATACTATGCTGGAGAGTGCTGGAGAGGCTAAGGACTAGCTCCTAGGGCCTCTCTCTCTCAAGCGGTCCGTGTATTAGATCCGAGCACGGTACAGACATGCACAAGGTTATAAGGAGCAATGCACCTCAGCCTCTATAACCCCCATATCCTACCTACTCTCATTCACCCTCTAAGGCAGCTCCAGTGCAGGCTCCAGGATGGCAAGGCAGTCCCCGAGGGACATGCCTTCGCCCGGCAGCGCCACAGGTGGGTTCTCTACCTGAGCCGCATAGTTGCACTTCGTCATGAAGCTCACCGACTGCGCCCGCTGCAGCGCCACGGACCACCGCTGGCGGAACTGATGCAGCAGCTTTGTTGCTTGGTAAGATGAGGGGGCCGCGTTGAAGAGCCTGCGCGCGCCGGTGTCGGCCAGAAGTTTGAGGAATTGAGGGACCTCCACGCAGGGGCAGCCGTAGGTATCAACGGTGAGAGGGAAGAATCCGACCCACGAGGCCGTTGAGCCCTCGTAGTCGGAGATCTTTTTCTCTGCCGCCTCTCTGGCCGCCCACCCCCTGCCCTTAACCGCGTTGGGATCCCGTGTGCTAATGGGGTCCGTGATGGTCACGTCCCCTATCCACACCGCCCCTGAGGACTTGTCCCGGATCGCTAAGTCTGCTTTCTTAAGGGTGACGGGGCAGAACGTGGTCGTCTCACTGTGAGTCATGAAATCACCGTCGGCGGCCATGTGCAGACACGCATCGCGCAGTTCATTGTGCGTGTTGGTCCGCCCCTTCCCTGTGTCACAGCGCAGCAGGTGGTTGGGCAGCCGCCTGTCTGGGATCGCTGTCTCCTTGCGGCAGTCACACGCGCCTGGAGCTGAGGAGGGTAGCCCCATCCGGAATTGCAGCGCATGCGCAAAGTGAGCAGGGGCAAGCCGTAGTGTCGAGTTGAAGGGGACTGCATTGAGCCAGTCTCCTGCCCCATACCCTGAGAGTGAGAGCATGCGCTGAGTGTGCCCGCTCATTGGGTTGAGAGGCATGATGCGTGTGGCCTGCACCTGCTCCGCGTAGCGCAGTCCGTGGACCGCGATTGCCAGCCCGTGCTGCAGCTTGACGCCCTTGGGATCAACTCGGTCGCTCTGCAGCAGCTCCTTCCCATCATCCGGCAGTGACTCCTCACACCTCTCCAGCCAGTCAAAGAGCGGGGACGTGTTGATGAAGGGCCCCACCATCTGGATCCGCGTTTCCGCCAGGGCGCCGACCGCCGACTCATCAATGGAGGTGAGCAGGTGCTGCGCTTGCGTGTAGCTTGCGAGAAACCCAACACGTCCCTCCACCGAGGGGTCTGTGAGACCTAAACCGCCGAGCGAGATGGGGAGTGACGCTTGCGCCCAGGTACGTGAAATCTCGGCCTCCCCCCGTGGGTGGCGAATGCCGCAAGCATCGAGCAGTGTCTCAAACAGCCTTTTACCCCAGTCTGACCACTCCTCGACTGGCAGGGCTGAAAGCGGCGTGGTGCGGGCGACGTAAGCGATCCTTCGTGAGATGCACCGAGAGAGCAGAAGGGAAGCCAGCTGTGGCTCCATCCGCACTATTAAGGGCAACGGCCCGCCCATGGTGTCGAGGCTGGCACGTAGGAACGCGGCAGTTGCGTCACTGCCACCGATGAAACTGCCAAGCACCTTCACCCCATCTTCAGTGAAAGGTACGCCCACTGGTAGCGCAGCTCCCTGTCGGCCTGCCTGGGACCAGGCTGCGCATTTGGCGGGGTTGTGGCGCAGCCCAATCTCCCCAAGGTTTCCTGTGAAGTCCTCAAACGCTGCTGCACACGTGGCTGCATCTCCAAGGAAAGTTACGTCGTCCGCATAGGCAAGACAAACGACAGAGGGGAAGGTGAGCGCTGTTTTCGTCAGTGCAGGGTGTATGGCGGCAGCGAACAACAACGGGCCGAGGGGATCTCCCTGTCGCACCCCGGTCTCGCTCAGCAGAGGTGGGTGTGCGAAGCCAGCATCCAGACATAGAGCCGAGGGAAGGCCGTACAGCAGTTTAACTAACGGTAAGAGCGAGGCGAGGGTGGAGTCCCGAAGAGATTTGATGATGGCGTCGCGGTTGACGCTGTTAAATGCGTTCGCCAGATCAGCTTGCAGGACCAAAGCTCCTGTGTTCACCGTGAGGTAAGTGCGTGTGATGTGGATAATCGCTTCCGCCCCACCAGGGACAGCCACGCCGAACTGGTGCGGTAGGAAGAACTCACGGGCGGCCCCTGCGGTCAAGGTAAGCGCCGTCTTGGCCGCGAGGCGCGTTATGCTTTCGCCGATGGCGATCGGCCGCGTCCCCCCATCGGGCTTGCTCAGGGCAATTAATCTGGAGGCGGTGAGGAGCTCGGCCACTGCAGGAGGTAGGTTTCCCGTGAGAATCGTGTTGACTAGTGCGTGAAGGTGCTTCCCAACGGAGTGGTTGATCAGCGCTGCATCGCGTAAGTGTTCAAACGTGGTTCCAGAGGGGCCCGCTCCTACCCCCATCTCGCAGCTTCCCAGCACCTTGGAGAAGACTGCAAATGGTGCTGATTGGTGGGGGTCAGGTGCTGGAAAAGTCCAGTCAGGTGGGGAGGCGGGCGCTGGTGGGTGTTTGGCGCGCAGGGCCTCCAGCACAGTTGGGGAGGGAATGCTGACTGGCGTGGCTTCCAGTGCCATCACGGCTCGTCGTAGGCTGCCACGTCGTGCCAACCCCTCTGCCCTAGCGATGACACCAATGTCATCGGGCTGGTGTCTAGGTGGTTGGGGCCACGTCAGTGAGCCCACTGTCTCATTGTATAGCTTATCCCACTCCCCGGACAGAAACTGATGAAGGCGGGCACTGACAGCCTTCCAATCTGGACGTCGTGGGGACGGCTGGCGAAGTGTTAAGCGCGCCAGGAATAGAACGACCGTCCAAGCAGAGGTAGAGTCTGGATATTTCGCCAAGCGCAGCAGCGGCGCCAACAAAGCTGTGGCGAAAAGCTTGCGTGGGTCTGGAGGGAGGTGGCGGGAAAGGGGTGCGTGGCGAGAGTCGCGTAGTTTCGTGAGATCCCAGGCTACAACGCTGGCGAATAGCGTGTCGTCCTTGGCGAGAGTTTCTGGGGATTTTTCCTCTAAGGGTTGGGTTGGGACGTGGTTACCGCCAGGTGCAGGTTGGGGGGCGGTGTGGGTAGGGGTCTGAATGTTGGAAATCGGGGTTGGGATTGGTGGAGTGGCGAAATTTCCCGATGCGGCACGGGTTGGTGTTGGGGGACCCCTCCTGTTGGATCTCACTGCTGAGTTTCCCCCCGGCAGGTGAGTTGCGGCTGGCCTGCTCGCTCGAGCAGGGGTCTGTTGCTGCTCGTCTTCCAGTGACTCAGAGCTAGAGGTCGAGTCCGTAGATTCTGCAGCTACAAAGCTGCCGTCTGAAGTGGTTGAATTATTATCGTTGCTCATCTCAGTTAAAGCCCTCCGTCCCGCCTGCTGGTACACGTTCTCCGGACCGCCTCCTCGAGCCCTCCCGCCACGCCCAGCTGCTCGCCCTCCCCGGCCTGCAGCTCTACCTCCGCCGCGTCGGCCGCCCGTTGGGCGAGCGCTATCATCCCTCTGCTCCGATGGATCTCCTGGCTGCTCCTGAGCGCGGGTGTTCCGCGGTGAGCGATCTCGCTCCCCGTCCGCTTCCTCCTGCACGTCCTGCCGCGAGCGTCCCTGTCGCTCCGATGGCTGCCGCCGATCAGATTCGTCGCCGTTTCGAAGATCAGCGGCCCGCGCCGGCGCCTGCGCGTGCGGAGTCCGTCGTGCGCTCCGACGCAGAGGCTGCGGCGCGCCGGGAACGTTCGCCTCGTCGCCGATCGACAGTGGCGCGCGGTGACGGGCAGGAGAGCCACCGTGCGGAGCGTCACGCCGAGCCTCGGTCGCCTCGGAAGCCGCGATCACCGCACTCACCACGTTCACCGCGCCGCGCGGCATCGAGGAGCCGATCTCCGGACCGCCGGTCGCGTCGTCACCGTTCGCCCGGTCGCCAAGCCACACACTATCGATCGCCTGCTCCGCACGTGTCTCGCCCGCGGTCCCCATCTGCGCGTTCGCCGCGGACGTCAAAGCGCCAGCGGCTCTACTCTCCTCGTCACGGGGGCCGATCCCCTGTTCGCCACCGCCAACGCGTCCCATCTCGCCAGCAGTCGCCCGCTCACTCGAATGCAAGTGGACGTGGGCGTCGTGGGCAGCGGGGAGGGTATGGACGCGGCGGAACTGCGCGTCAAGCGCCGTCCGAGCTTGAGCGCGTTCTCCGAAGGTTGGACGGCGTGGAGAAAGCGCTCCACCGCTCGAACGCGGAGGCGTCATCCCATTCCGTGCTGCCGGCTGGCCCCGTCGTTCCTCTTGCTGCCCTCCTGCCGCACAACCCTGAGGGCTCCCTTGCGCGTCCTGGTCGTCCGCTGCCAGCAGGGGCTGGCTTCGTGGGCGCAGGTGGTGGGGATCCCTGGGCCGCGTATGCACCCCTGCGTCCTCGCTCCCCTCCACGTGATCTCGCTGTGTCGTCCCGCCGAACGCGCGCCGCTGCTGTCCTTCCGCGGTTGAAGGAAGTGCCCACGGTGACCCTGGCGCGCTTGTGGTCGCTGGCGGAGAGCCTGCAGAGCCTTGAGCTGATACTCCTGGAGTCCCATGGCTCCATGGCGGTGACCCCACCGAGCACATTCTCTCAGATGCCACGAGCACGGTGTCATGCGGCGGCGTCAGCGCTATTCTCGTACGTATCGCCACTGCAAGTTGCGCCCTCGCCGGGAGTAGTCTCGGCCACCCAGCTGGCCGAGAAGGCCCTGGATCTGAAGACGCTTGTTGGATCTCGCGGAACTCCTGTTGACGTTGTCGGCGCCACCGCGTCAGTGGTCCGCCTGATGTGGTTGACCAAGCGCGAAACGCTTGGTGAGCTTGAGGCCGACCGCATGTAGGCGCCCCTCTCGCGCGTGAGTAGACCCGCTCCATGTTTGCTCTCCTAGTTGTCGTTGCCTGTCATGTTCGTCGGTGTTGTCATCTTGCTATATGTCATCCTTGTTGATCTTGTCGTCCCGAACGCGCGGCCGCAGGCCGCGCCCGCGAGCGCCGGCGCGAAGCGCGGGAAAAATTGGAACACCGAATGAAGAATGAGCTAAACCAGAGGCCAGGAGGCCATTATATAGCTGGAGAAGAGAGGGGAAGAGGCTAGGAGGGAAGAGGCTAAGTCCTTGCTTCTCTCTCTCTCGCTCTCTCGAACGAGCGCTGGAAAAACTGGAACACCGAATGAAGAATGAGCTAAACCAGAGGCCAGGAGGCCATTATATAGCTGGGGAAGAGAGGGGAAGAGGCTAGGAGGGAAGAGGCTAAGTCCTTGCTTCTCTCTCTCTCTCTCTCTCTCTCTCTCTCTCTCTCTCTCTCTCTCTCTCTCTCTCTCTCTCTCTCTCCTCTCTCCTCCGCTCGGTTAGGAGCGCAATGAAAAGAGAACCGAACAATGAAGAGAGCTAGCTGCAGAGGAGCACTTTATACTATGCTGGAGAGTGCTGGAGAGGCTAAGGACTAGCTCCTAGGGCCTCTCTCTCTCTCTCTCTCTCTCTCTCTCTCTCTCTCTCTCTCTCTCTCTCTCTCTCTCTCTCTAATGGTCCGTATATTGATAAGCCAGAAGGGTACACACATGCAATGAGAGACAGCAGGGTGCTAATATGCAGGGTAGCCTAGACTATCCCACCCTTCTGTGCCACCTAGAGCTCAAGAAGAGGCTCCATGACAGTAAAACAGTCCCCAAGGTATAATTCCTGCCCTATCCCTCGTACAGGCGGGTTCTCTGCAACAGCCGCCTCCCCTAACATGATCATGAGACCCACAGATTGGGCCCTCTGCAGTGCAACCGACCACCTCTGCCTGAACTGGTGCAGGAACTTCGCGGCATGATAGGATTTGGAGTCGGCGTTGAAGTATCGCCGAGCCGCCGTGTCTGCAAGGAGTTTCAGGAACACAGGGACCTCAGCACAAGGGCAGCCGTAGGTCTCCACTGCGAGGGGAAAGAATGGTCCTTGTATTCCTGCCTCTCGAGGGGAAAGAATGGTCCTTGTATTCCTACCGGGTTGCTCGGCGGCGGCCTACCTCTCTCTCTCTCTCTCTCTCTCTCTCTCTCTCTCTCTCTCTCTCTCTCTCTCTCTCTCTCTCTCTCTCTCTCTCGGTTGCAGTTCTTGTCCTGTTATGACATCGAGTCCGTCACGGTCACGTCGCACATCCAAACCTCACTGGTCAGTGGATGACGGATGGTGACATCCGCCTTTAGGTTTTCAACCAGTGAGTAGACATACGTCTCCTTGTGGACCGTAAATCCTGCCTCAGCCCCAATGTTTACTATCTCATCCCGCAGAGCGTGATGGGTTGCGGTCCCCCCTTTCCCCTTCTCGCAGCGCATGAGGTGGTTGGGGAGGCAGTCGTCGGGGAAGGTGGTGCGGTAGCGGCAGTCACAGCGTCTAGGCACTGGGAGGGGGAGGCCTAGGCGGAAGGCAGCTGCAGTTGAGAGCTGGGAAGGGCCCATCCGGAGCGAGGGGATGAGCGGGATCGCCAGCAGCCAATCCCCCGCTCCTGGGCCTAGCACCGACTGCATCCATCGCGCGTGGCCAGAAAGGGGGTTGGGGCGCATCCGCCTTGCCTCGTGCATGACACTCAAGAAGCGGCGGGAGTGAACCGCCAGCGCTAGGCTCTGCTGCAGCTTCAGACCCTTGGGGTCTGCCTTCCCGGCCTGGAGCACCTCGAGAGCCTCAGGTGGGAGAGCTGCCTCAGCCGCGGCGAGGCGTGCAGGTAGCGCGTGCGGGGAGCCGTGGGTAGGGTCCAGTAGGGGGAGGAGCGCGGCGACAGCAGGGTGCAACGAGTCCTCCATAGAGTATAGTAGGTGGGCGGCGCTGATCACTGAAGTGAGGTAAGCGTAGCTGCCTTCAACGGCGGAGTCAGTGATGCCCAGACCTCCCAGAGTCACAGGCAGGGCCGCCTGCCGCCAAAACCTCCACCTCTCCCGGGCACTCCTCGGCCTCATGATATGGGCCGAGTCCAGGAAGGTATGTAAAAGCTGCTCCCCCCAAGCAGACCATTCCGCTTTAGGGAGAGCTTCCAGGGGGGTGGTTCTGGCCAGAAAGGAAGCTCGGCGGCTGATACAGCGGGTGAGGAGGAGGAGGCTAAGCTGGGGGTCCATCTGGGCCAGCAGGGGGAGTGGGGATGCTGCTGCTGCCAGTCTCTCTCTCACAGCGCCCGCGCAGCCCCGGGGTGTGCCAACCGGGCTGTCGAGAATCTGCAGGCCCTCATCAGAGATAGTATTTCCCGGGGGCACTGCAGAGGAGTTAATTGGTGCGGCGGACCACGCCGCGCATTTGGCCGGGTTGTGTACCAGGCCGAGGGCGGCAAGTGCGGATGTGAGGTGGTCGAAAGCTGCTGTGCAGGCCGAGGCGTCGCCGAGCAGCGTGATGTCATCGGCGTACGCCAGCAAGACCACCTGAGGGTGTGCCGCCGCCGTGTCAACGAGGCACGGGTGGATGCTTGCCGCGAACAGGAGGGGGCCGAGCGGGTCCCCTTGGCGAACTCCCCTGGCGCTCTGCAGCGGGGCTGCGCCGAAGTCGTGGTCGAGGTAGAGCGAGGAGGGAGCCCCGTAGGATAGGCGGACGAGGGGGATCAGCTCCTTCAGCGCCTCGTTTCTCAGTCCCTCGAACACCGCTCTCCTTTCGACCGTGTTGAAAGCGTTCACGAGGTCGATCTGCAAGGCCACTGCAGCAGGGTGCACTTCCAGGTACGTGCAAGCGGTGTGGATAGCCGCTTCGATCCCCCCTGCTACTGCTACTCCGAATTGAAGGGGAGCAAAGTGAGTACGGGCGGCCGGCGCGGTCAGGAAGAGGGCGGCCTTTGCTATAATCCGGAGGAGACACTCCCCCACCGCTATTGGCCGCGTCCCTCCTTGGGGTTTCGTAAAGGCTAGCAGGCGGGAGGCCGTGAGTATATCCCCCGCGACTGTTGGGAGTTTTCCTGCTAGAGCTGTGTTGGAGAGGGCGAGGAGGTGGGTGAGTACTTCAGCATTTCCTAGGGCTGCGTCGCGGATATGCTCGAAAGTGGTTCCTGAGGGGCCGGCCCCGACTCTGTTGGGGAGCTTGGCGAGGAGGCGCCTGAAGTCGCGGGCTTCGATAGTGGGTGGGTCTTCAGCCGTGGCGGTGTGGAGCCAGTCTGGGAGTAGCTGGCTGGCAGGTGGATGTCTCGTCGCAAGGGCTTCCAACACTTCAGTTGAGGCAAGTGACACAGGGGTGGCCTGGAGCGATTGAAGTGATTTTGACAGGTTACCCCGTTTTGCCAGTCCTTCCGCCCGTGCCAGTATTCCAGTTGTGTCGGGTGAGTGGCGAGGCTGCAGAGGCAGGGAAATCGCCTGAACAGCTTCTTCATATAGGTCCGCCCAGAGCCCTTGGCGAAATCGCAGGAGCCGATTCATCATCGCGCTCCAGTCAGGTTTACGGGCCGACGAGGTGCGGAGGAGTATGCGTGGGAGAAAGGTCAGTAATTTCCATCCTGGCGGAGACTCGGGATTGGCCGCCAGGTGGAGTAACGGTGTCAACATGCAGATCGCAAAGGAGTCGCGAAGATCTTTGGGGGGGTGGCGAGCGAGAGGAGGTTGGCGACTGTCACGTAGCGGGTCAAGGTCCCATACTACAGCCTGAGCGAATAGCTCAGAGTTTTTCGCCAGGTCGTCAGGTTTGAGCATCGGGGGGGTTGGACTCGGGGCTGCAGAATTTTCATTGGCTATTGCAGAGTCAATTCTTTCTTCTTTCGCGGCTCGATTTCCCCTCCTTGCTTGAATTCCCCCCACGGTTCGATTCCAACCTGAGGTTCGGTTTGCAGATTCGCCTCTGGCCTGCCGGTTTGGGATCTCCGCTTCCCGCAGCAGCTCCAACTCTTCCTCGTCCTCCTCGGCCTCTGCTTCTAACATCCCCTCTCTTTCAGGGTTAAAAGCAGGGTCACCCTCGTCACTTTCCTCATTCTCCACTTCCTCCTCTGCCTCCTCGCTAAGCGGTTCCTCGCGACCCTCCGTGTTGTTTCGCATCAGCCTTTCCACATTTCTCGTGTAGCCGCTTGCACCAGAGCGGTGCCTGTTCGAACCCCGTGTTCCACCACCTCTTCGTCCTCTCTCGTTACCTCGTCGTCCGCGGCGGCTGCCGCGTCCTACGCGGATTCCCCGCGGTGCTCTTCCAACAGCAGCTCCCTCGCGCCCTGTATGCGGCGCCGCGGCCGTCTCGTTTTCGCTTCGTCGGCGCGCTGGCGTCGGCTGCGGTACGATCGGGGGTGGTGGACCCATCCGCGAGACGGGATCCGGAGCTGGAGGTTTCCGCGAAGAGCGCGCTGCCGCAGCCTGTGCCTGCCGAGCCTCGTCCACGTCTCCTTGCGCACCCCTCCGCAAGCGAGCCCGTTCACCGCTTCGAGCGGGTGCAAACACTTCCCCATCGGCCAGCCGTGCGCCCCACCTTGCCGGAGTATTTGTGGGCGCCTGCTCGTGTTGCGTCGAACCGCCCGGACGGTCAGCCGCGGCATGAGCGCGGGTGCTCGCCTCCGCGTCAGCCTCCTCGGCCGCCCTCTCCTCGCCGCCCTTCTCCTGAGCATCGCGAGCACTATCAGCGCGGGGAGGGGGGTCCGCGTTCCCCTGGACGTCCTCGCTCTCCTCGCCGCCCATCCCCTCGTGGTCAAGCGGGCCAGCGCTCACCACGAGCGCGATCCCCCGCGCAACGCTCTCCGCGGCGATCTCCGGCGACGCGGGGGAGGGGGTCGCCTGGGCGTCGCTGGGATTCGGGTCGCCGCGAGCAGTCCCCCCCGCGTCCACATTCGGCTGGTTCCGGGGGACGGCGGGGCTGGCGGAAAGGCGGAGGGCGAGGCGGAAATGGCAACCAGCCTGATCCAGCCCTCGATCACGCTGCGGACACGTTCGTGGAGGTGGTGAGGCAGGCCCGGGCGAGAGGGGCGCCGACTCACGTCCACCTTGAGGTGACCAATGGTCCCCCCTTCGCCGCGGACCCCGGCCAGGTTGCTCCTCTGCGTGCGCCGACGCTGCGCGAATATCAGCCCGCGCGTAAGGGAAGGGCTCAATTCCGCACCCCCCGTCAGGTTCCCGGCTTCTCTGCGCCGCGCTTATCTGTTGGCCGGACTCTTGGCTGGCCGGCGGTGTTTCCACGCGAAGCGCTGACTGCACCTCCCCCCACTCGCGCGGGGAGAGACCCCATGCTGACCATGTGCCGGGTTTTGGATCTGGCGGAGGCGTGCGAGGTGGTGGCGAACTTGCAGCTGGCGGTGTGTGGGGCCACGAGGAGCTTTCGGAGCAGTTTTGGTCAAGGGTGCCGAGGATCCTGCGTGACTTTGGCAGAATCACTCGAGTCGCCATTGGCACCTGTGTCGGATGCGCCCGCCGGGGTAGCTCCCTTAGCCCGTACTTTCCCCCGCCACGTGGGGGATCTTGTAGGGGCTGCTCAAGCCAGGACCCCCTTGGACACGCTCCAGTCGTCGGCGCATCTCCTTCTTGCAGTGTCGGCGTGCATGCGCTCGATGCTTGAGGTGAAGGGGGCGGAGCCGTACACGATGTAGGCCTCCGCCGCGTGTAGAATTGCATGCCACGCCTCTTGCTCTTGCCCAGCTCCTTGCCTTTGTGTGTGTGTGTGCCCTTTATAAGCCGAGCCTCCGTTTTGTGTCTTGCCACCAGGAACGCGCGGCCGAAGGCCGCCGGCGCGAGCCGCCGAAAACGGAACACCCACGAAATAATGAGGTTGGGAAGGCACAGAGGGCCCCTTAAATAGGCTCAGAGGGAGGGGGCAGAGGGAAGAGGGAGAGGGTTGGTTGCTAAAGCCTTCTCTCTCTCGCTCTCTCTCCACCGAAAATGGAACACCCACGAAATAATGAGGTTGGGAAGGCACAGAGGGCCCCTTAAATAGGCTCAGAGGGAGGGGGCAGAGGGAAGAGGGAGAGGGCTGGATGCTAAAGCCTTCTCTCTCTCGCTCTCTCTCCGCCGAAAATGGAACACCCACGAAATAATGAGGCTGGGAAGGCACAGAGGGCCCCTTAAATAGGCTAAGAGGGAGGGGGCAGAGGGAAGAGGGAGAGGGCTGGATGCTAAAGCCTTCTCTCTCTCTCTCTCTCTCTCTCTCTCTCTCTCTCTCTCTCTCTCTCCCTCTCTCTCTCTCTCTCTCTCTCTCTCTCTCTCGAACGAGCCACCGGATTTGGAGAGTTATCCTAATTCACCAGTGAATAATGAGCTCACTAGCCTAGATCCAGGGCCTTTATACTAAGGAAACAGGCCTAGAAATGGCTAAGGACTAGATCCTAGAGAAGAGAGGCCTAGAAATGGCTAAGGACTGAGCTATGCCATCTCTCTCTCTCTCTCTCTCTCTCTCTCTCTCTCTCTCTCTCTCTCTCTCTCTCTCTCTCTCTCTCTCTCTCAAACGGTCCTTTGTATTGATTCAGCAGGGGTACAAAACATGCAGTGCTATCCATGATAACCTCCTTCCCTTAAGCCCCTTAACTCACCCCTCTCCCCCCCCCCCCCCCCCCCCTCCCCTTGAGTGACCCTCTAGCCCTCCAGCGTGTGGAGGATGTCCCCCAGGTGCAGCGGCCAGGGGTCCGCTGCCATCTGGGGGTGCGCTGCCTCGATCCCAGCCCTGGCCTTGGTATGCAGGGCATTCGCCTGGGAGCGCTGGAGGGCCACTGACCAGCGTTGGCTGAAGTGGCAGGCCATTTTCTTGGCCGATTTGGCCAAGGGGTTGGCCCTGAACCTGTTCCTAGCCGCTGCTGTGGCCAGCAGCTTACGGAACGCTGTCGTGGGTGGCGCGTTTGCCCCGTATGTCTGGACGGCCAGGGCGTAGAACACCACGTGTTCGGTGTGCCTGTAGTAGTCCCTCTCCTTCCGCCTCTGTGCCTCCCTTGCAGCCCAGCCTGGGGGTTTGTGGGCTGTCGGGTCTCGAATCTGCAACACAGGGACAGTGATAGTAGTGTCTGTGATCCAAGTCTCTCCACTGTCCGGGTCGCGTACAATCACGTCGGCCTTCTTCGGGTCATCCGGCGGTGAGTACAACGCATTCTCCAGGTATACCACCAGCTCTACCTCCCTTGCCATTTTAGCCACAGCGAATGCCAGCTGGTTGTGTGTGCGCATCCTGCAGCGGAGTAGGTGGTTGGGTAGGCTGCAGTCGGCTACAAGTTCTCCACACTCACACACGGTAGGTACATTTTGGCGGATACCCATGCAGAAGGCCAGGGCTGTTCGGAATTGCCCTGGTGAAAAGCAGAGGTTTGGTGTCAGGGGTAGGGCTTGCAGCCATGCCCCCGCTCCCTCGCCTCTCGGGCTAACGAGGCGGAGCGTGTGGCCCATCTCGGGGGCTGACCTGATTGTGCGTGATTCCTCTGTTAGGGCGTCGGCCTTTGCCGCGTGCACATCCTGGGAGAGGGCGCGCTGCAGATGGTCTTGGGACGGGGTTTGCTGCTCCTCCCATAGGTTTTGTAGCGCCAGTGGTGGCAGTCGCCCCTCCATGTCCTAGATGGTCACGGTGTGCGCTGCAGACGGCTGCAAGGCGTTGCTGTTTGCCCCTAGTGGCGCGGTTGCTGGTAGGTCCAGGGAGCGGAGCAAGCGTAGAGCCTCTGTTGTAGATGCCAGGTAGGCCGGTGCTGCTTCAGTTGTGGGGTCCGTAAGGCCCAGTCCGCCTAAAACTACTGGAAGAGTTGCGTGTCCGAGAAGGAAGTTGAACTCGACTTCTCGACGGGGCAGTTGAATGCTGGCGGCGGTCAAGGCGGAGTTCAACAGTTCGGAGCACCATGCATGCCATTCCAAGAGAGGTAAGACGTCTGCTGGGGTGGTGCGCAGCAGGTAGCCGATCCTGCGGCTGATGCAACGAGACAATAGCAAGAGGGTGTGTTGAGGGTGGATGGCCGCCAGAGAGCCCAAGGGTGCCGCCGCATCTGTCAGGGTGCTGCGGACAAAGTCAGAGCAGAAGCTCTGCGATCCCACAGGGCTTCCCAACACCCGAACCCCATCGTAGGTGATGGGAAGACCCTCGGGAAGCGCGTCACCACCAAGCGGTGTGGAGGACCATGCCGACGACTTCCTAAAGTTGCAGGTGAGGCCATCCTGTGCTAGTAGCTGCGTCAGCACTTCCAGCGCGCCAAGCGTCGCCGTCGCCGGTCCTATCATGGTGATATCGTCTGCGTAAGCTAGGACCGTGACTTCCGGGTGTTCAACTGCTACCCGCCTGCTGGATTGACGCCGCGAATAGAAGGGGTCCGAGGAGATCCCCCTGCCTCACTCCCCTTCCGCTGGTGAGTGCCGTTGGGCTCAAGCGGGGATCAATCAGCAGCGGTGAGGGCGTTGTGTAGGAGCGTGTGAATGGGATAAGTGGAGCTAGCGGGGTGTTGGTGAGTGCGTTGAAGAACACTTTCCTCTCTACGGAGTTGAAAGCGTTTTCAATGTCGAGTTGGAGTACTAGGCTGGAAGGTTGTGCAATGGTAAGATCTCTGACTGCGTGTATAACGAACTCAGCTCCGCCTGGGACTGCCACGCCGAATTGTTGGGGTAAGAAAAATCGCCTTGTTTCTCCTTGTAGTTCCGAGAGTGCACCCTTTGTTGCCAGCCGAAGCAGGGATTCCCCTATCACGATAGGGCGTAACCCCCCCTGGTTTCGCGAAGGCGATGAGGCGGGATGGTGAGAGTAGTGCTGCAACCTCGGTGGAGAGATTCGTCGAGAGAAGGTGTGTTACGGCGGAGTGCAGATGCCCTAGTACTTCGATGTTACTTAGGGCTGGGTCGCGGTAGTGTTCAAATGTTGACCCTGATGGACCAGCCCCAACTCCGCTGGGGCAGTCCCCGAGGACATCTGAGAAACTTTCCGCGGTGCACGAAAATTGCGTGGGTATTGTGTAGGTGTGGACCTAGTCGGGCAGCTCAATTTGGGGTTGGGGATGTTTCAATTCCAACTTCTCTCTCTCTCTCTCTCTCTCTCTCTCTCTCTCTCTCTCTCTCTCTCTCTCTCTTTAAGTGCACGTGACAGGCGGATACGAGATATGGAGGCGTGTAGCTGACCCCAGAGGTACTAGACAGCAATATCACTAGGACCATACATATCCTGATCACAGTGGAGCCCCTTTCTGCAGACGCCTCCGCCATGTTCCGTGCCGTGCGCTCCGTCCCTCACTGCCAGATCACGCCTCCCGGCAAGCCTGCCTTCATGGCGTCGATGCTCTCTGCCTTGAGAAAGTTCGTTGTTGAAATGTATTTGTATATATTTATATACTTGCCTACAGTACCGTCAGCCCCCGGATAGAAGCTGTCAGAATTATGTTTATTATAACTGCATGTAGTTCTAGCTGTAGTGTAGTTATTAAATTTGTAGGTGGTGCACCTCATCATTTGTTTCCTTTGCTATATGTACTTTGAAATCTATAGTGAAACCCATTCTCCCAACTCCTCTTCCAACTCACTCGATCCTCACCCTAGGCAAAACCCGCTCGACACCTAATCTCGGGCCTAGGCTCCTAAGCCTAGGCCCTAGTTTCAACTTAACTTTTCTTCGTGCAACTAGTATTTTAACAGAAGCGCCCCTGGGGTTATAAAAAAACACTGTTTTTTAGAGGGTGGGCTTACAATTGAGGATTTTTATAAGCGCTGGGGCTTATAAAATGACATATATGAAATCTAGTTTTTTTACACCAAAGTGTTCATCTCGTCCTTGCGATTTGAATCGAATCGATATTGTAGAGGGCTGGAATGTGAATCTCGCATAAATTGGCAGTGGCTGATTCTCTGCCAACACGCACAGTCAAAATGAGTCAGATTGACCCCATGACAGGTCATTCTGATTGGACGCGAAGGCATTGAGTCGCGTGATGGTGAACGGATTCGAATTTCTGAATGTGGGAATGTCAGAATATTATCTTATTGTTCTAGCCTGTAGTGGGGTGCTCTATAGCGAGTACAACCCTTCTAGGGTTTTGCTATTTGTATCCTCATTCTTGCTAGTTCAATCCTCTTTCTTCCTTCTAATTTTGTCATGCTATCAGAGCAGGTCGATCCCCCTGGATCGATCCTGTGGGTGGTCTTACCACCGCTTAGCTTCCGCTGCTACTACTGCTACTACTCTCTGAGCCGCACGCCCCGTGGCGTGCGGCATTTTTTCATCCCGCCGTGCGCCCCGAGGCGCGCGGCGGTTTTCTGCCCGCCGTGCGCCCCGAGGCGCGCGGCAGTTCATTGCCCGCTGTGCGCCCCGGGCGCGCGGCGGGCTTCTCCCCTACGTCGCGGCCCCGCCCCGATCGTCGCGGCCCCGCCCCTCGACGCGGCCCCGCTCTACGTCGCGGCCCCGCCCCGGCCCGTCGCCGCCCGTGCGCCTGCCCGGCTCGGCCCCGCCCTTCGTCGCGGCCCCGCCCCGGCCCGTCGCCGCCCGTGCGCCTGCCCGGCTCGGCCCCGCCCTACCTTTGCGGCCCCGCCCTATGTTGCGGCCCCGCCCTATGTCGCGGCCCTGCCCTACGTCGCGGCCCCGCCCTATGTCGCGGCCCCGCCCCGACCGTCGCGGCCCCGCCCCTCGTCGCGGCACCGCCCCCCCCCCCCCCCCCCCTTTTCTCCCCTCCCCCCCATTTCCCGTCGTCCGTCGAGGCGACCTGAGGGGGCCGCAAGCGGCCCCCTCAGGTCGCCTCGACGGACGACGGGAGGGGCGAGCTGTGGGGTGGCGGGTATGGGGGTGCTCGGTGTGCCTTCCTCCCTTTGCTCCTCCTCCTCCTCCGTCTCCCACTGCTGCAGCTGTCGCTGAGGGGGGTGGTTGTGTGGGAGACTCGGGTTTAGGGTTTAAGGGGGGTGCGTGGGAGTAGAGCTAGTGGTGTAGCAGTGGGTGTGTATCAGGGGGGTGGGACTGTGTGCGAGAGGTTGAGTGGAGGTTGTCAGTTTGTCGTTCGCAGCATCTGTAGTCCGGGGCGCTGTCCCGGTAGTCCAGTCGTAGCCAGCTGTGCCAGCCGCCCGTGGGTCCGTTGCCCGTCCGCCGCTATTTGAGCCGCGGGGCCTGTTACTCCTGTAGTCCGGGCGCTGTCCGGTAGCCGCTGTGCCAGTCTGCCTCCTGTTGCCCGTGTGTCTGCAGCTTCAGCCGTCGCCTCCTGTCTCCTCTCCCCTCACTCTCCCTCCTCCTCCTCACTTGCCCGTTGTGACTACCACTAGCTTTGCTTATAATTGTGAACTCTAAACTAAAACTCTGCTTGAACTTGTGCTCAGAATGTGTGGTGACATTGTGATCCACCCTGAGCTTGTACTACTTTGCCTGCTCTGCTGATTACACCCCACTTTGGCTATGGGGGTGTGTCAGAATATTATCTTATTGTTCTAGCCTGTAGTGGGGTGCTCTATAGCGAGTACAACCCTTCTAGGGTTTTGCTATTTGTATCCTCATTCTTGCTAGTTCAATCCTCTTTTTTCTTCTAACTTTTGACAGGGAATGCAAAAATTGTGTTTCGTTACAGCGTTTCCAGTAAAAATATTAAAAATAATTCAGAGGGTGGCGCGTATAATCCGTAAGCCTTTAGGGGTGCGCTTATAATCGAGGACCGGATATAAGCGCCCTCATCCTTTTATAAGTGCCGGCGCTTATCCGAGGCCTGCGCTTCTATCCGGGGGCTTACGGTAGATCCTAGTGTAATTATATACTTGTTGCCTTGGTGGTGCACCTCCCCCCCTTTCTCCTATATGTTTATGTTTTCCTATAGTGAAACCCCTCTCTTTGGCCAATTTATTCCTCTCGATACCATCTCCATGCTCCAAGCTCCTAACTCCTACTTCCTAAGTCAGTTCCTAATCTCATCATCCGTGGTGCTGTCTGTCTCGACCAGGGCCTTCGTTACCATTTGTCCGTTTGTCTGGATTCCAGACACGGTTTTTATGGTTTGTCTGACGGCCTAGACATGTTGATCAAACTCATCCGATTTTGTAGACAATGTTTTGATGTTTATCTAAATTCTTAGACAGCCTTATACAATTCGTCTGAGACTACAGATATCGAGTCATTTCTTTTCTGAAAGCAAATTTTTCACCAGTAGAGGCGACAAGATTCGAATCCGAAACCGTATACTTCACAAGTACCGGTTCTACTAATTGGACCATTGGAGGTTGTAAATTGGTGGTACCTGGCATTGCACGTAGGATTCATGTTTGCTAGCAATTAAGATTAACTATATATCTTCATTTGAAATCTCAGACAAGCACTTAGGATTCGTCTAAAAAGCTATACAATGTTACAACTTTCGTCTGACAATGAGACAAGGAGCCAAGACCCTGTTTTTAATTCCAGACGGGTCATTTTAGTATGATGATAGGATCGGATGGCACTAACATGTCAATTAGAATGAGTGTGGGATGTAATATGTTGGGCTGAGAAGCCCTAGGATCTTTGTAGAGTTAAAGGCTGAGTAGGATTGTAATAGCGGAAGCGTTGAGTAAAGGTCTTGAACCACCTTGCGCTAGTATGTGAGGGCAAAGTAAGTTGAATAAAACAGGCAGATACAAAGGTTTATATAAGAGTACAAGGAATACGAATAGATATAATTAACTACCTTGCTGTTGCGATTCGATACAGTGCGACTCGGGCAACTGCTCAATGTCGAGTCAGTTGTGTGTCCTTACTGTCGCGCTGTATTGGTCAAGTCAAAGGTCGCTGACCTTTGACCTTTGCGTAACCTCCAGGCGGTTACCCTAACCTCCGAGGGTTGACTCGCGATGCTTCGATTTGGACTGCTTCGCTTTTGCGTCCTTAGTTTCGACACGACAGAGGCGCTTAAGACTTATTGTTCCCAACACTCCCCTTCGCTTCTGGAGTGTCGCTGATGGTGACGTGGCCTTGTCCAGTCAGCAGCATGCAGTACTCGAACTTCTGTTTTCCGAGCTTCTTGGTCAAATAGTCGGCTGCCATCTCGGACGTGGGACAGTAGGATAGCTTGAGTTTTCCTTTCTCGATCTCGTCTTTCACGAAGAAGTATCGCAGAGCGATATGCTTCGTTCTGTTCGCGAATCCGCTTTTGTTGGCGATGCGAATTGCAGATTGGTTGTCGCAGAACAGGGTGAAGTTGGGTAACTCAGCTAACTTTGCTTCTTCCAGCAGTTCGCGAAGGTAGAGTCCTTCCTTGGTGGCTGAGCAGAGGGCGATATATTCTGCTTCAGCTGAAGAGAGAGCGATTAGTTCCTGCTTACTCGACTGCCAGGAGATAGGTCCGATAGGCTCAAGACGATAGACGTAGCCAGTGCGAGAGCGCCTGTTATCTGGATTGCCGGCATGGTCGGCATCGACATAGCCGATTAGTTTTGTCGGCGTAGTTACGTCTTTGTGGTACGTTAGGCCGATCGTCGCTGTGCTCACGAAATAGTGGAGAGCACGGTCGAGTTCTGCTAGGTGATCTGCTTCAGGCCTCTTGAGGTAGGTAGCGAGTTGGCTAGCGGAGTAAGACAGGTCTGGACGACAGGTGACGGCTGCGAAGAGCAGACAGCCCAGTTTTCGTTGGTAGTCGCGTATTCCGGCGATCTTAAGTAGGACGGAGTTTCCTTGGCCGTTTCCTGCCGTGTAGCGGTATGGCGTGGCGATAGCGGTAGGTGTGAGCGAAAAACGTTTGGCGATCGTGTCGGCGTATTTCTCGGCGCTTAGATAGATTGCGTTTTCTTCTTCGCGGATGTTGAGCCCGAGGTACTGCGTGACGGTAGAAGAAACCGTGAGCGTGAGGTCTTTCTGCAGCTCCCCTTCGAACCAGGTGGTGACGTCGTCGGTGGAGCCGATGTAGAGGAGATCGTCGACGTAGACGATGAGTAGGATGTAGTAGGCGCCTTTAGTGAGTCGGTACATGCCTTGGTCATGAGGCAGTTGGCGGAATCCGATGCGGATGAGAAGGGTGTGCAGGTGCTGTTGCCACAGCCGTGGGGCCAGTTTGATTCCGTAGAGAGACTTTAGCAGCTGGCAGACCTGATTGGGTTCCCCGTGGGTACCGTGAGGGAGCTCGACGAAGATGTCGGCGTCGACAAGTGCGTAGAGGAAGGCGTTGGCGACATCAATTTGTCGCAGCCTCTTCTTCTTCATGGCGGCGACGGCGAGAAGGATTCGGAGAGAGGTATGTCGACTGACTGGGGCGAATGTTTTTGTGAAGTCCCGGCCCTGTTCCAGATCAAATCCTCGCACGACCCATCGTGCCTTGAACTTCTCAATTGTGCCATCTGCTTTCGTTTTGATGCGGAAGACCCACTTCCCGGTGAGAATGGTCCTGTTTCTCGCTATGCTTGCTGGAACGATCTTCCAGGTGTTGCGTTCCTCCAATGCCTTTAGCTCTTTGTCCATGGCTTCACACCATTTCTCTCTGTGTTCCCCCCCCTAGAGCCTGTTGAACCGTCGCAGGCTCTTTAGGAAGAGGGGAGCCATGGACGGCGGTGACGAGGCCGAGGATTTGCAGTCCGGTATGTGAGTAGCGGGGGAGTGTTGTGTCCTCGGGATAGGCTGCTTCGTCTCCCGCTTCTGGATCGGGTATGAAATTTGGCCCTATCCTTTCTGCTTCGTTGGTGTTGGCTGTTGCAGGTGTTACGTAACCATTGTCGGCGAAGTGATAGAAGACTTTGGCGTTGTTACTTTCGCGAGGATTTTCTTCGTCCATGGGCACGTCGACGGAGCAGAACGGAAGAGGTCCGGCTTCCTCCGATGCGTTGTCGACGTTCTGTTCATCCTAGTCTGCTTCGTCCGCTGCTGAGGCGAAGGCTCGGTCACCACGAAAGCCACCTGTGGGGTCCTGATTCTCGTGCAAGTTGGCGAGGTACGTCTGAAGGGTGAGTCGTTCGTAGAAGATCACATCACGTGCTGCTACTGTTTCTTTTGAGTGGACGTCGAAGATTTTCCATGCGTTGTAATTTTTCTCGATGCCGAGGTGTAGTCCCCATTGTGCCCGTTGTGAAAATCTTCCTGCTCGTGCTTCTGGGGGTCGGTACTGTACCATGCATCCAAAAACTCGTAACATTTTTGTGCTGCCCTGCTTCCCTGTCCACAGCAGATGCGGTGATGCGTTGTTCGGAAGTGACGACGACGAAAGCAAGTTGTGCAGCATGACAGCGTGGTCCATTGCTGCAGGCCACTGGTGGTTGGGTAGCCGCATGCCACGTAACAGTTTGCGCATGCTGTTCTGCAGAGTCCTGTTCATTCGTTCTGCAACACCTTGCTGCTGATGTGCGTAGGGAAGGGAGAGGAGTTGCTTGATTCCTCTTTCCGCCAGGTACTGCTTGAAGCGCTGAGAGGTGTATTCTCCTCCTCCGTCTGACTGGAAGCTTTCCAGCTTTGCTCCCGATTCCCTCTCTGCTACCGGTAGCCAGGCGGTGAACGCTGCGAGAGCCATGTCGCGGCTGGGTAGGTTTAGATGCCAAACATATCAAGTGGCGGCGTCGATGAAGGTAATGGTGTAATTGTAGGTGACTTGTCCTGGTTCGCGATTGTAGAGGATGTCGCTGTAAACCTTCTCGAGTGGTGCGTACGCCGGTGCGCTCGGGTTGTGATGTGGAGCGAACGGTCGGTGAGGTAAGTCAGCTTCAGGGCATGTAAGGCAAGTCCCTCGTGCCTTTTGAAGTTCTCTGCCGTCGAGTCGTAGTAAGGAGTCTTTGTCGAGAACTCCTGCTCTTATCGTGTTATTTAAAACAGCGTTGCTTGGATGTCCCAATCGTGCGTGCCAGGTTTCTTCAGAGGCGCGATGTCCGGGTGAGCGTCGATACGTGTCGGAGTTGGAGTAGAAGCTGGCGACGAGGTTGGCGCTTCTGTGGACTTCTCGTTGAGTCGGGTTCAGCTGCTGTGCGGGTGTTGGTGGAGCTTCGTCGATGATGCCTGGTGTAGTTTGTCCTGCTGCTGCCGATGATGTTTCTGCTGCTGCCGACGTTGTCTCTGCTGCTGCCGATGTTGTCTCTACTGCTGCCGATGATGTTTCTGCTGCTGCCGATTGTCGAATTGTTGCTAACGCTCGTGTTCGTTCTGCTTCAGGAATGGTGTGTGAGTACGAGAAGCCTCCCGGGCTGAAGTCGGGATCGAGATCTGGGGGATGTGTCCAATCGGCGAAGTTGACGATGGCGTCGCTGTCGGAAGTGCCCAGGTCGGGGACGAAATCAAGGACGAAGACGTTATTCTTCAACACTGCCTTTCCGATGTAGAGGCCGCCCTTCCCGTGGTACAACTTAAACTCCTGGGTGGTGATGTCGGCTTCCAAATGAATGCCTTTTGCCATCAGTTGGCTAACACTCAGTAAGTTATAGCCGAGTCCCTCCGCGATAAGTACCTTTGACATGTGTAATATGACGTTTGTTTCTCGTGACTGAAGCTGAACCACTCCTTGTCTTCGTGTGCGCATGTTCTGATTGTTGGCGACCGTGATGACTACTTCTCGCTGGAGTCGATGCTCGCGTTGGACGAAGCGCCCGGAGGAGCATATATGTTGTCCGCAGCAACTGTCCAAGAACCAAGTGTCTTGGCCGGACGGTTCACTTTGAGCGATGGCGGCGTACGTTGGGTTCGGTTGAAGAGATTCGCGGCGAGGCGTACTGTTGTCAAGTTGTTCTTCGGGTGAGTAGTACGGTGGTGACTCTGTTGTGCAGGAGTCGTTTATCTTGACCATGCAATTGACAATATTTCTTGCTCCTTGTGCAGGTTGTCCAGTTGAAGTCGTTGAAGCTTGAAGTGCGGTCGTCGGAGTTGCTTGCGTTGAAGCAACTTGGGAGCTTGAAGGCCGGAGTTGTGGCTGTGGTGTTGTCGACTGCTGACGAGACGGGCAGTGTGTGCGAGGATGACCCGAGGTCTTGCAGATGTGACAGAACGGGGGTACCGTCTTCATTTGTTGCTGTTGTCGATTGTTGTTGCTGTTGTATCGTCCCTGAGTGTGAAACGCAAACTCTGGTGCTAATGATTTCTTCTTGTGCCTTTCTTCTTGCAGGTCCATATCCTGCTGCTCGGCGTGGATTTCGGCGCAGAGTGCCGCTTCGGAGATCCTCCCGTGTGCTCGTAATATGGCGCGAGTGGAGCGCCAGTGGGGGCCGAGACCGCCAATGACCACCGTGACAAAGGCGTCTTCTGAGATTGACCCTCCGCATCGAAGAAGCTTGTCGCGCAGTTTGCGGCAGCGGCTGATATAAGCCATGCCTTTCTCGCCTGGTTTCATTTCAATCGTTGTCAACTGCGCCATTAACCTGCTTTGATTTACGCTGTCTGTTGCTTGATACAGGTTCTTCAGGTGGTTGTACGCGAGCTCCGCGGAGTTGCCGTAGCCTCGGTAAGTCCTGATGTTCTGCTGCTGGGTCGGGGTAATGTTTCTTAGCAGTATCGTGTACGCCATCATCGATTGATAGGTGTACTGCTGCTTCTCATATTGTGTCCCGTTTGTTGGATATGGCAGGGACCCGTCGAAGAAGCCGAGAATCTGTGCTCCTTCCATCATCAGTTCGAACTCGAACGACCAGGTGAAGAAGTCTTTCCCGTCGAAAGGCTTTGTTGTTTGCAGCTTGAGAACGTGCGCGAATTGCGATTGAACTTGTAACACGTCTAATGCCTTTTCTTGTCCCGGTGCAGGTTGCGGTTGCGGCATGAAGCTGACGGAACCACGCTGGGGTTCGTACGGCGCAAAGGTAGGCTGCTGTTGTTGTTGTTGAATCCCGCGTGCGTAGGATGATCCGTCGAGACTCATAAGAGTCACGTTGTTGTTGTTGCTGTTGTTTGACTGCGCAGGTACTCCTTGCTGGTGTTGCTCGTAGAAGGACATGAAGGAGAAAAACTTCTCCATCATGCTTGGATCGAAGCCTGCTGGCGTTTCCGTGGACCCAGCTTCTGGTCTGGTGGTAGTCCCTTCCTCTGTCTGTAGGCCAGAGACAGGTGGTGAGGTAGGAGTAGTACCGGGAGAGCCGTTGGAGGAGCTCCTCTCCTTTCTGGTTGACATGTCTTCTTTGATGTAAGGTTTGCTGAATAATAAATTTAACTCTAACTGCTCTCATACCATGTTGGGCTGAGAAGCCCTAGGATCTTTGTAGAGTTAAAGGCTCAGTAGGATTGTAATAGCGGAAGCGTTGAGTAAAGGTCTTGAACCACCTTGTGCTAGTATGTGAGGGCAAAGTAAGTTGATTAAAGCCGGCAGATACAAAGGTTGATATAAGAGTACAAGGAATACGAATATATATAATTAACTACCTTGCTGTTGCGATTCGATACAGTGCGACTCGGGCAACTGCTCAATGTCGAGTCAGTTGTGTGTCCTTGCTGTCGCGCTGTATTGGTCAAGTCAAAGGTCGCTGACCTTTGACCTTCGCGTAACCTCCAGGCGGTTACCCTAACCTCCGAGGGTTGACTCGCGATGCTTCGATTTGGACTGCTTCGCTTTTGTGTCCTTAGTTTCGACACGACAGAGGCGCTTAAGACTTATTGTTCCCAACATAATATACCGTATGCTGGTGCTCTGATCCCTCATGTTTAGACGTTAAAAATAGATCAAGAAGCCTAGAGCAGTGTTATTTAATACGTTAGGATAATAGAATGTGATAGAGAGCCTACGATATTTGCAATTTAGTGGAGCTGTTTGCAATGGATCTCAAAATGCTAGGAGAAAATGCATCTGGTACCGCATGCAATACCATGTACATCGGATTATGTCATTATACCTTCCGTGATAGAGAGGCATAAAATCTTCATGGCTGTTACAGTATCGAGGGTCCTGTGCGGATCCGCCTTTCCTGATCTCTCCCCGCGCTAGTAGCATCCCGCTTGATGTGTTGTGTGTTCCAGTCACCGCTTGCGCCAGCGCGAGATCATGGCGTCAGCGGCACTGCCACCACCACGTCCGCCCCTTGCCGCCCCATGCCCCGCTGCTCTCGGCTCTCCGCGTCGGGGCCGCCGCACGTTGCGACACCCGGGCGCGACGGCGAGGCACGATCGCGTTAGGGATGGCGCAGGTGCGCGGATGGATGGGCAGGGCGAGGTGGAGAGAGCGCCCACCCACCCTGTTGTCATGGTCACACGAGGCAGACCGCAGGGTGTTCTTTGGCATTCTCAGACCCCCGCCAGGTCATTGTTCGAGTGGGCAGAGTCGTCGCCGCCTGGCTAAGTAAGGCCAGTTCTGAGCAGCAAGCGCCGGGTAGGTAGTGTACCAGCTTAGACCTAACTCCGCGCATCGCCCTCGGGGCGCCCGCTGCCGGCGAATGCACGCGGCAGAACGCGGCGCGTTACCTCCGCGCGGCGCGCCCTTGGCCGCGCGCCTGCGCCGGCCTCCGCGCAGCCCTCGACCAGCCGCCATCACAGTTGCGGCGGCAGTGCGCGCCGCGGATCGGTCCACCGCCGCCGCCGCGTCGCCGCGGGCCGGCCTTCTGGCGCAGGCGTGGCGGGCGAAGGGGAGCGCGCAGGCGCAAGCCGTGGCGGAGATGGCGTGACGCGCGAGGTTCAGGGGAATCGGGATTGCGGGACGATGCCGATAATGGGGTGGTGGGACGATGCAGGCGGTAAGGGATGGCGGGACGATGCGTGGCCTTTGAGTCTGGCTCTGACTGGGAGACAATGTGGGCGATAAGGGGTGGCGTGGCGGCGGGGATGCGGCGTGAGATGAGACAAGCAGAGGGGGGGCGGCAGGCGGAGAAGGGTAAGCAGGCGCGGTAGAAGCGAAGGAGAGCTATGCGGAGGAGAGGAGAAGCGAGCATGGGAAGAGTGTCATGGAACATAGGTGCGTGCGCTTGCAGTGGTGGTGCGTGCAAAGCCAAGCACCTCGCGTTTGGGAATGGCAGGCCCTGATGTGCTGACTCGCTGACTGACTCGCTGCCCTGTCGCCCTCGCGTGCGGTGCGGCCCTGACGCGCGCTTCACTTGACTTGTGCCGTCTTGCGATTCTTGCCCTCACCCCACCTTGCTTGCGCTTGACTCGCTGACTGACTCGCTGCCCTGTCGCCGCCACCCGCTGCCCCTTTCTGTTGTGCTGCTCCCGCTGCCTTCTGCGGATACTACTCTGGTATCCCCCCTTCTGTGTGCCCTTTCCAGAGGTGCGTGCGAAGATTTGCGAGGGAACAAAACAAGAAGTGGGTAACCTAAAACCAAATTCTCCTCGCTTGATGAACACCCCACACTTCCCTCTCCTGCATATCCCGGCGAACTATATGCCCCTTGCCCTCTGCCCCTTGCCCTCTGTCCCTTGCCCTCTGCCCCTTGCCCTCTCCCCCTTGCCCTCTCCCCCTTGCCCTCTCCCCCTTGCTCTCTCCCCCTTGCCCTCTCCCCCTTGCCCTCTCCCCGCGCACCTCTTCCCCTCTGTCCCCCTCTCCTGCATGCAGCGCGGAGGCATGCTCGCTCATCCCTGGGGGCATGCGCTCATGTGCGGCATCGCAGCATCAAGAATCATGAGCGCCTGGCGGTGGTCACCTCGTGCGGACTGACCGCGAGCTTGTGCGGATGGGCGAGCAGAGCTGGCTGGCGGTTGATTGCGAGGTTGTGCGGTGCAGCAGTAAACACATGCGGACGAGGTGCACGCGGACATGTTGCACGCGGACGAGCACGTGGACATGTTGCACGCGGACGAGGTGCACGTGGACGAGGGGCGGCATACTTTTGATTCGTCTCAAAAGGTGGTGCGGTGCAGCAGTAAGCACACGCGCATGTGGTGTACGCAGACGAGGTGCGGCCCGGGCATAAGCACGGGCACGGGCATGGGCATGGGCATGGGCATGGGCATGGGCACAAGCACGGGCTAGCAGTAAACACACACACGCGCCATGGGCTGCACACTGTTGCACCACCGGCAGGAGGGCACGGAAAGAGGTTGGGTGGCGCTGTGCCGGTCGACAAGGGCCATGGCAATGGCATTGCGGGTGGGAGCGAGCGAGAGGGAGAGGAGGCTTTCTGGGGAGAGCGCTAGGGGAGCGGCAGAAGGGGCGGGAAGTGGGGTGCGGTGAGGAGGTGGGGAGGTAGCAGAGCGAGGAGCACCGGCGGTTATTATCGGCAGCCATTATAGCCAGGTGCGAAATGGGCGGAATCGCCACTGTGAAGCACCTCTGCTACCTCAGGACCCCTTGTCCCTCAGCCTCTCAGGACCCCTTGTCCCTCAGCCTCTCAGGACCCCTTGTCCCTCAGCCTCTCAGGACCCCTTGTCCCTCAGCCTCTCAGGACCCCTTGTCCCTCAGCCTCTCACATCACTCCTAACTGCCTTCGTTGCTTCTGTTCCCACTTGGCTGTCTCTTCCCCGTCCCCTTCCCCCTATGCGTGCCGTCCTACACTAGTAGTGTGGCGCGCGCATGGCATGGGGAGCTTGCCGCGCCCAAGGCAGCAAGAGGGGGTAGCAGCCCCACTGACCTCCTCCCCAGCAAGAAGGTCAGTACGGAGGTGACAAGAGGCGCAGGGCAGTGCGCAGTGAGGGGCGCTGCAGTTACAGCAGCAGTGGTGGGGGGGAAAGATGCGGAGAGGGGAGGCAAGGGTGGGCGGGGAGCAGTGGGGAGGGGCGTAGATGAGGCGGTGATGGTGGTTGGCAGTGCACACAGCAGTGCGGACGAGACGTTCATGAAGAGGTTGTGATGGCGGTGGAGAGCATACACACAGGAGGCGCAAGCCGTGGGCAGGGATGGCGCGAGGCACATTGGCCAGGGAATAGGGCTCTGACCGGTTGACGATTCGGGGTTATAATGGGCCGTTGTGGTGGCGGGGATGAGGCACGAGACGACTCGGAGCTGCGGGTGCGGGGTGGCAGGCGGAAGGGCGGCAAGCTGGCACGGTGGAAAGAGGAAGTGCGTGAGGCGGAGAAGGAGAAGGAGGAGCGGAGGCGGCGTCTCATTGGCAAGGCGAGGGCGCGTCAGAAGTGGAGAGTGTCATCAAAGGTGGGTTCGTGCACGCCAGTGGTGCAAGCCAGTGGTGCATGCCAGTGGTGCACGCCAGTGGTGCACGCCAGTGGTGCATGCCAGTGGTGCATGCCAGTGGTGCATGCTAGTGGTGCATGCCAGTGGTGCATGCCAGTGGTGCATGCCAGTGGTGCATGCCAGTGGTGCATGCCAGTGGTGCATGCCAGTGGTGCATGCCAGTGGTGCATGCCAGTGGTGCATGCCAGTGGTGCATGCCAGTGCTGCATGCCAGTGCTGCATGCCAGTGGTGCATGCCAGTGGTGCATGCTAGTGGTGCATGCCAGTGGTGCATGCCAATGGTGCATGCCAGTGGTGTATGCCAGTGGTGCATGCCAGTGGTGCATGCCAGTGGTGCATGCCAGTGGTGCATGCCAGTGGTGCATGCCAGCGGTGCATGCCAGTGGTGCATGCTAGTGGTGCATGCCAGTGGTGCATGCCAGTGGTGCATGCCAGTGGTGCATGCCAGTGGTGCATGCCAGTGGTGCATGCCATGGTGCATGCCAGTGGTGCATGCCAGTGGTGCATGCCAGTGGTGCATGCCAGTGGTGCATGCCAGTGGTGCATGCCAGTGGTGCATGCCAGTGGTGCATGCCAGTGGTGCATGCCAGTGGTGCATGCCAATGGTGCATGCCAGTGGTGCATGCCAGTGGTGCATGCCAGTGATGCATGCCAGTGGTGCATGCCAGTGGTGCATGCCAGTGCTGCATGCCAGTACCATGGGTCACTGGTCATGAAGAAGAGTAGCCCTGTCACTGGCCGTGTGAGGAATCGCTTTAGCAAAGAACGACTGCCGCTTGTTGCGGAAAATTCTAACCCTGAAAATTGCTCTCGCACCAGTGGGTGTGCGCAAATACCACGCGTGTGGTGTGGCGTGCACATGAGTCATGCCGTCTTGCTTGCCCTGCGCTCACCCCACCCTGCTTTTGAGTCGCTGCTCACACCTGTCATTGCTGGCCCGACGCCTTGCGCTTGTCCCGTTGCGGATAAAATGCAAATGCGGCAGTGACAGATGCGAGTCCTATCCCTTCTTCTTTGTGTTTCACCTCCCCTTTTGAGATCCATGCATAGATTTGCAAGCGAACGAAGCAAGCCATGAGTAACCCAAGCCAAGGCATCTTGCTCGCTGAGTTCTCCTCACTTGACAAATACCCGACTCTCGCCTATCCTGTACATCAAGCGAGGGTTGCGCAACCCTGCCATTCCATGGCATCCATGTTCGCGAGTCCACGCGGGCACCACCCACCCACCCACCCGTGTCCTCGCAGCGCTGTATTACGATCTCCAATAACACAGAATGGATCCTCTGCGAGGCTGCATGTGTGGCAAGGGTGGGTCCGCCCCTTCATCCTCTCAGCTGACGTGGCTGGCGTCCCCTGCCCCCGCTCCGCCCATGCGCCTTACCTCCCCCACCCATGTGCGCCTCTGCACCTCTGTCCCCCACCCCACCTCCTGCGTGCAGCGCTCATCCGCGAGGGTGAGCGCGCGGTATGGCAGCAGCAGAGCCGAGCGGAGCAAGAAGCATGAGCGCCTGGCGTCGCGCACTCGCGCTGCACACGTGGACTGGCGAGCAGAGCTGGCTGCAGCCGTGCGGGTGGGGCTGGCGGGCGGGCGACTGCAAGCTGGTGCGGTGCGTTGGGCTGCTGCACCGGGCACGTGGCGTTAAGGGTGAAAATGAGTAGCACACTATTCGATTTGTATTCGAAATTCGACGAATTGTCGAATACAATTCGAATCGAGTTCACCTTGTATACTCGATGTTACTCGTTTTTGTTAGCTCCCGAATACGGATACTCGTTTGTCCTAACTCGAGCAAATACTCGAGTATTCGTTTTCCCGCCCGTCTAACGCACCTTCCTAAAGCAGTGCTTTTCTTCTGCTATTTGCAGACATTTGAACCTATCGACGGTGCGGCGCGGCGATATGAGACATCAACAAATTTTCGAAGTGGTGGAACTATGGCATGAAGCGCGCGCCCGTTAGGAACGGCTGCAGACTAGTGAGAAGACTACGAACGGCATTTTAGTCTAGGAGAAACTGTTACTATGAGCTTCTACTTCTACTACATGAGATGGATTGGTGGACAGTTTCTTGATGTGACCATGATGTGACTTTTCAAACTGTTACGGCTTTTCACCAATCCAAACCCTAAACCCTAAACCCTAAACCCTAAACCCTTAGAACCTCAAACCAAACGGTTCAAAACGCCCTCCTCCAAAATATGGCTCATGTTTACAAAAATGGAGTGCGGCAAGAAGGCAAAATGCAACTTTTGCATCATCAAGCCTTCAATCTACGCATTGACGGGAAGCTCTACAAGCTCGATGCGGACTCATGCTTTGAAAAGTCACCCTCGAGAATTTCGGCTCTTGGAGAAAGATGGCGAAGGAACGGAGGTGGAGGGTGATTCTCCGAATGACATCTCACGGGCTTTATTGAAGATCAAGCCTTATACGAACAAGGAGAATCGCGAGAGGTTCGTGCGCATCTTCGCCAAGGGGCTCATCCCGTTCTCATTCATCGAAGATGTGGACTTTCGGGACTACTTGGCTTGGCTCAACCCAAAAGCAAGTATTCCAAGCCGTATGACTATTGCAACCGACATCCATGCCGCCTACAACGCCTGTGTGAGTAGGATCAAAAAGCTTCTTGGAGATCTCTCATCAAAGGTTTCATTTACCCTTGACATTTGGTCCGCCCCTACAAATGATTCGTACATGGCCATCACTTTTCATTGGATTGATGATGCTCTCAACTCCAAGTGCATCTTGTCAGATTTCTTGCATTTCCAAAGCCATCATACGGGTGAAGCCATCAAGTGTGCATTTGTGAAGTGTGTGTGTATGAAAATTAAGAGTTGGAGGAGAAGATGATGGCCATCACGGTGGACAACGCCTCCAACAACAAGCGTTTCATCGACTTGTTGGGAGCGGAGAAGGGATTTCCCGTCGAACGGCACATGAGATGCTTCAACCACGTGATTCACCTGGTGATGGAGGTCATCTTGAAAAAGGACCCGATCGAAGAAGCACTCAAAAAGATTCGCGCATTTGCAACACATCTCAAGAGGTCTCCTTTGAGGAAGGGGAAGTTTTGGAACCGGTGGAAGGAGAAGTCATTTCACAACATAGCACCGCTTAAGCAAGACACTCGTACTCGTTGGGGAAGTGCTCATTTCATGATGTTGAGAGCAAGGTTGCTCCGACCCGCCATTAATGCCTACTTGGTGGAGGACGTGACCGATGAGGTGGAAGAGGAACTTAGGATGAGGGGTGAAGAGTGGGATTGTCTTGAACGTCTTGAAAACCTTCTTGAGCAGTTCGCCGAAGTCCAAAATGTGCTAAAGGGCTCAAGCTACCCAACCGTATCCTTGTGTGTACCATCCATCAATGCTTTAATGGATCTTTTAAACAAGAGGGTGAACGAGAAAAGGGATTTTTGGGAGGCGTGTAAGGATGGCCTTGAGAAGCTCAAGGGATATTATGACCGATCATCGGAGGAGTACACCATTGCTACGGCCTTGGACCCAAGGTTCAACCTTGAGTATTATGCCGGTGGTGAGAGGTTGGGTGGTGATCATCAAAGGACCAATAGTGTGCGACAGCACATTACCAAGACATATAAGGAGTGTGAAAGAAGGCACATGGGAGAACAAAATGCCGAGAATAACACTTCCGCCGCCACTTCCCAAACCTCATCCGCGGTGCGAAGAAGGTTTTCTCTTTTTGGTGCCATTTTCCAATGTCGCGCGAGTGGGGAGACGATGGAAGATAGCACTCATTTGGATGAATATCTTCGAAAGACGAGATTGAGTGTTGGACCCGAGGGCAAGCTACTGTCAGAATATTATGCTCTAGCCTGTAGTGGGGTGCTCCATAGCGAGTACAACCCTTCTAGGGTTTGCTATTGGTATCCCCATTCTTGCTAGTTCAACACTCTTCTTTCTTCTAAATTTTCACATGCTATCAGAGCAAGTCGGTCCTCTTGGATCGATCCTGTGGGTGGGCCCACCACCTCGTTGCTTCCGCTGCAACTGCTACTGCTACTCTCTGTGCCGCACGCCCCGTGGCGTGCGGCAGTTTTTTCTTCCCGCCGTGCGCCCCGAGGCGCGCGGCGGTTTTCTGCCCGCCGTGCGCCCCGAGGCGCGCGGCGGTTCTCTGCCCGCTGTGCGCCCCGAGGCGCGCGGCGGGCTTCTGCCTCGTCGCTCGGCGCGTCGCCCTCGAGAGGCGCTGCGACGGGCGACGGGGACCCGCGCGCCGGCCCCGCGCCGCTGCCCCGGCCCGTCAACGCCCGTGCGCCGCTGCCCCGGCTCGTCGACGCCCGTGCGCCGTCAGCCACGGCCCGTCGACGCCCGTGCACCGCTGCCCCGGCTCGTCGACGCACGTGCGCCGCTGCCCCGCCTCGTCGACGCCCGTGCGCCGTCAGCCCCGGCCCGTCGCCGCCCGTGCGCCGCCCGTCCCGGCCCCGCGCAGCTGCCCCGGCCCGTCGCCGCCAGTGCGCCACCTGCCCCGGCCCGTCGCCGCCCGTGCGCCGCCCATCCCGGCCCCATGCCGCTGTCCTGGCCCCGGCCCCGCCTGCGGCCCCTTTTCCCGTCGCCCGTTGCGGCTTTCTCGGGGGCCGCAAGCGGCCCCCGAGGGTCGCCTCGACAGGCGACGGGAGGACTTACCTGGGGGAGGGGGGCGAGCGCCGCCCTCCCTTCTGCTGCCTCTGTTAGGGTTTGGGGAGTGGCGAGTAGGGGGTGGCGAGTATGGGGGTGGCGGGTGTGTGGTCTTCCCTGCTCCTCCTCCTTCTCTGTCTCCCACTGCTGCAGCTGCCGCTGAGGGGGGTGGGTGTGTGGGAGTCGATGGAGTCGTGCTAGGGGGTGGGGTGTGAGTGACCCTAGGGGTGCAGTAGGGGGTGTGTGCAAGGGGGGGTGAGACTGTTTGGGAGGCTGAATGAAGGATGCCGCTGTGTCGCTAGCAGCACCTGTAGTCCGGGGGTTTCGTCCGGTAGCTCAGTCGTAGCCAGCTGTGCCAGCCGCCCGTGGGTCCGTTGCTCGTCTGCCGCTACTTTAGCCGCGGGGCCAGTTACCCCTGTAGTCCCGGGGCTTCGTCCGGTAGCCGCTGTGCCAGTCTGCCACCTGTTGCCCGTGTGTCTGCAGCTCCATCCGTCGCCTCCTATCTCCTTTCCTCTCACTCCCGCCTCCTCCTCCTCACTTGCCCTCAGCGATAGCCTCTTGCTTTGCTCATAATTGTTAACTTTAAACTATTGCTTCTTGAACTTGTGCTCAGAATGTGTGGTGACATTGTGATCCACCCTGAGCTTGTACTGCTTTGCTTGCTCTACTGATTACACCCCACTTTGGCTATGGGGGTGTGTCAGAATATTATGCTCTAGCCTGTAGTGGGGTGCTCCATAGCGAGTACAACCCTTCTAAGGTTTGCTATTTGTATCCCCATTCTTGCTAGTTCAACACTCTTCTTTCTTCTAAATTTTCACAGCTACCTTCGTTCAAAGAGTGGTGGAAGGTGTATGCACCTCTTTATCCCATTGTCGCACACATGGCGCGGGATTATCTTGCCGTACCGGGAACTTCGGCGGATTTCGAGCGGTCGTTTTCAATAGCCCAACATGTCATTACGGATTTTCGTCATAGTTTAGATCCTACGACGGTCCGCGCATGCATTTGCTTGCGCTCATGGATGGTTTTGGAAGGAATGAAAGATTAGGTTGGAGATTTATAGCCTAGGTAGCTTGGTTCTAACTTGTTATAGGAATGGGTAGTGCATTGATTAGTGTGGTTAGTTGGGTAATTCTTGTTCTAGAATGTATTAGAGCCTCTATGTGAATGGTTTATGTGTTCATGCTTGTTCTAGAGTTGTTGATTAGCAATCATTAACGTGGTTAATTGGCTCACTCTTGGTCTAAAGTTGTTTGGAGCCATCATTAGTGCGATTAGTTGGTTCCTTCTTGTTCAAGAGTTGTTTAGAGCTTACATTGATCTACTTGATTGGTTCATTCGTATTCGAGTGTGGTCTAGAGCATTCATTAGTGGGGTTGTTTGGTTCAATCTAGCTCCAGAGTTGTGTAGAGCGTTGAGTATTGTGGTTGATTAAAGTAGTTCATTCTTTCATGTGTTTGAGACGACGGTTGAGTTGTTTAGTTCGCGGTTTTGATTGCTTCATCCTTGTTCTAGCCATGTTTAGACCTTAGACGAGTGTGGTAACGTGGGTCATTCTTGGTCTTGAGTTGTTTATAGCCTACATTACTATGGTTGGTTATTTCATTCTAGTTCCAAATTTGAGTAGAGCCTTGAGTGTTGTGGTTGATTGGATTGAGTTTTTCAGGGATGGATTGTTAAGGAGTGTTGATACACGGAGTACATGGTGATGTTTTAACCACAGTCTGGGTTGTTTCCTTGTATCCACATGTTGTTGCATTATGGAATGCTCAAATCTTAGGTAAAATATAAAATCAAGAGGAGAAATATACGATTTACCGACACATTTAGCAAAAAAAGCCACGCAAATATTGTATCCAATACATTCTGAGTGGGAGCACGAATTTTGGTGGATCTGCAAAAAAAAAACAAGAGGGGCGACACACAACTCAGAATTCAAAAACACATATTCGACCACATTTGTATTCGACTCGTATTCGAGCCAATTCGACTCGTATTCGAATTCGAACTGCAGCACTATTCGACCAAATACAAATCACGAGAGATATTCGACTAATAGTCGAATACAGTACTTGTATCCGTATTCGTATTTGATTTTGCACCCTTGCGTGGCGTACGCGCATGGGCACGGGCATGGGCATGGGCACAGGCATGGGCATGGGCACAGGCATGGGCATGGGCATGGGCACAGGCATGGGCATGGGCATGGGCACAGGCATGGGCATGGGCACGGGCACAGGCATGGGCATGGGCACGGGCACAGGCATGGGCATGGGCACAGGCATGGGCATGGGCATGGGCATGGGCACAGGCATGGGCATGGGCATGGGCACAGGCATGGGCATAGGCATGGGCATGGGCATGGGCATGGGGCAGGGGCACACAGGCATGGGCATGGGCATGGGCATGGGCATGGGCATGGGGCAGGGGCATGGGCACAGGCATGGGCATGGGCATGGGCATAGGCATGGGCATGGGCATGGGGCAGGGGCATGGGCACAGGCATGGGCATGGGCATGGGCACAGGCATGGGCATGGGCATGGGCACAGGCATGGGCATGGGCATGGGCATGGGCATGGGACAGGGGCATAGGCACAGGCATTGGCATGGGCATGGGCATGGGCATGGGGCAGGGGCATGGGCACAGGCATGGGCATGGGCATGGGCATGGGCATGGGCGTGGGCACGTGTATGGGCATGGGTACGGGTATGGGTATGGGTATGGGTATGGGTATGGGTATGGGTATGGGCATGGGCATGGTCATGGGCATGGGCATGGGCACAGGCATGGGCATGGGCATGAGCATGGGCATGGGCACGGGCATGGGCATGGGCATGGGCATGGGCATAGGCATGGGCATGGGCATGGGCACAGGCATGGGCATGGGCATGGGCACAGGCATGGGCAGGGGCATGGGCACTGGCATGGGCATGGGCATGGGCACAGGCATGGGCATGGGCATGGGCACAGGCATGGGCATGGGCATGGGCACGGGCCAGCAATTAGCAATGCACCCCGCTTCCCCTGTCCGTCGTGCTGCTCCCGCTGCCTTTTGCGGATACTCAACTGCCGTATCCCTTCTCCTGTCTGTGTGTCCGTTCCAGAGATGTGTGCCAAGACTTGCGAGGGAACGAAACAAGAAGTGAGTAACCCCAACCCCAAATAAGATTTTCCCTTTATTCGCTTGATGGATACCCCACACTCCCCTCTCCGCCATGCCCTCTCCCCCATGCCCTCTCCCCCATGCCCTCTCCCCCTTGCCCTCTCCCCCATGCCCTCTCCCCCATGCCCTCTCCCCCTTGCCCTCTCCCCCTTGCCCTCTCCCCCTTGCCGTCTCCCCCTTGCCCTGTCCCCCATGCCCTTTGCCCCTTGCCCTCTCCCCCTTGCCCGCCCCCCCATGCCCTCTCCCCCATGCCCTCTCCTGTCAAAATATGTTATAATATATTTTATAACTGCTTGTAGTTTACAACAGTGTAATCATATTGTTTCTTGTTTGGTGGTGCACCCTTTGGTTTCCCTATATGTTCTTGACATTCTATAGTGAATGCCCTCTCTTTTGGCCAACTCTCCTTCCTCTCGCTACCCTCGCCTAGCTCAAACCCTAGCTATGGCTTCTAAGCGTAATTTCTTACTTTGCCCTCTCCCCCATGCACTCTCCCCCATGCCCTCTCCCCCATGCCCTCTGCCCCTTGCCCTCTGCCCCTTGCCCTCTGCTCCTTGGCCTCTCCCCCGCGCACCTCTGCGCCTCTCTCCCGCGTGCAGCGTGGAGGCACGTTCGCTCATCGGCGGGGGCATGCGCTCGTGTGCGGCATCGCAGCATCAAGAATCACGAGCGCCTAGCGGTGGCCGCCTCGGTAGCGCGGACTGACCGTGAGCTTGTGCGGACGGGCGAGCAGAGCTGGCTGCGGCCGTACGGGCGGGGCTGGCGGGCCACTGCGAGCTGGTGCGGTGCGGTGCGGTGCTGCACCGGGCACATGGTGCACGCAGACGAGGTAGGGGCATGGGCGGAGGCGGAGGCGGGGGCATGGGCATGGGCATGGGCATGGGCATGGGCATGGGGATTGGCATGGGCATGGGCATGGGCACGGGCATGGGCATGGGCATGGGCATGGGCATGGACACGGGCATGGGCATGGGAATGGGCATGGGCATGGGCATGGGCATGGGGATGGGCATGGGCATGGGCATGGGGATGGGCATGGGCATGGGCATGGGTATGGGCACGGGCATGGGCATGGGCATGGGCATGGGCATGGGCATGGACATGTCACACGGGCATGGGCATGGGGATGGGCATGGGCATGGGCATGGGCACGGGCACGGGCATGGGCATGGGCATGGGCATGGGCACGGGCATGGGCATGGGCATGGGCAGGGGCAGGGGCATGGGCATGGGCATGGGCATGGGCAGGGGCAGGGGCAGGGGCATGGACCGGCGTTAAACACACGCACCATGGGGGCATGGGCAGGGGCACTGAGAGGCTGACCCCGTGCCGGTTGACAAGGGGCGTGACAATGGCAGGGGTGGCGCTTGTAGCGTAGCGGGGTGGCGTGGCACCAACACTTTCTCAGCCGGGAGGGAACGCAAGGTGCGCCTCTGTCCACGTTTTGAGTCGACTGAAAACAGGCTGGGAGAGAACGCAAGGTGCGCCTCTGTCCACGTTTTGAGTCGACTGAAAACACGCTGGGAGAGAACGCAAGGTGCGCCTCTGTCCACTTCCACATCCTATTGCGCACCCTATTGCGCCTTGCCTCCACCTGCCCTGCTTCCCCTTTATGCCCTGGCTGCGTGACCCTATTATGAAGCCTCTCTTTTGCTTCATCCTTACCCCCCACATGGCATGCGTGTGTGGTGTGTGTATGGTGCGTGTGTGGTGCGTGTGTGGTGCGTGTGTGGTGCGTGTGTGGTGTGTGTGGTGTGTGTGTGGTGCGTGTGTGGTGCGTGTGTGGTGTGTGTGTGGTGCGTGTGTGGTGGGTGTGTGGTGTGTGTGTGGTGCGTGTGTGGTGCGTGTGTGGTGCATATGTGGTGTGTGTGTGGTGCGTGTGTGGTGCATGTGTGGTGGCAGGGTGCACACTTGCAGGGGCGCGTAGTGTGGTGCAATCATGGGAGGCAGAGAGTGCAGCGCTGTTATCTTATTGGAGGGGCTCTGGCAGCACAGCACGGAACGCCACAGCACGCTACGCCACAGCCATAGCGTCACTGCTGCTGTAGGCGCGGCGCCTGCTGGAGCAAGGTTGCCGCCCTCCCACTCACAACCAGTGGCGCGAGCCGAGAGGAAAGCCGCCCTCCCACTCACGCCCAAGGGCGCCTGGGGGGGACTGACGCACAGAGTGCCTGGGGGGGACTGACGCACAGAGTGCCTGGGGGGGACTGACGCACAGAGTGCCTGGGGGGGACTGCGGGGGCTGGCGTATGGCTCCAGTGGCAGTGATGGTGCTGCTTGCAACCATGCTGGCGCCATGCTACGGTGTGCCTGCAAACGGGAACTGGGTGGGGTCTCAGAGGTGTAACGTGCCTTTGAGTCGGCGTGCAGGGGACAGTGCACAGTGCAGGGTTCGAGGCAGCAAGGGAGAGGCTGGCGATGAGTATGAGAGAGGTGCTTGGCAGTGCGTGCCAAGGGGAGGAAGGCAAGCTCAGGGGTGGGCGGGGGACAGTGTGGAGTGGATGGCAACGAATGGTGCGTGGATTAGAGCAGGTGGAGTGCATGGGTCAGGACTGGAGGGGCGGCTGGAGTTGCCAGTTGCAAGTCTAGGTGTGTGGGGGAGAGGTAAGGTGTGGTGGAGCCGCTTCAATGTGGTGACATTATAGATGAAGATGAATTGGGGGATGGTGGTAAGCAAGGAGAAGATGAGGTGTGGAGCAGGGAGGGGAGTATGGAAGTAATGGGGGAGGACAGTCACACTCAAGGCACACAATGTACGGGGACTGAAGGTGCAGTCGCACTGCCCAGGAAGCAGGTGCAGTGCTTCCTGGGCAGGCCAGACTTTGATTTCCTCCACAGCTCTCGCCCCGCCCAGGAGGCGAGAGCTGTGGAGGAGAGGAGACTGCCCAGGAGGCGAGAGCTGTGGAGGAGAGGAGACTGCCCAGGAGGCGAGAGCTGTGGAGGAGACTGCCCAGGAAGCACTCCATAGCTCTCGCCTCTCGCCCTCGTCAGTTCTCCTCTCAAGCCCACCGTGGCCTCCTCTCGGTTTCACAACCTGTCTGTCCTCACCTGCCACCAGCACCTCGGTTTCACAACCTCGGTTTCACAACCTCGGTTTCACGAACCTGTCAGTTCTCCAACCTGTCCTCACCTGCCACCAGCACCGCCCCCAATTTGAGGTTTGGTCCAAGCAGATAAAAAGAACACGTCTGAAGAGACCAATGAGTCCAAATTAGTATGAAAACAAAAGCCCAGTTTCCAATCCTACTGACCGCTGTTCCGCATTGCCTGCTGCAAAACCCGCCTCGGCCCTGCCAGGCACTTCTCCTCACCGTGCCAGCCCTCGCTGCTGCCTGTTATGCTTCTGCCTCTGCCGCTGCCGCTTAGATGCATCCCTGCAGGCATGCCCACATGTGGAAAGCAATCGATGGGGCGGAACAGGGTGCGGGTGGATGCGAGAGCAAGGATTTGGGTCGATTGTTAAGTCGTGCCCAAAAAAGGGAAGTTCATAGTTATATGCATAAGGAAACCTTATGGGGTGTATTAACTTACGAACGTATACCGAGGTACTAGCATGAGATGCCTTTCTTGAACCACTGCCTTGGACCTGTAGAGAATAGCGTAGACTTGCTGTAGAGGGGATGAGTGACTGGTTTTCCAAAAACTTGGAGGAGGGGCTGCTGGGCTGGAGTTCCGATGGGAAAAGACCAAGTGTGAGTTCGAAGGGAAGAGTATACTGGTGGAGTTACAAGTGCCTGCCTGGTGGAGCGGAGCCAGGTCTGGGCTGGATGAGGGCATGGTGAGCGGCATGAGGCCGTGGCTGTACGCATTGCGGGATGAGGCCGAGCTGCGTCGTCAAGTGTATTAAGCTGCCAAGGAAGTGGAGGAGGAAAGAAGCCTCTTCACGGAGCTGCACTGCAGCACCCAACCTGGGCCGCGGCAGAGGGCCGGAGGCGTGAGCAGCACAGATGCCAGCGAGAAAGGGGTGCTTCAAAGTGGGGAAGTCTTTGAGAAGTCTCAAAAGCCGCTTTTGAGAATTCTCAAAAGAGGCCTGAGCAGCACAGATGTCAGCGAGGAAGGGGTACTTTTAAGTGGAGAAGCCGGGCGCCACATCATTGGAGAGAAGACATGCGACGTCTGCAGGGAGAAGCCTTTCTCAGAAAGGGCACTTGTGCCGGGATTGCTCAAGAGTGTCGACGTGCCAGGGTCATACCTGTTGTGAACAATAAGTCTTAAGCGCCTCTGCCGTGTCGAAACTCAGGACACTAGCGAAGCAGTCCGAATCGAAGCATCGCGAGTCAACCCTCGGAGGTTAGGGTAACCGCCTGGAGGTTACGCGAAGGTCAAAGGTCAGCGACCTTTGACTTGACAAATACAGCCCGACAGCAAGGACACACAACTGACTCGACATTGAGCAGTTGCCCGAGTCGCACTGTATCGAATCGCAACAGTAAAACGGTTTAAACTTATCTATTCGTATTCCTTGTACTCTTATATAAACCTTTGTATTTGCTTGTTTAATCAACTTACTTTGCCCTCACATACTAGCGCAAGGTGGTTCAAGTATTTTCATTTAAACGCTTCCGCTATTACAATCCTACTCATACTTTAAGCTCTATAAAGATCCTAGGGCCTCTCAGACCAACATGGTATCAGAGCAGTTAGAGTTTGAAGTCATTTTTTCTTTTAACACTCAAATACAAGAAAACATGGCTGCAAGGAAGGAGAGGAGCTCCTCCAACGGCTCTCGAGGCACTACTCCTACTCCACCTCCTGCCTCTGGCCTACAGACAGAGGAAGGAACTACTACGAGACCAGCAGCTGGGTCCACGGAAACTCCCGCAGGCTTCGATCCAAGCATGATGGAGAAGTTTTTCTCCTTCATGTCCTTCTACGAGCAGCACCAGCAAGGAGTACCTGCGCAGTCAAACAACAGCAACAACAACAACGTGACTCCTATGAGCCTCAATGGCTCATCCTACGCACGCAGGATTCAACAACAACAACAGTGTCAGAATATTATAGCTTACTTATTTGTGTAGGCTATAGTGGGGTATCCCATAGGGGGTACAACCCAATTAGGGTTTCATATTTGTACTCACTTCATTCATAGTTCATTCATTCTCGTTCTTTCTTTCACATGGAATCAGAGCAGGTTCCCTCCTAGGGACTGCTTCTAGGGCCCACCGAAGCGCGCCCCGAGGCGCGTTTTCCTTTTATTTAAGCGACCCGTTGTGTCGCCCCCAGCGGCCCGTCGCGCCGCCCTTCCCTTAGCGGCCCCGCTGCCCTTCGATCGCGGCTCCGCCGCGCTTCCTTAGCGGCCCCGCCGCCCTTCGATCGCGGCCCCGCCGCCCTTCGATCGCGGCTCCGCCGCCCTTCCTTAGCGGCCCCGCCGCCCTCTGCTAAGCGGCCCCGCCGCCCTTCGATCGCGGCCCCGCCGCCCTCTGCTAAGCGGCCCCGCCACCCTTCGATCGCGGCCCCGCCGCCCTCTGCTAAGCGGCCCCGTCGCCCTCTGCTAAGCGGCCCCGCCGCCTTGCTCACGCGGCCCTGCCGCCCTCTGCTACGCGGCCTCGCCGCCGCGTCGCCCGTGCACCTGCCCGTGCACCCACCCGTGCACCTACCCGTGCGGCCGCCAGTGCAGCCGCCCGTGCCCAGCCGCCCGTGCAGCCGCCCGCGAGCCGTCCCAGCCGCCCGTGCGGCCGCCCGTGAGTCGCCCGCGAGACGCCCACGCCGCCCGAGCCGCCCGAGCCGCCCGCGAGACGCCCGCGCCGCCCGAGCCGCCCGCGAGACGCCCGCGCCGCCCGAGCCGCCCGAGCCGCCCGCGAGACGCCCGCGCCGCCCGAGCCGCCCGAGCCGCCCGAGCCGCCCGTGCCGCCCCAGCCGCCCGAGGAGCCGATCTTCTGCTCCTGTGGGGCTCCTACTGCTCCTGGGCCGGCGGAGCTGCTGTGCTGCCGTGTTGCTGTGTCGCTGTGCTACCCGACTCTTCCTACCCGGTGAGACTGTCAGCTGCTACAATGGCCACCCCCAGTGTCCTGACTTTTGACGCTGAGGGTCGCGCCATTGACTTAGCAGTCTGGATTGAGGACCTGCAGCTGTACTTACTGTGCGATGCGATCGATGAGGTTTCTCTCTTTGACTTTGTCTCTGGCGCTGTCCCTGCCCCTCCTGCTGATGCTGACCCCACTGTTCGCTCCAAGTGGGCCACACGCGATGCTGCTGCACGTCTTGCTGTGCGTCGCCACCTCCCTTCCTCCGAGCGTGCACACTTTAGTCAGTGCAAGACCGCTCAGGCCTTGTACGACGCTGTAGTTGCGCGCTACTCCTCCCCTTCCACTGCTACACTGAGCCGCCTCATGCTACCGTACCTCTTCCCTGACCTTGCTGCCTTTCCCACAGTCACTGACCTCTTTACCCACCTTCGCGCTAGTGACACTCGCTACCGAGCTGCGCTTCCTGCTGCCTTCCTCGCCGAAAACCCCCCTCCCATGTACATCACCCTCTACTTTCTAGTCACCCGTCTCCCTGAGTCCGTTCGTGCTGTTAGGGACCAGTTTCTCTCTGTCTGTCCCACCACCCTCACTGTCGACCTCCTTGAGAAGTCCCTGCTAGCGGCCGAGAAGAGCATAGTCGCTGTAGGGGCCTCTCGTGGTGACCCGCGCACCCCCATCTTTGAGGGGTGTTCTCCTTCCCCCCTGCTACCCTCTGTCGCCTCTGCTGCTGCGGCCGACCTCGTTGGTTTAGAGTCGGTCGGTGCGGCGTCTGCCCCCAGCGGTAGGCGCCGCTCTGGCAGGAGCAAGGGGGGCAAGGGAGCGGGTGGAGCTAGCGGGGGCGGTGGCGGAGGAGGTGGAGGCGGCGGGGGGAGTGGGGGTGGCGGTGGGGGTGGAGGCGGGGGTGGAGGTCCTCGTGGCGGCGGTGGAGGCGGAGGTGGCGGCGGAGGTGGTGGCGGAGGAGGCAGTGGGAGCGGCGGGGGCGAGGGTGGCGGTGGCGGCGGTGGCGGCGGAGGCGGGGGTGGCGGTGGTGGAGGTGGTCGGAGTGGCTCGTCCCAGAGGAGCGGCACTGGGGGTGGTCAGCGCCAGCAGCAGCAGCAGCAGCAGCAGCGGCAGCGCTCTCGCGACGTCCCCGCCCCTCAGCAGCTCCGTGAGTGGTACTCGCAGCGTCAGCGTGGTGGGGCGTTCGGTCCCTCCACCTACGTCCTTCGCACCGGCGGTCGCGCAGGTGAGCAGTGCGGGGGCACCCACACCGCTCGCCGCTGCTTTGCCCGCCTGACCGACGCTTGGCGCCAGCAGTTTCCGGAGGCCTCTGAGATCCCCCGCTGGGGAGAGCTGTCTAGGGCTGGTGTAGCTGTGTTTGATCTTGACTTTGATGCTATCCTTGCTGCCATGTATGCTGTGACTGTTAGTGATGATGGTGAGTGTTACCGGTGCTTTCCGCCCGACCTGGGCATTGGTACTGCTGTGTTAGGTGCCAGTGAGGCTGCTGCTCTAGGTGCCAGTGCGTCTGTGCCCTCAGGTGCTAGTGAGTCTGCCCTCTCAGGTACTGTGTCGGCTTCTGCCTCCCACACCTTCACCCTTGACTCTGGGGCGTCTCGCTCCTTATTTCGGGACCGCACCACTCTCACGCCGCTTAGTCGGCCGGTTGCGGTGTCCCTGGCTGACCCCTCTGGGGGTCCTGTCCTATCTCGTTTCTCCACAGTCCTCCCGTGTCCGGCGGCTCCCTCTAGCACCCTGACTTGTCTTTACCTCCCCTCGTTCTCTACGAACCTGGTGAGTGGTGCTGACCTACAGGATGTGGGGGTCCACCAGTTCACTCCTGCTCGTCAGCGGGTGACACACTGCACAGAGGCTAGCACAGGTCGCCACCTGGCTACGTTTAGTCGTCAGCCAGGGTCGAGCCTGTACACACTGACCACTGCTTCTCCTCCCGGTGCTGAGTCTGGTAGAGTCCCTTCGTCTGGTCAGGTGTTTGCTGCAGCGTCCAGGTCTGGTCCTGAGTCTGCCCCCTGTTCGTGTCGCCGTCTGTCTCACGAGACTCTCCTCTGGCACCACCGCCTTGGCCACCCCTCTCTGCTTCGGCTCAGAGGCATGGCCTCCCGTCTTCTTGTGTCTGGTCTCCCCCGGTCCCTCCCTCCCCTTCCTCAGGGCCCTGGCCCTGCCTGTGTCCCCTGTGTCGAGGGGCGCCAGCGTGCTGCCCCTCACTCCTCCCAGTTTCCTCCGACAGAGGCTCCGTTGCAGACACTTCACACGGACGTGTGGGGCCCTGCCCGCGTCCGTGGACTCCGTCACGAGCGCTACTTCCTGTTGGTGGTTGACGACTACTCGCGTTACACCACAGTCTTCCCCTTGCGCAGCAAGGGTGATGTCACTGAGGTGCTGATCGACTGGATCCGCGCAGCTCGTCTCCAGCTCAGGCAGAGCTTTGGCTCGGACTTTCCTGTGTTGCGTCTGCACTCGGACAGAGGCGGAGAGTTCTCCTCTGGCCTTCTGCGTGCCTTCTGTCGTGCGCGAGGCATCTGCCAGACCTTCACGCTTCCGGACTCACCGCAGCAAAATGGGATTGCAGAGCGCCGCATTGGCATGGTCATGGACGTCGCTCGTACGTCTATGATGCATGCGGCTGCCCCCCATTTTCTGTGGCCGTTTGCGGTCAGGTACGCGGCGCATCAGATCAACCTCCACCCCAGGGTCTCCAGGCCGGAGACCTCCCCAGCCTTGCTGTGGACGGGGAAGGTTGGCGATGCGTCGGCGTTCCGGGTCTGGGGATCTCGGGCGTTTGTCCGCGACTTGTCTGCGGACAAGCTGTCCCCTCGCGCTGCTCCTTGCGTCTTCCTGGGGTTCCCCCCTGACGCCCCTGGGTGGCAGTTCTACCACCCCACCTCTCGACGTGTTCTGTCCTCCCAGGATGTCACGTTCGATGACTCGGTACCCTACTACCGCCTCTTCCCCTACCGCACTCCTTCCCTTCCCCCGCCCCCGCTCTTCTTGGTACCAGGTCCCCCCCCGGTAGACCCCCCCCCCCCTCAGGGTCCTGCCCCTTCAGGTGTGTCCCAGGTAGACGCGGTCGAGCCTGTCGAGGTCACTGGTGACTCTGGTGCTGCTGCGGGAGCTGATCCTGGGGGTGCTGAGCCTGGGGGTGCGGAGTCTGGGGGTGCTGAGCCTGGAGGTGCTGAGCCTGGGGGTGCTGAGCCTGGGGGTGCTGAGCCTGGGGGTACTGAGCCTGGGGGTGCTGAGCCTGGGGGTGCTGAGCCTGGGGGTGCTGAGACTGGGGGTGCTCCGCCTGGAGGTGTTTTGCCTGAGGGTGCTGAGCCTGGAGGTTCTCCGCCTGGAGGTGCTTCGTCTCGCCGAGAGCCACTCTCCCCACAGGAGCTGCGTGACTGGTTTGCCCGGCGCTGGAGGCGTGCTGCTGGTGCTGGAGGTTCTTCGGCTGCAGAGGGTGCTGCTGCCGCGCGTCCCGGAGGTGCTCGTGCTGTGGGTGCTGGAGCTGCTGGGCCTGAGGGTTCTCCTGCAGCTGGTACTGCTGAGGGTGTTGGCGCTGAGACTACTGCTGGCGGTCCGACTGGCAGTGCTCCTGGTGCTGCTGGGGGTGCTGGAGGTGCTGCTGGAGGTGCTGCTGGAGCGGGTACTCCTGCTGAGGGTACTGGTGCTGTCCCTGCTGTTTTTGGCGTGGCCACGCGGCCCCGAGCGTACTTCGTTCCGTTCGTGCAGCAGGTTCTTGGTCTAACACCTTCTGCTGGTCCTCCTCCTCCTCCCTTAGAGGGTCCACAGCCAGTCTCGTCACAGTCACAGCTACAGCCTGCCTCCCCTTTGCCTGCTCCTTCTGCCTACGCTGGTCCGACTGGAGGTCTTACTGAGCGTCGTGAGCCTGCGTCTCGTCCTGCGTCGCCTGTTCGCACTGCACGCACTAGTGGTCGCGGTTCGCGTCACCGTCCTCCTCCTGTCCCTGGCATGCACCGGATGTCTCTGCGTCCGTCCACTGCTCCTCTGCGTGCCCCTTTGCCTTCTCCTCCTGCTTCCTCTCTTCCTGCTCTTGCCGACCCAGAGTCGGACTCTCTTCGTGCTGCCAGTCCCACTGTCACGCGTCTCCTTGCTACTGCTGTCACTGACCCTTCCTTCGAGTCTTCTGCTGCGTCTGCCCTTGTCACTGAGCTTGTCGACTTTGCTGCGCGCTGTCGTCTAGACTACGCTGCTAGTCTTGTCGCTGAGTCTGAGTCTGCCTGTCCTCCGTCTGTCGGGGGTGAGTGTGCCCTAGGCACGGACGTCCTTAAGGACAGGCAGGAGGAGTTCCAGTGTCTGGCCGCCGCTTCACCTCATCTCGCGTCTCTACTGCTCGCCCCTGAGAGAGACCCGGATGCACTAGACATCCCGACTCCGCGCTCTTACGCGGAGGCGATAGAGGGTCCCTACTCCTCTCAGTGGCAGGCAGCTATGGATGCAGAGATGGCTTCCTGGAAGTCCACAGGCACCTACGTTGACGCTGTTCCCCCTCCTGGGGCGAACATCGTCAGTGGCATGTGGATCTTCAGGGTGAAGCGGCCGCCGGGCTCTCCGCCTGTCTTCAAGGCGCGTTACGTGGCTCGTGGCTTCAGTCAGCGGCAGGCAGTTGACTACCTTCAGACCTTCTCCCCCACCCCGAAGATGACCACTCTTCGGGTACTGCTGCACGTTGCTGCTCACCGCGACTACGAGCTGCACTCTCTCGACTTCAGCACAGCTTTCTTGCAGGGCAGCCTGCACGAGGAGATCTGGCTGCGTCGCCCACCTGGCTTCACTGGGTCTTTCCCTCCTGGTACCCAGTGGAGTCTCCGGCGTCCAGTCTACGGTCTCCGCCAGGCTCCACGTGAGTGGCACGGCACACTGAGGACTACGCTTGCGGCACTTGGGTTTGCTCCTTCTACTGCCGACCCGTCGCTGTTTCTGCGCACCGACACCTCTCTGCCGCCGTTCTACATCCTCGTGTACGTCGACGACTTGGTCTTTGCCACAGCGGATACTGCTGGACTCGCCTACGTGAAGTCCGAGCTGCAGAAGAGACACACGTGCACTGACCTGGGTGAACTGCGCAGCTACCTTGGCTTGCAGATCACCCGGGACAGAGCACGCCACACCATTACCCTGACTCAGTCACACATGGTGCAGCATGTCCTTCAGCGCTTCGGCTTCACGTACTCCTCGCCTCAGGCCACTCCTCTGCCTACTTGCCACTCGCTCTCAGCTCTGCCTTCGGATGAGTCCGTAGAGTCGAGTGGCCCGTATGCAGAGCTTGTTGGCTGCCTCATGTACCTGATGACCTGCACACGACTTGACCTTGCATACCCTCTCAGCATTCTTGCACGCTATGTTGCTCTTGGGAGACACCGACCAGAGCACATGGCTGCAGCGAAGAGGGTGTTGCGCTACTTGTGCAGTACGTCGGGCATGGGGCTAGTGCTTGGAGGGCGCAGTCCAGTGGTCCTCACTGGGCACACGGACGCTTCTTGGGCTGACGACCAGGCTACGCAGCGGTCGTCACAGGGTTACTCCTTCGGCTTTGGTTCCGGCTCTGTTTCGTGGCGGGCTACTCGCTCGTCTTCTGTTCTCGGCTCCAGTTGTGAGGCTGAGATCTACGCCGGGGCTATGGCTGCTCAGGAGCTTCGCTGGCTCACCTACCTGCTGACCGACCTTGGAGAGCCGCCTCGTTCTCCTCCAGTGCTGTATGTAGACAACAAGGCCATGCTGGCCTTGTGTCGAGAGCAGCGACTGGAGCACAGGACAAAGCACATTGCTCTCCGCTACTTTCTTGCTCGTGAGCTACAGCAGCGTGGACAGTTGCGACTTGCGTACGTGGCCTCTGAGGCCAACACTGCTGATGTCTTCACCAAGGCACTTGCGCCTTGTGATCATCAGCGTTGCTGCACACAGCTAGGTCTTGTGCCTGTCTTGCCTCACTTACTCACTTCTTGACCTTGCTTGTACCTTGACCTATATATACTCTTGCTCTTGTTTCCTTGACTCTTGTATATCTCTATATATGATCTTGCATGTGAACTGGCCTTGTGGCCCTTGAACTTGTGCTCGGAATGTGTGGTGACTTTGTGATCCACCCTGAGCCTTGCTTTGCTTTGTTTGACTGGTCTTGTGACCCCTTGTTCTCCCCCACTTTGCCTATGGGGGTGTGTCAGAACATTATAGCTTACTTATTTGTGTAGGCTATAGTGGGGTATCCCATAGGGGGTACAACCCAATTAGGGTTTCATATTTGTACTCACTTCATTCATAGTTCATTCATTCTCGTTCTTTCTTTCACAAACAGCAGCCTACCTTTGCGCCGTACGAGCCCCAACGTGGCTCCGTCAGCTTCATGCCGCAACCGCAACCAGCACCGGGACAAGAAAGGGCATTGGATGCGTTACAAGTTCAATCGCAATTCGCGCATGTCCTAAAACTGCAAACGACAAAGCCTTTCGACGGCAAAGACTTCTTCACCTGGTCGTTCGAGTTCGAACTGATGATGGAAGGAGCACAGATTCTCAGCTTCTTCGACGGGTCCCTGCCATATCCAACAAACGGGACGCAATATGAGAAGCAGCAATATACTTATCAATCGATGATGGCGTACACGATACTGCTGAGGAACATCACCCCGACCTAGCAGCAGAACATCAGGACTTACCGAGGCTACGGCAACTCCGCGGAGCTCGCGTACAACCACCTGAAGAACCTGTATCAAGCAACAGACAGCGTAAATCAAAGCATATTAATGGCGCAGTTGACAACAATTGAAATGAAACCAGGCGAGAAAGGCATGGCCTATATCAGCCGCTGCCGCGAACTGCGGGACAAGCTTCTTCGATGCGGCGGGTCGATTTCAGAAGACGCCTTTGTCATGGTGGTCATCGGCGGTCTCGGCCCCCACTGGCGCTCCACTCGCGCCATATTGCGAGCACACGGGAGGATCTCCGAAGCGGCACTCTGCGCCGAAATTCATGCTGAGCAGCAGGACATGGACCTGCAAGAAGAAAGACACAAGAAGAAAGCATTAGCACCAGAGTTTGCGTTTCACACTCAGCGACGATACAACGGCAACAACAATCGACAACAACAAGTAAAGACGGTACCTCCGTTCTGCCACATCTGCAAGACTTCGGGCCATCCTCGCACGCATTGCCCGTCTCGTCAGACAACACCACAACGACAACTCCGGCCTTCAAGCTCCCAAGTTGCTTCAACGCAAGCAAATCCGACGACCACAATCCAAGCTTCAACGGCTTCAACTGGACAACCTGCACAAGGAACAAGAAGCATTGTCAATTGCATGGTAAAGATAACTGTTTCGTGCACAACCGAGTCACCACCCTACTACTCACCGGAAGAAGAGCTCGACAACAGGACGCCTCGCCGCGAGTCACTCCAGCCGAATCCAACGTACGCCGCCATCGCTCAAAGCGAACCGTCCGGGCAAGACACCTAGTTCTTGGACAGTTGCTGCGGACAACATATGTGCTCCTCCAAACGCTTCGTACAACGCGAACATCGACTCCAGCGAGAAGTAGTCATCACGGTCGCCAACAACCAGAACCTGCGTACACGACGACAAGGAGTAGTTCAGCTTCAATCAAGAGAGACAAACGTCATACTGCACATGTCAAAGGTACTCATCGCAGAAGGACTCGGTTACAACTTACTGAGTGTTAGCCAGCTGATGGCGAAAGGGATTCACTTGGAAGCCGACAGCACCACCCAGGAGTTTAAGTTATACCACGGGAAGGGCGGCCTCTACATCGGAAGAGCAGTGTTGAAGAACAACGTCTTCGTTCTTGATTTCGTCCCCGACCTGGGCACTGCAGATAGCGACGCCATCGTTAACTTCACCGACTGGACACATCCTCCGGATCTCGATCCCGACTTCAGCCCGGGAGGTTTCTGGTACTCGCACACCATCCCTGAAGCAGAACGAACACGAGCATTAGCAACGATTCAACAAACGGCAGCAGCAGAGACAACATTGGCAGCAGCAGAGACAACATCGGCAGCAGCAGAACCATCATCGGCAGCAGCAGGACCAACGACACCAGTCATCGTCGACGAAGCACCACCAACACCCGCACAACAGCTGAACCCGACTCAACGAGAAGTCCACCGAAGCGCAAACATCGTCGCCAGCTTCTACTCCAACTCCGACGTGTATCAACGTTCACCCGGACACCGCGCCTCCGAAGACATCTGGCATGCACGCACAGGACATCCAAGCAACACGGTGTTAAACAACACGATACGAGCAGGAGTCCTAGACAAGGACTCACTACTACTACCTGACGGCAGAGAACTTCAACGTGCACGAGGGACTTGCCTCATCTGCCCTGAAGCCGACTTACCACATCGACCGTTTTCTTCTCACCACAACCCGAGCGCCCCTGCATACGCGCCACTCGAAAAAGTATACAGCTACATCCTCTTCAATCGAGAACCAGGACAAGTCACCTACAATTACACGATCACCTTCATCGACGCCGCCTTTCGATACGTCTGGCATCGAAACCTACCCAGCCGCGACATGGCACTTGCAGCATTCGCCGCTTGGCTACCGGTAGCAGAGAGGGAATGAGGAACACAACTGAAAAGCTTCCAGTCAGACGAGGAGGAGAGTACACCTCTCAGCGCTTCAAGCAGTACCTGGCGGAAAGGGGGATCAAGCAACTCCTCTCCCTTCCCTACGCACATCAGCAGCAAGGTGTTGCGGAAAGAATGAACAGGACTCTGCAGAATAGCATGCGCAAGCTGCTACGTGGCATGCGGCTACCCAACCACCAGTGGCCAGCAGCAATGGACCATGCTGTCATGCTGCACAACTTGCTGTCGTCGTCGTCACTCCCGAACAACGCATCACCGCATCTGCTGTGGACACGAAAACAGGGCAGCACAAAAATGTTACGAGTTTTTGGGTGCATGGTACAGTACCGACCCCTAGAAGCACGAGCGGGAAGATTTTTGCAACGGGCACAGTGGGGACTACACCTCGGCATCGAGAAAAATTACAACGCGTGGAAAATCTTCGACGTCCACACAAAAGAAACAGTAGCAGCACGTGATGTGATTTTCTACGAACGACTCACCCTTCAGACGTACCTCGCCAACTTGCACGAGAATCGAAACCTCACAGGTGGCTTTCGTGGTGACCGAGCCTTCGCCTCAGCAGCGGACTAAGCAGACTGGGATGAACAGAACGTCGACAACGCATCGGAAGAAGCCGGACCTCTCCCGTACTGCTCCGTCGACGTGCCCATGGACGAAGAAAATCCTCGCGACAGTAACAACGCCGAAGTCTTCTACCACTTCGCCGACAACGGTTACGTAACACCTGCGACAGTCAACACCAACGAAGCAGAAAGGATAGGGCCAAATTTCAAACCCGATCCACAAGCGGGAGACGAAGCAGCTTATCCCGAGGATCCAACACTCCCTCGATACTCACAGACTGGGCTGCAAATCCTCGGTCTCGTCACCGCAGTCCACGGGAACACAGGCAACGCTCTTCCTAAAGAGCCTGCGACAGTTCAGCAGGCTCTGGGGGGGGGAACACAGGGAGAAATGGCGTGAAGCCATGGACAGGGAATTAAAGGCACTGGAGGAACGCAACACCTGGAAGGTCGTTCCCGCAAGCGTGGCACGGAACAAGACCATTCTCACCGGGAAATGGGTCTTCCGCATCAAGACGAAAGCTGACGGCACAATCGAGAAATTCAAAGCACGTCGGGTCGTGCGTGGATTCGACCAGGAACAAGGACGAGACTTCACCGAGACTTTCGCCCCAGTTAGTCGACATACCTCTCTCCGAATTCTTCTCGCCGTCGCCGCCATGAAGAAGAAGAAGCTGCGACAGATCGATGTCGCCAACGCATTCCTCTACGCACCCGTCGACGCCGAAATCTTCGTCGAACTCCCACACAGCACTCACGGAAACCCCAATCAGGTCTGCCAACTACTGAAATCGCTCTACGGAATCAAACAAGCTCCGCGACTGTGGCAACAGCACCTACACACCCGCCTCACTCGCATCGGATTCCGCCAACTGCCTCACGACCAAGGAATGTATCGTCTCACCAAAGGCACAGACTACATCCTACTGATCGTCTATGTCGACGACTTGCTCTACATCGGCTCCACCGACGACGTCACTACCTGGTTCAAAGGGGAGCTGCAGAAAGACCTCACGCTCACGGTCTCTTCTACCGTGACCCAGTACCTCGGGCTCAACATCCGCGAAGAGGAAAATGCTATCTACCTCAGCGCCGAGAAATACGCCGACACTATCGCCAAGCGCTTCTCGCTCACACCTACCGCTATCGCCACGCCATACCGCCACACGGCAGGAAGTGACAAAGGGAATTCCGCTCCACTCAAAGCTGCCGGAATACGAGACTACCAGAGGAAACTGGGCTGCCTCCTCTTTGCAGCCGTCACCTGTCGCCCGGATCTATCCTACTCCGCAAGTCAACTCGCCACCTATCTCAAGAAACCCGAAGCAGAGCACCTGGCGGAGGTCGATCGCGCACTACACTACTTCGTGAGCACACCAACGATCGGCCTGACTTACTACAAGGGCGAAGCTACGACGACGAAACTAATCGGCTACGTCGATGCTGACCATGCCGGCGATTCTGATAACATGCGTTCTCGCACTGGCTACGTCTATCGTCTCGAGCCTATCGGACCTATCTCCTGGCAGTCGAGTAAGCAGGAACTAATCGCTCTCTCTTCAGCTGAAGCAGAATATATCGCCCTCTGTTCAGCCACCAAGGAAGGACTCTACCTTTGCGAGCTGCTGGAAGAAGCAAAGTTAGCTGAGTTACCCAACTTCACCCTGTTCTGCGACAACCAATCTGCAATTCGCATCGCCAACAAAAGCGGATTCGCGAACAGAACGAAGCATATCGCTCTGCGATACTTCTTCGTGAAGGACGAGATCGAGAAAGGGAAACTCGAATTATCCTACTGTCCCACGTCCGAGATGGCAGCCGATTATTTGACCAAGAAACTCGGAAAACAGAAGTTCGAGTACTGCATGCTGCTGACTGGACAAGGCCACGTCACCATCAGCGACACTCCAGAAGCGAAGGGGAGTGCTGGGAACAATAAGTCTTAAGCGCCTCTGTCGTGTCGAAACTCAGGACACTAGCGAAGCAGTCCGAATCAAAGCATCGCGAGTCAACCCTCGGAGGTTAGGGTAACCGCCTGGAGGTTACGCGAAGGTCAAAGGTCAGCGACCTTTGACTTGACAAATACAGCGCGACAGCAAGGACACACAACTGACTCGACATTGAGCAGTTGCCCGAGTCGCACTGTATCGAATCGCAACAGTAAAACGGTTTAAACTTATATATTCGTATTCCTTGTACTCTTATATAAACCTTTGTATTTGCTTGTTTAATCAACTTACTTTGCCCTCACATACTAGCGCAAGGTGGTTCAAGTATTTTCATTTAAACGCTTCCGCTATTACAATCCTACTCAGACTTTAAGCTCTATAAAGATCCTAGGGCCCCTCAGCCCAACAATACCATGGAGCTGTGGTACAGGAGGGGGGAGGGAGAGACAATGGATGTCCGGGAGGGTGCGATTTCTGGAGCAGAACCTGAGAAATCATCAGGTGCCACCCAGGCACCTGAAGCTTTCTCAGTAGGGCTGAAATTAGTGAGGTTCTTCGAAGAGTTATGATGACCTGGGTGGCTGAAGAGCTAGTGTTGGAGGAGGGAGCTGCGTTCGCATTTTGTGTCACGAAGACATGAACAGTTGGTTGGGCCTGTGAACTGGAAGGACCGCAGAGCAGAGCTTAAGATCTACAAACACTGGCCAAGGATGAAGCAGGAAGAGAATTGTACAGGAATGAGGATAGTATGCATCAAAAGAGGCTAGTCAATCAAGCCACTGCTCTGCAGGTTGAGGGAGGAATTGTGGCCATCAGGGGCGTGCAAGTTGAAAACGCATGCTCTCAAATTGTGCTGAGGGAGAAGGGGAAAAAGTTCATCAAAAGGGGATGTTGATCATGACACAGGGCACGAGGGTGCACCCAAATGGATGTGCGAGCCGGTGGAATTAGCGCTGACGTCGGAATAGCTAGCCGCATATAAGAGTACAGTACGCATATGGACGCGTTGACTGAATCAGATGACTATGAGTTGCTGCTTCGTATGGTGGCAGGGAAAGGAGATGGTGAAGCATGGAATGGAATGTGGAGTTGAGAGGCAGATAATGGAAGGTCAATGCACAATCTGAGGTTTTTTTTTCACACATGTAAAGGATAGCAAAATCTGAGTTTTTTTCTCTAACAGTAAGGCCCAACAGTATTAGGTAATAGGTATACTCAGCAGCCACGACTCAAAGTACCAAGGACACAATGTGCGTCATCACAACCGCCCACAAAGAATACAGCACGAAGTCAAATTTACAACCTCGCCCTGGGACCTGCACTCACAACGGACAAAATCTAGCCATGATGTGCCAGTTCAGTACCCCCTACTGGGCGTCAGATGCAGCCAGCTCCTAACGCCATCAGGCGTCGAGCCAATGCTCCTGGATGATATCGCACTAGGACGCAAGCCAGTAGACCTCTGAGAATCCCTCCCACCGTCTCCAAATAGCATAGAAGAAACGTTCTTCGACGAGAAGCCTCCGCTGCGTGCACTCTCTTCTTCCCCGAGACTCCCGGAATCATCCTCTTTCTCCTTGTCAGGGCAGTGCTTCTCAACAAGCGCATTGAGGCGGTATGCAACCTCTATCATGCTGAGGCGCCGTGTGCCTGGTGACTTCATGCAGTCCAGAGCCAGGTCTGCAATGTCTACAACAGCCTCCCTGCTCACCTCCGGCATCCTGCTGTCCTTGAGATCATCCAGTTGAAACGTCTCCATCTTCTTTCTTGCCTGGGAGACAAAAGAGCATGTCAACAGGCAATGGCAGCAAAAGTCAGCACGGAATATTAAAAGTCAGTGTGCGGGAACGAGGTTAGAGACAGCTTTGACATTGATGAACTTACCCATTCTCTCATGTGAGATTCATTGGTGTCTTGAGGTGACATTCCACTGAGCAGCTCCATGAGCACGACACCAAAGCTGCAAGCAACCACGAGATTGGATGGAGGGGAAAACGCCAGGAAATCGTGATGCATAGTACATGTAACTGGATAGAAATCACAATCAGGATATTGGAGTATCAAAGGCTCCATATATACAGAAACAAAAAGCATGCTGACCTGTTCACATCACTCTTGGCAGTGATAATGTTGGTGCGGGCGTAATCCGGGTCCACATAGCCCAGAGTGCCGGCCACTCGCGTGGCATCAGCATCACCATGAGTGATGAGCTTGAGCAGCCCAAAGTCAGCCACCTTGGCTTGAAAGTCGGCAGTCACAAGGATGTTGGCCAGCTTGATGTCGCGGTGAACGATGGGTGTCTCAAACCCGTGCAGGTATGCCAGCCCCTCTGCTGCTCCCTGTGCCAGGCGCAACCTCTGACGCAGCGAGAGGGGACCTGCAGGGGAGAAGATGAAAGCCAAGTATGACACATGCTTGTGAATTAACGGTGGCATGTTCTCCAACAGACAGCGATTTCCCGGCAACCGTTTTAATAAGACATTGGAACGCACTTTTGGATTTATAGATATGGTATTCGAGGTCCCTGTTGCCCACAAACTCGTACACCAGGATCTGCTCCTGCTTGCCCGTCCCCACGTTCTGGTCCAGACAGAAGCCCAGCAAGAGAACGAGGTGGGAGTGGTGGAGTGAAGCCATTGCTCGCACCTGCAGGCAAGTCATATTCCACAGGTACATGCACATGGATGGTGAGCACTGAATTCACCATGTGTGGAAGAGGCTGGTACACGGACTGTGCCTCACCTCCGTCTCAAAGTCGTTGGTCATAAATATTGGAGCGCTTGATGGCCCACATTTGGCCCTGTGGCGAGCAGCCTTTGTAGACAATGCCAAAGCCACCCTTGCCCAGCACATTGTCGTCCGACCAGTTGTTGGTGGCCTTCACCATCTGCTGTATTGAAAACTGCTCACACACATCCAGCCCCTCCCACTTCTCTGTGCATACACACAGAGACAGATTGGATGGGTGACCAATCAAGGGTGTAGATGATTAGATAGGGCACAAGGGACGATTTTTAGTGCACGAACGGTGGCAGAGCAGGGGGGCAGAGGAGGAGGCTGGGAAAGAGGTGTACCAAAAGGAGAGACTGAATGGAACAAGGGTTGAGGGGCTCACTTGGTCCGCGGGGCCACAGAAGCCAGGCAACCACAGCAGCCAGCAGAGTGGAGCCAGCAAAGCAGCCCACAGCAATGCCCACTATGGCGCCCGTGGACAGGGAGGACACTGCCATGGCAGGGGAAAGAAGGAACGGTGAGATGAGGAGGGTTAGGAGTGCCAGGTGAGGGGATTGGGGTAATGAAGTGGGGAGGGGGGTTTAGGAAATGAAAGGATGAAGGAAGAGGGTTTTGGGGAGGAAAGGCGAATGACGAGGGTGAAAAAGGGAGACATATGTTCTGGGTAAGAATACTCCCATGATATGGGGCAGCACAAGAACATCTTCAAATTTCTCCAAGTCGTCCAGGGCGGCGTCCTCCTGCTCAGCGCCCTCCAGCCAGGCGCCCTCCAGCTCGGCGCCCCTGCAGTGGCCCCCGTGCCCACTGCTGCAGGTCGGCTACAACCCCCGCACATCCGACCACAAGGTTGGCTCCGCCCAAGCGAGGACGGGGCCTAACAACACTCCCGTTGACACTCCCTTGCCGCGTTCACGCTTGGGCTCCCAGCCCACACTGCAGCACTGCTCCGAGAATAGCCCGTCGGCGTGCACCCAACACAGAGCACGCCGGTCACCACACCAGCCATGCAAGAGGGCATGGCACCTACTGCCGCACGTCGTCGTCGCCGTCGCCCACGCCGGCCAAGCGCACCTGGCCGATTGCGACGGAGCACCGGCTGAAGGCCGGGTAGTGCAGCGCCTTTGTCAGGAAGTCAGCGGGCTGCTCGGTGGTCGGGATGTACCTCAGCGAGAACTTCCCGCGCCTCACCATGTGCTGTAGCCAGGCCTGTCGCCGCTCCATGTGTTTGAGGTTGCCCATCAACCCCATGCCCTCGGTGACCGTGATGGCCGACTTGTTGTCCACTCGCAGGACAGTTGGCTTCGTGGCGTCCAGCTGCTGGAACTCTACAAGGAGGAAACAAAGTCGGCGTCCCTCCTTGCCGGCTTTGGTGGCCGCCACGTACTCCGACTCGGTCGACGACAACGTCGCGCACTTGATGCGGTGGCTTGACCACGAGACTGTAGCCCCTCGGTAGACGAACACGTAGCCACCCGTGCTCGTCCTGCTTGTCACCGGCGTCGTCGGCGTCCACATAGCCGACCAGCTCCAGCGACTCAGGTCCACCACCAAACTCCAGGGCGGTGTCACGCGTGTTGGCGAGGTAGGCGAGGCAACGGTCGACCTCGCGCCAGTGCTGGTCGCTCCTTACCGTGAGGCCGCTCTCCAGCTTGCTGTAGGCGAAGGCGATGTCCGGCCTCGTCGTCGTCGCCGTGAACTGCAGCGAGCCGACCTTCTGCTGGTACTCCTCCTCCTGGCGTTCCTGCGCCTCCTCGTCGTCGAAGGTGAGCTCGGCGTAGGCGTCGACCGAGACCGGCGTCTTCGAGGTGTGCACGGTCTGCTCCTCGTAGATGAAGCGCTTACGCAGCTTATCGGCGTAGCCCTGCTGTTGCAGCCACAGCTTCCCCGCCGACCTGTCGCGCACGATCTCCAGCCCAAGGTAATTCTGCACCGGCAAGATCTCACGCAGCTCGAAGGCGGCTTCCAGCAGCGCCTTCAGCTCCTCCAACATCGCGGCGCTGTTGCTGGCAGCGAGCAGGTCGTCGACGTAGACTAGCACCCAGCAGGCCACCCCGTTGTCGCCGACTTTGAAGTATCGAGCCTCGTCGACCCGGCTCTTCTTCCACCCGGCGCCGACCAGCACATCGTTGAGCGCCAAGTACCACAGCAGCGGCGACTGCTTTAGCCCGTACAGGCTCTTCAGCAGCTTGCACACCCGGCCGGTTCCGTCGTTGAAGTAGTCCGGCTGGGACATGTAGAGCACCCGGTCGAGCTTGCTCTGGAGGAATGCGTTCTTCATGTCAAGCTGCATCAGGTTGAGGTTGAGCACGGCGACGATGGTGAGGAAGATCCTCAGTGTGACGTAGCTGCCCACTGGCGCGAACGTCTCATCGTAGTCGGCGCCATATACCTCCGTGAAGCCCTTCACGACCAGCCTCGCCTTCTCTCGCTCGACGGTGTCGTCGATGTGGTACTTCGTCGTCAACACCCACCGGTTCTTCATGATGTTCACTCCCGGCGGGCGTTCAACCAGCTCCCACGTGCCCATGTTGATGAGGCTGCGGATCTCCTCCATGGCGGCCTTCACCGCCGGGCCCTTCCAGCTCGCCAACGCCTCCTTCACCGTCATCATCGAGATGTCCCAACGGTGCTCGGGGTCGAGCTCCGGAAACTCCTCTTCCCCCTCGGCGTCGTCGTACAGCAGGTCGTCGTCATCATCGTACACGTTGTACACCGTGGTGAAGGCAGCGGGGACGAAGAAGTCAGGCGGCCTCCGAAGTCGGCCTGAACGCCGTGGTCCCGGCTGAACCTCCTCGGCGTCCCCTCCATCGTCGCCGTAGTCGCTGTCCTCGGCGTCCTGCTGCACCTCAGCCGGCGTCCCAGCCGACTGCTCCCCTGTGGTCAGCGTCCCAGCCGACTGCCCAGTCGCCGACTGCTCCTTGGTCGGCGTCACTACTGCTTGCTCCCCTGCATACGTCTCCTTCACCGGCTTCACCAAAGTCGGCGGCAACACCTGCTGCCTCCCAGTCGGCGTCAGCTTCGCTCCCACGCCCACTTTCACAGCATCACGTTGGCCACCGGCGATGCTTGGGGCCGGCGCCACAGGTGACGCCCCACTTCTCCCCTCATCACCGAAGGCCGACGTCGGGGTCAGCCCATGCAAGGCGGCAAGGAGGGGACGACCAACGGAAGGGCAGGGATCGGGGACGTCCTCGGCGGCCTCACCAGCCAGCTCACCGACCTCGGCGAGCAAAAGGAGTGTCGCCGTCGAGGTGTCCGTTGGTGGGTGGACCGGCATCCGCCAGGACACCGGCCCGTGCGCCGACTTCCACACCTCTAGCGACATGCTCTCGTAGAACACCACGTCCGACGTGGTGAAGGCCCCATCGTGCCTTCGGCTGCAGCTTCCCACCACGGTGCTGTTCGGGGACCAAGAACTGCGCCATGCAGCCCCACACCCGTGCCAGCGACAAGTCGGGCTTCTTCCCGGTGAGCAGCTGGTACGGCGTCGTCCCCGGCGGCAGCGCCGACCTCTCAAGACAGTTGCGGACCCAGACGGCCTGCCGGAGAGCGAGGTGCCACCAGTGGTGCTGCACGCCCATGTGCAGCAGCATCGTACGCACCGACTCCACCACCGTTCGCATCTCCCGCTCCGCCATGCTGTTCTGCTGCGGGGTGTACGGGTAGGTCAGGTCGTGGGCGATCCCCTTGCCGTTCACGAAGTCGGTGAACTGCCTCCCGAGGAACTCCCCACCTCGGTCAAAGCGCAGCATCAACACCGACCGCTTCGTCTGCCTCTCAGCCGCCACCAGCCACTGCACGAACTCCCGCAACGCGTCGGACTTCTTGGCGACCGGCCTCACCCACACGTAGCGGGTCTTGCTGTCCTTCAGCAGCAAGAAGTACAGGCTGCCATCCTTGGCAGCCACGTGGAACGGCCCGCACAGGTCGATGTGCACAATGGCCAGCACGTCGTCGGCGTCGGAGCCTTTGTCGGGGAAGGTATGTCGCGCTAGCTTCCCGCAGACACACGAAACACACCGGGAGTCGGCCCTGGACGCCGACTTGAGGTCCAGCCCGATGGCGACCTCATGCTTTGCCGAGCTCCGAATGGTGTCCATGCCGACGTGCGCAAGCCGTGTGTGCATCCTGGCCGGCATTGCCTTTGTCGCCGAGACGATCGAGCGCAGGGCCACTACCGCCGTGGTGGGCGTTGTCGCCTTGGCCGAGCAGGGGCGCAGGTCGGTGCAGAGGACACGCCCGGTGTACGTCGCCCGACCGAGCACCTCCCCTGCTGCCGAGACGAGCAGCATCCCGTCGCCGTCCTCGTGCAGCTTCACGCCGTGCTCCTTCAGCTGGCCGGCTGAAAGCAGGTTTGCCCGAACGACGGGTACGTATAGCACGTCGGGGATGAGCACCTGCTTCCCGGCCTCCCCTTTCAGAGCGACAGTGCCGCGGCCGTGAACGTCCTGCAGCGCCCCATTGAAGCCGCGAACGTGCTGCACATCGCCGCTCGGCCCCAGGTTGACGAAGGCCTCCTTCGTTCCCATCAGGTGGTGCGAGCAACCGGTGTCGAGCAGGACCACCGCCAGGTTCGCCTGCACAGCTGCCGCCACCGCCTGGAAGTCCTCCCCGGCCTCCGGCGCCAGCGAGACGGTCGGCTCTACGACGCCGACCAACGAGCACGACGCCGTCTTGTCGTCCTTCGCCTTGCCGCCAGCAGAGGAGTCGGCGTCCTTCGCCGAGGTCGACTTGGTCGACTACTTCTCCTTGCGCGGCTTGCTTCCACCTTGGCGAGGACGACGGCTGCCAGACCTTCCTCAACCTCCCTTGGCGTCGTCGTCATCGGAGTCACTGCGGTCGGGGCACTCGAAGGAGAGGTGGTCGGGGTCGACGCACAGCCAGCATTCCCGGCGTTGGCCTCCGCCTCCACGACCACTATCCTTAGCCGACTTCTTCTTGTCGGCGTCCTTTCTCGGCTTACAGCCACTGCTACTGCCGCCGCCCGAATTCCCACGCTGCCCTGGTCGGCCTCCTTGCTTTGCCGGAGCGAAGAAGTTGGTCTGCGCCAAGAGCTCCTGGGATCGCTCGGCCTCCTGCATCGCCTCGTCCTGCAGGATATAGGCACAGGCATGGGCAGGGGCATGGGCACAGGCATGGGCATGGGCATGGGCACAGGCATGGGCATGGGCATGGGCACAGGCATGGGCATGGGCATGGGCATGGGCATGGGGCAGGGGCATAGGCACAGGCATTGGCATGGGCATGGGCATGGGCATGGGGCAGGGGCATGGGCACAGGCATGGGCATGGGCATGGGCATGGGCATGGGCATGGGCGTGGGCACGTGTATGGGCATGGGTACGGGTATGGGTATGGGTATGGGTATGGGTATGGGTATAGGTATGGGCATGGGCATGGTCATGGGCATGGGCATGGGCACAGGCATGGGCATGGGCATGAGCATGGGCATGGGCACGGGCATGGGCATGGGCATGGGCATGGGCATGGGCATGGGCATGGGCACAGGCATGGGCATGGGCATGGGCACAGGCATGGGCAGGGGCATGGGCACAGGCATGGGCATGGGCATGGGCACAGGCATGGGCATGGGCATGGGCACAGGCATGGGCATGGGCATGGGCACGGGCCAGCAATTAGCAATGCACCCCGCTTCCCCTGTCCGTCGTGCTGCTCCCGCTGCCTTTTGCGGATACTCAACTGCCGTATCCCTTCTCCTGTCGGTGTGTCCGTTCCAGAGATGTGTGCCAAGACTTGCGAGGGAACGAAACAAGAAGTGAGTAACCCCAACCCCAAATAAGATTTTCCCTTTATTCGCTTGATGGATACCCCACACTCCCCTCTCCGCCATGCCCTCTCCCCCATGCCCTCTCCCCCATGCCCTCTCCCCCTTGCCCTCTCCCCCATGCCCTCTCCCCCATGCCCTCTCCCCCTTGCCCTCTCCCCCTTGCCCTCTCCCCCTTGCCGTCTCCCCCTTGCCCTGTCCCCCATGCCCTTTGCCCCTTGCCCTCTCCCCCTTGCCCGCCCCCCATGCCCTCTCCCCCATGCCCTCTCCTGTCAAAATATGTTATAATATATTTTATAACTGCTTGTAGTTTACAACAGTGTAATCATATTGTTTCTTGTTTGGTGGTGCACCCTTTGGTTTCCCTATATGTTCTTGACATTCTATAGTGAATGCCCTCTCTTTTGGCCAACTCTCCTTCCTCTCGCTACCCTCGCCTAGCTCAAACCCTAGCTATGGCTTCTAAGCGTAATTTCTTACTTTGCCCTCTCCCCCATGCACTCTCCCCCATGCCCTCTCCCCCATGCCCTCTGCCCCTTGCCCTCTGCCCCTTGCCCTCTGCTCCTTGGCCTCTCCCCCGCGCACCTCTGCGCCTCTCTCCCGCGTGCAGCGTGGAGGCACGTTCGCTCATCGGCGGGGGCATGCGCTCGTGTGCGGCATCGCAGCATCAAGAATCACGAGCGCCTGGCGGTGGCCGCCTCGGTAGCGCGGACTGACCGTGAGCTTGTGCGGACGGGCGAGCAGAGCTGGCTGCGGCCGTACGGGCGGGGCTGGCGGGCCACTGCGAGCTGGTGCGGTGCGGTGCGGTGCTGCACCGGGCACATGGTGCACGCACACGAGGTAGGGGCATGGGCGGAGGCGGAGGCGGGGGCATGGGCATGGGCATGGGCATGGGCATGGGCATGGGGATGGGCATGGGCATGGGCATGGGCACGGGCACGGGCATGGGCATGGGCATGGGCATGGGCATGGACACGGGCATGGGCATGGGAATGGGCATGGGCATGGGCATGGGCATGGGGATGGGCATGGGCATGGGCATGGGGATGGGCATGGGCATGGGCATGGGCATGGGCACGGGCATGGGCATGGGCATGGGCATGGGCATGGGCATGGACATGTCACACGGGCATGGGCATGGGGATGGGCATGGGCATGGGCATGGGCACGGGCACGGGCATGGGCATGGGCATGGGCATGGGCATGGGCACGGGCATGGGCATGGGCATGGGCAGGGGCAGGGGCATGGGCATGGGCATGGGCATGGGCAGGGGCAGGGGCAGGGGCATGGACCGGCGTTAAACACACGCACCATGGGGGCATGGGCAGGGGCACTGAGAGGCTGACCCCGTGCCGGTTGACAAGGGGCGTGACAATGGCAGGGGTGGCGCTTGTAGCGTAGCGGGGTGGCGTGGCACCAACACTTTCTCAGCCGGGAGGGAACGCAAGGTGCGCCTCTGTCCACGTTTTGAGTCGACTGAAAACAGGCTGGGAGAGAACGCAAGGTGCGCCTCTGTCCACGTTTTGAGTCGACTGAAAACACGCTGGGAGAGAACGCAAGGTGCGCCTCTGTCCACTTCCACATCCTATTGCGCACCCTATTGCGCCTTGCCTCCACCTGCCCTGCTTCCCCTTTATGCCCTGGCTGCGTGACCCTATTATGAAGCCTCTCTTTTGCTTCATCCTTACCCCCCACATGGCATGCGTGTGTGGTGTGTGTATGGTGCGTGTGTGGTGCGTGTGTGGTGCGTGTGTGGTGTGTGTGGTGTGTGTGTGGTGCGTGTGTGGTGCGTGTGTGGTGTGTGTGTGGTGCGTGTGTGGTGGGTGTGTGGTGTGTGTGTGGTGCGTGTGTGGTGCGTGTGTGGTGCATATGTGGTGTGTGTGTGGTGCGTGTGTGGTGCATGTGTGGTGGCAGGGTGCACACTTGCAGGGGCGCGTAGTGTGGTGCAATCATGGGAGGCAGAGAGTGCAGCGCTGTTATCTTATTGGAGGGGCTCTGGCAGCACAGCACGGAACGCCACAGCACGCTACGCCACAGCCATAGCGTCACTGCTGCTGTAGGCGCGGCGCCTGCTGGAGCAAGGTTGCCGCCCTCCCACTCACAACCAGTGGCGCGAGCCGAGAGGAAAGCCGCCCTCCCACTCACGCCCAAGGGCGCCTGGGGGGGACTGACGCACAGAGTGCCTGGGGGGGACTGACGCACAGAGTGCCTGGGGGGGACTGACGCACAGAGTGCCTGGGGGGGACTGCGGGGGCTGGCGTATGGCTCCAGTGGCAGTGATGGTGCTGCTTGCAACCATGCTGGCGCCATGCTACGGTGTGCCTGCAAACGGGAACTGGGTGGGGTCTCAGAGGTGTAACGTGCCTTTGAGTCAGCGTGCAGGGGACAGTGCACAGTGCAGGGTTCGAGGCAGCAAGGGAGAGGCTGGCGATGAGTATGAGAGAGGTGCTTGGCAGTGCGTGCCAAGGGGAGGAAGGCAAGCTCAGGGGTGGGCGGGGGACAGTGTGGAGTGGATGGCAACGAATGGTGCGTGGATTAGAGCAGGTGGAGTGCATGGGTCAGGACTGGAGGGGCGGCTGGAGTTGCCAGTTGCAAGTCTAGGTGTGTGGGGGAGAGGTAAGGTGTGGTGGAGCCGCTTCAATGTGGTGACATTATAGATGAAGATGAATTGGGGGATGGTGGTAAGCAAGGAGAAGATGAGGTGTGGAGCAGGGAGGGGAGTATGGAAGTAATGGGGGAGGACAGTCACACTCAAGGCACACAATGTACGGGGACTGAAGGTGCAGTCGCACTGCCCAGGAAGCAGGTGCAGTGCTTCCTGGGCAGGCCAGACTTTGATTTCCTCCACAGCTCTCGCCCCGCCCAGGAGGCGAGAGCTGTGGAGGAGAGGAGACTGCCCAGGAGGCGAGAGCTGTGGAGGAGAGGAGACTGCCCAGGAGGCGAGAGCTGTGGAGGAGACTGCCCAGGAAGCACTCCATAGCTCTCGCCTCTCGCCCTCGTCAGTTCTCCTCTCAAGCCCACCGTGGCCTCCTCTCGGTTTCACAACCTGTCTGTCCTCACCTGCCACCAGCACCTCGGTTTCACAACCTCGGTTTCACAACCTCGGTTTCACAACCTCGGTTTCACGAACCTGTCAGTTCTCCAACCTGTCCTCACCTGCCACCAGCACCGCCCCCAATTTGAGGTTTGGTCCAAGCAGATAAAAAGAACACGTCTGAAGAGACCAATGAGTCCAAATTAGTATGAAAACAAAAGCCCAGTTTCCAATCCTACTGACCGCTGTTCCGCATTGCCTGCTGCAAAACCCGCCTCGGCCCTGCCAGGCACTTCTCCTCACCGTGCCAGCCCTCGCTGCTGCCTGTTATGCTTCTGCCTCTGCCGCTGCCGCTTAGATGCATCCCTGCAGGCATGCCCACATGTGGAAAGCAATCGATGGGGCGGAACAGGGTGCGGGTGGATGCGAGAGCAAGGATTTGGGTCGATGGTTAAGTCGTGCCCGAAAAAGGGAAGTTCATAGTTATATGCATAAGGAAACCTTATGGGGTGTATTAACTTACGAACGTATACCGAGGTACTAGCATGAGATGCCTTTCTTGAACCACTGCCTTGGACCTGTAGAGAATAGCGTAGACTTGCTGTAGAGGGGATGAGTGACTGGTTTTCCAAAAACTTGGAGGAGGGGCTGCTGGGCTGGAGTTCCGATGGGAAAAGACCAAGTGTGAGTTCGAAGGGAAGAGTATACTGGTGGAGTTACAAGTGCCTGCCTGGTGGAGCGGAGCCAGGTCTGGGCTGGATGAGGGCATGGTGAGCGGCATGAGGCCGTGGCTGTACGCATTGCGGGATGAGGCCGAGCTGCGTCGTCAAGTGTATTAAGCTGCCAAGGAAGTGGAGGAGGGAAGAAGCCTCTTCACGGAGCTGCACTGCAGGACCCAACTTGGGCCGCGGCAGAGGGCCGGAGGCGTGAGCAGCACAGATGCCAGCGAGAAAGGGGTGCTTCAAAGTGGGGAAGTCTTTGAGAAGTCTCAAAAGCCGCTTTTGAGAATTCTCAAAAGAGGCCTGAGCAGCACAGATGTCAGCGAGGAAGGGGTACTTTTAAGTGGAGAAGCCGGGCGCCACATCATTGGAGAGAAGACATGCGACGTCTGCAGGGAGAAGCCTTTCTCAGAAAGGGCACTTGTGCCGGGATTGCTCAAGAGTGTCGACGTGCCAGGGTCATACCTGTTGTGAACAATAAGTCTTAAGCGCCTCTGCCGTGTCGAAACTCAGGACACTAGCGAAGCAGTCCGAATCGAAGCATCGCGAGTCAACCCTCGGAGGTTAGGGTAACCACCTGGAGGTTACGCGAAGGTCAAAGGTCAGCGACCTTTGACTTGACAAATACAGCCCGACAGCAAGGACACACAACTGACTCGACATTGAGCAGTTGCCCGAGTCGCACTGTATCGAATCGCAACAGTAAAACGGTTTAAACTTATCTATTCGTATTCCTTGAACTCTTATATAAACCTTTGTATTTGCTTGTTTAATCAACTTACTTTGCCCTCACATACTAGCGCAAGGTGGTTCAAGTATTTTCATTTAAACGCTTCCGCTATTACAATCCTACTCAGACTTTAAGCTCTATAAAGATCCTAGGGCCTCTCAGCCCAACATGGTATCAGAGCAATTAGAGTTTGAAGTCATTTTTTCTTTTAACACTCAAATACAAGAAAACATGTCTGCAAGGAAGGAGAGGAGCTCCTCCAACGGCTCTCGAGGCACTACTCCTACTCCACCTCCTGCCTCTGGCCTACAGACAGAGGAAGGAACTACTATGAGACCAGCAGCTGGGTCCACGGAAACTCCCGCAGGCTTCGATCCAAGCATGATGGAGAAGTTTTTCTCCTTCATGTCCTTCTACGAGCAGCACCAGCAAGGAGTACCTGCGCAGTCAAACAACAGCAACAACAACAACGTGACTCCTATGAGCCTCAATGGCTCATCCTACGCACGCAGGATTCAACAACAACAACAGTGTCAGAATATTATAGCTTACTTATTTGTGTAGGCTATAGTGGGGTATCCCATAGGGGGTACAACCCAATTAGGGTTTCATATTTGTACTCACTTCATTCATAGTTCATTCATTCTCGTTCTTTCTTTCACATGGAATCAGAGCAGGTTCCCTCCTAGGGACTGCTTCTAGGGCCCACCGAAGCGCGCCCCGAGGCGCGTTTTCCTTTTATTTTAGCGACCCGTTGTGTCGCCCCCAGCGGCCCGTCGCGCCGCCCTTCCCTTAGCGGCCCCGCTGCCCTTCGATCGCGGCTCCGCCGCGCTTCCTTAGCGGCCCCGCCGCCCTTCGATCGCGGCCCCGCCGCCCTTCGATCGCGGCTCCGCCGCCCTTCCTTAGCGGCCCCGCCGCCCTCTGCTAAGCGGCCCCGCCGCCCTTCGATCGCGGCCCCGCCGCCCTCTGCTAAGCGGCCGCGCCACCCTTCGATCGCGGCCCCGCCGCCCTCTGCTAAGCGGCCCCGCCGCCCTCTGCTAAGCAGCCCCGCCGCCTTGCTCACGCGGCCTTGCCGCCCTCTGCTACGCGGCCTCGCCGCCGCGTCGCCTGTGCACCTGCCCGTGCACCCACCCGTGCACCTACCCGTGCGGCCGCCAGTGCAGCCGCCCGTGCCCAGCCGCCCGTGCAGCCGCCCGCGAGCCGTCCCAGCCGCCCGTGCGGCCGCCCGTGAGTCGCCCGCGAGACGCCCACGCCGCCCGAGCCGCCCGAGCCGCCCGCGAGACGCCCGCGCCGCCCGAGCCGCCCGCGAGACGCCCGCGCCGCCCGAGCCGCCCGAGCCGCCCGCGAGACGCCCGCGCCGCCTGAGCCGCCCGAGCCGCCCGAGCCGCCCGTGCCGCCCCAGCCGCCCGAGGAGCCGATCTTCTGCTCCTGTGGGGCTCCTACTGCTCCTGGGCCGGCGGAGCTGCTGTGCTGCCGTGTTGATGTGTCGCTGTGCTACCCGACTCTTCCTACCCGGTGAGACTGTCAGCTGCTACAATGGCCACCCCCAGTGTCCTGACTTTTGACGCTGAGGGTCGCGCCATTGACTTAGCAGTCTGGATTGAGGACCTGCAGCTGTACTTACTGTGCGATGCGATCGATGAGGTTTCTCTCTTTGACTTTGTCTCTGGCGCTGTCCCTGCCCCTCCTGCTGATGCTGACCCCACTGTTCGCTCCAAGTGGGCCACACGCGATGCTGCTGCACGTCTTGCTGTGCGTCGCCACCTCCCTTCCTCCGAGCGTGCACACTTTAGTCAGTGCAAGACCGCTCAGGCCTTGTACGACGCTGTAGTTGCGCGCTACTCCTCCCCTTCCACTGCTACACTGAGCCGCCTCATGCTACCGTACCTCTTCCCTGACCTTGCTGCCTTTCCCACAGTCACTGACCTCTTTACCCACCTTCGCGCTAGTGACACTCGCTACCGAGCTGCGCTTCCTGCTGCCTTCCTCGCCGAAAACCCCCCTCCCATGTACATCACCCTCTACTTTCTAGTCACCCGTCTCCCTGAGTCCCTTCGTGCTGTTAGGGACCAGTTTCTCTTTGTCTGTCCCACCACCCTCACTGTCGACCTCCTTGAGAAGTCCCTGCTAGCGGCCGAGAAGAGCATAGTCGCTGTAGGGGCCTCTCGTGGTGACCCGCGCACCCCCATCTTTGAGGGGTGTTCTCCTTCCCCCTTGCTACCCTCTGTCGCCTCTGCTGCTGCGGCCGACCTCGTTGGTTTAGAGTCGGTCGGTGCGGCGTCTGCCCCCAGCGGTAGGCGCCGCTCTGGCAGGAGCAAGGGGGGCAAGGGAGCGAGTGGAGCTAGCGGGGGCGGTGGCGGAGGAGGTGGAGGCGGCGGGGGGAGTGGGGGTGGCGGTGGGGGTGGAGGCGGGGGTGGAGGTCCTGGTGGCGGCGGTGGAGGCGGAGGTGGCGGCGGAGGTGGTGGCGGAGGAGGCAGTGGGAGCGGCGGGGGCGAGGGTGGCGGTGGCGGCGGTGGCGGCGGAGGCGGGGGTGGCGGTGGTGGAGGTGGTCGGAGTGGCTCGTCCCAGAGGAGCGGCACTGGGGGTGGTCAGCGCCAGCAGCAGCAGTAGCAGCAGCGGCAGCGCTCTCGCGATGTCCCCGCCCCTCAGCAGCTCCGTGAGTGGTACTCGCAGCGTCAGCGTGGTGGGGCATTCGGTCCCTCCACCTACGTCCTTCGCACCGGCGATCGCGCGGGTGAGCAGTGCGGGGGCACCCACACCGCTCGCCGCTGCTTTGCCCGCCTGACCGACGCTTGGCGCCAGCAGTTTCCGGAGGCCTCTGAGATCCCCCGCTGGGGAGAGCTGTCTAGGGCTGGTGTAGCTGTGTTTGATCTTGACTTTGATGCTATCCTTGCTGCCATGTATGCTGTGACTGTTAGTGATGATGGTGAGTGTTACCGGTGCTTTCCGCCCGACCTGGGCATTGGTACTGCTGTGTCAGGTGCCAGTGAGGCTGCTGCTCTAGGTGCCAGTGCGTCTGTGCCCTCAGGTGCTAGTGAGTCTGCCCTCTCAGGTACTGTGTCGGCTTCTGCCTCCCACACCTTCACCCTTGACTCTGGGGCGTCTCGCTCCTTATTTCGGGACCGCACCACTCTCACGCCGCTTAGTCGGCCGGTTGCGGTGTCCCTGGCTGACCCCTCTGGGGGTCCTGTCCTATCTCGTTTCTCCACAGTCCTCCCGTGTCCGGCGGCTCCCTCTGGCACCCTGACTTGTCTTTACCTCCCCTCGTTCTCTACGAACCTGGTGAGTGGTGCTGACCTACAGGATGTGGGGGTCCACCAGTTCACTCCTGCTCGTCAGCGGGTGACACACTGCACAGAGGCTAGCACAGGTCGCCACCTGGCTACGTTTAGTCGTCAGCCAGGGTCGAGCCTGTACACACTGACCACTACTTCTCCTCCCGGTGCTGAGTCTGGTAGAGTCCCTTCGTCTGGTCAGGTGTTTGCTGCAGCGTCCAGGTCTGGTCCTGAGTCTGCCCCCTGTTCGTGTCGCCGTCTGTCTCACGAGACTCTCCTCTGGCACCACCGCCTTGGCCACCCCTCTCTGCTTCGGCTCAGAGGCATGGCCTCCCGTCTTCTTGTGTCTGGTCTCCCCCGGTCCCTCCCTCCCCTTCCTCAGGGCCCTGGCCCTGCCTGTGTCCCCTGTGTCGAGGGGCGCCAGCGTGCTGCCCCTCACTCCTCCCAGTTTCCTCCGACAGAGGCTCCGTTGCAGACACTTCACACGGACGTGTGGGGCCCTGCCCGCGTCCGTGGACTCCGTCACGAGCGCTACTTCCTGTTGGTGGTTGACGACTACTCGCGTTACACCACAGTCTTCCCCTTGCGCAGCAAGGGTGATGTCACTGAGGTGCTGATCGACTGGATCCGCGCAGCTCGTCTCCAGCTCAGGCAGAGCTTTGGCTCGGACTTTCCTGTGTTGCGTCTGCACTCGGACAGAGGCGGAGAGTTCTCCTCTGGCCTTCTGCGTGCCTTCTGTCATGCGCGAGGCATCTGCCAGACCTTCACGCTTCCGGACTCACCGCAGCAAAATGGGATTGCAGAGCGCCGCATTGGCATGGTCATGGACGTCGCTCGTACGTCTATGATGCATGCGGCTGCCCCCCATTTTCTGTGGCCGTTTGCGGTCAGGTACGCGGCGCATCAGATCAACCTCCACCCCAGGGTCTCCAGGCCGGAGACCTCCCCAGCCTTGCTGTGGACGGGGAAGGTTGGCGATGCGTCGGCGTTCCGGGTCTGGGGATCTCGGGCGTTTGTCCGCGACTTGTCTGCGGACAAGCTGTCCCCTCGCGCTGCTCCCTGCGTCTTCCTGGGGTTCCCCCCTGACGCCCCTGGGTGGCAGTTCTACCACCCCACCTCTCGACGTGTTCTGTCCTCCTAGGATGTCACGTTCGATGAGTCGGTACCCTACTACCGCCTCTTCCCCTACCGCACTCCTTCCCTTCCCCCGCCCCCGCTCTTCTTGGTACCAGGTCCCCCCCCGGTAGACCCCCTCCCCCCTCAGGGTCCTGCCCCTTCAGGTGTGTCCCAGGTAGACGCGGTCGAGCCTGTCGAGGTCACTGGTGACTCTGGTGCTGCTGCGGGAGCTGATCCTGGGGGTGCTGAGCCTGGGGGTGCGGAGTCTGGGGGTGCTGAGCCTGGAGGTGCTGAGCCTGGGGGTGCTGAGCCTGGGGGTGCTGAGCCTGGGGGTACTGAGCCTGGGGGTGCTGAGCCTGGGGGTGCTGAGCCTGGGGGTGCTGAGACTGGGGGTGCTCCGCCTGGAGGTGTTTTGCCTGAGGGTGCTGAGCCTGGAGGTTCTCCGCCTGGAGGTGCTTCGTCTCGCCGAGAGCCACTCTCCCCACAGGAGCTGCGTGAGTGGTTTGCCCGGCGCTGGAGGCGTGCTGCTGGTGCTGGAGGTTCTTCGGCTGCAGAGGGTGCTGCTGCCGCGCGTCCCGGAGGTGCTCGTGCTGTGGGTACTGGTGCTGTCCCTGCTGTTTTTGGCGTCGCCACGCGGCCCCGAGCGTACTTCGTTCCGTTCGTGCAGCAAGTTCTTGGTCTAACACCTTGTGCTGGTCCTCCTCCTCCTCCCTTAGAGGGTCCACAGCCAGTCTCGTCACAGTCACAGCTACAGCTTGCCTCCCCTTTGCCTGCTCCTTCTGCCTACGCTGGTCCGACTGGAGGTCTTACTGAGCGTCGTGAGCCTGCGTCTCGTCCTGCGTCGCCTGTTCGCACTGCACGCACTAGTGGTCGCGGTTCGCGTCAGCGTCCTCCTCCTGTCCCTGGCATGCACCGGATGTCTCTGCGTCCGTCCACTGCTCCTCTGCGTGCCCCTTTGCCTTCTCCTCCTGCTTCCTCTCTTCCTGCTCTTGCCGACCCAGAGTCGGACTCTCTTCGTGCTGCCAGTCCCACTGTCACGCGTCTCCTTGCTACTGCTGTCACTGACCCTTCCTTCGAGTCTTCTGCTGCGTCTGCCCTTGTCACTGAGCTTGTCGACTTTGCTGCGCGCTGTCGTCTAGACTACGCTGCTAGTCTTGTCGCTGAGTCTGAGTCTGCCTGTCCTCCGTCCGTCGGGGGTGAGTGTGCCCTAGGCACGGACGTCCTTGAGGACAGGCAGGAGGAGTTCCAGTGTCTGGCCGCCGCTTCACCTCATCTCGCGTCTCTACTGCTCGCCCCTGAGAGAGACCCGGATGCACTAGACATCCCGACTCCGCGCTCTTACGCGGAGGCGATAGAGGGTCCCTACTCCTCTCAGTGGCAGGCAGCTATGGATGCAGAGATGGCTTCCTGGAAGTCCACAGGCACCTACGTTGACGCTGTTCCCCCTCCTGGGGCGAACATCGTCAGTGGCATGTGGATCTTCAGGGTGAAGCGGCCGCCGGGCTCTCCGCCTGTCTTCAAGGCGCGTTACGTGGCTCGTGGCTTCAGTCAGCGGCAGGGAGTTGACTACCTTCAGACCTTCTCCCCCACCCCGAAGATGACCACTCTTCGGGTACTGCTGCACGTTGCTGCTCACCGCGACTACGAGCTGCACTCTCTCGACTTCAGCACAGCTTTCTTGCAGGGCAGCCTGCACGAGGAGATCTGGCTGCGTCGCCCACCTGGCTTCACTGGGTCTTTCCCTCCTGGTACCCAGTGGAGTCTCCGGCGTCCAGTCTACGGTCTCCGCCAGGCTCCACGTGAGTGGCACGGCACACTGAGGACTACGCTTGCGGCAGTTGGGTTTGCTCCTTCTACTGCCGACCCGTCGCTGTTTCTGCGCACCGACACCTCTCTGCCGCCGTTCTACATCCTCGTGTACGTCGACGACTTGGTCTTTGCCACAGCGGATACTGCTGGACTCGCCTACGTGAAGTCCGAGCTGCAGAAGAGACACACGTGCACTGACCTGGGTGAACTGCGCAGCTACCTTGGCTTGCAGATCACCCGGGACAGAGCACGCCACACCATTACCTTGACTCAGTCACACATGGTGCAGCATGTCCTTCAGCGCTTCGGCTTCACGTACTCCTCGCCTCAGGCCACTCCTCTGCCTACTTGCCACTCGCTCTCAGCTCTGCCTTCGGATGAGTCCGTAGAGTCGAGTGGCCCGTATGCAGAGCTTGTTGGCTGCCTCATGTACCTGATGACCTACTCATCGCAGAAGGACTCGGTTACAACTTACTGAGTGTTAGTCAGCTGATGGCGAAAGGGATTCACTTGGAAGCCGATAGCACCACCCAGGAGTTTAAGTTATACCACGGGAAGGGCGGCCTCTACATCGGAAGAGCAGTGTTGAAGAACAACGTCTTCGTTCTTGATTTCGTCCCCGACCTGGGCACTGCAGATAGCGACGCCATCGTTAACTTCACCGACTGGACACATCCTCCGGATCTCGATCCCGACTTCAGCCCGGGAGGTTTCTGGTACTCGCACACCATCCCTGAAGCAGAACGAACACGAGCATTAGCAACGATTCAACAAACGGCAGCAGCAGAGACAACATCGACAGCAGCAGAGACAACATCGACAGCAGCAGAAACAACATTGGCAGCAGCAGAGACAACATCGGCAGCAGCAGAACCATCATCGGCAGCAGCAGGACCAACGAGACCAGTCATCGTCGACGAAGCACCACCAACACCCGCACAACAGCTGAACCCGACTCAACGAGAAGTCCACCGAAGCGCAAACATCGTCGCCAGCTTCTACTCCAACTCCGACGTGTATCAACGTTCACCCGGACACCGCGCCTCCGAAGACATCTGGCATGCACGCACAGGACATCCAAGCAACACGGTGTTAAACAACACGATACGAGCAGGAGTCCTAGACAAGGACTCACTACTACTACCTGACGGCAGAGAACTTCAACGTGCACGAGGGACTTGCCTCATCTGCCCTGAAGCCGACTTACCACATCGACCGTTTTCTTCTCACCACAACCCGAGCGCCCCTGCATACGCGCCACTCGAAAAAGTATACAGCTACATCCTCTTCAATCGAGAACCAGGACAAGTCACCTACAATTACACGATCACCTTCATCGACGCCGCCACTCGATACGTCTGGCATCGAAACCTACCCAGCCGCGACATGGCACTCGCAGCATTCGCCGCTTGGCTACCGGTAGCAGAGAGGGAATGAGGAACACAACTGAAAAGCTTCCAGTCAGACGGAGGAGGAGAGTACACCTCTCAGCGCTTCAAGCAGTACCTGGCGGAAAGGGGGATCAAGCAACTCCTCTCCCTTCCCTACGCACATCAGCAGCAAGGTGTTGCGGAAAGAATGAACAGGACTCTGCAGAATAGCATGCGCAAGCTGCTATGTGGCATGCGGCTACCCAACCACCAGTGGCCAGCAGCAATGGACCATGCTGTCATGCTGCACAACTTGCTGTCGTCGTCGTCACTCCCGAACAACGCATCACCGCATCTGCTGTGGACACGAAAACAGGGCAGCACAAAAATGTTACGAGTTTTTGGGTGCATGGTACAGTACCGACCCCCAGAAGCACGAGCGGGAAGATTTTTGCAACGGGCACAGTGGGGACTACACCTCAGCATCGAGAAAAATTACAACGCGTGGAAAATCTTCGACGTCCACACAAAAGAAACAGTAGCAGCACGTGATGTGATTTTCTACGAACGACTCACCCTTCAGACGTACCTCGCCAACTTGCACGAGAATCGGGACCTCACAGGTGGCTTTTGTGGTGACCGAGCCTTCGCCTCAGCAGCGGACTAAGCAGACTGGGATGAACAGAACGTCGACAACGCATCGGAAGAAGCCGGACCTCTCCCGTACTGCTCCGTCGACGTGCCCATGGACGAAGAAAATCCTCGCGACAGTAACAACGCCGAAGTCTTCTACCACTTCGCCGACAACGGTTACGTAACACCTGCGACAGTCAACACCAACGAAGCAGAAAGGATAGGGCCAAATTTCAAACCCGATCCACAAGCGGGAGACGAAGCAGCTTATCCCGAGGATCCAACACTCCCTCGATACTCACAGACTGGGCTGCAAATCCTCGGTCTCGTCACCGCAGTCCACGGGAACACAGGCAACGCTCTTCCTAAAGAGCCTGCAACAGTTCAGCAGGCTCTGGGGGGGGGAACACAGGGAGAAATGGCGTGAAGCCATGGACAGGGAATTAAAGGCACTGGAGGAACGCAACACCTGGAAGGTCGTTCCCGCAAGCGTGGCACGAAACAAGACCATTCTCACCGGGAAATGGGTCTTCCGCATCAAGACGAAAGCTGACGGCACAATCGAGAAATTCAAAGCACGTCGGGTCGTGCGTGGATTCGACCAGGAACAAGGACGAGACTTCACCGAGACTTTCGCCCCAGTTAGTCGACATACCTCTCTCCGAATTCTTCTCGCCGTCGCCGCCATGAAGAAGAAGAAGCTGCGACAGATCGATGTCGCCAACGCATTCCTCTACGCACCCGTCGACGCCGAAATCTTCGTCGAACTCCCACACGGCACTCACGGAAACCCCAATCAGGTCTGCCAACTACTGAAATCGCTCTACGGAATCAAACAAGCTCCGCGACTGTGGCAACAGCACCTACACACCCGCCTCACTCGCATCGGATTCCGCCAACTGTGAAACTAACTGAACAGGAATGAATTGACTAAGTCAGAGATGGGTACAAATACAACCCTAGCAAACTGTACCCCATATGTGCTACCCCACTATAGCCTACAAACATGCATCAGCTATAATAATCTGACACACCCCCATAGGCAAAGTGGGGGAGAACAAGGGGTCACAAGACCAGTCAAGTAAAGCAAAGCAAGCTCAGGGTGGATCACAAAGTCACCACACAGTCCGAGCACAAGAGCAAGGCCAGAGGCCAGTTCACATGCAAGAGTACAGACATATATATAAAACTAGACAAGCAAGAGCAGGTATATATATGTCAAAGTACAAGTAAAGTCAAGAAGAGAGCAAGTGAGGCAAGACAGGTACAAGACCCAGCTGGGTACAAAAGCGCTGATGGTCGCAAGGCGCAAGTGCCTTGGTGAACACATCAGCAGTGTTGGCCTCAGAGGCCACGTAAGCAAGTCGCAACTGACCACGCTGCTGCAGCTCACGAGCAAGGAAGTAGCGGAGAGCAATGTGCTTCGTTCTGTGCTCCAAGCGCTGCTCTCGACACAAGGCCAACATGGCCTTGTTGTCTACGTACAGCACTGGAGGAGAACGAGGCAGCTCTCCAAGGTCAGTCAGCAGGTAGGTGAGCCAGCGAAGCTCCTGTGCAGCCATGGCCCCGGCGTAGATCTCAGCCTCACAGCTGGAGCCGAGAACCGAAGACGAGCGAGTAGACCGCCACGAGACAGAGCCGGAACCAAGGCTGAAGGTGTAACCCTGTGACGACCGCTGCGTAGCCTGGTCGTCAGCCCAAGAAGCGTCTGCGTGCCCAGTAAGGACCACTGGACTCCGCCCTCCAAGCACTAGCCCCATGCCCGACGTACTGCACAGGTAGCGCAATACCCTCTTCGCTGCAGCCATGTGCTCTGGTCGGTGTCTCCCAGGAGCAACATAGCGTGCAAGGATGCTCAGAGGGTATGCAAGGTCAGGTCGTGTGCAGGTCATCAGGTACATGAGGCAGCCAACAAGCTCTGCATACGGACCACTCGACTCTACGGACTCATCCGAAGGCAGAGCTGAGAGTGAGTGGCGAGTAGGCAGAGGAGTGGCCTGAGGCGAGGAGTACGTGAAGCCGAAGCGCTGAAGGACCTGCTGCACCATGTGTGACTGAGTCAGGGTAATGGTGCGGCGTGCTCTGTCCCGAGTGATCTGCAAGCCAAGGTAGCTGCGCAGTTCACCCAGGTCTGTGCACGTGTGTCTCTTCAGCAGCTCGGACTTCACGTAGGCGAGTCCAGCAGTGTCCGCTGTGGCAAAGACCAAGTCGTCGACGTACACGAGGATGTAGAACGGCGGCAGGGAAGTGTCGGTGCGAAGAAACAGCGATGGGTCAGCAGTAGAAGGAGCAAACCCAAGAGCCGCAAGCGTAGTCCTCAGTGTGTCGTGCCACTCACGCGGTGCCTGGCGGAGACCGTAGACTGGCCGTCGGAGGCTCCACTGGGTGTCAGGAGGGAAAGTCCCAGTGAAGCCAGGCGGACGGCGCAGCCAGATCTCCTCGTGCAGGCTACCCTGCAGGAACGCAGTGCTGAAGTCGAGAGAGTGAAGCTCGTAGTCGCGCTGAGCGGCAATGTGCAGCAGCACCCGAAGAGTGGTCATCTTCGGGGTGGGAGAGAAGGTCTGAAAGTAGTCAACTCCCTGCCGCTGACTGAAGCCACGAGCCACGTAACGCGCCTTGAAGACAGGCGGCGAGCCCGGCGGCCGCTTCACCCTGAAGATCCACATGCCACTGACGATGTTCGCCCCAGGAGGGGGAACCGCGTCAACGTAGGTGCCTGTGGACTTCCAGGAAGCCATCTCTGCATCCATAGCTGCCTGCCACTGAGAGGAGTAGGGACCCTCTACGGCCTCCGCGTAAGAACGCGGAGTCGGGATGTCTAGTGCATCCGGGTCTCCCTCAGGGGCTAGCAGTACAGACGCGAGACGAGGTGAAGCAGCGGCTAGACACTGGAACTCCTCCTGCCTGTCCTCTAGGACGTCCGTGCCAAGGGCACACTCACCCCCCGACGGACGGAGGACAGGCGGACTCAGACTCAGCGACAAGACGAGCAGCGTAGTCTAGACGACAGCGCGCAGCAAAGTCGACAAGCTCAGTGACAAGGGCAGACGCAGCAGACGACTCGAAGGAAGGGTCAGTGACAGCAGTAGCAAGGAGACGCGTGACAGTAGGACTGGCAGCACGAAGAGAGTCCGACTCCGGGTCGGCAAGAGCAGGAAGAGAGGAAGCAGGAGGAGAAGGCAAAGGGGCACGCAGAGGAGCAGTGGACGGACGCAGTGACATCCGGTGCGTGCCAGGGACAGGAGGAGGACGCTGACGCGACCCGCGACCACTAGCGCGCTCAGTACGAACAGGCGACGCAGGCTCACGACGCTCAGTAAGGCCTCCAGTCGGACCAGCGTAGGGAGAAGGAGCAGGCAAAGGGGAGGCAGGCTCTAGCTGTGGCTGTGACCGGACAGGCTGCGGACCCTCTAAGGGAGGAGGAGGAGGAGCAAGGCCAAGAACCTGCTCCAGGAGCGGAACGAAGTACGGTCGAGACCGCGCGGCGACGCCAGAAACAGCAGGAACAGAACCAGCAGCTCCGGCCGGAGTACCCAGTCCAGCAGCACCTCCAGTAGAACCACCAGAAGCTCCAGAACCTCCAGCAGCAGCACCAGGAGCACCGTCAGTCGGACCACCAACCGCAGGCTCAGCGCCAACGTCCTCAGCAGGACCAGCTCCAGGAGAACCCTCAGACCCAGCAGCTCCAGCACCCACAGGACGAGCACCGCCAGGTCGCGTGGCAGCAGCGCCCTCCGCAGCCGAAGAACCACCAGCACCAGCGGCACGTCTCCAGCGCCGGGCAAACCACTCACGCAGCTCCTGTGGAGAGAACGGCTCCCGGCGAGACGAAGCACCCCCAAGCACAGCACCTCCAGGCTCGGCACCTCCAGGCTCAGCACCCCCAGGCTCAGCACCCCCAGGCTCATAACCCCCAGACACAGCACCCCCAGGTACAGCACCCCAAGGCTCAGCACCCCCAGGCTCAGCACCCCCAGGCTCAGCACCCCCAGACTCCGCACCCCCAGGCTCAGCACCCCCAGGCTCAGCACCCCTAGACTCCGCACCCCCAGGCTCAGCTCCCGCAGCAGCACCAGAGTCACCAGTGACCTCGACAGGCTCGACCGCGTCTACCTGAGACACACCTGAAGGGGCAGGACCCTGAGGGGGAAGGGGGACTACTGGGGGGGGACCTGGTACCAAGAAGAGCGGGGGTGGGGGGAGGGACGGAGTGCGGTAGGGGAAGAGGCGGTAGTAGGGTACCGACTCGTCGAACGTGACGTCCTGGGAGGACAGAACACGTCGAGAGGTGGGGTGGTAAAACTGCCACCCAGGGGCGTCGGGGGGGAACCCCAGGAAGACGCAGGGAGAAGCACGAGGGGACAGCTTGTCCGCAGACAGGTCGCGAACAAACGCCCGAGATCCCCAGACCCGGAACGCCGACGCATCGCCAACCTTCCCCGTCCACAGCAGGGCTGGGGAGGTCTCCGGTCGAGAGACCCTGGGGTGGAGGTTGATCTGGTGCGCAGCGTACCTGACCGCAAACGGCCACAGAAAATGGGGAGCAGCCGCATGCATCATGGACGTACGAGCGACGTCCATGACCATGCCAATGCGGCGCTCAGCGATCCCATTCTGCTGTGGTGAGTCCGGAAGCGTGAAGGTCTGACGGATGCCTCGCACACGACAGTAGGCACTCAGGAGGGCAGAGGAGAACTCTCCGCCTCTGTCCGAGTGCAGACGCAAGACAGGGAAGTCAGAGCCAAAGCTTCTCCGAAGCTGAAGACGAGCTGCGCGGATCCAGTCGATCAACACCTGAGTGACCTCACCCTTGCTGCGCAAGGGGAAGACTGTGGTGTAACGCGAGTAGTCGTCAACCACCAGCAGGAAGTAGCGCTCCTGACCCTGTCCACGGACGCGGGCTGGGCCCCACACGTCCATGTGAAGCGTCTGCAACGGGGCCTCTGTCGGAGGAAACTGGGAGGAGTGAGGGGCAGCACGCTGGCGCCCCTCGACACAGGGGACACAGGCAGGGCCAGGGCCCGGAGGAAGGGGAGGGAGGGACCGGGGAAGACCAGACACAAGGACCCGCGAGGCCATGCCTCTGAGCCGAAGCAGAGAGGGGTGGCCAAGGCGGTGGTGCCAGAGGAGGGTCTCGTGAGACAGACGACGACACGAACAAGGGGCAGACTCAGGACCAGACCTGGACGCTGCAGCAAACACCTGACCAGACGAAGGGGCCCTACCAGACGCAGTACCTGGAGGAGAAGCAGTGGTCAGTGTGTACAGTCTCGACCCCGGCCGACGTGTAAACGTAGCCAGGTGGCGACCTGTATCCGCCTCCGTACAGTGGGTCACCCGTTGACGAGCAGGGGTGAACTGGTGGACACCTGCATCCTGGAGGTCAGCACCACTCACCAAGTTCGTCGAGAACGAGGGGAGGTAGAGACCAGTCAGGGTGCCAGAGGGGGCCGCCGGACACGGGAGGACAGTGGAGAAGCGAGACAGGACAGGCCCCCCAGAGGGGTCCGCCAGGGACACCGCAACAGGCCGACTCAGCGGCGTGAGAGTGGTGCGGTCCCTAAAGAAGGAGCGAGACGCTCCAGAGTCAAGGGTGAAGGTGTGAGAGGCCGAAGCCGACACAGTACCTGAGAGGGCGGACTCACCAGTACCTGAAAGCACAGACGCACTGGCACCTAGAGCAGCAGCCTCACTAGTACCTGACGCGGCAGTACCAATGCCCGGGTCGGGCGGGAAACACCGGTAACAGTCATCCTCATCACTACCAGTCACAGCATACATAGCAGAGAGAATAGCATCAAAGTCAAGATCATAAATAGCTACACCAGCCCTAGACAGCTCTCCCCAGCGGGGGATCTCAGCGGCCTCCGGAAACTGCTGACGCCAGGCGTCGGTCAGGCGGCCAAAGCAGCGACGGGCTGTGTGGGCGCCTCCACACCTCTCCCCAGCACGGTCACCAGTGCGAAGAACGTAGGGGCAGGGACCAAGCGCACCACCGCGCTGACGCTGCAAGTACCACTCACGGAGCTGCTGAGGGCCGGGGACGGTGCGAGAGCGCTGCTGCTGCTGCGGCTGCTGCTGCGGCTGCTGCTGCTGCTGCTGCTGGCGCTGACCACCCCCAGAGCTGCTCCGCTGGGACGAGCCACTCCGACCCCCTCCTCCACCGCCACCCCCGCCTCCACCGCCACCCCCGTCGCCACCGCCACCTCCCCCACCAGGACCGTCGCTCCCATCGCTCCCACCGCCTCCTCCGCTACCACCTCCGCCGCCACCTCCGCCTCCACCGCCGCCACTACTACCTCCACTCCCGCCACCACCCCCCCCGCCACCCCCACTCCCCCCTCCACCCCCACCGCCTCCTCCACCGCCCCCTCTGGCTCCACCCGCTCCCTTGCCTCCCTTGCCCTTGCCAGTGCGGCGTCTGCCACTGGGGGCAGACGCCGCGCCGACCGACTCAAAACCAACGAGGTCGGCCGCAGCGGCAGAGGCGACAGAGGGCAGCAGGGGGGAGGGACCACACCCCTCAAAGATGGGGGTGCGAGGGTCACCCCGAGAGGCCCCTACAGCGACAATACTCTTCTCAGCCGCTAGCAGGGACTCCTCAAGGAGGTCGACAGTGAGAGTGGTGGGACAGACAGAGAGAAACTGGTCCCTAACGACACGAAGGGACTCAGGGAGACGGGTGACGAGAAAGTAGAGAGTGATGTACATGGGAGGAGGGTTCGCAGCGCGGAACTCAGCAGGAAGGGCAGCGCGGTAGCGGGTGTCACTAGCGCGGAGGTGGGTAACGAGGTCAGCGACAGTGGGAAAGGAAGCGAGGTCAGGGAAGAGAAACGGTAGCATGAGGCGGCTAAGGGTAGCGGAGGAAGGGGAGGAGTAGCGCGCAACTACAGCGTCGTACAAGGCCTGAGCGGTCTTGCACTGACTAAAGTGGGCACGCTCAGAGGAAGGGAGGTGGCGACGCACAGCAAGACGTGCAGCAGCATCGCGGGTCGCCCACTTGGAGCGAACGGCAGAGTCAGCATCAGCAGGCGGGGCAGGGACAGCGCCAGAGACAAAGTCAAAGAGAGAGACCTCATCTACCGCATCACATAGTAAGTACAGCTGCAGGTCCTCGATCCAGACGGCAAAGTCAATGGCCCTCCCCTCAGCGTCAAAAGTGAGAACATTGGGGGTGGCCATGGCAGCAGCTGAAAGTCTCACCGGGATGGGAGAGTCGGGTAGGTCAGCAGCAGGCGGTTCGGGCTGCTCGGGCGGCTCGGGCGGCTCGGGCGGCTCGGGCGACTCGGGCGGCTCGGGCGGCTCGGGCGGCTCGGGTACCGGGCGGCTCGGCTGCTGCTGGGCGGCTCGGCTGCTGCTGGGCGGTTCGGCTGCTGCTGGGCGGCTCGGCTGCCGCTGGGCGGCTCGGCTGCGGCTGGGCGGCTCGGCTGCTGCTGGGCGGCTCGGCGGGGCCGTCAGGGTGCAGCTGCGGGGCCGGGACTGGGGACGGCGGAGCCGTCAGGTGGCGGGCCAGCAGGCGAGGTGGCGAGCCGTCAGGTGAGGCGGCGGGGCCGTCAGGTCAGGTGGCGGGCCAGCAGGTGAGGCGGCGGGGCCGTCAGGTCAGGTGGCGGGCCAGAGGGTGAGGCGGCGGGCCGTCAGGTGAGGTGGCGGGCCAGCAGGTGAGGCGGCGGGCCGTCAGGTGAGGCGGCGGGGCCGTCAGGTCAGGTGGCGGGCCAGTAGGTGAGGCGGCGGGCCGTCAGGTGAGGCGGCGGGGCCGTCAGGTAAGGTGGCGGCGGGCCGTCAGGTGAGGCGGCGGGGCCGTCAGGTAAGGTGGCGGGCCAGCAGGTGAGACGGTGGGCCGTCAGGTGAGGCGGGGAGGCCGTCTGGTGAGGTGGCGGGCCAGAAGTCGAGGCGGCGGGCCGTCAGGTGAGGCGGCGGCCGTCAGGTAAGGCGGCTGCGGGGCCGACAGAGGTGCAGCGGGGGGGGGGGCCTGCTGCAGCGACGAAGAGGCCGCGCGGCCGTCTTGAGGGCGGCGCGGCGCGGCAGAGCCGAGAGGGCGGCGCGGCGCGGCTGTAAGGGCCGCGCGAAGTGGGGCCTGAACCGCGCGCGCGAAAAAAAATGAGTCGCGCGCGCGACTCTCGGGGCGCCACAAGGGTAGCTCGACGCGCACTAGGGGGAGCGCGCCTCGGGGAGAATAGGGCGCGCTCCGGGCAGGAAAAAAAAATCGTGGGTGGGCCCAAAGAACGGTCCTTAGGAGGGACCCGCTCTATACCATGTGAAACTAACTGAACAGGAATGAATTGACTAAGTCAGAGTTGGGTACAAATACAACCCTAGCAAACTGTACCCCATATGTGCTACCCCACTATAGCCTACAAACATGCATCAGCTATAATAATCTGACACCAACTGCCTCACGACCAAGGAATGTATCGTCTCACCAAAGGCACAGACTACATCCTACTGATCGTCTATGTCGACGACTTGCTCTACATCGGCTCCACCGACGACGTCACTACCTGGTTCAAAGGGGAGCTGCAGAAAGACCTCACGCTCACGGTCTCTTCTACCGTGACCCAGTACCTCGGGCTCAACATCCGCAAAGAGGAAAATGCTATCTACCTCAGCGCCGAGAAATACGCCGACACTATCGCCAAGCGCTTCTCGCTCACACCTACCGCTATCGCCACGCCATACCGCCACACGGCAGGAAGTGACAAAGGGAAGTCCGCTCCACTCAAAGCTGCCGGAATACGAGACTACCAGAGGAAACTGGGCTGCCTCCTCTTTGCAGCCGTCACCTGTCGCCCGGATCTATCCTACTCCGCAAGTCAACTCGCCACCTATCTCAAGAAACCCGAAGCAGAGCACCTGGCGGAGGTCGATCGCGCACTACACTACTTCGTGAGCACACCAACGATCGGCCTGACTTACTACAAGGGCGAAGCTACGACGACGAAACTAATCGGCTACGTCGATGCTGACCATGCCGGCGATTCTGATAACATGCGTTCTCGCACTGGCTACGTCTATCGTCTCGAGCCTATCGGACCTATCTCCTGGCAGTCGAGTAAGCAGGAACTAATCGCTCTCTCTTCAGCTGAAGCAGAATATATCGCCCTCTGTTCAGCCACCAAGGAAGGACTCTACCTTCGCGAGCTGCTGGAAGAAGCAAAGTTAGCTGAGTTACCCAACTTCACCCTGTTCTGCGACAACCAATCTGCAATTCGCATCGCCAACAAAAGCGGATTCGCGAACAGAACGAAGCATATCGCTCTGCGATACTTCTTCGTGAAGGACGAGATCGAGAAAGGGAAACTCGAATTATCCTACTGTCCCACGTCCGAGATGGCAGCCGATTATTTGACCAAGAAACTCGGAAAACAGAAGTTTGAGTACTGCATGCTGCTGACTGGACAAGGCCACGTCACCATCAGCGACACTCCAGAAGCGAAGGGGAGTGCTGGGAACAATAAGTCTTAAGCGCCTCTGTCGTGTCGAAACTCAGGACACTAGCGAAGCAGTCCGAATCAAAGCATCGCGAGTCAACCCTCGGAGGTTAGGGTAACCGCCTGGAGGTTACGCGAAGGTCAAAGGTCAGCGACCTTTGACTTGACAAATACAGCGCGACAGCAAGGACACACAACTGACTCGACATTGAGCAGTTGCCCGAGTCGCACTGTATCGAATCGCAACAGTAAAACGGTTTAAACTTATATATTCGTATTCCTTGTACTCTTATATAAACCTTTGTATTTGCTTGTTTAATCAACTTACTTTGCCCTCACATACTAGCGCAAGGTGGTTCAAGTATTTTCATTTAAACGCTTCCTCTATTACAATCCTACTCAGACTTTAAGCTCTATAAAGATCCTAGGGCCCCTCAGCCCAACAATACCATGGAGCTGTGGTACAGGAGGGGGGAGGGAGAGACAATGGATGTCCGGGAGGGTGCGATTTCTGGAGCAGAACCTGAGAAATCATCAGGTGCCACCCAGGCACCTGAAGCTTTCTCAGTAGGGCTGAAATTAGTGAGGTTCTTCGAAGAGTTATGATGACCTGGGTGGCTGAAGAGCTAGTGTTGGAGGAGGGAGCTGCGTTCGCATTTTGTGTCACGAAGACATGAACAGTTGGTTGGGCCTGTGAACTGGAAGGACCGCAGAGCAGAGCTTAAGATCTACAAACACTGGCCAAGGATGAAGCAGGAAGAGAATTGTACAGGAATGAGGATAGTATGCATCAAAAGAGGCTAGTCAATCAAGCCACTGCTCTGCAGGTTGAGGGAGGAATTGTGGCCATCAGGGGCGTGCAAGTTGAAAACGCATGCTCTCAAATTGTGCTGAGGGAGAAGGGGAAAAAGTTCATCAAAAGGGGATGTTGATCATGACACAGGGCACGAGGGTGCACCCAAATGGATGTGCGAGCCGGTGGAATTAGCGCTGACGTCGGAATAGCTAGCCGCATATAAGAGTACAGTACGCATATGGACGCGTTGACTGAATCAGATGACTATGAGTTGCTGCTTCGTATGGTGGCAGGGAAAGGAGATGGTGAAGCATGGAATGGAATGTGGAGTTGAGAGGCAGATAATGGAAGGTCAATGCACAATCTGAGGTTTTTTTTTCACACATGTAAAGGATAGCAAAATCTGAGTTTTTTTCTCTAACAGTAAGGCCCAACAGTATTAGGTAATAGGTATACTCAGCAGCCACGACTCAAAGTACCAAGGACACAATGTGCGTCATCACAACCGCCCACAAAGAATACAGCACGAAGTCAAATTTACAACCTCGCCCTGGGACCTGCACTCACAACGGACAAAATCTAGCCATGATGTGCCAGTTCAGTACCCCCTACTGGGCGTCAGATGCAGCCAGCTCCTAACGCCATCAGGCGTCGAGCCAATGCTCCTGGATGATATCGCACTAGGACGCAAGCCAGTAGACCTCTGAGAATCCCTCCCACCGTCTCCAAATAGCATAGAAGAAACGTTCTTCGACGAGAAGCCTCCGCTGCGTGCACTCTCTTCTTCCCCGAGACTCCCGGAATCATCCTCTTTCTCCTTGTCAGGGCAGTGCTTCTCAACAAGCGCATTGAGGCGGTATGCAACCTCTATCATGCTGAGGCGCCGTGTGCCTGGTGACTTCATGCAGTCCAGAGCCAGGTCTGCAATGTCTACAACAGCCTCCCTGCTCACCTCCGGCATCCTGCTGTCCTTGAGATCATCCAGTTGAAACGTCTCCATCTTCTTTCTTGCCTGGGAGACAAAAGAGCATGTCAACAGGCAATGGCAGCAAAAGTCAGCACGGAATATTAAAAGTCAGTGTGCGGGAACGAGGTTAGAGACAGCTTTGACATTGATGAACTTACCCATTCTCTCATGTGAGATTCATTGGTGTCTTGAGGTGACATTCCACTGAGCAGCTCCATGAGCACGACACCAAAGCTGCAAGCAACCACGAGATTGGATGGAGGGGAAAACGCCAGGAAATCGTGATGCATAGTACATGTAACTGGATAGAAATCACAATCAGGATATTGGAGTATCAAAGGCTCCATATATACATAACAAAAAGCATGCTGACCTGTTCACATCACTCTTGGCAGTGATAATGTTGGTGCGGGCGTAATCCGGGTCCACATAGCCCAGAGTGCCGGCCACTCGCGTGGCATCAGCATCACCATGAGTGATGAGCTTGAGCAGCCCAAAGTCAGCCACCTTGGCTTGAAAGTCGGCAGTCACAAGGATGTTGGCCAGCTTGATGTCGCGGTGAACGATGGGTGTCTCAAACCCGTGCAGGTATGCCAGCCCCTCTGCTGCTCCCTGTGCCAGGCGCAACCTCTGACGCAGCGAGAGGGGACCTGCAGGGGAGAAGATGAAAGCCAAGTATGACACATGCTTGTGAATTAACGGTGGCATGTTCTCCAACAGACAGCGATTTCCCGGCAACCGTTTTAATAAGACATTGGAACGCACTTTTGGATTTATAGATATGGTATTCGAGGTCCCTGTTGCCCACAAACTCGTACACCAGGATCTGCTCCTGCTTGCCCGTCCCCACGTTCTGGTCCAGACAGAAGCCCAGCAGGAGAACGAGGTGGGAGTGGTGGAGTGAAGCCATTGCTCGCACCTGCAGGCAAGTCATATTCCACAGGTACATGCACATGGATGGTGAGCACTGAATTCACCATGTGTGGAAGAGGCTGGTACACGGACTGTGCCTCACCTCCGTCTCAAAGTCGTTGGTCATAAATATTGGAGCGCTTGATGGCCCACATTTGGCCCTGTGGCGAGCAGCCTTTGTAGACAATGCCAAAGCCACCCTTGCCCAGCACATTGTCGTCCGACCAGTTGTTGGTGGCCTTCACCATCTGCTGTATTGAAAACTGCTCACACACATCCAGCCCCTCCCACTTCTCTGTGCATACACACAGAGACAGATTGGATGGGTGACCAATCAAGGGTGTAGATGATTAGATAGGGCACAAGGGACGATTTTTAGTGCACGAACGGTGGCAGAGCAGGGGGGCAGAGGAGGAGGCTGGGAAAGAGGTGTACCAAAAGGAGAGACTGAATGGAACAAGGGTTGAGGGGCTCACTTGGTCCGCGGGGCCACAGAAGCCAGGCAACCACAGCAGCCAGCAGAGTGGAGCCAGCAAAGCAGCCCACAGCAATGCCCACTATGGCGCCCGTGGACAGGGAGGACACTGCCATGGCAGGGGAAAGAAGGAACGGTGAGATGAGGAGGGTTAGGAGTGCCAGGTGAGGGGATTGGGGTAATGAAGTGGGGAGGGGGGTTTAGGAAATGAAAGGATGAAGGAAGAGGGTTTTGGGGAGGAAAGGCGAATGACGAGGGTGAAAAAGGGAGACATATGTTCTGGGTAAGAATACTCCCATGATATGGGGCAGCACAAGAACATCTTCAAATTTCTCCAAGTCGTCCAGGGCGGCGTCCTCCTGCTCAGCGCCCTCCAGCCAGGCGCCCTCCAGCTCGGCGCCCCTGCAGTGGCCCCCGTGCCCACTGCTGCAGGTCGGCTACAACCCCCGCACATCCGACCACAAGGTTGGCTCCGCCCAAGCGAGGACGGGGCCTAACAACACTCCCGTTGACACTCCCTTGCCGCGTTCACGCTTGGGCTCCCAGCCCACACTGCAGCACTGCTCCGAGAATAGCCCGTCGGCGTGCACCCAACACAGAGCACGCCGGTCACCACACCAGCCATGCAAGAGGGCATGGCACCTACTGCCGCACGTCGTCGTCGCCGTCGCCCACGCCGGCCAAGCGCACCTGGCCGATTGCGACGGAGCTCCGGCTGAAGGCCGGGTAGTGCAGCGCCTTTGTCAGGAAGTCAGCGGGCTGCTCGGTGGTCGGGATGTACCTCAGCGAGAACTTCCCGCGCCCCACCATGTGCTGTAGCCAGGCCTGTCGCCGCTCCATGTGTTTGAGGTTGCCCATCAACCCCATGCCCTCGGTGACCGTGATGGCCGACTTGTTGTCCACTCGCAGGACAGTTGGCTTCGTGGCGTCCAGCTGCTGGAACTCTACAAGGAGGAAACAAAGTCGGCGTCCCTCCTTGCCGGCTTTGGTGGCCGCCACGTACTCCGACTCGGTCGACGACAACGTCGCGCACTTGATGCGGTGGCTTGACCACGAGACTGTAGCCCCTCGGTAGACGAACACGTAGCCACCCGTGCTCGTCCTGCTTGTCACCGGCGTCGTCGGCGTCCACATAGCCGACCAGCTCCAGCGACTCAGGTCCACCACCAAACTCCAGGGCGGTGTCACGCGTGTTGGCGAGGTAGGCGAGGCAACGGTCGACCTCGCGCCAGTGCTGGTCGCTCCTTACCGTGAGGCCGCTCTCCAGCTTGCTGTAGGCGAAGGCGATGTCCGGCCTCGTCGTCGTCGCCGTGAACTGCAGCGAGCCGACCTTCTGCTGGTACTCCTCCTCCTGGCGTTCCTGCGCCTCCTCGTCGTCGAAGGTGAGCTCGGCGTAGGCGTCGACCGAGACCGGCGTCTTCGAGGTGTGCACGGTCTGCTCCTCGTAGATGAAGCGCTTACGCAGCTTATCGGCGTAGCCCTGCTGTTGCAGCCACAGCTTCCCCGCCGACCTGTCGCGCACGATCTCCAGCCCAAGGTAATTCTGCACCGGCAAGATCTCACGCAGCTCGAAGGCGGCTTCCAGCAGCGCCTTCAGCTCCTCCAACATCGCGGCGCTGTTGCTGGCAGCGAGCAGGTCGTCGACGTAGACTAGCACCCAGCAGGCCACCCCGTTGTCGCCGACTTTGAAGTATCGAGCCTCGTCGACCCGGCTCTTCTTCCACCCGGCGCCGACCAGCACATCGTTGAGCGCCAAGTACCACAGCAGCGGCGACTGCTTTAGCCCGTACAGGCTCTTCAGCAGCTTGCACACCCGGCCGGTTCCGTCGTTGAAGTAGTCCGGCTGGGACATGTAGAGCACCCGGTCGAGCTTGCTCTGGAGGAATGCGTTCTTCATGTCAAGCTGCATCAGGTTGAGGTTGAGCACGGCGACGATGGTGAGGAAGATCCTCAGTGTGACGTAGCTGCCCACTGGCGCGAACGTCTCATCGTAGTCGGCGCCGTATACCTGCGTGAAGCCCTTCACGACCAGCCTCGCCTTCTCTCGCTCGACGGTGTCGTCGATGTGGTACTTCGTCGTCAACACCCACCGGTTCTTCATGATGTTCACTCTCGGCGGGCGTTCAACCAGCTCCCACGTGCCCATGTTGATGAGGCTGCGGATCTCCTCCATGGCGGCCTTCACCGCCGGGCCCTTCTAGCTCGCCAACGCCTCCTTCACCGTCATCATCGAGATGTCCCAACGGTGCTCGGGGTCGAGCTCCGGAAACTCCTCTTCCCCCTCGGCGTCGTCGTACAGCAGGTCGTCGTCATCATCGTACACGTTGTACACCGTGGTGAAGGCAGTGGGGACGAAGAAGTCAGGCGGCCTCCGAAGTCGGCCTGAACGCCGTGGTCCCGGCTGAACCTCCTCGGCGTCCCCTCCATCATCGCCGTAGTCGCTGTCCTCGGCGTCCTGCTGCACCTCAGCCGGCGTCCCAGCCGACTGCTCCCCTGTGGTCAGCGTCCCAGCCGACTGCCCAGTCGCCGACTGCTCCTTGGTCGGCGTCACTACTGCTTGCTCCCCTGCATACGTCTCCTTCACCGGCTTCACCAAAGTCGGCGGCAACACCTGCTGCCTCCCAGTCGGCGTCAGCTTCGCTCCCACGCCCACTTTCACAGCATCACGTTGGCCACCGGCGATGCTTGGGGCCGGCGCCACAGGTGACGCCCCACTTCTCCCCTCATCACCGGAGGCCGACGTCGGGGTCAGCCCATGCAAGGCGGCAAGGAGGGGACGACCAACGGAAGGGCAGGGATCGGGGACGTCCTCGGCGGCCTCACCAGCCAGCTCACCGACCTCGGCGAGCAAAAGGAGTGTCGCCGTCGAGGTGTCCGTTGGTGGGTGGACCGGCATCCGCCAGGACACCGGCCCGTGCGCCGACTTCCACACCTCTAGCGACATGCTCTCGTAGAACACCACGTCCGACGTGGTGAAGGCCCCATCGTGCCTTCGGCTGCAGCTTCCCACCACGGTGCTGTTCGGGGACCAAGAACTGCGCCATGCAGCCCCACACCCGTGCCAGCGACAAGTCGGGCTTCTTCCCGGTGAGCAGCTGGTACGGCGTCGTCCCCGGCGGCAGCGCCGACCTCTCAAGACAGTTGCGGACCCAGACGGCCTGCCGGAGAGCGAGGTGCCACCAGTGGTGCTGCACGCCCATGTGCAGCAGCATCGTACGCACCGACTCCACCACCGTCCGCATCTCCCGCTCCGCCATGCTGTTCTGCTGCGGGGTGTACGGGTAGGTCAGGTCGTGGGCGATCCCCTTGCCGTTCACGAAGTCGGTGAACTGCCTCCCGAGGAACTCCCCACCTCGGTCAAAGCGCAGCATCAACACCGACCGCTTCGTCTGCCTCTCAGCCGCCACCAGCCACTGCACGAACTCCCGCAACGCGTCGGACTTCTTGGCGACCGGCCTCACCCACACGTAGCGGGTCTTGCTGTCCTTCAGCAGCAAGAAGTACAGGCTGCCATCCTTGGCAGCCACGTGGAACGGCCCGCACAGGTCGATGTGCACAATGGCCAGCACGTCGTCGGCGTCGGAGCCTTTGTCGGGGAAGGTATGTCGCGCTAGCTTCCCGCAGACACACGAAACACACCGGGAGTCGGCCCTGGACGCCGACTTGAGGTCCAGCCCGATGGCGACCTCATGCTTTGCCGAGCTCCGAATGGTGTCCATGCCGACGTGCGCAAGCCGTGTGTGCATCCTGGCCGGCATTGCCTTTGTCGCCGAGACGATCGAGCGCAGGGCCACTACCGCCGTGGTGGGCGTTGTCGCCTTGGCCGAGCAGGGGCGCAGGTCGGTGCAGAGGACACGCCCGGTGTACGTCGCCCGACCGAGCACCTCCCCTGCTGCCGAGACGAGCAGCATCCCGTCACCGTCCTCGTGCAGCTTCACGCCGTGCTCCTTCAGCTGGCCGGCTGAAAGCAGGTTTGCCCGAACGACGGGTACGTATAGCACGTCGGGGATGAGCACCTGCTTCCCGGCCTCCCCTTTCAGAGCGACAGTGCCGCGGCCGTGAACGTCCTGCAGCGCCCCATTGAAGCCGCGAACGTGCTGCACATCGCCGCTCGGCCCCAGGTTGACGAAGGCCTCCTTCGTTCCCATCAGGTGGTGCGAGCAACCGGTGTCGAGCAGGACCACCGCCAGGTTCGCCTGCACAGCTGCCGCCACCGCCTGGAAGTCCTCCCCGGCCTCCGGCGCCAGCGAGACGGTCGGCTCTACGACGCCGACCAACGAGCACGACGCCGTCTTGTCGTCCTTCGCCTTGCCGCCAGCAGAGGAGTCGGCGTCCTTCGCCGAGGTCGACTTGGTCGACTACTTCTCCTTGCGCGGCTTGCTTCCACCTTGGCGAGGACGACGGCTGCCAGACCTTCCTCAACCTCCCTTGGCGTCGTCGTCATCGGAGTCACTGCGGTCGGGGCACTCGAAGGAGAGGTGGTCGGGGTCGACGCACAGCCAGCATTCCCGGCGTTGGCCTCCGCCTCCACGACCACTATCCTTAGCCGACTTCTTCTTGTCGGCGTCCTTTCTCGGCTTACAGCCACTGCTACTGCCGCCGCCCGAATTCCCACGCTGCCCTGGTCGGCCTCCTTGCTTTGCCGGAGCGAAGAAGTTGGCCTGCGCCAAGAGCTCCTGGGATCGCTCGGCCTCCTGCATCGCCTCGTCCTGCAGGATATAGGCACAGGCATGGGCAGGGGCATGGGCACAGGCATGGGCATGGGCATGGGCACAGGCATGGGCATGGGCATGGGCACAGGCATGGGCATGGGCATGGGCATGGGCATGGGGCAGGGGCATAGGCACAGGCATTGGCATGGGCATGGGCATGGGCATGGGGCAGGGGCATGGGCACAGGCATGGGCATGGGCATGGGCATGGGCATGGGCATGGGCGTGGGCACGTGTATGGGCATGGGTACGGGTATGGGTATGGGTATGGGTATGGGTATGGGTATGGGTATGGGCATGGGCATGGTCATGGGCATGGGCATGGGCACAGGCATGGGCATGGGCATGAGCATGGGCATGGGCACGGGCATGGGCATGGGCATGGGCATGGGCATGGGCATGGGCATGGGCATGGGCACAGGCATGGGCATGGGCATGGGCACAGGCATGGGCAGGGGCATGGGCACAGGCATGGGCATGGGCATGGGCACAGGCATGGGCATGGGCATGGGCACAGGCATGGGCATGGGCATGGGCACGGGCCAGCAATTAGCAATGCACCCCGCTTCCCCTGTCCGTCGTGCTGCTCCCGCTGCCTTTTGCGGATACTCAACTGCCGTATCCCTTCTCCTGTCTGTGTGTCCGTTCCAGAGATGTGTGCCAAGACTTGCGAGGGAACGAAACAAGAAGTGAGTAACCCCAACCCCAAATAAGATTTTCCCTTTATTCGCTTGATGGATACCCCACACTCCCCTCTCCGCCATGCCCTCTCCCCCATGCCCTCTCCCCCATGCCCTCTCCCCCTTGCCCTCTCCCCCATGCCCTCTCCCCCATGCCCTCTCCCCCTTGCCCTCTCCCCCTTGCCCTCTCCCCCTTGCTGTCTCCCCCTTGCCCTGTCCCCCATGCCCTTTGCCCCTTGCCCTCTCCCCCTTGCCCGCCCCCCATGCCCTCTCCCCGATGCCCTCTCCTGTCAAAATATGTTATAATATATTTTATAACTGCTTGTAGTTTACAACAGTGTAATCATATTGTTTCTTGTTTGGTGGTGCACCCTTTGGTTTCCCTATATGTTCTTGACATTCTATAGTGAATGCCCTCTCTTTTGGCCAACTCTCCTTCCTCTCGCTACCCTCGCCTAGCTCAAACCCTAGCTATGGCTTCTAAGCGTAATTTCTTACTTTGCCCTCTCCCCCATGCACTCTCCCCCATGCCCTCTCCCCCATGCCCTCTGCCCCTTGCCCTCTGCCCCTTGCCCTCTGCTCCTTGGCCTCTCCCCCGCGCACCTCTGCGCCTCTCTCCCGCGTGCAGCGTGGAGGCACGTTCGCTCATCGGCGGGGGCATGCGCTCGTGTGCGGCATCGCAGCATCAAGAATCACGAGCGCCTAGCGGTGGCCGCCTCGGTAGCGCGGACTGACCGTGAGCTTGTGCGGACGGGCGAGCAGAGCTGGCTGCGGCCGTACGGGCGGGGCTGGCGGGCCACTGCGAGCTGGTGCGGTGCGGTGCGGTGCTGCACCGGGCACATGGTGCACGCAGACGAGGTAGGGGCATGGGCGGAGGCGGAGGCGGGGGCATGGGCATGGGCATGGGCATGGGCATGGGCATGGGGATTGGCATGGGCATGGGCATGGGCACGGGCATGGGCATGGGCATGGGCATGGGCATGGACACGGGCATGGGCATGGGAATGGGCATGGGCATGGGCATGGGGATGGGCATGGGCATGGGCATGGGGATGGGCATGGGCATGGGCATGGGCATGGGCACGGGCATGGGCATGGGCATGGGCATGGGCATGGACATGTCACACGGGCATGGGCATGGGGATGGGCATGGGCATGGGCATGGGCACGGGCACGGGCATGGGCATGGGCATGGGCATGGGCACGGGCATGGGCATGGGCATGGGCAGGGGCAGGGGCATGGGCATGGGCATGGGCATGGGCAGGGGCAGGGGCAGGGGCATGGACCGGCGTTAAACACACGCACCATGGGGGCATGGGCAGGGGCACTGAGAGGCTGACCCCGTGCCGGTTGACAAGGGGCGTGACAATGGCAGGGGTGGCGCTTGTAGCGTAGCGGGGTGGCGTGGCACCAACACTTTCTCAGCCGGGAGGGAACGCAAGGTGCGCCTCTGTCCACGTTTTGAGTCGACTGAAAACAGGCTGGGAGAGAACGCAAGGTGCGCCTCTGTCCACGTTTTGAGTCGACTGAAAACACGCTGGGAGAGAACGCAAGGTGCGCCTCTGTCCACTTCCACATCCTATTGCGCACCCTATTGCGCCTTGCCTCCACCTGCCCTGCTTCCCCTTTATGCCCTGGCTGCGTGACCCTATTATGAAGCCTCTCTTTTGCTTCATCCTTACCCCCCACATGGCATGCGTGTGTGGTGTGTGTATGGTGCGTGTGTGGTGCGTGTGTGGTGCGTGTGTGGTGCGTGTGTGGTGTGTGTGGTGTGTGTGTGGTGCGTGTGTGGTGCGTGTGTGGTGTGTGTGTGGTGCGTGTGTGGTGGGTGTGTGGTGTGTGTGTGGTGCGTGTGTGGTGCGTGTGTGGTGCATATGTGGTGTGTGTGTGGTGCGTGTGTGGTGCATGTGTGGTGGCAGGGTGCACACTTGCAGGGGCGCGTAGTGTGGTGCAATCATGGGAGGCAGAGAGTGCAGCGCTGTTATCTTATTGGAGGGGCTCTGGCAGCACAGCACGGAACGCCACAGCACGCTACGCCACAGCCATAGCGTCACTGCTGCTGTAGGCGCGGCGCCTGCTGGAGCAAGGTTGCCGCCCTCCCACTCACAACCAGTGGCGCGAGCCGAGAGGAAAGCCGCCCTCCCACTCACGCCCAAGGGCGCCTGGGGGGGACTGACGCACAGAGTGCCTGGGGGGGACTGACGCACAGAGTGCCTGGGGGGGACTGACGCACAGAGTGCCTGGGGGGGACTGCGGGGGCTGGCGTATGGCTCCAGTGGCAGTGATGGTGCTGCTTGCAACCATGCTGGCGCCATGCTACGGTGTGCCTGCAAACGGGAACTGGGTGGGGTCTCAGAGGTGTAACGTGCCTTTGAGTCAGCGTGCAGGGGACAGTGCACAGTGCAGGGTTCGAGGCAGCAAGGGAGAGGCTGGCGATGAGTATGAGAGAGGTGCTTGGCAGTGCGTGCCAAGGGGAGGAAGGCAAGCTCAGGGGTGGGCGGGGGACAGTGTGGAGTGGATGGCAACGAATGGTGCGTGGATTAGAGCAGGTGGAGTGCATGGGTCAGGACTGGAGGGGCGGCTGGAGTTGCCAGTTGCAAGTCTAGGTGTGTGGGGGAGAGGTAAGGTGTGGTGGAGCCGCTTCAATGTGGTGACATTATAGATGAAGATGAATTGGGGGATGGTGGTAAGCAAGGAGAAGATGAGGTGTGGAGCAGGGAGGGGAGTATGGAAGTAATGGGGGAGGACAGTCACACTCAAGGCACACAATGTACGGGGACTGAAGGTGCAGTCGCACTGCCCAGGAAGCAGGTGCAGTGCTTCCTGGGCAGGCCAGACTTTGATTTCCTCCACAGCTCTCGCCCCGCCCAGGAGGCGAGAGCTGTGGAGGAGAGGAGACTGCCCAGGAGGCGAGAGCTGTGGAGGAGAGGAGACTGCCCAGGAGGCGAGAGCTGTGGAGGAGACTGCCCAGGAAGCACTCCATAGCTCTCGCCTCTCGCCCTCGTCAGTTCTCCTCTCAAGCTCACCGTGGCCTCCTCTCGGTTTCACAACCTGTCTGTCCTCACCTGCCACCAGCACCTCGGTTTCACAACCTCGGTTTCACAACCTCGGGTTCACAACCTCGGTTTCACAACCTCGGTTTCACGAACCTGTCAGTTCTCCAACCTGTCCTCACCTGCCACCAGCACCGCCCCCAATTTGAGGTTTGGTCCAAGCAGATAAAAAGAACACGTCTGAAGAGACCAATGAGTCCAAATTAGTATGAAAACAAAAGCCCAGTTTCCAATCCTACTGACCGCTGTTCCGCATTGCCTGCTGCAAAACCCGCCTCGGCCCTGCCAGGCACTTCTCCTCACCGTGCCAGCCCTCGCTGCTGCCTGTTATGCTTCTGCCTCTGCCGCTGCCGCTTAGATGCATCCCTGCAGGCATGCCCACATGTGGAAAGCAATCGATGGGGCGGAACAGGGTGCGGGTGGATGCGAGAGCAAGGATTTGGGTCGATGGTTAAGTCGTGCCCAAAAAAGGGAAGTTCATAGTTATATGCATAAGGAAACCTTATGGGGTGTATTAACTTACGAACGTATACCGAGGTACTAGCATGAGATGCCTTTCTTGAACCACTGCCTTGGACCTGTAGAGAATAGCGTAGACTTGCTGTAGAGGGGATGAGTGACTGGTTTTCCAAAAACTTGGAGGAGGGGCTGCTGGGCTGGAGTTCCGATGGGAAAAGACCAAGTGTGAGTTCGAAGGGAAGAGTATACTGGTGGAGTTACAAGTGCCTGCCTGGTGGAGCGGAGCCAGGTCTGGGCTGGATGAGGGCATGGTGAGCGGCATGAGGCCGTGGCTGTACGCATTGCGGGATGAGGCCGAGCTGCGTCGTCAAGTGTATTAAGCTGCCAAGGAAGTGGAGGAGGAAAGAAGCCTCTTCACGGAGCTGCACTGCAGCACCCAACCTGGGCCGCGGCAGAGGGCCGGAGGCGTGAGCAGCACAGATGCCAGCGAGAAAGGGGTGCTTCAAAGTGGGGAAGTCTTTGAGAAGTCTCAAAAGCCGCTTTTGAGAATTCTCAAAAGAGGCCTGAGCAGCACAGATGTCAGCGAGGAAGGGGTACTTTTAAGTGGAGAAGCCGGGCGCCACATCATTGGAGAGAAGACATGCGACGTCTGCAGGGAGAAGCCTTTCTCAGAAAGGGCACTTGTGCCGGGATTGCTCAAGAGTGTCGACGTGCCAGGGTCATACCTGTTGTGAACAATAAGTCTTAAGCGCCTCTGTCGTGTCGAAACTCAGGACACTAGCGAAGCAGTCCGAATCGAAGCATCGCGAGTCAACCCTCGGAGGTTAGGGTAACCGCCTGGAGGTTGCGCGAAGGTCAAAGGTCAGCGACCTTTGACTTGACAAATACAGCCCGACAGCAAGGACACACAACTGACTCGACATTGAGCAGTTGCCCGAGTCGCACTGTATCGAATTGCAACAGTAAAACGGTTTAAACTTATCTATTCGTATTCCTTGTACTCTTATATAAACCTTTGTATTTGCTTGTTTAATCAACTTACTTTGCCCTCACATACTAGCGCAAGGTGGTTCAAGTATTTTCATTTAAACGCTTCCGCTATTACAATCCTACTCATACTTTAAGCTCTATAAAGATCCTAGGGCCTCTCAGCCCAACATGGTATCAGAGCAGTTAGAGTTTGAAGTCATTTTTTCTTTTAACACTCAAATACAAGAAAACATGTCTGCAAGGAAGGAGAGGAGCTCCTCCAACGGCTCTCGAGGCACTACTCCTACTCCACCTCCTGCCTCTGGCCTACAGACAGAGGAAGGAACTACTACGAGACCAGCAGCTGGGTCCACGGAAACTCCCGCAAGCTTCGATCCAAGCATGATGGAGAAGTTTTTCTCCTTCATGTCCTTCTACGAGCAGCACCAGCAAGGAGTACCTGCGCAGTCAAACAACAGCAACAACAACAACGTGACTCCTATGAGCCTCAATGGCTCATCCTACGCACGCAGGATTCAACAACAACAACAGTGTCAGAATATTATAGCTTACTTATTTGTGTAGGCTATAGTGGGGTATCCCATAGGGGGTACAACCCAATTAGGGTTTCATATTTGTACTCACTTCATTCATAGTTCATTCATTCTCGTTCTTTCTTTCACATGGAATCAGAGCAGGTTCCCTCCTAGGGACTGCTTCTAGGGCCCACCGAAGCGCGCCCCGAGGCGCGTTTTCCTTTTATTTTAGCGACCCGTTGTGTCGCCCCCAGCGGCCCGTCGCGCCGCCCTTCCCTTAGCGGCCCCGCTGCCCTTCGATCGCGGCTCCGCCGCGCTTCCTTAGCGGCCCTGCCGCCCTTCGATCGCGGCCCCGCCGCCCTTCGATCGTGGCTCCGCCGCCCTTCCTTAGCGGCCCCGCCGCCCTCTGCTAAGCGGCCCCGCCACCCTTCGATCGCGGCCCCGCCGCCCTCTGCTAAGCGGCCCCGCCACCTTTCGATCGCGGCCCCGCCGCCCTCTGCTAAGCGGCCCCGCCGCCCTCTGCTAAGCGGCCCCGCCGCCTTTCTCACGCGGCCCTGCCGCCCTCTGCTACGCGGCCTCGCCGCCGCGTCGCCCGTGCACCTGCCCGTGCACCCACCCGTGCACCTACCCGTGCGGCCGCCTGTGCAGCCGCCCGTGCCCAGCCGCCCGTGCAGCCGCCCGCGAGCCGTCCCAGCCGCCCGTGCGGCCGCCCGTGAGTCGCCCGCGAGACGCCCACGCCGCCCGAGCCGCCCGCGAGACGCCCGCGCCGCCCGAGCCGCCCGCGAGACGCCCGCGCCGCCCGAGCCGCCCGAGCCGCCCGCGAGACGCCCGCGCCGCCCGAGCCGCCCGAGCCGCCCGAGCCGCCTGTGCCGCCCCAGCCGCCCGAGGAGCCGATCTTCTGCTCCTGTGGGGCTCCTACTGCTCCTGGGCCGGCGGAGCTGCTGTGCTGCCGTGTTGCTGTGTCGCTGTGCTACCCGACTCTTCCTACCCGGTGAGACTGTCAGCTGCTACAATGGCCACCCCCAGTGTCCTGACTTTTGACGCTGAGGGTCGCGCCATTGACTTAGCAGTCTGGATTGAGGACCTGCAGCTGTACTTACTGTGCGATGCGATCGATGAGGTTTCTCTCTTTGACTTTGTCTCTGGCGCTGTCCCTGCCCCTCCTGCTGATGCTGACCCCACTGTTCGCTCCAAGTGGGCCACACGCGATGCTGCTGCACGTCTTGCTGTGCGTCGCCACCTCCCTTCCTCCGAGCGTGCACACTTTAGTCAGTGCAAGACCGCTCAGGCCTTGTACGACGCTGTAGTTGCGCGCTACTCCTCCCCTTCCACTGCTACACTGAGCCGCCTCATGCTACCGTACCTCTTCCCTGACCTTGCTAACTTTCCCACAGTCACTCACCTCTTTACCCACCTTCGCGCTAGTGACACTCGCTACCGAGCTGCGCTTCCTGCTGCCTTCCTCGCCGAAAACCCCCCTCCCATGTACATCACCCTCTACTTTCTAGTCACCCGTCTCCCTGAGTCCGTTCGTGCTGTTAGGGACCACTTTCTCTCTGTCTGTCCCACCACCCTCACTGTCGACCTCCTTGAGAAGTCCCTGCTAGCGGCCGAGAAGAGCATAGTCGCTGTAGGGGCCTCTCGTGGTGACCCGCGCACCCCCATCTTTGAGGGGTGTTCTCCTTCCCCCCTGCTACCCTCTGCCGCCTCTGCTGCTGCGGCCGACCTCGTTGGTTTAGAGTCGGTCGGTGCGACGTCTGCCCCCAGCGGTAGGCGCCGCTCTGGCAGGAGCAAGGGGGGCAAGGGAGCGGGTGGAGCTAGCGGGGGCGGTGGCGGAGGAGGTGGAGGCGGCGGGGGGAGTGGGGGTGGAGGCGGGGGTGGAGGTCCTGGTGGCGGCGGTGGAGGCGGAGGTGGCGGCGGAGGTGGTGGCGGAGGAGGCAGTGGGAGCGGCGGGGGCGAGGGTGGCGGTGGCGGCGGTGGCGGCGGAGGCGGGGGTGGCGGTGGTGGAGGTGGTCGGAGTGGCTCGTCCCAGAGGAGCGGCACTGGGGGTGGTCAGCGCCAGCAGCAGCAGCAGCAGCAGCGGCAGCGCTCTCGCGACGTCCCCGCCCCTCAGCAGCTCCGTGAGTGGTACTCGCAGCGTCAGCGTGGTGGGGCGTTCGGTCCCTCCACCTACGTCCTTCGCACCGGCGATCGCGCGGGTGAGCAGTGCGGGGGCACCCACACCGCTCGCCGCTGCTTTGCCCGCCTGACCGACGCTTGGCGCCAGCAGTTTCCGGAGGCCTCTGAGATCCCCCGCTGGGGAGAGCTGTCTAGGGCTGGTGTAGCTGTGTTTGATCTTGACTTTGATGCTATCCTTGCTGCCATGTATGCTGTGACTGTTAGTGATGATGGTGAGTGTTACCAGTGCTTTCCGCCCGACCTGGGCATTGGTACTGCTGTGTCAGGTGCCAGTGAGGCTGCTGCTCTAGGTGCCAGTGCGTCTGTGCCCTCAGGTGCTAGTGAGTCTGCCCTCTCAGGTACTGTGTCGGCTTCTGCCTCCCACACCTTCACCCTTGACTCTGGGGCGTCTCGCTCCTTATTTCGGGACCGCACCACTCTCACGCCGCTTAGTCGGCCGGTTGCGGTGTCCCTGGCTGACCCCTCTGGGGGTCCTGTCCTATCTCGTTTCTCCACAGTCCTCCCGTGTCCGGCGGCTCCCTCTAGCACCCTGACTTGTCTTTACCTCCCCTCGTTCTCTACGAACCTGGTGAGTGGTGCTGACCTACAGGATGTGGGGGTCCACCAGTTCACTCCTGCTCATCAGCGGGTGACACACTGCACAGAGGCTAGCACAGGTCGCCACCTGGCTACGTTTAGTCGTCAGCCAGGGTCGAGCCTGTACACACTGACCACTACTTCTCCTCCCGGTGCTGAGTCTGGTAGAGTCCCTTCGTCTGGTCAGGTGTTTGCTGCAGCGTCCAGGTCTGGTCCTGAGTCTGCCCCCTGTTCGTGTCGCCGTCTGTCTCACGAGACTCTCCTCTGGCACCACCGCCTTGGCCACCCCTCTCTGCTTCGGCTCAGAGGCATGGCCTCCCGTCTTCTTGTGTCTGGTCTCCCCCGGTCCCTCCCTCCCCTTCCTCAGGGCCCTGGCCCTGCCTGTGTCCCCTTTGTCGAGGGGCGCCAGCGTGCTGCCCCTCACTCCTCCCAGTTTCCTCCGACAGAGGCTCCGTTGCAGACACTTCACACGGACGTGTGGGGCCCTGCCCGCGTCCGTGGACTCCGTCACGAGCGCTACTTCCTGTTGGTGGTTGACGACTACTCGCGTTACACCACAGTCTTCCCCTTGCGCAGCAAGGGTGATGTCACTGAGGTGCTGATCGACTGGATCCGCGCAGCTCGTCTCCAGCTCAGGCAGAGCTTTGGCTCGGACTTTCCTGTGTTGCGTCTGCACTCGGACAGAGGCGGAGAGTTCTCCTCTGGCCTTCTGCGTGCCTTCTGTCGTGCGCGAGGCATCTGCCAGACCTTCACGCTTCCGGACTCACCGCAGCAAAATGGGATTGCAGAGCGCCGCATTGGCATGGTCATGGACGTCGCTCGTACGTCTATGATGCATGCGGCTGCCCCCCATTTTCTGTGGCCGTTTGCGGTCAGGTACGCGGCGCATCAGATCAACCTCCACCCCAGGGTCTCCAGGCCGGAGACCTCCCCAGCCTTGCTGTGGACGGGGGAGGTTGGCGATGCGTCGGCGTTCCGGGTCTGGGGATCTCGGGCGTTTGTCCGCGACTTGTCTGCGGACAAGCTGTCCCCTCGCGCTGCTCCCTGCGTCTTCCTGGGGTTCCCCCCTGACGCCCCTGGGTGGCAGTTCTACCACCCCACCTCTCGACGTGTTCTGTCCTCCCAGGATGTCACGTTCGATGAGTCGGTACCCTACTACCGCCTCTTCCCCTACCGCACTCCTTCCCTTCCCCCGCCCCCGCTCTTCTTGGTACCAGGTCCCCCCCCGGTAGACCCCCTCCCCCCTCAGGGTCCTGCCCCTTCAGGTGTGTCCCAGGTAGACGCGGTCGAGCCTGTCGAGGTCACTGGTGACTCTGGTGCTGCTGCGGGAGCTGATCCTGGGGGTGCTGAGCCTGGGGGTGCGGAGTCTGGGGGTGCTGAGCCTGGAGGTGCTGAGCCTGGGGGTGCTGAGCCTGGGGGTGCTGAGCCTGGGGGTACTGAGCCTGGGGGTGCTGAGCCTGGGGGTGCTGAGCCTGGGGGTGCTGAGACTGGGGGTGCTCCGCCTGGAGGTGTTTTGCCTGAGGGTGCTGAGCCTGGAGGTTCTCCGCCTGGAGGTGCTTCGTCTCGCCGAGAGCCACTCTCCCCACAGGAGCTGCGTGAGTGGTTTGCCCGGCGCTGGAGGCGTGCTGCTGGTGCTGGAGGTTCTTCGGCTGCAGAGGGTGCTGCTGCCGCGCGTCCCGGAGGTGCTCGTGCTGTGGGTGCTGGAGCTGCTGGGCCTGAGGGTTCTCCTGCAGCTGGTACTGCTGAGGGTGTTGGCGCTGAGACTACTGCTGGCGGTCCGACTGGCAGTGCTCCTGGTGCTGCTGGGGGTGCTGGAGGTGCTGCTGGAGGTGCTGCTGGAGCGGGTACTCCTGCTGAGGGTACTGGTGCTGTCCCTGCTGTTTTTGGCGTCGCCACGCGGCCCCGAGCGTACTTCGTTCCGTTCGTGCAGCAGGTTCTTGGTCTAACACCTTCTGCTGGTCCTCCTCCTCCTCCCTTAGAGGGTCCACAGCCAGTCTCGTCACAGTCACAGCTACAGCCTGCCTCCCCTTTGCCTGCTCCTTCTGCCTACGCTGGTCCGACTGGAGGTCTTACTGAGCGTCGTGAGCCTGCGTCTCGTCCTGCGTCGCCTGTTCGCACTGCACGCACTAGTGGTCGCGGTTCGCGTCAGCGTCCTCCTCCTGTCCCTGGCATGCACCGGATGTCTCTGCGTCCGTCCACTGCTCCTTTGCGTGCCCCTTTGCCTTCTCCTCCTGCTTCCTCTCTTCCTGCTCTTGCCGACCCAGAGTCGGACTCTCTTCGTGCTGCCAGTCCCACTGTCACGCGTCTCCTTGCTACTGCTGTCACTGACCCTTCCTTCGAGTCTTCTGCTGCGTCTGCCCTTGTCACTGAGCTTGTCGACTTTGCTGCGCGCTGTCGTCTAGACTACGCTGCTAGTCTTGTCGCTGAGTCTGAGTCTGCCTGTCCTCCGTCCGTCGGGGGTGAGTGTGCCCTAGGCACGGACGTCCTTGAGGACAGGCAGGAGGAGTTCCAGTGTCTGGCCGCCGCTTCACCTCATCTCGCGTCTCTACTGCTCGCCCCTGAGAGAGACCCGGATGCACTAGACATCCCGACTCCGCGCTCTTACGCGGAGGCGATAGAGGGTCCCTACTCCTCTCAGTGGCAGGCAGCTATGGATGCAGAGATGGCTTCCTGGAAGTCCACAGGCACCTACGTTGACGCTGTTCCCCCTCCTGGGGCGAACATCGTCAGTGGCATGTGGATCTTCAGGGTGAAGCGGCCGCCGGGCTCTCCGCCTGTCTTCAAGGCGCGTTACGTGGCTCGTGGCTTCAGTCAGCGGCAGGGAGTTAACTACCTTCAGACCTTCTCCCCCACCCCGAAGATGACCACTCTTCGGGTACTGCTGCACGTTGCTGCTCACCGCGACTACGAGCTGCACTCTCTCGACTTCAGCACAGCTTTCTTGCAGGGCAGCCTGCACGAGGAGATCTGGCTGCGTCGCCCACCTGGCTTCACTGGGTCTTTCCCTCCTGGTACCCAGTGGAGTCTCCGGCGTCCAGTCTACGGTCTCCGCCAGGCTCCACGTGAGTGGCACGGCACACTGAGGACTACGCTTGCGGCACTTGGGTTTGCTCCTTCTACTGCCGACCCGTCGCTGTTTCTGCGCACCGACACCTCTCTGCCGCCGTTCTACATCCTCGTGTACGTCGACGACTTGGTCTTTGCCACAGCGGATACTGCTGGACTCGCCTACGTGAAGTCCGAGCTGCAGAAGAGACACACGTGCACTGACCTGGGTGAACTGCGCAGCTACCTTGGCTTGCAGATCACCCGGGACAGAGCACGCCACACCATTACCTTGACTCAGTCACACATGGTGCAGCATGTCCTTCAGCGCTTCGGCTTCACGTACTCCTCGCCTCAGGCCACTCCTCTGCCTACTTGCCACTCGCTCTCAGCTCTGCCTTCGGATGAGTCCGTAGAGTCGAGTGGCCCGTATGCAGAGCTTGTTGGCTGCCTCATGTACCTGATGACCTACTCATCGCAGAAGGACTCGGTTACAACTTACTGAGTGTTAGCCAGCTGATGGCGAAAGGGATTCACTTGGAAGCCGATAGCACCACCCAGGAGTTTAAGTTATACCACGGGAAGGGCGGCCTCTACATCGGAAGAGCAGTGTTGAAGAACAACGTCTTCGTTCTTGATTTCGTCCCCGACCTGGGCACTGCAGATAGCGACGCCATCGTTAACTTCACCGACTGGACACATCCTCCGGATCTCGATCCCGACTTCAGCCCGGGAGGTTTCTGGTACTCGCACACCATCCCTGAAGCAGAACGAACACGAGCATTAGCAACGATTCAACAAACGGCAGCAGCAGAGACAACATCGACAGCAGCAGAGACAACATCGACAGCAGCAGAAACAACATTGGCAGCAGCAGAGACAACATCGGCAGCAGCAGAACCATCATCGGCAGCAGCAGGACCAACGAGACCAGTCATCGTCGACGAAGCACCACCAACACCCGCACAACAGCTGAACCCGACTCAACGAGAAGTCCACCGAAGCGCAAACATCGTCGCCAGCTTCTACTCCAACTCCGACGTGTATCAACGTTCACCCGGACACCGCGCCTCCGAAGACATCTGGCATGCACGCACAGGACATCCAAGCAACACGGTGTTAAACAACACGATACGAGCAGGAGTCCTAGACAAGGACTCACTACTACTACCTGACGGCAGAGAACTTCAACGTGCACGAGGGACTTGCCTCATCTGCCCTGAAGCCGACTTACCACATCGACCGTTTTCTTCTCACCACAACCCGAGCGCCCCTGCATACGCGCCACTCGAAAAAGTATACAGCTACATCCTCTTCAATCGAGAACCAGGACAAGTCACCTACAATTACACGATCACCTTCATCGACGCCGCCACTCGATACGTCTGGCATCGAAACCTACCCAGCCGCGACATGGCACTCGCAGCATTCGCCGCTTGGCTACCGGTAGCAGAGAGGGAATGAGGAACACAACTGAAAAGCTTCCAGTCAGACGGAGGAGGAGAGTACACCTCTCAGCGCTTCAAGCAGTACCTGGCGGAAAGGGGGATCAAGCAACTCCTCTCCCTTCCCTACGCACATCAGCAGCAAGGTGTTGCGGAAAGAATGAACAGGACTCTGCAGAATAGCATGCGCAAGCTGCTACGTGGCATGCGGCTACCCAACCACCAGTGGCCAGCAGCAATGGACCATGCTGTCATGCTGCACAACTTGCTGTCGTCGTCGTCACTCCCGAACAACGCATCACCGCATCTGCTGTGGACACGAAAACAGGGCAGCACAAAAATGTTACGAGTTTTTGGGTGCATGGTACAGTACCGACCCCCAGAAGCACGAGCGGGAAGATTTTTGCAACGGGCACAGTGGGGACTACACCTCGGCATCGAGAAAAATTATAACGCGTGGAAAATCTTCGACGTCCACACAAAAGAAACAGTAGCAGCACGTGATGTGATTTTCTACGAACGACTCACCCTTCAGACGTACCTCGCCAACTTGCACGAGAATCGGGACCTCACAGGTGGCTTTTGTGGTGACCGAGCCTTCGCCTCAGCAGCGGACTAAGCAGACTGGGATGAACAGAACGTCGACAACGCATCGGAAGACGCCGGACCTCTCCCGTACTGCTCCGTCGACGTGCCCATGGACGAAGAAAATCCTCGCGACAGTAACAACGCCGAAGTCTTCTACCACTTCGCCAACAACGGTTACGTAACACCTGCGACAGTCAACACCAACGAAGTAGAAAGGATAGGGCCAAATTTCAAACCCGATCCACAAGCGGGAGACGAAGCAGCTTATCCCGAGGATCCAACACTCCCTCGATACTCACAGACTGGGCTGCAAATCCTCGGTCTCGTCACCGCAGTCCACGGGAACACAGGCAACGCTCTTCCTAAAGAGCCTGCGACAGTTCAGCAGGCTCTGGGGGGGGGAACACAGGGAGAAATGGCGTGAAGCCATGGACAGGGAATTAAAGGCACTGGAGGAACGCAACACCTGGAAGGTCGTTCCCGCAAGCGTGGCACGGAACAAGACCATTCTCACCGGGAAATGGGTCTTCCGCATCAAGACGAAAGCTGACGGCACAATCGAGAAATTCAAAGCACGTCGGGTCGTGCGTGGATTCGACCAGGAACAAGGACGAGACTTCACCGAGACTTTCGCCCCAGTTAGTCGACATACCTCTCTCCGAATTCTTCTCGCCGTCGCCGCCATGAAGAAGAAGAAGCTGCGACAGATCGATGTCGCCAACGCATTCCTCTACGCACCCGTCGACGCCGAAATCTTCGTCGAACTCCCACACGGCACTCACGGAAACCCCAATCAGGTCTGCCAACTACTGAAATCGCTCTACGGAATCAAACAAGCTCCGCGACTGTGGCAACAGCACCTACACACCCGCCTCACTCGCATCGGATTCCGCCAACTGCCTCACGACCAAGGAATGTATCGTCTCACCAAAGGCACAGACTACATCCTACTGATCGTCTATGTCGACGACTTGCTCTACATCGGCTCCACCGACGACGTCACTACCTGGTTCAAAGGGGAGCTGCAGAAAGACCTCACGCTCACGGTCTCTTCTACCGTGACCCAGTACCTCGGGCTCAACATCCGCGAAGAGGAAAATGCTATCTACCTCAGCGCCGAGAAATACGCCGACACTATCGCCAAGCGCTTCTCGCTCACACCTACCGCTATCGCCACGCCATACCGCCACACGGCAGGAAGTGACAAAGGGAATTCCGCTCCACTCAAAGCTGCCGGAATACGAGACTACCAGAGGAAACTGGGCTGCCTCCTCTTTGCAGCCGTCACCTGTCGCCCGGATCTATCCTACTCCGCAAGTCAACTCGCCACCTATCTCAAGAAACCCGAAGCAGAGCACCTGGCGGAGGTCGATCGCGCACTACACTACTTCGTGAGCACACCAACGATCGGCCTGACTTACTACAAGGGCGAAGCTACGACGACGAAACTAATCGGCTACGTCGATGCTGACCATGCCGGCGATTCTGATAACATGCGTTCTCGCACTGGCTACGTCTATCGTCTCGAGCCTATCGGACCTATCTCCTGGCAGTCGAGTAAGCAGGAACTAATCGCTCTCTCTTCAGCTGAAGCAGAATATATCGCCCTCTGTTCAGCCACCAAGGAAGGACTCTACCTTCGCGAGCTGCTGGAAGAAGCAAAGTTAGCTGAGTTACCCAACTTCACCCTGTTCTGCGACAACCAATCTGCAATTCGCATCGCCAACAAAAGCGGATTCGCGAACAGAACGAAGCATATCGCTCTGCGATACTTCTTCGTGAAGGACGAGATCGAGAAAGGGAAACTCGAATTATCCTACTGTCCCACGTCCGAGATGGCAGCCGATTATTTGACCAAGAAACTCGGAAAACAGAAGTTCGAGTACTGCATGCTGCTGACTGGACAAGGCCACGTCACCATCAGCGACACTCCAGAAGCGAAGGGGAGTGCTGGGAACAATAAGTCTTAAGCGCCTCTGTCGTGTCGAAACTCAGGACACTAGCGAAGCAGTCCGAATCAAAGCATCGCGAGTCAACCCTCGGAGGTTAGGGTAACCGCCTGGAGGTTACGCGAAGGTCAAAGGTCAGCGACCTTTGACTTGACAAATACAGCGCGACAGCAAGGACACACAACTGACTCGACATTGAGCAGTTGCCCGAGTCGCACTGTATCGAATCGCAACAGTAAAACGGTTTAAACTTATATATTCGTATTCCTTGTACTCTTATATAAACCTTTGTATTTGCTTGTTTAATCAACTTACTTTGCCCTCACATACTAGCGCAAGGTGGTTCAAGTATTTTCATTTAAACGCTTCCGCTATTACAATCCTACTCAGACTTTAAGCTCTATAAAGATCCTAGGGCCCCTCAGCCCAACAATACCATGGAGCTGTGGTACAGGAGGGGGGAGGGAGAGACAATGGATGTCCGGGAGGGTGCGATTTCTGGAGCAGAACCTGAGAAATCATCAGGTGCCACCCAGGCACCTGAAGCTTTCTCAGTAGGGCTGAAATTAGTGAGGTTCTTCGAAGAGTTATGATGACCTGGGTGGCTGAAGAGCTAGTGTTGGAGGAGGGAGCTGCGTTCGCATTTTGTGTCACGAAGACATGAACAGTTGGTTGGGCCTGTGAACTGGAAGGACCGCAGAGCAGAGCTTAAGATCTACAAACACTGGCCAAGGATGAAGCAGGAAGAGAATTGTACAGGAATGAGGATAGTATGCATCAAAAGAGGCTAGTCAATCAAGCCACTGCTCTGCAGGTTGAGGGAGGAATTGTGGCCATCAGGGGCGTGCAAGTTGAAAACGCATGCTCTCAAATTGTGCTGAGGGAGAAGGGGAAAAAGTTCATCAAAAGGGGATGTTGATCATGACACAGGGCACGAGGGTGCACCCAAATGGATGTGCGAGCCGGTGGAATTAGCGCTGACGTCGGAATAGCTAGCCGCATATAAGAGTACAGTACGCATATGGACGCGTTGACTGAATCAGATGACTATGAGTTGCTGCTTCGTATGGTGGCAGGGAAAGGAGATGGTGAAGCATGGAATGGAATGTGGAGTTGAGAGGTAGATAATGGAAGGTCAATGCACAATCTGAGGTTTTTTTTTCACACATGTAAAGGATAGCAAAATCTGAGTTTTTTTCTCTAACAGTAAGGCACAACAGTATTAGGTAATAGGTATACTCAGCAGCCACGACTCAAAGTACCAAGGACACAATGTGCGTCATCACAACCGCCCACAAAGAATACAGCACGAAGTCAAATTTACAACCTCGCCCTGGGACCTGCACTCACAACGGACAAAATCTAGCCATGATGTGCCAGTTCAGTACCCCCTACTGGGCGTCAGATGCAGCCAGCTCCTAACGCCATCAGGCGTCGAGCCAATGCTCCTGGATGATATCGCACTAGGACGCAAGCCAGTAGACCTCTGAGAATCCCTCCCACCGTCTCCAAATAGCATAGAAGAAACGTTCTTCGACGAGAAGCCTCCGCTGCGTGCACTCTCTTCTTCCCCGAGACTCCCGGAATCATCCTCTTTCTCCTTGTCAGGGCAGTGCTTCTCAACAAGCGCATTGAGGCGGTATGCAACCTCTATCATGCTGAGGCGCCGTGTGCCTGGTGACTTCATGCAGTCCAGAGCCAGGTCTGCAATGTCTACAACAGCCTCCCTGCTCACCTCCGGCATCCTGCTGTCCTTGAGATCATCCAGTTGAAACGTCTCCATCTTCTTTCTTGCCTGGGAGACAAAAGAGCATGTCAACAGGCAATGGCAGCAAAAGTCAGCACGGAATATTAAAAGTCAGTGTGCGGGAACGAGGTCAGAGACAGCTTTGACATTGATGAACTTACCCATTCTCTCATGTGAGATTCATTGGTGTCTTGAGGTGACATTCCACTGAGCAGCTCCATGAGCACGACACCAAAGCTGCAAGCAACCACGAGATTGGATGGAGGGGAAAACGCCAGGAAATCGTGATGCATAGTACATGTAACTGGATAGAAATCACAATCAGGATATTGGAGTATCAAAGGCTCCATATATACAGAAACAAAAAGCATGCTGACCTGTTCACATCACTCTTGGCAGTGATAATGTTGGTGCGGGCGTAATCCGGGTCCACATAGCCCAGAGTGCCGGCCACTCGCGTGGCATCAGCATCACCATGAGTGATGAGCTTGAGCAGCCCAAAGTCAGCCACCTTGGCTTGAAAGTCGGCAGTCACAAGGATGTTGGCCAGCTTGATGTCGCGGTGAACGATGGGTGTCTCAAACCCGTGCAGGTATGCCAGCCCCTCTGCTGCTCCCTGTGCCAGGCGCAACCTCTGACGCAGCGAGAGGGGACCTGCAGGGGAGAAGATGAAAGCCAAGTATGACACATGCTTGTGAATTAACGGTGGCATGTTCTCCAACAGACAGCGATTTCCCGGCAACCGTTTTAATAAGACATTGGAACGCACTTTTGGATTTATAGATATGGTATTCGAGGTCCCTGTTGCCCACAAACTCGTACACCAGGATCTGCTCCTGCTTGCCCGTCCCCACGTTCTGGTCCAGACAGAAGCCCAGCAAGAGAACGAGGTGGGAGTGGTGGAGTGAAGCCATTGCTCGCACCTGCAGGCAAGTCATATTCCACAGGTACATGCACATGGATGGTGAGCACTGAATTCACCATGTGTGGAAGAGGCTGGTACACGGACTGTGCCTCACCTCCGTCTCAAAGTCGTTGGTCATAAATATTGGAGCGCTTGATGGCCCACATTTGGCCCTGTGGCGAGCAGCCTTTGTAGACAATGCCAAAGCCACCCTTGCCCAGCACATTGTCGTCCGACCAGTTGTTGGTGGCCTTCACCATCTGCTGTATTGAAAACTGCTCACACACATCCAGCCCCTCCCACTTCTCTGTGCATACACACAGAGACAGATTGGATGGGTGACCAATCAAGGGTGTAGATGATTAGATAGGGCACAAGGGACGATTTTTAGTGCACGAACGGTGGCAGAGCAGGGGGGCAGAGGAGGAGGCTTGGAAAGAGGTGTACCAAAAGGAGAGACTGAATGGAACAAGGGTTGAGGGGCTCACTTGGTCCGCGGGGCCACAGAAGCCAGGCAACCACAGCAGCCAGCAGAGTGGAGCCAGCAAAGCAGCCCACAGCAATGCCCACTATGGCGCCCGTGGACAGGGAGGACACTGCCATGGCAGGGGAAAGAAGGAACGGTGAGATGAGGAGGGTTAGGAGTGCCAGGTGAGGGGATTGGGGTAATGAAGTGGGGAGGGGGGTTTAGGAAATGAAAGGATGAAGGAAGAGGGTTTTGGGGAGGAAAGGCGAATGACGAGGGTGAAAAAGGGAGACATATGTTCTGGGTAAGAATACTCCCATGATATGGGGCAGCACAAGAACATCTTCAAATTTCTCCAAGTCGTCCAGGGCGGCGTCCTCCTGCTCAGCGCCCTCCAGCCAGGCGCCCTCCAGCTCGGCGCCCCTGCAGTGGCCCCCGTGCCCACTGCTGCAGGTCGGCTACAACCCCCGCACATCCGACCACAAGGTTGGCTCCGCCCAAGCGAGGACGGGGCCTAACAACACTCCCGTTGACACTCCCTTGCCGCGTTCACGCTTGGGCTCCCAGCCCACACTGCAGCACTGCTCCGAGAATAGCCCGTCGGCGTGCACCCAACACAAAGCACGCCGGTCACCACACCAGCCATGCAAGAGGGCATGGCACCTACTACCGCACGTCGTCGTCGCCGTCGCCCACGCCGGCCAAGCGCACCTGGCCGATTGCGACGGAGCACCGGCTGAAGGCCGGGTAGTGCAGCGCCTTTGTCAGGAAGTCAGCGGGCTGCTCGGTGGTCGGGATGTACCTCAGCGAGAACTTCCCGCGCCTCACCATGTGCTGTAGCCAGGCCTGTCGCCGCTCCATGTGTTTGAGGTTGCCCATCAACCCCATGCCCTCGGTGACCGTGATGGCCGACTTGTTGTCCACTCGCAGGACAGTTGGCTTCGTGGCGTCCAGCTGCTGGAACTCTACAAGGAGGAAACAAAGTCGGCGTCCCTCCTTGCCGGCTTTGGTGGCCGCCACGTACTCCGACTCGGTCGACGACAACGTCGCGCACTTGATGCGGTGGCTTGACCACGAGACTGTAGCCCCTCGGTAGACGAACACGTAGCCACCCGTGCTCGTCCTGCTTGTCACCGGCGTCGTCGGCGTCCACATAGCCGACCAGCTCCAGCGACTCAGGTCCACCACCAAACTCCAGGGCGGTGTCACGCGTGTTGGCGAGGTAGGCGAGGCAACGGTCGACCTCGCGCCAGTGCTGGTCGCTCCTTACCGTGAGGCCGCTCTCCAGCTTGCTGTAGGCGAAGGCGATGTCCGGCCTCGTCGTCGTCGCCGTGAACTGCAGCGAGCCGACCTTCTGCTGGTACTCCTCCTCCTGGCGTTCCTGCGCCTCCTCGTCGTCGAAGGTGAGCTCGGCGTAGGCGTCGACCGAGACCGGCGTCTTCGAGGTGTGCACGGTCTGCTCCTCGTAGATGAAGCGCTTACGCAGCTTATCGGCGTAGCCCTGCTGTTGCAGCCACAGCTTCCCCGCCGACCTGTCGCGCACGATCTCCAGCCCAAGGTAATTCTGCACCGGCAAGATCTCACGCAGCTCGAAGGCGGCTTCCAGCAGCGCCTTCAGCTCCTCCAACATCGCGGCGCTGTTGCTGGCAGCGAGCAGGTCGTCGACGTAGACTAGCACCCAGCAGGCCACCCCGTTGTCGCCGACTTTGAAGTATCGAGCCTCGTCGACCCGGCTCTTCTTCCACCCGGCGCCGACCAGCACATCGTTGAGCGCCAAGTACCACAGCAGCGGCGACTGCTTTAGCCCGTACAGGCTCTTCAGCAGCTTGCACACCCGGCCGGTTCCGTCGTTGAAGTAGTCCGGCTGGGACATGTAGAGCACCCGGTCGAGCTTGCTCTGGAGGAATGCGTTCTTCATGTCGAGCTGCATCAGGTTGAGGTTGAGCACGGCGACGATGGTGAGGAAGATCCTCAGTGTGACGTAGCTGCCCACTGGCGCGAACGTCTCATCGTAGTCGGCGCCGTATACCTCCGTGAAGCCCTTCACGACCAGCCTCGCCTTCTCTCGCTCGACGGTGTCGTCGATGTGGTACTTCGTCGTCAACACCCACCGGTTCTTCATGATGTTCACTCCCGGCGGGCGTTCAACCAGCTCCCACGTGCCCATGTTGATGAGGCTGCGGATCTCCTCCATGGCGGCCTTCACCGCCGGGCCCTTCTAGCTCGCCAACGCCTCCTTCACCGTCATCATCGAGATGTCCCAACGGTGCTCGGGGTCGAGCTCCGGAAACTCCTCTTCCCCCTCGGCGTCGTCGTACAGCAGGTCGTCGTCATCATCGTACACGTTGTACACCGTGGTGAAGGCAGCGGGGACGAAGAAGTCAGGCGGCCTCCGAAGTCGGCCTGAACGCCGTGGTCCCGGCTGAACCTCCTCGGCGTCCCCTCCATCGTCGCCGTAGTCGCTGTCCTCGGCGTCCTGCTGCACCTCAGCCGGCGTCCCAGCCGACTGCTCCCCTGTGGTCAGCGTCCCAGCCGACTGCCCAGTCGCCGACTGCTCCTTGGTCGGCGTCACTACTGCTTGCTCCCCTGCATACGTCTCCTTCACCGGCTTCACCAAAGTCGGCGGCAACACCTGCTGCCTCCCAGTCGGCGTCAGCTTCGCTCCCACGCCCACTTTCACAGCATCACGTTGGCCACCGGCGATGCTTGGGGCCGGCGCCACAGGTGACGCCCCACTTCTCCCCTCATCACCGGAGGCCGACGTCGGGGTCAGCCCATGCAAGGCGGCAAGGAGGGGACGACCAACGGAAGGGCAGGGATCGGGGACGTCCTCGGCGGCCTCACCAGCCAGCTCACCAACCTCGGCGAGCAAAAGGAGTGTCGCCGTCGAGGTGTCCGTTGGTGGGTGGACCGGCATCCGCCAGGACACCGGCCCGTGCGCCGACTTCCACACCTCTAGCGACATGCTCTCGTAGAACACCACGTCCGACGTGGTGAAGGCCCCATCGTGCCTTCGGCTGCAGCTTCCCACCACGGTGCTGTTCGGGGACCAAGAACTGCGCCATGCAGCCCCACACCCGTGCCAGCGACAAGTCGGGCTTCTTCCCGGTGAGCAGCTGGTACGGCGTCGTCCCCGGCGGCAGCGCCGACCTCTCAAGACAGTTGCGGACCCAGACGGCCTGCCGGAGAGCGAGGTGCCACCAGTGGTGCTGCACGCCCATGTGCAGCAGCATCGTACGCACCGACTCCACCACCGTCCGCATCTCCCGCTCCGCCATGCTGTTCTGCTGCGGGGTGTACGGGTAGGTCAGGTCGTGGGCGATCCCCTTGCCGTTCACGAAGTCGGTGAACTGCCTCCCGAGGAACTCCCCACCTCGGTCAAAGCGCAGCATCAACACCGACCGCTTCGTCTGCCTCTCAGCCGCCACCAGCCACTGCACGAACTCCCGCAACGCGTCGGACTTCTTGGCGACCGGCCTCACCCACACGTAGCGGGTCTTGCTGTCCTTCAGCAGCAAGAAGTACAGGCTGCCATCCTTGGCAGCCACGTGGAACGGCCCGCACAGGTCGATGTGCACAATGGCCAGCACGTCGTCGGCGTCGGAGCCTTTGTCGGGGAAGGTATGTCGCGCTAGCTTCCCGCAGACACACGAAACACACCGGGAGTCGGCCCTGGACGCCGACTTGAGGTCCAGCCCGATGGCGACCTCATGCTTTGCCGAGCTCCGAATGGTGTCCATGCCGACGTGCGCAAGCCGTGTGTGCATCCTGGCCGGCATTGCCTTTGTCGCCGAGACGATCGAGCGCAGGGCCACTACCGCCGTGGTGGGCGTTGTCGCCTTGGCCGAGCAGGGGCGCAGGTCGGTGCAGAGGACACGCCCGGTGTACGTCGCCCGACCGAGCACCTCCCCTGCTGCCGAGACGAGCAGCATCCCGTCGCCGTCCTCGTGCAGCTTCACGCCGTGCTCCTTCAGCTGGCCGGCTGAAAGCAGGTTTGCCCGAACGACGGGTACGTATAGCACGTCGGGGATGAGCACCTGCTTCCCGGCCTCCCCTTTCAGAGCGACAGTGCCGCGGCCGTGAACGTCCTGCAGCGCCCCATTGAAGCCGCGAACGTGCTGCACATCGCCGCTCGGCCCCAGGTTGACGAAGGCCTCCTTCGTTCCCATCAGGTGGTGCGAGCAACCGGTGTCGAGCAGGACCACCGCCAGGTTCGCCTGCACAGCTGCCGCCACCGCCTGGAAGTCCTCCCCGGCCTCCGGCGCCAGCGAGACGGTCGGCTCTACGACGCCGACCAACGAGCACGACGCCGTCTTGTCGTCCTTCGCCTTGCCGCCAGCAGAGGAGTCGGCGTCCTTCGCCGAGGTCGACTTGGTCGACTACTTCTCCTTGCGCGGCTTGCTTCCACCTTGGCGAGGACGACGGCTGCCAGACCTTCCTCAACCTCCCTTGGCGTCGTCGTCATCGGAGTCACTGCGGTCGGGGCACTCGAAGGAGAGGTGGTCGGGGTCGACGCACAGCCAGCATTCCCGGCGTTGGCCTCCGCCTCCACGACCACTATCCTTAGCCGACTTCTTCTTGTCGGCGTCCTTTCTCGGCTTACAGCCACTGCTACTGCCGCCGCCCGAATTCCCACGCTGCCCTGGTCGGCCTCCTTGCTTTGCCGGAGCGAAGAAGTTGGCCTGCGCCAAGAGCTCCTGGGATCGCTTGGCCTCCTGCATCGCCTCGTCCTGCAGGATATACGAGGTCAGGTTATCCTCGTTGAGCGTCATCCTCGTGCTCGGCGCCATGGACAGCCGCTTCAGGAGGTTGTAGCTGCTCGAGAGCCCCTGCATTACGTGGGTGACGTACGACGCTGTTGAGTACTGCGCGCCGGCCATCCCGATGGTGGCGAGATTTCGTCAGGCCCGGTTGCAGTAGTCTGTCTCCGTCTCCTCGACACCCATACGCAGGTGCGTCAGCTCTCCCTCCAGCTGGGCGATGTACAGGTCATCGGTGACTTGGTAGGTCGACTCGATGAAGTGCGACGCCCTGTGACCGGCGTCAAGGTACTCTCGGCACCACTTCAGGGCGATCTGCACGCCCGACGAGCAGCACCGCGAAATGACCATGAAGGTCAACAGCTGCACGGCGCGAAACTCCGCACGCAAGTCGGCGTGGTGCTCCTCCGGCGTCGCCACGGTCCCTCGGGCGAAGCCGATCAGCCCGGCCATCTCCAGCTGGGGCTCGATGGCTTCCTTCCAGGTGAGAATGTCCTGTCGACCAACGAGCGGCGGGGTGACCAAGATCCTGTCCGGCGCAAACTTGAAGTAGCCGTAGGTCGGTGCAATCCCGCCCGCCGTCACCTGGGTTGCCGACATCGGCGACAATCCGCTTCGACACCCACCGGCGTCGCCCTGCGAGGAGCCTGCAGCCGCCGACGACTGCATCCCTCGCGCCTGAACGCCGCCGGCTTCACCGGCGTGTATCACACCTCGTTGCATCGACGTGCCTCCCGCACTGCTGCCGACCTGACATCCATCGGCGTTGACGCCCACGTCGACGCCGCCGTTGTTGTTCACCGGTCGAGGAGAGGTAGGCCGAGAAAGGGGGTGCTCCGCCGCCCACACGGAGCGGAGTCCTGCCTCGACGACCGCCAAGGGTATCACCCCGTACTCCTGGGCCTCATGGCGTCTCCTCGCATCCTCGAGCTGTGCCTCCAGGGTGTCCATCACCTCGGCGTCACCTACGCGCACTCTAGTGATTGCACGACTGCCGGCCTACGAACACGATCGGTATGTGCAAAGTCGGCTAGAATGAACTACGTCGCGGTGTCGTCCACGCTCACCGCACCATGCGGAGATAACTGCTGCAACGGGAGCTACGCTACGGGCTAGGCACGTGTGCTTGTGTGATCTCTGCGTTCGTTTGTTCCATAGTCGTTTCCTTGTGCGCACACACTTGCTGGTTCACGGGGAAAGTTGGCAAGAGTTCCACTAGGAAAAGTTCAGAACAATGATAGCAACAACATTAGCATCACTGACTATATCAGGGCTAGCTAGGTTGCTGGTCGACCTCCAGCGCAGCATGGTCGACCGCGCTCCAGTGCAGCAGCGCTCGCACCACTCCAGCGTTGCAGAGTAGCGGTTCGCCAACGTTGCACGTCCACGGTATGCCAACGCTGCAGCAAGTCGACTGCACAGCGTTGCACCCACAGGACAACGGTGCACCTGCTTCGCAGGTGCGCGCAGCTGGTTGGTGCGCACTTCCCTGTCACGTGCACAGCGCAGATGCCTGGCAGACTCCACGCCAGCGACTGCGCCCACCAGCCACGTCGACCTCGGGATACCACCCGCGAGGTCGGCCTCGCAGACTTCACCCCGGCGACACTCGCGCACGTCGCCCGGGTATCCCGGTCGACCGGGCAACCACGCCTGGCCGACCAGCGTAGTCCGTAGCCGGCCATGCATGCCTGGCATCCCTAGTCCGGCGTCCAAGCGCCCAGGACACCGTCTGAACCCCCAGGTCGGCGTCCAGACGCGCAGGACGCCGTGCACACCTTCTGAGCGGCGTCCAGCCTCCCAGGACGCCGGCCAAACTCCCAGGTCGGCGTCCGGGCCCCTAGGACGCCCAGGTCGGCGTCCTAGCCCTCAGGACGCCGTGCAGGCGCCCACGACGTCGACCAGGCGCCCAAGTCGGCGTCCAGCTTCCCAGGACGCCGTCCAGGCGTCCGGGACGCCAACCAGGCGTCCAGGGCGGCGTCCTCCTGCTCAGCGCCCTCCAGCCAGGCGCCCACCAGCTCGGCGCCCCTGCAGTGGTCCCCGTGCCCACTGCTGCAGGCCGGCTGCAACCCCCGCACATCCGACCACAAGGTTGGCTCCGCCCAAGTGAGGACGGGGCCTAACAACACTCCCGTTGACATCATGCGTGCAAAACAATGCATGCACGCACAATCATGCATGCACGCATAACCATGCACGCACGCAAAACCATGCATGCACGCACAACCATGGACGCACGTAATATCATGCATGCACGCAGAACCATGCACGCACGCAATACCATGCATGCCAGCAATACCATGCACGTACGCAAAACCATGCATGCACGCTAACCATGCACGCATGCAATACCATGCATGCACGCACAACCATGTATGCACGCAGAACCATGCATGCACGCAAAACCATAAACGCATGCAAAACCATGCATGCACACACAACCATGCATGCACGCAATACCATGCATGCGCGCAGAACAATGCATGCATGCACAACCATGCACACACGCAAAACCATGCATGCACGCGCATTTGTGAACCCGCGAAATACCATGCATGCACGCAAAACCATGCATGCACGGAAAACCATGCACGCACGCAAAACCATGCACGCACGCAAAACCATGCATGCACGGAAAACCATGCACGCACGCAAAACCATGTACGCACGCAAAACCATGCATGCACACACAACCATGCACGGACGTAATACCATGCATGCACGCAGAACCATGCACGCACGCAATAACATGCATGAACGCAATACCATGTACGCACGCAGAACCATGCATGCACGCAGAACCATGCGTTCACACAGCACCATGCATGCGTACAAAACCATGCATGCACGAAGAACCATGCATGCGTACAAAACCATGCATGCACGAAGAACCATGCATGCACACAGCACCATGCATGCACACAACACCATGCATGAGCGCAGTATCCAGTCCATTCCATCCCACCACCCCACCTCCTCCATCCCATCCCCTTCCCCATCCACAATCCGACCCCCTCCATCCCTCCCTTACACACTCAAATTCCAGCCCATTCGACAAAAGCGGAGAAATTTTGCACGTGCAAAATCAAATAGAGGTGCACGAGTGATGAATGTGAGGGCGAATAGAGTACAGAAGGGCGACAAAGGGGCAATGGAGGGGGATGAGGGCAACCGGGGGGATCTAGGCGCAACAGCAAGGGCAACGAGGCAGTGGTGGAGGCAACGAGACGCACAGGGCGGTGACGAGCCCGTTGGGGCTGCAGGTGACGCCAGTCCATGCAGAGCACGCAGTGGTGGCGTTGCTGTTGCCCGCCCACATGCCCCACGCCTCCAGCTGCATCAGCGCCTTCACTGCCAGCACATGGGGAAGGGAGGTAAAAGGATATAACTCACGGAAAGCCGGCGCCTTCACTGCCAGTGTTAGCGGAGAAAAGGGAACAAAATTGGATCTCCCAGCGCCCGTGCGTGACGTCTGACACTGAAAAATGGGTTGGAACTCCGTGTGACGTGACGTCGGCACGCTTGGACTTTGTCAAACTCATATTATATAGCTTGTCTAGGCTATAGTGGGGTACAGTTTCCTAGGGTTTCCTACTTGTACCCAACCTTGTGCTAGTTCATTTACTCCTCATTTCTTCACATGGTATCAGAGCAGGTTCCCTAGTGGGAACGCTTCCTTGGGCCCACCACTGAAACCTTTTTTTCTGACCGGAGCGTCAGTCGCTCCTGCCCGAGGCGCGCCTTGTGGGCTGCCCTTCTGTCGAGCTCTCATAGAGGCCCCTCTCACGGCCCCTCGCGCCACCCTTAGCGGCCCAGTAGCCGCCCCTAGCGGCCCCGTCGCCGCCCTTCCAGGCCCCTTGCGGCCCCTAGCGGCCCCGTTGCCGCCCTTACGCGGCCCCGTCGCCGCCCCTAGCGGCCCTGTCGCCGCCCTTAGCGGCCCCGTTACCGCCTCCCTCCCTACGCGGCCCCGTCGCCGCCCCTATGCGGCCTCGTCGCCGCCCCTACGCGGCCCCGTCCCCGCCCCTAGCGGCCCCGTTGCCGCCCCTAGCGGCCCCATCGCCGCTCCCCTCCCTACACGGCCCTGACGCCGCCCCTACGCGGCCCCGTCGCCGCCCCTACGCGGCCCCGTCGCCGCCCCTAGCGGCCCCGTCGCCGCTCCCCTCCCTACGCGGCCACGTCGCCGCCCCTGCGCGGCCCCATCGCCGCCCCTAGCGGCCCCGTCGCCGCCCCTACGCGGCCCCGTCGCCGCCCCCAACGGCCCCGTCGCCTCCTCCCTCCCTACGCGGCCCTGTCGCCGCCCCTACGCGGCCCCGTCGCCGCCCCTAGCGGCCCCGTCGCCGCCTCCCTCCCTACGCGGCCCCGTCGCCGCCCCTACGCGGCCTAATAGCCGCCACTACGCGGCCCCGTGGCCGCCCCTAGCGGCCCCGTCGCCGCCTCCCTCCCTACGCGGCCCTGTCGCCGCCCCTACGCGGCCTCGTAGCCGCCCTTACGCGGCCCCGTCGCCGCCCCTAGCGGCCCCGTCGCCGCTCCCCACCCCTAGCAGCCCCGTCGCCGCCCCTACCCGGCCCCGTCACCGCCCGTAGCGAGCACCCGAGCCGCCGAGCTGCCCAGCAGCTGAGCTGCCGAGTCGCCCAGCAGCCGAGCCGGCCCTGGAGCAGCCGCCACTGCAGCAGCCGCCCCAGGAGCAGCCGCCACTGCAGCAGCCGCCCCTGGAGCAGCCGCCACTGCAGCAGCCGCCCCCGGAGCAGCCGCCACTGCAGCAGCCACCCCTGCAGCAGCCGCCCCTACAACTACCGCCCCTTGAGCAGCCACCCCTGCAGCTGCCGCGGAGCTCTCGCTCTACAGTGGTATTGCCGCCATCGTACGCCTGCCCTTCTCGGCACTGGTGAGCACTGCCCTGCCCGTCCTGCTGTTACTACTGCTCTTACTGCTGCTGCTCTTTCTATTGCTACTGCTGCTCCTGGCGTGGCCAGATGCAGCTCCTGCGTCGCCCGTGTGAGTCCCTCACCCCCCAACAGCTTCGTGCGGGGTACGCTAGTTGGGGTTGTCGAGGTGGCCGTAGTGGGAGTCGTCCTGGAGTGAGAAGTTCCACAGCTGCTTGTATTGGCCAGGTGCAGCCGCAACGTCGCTCGCGTGAGTCCCTCACCCCCCAACAGCTTCGTGAGTAGTACGCTAGTTGGGGTTGTCGGGGTGGCCGTATTGGGAGTCGTCCTGGAGTGAGTAGTTCGGCAGCTGCTTGTAGTGCCCAGGTGCAGCTTCAGCGTCGTCCACGAGCGGTCCTTTCGCCCCAGCAGCTTCGTGAGTGGTACGCTCAGCGTGACGGGTCACGGGGCACTGCTCGCTGTCCGTACGTCATTCGCACTGGTGCTCGGACTGGTCAGCCTTGCGGAACGTTTGGTCACGCAGAGTCCCGCTGCTTCGCCCGTCTGAGCGACGCCTGGCGTACGGAGTTTGGCGACGCGGCGGAGCTCCCCGACTGGGTGGAGCTGCTTCGGCTGAGGGTAGATATCTATACTCTTGACTATGATGCTATCCTCACTGCCATGTATGCATTGCCTACTAGTGATGAGGGTGATTGTTACCTGTGTGTTCCGCCTGACCCGGGCATTGAGGCTGCTGCTCTAGGTGCTGGTGAGGCTGCTGCTCTAGGTGCTGGTGCGTTTGCTGCCCAAGGTGCTGGTGAGTCTGCTCTCTCAGATACCACGTCGTCTCAGGCCTTACACGCCTTCACTCTTGACTCGGGTGCTTCACGCTCCTTCTTTCAAGACCGCACCACGCTTACGCCGCTCAGTCGGCCAGTTGCGGTCTTCCTGGCGGACCCCTCTGGGGGTCCTGTCCTTGCTCGCTTCTCCACTCTCTTACCCTGTCCGGCGGCCCCCTCTAACACCCTGTCAGGTCTCTACCTCCCCTCGTTCTCTACGAACTTGGTGAGTGGTGCTGATCTACAGGATCGAGGGGTTGACCAGTTCACTCCTGCGAGTCAGCGGGTGACCCACTGTACGTGTGCGCAGACGGGCCGACACTTCGCCACGTTTACCCGTCGGCCGGGGTCGAGCCTGTACACACTGACTACTGAGTCTCCTCCGGTTGTTGAGTCTAGTCAAGTAACTGCGTCGAGTCAGGTGTTTGCTGCAGCATCCAGGTCTGGTCCTGAGTCTGCTCCCTGCTCGTGTCGTCTCCTGTCTCACCAGACTCTCCTTTGGCACCACCGCCTTGGTCACCCCTACCTACCTCGTCTCCGAGGCATGGCCTCCCGTGTCCTTGTCTCTGGTCTCCCCCGGTCTCTCCCTCCCCTACCTCCGGGACCTGCCCGTACCTCCGGGGCCTGCCCCTACCTGCGTCCCCTGCGTCGAGGGGCGACAGCGCGCCGCCCCTCACTCCTCCGAGTTTCCTCCGACAAAGGCTCCGCTGCAGACTCTTCACATGGACGTGTGGCGCCCCGCCCGCTTCCGTGACCAGGGTCACGACTGTTACTTCCTGTTGGTGTTTGACGACTACTCGTGTTACACCACAGTCTTCCCCTTGCGCAACAAGGGTGACGTCACTGAGGTGTTGATCGACTGGATCCGCGCAGCTCGTCTCCAGCTCAGAGAGAGGTTTGGCTCGGACTTTCCTGTTCTGCGTCTGCACTCTGACAGAGGCGAGGAGTTTTCCTCTGCCCGTCTGGGAGCCTTCTGTCGTGCACAGGGCATCCACCATACCTTCACGCTTCCGGCCTCTCCACAGCAAAATGGGATTGCTGAGCGCCGCATTGGCATGGTCATGGACGTCGCTCGTACGTCCATGATCCATGCGGCTGCCCCCCATTTTCTGTGGCCGTTTGCAGTTCAGTACGCAGCGCATCACCTCAACCTTCAGCCCCGGGTCTCCTTGCCAGAGACCTCACCCACCTTGCGGTGGACGGGGAAGGTTGGCGATGCGTCTGCGTTTCGGGTCTGGGGATCTCGGGCGTTTGTCCGCGACTTGTCTGCGGACAAGCTATCCCCCCGTGCTGTTCCCTGCGTCTTCCTTGGCTTCCCCCCTGACGCGCCTGGTTGGCAGTTCGACCACCCCACCTCGCGCCGTGTTTTGTCCTCCCAGGACGTCACCTTCGACGAGTCGGTGCCTTACTACCGTCTCTTCCCCTACCGCACTGTGCCCCTCCCCCCGCCGCCGCTCTTCCTTGCGCCAGGTCCTCCCCCGGTAGACCCCATCCCCCCTCAGGGTCCTGCCCCGTCAGGTGTGTCCCAGGTAGACGCAGTCGAGCCTGTCGAGGTAGCTGTTGACTCTGGTGCTGCTAGAGGTGATGAGCCCGCGGGTGCCGGGTCTGAAGGTGCTGAGCCTATGGGTGCGGAGCCTGGGGGTGCTGAGTCTGGGGGTGCTGAGCCTGGGGGTGCTGAGTCTCGGGGTGCTGAGCCTGGGGGTGCTGAGCCTGGGGGTGTGGAGCCTGGGGGTGCTGGGTCTGCTCGTGTGGCCTCTGGCGGTGCTTCGTCGAGGCGGGAGCCACTCTCTCCACAGGAGTTGCGCGAGTGGTTTGCCCGGCGCTGGAGCCGTGCTGGTGGAGCTGGAGGTACTACTGTTGCTGCTGGTCCCGGTGGTACTCGTACAGGCGGTGCTGGAGCTGCTGGGACAGGGGGTGCTGCTGGGGCTGCTGGAGTTGGTCCTACTAGAGGTACTACTGGAGCTGTAGGCGGTACAAGAGCTACCTGTCCTACTGGGGTTGGTGCTGCTGGATCTGCTGGAGCTGCTGGAGCTGGAGCTGCTGGGGGTGTTGGCGCTGGTGGTTCTGCTGACGCTGGTGCGTCTGAGGGTGGTGGAGTTGGCGTTGTTGGAGCTGGAGGTGCTACTAGCGTTGGTGCTGCCGCTTGGAGTACTAGTGCTGTCCCTGCTGGGTCTGGAGGCGCTGCGTGGCCGCGGCCGTACTTTGTTCCACTCCTTGAGCAGGTTCTTGGTCTCTCGCCCTCTACTGGTCCTGCTCCTCCCTTAGAGTGTCCACAGCCTGTCCACTCGCAGTCACAGCTACAGCCCGCCTCCCCCCTACTTGCTCCTTCTCCCTACACTGATCCTACTGGAGGTCTTGCTGAGCGTTGTGAGCCTGCGTCTCGTCCTGCTTCTCCTGTTCGTGCTGCTCGCAGTAGTGGTCGTGCTCCACGTCCGCGTCCTCCTGCGGTCCCAGGAACACACCAGATGGCACTGCGTCCTTCCACTGCTCCTCTGCGTGTCCCGTTGCCGTCTCCTCCAGAGTCCTCTCTTCTTGTTCTTGCTGACCCGGAGTCTGACTCTCTTCGTGTTGCCAATCCTACGGTCACGCGTCTCGTGGCTACTGTTGTCACTGACCCTTCCGTTGAGTCCATTGCTGCGTCTGCCTTGGTTGCTGAGCTTGTCGACTTTGCAGCTCTCTGTCGTCTAGACTACGCCGCTAGTCTTGTTGCTGAGTACGAGTCTGTCTGTCCTCCGTCCGTCGAGGGTGAGTCTACTCTTAGCACGGACGTCTTTGAGGAAAGGCAGGAGCAGTTCCAGTGTTTTGCTGCTGCTTTGCCTCATCTCGTGTCCACGCTGATTGCCCCTGAGGGAGACCCGAATGCACCAGACATCCCGACTCCTCGATCGTACGCTGAGGCGATCGAGGGTCCCTACTCCTCACAGTGAAAGTCAGCCATGGACGCAGAGATGGCTTCCTGGAAGTCCACAGGCTCCTACGTCGACGAGGTTCCTCCACCTGGGGCGAACATTGTCAGTGGCATGTGGATTTTCAGGGTGAAGCGGCCGCCGGGTTCTCCGCCTGTCTTCAAGGCGCGTTACGTGGCTCGAGGCTTCAGTCAGCGGCAGGGAGTTGACTACTTTCAGACCTTCTCTCCCACCCCGAAGATGACCACTCTTCGGGTGCTGCTGCACATAGCCGCTCAGCGCGACTACGAGCTTCACTCTCTTGACTTTAGCACGAGGAGATATGGCTGTGCCGCCCACCTGGCTTCACTAGGTCGCTTCCTCCTGGTACCCAGTGGAGCCTCCGGCGGCTAGTCTACGGTCTCCGCCAGGCGCCCCATGAGTGGCACGACACACTGAAGACTACACTTGCGGCTCTTGGGTTTGCTCCTTCTACAGCCGACCCGTCGCGGTTTCTGCGCACCGACACCTCTTTGCCGCCGTTCTACATCCTCGTGTACGTCGACGAATTGGTCTTTGCCACTGCTGACACTGTTGGACTCGCCCACGTGAAGTCTGAGCTGCAGAAGAGACACACGTGCACAGACCTGGGTGAACTGCGCAGCTACCTTGGCTTGTAGATCACCCGGGACAGAGCACAGCGCACCATTAACCTGACTCAGTCACACATGGTGCAGCAGGTCCTTCAGCGCTTCGACTTCACGTACTCCTCGCCTCAGGCCACTCCTCTATCTACTCGCCACTCGCTCTCAGCTCTGCCTTCGGATGAGTCCGTAGAGCCGAGTGGCCCGTACCCAGAGCTTGTTGGCTGCCTCATGTACCTGATGACCTACACACGACCTGGCCTTGCATACCCTCTTAGCATCTTGGCTCGCTATGTTGCTCCTGGGAGACACCGACCTGAGCACATGGCTGCAGCGAAGAGGGTGTTGCGCTACTTGTGCAGTACGTTGGGCATGGGGCTAGTGCTTGGAGGGCGACGTCCAGTGGTCCTCACAGGTCACGCAGACGCTTCCTGGGCTGACGACCAGGCTACGCAGCGGTCGTCACAGGGTTACACCTTCAGCCTTGGCTCCGGCTCTGTTTCGTGGCGGTCTACCCGCTCGTCTTCTGTTCTTGGCTCCAGCTATGAGGCTGAGATCTACGCGGGGGCCATGGCTGCACAGGAGCTACGCTGGCTCACCTACCTGCTGACTGACCTAGGAGAGCCGCCTCGTTCTTCTCCAGTTCTGTACGTAGACAACAAGGCCATGCTGGCCTTGTGTCGGGAGCACAGACAGGAGCACAGAACGAAGCACATTGCTCTTCACTACTTCCTTGCTCGTGAGCTGCAGCAGCGTGGTAAGCTGCGCCTTGCTTACGTGGCCTCTCAGGCCAACACTACTGATATCTTTACCAAGGCACTTCCGCCTTGTGATCATCAGCACTTCTCTACGATGCTAGGTCTTGTGCCTACTTGGCCTCACTTGCTCACTTCTTGACCTTGCTGGTACTGTGATCTATATATACCTGCACTTGCTTGTTTACCTCTATATATGATCTTGCATGTGAACTGGCCTTCTGGCCTTGCTCTTGTGCTCGGATTGTGTGGTGACGTTGTGATCCACCCTGAGCTTGCTTTGCTTTGCTTGATTGGTCTTGTGACCTCTTGTTCTCCCCCACTTTGCCTATGGGGGTGTGTCAAACTCATATTATATAGCTTGTCTAGGCTATAGTGGGGTAGACACTATAGGGTACAGTTTCCTAGGGTTTCCTACTTGTACCCAACCTTGTGCTAGTTCATTCACTCCTCATTTCTTCAGACTTCACGCCGTGTGCTTCAAAATAACTATTTCGTGAGAACTGGAGCTCTTCGCTAGGCTGGGAGCCACACCAACTCACATTGCGAGCAGGGCTTACTTTATCAGAAATTTCTGGTATGAATTTCTGGATCCTGAACACATTTTTACTGGTTCATCTGATGCCGTAGACATGCTGTTTAATTTTGTCTGATTTTTTTAGAGAAGCTTTTTCTATTCATCTGATTTCTCAGACAGCCTTATACAGTTCGTCTGAGACTGCAGATATCGAGTCTTTTTCGAATGAAGGCAAAACTCTCAAAGAAGCTGACGACAAGATTCGAACTGAAAGCCTCAATCTTCACTGCTCCATATTCTACTTACTGGGCCACTAGAGCTGTTCACTGCCTATACTTAATTATTTAATTGATATTTGAAAGTACATTGCTTGCTAGCATTATATCTTCTCAGACAAGTATTTAAGATTCGTCTGAAAGGCTAGACAAGGCTACAGATTTCGTCTGACAATCAAACAAGGAGCCAGGACCCGGTCTTGACATCAGACGGGTCATTTTACTAAAGTTAGCCCTGATTGCGAGCCTTCCAAGACGACAGGCTTCGCAGTGGCGCTCAATCCGGCGCAGAGCCTCAGATATCAGGATAAAAGATCCTGAATGCCCTGATTTCAGGATCTGCATGGTGCCCCAGGACTGACATTTCAGTATTTGTATAAAAACCGGCTTGACAAATCAGTATTTATAGGATTTTGCATCCTGTGATCTCAGGATTTATAAGTAACCCGGAGCCTGATCCATCAGGATCCTATTGGAAAGTACCCTGAATCAGCCCGTACCGCGAAAAACAATTTGGCGACTAGATACAAAACTACCGACAGGGGTACAGCGCAACATGCGAGATGTGCGGTGGGAAATGATGAAATTTGCACCGCTGTACAGATTTTTTCGCGCGTGGTTGTACAGCGACACATCAAAGTTGCCATCTCGACCAATCAGGACCCGCCGCAGCAAAGAACCCATGCGGCACGCGGCAACTTTGCCACGCTTAGCTTAAACCTAACCATGCGCTACCTCCCTGGCCATCAAAGGCGGGTACATGCTCTCGGCCAACCTCGTCCACACCTCAGGTCACGACGAGGCGCCATGGCGCATGACCGTGGAACTCTCTAGAAGGAGGGTTTCCGTTCCATCTCCTCCTCTTCTCGACAGTAGTTCCTCCACCTCGTGCTTCATCCCTTTGTTGATGCAGGGCGAAACGTGATAGAATCATTCTTGTTAGTGTTTTTCCGCCCGCATTTTGCAACCTCCTCGACATCGTATCTCACACGTTGTTTCCGAAGCTGAAATCGCCTATGGCTTCACCGTCGCCACAGGGCGTCGGTGAAGCCCCCGTTATGCCTGACGAACCCGTAATTATTCAGCCCTTAACGGGCCTCGATTTCCTTCGTTTTGCGCCAGTCGTTCCCTCGCCAATAGTACCCTCGACAGCCCTTCCAACGCCAGTGGAACCGTCGCCGTCAGTACCATCGCCAGCAGAACCTCCGCCAGCGGCTCATTTGCCACCAATACCTCAGCCATCGGCTCCGTCGCCAGCAGACCCTTCGCCTGCAGTTCCGTCAGGTCCAGTCACTGAGGTTGTCGTCGACAACTCAGACCTCCCACCGCCGATTCGAACACGGGCCGAATGCTCGCGTGCAGCCGTGCAAGGGTCTGTCCGTGTGGGACCCCCTTCCAAGAAGCTTGCAAATCCACGCTTCCACCAGACCAAGATCTCCTTCGAGCGCACATCCATGGCACCACCCAGGCAAGATCAAACCCAACCCACCGAGGCTACACGGACCGTTCTCTTATCAACCAGCCCCTCTGCTTCAGCCGACACAGTGTTGCCCGACATCGCTAAGAATCTTTACCAGGAAGCGCTTTTCAATTTCAAGAAGTCCTGGACTACTGATTTTCCTTGGCTTGTAATTTGCCAGACGTCTTACGGGTTTCCTTCTATGAAGTGTACCATCTGTATGGAGTATGGTGGCGCAGGGACAAATTTTGCGAGGGGTGAAGGGGCTACAGACGTGCAGACACAAGCCATGCGGCTTCACCAGCGGTCCGGGAAGCACAAGGATGCGCTTCACAATCAGGAGTTAGCTCTGGCGAAGGTCAAGAGCCAACAGCGAATCGAGGAGCTTGTCAAATTATCATGTTGTCAAGGCTTTAGTGGGGTAGCCCATATGGGGTACACATTTCTAGGGTTGCATATTTGTATCACTTCCATTCCATAGTCATTCATTCTCGCTCTACTTTCCTCATGGTATCGAGCAGGTTCCCCAGTGGGAACTGTGCCTAGGGCCCACCACATCGATCTTTTTTTTTCCTGCCCGAAGCGCGCTCAGCCCGAGTCGCGCTACGGGCTCTCACCTCTTCGAGCCGCCCTTCACTGCGGACCCGCCGCCCCACATTGCGGCCCCGCCACCCTTCTTTGCGGCCCTGCCGCCCTTCCCTGCAGCCGCGCCGCCCCTCGCAGCGGCCCCGCCGCCCTTCTTCACGGCCTCGCCGCCCTTCGCTGCGGCCCCGCCGCCTCACGTTGCGGCCCCACCGCCCTTCGCTGCGGCCCCGCCGCCCGTCTCAGCGGCCCCGCCGCCCGTCTCAGCGGCCCCGCCGCCCGTCTCATTGGCCCCGCCGCCCTTCACTGCGGCCCCGCCGTCTCTCTCGCTGCGGCCCCGCCGCCCTACTCAGCAGCCCCGCCGCCCTTCACTGCGGCCCCGCCGCCTCTCTCGCTGCGGCCCCGCCGCCCTACTCAGCGGCCCCGCCGACCTACCCAGCGGCCCCGCCGCCTCGCTCGCTGCGGCCCCGCCACCCTTCTCAACGGCCCCGCCGCCCTACTCAGCCGCCCCGCCGCCCTTCTACTGCGGCCCCGCCGCCCTTCTCAGCGGCCCCGCCACCCTTCTCAGCGGCCCCGCCGCCCTTTACCAGCGGCCCTGCCGCCCCTTCACTTCGGCCCCGCCGCCCCTTTCACCAACAACCTCGACCGGCTCGACTGCCTCTACCTGGGACACACCTGAAGGGGCAGGACCCTGAGGGGGGAGGGGGTCTACCTGGGGGGAACCTGGCACAAGGAAGTGCGGCGGCGGGGGGAGGGAAGGAGTGCGGTAAGGGAAGAGACGGTAGTAGGGGACCGACTCGTCAAACGTGACGTCCTGGGAGGACAGAACACGACGAGAGGAGGGGTGGTCGAACTGCCACCCTGGTGCGTCCGGGGGGAAGCCAAGGAAGACACAAGGAGCAGCACGAGGGGACAGTTTGTCCGCAGACAAGTCGCGGACAAACGCCCGAGATCCCCAGACACGGAACGCAGACGCATCGCCTACCTTCCCCGTCCACAGCAGAGTTGGGGAGGTCTCCGGCATGGAGACCCTGGGGTGAAGGTTGATCTGATGCGCCGCGTACCGAACCGCAAACGGCCACAGAAAATGGGGGGCAGCCGCATGCATCATGGACGTACGAGCGACATCCATGACCATGCCAATGCGGCGCTCAGCAATCCCATTTTGCTGTGGAGAGTCCGGAAGCGTAAAGGTCTGGTGGATGCCTCGCGCACGGCAGAAGGCGCGCAGAAGGCCAGAGGAGAACTCTCCGCCTCGGTCAGAGTGCAGACGCAGAACAGGAAAGTCCGAGCCGAAGCTCCTCCTGAGCTGGAGACGAGCTGCGCGGATCCAGTCGATCAACACCTTAGTGACATCACCCTTGCTGCGCAGGGGGAAGACTGCGGTGTAACGCGAGTAGTCGTCAACCACCAGCAGGAAGTAGCGCTCGTGACCCTGTCCACGGACGCGGGCTGGGCCCCACACGTCCATGTGAAGCGTCTGCAGCGGGGCCTCTGTCGGGGGAAACTGAGAGGAGTGAGGGGCAGCCCGTAGCCGCCCCTCGACACAGGGAACACAGGAAGGACCAGCCCTGGAGGAAGGGGAGGGAGGGACCGGGGGAGACCAGAGATAAGGACACGGGAAGCCATGCCTCGGAGACGAGGCAGGGAGGGGTGACCAAGACGGTGGTGCCACAGGAGAGTCTCGTGACAGTTAACTGAGACAGTCTCAGTCACAGTTACCGCCGGCCTCCCCACTGCCTGCTCCTTCTCCCTACACTGGTCCTACTCGAGGTCTTACTGAGCGTCGTGAGCCTGCGTCTCGTCCTGCGTTGCCGGTTCGTACTGCTCGCGCTAGTGGTCGCGGCTTGCATCAGCGTTCTCCTCCTGTCCCTGGCACGCACCGGATGTCTCTGCGTCCGTCCACTGCTCCTCTGCGTGCCCCTTTGCCTTCTCCTCCTGAGTCCTCTCTTCCTGCCCTTGCCGACCCGGAGTCGGACTCTCTTCGTGCTACCACCCTACTATCACGCGTCTCCTTGCTACTGTCGTCAGTGACCCCTCTTTTGAGTCCACTGCTGCGTCTGCTCTTGTTGCTGAGCTCGTCGACTTTGCTGCTCGCTGTCGTCTAGACTATGCTGCTAGTCTCGTTGCTTAGTCTGCGTCTGTCTGTCCTCCGTCCGTCGGGGGTGAGTGTGCTCTTGGCACGGACGTCCTTGAGGACTGGCAGGAGGAGTTCCAGTGTCTGGCTGTTGCTTCACCTCATCTCGTGTCCGTACTGCTTGCCCCTGAGGGAGACCCGGATGCACTTGACATCCCGACTCCGCGCTCTTACGTGGAGGCCGTAGAGGGTCCCTACTCCTCTCACTGGCAGGCAGCTATGGATGCAGAGATGGCTTCCTGGAAGTCCACAGGCACCTACGTTGACGCGGTTCCCCCACCTGGGGCGAACATCGTCAGTGGCATGTGGATCAGGGTGAAGCGGCCGCCGGGCTCTCCGCCTGTCTTCAAGGCGCGGTACGTGGCTCATGGCTTCAGACAGCGGCAGAGAGTTGACTACTTTCAGACCTTCTCTCCCACCCCGAAGATGACCACTCTTCGGGTACTGCTACACATAGCCGCTCAGCGTGACTACGAGCTTCACTCCCTTGACTTGAGCACTGCTTTCCTGCAGAGTAGCCTGCACGAGGAGATCTGGCTACGCCGTCCACCTGGCTTCACTGGGACTTTCCCTCCCAGCACTCAGTGGAGCCTCCGACGGCCAGTCTACGGTCTCCTCCAGGCACCATGCGAGTGGCATGACACACTGAGGACTACGCTTGCGGCTCTTGGGTTTGCTCCCTCTACTGCTGACCCGTCGCTGTTTCTACGCACGGACACCTCTTTGCCGCCGTTCTACATCCTCGTGTACGTCGACGACTTGGTCTTTGCCACTGCTGACACTGCTAGACTCGCCCACGTGAAGTCCGAGCTGCAGAAGAGACACACGTGCACAGACCTGGGTGAACTGCGCAGCTACCTTGGCTTGCAGATCACCCGGGACAGAGCACGCCGCACCATTACCCCGACTCAGTCACACATGGTGCAGCAGGTCCTTCAGCGCTTCGGCTTCACGTACTCCTCGCCTCAGGCCACTCCTCTGCCTACTCGCCACTTGCTCTCAGCTCTGCCTTCGGATGAGTCCGTAGAGTCGAGTGGCCCGTACCCAGAGCTTGTTGGCTGCCTCATGTACCTGATGACCTGCACACGACCTGACCTTGCATACCCTCTTAGCATTCTCGCACGCTATGTTGCTCCTGGGAGACACAGACCAGAGCACATGGCTGCAGCGAAGAGGGTGTTGCGCTACTTGTGCAGTACGTCGGGCATGGGGCTAGTGCTTGGAGGGCAGAGTCCAGTGGTCCTCACTGGGCACGCGGACGCTTCTTGGGCTGATGACTAGGCTACGCAGCGGTCGTCACAGGGTTACACATTCAGCCTTGGTTCCGGCTCTGTTTCGTGGCGGGCTACTCGCTCGTCTTCTGTTCTCGGCTCCAGTTGTGAGGCTGAGATCTACGCCGGGGCCATGGCTGCACAGGAGCTTCGCTGGCTCACCTACCTGCTGACCGACCTTGGAGAGCCGCCTTGTTCTCCTCCAGTCCTGTACGTAGACAACAAGGCCATGCTGGCCTTGTGTCGAGAGTTGAGACTGGAGCACAGAACAAAGCACATTGCTCTTTGCTACTTCCTTGCTCGTGAGCTACAGCAGCCTGGTCAGTTGCGGCTTGCGTACGTGACCTCTGAGGCCAACACTGCTGATGTTTTCACCAAGGCACTTGCGCCTTGTGATCATCAGCGCTTCTGTACTCAGCTTGGTCTTGTGCCTGTCTTGCCTCACTTGCTCACTTCTTGACCTTGCTTGTACTGTCACATATATATACACCTGCTCTTGTTTGCTTAGCCTCTTATATATATATGTGCTCCTGCATGTGAACTGGCCTTGAACTTGTGCTCGGAATGTGTGGTGACTTTGTGATCCACCCTGAGCTTTGCTTTGCTTTGCTTGACTGGTCTTGTGACCCCTTGTTCTCCCCCACTTTGCCTATGGGGGTGTGTCAAATTATAATGTTGTCTAGGCTTTAGTGGGGTAGCCCATATGGGGTACACATTTCTAGGGTTGCATATTTGTATTACTTCCATTCCATAGTCATTCATTCTCGTTCTAATTTCCTCAGATTTTCCTCAAGCACGGGATCTAGAGCACGAGCAAGTGCGGGCTCTGTTGGAGACGCTCTTCTTCATCGCCAAGACTGATGCACCAATCGAGATGTGGGTGCAGCTTGTTCGGCATCTGGCTGGCCGTGGCACTCCGGGCTTCCCCAAAAGTGGCTACGGCTCGTACTATACCACGTAAGAGTGGGTTTTACTGCTCTTATTTTTGGTGATTCTTGTGTTGTGTTTCCGTATAACCTCAACCTTGTGTTGTCCTTCCTTGCAGGTACGGATTCCAGGAGCTTGTCGTAGCATCGGCGACCTACCTCTACGGCCAACAGCGCGAGTACATCGACGCAAGCCCGTTTATCGGGTTGAGCTGCGATGAGAGCACCGATTGTGTGCACGGGAAACACATGATTGTGTTTATGACTTTTTTGCGAGATGGCTTGGTTGTCACGGAGTTTCTAACTCTACTTACTGTTGACAAGGGTGACGCAGGGTCCCTCTTAGATGTCCTCACCGCGTACTTGGAGAGCGTCAACATCGAGCTGAGCAAGATCGCGGGAATCAGCACCGACGGCGCCATGGTGATGACCGGCGGGAGTACTGGTCTTGCCGCGCGGCTTCGCCTAACCGTTCCCCATCTCGTGTCAACTCACTGCATCGCACATCGGTATATCGTTTACCTCTGAATGTTGCTATTGTATATTATATTTTGCATTCGCTAATTCCTGCGTGACATGCCCGCCCCTTTGGCAAGGAAGCTCTCGCTGCCAAAGACTCTGCGATCGCCCTGCCTGAACTCGGCCTCGTCGACTCCGTCATTCGTGCAGTTGCCGAACATCTCGGACGCTCCAGCAACTCTCACAAGACTTTCTTTGACCTGCAGAAGGTCTTCACGCAGACCAACCTCGAGGTTCAAGGCATCCATGCCGTGCGGTGGTTGAGCCGTGGTGACGCCATTGCCCGTTTCGTGAAGGTTTTCCCGGCGATGGTGGTCCTACTTGAGCGGTTGGACCCCACGATGTACCTGGCGGTGACATCTCTGAAGTTCCATGTCTTCCTCTATTTCCTTGCAGACATTCACGTCGAGCTGAACATGCTCAACCTAATGTTCCAGAAGCGCGAGGTAATATGCTGTCAGCGAATACGCGTGTATGCCTGTGCTTCTCTGTGCTTATTCTCCTCTCTGTTGTGCTATCCCTACCCTGCCCCCCCCCCCCCCCCCCCCCCCCCCCCACCACCAACCTGCAGGTGGACTTCATGGCTGTGCAATCCCAGGTGCGGCGGATCCTCGTGTTCCTCCAGGAGCGTTACATCGATTGCGGTCAGCAATTCGGGGGCAGTGCAAGCGCAATGCTGTCGCCGTTTCTCGCGCGGCACAGCTCGCCGTGCAGCCGAGACGTGCGTGTGCAAGGCGTGGACGGTGATCGTCAGCCATGCACTCACGAGTTCACTCTGCACGAGACAGCTGTAAAGGGCTACACCACCAGCGCGGGAGACCTCCAGTCGTGTGTGCGGACATGTCGGTCGTTCGCGACGGAGCTAATATACAATATTAACTTCCGCCTCGGCAGTCTGTCAACCCTCAACTCTGCTAAGCTCTTCATGCCACGCACCTGGCCGCGGGGAAGAGAGGCGAGAGACGCGGAGTGCCTTGAGCATCTGGACGGCCTCTACACCATGTTCCACGCGCGCGAGCGAGAGGAAGTTCTACCAGGTGAGTAAACCTCCCCCTCGTATTCGTCTTTGTGATTTGCTCCGGTATACGATTTTGTTGTATGTGTCAGTAAGCGTGATATGGCCCCTTGAGTTGCACTACGGTCCCTTGCTATCCATCACCCGTCCCTTTTGCCAGGTGTGACGAAGCGGGAGTGCAAAAGGGAGATGCGGACCTTCTTGTCGGTTCTATCCGGGGCGCCAAAGGAGGAGCAGGCCTTCCATGCGGGCCTGAAGGCGATGATGGCCTCTGCAGACTGGCCGAGGAGCTACCCCAACCTGGTGCGGCTATGGGTAGCAGTGGCGGTGTTGCCGATTAGCACTGTGGAGTGCGAACGCGGCTTCTCCCGACAAAACATCATCAAGAGTTGGCAGCGGACGGGATTGCACGACGCGAAGCTTGGTGATCTCATGACGCTGAGCTTGCTGGAGTACGACGTCGAGTGGAAAGACCTTGTGGAGTTGTGGCGCAGCACGAAGAAGCGCCGCCCAACCAAGCGTAAGAGCAACCCCCCTCAAGCCGTGAATAAGCGTGGTGGTGGTGGTGCAGCTGATGGTGGCAAAGGCAGCAGCAGTGACTGGCAGCAGGAGAAGGCCGACCATGGCGGTGGCGGCCATGACTCAGATGATGATGTTGCAGGAGGATCTAGTGATGGTGATGATGTGCTGATGGAGGATGCTAGATGGATTTGAATAATGATTGTATTGTCAGAACGTGGAATGAAAATGTTTCACATACATAACAGTGTTGGTAAAGTAGTTTTTTACCCCCCTGACAAATCAGGATTACACTAGTTTTTACCCTGACAGGGCAGGATTACATTAGTATTTACCCTGTCAAAACAGGATCCTGAATGCACCTCAGCACTGATCAATCAGGGCGAATTTTTTTTTTTTTGGGGGAACTGCCCTGATAGGTCAGGGTCCCCTGAATCCTATCTGAGGCCCTGATCCGGCGGCGGCGGTGGCGGCGTCATCTCAAAAATCCCTATTGATTGCACATACCTTTTACTTACCTTTTCTATACTCCTTGGTATGTATTTAGGAGGGCTGATTTGGCCTACTATAAAGTAGAAGTTGTCGTACCTTTTTAGTAGGGTCCATTTCCATACGAAAAGGACTAGCTATTTAGTCAGTAAATGTACCTCATTTACATGTCACTTATATTACATTTGCGTTCCCAACATCGTGAAACCGCCTCCCATTAGTCATGCATTTTCTGTTCAAAAAGCATACATTTGCCTGACCAATGGTATGGAAACTGTACAAATTTGAGGCTCAAATTTCTTGCTGAAAGTGACCCAGATGTTTGTATCCCAAAAGTAACCATTTGTCCATTTCCCTGTCAAATTATAATATTGTCTAGGCTTTAGTGGGGTAGCCCATATGGGGTACACATTTCTAGGGTTGCATATTTGTATCAATTCCATTCCTTAGTCATTCATTCTCGTTCTACTTTCCTCATGGTATCGAGCAGGTTCCCCCTTGGGAGCTGTGCCTAGGGCCCACCACATCGAGTTTCAATATATTTTTTTCTCCTGCCCGAAGCGCGCTCCGCCCGAGTCGCGCTCCGAGCTCTCACCTCGCCGAGCCTCCCTAGCGGCCCCCTACGCCCTGGCGGCCCCTTCCCCTAGCGGCCCCGCCGCCCTTCGTTTCGGCCCCGCCGCCCTTTAATGCGGCCCCGCCGCCCGTCACAGCGGCCCCGTCGCCCCGCATCGCGGCCCTGTCGCCCCGCATCGCGGCCCCGCCGCCCGTCTCCGCGGCCTCGCCGCCCGTCGCTGCGGCCCCGCCGCCCTACTCAGCGGCCCCGCCGCCCTTCTCCTCAGCGGCCCCGCCGCCCTTCTCCTTAGCGGCCCCGCCGCCCTACTCAGCGGCCCCGCCGCCCTTCTCCTCAGCGGCCCCGCCGCTCTGCTCACCAACCCCGCCGCCCTACTCAGCGGCCCCATCTCCCTTCCGCAGCGGCCTCGCCGCCCTTCTCAGCGGCCCAGCCGCCCCTCGCACCAGCGGCCCTGCCGCCCTACACCACCCGCGCCGCCCGAGCCGCCCGAACCGCCCGAGCCTCACGAGCCGCCCGACCTGCCCGAGCTGCCCGAGCCGCCCGAGCCGCCCGACTCTCCTGAGCCGCCCGAGCCGCCCGACCAGCCCGAGCCGCCCGAGCCGCCCGAGCCTCCCGAGCCACCCGAGCCGCCTGAGCCGCCCGAGCCGCCTGAGGAGCCGAGCCGCTGGTGCCAGGGAGCCGCAGTTGCTGCAGTGCCGTCCGAGCAGCCGTGTTGCCGTGCTGCTGTACCGCTGAGCTGCCCGACCCGCCCTGGCTGGTGAGAGCAGCGCTTCTGTCCCTGCACTGCCCCTGTCCTACAGTTGGTACTGCTAGTCCACTGTTGTCATGGCTACCCCCAGTGTTCTCGCTTTTGACGCTCAGGGTCGAGCCATTGACTTTGAGGTTTGGGTGGATGACCTGCAACTTTTCCTACCCTGCGATAGGGCAGACGGTCTTTCCCTCTTTGACCTCACCTCTGGTGCTTCCCCTGCCCCTGCTGCCGATGCCGACGCCACTGTTCGCTCCCAGTGGGCCACTCGCGATGCTGCTGCACGTCTTGCTGTGCGTCGCCACCTCCCTAGCACTCAGCGCGCGCACTTTAGCCAGTACAAGAGTGCTCAGGCCTTGTACGACACTGTCGTTGCACGCTACTCCTCCCCTGCCACTGCTGCACTGAGCCGCCTCATGCTACCGTACCTCTTTCCTGACCTTGCTGCCTTTCCCGCAGTCGCTGACCTCATTACGCACCTCCGCACTAGTGACACTCGCTACCGCGCCGCGCTTCTTGCTGAGTTCTGCGCCAAGAACCCCCCCCCCCCCCCCCCATGTACATCACTCTCTATTATATAGTCACCCGCCTCCCTGACTCCCTTCGTGTAGTCAGGGACCACTTCCTCTCAGTCTGTCCCACCACTCTCACTGTTGACCTCCTAGAGAAGGCCTTCCTAGCGGCGGAGAAGAGCATAGTCGCTGTAGGAGCCTCTCATGGTGACCCTCGCACCCCCATCTTTGAGGGGTGTTCCCCTTCCCCCCTGTTGCCCTCTGTCGCCTCTGCTGCTGCGGCCGACCTCGTTGGTCTTGAGTCGGTCGGTGCGGCGTCTGCCCCTAGCAGGAGACGCCGCTCTGGCAAGGGTAAGGGGGGCAAGGGCGCGGGTGGGGCTAGCGGGGGTGGTGGAGGTGGCGGTGGGGGCGGCGGGGGGAGTGGGGGTGGCGGTGGGAGTGGTGGCGGGGGTGGAGGTGGCGGTGGCAGCGGCGGAGGCGGAGGCGGCGGTGGCGGTAGCGGTGGGAGCGGAGGCGGCGGTGGCGGCGGAGGTGGAGGCGGCGGTGGTGGAGGAGGTGGAGCTGGTCGGGGTGGTGCTTCTCAGCGGAGCGGCTCCGGGAGTGGTCAGCGCCAGCAGCAGCAGCAGCAGCGTTCTCGGGACATCCCCCCTCCTCAGCAGCTCCGTGAGTGGTACACGCAGCGTCAGCGTGGTGGGGGTTTTGGCCCGTGCACCTACGTCCTTCGCTCCGGCGACCGCGCGGGTGAGCAGTGTGGGGGTGCTTACCCCACCCAGTGCTGCTTTGGCCGCCTGACGGACGCTTGGCGTTAGCAGTTCCTGGAGGCTAGTGAGATCCCCCGCTGGGGAGACCTGTCTAGGGCATGCGTAGCTATCTTTGATCTTGACTTTGATGCTATCCTTGCTGCCATGTATGCTGTGACTATTAGTGATGAGGGTGACTGTTACCGGTGTTTCCCGCCCGACCCGAGCATTGGTACTGCTGCTCTAGGTACTGGTGAGGCTGCTGCTCTAGGTGCCAGTGCGTCCGCGCCCTCAGGTGCTGGTGAGTCTGCGCTCTTAGGTACCACGTTGGCTTCGGCCTCCCTCACCTTCACACTTAACTCAGGGGCTTCTCGCTCCTTCTTTCGAGACCGCACCACACTCACGCCGCTTGGTCGGCCAGTTGCAGTCTCCCTGGCAGACCCCTCTGGGGGTCCTGTCCTCTCTCACTTCTCCACTGTCCTCCCGTGTCCGGCTGCCCCCTCTGGCACCTTCTCTGGTCTTTACCTCCCCTCGTTCTCTACGAACTTGGTGAGTGCTGCTGACCTGCAGGATACGGGGGCTCACCAGTTCACTCCTGTGAGTCAGCGGGTGACCCACTGCACGGACGCTCGGACAAGCCAACACCTCGCCACGTTTACACGTCGGCCGGGGTCGAGCCTGTACACACTGACCACTGAGTCTCCTCCAGTCACTGCGTCTGGTCAGGTAGCTGCGTCGGGTCAGGTGTTTGCTGCAGCGTCCAGGTCTGGTCCTGAGTCTCCCCCCTGCTCGTGTCGCCTCCTGTCTCACGAGACTCTCCTCTGGCACCACCGTCTTGGTCACCCCTCCCTGCCTCGTCTCCGAGGCATGGCTTCCCGTGTCCTTGTCTCTGGTCTTCCCCGGTCCCTCCCTCCCCTTCCTCCAGGGCCTGGTCCTTCCTGTGTCCCCTGTGTCGAGGGGCGGCTCCGAGCTGCCCCTCACTCTTCTCAGTTTTCCCCGACAGAGGCCCCGCTGCAGATGCTTCACATGGACGTGTGGGGCCCGGCCCGCGTCCGTGGACAGGGTCACGAGCGCTACTTCCTGCTGGTGGTTGACGACTACTCGCATTACACCACAGTCTTCCCCTTGCGCAGCAAGGGTGATGTCGCTGAGGTGTTGATCGGCTGGATCCGCGCAGCTCGTCTCCAGCTCAGGAGGAGCTTCGGCTCGGACTTTCCTGTTCTGCATCTCCACTCTGACCGAGGCGAAGAGTTCTCCTCTCGCCTTCTGCGAGCCTATTGTCGTGCGCGAGGCATCCACCAGACCTTTACGCTTCTAGACTCTCCACAGCAAAATGGGATTGCTGAGTGCCGCATTGGCATGGTCATGGACGTCGCTCGTACGTCCATGATGCATGCGGCTGCCCCCCATTTTCTGTGGCCGTTTGCGGTTCGGTACGCGGCGCATCAGATCAACCTTCACCCCAGGGTCTCCAGACCGGAGACCTCCCCAGCCTTGCTGTGGACGGGGAAGGTCGGCGATGCGTCTGCGTTCCGTGTCTAGGGATCTCGGGCGTTTGTCCGCGACTTGTCTGCGGACAAGCTGTCCCCCCGTGCTGCTCCCTCTGTCTTCCTTGGCTTCCCCCCTGACGCCCCTGGGTGGCAGTTCTACCACCCCACCTCTCGTCGTGTTTTGTCCCCCAAGGACGTCAAGTTCGACGAGTCAGTACCCTACTACCGCCTCTTCCCCTACCGCACTCCCTCCCTCCCCCCGCCACCGCACTTCCTTGTGCCAGGGCCCCCCCCGGTAGACCCCCTCCCCCATCAGGGTCCTGCCCCTTCAGGTGTGTCACAGGTAGATGCAGTCGAGCCGATCGAGGTTGCTGGTGACTCTGGTACTGCTGCGGGTGCTGAGCCTGGGGGTGCTAACTCTGGGGGTGCTGCGCGCGTGGGTGCTGAGCCTGGGGGTGCTGAGTCTGGGGGTACTGCGACTGGGGGTGCTGAGTCTGGGGGTGCTGAGCCTGGGGGTGCTACGACTGGGGGTGCTGAGCCTGGGGGTGCTACGACTGGGGGTGCTGAGCCTGGGGGTCCTTCGCCTGGGGTGCTGCGTTTGGAGCTGCACAGCCTGGGGGTGCTGAGTCTGGAGCTACTGAGCCTGGGGGTGCGGAGCCCTCGGCCGCTGGACCTGCTCGTGTGGCGTCTGGCGGTGCTGGGCCTGGTGGTTCTCCGGGTGCTTCGTCTCGGCGGGAGCCACTCTCTCCACAGGAGCTGCGCGAGTGGTTTGCCCGGCGCTAGAGGCGTACTACTAGAGCTGGTGCTTCTTCGGCTGCTCAGGGTGCTGGTACCGCCAGTCTTGGAGGTGCTAGTCCTGCGAGTGCTACTGGAGTCGGAGCTGCTGAGGGTGTTGGCGCTGAGGCTACTGCTGTCAGTCCTGGCGGCGGTCGTGCTGCGGGTGCTGCTGGTGCTGCTGGAGGTACTGGAGCTGGAGGTGCTGTTGACGCTGGTGCTGCCGCTGGGGGTGCTAGTGCTGTCCCTGCTGTGTCTGGAGTCGCCGCGCGGCCTCGGCCGTACTTTGTTCCGCTCCTTCAGCAGGTTCTTGGTCTTCCTCCTCCCTTAGAGTGTCCACCCCCTGTCCAGTCGCAGTCACATTTACAGCCGGCCTCCCCACTGCCTTCTCCTTCTCCGTACACTTGTCCTACTGGAGGTCTTGCTGAGCGTCGTGAGCCTGCGTCTCGTCCTGCGTCGCCTGTTTGTGCTGCTCGCACTAGTGGTCGCAGTTTGCGTCAGCGTCCTCCTCCTATCCCTGGCACGCACCGGATGTCTCTGCGTCCGTCCACTGCTCCTCTGCGTGTCCCTTTGCCCTCTCCTCCTGACTCCTCTCTTCCTGTGCTTGCCGACCCTGAGTCGGACTCTCTTCGTGCTGCCAGTCCTACTGTCACGCGTCTCCTTCCTACTGTCGTCACTGACCCCTCCTTTGAGTCCACTGCTGCGTCTGCTCTTGTTGCTGAGCTCGTCGACTTTGCTGCTCGCTGTCGTCTAGACTACGCTGCTAGTCTTGTTGCTGAGTCTGCGTCTGTCTGTCCTCCGTCCGTCAGGGGTGAGTGTGCTCTTGGCACGGACGTCCTTGAGGACAGGCAAGAGGAGTTCCAGTGTCTAGCTGCTGCTTCACCTCATCTCGCGTCCGTACTGCTTACCCCTGAGGGAGACCCGGATGCACTAGACATCCCGACTCTGCGCTCTTACGCGGAGGCCGTAGAGGGTCCCTACTCCTCTCAGTGGCAGGCAGCTATGGATGCAAAGATGGCTTCCTGGAAGTCCACCGGCACCTACGTTGACGCGGTTCCCCCTCCTGGGGCGAACATCGTCAGTGGCATGTTGATCTTCAGGCTGAAGCGGCCGCCGGGCTCTCCACTTGTCTTCAAGGCGCGGTACGTGGCTCGTGGCTTCAGTCAGCGGCACGGAGTTGACCACTTTCAGACCTTCTCTCCCACCCCGAAGATGACCACTCTTCGAGTACTGCTACACGTAGCCGCTCAGCGTGACTATGAGCTTCACTCCTTTTACTTCAGCACTGCTTTCCTGTAGGGTAGCCTGCACGAGGAGATCTGGTTGCGCCGTCCACCTGGCTTCGCTGGGACTTTCCCTCCTGGCACCCAGTGGAGCCTCCGACGGCCAGTCTACGGTCTCCGCCAGGCACGGCGCGAGTGGCACGACACACTGAGGACTACACTTGCGACTCTTGGGTTTGCTCCCTCTACTGCTGACCCGTCGCTGTTTCTACGCACCGACACCTCTCTGCCGCCGTTCTACATCCTCGTGTACGTCGACGACTTGGTCTTTGCCACAGCTGACACTGCTGGACTCGCCCACGTGAAGTCCGAGCTGCAGAAGAGACACACGTGCACAGACCTGGGTGAACTGCGCAGCTACCTTGGCTTGTAGATCACCCGGGACAGAGCACGCCGCACCATTACCCTGACTCAGTCACACATGGTGCAGCAGGTCCTTCAGCGCTTCGGCTTCACGTACTCCTCGCCTCAAGCCACTCCTCTGTCTACTCGCCACTCGCTCTCAGCTCTGCCTTCGGATGAGTCCGTAGAGTCGAGTGGCCCATACCCAGAGCTTGTTAGCTGCCTCATGTACGTGATGACCTGCACTCGACCTGACCTTGCATACCCTCTTAGCATTATTGCACGCTATGTTGCTCCTGGGAGACACAGACCAGAGCACATGGCTGCAGCGAAGAGGGTGTTGCGCTACTTGTGCAGTACGTCGGGCATGGGGCTAGTGCTTGGAGGGCGGAGTCCAGTGGTCCTCACTGGGCACGCGGACGCTTCTTGGGCAGACGACCAGGCTACGCAGCGGTCGTCACAGGGTTACACCTTCAGCCTTGATTCCGGCTCTGTTTCGTGGCGGGCTACTCGCTCGTCTTTTGTTCTCGGCTCCAGTTGTGAGGCTGAGATCTACGCCGGGGCCATGGCTGCACAGGAGCTTCGCTGGCTTACCTACCTGCTGACTGACCTCGGAGAGCCGCCTCGTTCTCCTCCGGTGTTGTACGTAGACAACAAGGCCATGCTAGCCTTGTTTTGGGAGCATCGCCTGGAGCACAGAACGAAGCACATTGCTCTCCGCTACTTTCTTGCTCGTAAGTTGTAGCAGCGTGGTCAGTTGCGACTTGTGTACGTGGCCTCTGAGGCCAACACTGCTGATGTTTTCACCAAGGCACTTCCGCCTTGTGATCAACAGCGCTTCTGCACTCAGCTGGGTTTTGTGCCTGTCTTGCCTCACTTGCTCACCCCTTGACCTTGCTTGTACTCTTACATATATATATATATACCTGCTCTTGTTTGTTTAGCCTTATATATATATGTGTACTCCTGCATGTGGAATGGCCTTGTGGCCTTGACCTTGTGCATATATGTGTACTCCTGCATGTGGAATGGCCTTGTGGCCTTGACCTTGCACATTTCTAGCCAGACCTGGGTGAACTGACAAGCTATCTTGGCTTGCGGATCACCCGGGACAGAGCACGCCGCACCATCACCTTGACTCAGTCACACATGGTGCAGCAGGTCCTTCAGCGCTTCCGCTTCACGTACTCCTCGCCTCAGCCCACTCCTCTGCCTACCGGTCACTCGCTCTCAGCTCTGCCTTCGGATGAGTCCGTAGAGCCGAGTGGCCCGTATCCAGAGCTTGTGGGTTGCCTCATGTACCTGATGACCTGCACTCGACCAGACCTTGCATACCCTCTCAGCATTCTTGCACGCTATGTCGCTCCCGGCCGTCACCGGAAGGAGCACATGGATGCAGCTAAGAGGGTGTTGCGCTACTTGTGCAGTACGTCGGGCATGGGGCTAGTGCTTGGAGGGCGAGTCCCAGTTGTTCTCACTGGGCACTCAGACGCTTCTTGGGCAGACGACCAGGCTACTCAGCGGTCGTCTCAGGGTTACTCCTTCAGTCTTGGCTCTGGTTCTGTTTCTTGGCATTCTACTCGCTCTTCTTCTGTTCTCAGCTCCAGTTGTGAGGCTGAGATCTACGCCACAGCCATGGCGGCTCAGGAGCTACGCTGGCTCACCAAGGTCAAGGTCAAGGCCACAAGGCCACAACCCACCAATCCCCATTCCACACTTTCAATATGGCACTTACGTTCCATGCCTTGCCATAGGCAGGCAACTGGCGCATGAGGATCTGGTCCCTCAACGGGATACCGCTGAGTGACGTGTGCAGGACTACGTCGCACACGTTACCGTTGTTCTTCATCGTTGGATACTTCCGCTTCCGCGGCACAGCAGGGGAAGCACGGTTGGACGTCGGGCGCTGCAGCTTTTCGCGTTCGGGTGTGGCGACATCAGCTCGCTGCAACGTTGGTGCTGATCGCGGCGTTCCATTGGTGCTTGGAGATCCCGAGGCAGGACCCACCGCACCCCTCTCCAGGGAGCAAGACCCGTTGTTAAGTTTCAACAAAAGCGACGAAATCAGCAGTGACTGCTGCTGTGTGGTTCACTCCAACTCAGCAAGCCGCCCGTTAGCAACTTGGTCAGATGCCGCGACAACACCCTCCAGTGGGCTCCCAGTAGGACTTTGAGAGGCAAGCGATGCCCCATCACGCTCGGTGATGTTGTTCAGCGTGTCTTGTTGCCCGTCCCCTGCGGCACAGGAAATGAGCGTTACGGTTAAAACTGGGATACAACACAACAAAAGATCTGGAATACAAGCACAACAGAAGATCTGGAATACAAGCACAACAGAAGATCTGGAATACAAGCACAACAGAAGATCTGGAATACAAGCACAACACAAGTTCCAAAGAACAGGTCAAGAAAATTTCAAGAGCTCTTACCTTGCTTTTCCGTCTGCAGCTTCGTGCGTTCCTCTTCCTCATCATGCTCCTCATCACTGAAGTCGTCAGCATGGACTTGGACCCCCAAGGGAGCGGCATGACCAGCACCGCTAGACGGGTCAGCTGCGGCAGCAGAGGCGTTGTCAATGCCGGTGTTGCCCGCAACGTCGTCGACATCATCGTTGTCATCTACGTGCTCAGAAGCGCCATCCTTGCGCACTTTCGGGATCAGTCGGCCGCCAACAGTGTTGCGCCTCTTGACACCGCCACTCAGTCGGGTACCAAGACCCCCAGCTCCCTGCATCTTCGGGGTCAGCTTGATGGGGCGCTTGCCTGTCATCTCGCTACGGACAGCAAGGACGGAGGCCACAGTTCTGGAGGTGGTGAAGACCGTACCGAGAGAGATAGGAACTAGGAGACGGATGGATATGATAATACTGCCCAGCGAGGTGTGACTTAAGTAGTAGTTAAACTGGGCCAATAGACTGAAGCTGCTACAAGAGCAGGTGATTGGCGCCAAAGGGCAGGTGAGCACCACATTTGGGCAGGTGAAAGGCACGGTTGGGCAGGTGAACGGCGGCGCTCGGCATGTGTATTGATGTTCTGCTGGCAGATGATTGAGAGCCTAGGCAGCTGAAAACGCCACGTGCTACGAGCACTGCTATTCGTTGAGAAAGTCTGGGCATGGAACAAGTTCGACATCTTGTCACTATACGAGCTAATGACAGATCAGAGGAACGTTTGGTGTGTAATCCTCCAGTGTTGGCGCCAAATGTAAACCAAAGTTTGGCGCTAGAGCTTTAGGAGGAGCTAGGAAGTGAGGAAACAAAGCCAAGTCCTCCACTGTGCTCTAACTATCAGTAGAGGCGATTGTTTGAGAGTTTGAATTGCCATAGTTTGAACATTCGAATGAAGAAGATGATGTATGGTCCGCACGATCAGTTGGCAACAACAAATCGTAACCATCTAAGCTAGTCAAGGGAAAGCTTGCGGGAGTGGAGCAGTTACGAGTCGATTTGTGAGGAGTGTAAGGGCGGGATGCATCAATGTTTTTTGCAGTTTTGCAGTCCCGATCCCAAACGATCAATTGGTTCGCTCGGGGGTCGCATCTGCAGTTTAGTTTCGCACTCGATCTGGTAATCTAATCGTTTCATCTTCGTTGTATTTTTGCCGCGTTGCTGGGCGATGAAAGTATTTTCGCGACAAGGATCGGTGTGCCCCTACAACGCCTATTTGAAGTGAATTTTAAGCTCTGGGATCCTGCCTGTCGAAGGCTGACTAGTCGATGAGTGACCAACTTTCCGAGACCGTCAAGGGGGTGAATGCAGAAGATGTACAGTAATATCTGTACGCATTGGACAAAACACTTGAGGCACCCCGCTCTAATCCCAACCACACATCTTGTGAAGTCTTCGGCTGCAGAAGTGAATGCACTGTACATGTTTCTGTGCCTGGTTCCATCGCGTCCAGATGGTCACCCATTCGTTGTCATAGTTTTGCTGGTAGGTAATCTGAGATTTCCGCGAATGGGAGTTGAGGGTTGACGTGGAAGTTGCTGCGCTCGCCAAAAATAGGACCAGGTAAACAGTGAGTCAGAAAAACAACACGCCGAACCAAGCCATGTGCTGTTCGGATCTGCCACTTTCGAAATTTGTCGCAATAGAAGTCACGACAAATTATCCAGCGGTGCACGATAAATGATCCAGCGGTGCATGGCAGGTGCTCAATCAAGTTTGATCCTGGCTTTATGGGATTAACTATGACGGCACATATGCAACTTATCTAATCTACAGCAATTGAGAATGAATTCACATATGTAACATCTATAAAGTAATTGCAATTGTCAATTGTTTCATTCACTGCAGCATACGCCACAACTGGTGCTAATAGTTCAAAAAAATTCATTGAATGCGTACCGGGTCGGGAAAAAAATGATAAATTTTAGTGCAGTTCAATGGCTCAACACCTCTAAAAATATGCTGCAATAACCCTAAACTGAATCAATAAAACAATGAAATTACGATATTATGAGTATGCTACTGTCTGAAGTATAGGGAGCAGAATATCTGAACCGGATAGCAAGGTGGTACAATACAGGAGACAACAAGGACAACAACAATGACATCATCAACGACATCATCAACGACAACATCAACGACAACAATTTTTAGTACAGCAACAACGACAACACGACAGCATCAGCGACAACAACAACGACAACATCAACGACACCATCATCGACAACATCAACGACATCATCAACGACATCAGCAACGACAACACCAGCCACAAAAACAACGACAACGACACCAACATCAACAACACAGGAGACCACAACGACAACGACAACGACAACAACAACGAGAGCATCAACAACACCATCATCGACAACATCAACGCCAGCATCAACGACATCAACAACGACAACAACAACGACAACAACAGCCACAAAAACAACGACAACGGCACCAACAACAATAACACATGAGACAACAACGACAACAACAGCCACAAAAACAACAACAATGAGACCAACAACAATTACATGGTAGACAACAACAACAACGACAACGACAACATCAACGACAGCATCAACGACACCATCATTGACAGCATCAACGACATCATCGACGACAGCATCAACGACATCAACGACGACAACAACAGCCACAAAAACAACAACAACGACACCAACAACAACAACAACAACAACAACAACAACAACAACAACAAAAGAGGCAAACAACGACAACAACAACTATCAAACATTATATATGTTGTGTTAGTTTAGGCTACAGTGGGTTAGCCTATAGGGGGTACACAATTCTAGGGTTAGGTACTTGTACTCATTTCACTGCTAGTTCATTCATTCCTGTTCAGTTATTCCAACATGGTATAGAGCAGGTCCTTCCTAGGACCGAAATTTTCTAAGGGCCCACCACTACGTAACTACCTACCTACCTACCTCTGCCCTAGGGCGCCTCGGCGTGTCACGCCCCTAGAGGCCCCCTTTTGACGGCCCCGCGCTAGCCCCGTTCAGGCCCCGTTGGCCCCACGCCCGCTCTCCCTAGCGGCCCCGTTTAGGCCCCGTCGGCCCCTTTAAGGCCCCGTCGGCCCCGCGCTAGCCCCTATCAGGCCCCGTCGGCCCGCGCAAGCCCCGTCTTAGGCCCCGTCGGCCCCGCGCTAGCCCCTCTCAGGCCCCGTCGACCCGCGCTAGCCCCGTTTCAGGCCCCGTTGGCCCCGCGCTAGCCCCTATCAGGCCCCGTCGGCCCGCGCTAGCCCCGTCTTAGGCCCCGTCGGCCCCGTGCTAGCCTCTCTCGGGCCCCGTCGGCCCGCGCTAGCCCCGTTTCAGGCCCCGTCGGCCCCGCACTAGCCCCTCTCAGACCCCGTCGGCTCCGCCCTAGCCCCGTTTCAGGCCCCGTCGGCCCCGCGCTAGCCCCTCTCAGGCCCCGTCGGCCCAGCGCTAGCCCCATTCAGGCCCCGATCGGGCCCGCGCTAGCCCCTTTTCAGGCCCCGTCGGCTCCGTTTCAGGCCCCGTCGGCCCCACGCTAGCCCCGCTCAGGCCCCGTCAAGGCCCCGTTTGGCCCCGCGCTAGCCCCGCTCAGGCCCCGATCGGCCCCGTGCCCACCACCTAGAGGCCCCGGGCGGCCCGTTCCCGCCGCAGCACACGAGGGAGACCGGGCGGCCCGTCCCCGCCGTGACCCGAGCCGCGCGCCCCGAGCCGAGCCGCGCGCCCTGAACCGAGCCGCGCCCTGAACCGAGCCGCGCCACCCAGCCGAGCCGCGACCCAACCTGAACCGAGCCGCGCCGCCCTGCCCTATCTGGTTCGTCCTACCTGCTTCTCTTACTGCTACTGCTACTGCTACTGCTGCTATTCTACTGTTCCTATGGTGAGCCCACAAGTTCTCGTGTTTGATGCTGAGGGCCGCCCTGTGAAGTTTGACACCTGGCTCGATGACCTGCACCTCTACCTACAGCTCACAGCCAAGGATGACATCTCACTGTACGATCACGCCCTAGGCCATGTCACTGCCTCTGCTGCTACTGCTGACAGCACTGATCGCTCACAGTGGCAGACTCGTGATGCCCACGCTCGCTTCGCCATTCGCAACTCCCTGCCGATAGACGAACGCGAGCACTTTGGCCAGCACAAGACTGCACAGGCACTGTACACAGCTGCCGTTGCTCGCTACTCCTCACCTGCCTCTGCCGCACTAGGCCGTCTCTCCCTCCCCTACCTGTTTCCCGACCTGGCCTCCTTTCACACAGTCGCTGACCTCATCACGCACCTCGGCACTAGTGAGGCCCGCTTCCGTGCCGCCATGCCTGCTGAGTTCCTTACCACGCACCCCCCTCCACTCTGGCTCACTCTCTACCACCTAGTCACCCGCCTCCCTGACACACTGCGTGCTGTCAGGGACCACTTCCTAGCTCGTTGCCCCACTGAGCTCACCATTGCCCTCCTCGAGAAGGAGCTACTCGCAGCTGAGACTAGCATAGTCGCTGTAGGTGCCTCTCGTGGCGACCCCCGTACCCCGTTCTTTGAGGGGTGTTCTCCTTCCCCCCTTCTTCCCTCTGTCGCCTCTGCTGCTGCTGTCGACCTTCTCGGTGCTGAGAAGGTCGGTGCTGCGTCTGCCTCGAGCGGTCGCAGCAGCGACAAGGGCAAGGGGGGCATGGGTGGTAGCAGTGACGGCGGGGGAGGCGGCGGTGGGGGCGGTGGAGGCAGTGGGGGTGGTGGCTCGGCTGGAGGGACGAGTGGTAGCGGTGGGGGTGGTGGCGGCGGCGGTGGGGGAGGTGGCAGGAGTGGAGGCGGCGGTTGGGGTGGCGGTGGACGAGGCGGCGGCAGGGGTTGGGGTGGTCGAGGAGGTGGCAGCGGTGGTGGTGGCCATGGAGGCACTGGCGGTGGCCAGGGCCAGCAGCACACTCCCTCGCCCGAGGAGGTCCGTAAGTGGTACTCTCAGCACGGGGGTGGGGGTGGTCTTAGCTGCACGTACGTCATTCGCACTTGTGACCGCACTGGTCAGCAGTGTGGACGACCGCACGCCACACAGCGCTGCTTCTCTCGTCTCGACGACGCTTGGCGTGTTCAGTTCCCTCAGGCCACTGAGCTGCCCCGCTGGCTTGATCTCTTGAAGAAGGGGATTAATATCTATGCTCTAGACTTTGATGCTATTCTATCTGCCATGTATGTGATGTCTACTAGTGGAGAGGGTGCCGAGTACTTGTGTGTGCCGCCCGACCCGGGCATTAGGGCCAGTGCGTCTGCCGCTCCAGGTACTCGCGTGTCGGCTACCCCAGGTGCTGGTGAGGCTGCTGCTCTAGGTGCTCGTGTGTCTCCCCCCCCTGGTACTGCATCGACTGCCGCACTGCACACCTTCACACTAGACTCGGGTGCTTCTCGCTGCTTCTTTCGTGACCGCACTGCCCTTGAGCCGCTTGCTAGGCCAGTTGCTGTCTCGCTTGCTGACCCCTCTGGGGGTCCGGTCATTGCGACCTCTTCCACTATCCTTCCGTGCCCTGCGGTCCCGTCGGGCACACTGTCAGGTCTCCACCTCCCCTCGTTCTCTACGAACTTGGTGGCAGGATGTGCTCTCCAGGACGGGGGTGTTCATTAGTTCACCCCTGCCTACGAGCGCGTGACACACTGCACGTGTGCTCGTATGGGCCGTCACTTGGCTACCTTCACTCGGCAGCCGGGGTCGGACCTGTACACACTGACTACTGCGTCCCCTCAGGTTGCTGCGACTGCGTCCTCGTCCGCGTCAAGTCAGTTGTCCGCCCCCTGCTCGTGCCACTCTTTGGCACACGAGACTGTCCTGTGGCACCACCGCCTTGGCCACCCGTCTGTGTAGCGGCTTCGTGCCATGCACTCCCGGTACCTTGTCTCTGGCCTGCCCAGGGTCCTTCCTGCCCTCCCACCCTCGCCTGCTCCTACCTGTCTCCCCTGTGTCGAGGGATGGCAGCGCGCTGCTCCTCACTCCTCCTCGTTCCCCCCGACGACTGCTCCCTTGCAGACACTCCACATGGACGTGTGGGGCCCAGCCCGCGTCCGTGGTCAGGGTCAGGAGAGGTACTTCCTGATAGTTGTTGACGACTACTCGCGCTACACCTCGGTCTTCCCCTTGCGCACCAAGGGTGAGGTCCCTGGTGTCTTGATCCCTTGGATCCGCAGAGCCCATCTCCAGCTCAGCGAGCATTTTCACTCGGACTTTCGTGTCCTGCGCTTGCACTCTGACAGATGTGGTGAGTTCTCCTCCGACCTCTTGGCAGCCTACTGTGCTGAGCACGGCATTGAGCAGTCGTTCACGCTTCCGGCCTCTCCACAGCAGAATGGGGTTGCGGAGCGCCGCATTGGCCTGGTCATGGAGGTCGCCCGTACCTCCTTGATCCATGCGGCTGCCCCCCACTTTCTGTGGCCGTTTGCGGTCCGGTACGCTGCGCACCAGCTCAACCTCTGGCCCCGTGTCTCCTTGCCGGAGACCTCGCCCACGCTGCTGTGGACGGGGGAGGTTGGCGATGCGTCGCGTTTCTGAGTCTGGGGATCTCGAGCTTTTGTTCGCGATACGTCTGCGGACAAGCTCTCCTCCCGTGCTGTTCCCTGCGTCTTCCTCGGCTTTGTCCCGGACGCGTCTGGTTGGCAGTTTTACCACGGCACCTCGTGCCGAGTCTTGCCCTCCCAGGACGTCACTTTTGACGAGTCTGTCCCCTACTACCGCCTCTTCCCCTACCGCACTGCCCCGCTTCCCCCCCCGCCTCTCTTCCTCGCGCCAGGTGCTGCTGTTGCAGACCCCCTCCCCCCTCAGGGTGCCGCTCCCTCAGGTGTGTCTCAGGTAGACCCGGTTGAGCCTGTTGAGGTAGCTGTCGACTCTCGTCCTGCTAGGGGTGCTGAGCCTGAGGGTGCTGTGCCTGGGGGTGTGGAGCCTGGGGGTGCTGAGCCTGGGGGTGTGGAGCCTGGGGGTGTGGAGCCTGGGGGTGCTGAGCCTGGGGGTGTGGAGCCTGGGGGTGTTGAGCCTGGGGGTGTGGAGCCTGGGGGTGTGGAGCCTCGTGGTGCTGAGCCGCAGAGTCCGGAGTCTGGGGGTTCTGGGTCTGGAGGTACTGGCCCTGTGAGTCCTACTCCTGGAGGAGCCCTCTCCTCGGAGCAGCTGCGTACGTGGTACTTAGAGTACTGCAGCCTTCGGAGAGGTTCCACTCGTGCCGGACGTACTGCTGGGACTGGTACTAGTGCTTCTTCTCCCGTTAGGGAGCTCCCCTCCCGCGAGCGGATCCGTGAGTGGTACGAGCGGCGCTGCACTCTTCGGAGTGGCGTGCCTCGTGTTGCGGACCCCACTGCCGTTGGAGCTGCTGCTGGTGCTGGGGACCCGGGCGTATGAGCTGCCGCTGGTGATGCGGACCCGGGAGTTGGAGCTGTTGCTGGTGCTGAGGACCCGCGCGTTGGAGCTGCCGCTGGTGCTACGGACCCGAGCGTTGGAGCTGCCGCTGGTGCTGCAGACCCGGGCGTTGGAGCTGCTGCTGGTGCTACGGACCCGGGAGTTGGAGCTGCAGCTCGTGCTGAGGACCCGGGTGGTGGAGCTGCCGCTGCTGCTGCGGACCCTGGGGTGAGTGTTCCTGCTGACTCTGGTGTCGCTGCTCGGTCCCGGCCGTACTTCATTTCGCTCCTGCAGCAGGTTCTTCGTCAGCTCCCTCCTCCTTGTCCTCCTCTCCCCTTAGCGTGTCCTCCGTCTGTCCAGCTGCAGTCGCAGCTACCGTCTGCCTCCTCTCTCCCTGGTCCAGCTCCTTACACTGGTCCGACTGGAGGTCTTACTGAGCGTCGTGAGCTTGAGTCTCGCCCTGCGTCACCTATCCGCACTGCTCTCTCTAGCAGTCGTGTCCAGCGTCAGAGTCTTCCTGTTGTCCCAGGCACTCACCGGATGGCGCTTCGTCCGTCCACTGCTCCACAGCGTGTCCTACTGCCGTCTCCTCCTACTTCTTCTCTTCCTGCTCTTGCTGACCCTGGGTCAGACTCTCTTCGTGCTGCCAGTCCTACTGTCACGCGTCTCCTGGCTACTGTTGTCACTGACCCTTCCTTTGAGTCTACTGCTGCGTCTGCCTTAGTTGCTGAGCTTGTCGACTTTGCTGCTCGCTGTCGTCTAGACTACGCTGCTAGCCTAGTTGCTGAGTCTGAGTCTGTATGTCCTCCGTCCGTCGGGGGTGAGTGTGCTCTTGGCACTGACGTCCTTGAGGACAGGCAGGAGGAGTTTGAGTGCTTTGCTGCCGCTTTGCCCCATCTCGTGTCCATGCTTCTTGCCCCTGAGGGAGACCCGGATGCACCAGACATCCCGACCCCACGCTCTTACGCAGAGGCGATGGCCGGTCCCTACTCCTCTCAGTGGCAGTTAGCCATGGACACAGAGATGGCTTCCTGGAAGTCCACAGGCACCTACGTCGACGAGGTTCCCCCACCTGGGGCGAACATCGTCAGTGGCATGTGGATTTTCAGGGTGAAGCGGCCGCCGGGCTCTCCGCCTGTCTTCAAGGCGCGTTACGTTGCACGAGGCTTCAGTCAGCGAGAGGGAGTTGACTTCTTCCAGACCTTGTCCCCGACCCCGAAGATGTCCACTCTTCGGGTTCTGCTGCACGTCGCCGCTCAGCGTGACTACGAGCTCCACTCGCTTGACTTCAGCACTGCTTTCCTGCAGGGCAGCCTGCACGAGGAGATCTGGCTGCGCCGTCCACCTGGCTTCACTGGGTCATTCCCTCAAGGTACCAAGTGGAGCCTCCGACGGACAGTCTACGGTCTCCACCACGCGCCTCGTGAGTGGCACGACACACTGAGGACTACGCTTGCGGCTCTTGGGTTCGCGCCTTCTACTGCTGACCCATCGCTGTTTCTACGCACCGACACCTCACTGCCGCCGTTCTACGTCCTTGTGTACGTCGACGACTTGGTCTTTGCTACTGGTGACACTGTGGCACTCGCCCACGTGAAGTCGGAGCTGCATAAGAGACACCAAGCACAGACCTGGGTGAACTGACAAGCTATCTTGGCTTGCGGATCACCCGGGACAGAGCACGCCGCACCATCACCTTGACTCAGTCACACATGGTGCAGCAGGTCCTTCAGCGCTTCCGCTTCACGTACTCCTCGCCTCAGCCCACTCCTCTGCCTACCGGTCACTCGCTCTCAGCTCTGCCTTCGGATGAGTCCGTAGAGCCGAGTGGCCCGTATCCAGAGCTTGTGGGTTGCCTCATGTACCTGATGACCTGCACTCGACCAGACCTTGCATACCCTCTCAGCATTCTTGCACGCTATGTCGCTCCCGGCCGTCACCGGAAGGAGCACATGGATGCAGCTAAGAGGGTGTTGCGCTACTTGTGCAGTACGTCGGGCATGGGGCTAGTGCTTGGAGGGCGAGTCCCAGTTGTTCTCACTGGGCACTCAGACGCTTCTTGGGCAGACGACCAGGCTACTCAGCGGTCGTCTCAGGGTTACTCCTTCAGTCTTGGCTCTGGTTCTGTTTCTTGGCATTCTACTCGCTCTTCTTCTGTTCTCAGCTCCAGTTGTGAGGCTGAAATCTACGCCACAGCCATGGCGGCTCAGGAGCTACGCTGGCTCACCTACTTGCTGACCGACCTTGGAGAGCAGCCTCGTTCTCCTCCAGTACTGTACGTCGACAACAAGGCAGCCATTGCCTTGTGTGAGGAGCACAGACTGGAGCACAGAACGAAGCACATTGCTCTGCGTTACTTCCTTGCTCGAGAGCTGCAGCAGCGTGGTCAGCTTCGCTTGCGTTACATGGCCTCTGAGGCCAACACTGCTGATGTGTTCACCAAGGCGCTTCAGCCTTGTGACCATCAGCGCTTTTGCACTCTTCTAGGCCTTGTGCCTACTGGACCTCACTTGCTTACTTCTTGAGTCTGTTTGTACTGTGATCTCTATATATATACCTGCATGTTTACTCTTGTTAGGTTGTGATCATTGTACCTTTTGCTCTATTATAAACCTGCATGTGAACTGGTCTTGTGACCACTTGCTTGTGCTCGGAATTTGTGTGGTATCCTTGAGATCCACTCGGAGCTTGTTTTGCCTTGCTTTGCCTTGACTGGTCTTGTGACCCCTAGTACTCCCCCACTTTGCCTATGGGGGTGTGTCAAACATTATATATGTTGTGTTAGTTTAGGCTACAGTGGGTTAGCCTATAGGGGGTACACAATTCTAGGGTTAGGTACTTGTACTCATTTCACTGCTAGTTCATTCATTCCTGTTCAGTTATTCCAATAACAACAACAACGAGAACATCAACGACACCATCATCGACGGCATCCACGACATCAACAACGACAACAACAACGACCACAAAAACCACAAGAAAAACAATGACGACATCAACAACAGCGACACAGGAGACAACAACGACAACATCAACGGCAGTATCAATGACAGCATCAACGACAGCAACAACGATAGCATCAACGACAGCATCAACGACAGCATCATCGTTGTTATCAAGAACAGCATCATCGACAACCCTAAGGACAGCAACAACAATATCATCAACGACAACATCAAAGACAGCATCAACGACAGCAACAACGACAGCAATAACAACATCATCAACAACATCATCAACTACAGCAACAACGACAACAACGACAGCAACTACAACGACCACAACAACCGCAAAGACAAAAACAACAACACCAACACCAACAACACAGGAGACAACAACGACAACGACAACGACAACAACAACGAGAACATCAACGACAACATCATCGACGGCATCAACGACATCAACAACGACAACAACAACAACACAGGAGACAACAACGACAACATCAATGACAGTATCAACGACAGTATCAACGACAGCATCAACGATAGCATCAACGACAGCCACAACAACAGCAACAACAGCAACAAGAGAAACAACAACCACAACAACAGCAACAACAGCAACAACAGCAACAACAACAACAACAACAACAACAGCAACAACAGCAACAACAACAACAACAACAACAACAACAACAACAACAACAACAACAACAACAACAACAACAACAACAACAACAACATCAACAACAACCACACCAGCAACAACAACAACAGCAACAACAGCAACAACAGCAACAACAGCAACAACAACAACAACAACAACAACAACAACAACAACAACAACAACAACAACAACAACAACAACAACATCAACAACAACCACACCAACAACAACAACAACACAAACAACAGCAGCAAGAATAACAACAACAATGACACGTTACCAACGACGACAGCAGCAGCAGCAACAACAGCAGCAACAACAGCAGCAGCAGCAGCAACAACAGTACAAATGACAAGAACGACAACAACGGCGGCAACGACGACAAGGAAGACAAGGGCGACAGCGACGACGACCTCGACGACGACATCAACGACGACGTCGACGACGACAACAACGACGGCGACTACAATTATTTGAGTCAGTAGAATTAGAAGCGATAATATACAGAAACAACTCTTAATTTTTGAAATGTTTCATGCAAATAATTGTGGAATGGAAAGTAAAGATGTGAGTTATCAATTAACCTGGCTCTTCTATTTAGTATGTGAGTTTTTGAAACAATCTGTGTAAAACTTAAAACGGAGCGAGTTCAAAGGTTTGAACTCACGAAGTTGCCAACTTCACACATCAGGTACAAGTTCCGACTGATGAGGCTCGATCTTTTACGCCGCGAAGCGCACTAGCAGGACTTTGATCGCCAAGGCGCCAAGGGTCGTGCACTTGGAAGCACGATCACTAGAGATTTGACGCTCTGTCGTCTCTATTTGCTTCTACTTCACAGCATGCCGATCGATCCTCATAAAAGCCACGTAGGCTTACAACGCCTTCATTTCCGCAGTCCCTTTCTCAAAATTTGTGGGATAGGAAGCCAGCGACGGCTTCTGTTATGGCAGCAACTCCGAGAGCACGTTACCTAGTTATGTTATCACTTATCCTGTGTGCATGGTGCGCTGCAATCTTCCAGACCCACCGTGCTCTGAAGTCTCATTAGACCAACAACGTAGAGTGTAGGCTGCATCAAGCTCGCCTTCGCGACGAGGGCTACGAGAACGGCCCGTTTAAGGCTACCGAAGATGGACAGATTCACAAGGATCCGCCACCTGCATGCCATCATCACAAGCGTAGGCGGCTTGACGATCCGGCAGTTCCTACAAGCCCCGCACAAGAAGCTCACACTACCGCGCCACACTTTGATGCGCCAACGCATGAGCAAGAGCGCGCCTTTCAGCCGGACGCCTCTCAAGAGCCGATTGACTTCGATTGGGGGCCTGGAATCTTTGACACACGAAAAGAGCTGCTGTTACTGATGCCCGTGAAGGGCAGGGCATGACCGTTGAAGAGAGCAAGCGGTTCTTGTGGGTCGTATGCCACCCGGGCTTCAACTCCGAGGATCTCCAAGGCTGGCGGAGCATAAAAGATGCTCAAAAGTGGGCTGCGGACAAGTGGGGCTCGAAAGCGCCCGAGTGGAAGACGACAATGGTCGAGGTCCCAGGGGTGTTGGAGAATGGCCGACCCGTCTATGTGCCCTTGAAATACACGGACACTCTCAAGGTAAGTCACGGGAAGTGATGCTCTTTCACTACAGAGAATCTATTTGGTGGTGATTTAATGATCGATTTTCGCTTTTCGTATTTTCCAGGTGGTGGAGGCGATTTTTGAAGACCGGTGCAACCAAAAAGGATTCCCACTCTACCCGAGCATAAAGAAACGCAACAAGAGGATTTATACACACCCCCAGCATTGCAACTGGTGGCTCGAAGCCCAGGTGAGTGGTCGGCGATGGAAAGGGCTGTAACAGGGTTAGGTGAGCTCGGATGTGAGTGTGTAGGGAGGGTCGGAGTGATAGGTGAGCTCGGATGTGAGTGTGTAGGGAGGGTCCGAGTGATAGGTGAGCTCGGATGTGAGTGTGTAGGGAGGGTCAGAGTGATAGGTGAGCTCGGATGTGAGTGTGAAGGGAGGGTCGGAGTGATAGGTGAGCTCGGATGTGAGTGTGTAGGGAGGGTCAGAGTGATAGGTGAGCGCGGATGTGAGTGTGTAGGGAGGGTCAGAGTGATAGGTGAGCTCGGATGTGAGTGTGTAGGGAGGGTCAGAGTGATAGGTGAGCTCGGATGTGAGTGTGTAGGGAGGGTCGGAGTGATAGGTGAGCTCGGATGTGAGTGTGTAGGGAGGGTCAGAGTGATAGGTGAGCTCGGATGTGAGTGTGTAGGGAGGGTGGAATGATAAGTGAGCGGGGATGTGAGTGTGTAGGGAGGGTCCGAGTGATAGGTGAGCTCGGATGTGAGTGTGTATGGAGGGTCGGAGTGATAGGTGAGCTCGGATGTGAGTGTGTAGGGAGGGTCGGAGCGATAGGTGAGCTTGGATGTGAGTGTGTAGGGAGGGTCGGAGTGATAGGTGAGCTCGGATGTGAGTGTGTAGGGAGGGTCAGAGTGATAGGTGAGCTCGGATGTGAGTGTGTAGGGAGGGTCAGAGTGATAGGTGAGCTCGGATGTGAGTGTGCAGGGAGGGTCGGAGTGACAGGTGAGCTCGGATGTGAGTGTGTAGGGAGGGTCAGAGTGATAGGTGAGCGCGGATGTGAGTGTGTAGGGAGGGTCAGAGTGATAGGTGAGCTAAACACCATCTATATTGTCTCTACTGCCACTTTACTTTGTCTTGTAAATATGGCAGAAGGCACTGTGTATCAAGGAAGAGGTCATTGCTGCGCTCATAGTGTACTCGGACGTCACTCAACTAAGCAAAAACGACACACAGAAGGTCTGGCCCGTTGTCCTCTCACTTGGGAATATTGCTGTTGAACATCGTTGGAAAACGAGTGCGAAGCAGATGGTGGCAATGCTGCCCCTGCCTCATTCGAAATGGAAAAGCAACGTCAAGACAGAGCTGTTCTTGAAGTGCATGCAGATCGTCCTCCAGCCACTCATCGATGCCAGCAACAGGTCAGTTTTGAACTGCAGACCATGGATTCTCATTGGTCTATTAAGCCCAGTACATTGACAAAGTCTTTTGCCTCCCTGCAGTGAAGTGAGTTGTGTGTGGTCTGACCCATCAGGGGTCAAACGCCTTGTGAGGCCGTTATTCTATAGTTATCCTTGCGACTACCCAGAAAGCTGCAAGATGACAAGCACATTCCAGCACGGTAGCAACCGGCCGTGCTCGATGTGTTACGCGTTGGGTGCCGAGTGCGACAACCTGACCAAAAAGTTCAAGTCGAGGAACCCAAAGGAGCAACGGTTTCTGATGGATAAATACAAGATGTTATACCAAGCAGGGAAGACTTTGGCTAAGGATTATGCCGCGATGTGGGCCTCATTCCCTTTCCACGTACGTTCACTGCATTTTCTAAACTGTGTGTTTGTCATTTTACTATGTTTTACAAGTTTATACCTGACCAAGGTACCCAAACCCCACTGCAGACATTCATTTGGGACTTCAAATATGCCGACACACCATGGGGTAACCCATACCTGGCGCTCATGCCTGATGTCCTTCACCAGGCGGACGTTGGGGTGTGGATGCACATCCGTGACGCCATAGCCACACTCGACAGCGCAAAGAACGGCAAGCTAGACGAGTTAGTGCTTCCATTGCCTTGCCCTGAATCTGCCCTCAGATTGCTATCTCCCTTGCGTTGCCCTGAATCTGCCCTCAGATTGCTATCTCCCTTGCCTTGCCCTGAATCTGCCCTCAAATTGCTATCTCCCTTGCCTTGCCCTGAATCTGCCCTTAGATTGCTATCTCCCTTGCCTTGCGCTGAATCTGCCCTCAGATTGCTATCTCCATTGCCTTGCCCTGAATCTGCCCTCAGATTGCTATCTCCATTGCCTTTCCCTGAATCTGCCCTCATATTGCTATCTCCCTTGCCTTGCCCTGAATCTGCCCTCATATTGCTAATCTGCCTTTTCTTCACCCTTGTACGGCAAATCCCCACAAGCCACCAAACCGATCTTGCTACTTTGTTTGCCTTTTTTGCCTCCGCCCTTCCTGCCATACAACCACATACAGGAGGATGAAGTGGCTATGGAAGCATGGGCGGATAGCCGGCCTGAATCTGCCCGTTCCAGGGACGTATTTTCAATCCGGAGCTCGCGTCTCTGCTGCTGAACACCGTGCAGTGATGCAAGTGGCAATCTTCATTTTAGAAGGGCTTGTTGATAAAGTGCATCTGGACGCAGTGCAGGCATTCTTGCGCTGGTACAAGGCCACCTTCCGCCCGCGCTATCACAGTGACGAAAGTCTTGCCAAAGTGGATCTCCTTGCGCATAGGTGGGACTTTTGTTTCCCCTTTGTCCGCCTCCATGTCACTTTGAGCTGCCCTTCTCACTATGAGCTGCCCTTCTCACTTTGAGCTGCCCTTCTCACTATGAGCTGCCCTTCTCACTTTGAGCTGCCCTTCTCACTTGGAGCTGACCTTGATTCCTAGCAGAACTACTCTTCCTAACTTGATTCTCAGGTCTTCTGCACGTGCCTTGACTTCTTTCCTACCCCCCTCCTCCCTCCACTGCCCCAGGATGATCACAAAACTGAAAGAGGCGTTTCCTACCCAGGCCTCTGCCTGGAAGGTTGTGAAAGTGCACATGGTGGTGCACTATTCTGATGCGATTCGAAGGGGGGGGTTGCCTGAGGAGTACTCAACAAATATGTATGAGCATTTTTACAAAGTCACAGTGAAAAGACCGTACCGCGCCTCAAACCGCCGCCAATGGACCGAGTCGATAATCAAAAGTAATCAATTCCTATCCATGCTAGCACAGGTGGAAAGTGATATCCATGAGGAGCGCGACTACAATTGTGCCTTCTACGAGGTATGCTTTGGGTACCAATCCTTTTGTCAGAAATCTGTTGTTGTCTTTCTTGCTTAAACAACACCCTGGCCGCTGTTTATGTTGTTTTCCCTTGTATCTTTCAGGCGGAAACAACCGGGCAGCGCATTTTTTTGAGGACCCATGTGTTCATGCACATGGCTGGTAGCACGTATCGCCAAAGCAGCACAGACCAGTTTGCACTGTACAACTCAGCACTGGGAGGCCGCCTGGATACCCTGCAGGAGGACCTCAAAACGGCCGGCATCACGTCCCCAACCCTCCATGTAAGCTCACATGTTGTGTTCACTTGGATACCGTCCCATGACAGTTACTGCTTTTCAAAAGCCTGCCTACCTCAACCCTCTCCTCAACCTTCCCTCTCACGCTTGGACCTAAAAATCCTCGCTCTTATACCACACATCCCCCCCTCCTCCGAATCGTACCTCTCCTCTCTGGCCTGCAACCGTCAATCTTATCACCCATCATCACCCCTCACACGTCCCTCTCCTCTCTGGACTGCTATGCCACATTCATCCCCCACTCCCTCACACGTCCCTCTCCTCTCTGGACTGCTATGCCACATTCATCCCCCACTCCCTCACACGTCCCTCTCCTCTCTGGACTGCTATGCCACATTCATCCCCCACTCCCTCACACGTCCCTCTCCTCTCTGGACTGCTATGCCACATATGTCCCCCACTCCCTCACACGTCCCTCTCCTCTCTGGACTGCTATGCCACATTCATCCCCCACTCCCTCACACGTCCCTCTCCTCTCTGGACTGCTATGCCACATTCTGTGAAACAGTGAGAAGAGGAATGAATTGACTAAGTCAAGAATGAGTACAAATAGGAAACCTAATTGTGTTGTACCCCTTATGGGATACCCCACTGTAGCCTACACAAACAGGTAAGCTATATGTTCTGACACACCCCCATAGGCAAAGTGGGGGAGAACAAGAGGTTACAAGACAAGTCAAGCAAAGCAAAGCAAGCTCGGGGTGGATCACAAAGTCACCACACAGTCCGAGCACAAGAGCAAGGCCAAAGGCCAGTTCACATGCAAGAGTACAGACATATATATAAAGCAAGACAAGCAAGAGCAGGTATATATATGTCACAGTACAAGTAAAGTCAAGAAGAGAGCAAGTGAGGCAAGACAGGCACAAGACCCAGCTGGGTACAAAAGCGCTGATGGTCACAAGGCGCCAGTGCCTTGGTGAACACATCAGCAGTGTTGGCCTCAGAGGCCACGTACGCAAGTCGCAACTGACCACGCTGCTGCAGCTCACGAGCAAGGAAGTAGCGGAGAGCAATGTGCTTCGTTCTGTGCTCCAAGCGCTGCTCTCGACACAAGGCCAGCATGGCCTTGTTGTCTACGTACAGCACTGGAGGAGAACGAGGCGGCTCTCCAAGGTCAGTCAGCAGGTAGGTGAGCCAGCGAAGCTCCTGTGCAGCCATGGCCCCGGCGTAGATCTCAGCCTCACAACTGGAGCCGAGAACCGAAGACGAGCGAGTAGACCGCCACGAGACAGAGCCGGAACCAAGGCTGAAGGTGTAACCCTGTGACGACCGCTGCGTAGCCTGGTCGTCAGCCCAAGAAGCGTCCGCGTGGCCTGTAAGGACCACTGGACTGCGCCCTCCAAGCACTAGCCCCATGCCTGACGTACTGCACAGGTAGCGCAATACCCTCTTCGCTGCAGCCATGTGCTCTGGTCGGTGTCTCCCAGGAGCAACATAGCGTGCAAGGATGCTCAGAGGGTATGCGAGGTCGGGTCGTGTGCAGGTCATCAGGTACATGAGGCAGCCAACAAGCTCTGCATACGGACCACTCGACTCTACGGACTCATCCGAAGGCAGAGCTGAGAGTGAGTGGCGAGTAGGCAGAGGAGTGGCCTGAGGCGAGGAGTACGTGAAGCCAAAGCGCTGAAGGACCTGCTGCACCATGTGTGACTGAGTCAAGGTGATGGTGCGGCGTGCTCTGTCCCGAGTGATCTACAAGCCAAGGTAGCTGCGCAGTTCACCCAGGTCTGTGCACGTGTGTCTCTTCAGCAGCTCGGACTTCACGTAGGCGAGTCCAGCAGTGTCCGCTGTGGCAAAGACCAAGTCGTCGACGTACACGAGGATGTAGAACGGCGGCAGGGAAGCGTCGGTGCGAAGAAACAGCGACGGGTCAGCAGTAGAAGGAGCAAACCCAAGAGCCGCAAGCGTAGTCCTCAGTGTGTCGTGCCACTCACGCGGTGCCTGGCGGAGACCGTAGACTGGCCGTCGGAGGCTCCACTGGGTGCCAGGAGGGAAAGTCCCAGTGAAGCCAGGCGGACGGCGCAGCCAGATCTCCTCGTGCAGGCTACCCTGCAGGAACGCAGTGCTGAAGTCGAGAGAGTGAAGCTCGTAGTCGCGCTGAGCGGCTATGTGCAGCAGCACCCGAAGAGTGGTCATCTTCGGGGTGGGAGAGAAGATCTGAAAGTAGTCAACTCCCTGCCGCTGACTGAAGCCACGAGCAACGTACCGTGCCTTGAAGACAGGTGGAGAGCCCGACGGTCGCTTCACCCTGAAGATCCACATGCCACTGACGATGTTCGCCCCAGGAGGGGGAACTGCGTCAACGTAGGTGCCTGTGGACTTCCAGGAAGCCATCTCTGCATCCATAGCTGCCTGCCACTGAGAGGAGTAGGGACCCTCTACGGCCTCCGCGTAAGAACGCGGAGTCGGGATGTCTAGTGCATCCGGGTCTCCCTCAGGGGCAAGCAGTACAGACGCGAGATGAGGTGAAGCAGCCGCTAGACACTGTAACTCCTCCTGCCTGTCCTCTAGGACGTCCGTGCCAAGAGCACACTCACCCCCGACGGACGGAGGACAGCCAGACACAGACTCAGCAACAAGACTAGCAGCGTAGTCGAGACGACAGCGAGCAGCAAAGTCAACGAGCTCAGCGACAAGAGCAGACGCAGCAATGGACTCAAACGAGGGGTCAGTGACGACAGTAGCAAGCAGACGCGTGACAGTAGGACTGGCAGCGCGAAGAGAGTCCGACTCAGGGTCGGCAAGCGCAGGAAGAGAGGACTCAGGAGGAGAAGGCAAAGGGGCACGCAGAGGAGCAGTGGACGGACGCAGAGACATCCGGTGCGTGCCAGGGACAGGAGGAGGACGCTGACGCGAACTGCGACCACTAGCGCGAGCAGCACGAACAGGCGACGCGGGACGAGACGCAGGCTCACGACGCTCAGCAAGACCTCCTGTAGGACCAGTGTAAGGAGAGGGAGCAGGCAGCGGAGAGGAAGGCTCCAGTAGGGACTGCGACTGGACAGGCGGTGGACCCTCTACTGGAGGAGAAAGACCAAGAACCTGCTGCAGGAGCGGAACGAAGTACGGCCGAGGCCGCGCGGCAGCTCCAGACTCAGCAGGGACAGCACCAGCACCCTCAGCGACAGCACCAGCGCCACCCACACCTCCAGCGGCAGGTCCAACAGCAGCAAGCTCAGCACCAACGCCCTCAGCAGCTCCAGCTCCAGGAGGACCAGTAGGTCCAGCAGCTCCGGGACCGGCAGCACCCGCACCCTCGACGGTCGAAGAAGCTCCAGCTCCAGCTCCAGCAGCACCTCCAGACTCAGCAGCACGCCTCCAGCGGCGAGCGAACCACTCGCGCAGCTCCGGTGGAGAGAGGGGCTCCCGGCAAGAAGCAGCAGCAGGAGAAACCCCAGGCTCAGCAACTCTAGGCGCAGCACCCCCAGGCTCAGCAGCTCCCAGCTCAGTACCCTCAGGCTCAGCAGCTCCCGACTCAGCACCCCCAGACTCAGCACCTCCAGGCACAGCACCCCCAGGCTCAGCACCCGCAGCAGCACCAGAGTCACCAGTAACCTCGACCGGGTCAACGGCGTCTACCTGGGACACACCTGAGGGGGCAGGAACCTGAGGGGGGAGGGGGTCGACCGGGGGGGGAACCGGCACAAGGAAGTCCGGGGGAGGGGGGAGGGAAGGAGTGCGGTAGGGGAAGAGACGGTAGAAGGGGACTGACTCGTCGAACGTGACGTCCTGGGAGGACAGAACACGACGAGAGGAGGGGTGGTAAAACTGCCACCCTGGGGCGTCAGTGGGGAAGCCAAGGAAGACACAGGGAGCAGCACGGGGGGACAGCTTGTCCGCAGACAAGTCGCGGACAAACGCCCGAGATCCCCAGACACGGAACACAAACGCATCACCAACCTTCCCTGTCCACAGCAAGACTGGGGACATCGCAGGCCGAGAGACCCGGGGGTGAAGGTTGAGCTGATGCGCCGCGTACCTCACAGCAAACGGCCACAGAAAATGGGGGGCAGCCGCATGCATCATGGACGTACGAGCGACATCCATGACCATGCCAATGCGGCGCTCAGCAATCCCATTTTGCTGTGGTGAGTCCGGAAGCGTGAAGGTCTGGCAGATCCCCCGTGCACGACAGTAGTCTCGCAGAAGGCTAGAAGAGAACTCTCCGCCTCTGTCAGAGTGCAGACGCAGAACAGGAAAGTCCGAGCCGAAGCTCTTCCTGAGCTGGAGACGAGCCTCGCGGATCCAGTCGATCAGCACCTCAGTGACCGCACCCTTGCTGCGCAAGGGGAGGACTGTGGTGTAACGCGAGTAGTCGTCAACCACCAACAGGAAGTAGCGCTCGTAACCCTGCCCACGGACGGGGGCTGGGCCCCACACATCCATGTGAAGCGTCTGCAGGGGAGCGTTTGTCGGGGGGAAGTGGGAGGAGTGAGGAGTAGCCCGAAGGCGACCCTCGACACAGGGGACACAGGAAGGTCCTGGCCCGGAGGGGAGAGGAGGGAGAGACTGGGGAAGACCAGAGACAAGGACACGGGAAGCCATGCTCCGAAGACGGGGCAAGGAGGGGTGGCCAAGACGGTGGTGCCACAGGAGAGTCTCGTGAGACAGGAGGCGACAAGAACAGGGGGCAGACTCAGGACCTGACCGGGAAGCAGCAGCAAACACCTGACCTGACGCAGCTACCCGACCAGACGCAGGGACAGGAGGAGACGAAGTGGTCAGGGTGTAGAGACTCGACCCCGGCCGACGCGAAAAGGTGGCCAGGTGTCGGCCTGTGTCTGCGTCCGTGCAGTGGGTCACCCGTCGCCTCGCAGGAGTGAACTGGTGAACCCCCGCATCCTGTAGGTCCGCACCACTCACCAAGTTCGTAGAGAACGAGGGAAGGTACAGACCAGACAGGGTGCCCAAAGGGGCAGCCGGACACGGGAGGACAGTGGAGAAGTGAGACAGGACAGGACCCCCAGAGGGGTCAGCAAGGGAGACCGCAACCGGCCGGCCAAGAGGCGTAAGGGTAGTGCGGTCTCGAAAGAAGGAGCGAGAAGCCCCAGAGTCAAGTGTGAAAGTGAGGGAGGACGAGGGCGACGCAGTACCTGAGAGCGCAGTCTCACCAGCACCTGAGAGCGCAGTCTCACTAGTACCTGAGAGCGCAGACGCACTGGCACCTAGAGCAGCAGCCTCACAAGTACCTAGCGCAGCAGTACCAATGCCCGGGTCGGGCTGGAAACACCGGTAACCCTCATTCTCCTCACTATAAGTCACAGCATACATAGCAGAAAGGATAGCATCAAAATCAAGATCAAAGATCGCTACACCAGCCCTAAGGAGCTCATCCCAGCGAGGGATCTCACTAGCCCCGGGGAACTGCTGACGCCAAGCGTCCGTCAGGCGGCCAAAGCAGCGCTGGGTGGAGTGGGCACCCCCACACTGCTCACCCGCGCGGTCGCCGGAGCGAAGAACGTAGGCGCAGGGACCAGTACCCCCACCCCTCTGACGCGCAGCGTACCACTCACGAAGCTGCTGAGGCGGAGGGATGTCCCGCGAACGCTGCTGCTGCTGCCGCTGCGAGCGCTGGGCACCACCACCGCCGCTCCGCTGCTGGGTACCCCCACGACTAGCTCCACCTCCTCCACCACTACCGCCTCCACCGCCGGCGCCTCCACCGCCTCCACCTCCACCGCCTCCTCCCCCGCCGCTGCCTCCACCACCACCGCTGCCACCACCACCACCGTCTCCGCCGCTGCTGCCACCACCACCACCACCACCACCACTACTCCCGCCGCCACCCCCACTCCCTCCGCCGCCTCCGCCGCCACCGCCACCGCCCCCTCCAGCTCCGCCCGTGCCCTTGCCCCCCTTGCCCTTGCTAGAGCGACGTCTCCCACTAGGGGCGGACGCCGCGCCGACCGACTCAAGACCAAGCAGGTCGGCCGCAGCAGCAGAGGCAACAGAGGGCAGCAAGGGGGAAGGAGAGCACCCCTCAAAGATGGGGGTGCGAGGGTCACCACGAGAGGCACCTACAGCGACTATGCTCTTCTCCGCTGCGAGGAGGGCCTTCTCGAGGAGGTCGACGGTGAGAGTGGTGGGACAGACTGCGAGAAAGTGGTCCCTGACTACACGGAGGGAGTCAGGGAGGCGCGCGACTACGTAGTAGAGAGTGATGTACATGGGGGGGGGGTTCTTAGCGCAGAACTCAGCAGGAAGGGCGGCGCGGTAGCGAGTGTCACTAGTGCGGAGGTGCGTAATGAGGTCAGCGACAGTGGGAAAGGCAGAGAGGTCAGGAAAGAGGTAGGGAAGCATGAGACGGCTCAGTGCAGCAGTGGCAGGGGAGGAGTAGCGCGCAACTACAGCGTCGTACAAGGTCTGAGCACTCTTGTACTGACTAAAGTGTGCACGCTCAGAGGTAGGGAGGTGGCGACGCACAGCAAGACGTGCAGCAGCATCGCGGGTGGCCCACTGAGAGCGGACAGTGGGATCAGCATCGGCAGCAGGAGCAGGAGAGGCGCCAGAGGTGAGGTCAAAGAGAGAAAGGCTGTCAGCTCTGTCGCACTGTAAGAAAAGCTGCAGGTCGTCCAGCCAGACCTCAAAATCAATGGCGCGACCCTCGGCGTCAAAGGCTAGGACACTAGGGGTGGCCATGACGACTACAGTGAAGCAGTGCAAGCAGTAGGGAAAGAGGGCGCAGTGACAGACGGACTGTGCTCACCAGGCAGGGCAGGCCGTGCAGCTCGACAGACAAGCAGAACGGCGACCGGGCGGCTCGTGTGTACAGCGGCTCGGCTCCCGGGCGGCTCGGCGGCAGGGCGGCTCGGGTGCAGGGCGGCTCGGCTCCCGGGCGGCTCGGCTGCAGGGCGGCTCGGGTGCAGGGCGGCTCGGCTACCGGCGGCTCGGGTGCAGGGCGGCTCGGCTCCTGGGCGGCTCGGCGGCCCTGCTGCCCGACTGCTGCAGGTGAGGCGGCGGGGTCGCGTGAGAGAACCAGGGCGGGGCCGCGTTAGGGCCGGCGTAGGAGCCGGGGCAGGGCCGGGTTGGAGCCGGCTGCAGGGCCGCGTAGGAGCCGGCGCAGGGCCGCGTTGGAGTCGGCGGCCGAGCCGCGTAGGGGCCGGCGCAGGGCCGAGTAGAAGCCGGCGGCAGGGCCGCGTCGGAGCAGGGGCGGGGCCGCGATGGAGCCGGCGGCGAGGCCGCGTAAGGGCCGGCGCGGGGCCGAGTAGGAGCCGGCGGCGGGGCCGCGTAGGAGCCTGCGGCGGGGCCGCGTAAGGGGCTGGGGACGGGACCGCGTAGAAGCCGGGGCAGGGCCGCGATGGAGCCGGCGGCGAGGCCGCGTAAGGGTCAGGGCGGGGCCGCGACTGAGTGGGCGGGGAGGCCGCAGGGGAGAGGGCGACTCGAGGGGTCGCTAAAAAAAATCGCGCCTCTGGGCGCGCTTCGGTGGGCCCAAAAAAATCGGTCCTGGAGGGACCTAGCTCTATACCATGTGAAACAGTGAGAAGAGGAATGAATTGACTAAGTCAAGAATGAGTACAAATAGGAAACCTAATTGTGTTGTACCCCTTATGGGATACCCCACTGTAGCCTACACAAACAGGTAAGCTATATGTTCTGACACATTCATCCCCCACTCCCTCACACTTCCCTCTCCTCTCTGGACTGCATGCCACATTCATCCCCCACTCCCTCACACTTCCCTCTCCTCTCTGGACTGCTACTCTCACATACATCCCCCACCCCCACCCCTCACACTACCCTCCACCCTCTGGCCATCCTCAGTTACATCCGCTCCTGTTTGCCCTGCAACCCTCACTCTCATCCCCCATACCTCCCTCCCCACGTTCGTCTCCTCTCTGGCCTGCCATACTCACTCTTCTCCCCCTCCTGTTTTCCACATTTACCTTTGTGTTCTGCCCACACGACCTCCAAATGCCTCCAGGTCTACACCGGCGTGGCCATTCCCGCCGGCTCTGAGGAGTACAACTCCAGGGTCACTCATTTTATTCGTGCAAACCCATCGCACCACGGCAACCCATGGTTCTCTCATGTGGCCATTAGTGGTGGGGAGGAGGTATGGTATGCAGAGGTGCTTCTTCTTTTTAAGCACGCACAAAGCAACAAAGGGTTCGTCTACGTCCAGTACTACGAGGTGGTTGGTAACGATGATGCGATAGGTTGCAAGTGCCTAGAATGAGCCAAGTACCCACGTACTCGAAACTTGCAACGGGACGTCGTGGAAGTGGACTCGGTGTTCCGTGCTGTCCACATTGTCGAGTCATTTAAGCGTCCTGGCACATTTTTACTCAATGATTATTTGTTCGAGTAGATGATATTTAATTATGCATGAATTATACACGGCAAAGACAGTAATTTTGCCATAAAATACTTGCAATAACTTGAGCACGTCAAAGAGGACTAGAAATTTCTATGCAGATGTAAATCACATCTCCGAAAATATAATATTGTACATGTTTAAGAGTTCGAAAAATATACCAAAAACACATTGTATACAGTTTTGTAGGTTTTAACCCACTAAACGAGATGGCGATTTGGTCTACCGTTCGCTGAACGAGAAAAACCCTATCGAAATTGGGTTCCAGATTTTTGCGATGGTCAAGCTTTAAGAGGGAGCGTCGGGCGCGATTAGGTTGAGGGAGGCGGCGAGACAGGAGGGGCTGTTTGCGCACGTGACGCGCCGACGGGGCATCTCGGCGGTGCGGAGGCAGTGGCGCGCGGTTGGCGCTGGAAACGGAGCAAGGTGTGGTAGGAGGGAGTGCGAGGGCCGCGAGGAGGAGGAGAGTTGTGACATTTGCAGAGAGCGGCCACACATGCTTAGGGGAACGAGGCATGGTTCTGCGCATCGGAAACGGCGTATCATGAGCAGGAAAACAACGGACATGTTTTGCAAGTAGGACTGGCGAAAAGTCGACTGAAGCTCGAGCTACATCTGATCCTTATGCAAGTGGGGTGTTGGTTGGTTGTGGGTGGTTGTCTCAGGATGACTGTCCAGGACGAGGGCGTGGTGCGTGTGCATGTGTTACGGGTGCAATGAATCGAAGTAGCGAGAATTGCACTAAGGTGTCAAATGAGTACAAAATGTGAGCGAAGGCGTGAGCGAACATTTATATGCGAAACATGCAAACGGTAACGCGGTGCGTGCGAGCTAGCTAGTGCTACGCTGGAGCGAGGCTCGGGCTAGTCCCGAAGCGTAGGCCGACATGGCCAGGCCAGCAGTGCGAGGTTTGGTGAAACAGTGCGCGCGAAGTCGGCGAAGCCCCGTTAGCAGTAACGGGCGAACAACGACTGTTGCTGTACGCGATGTAGTCGGGCTCCGTAAGGAATGCCGAGAAAATTCCTTACAGCATGACAATAGTGAATCGTAACAATGTATAATTTAGAATGCTGTACTATCTCAAAACTAGAATGCTGTAACAAATTTTGAATTCTAAACTGTGAAAATTGAACGAGAATGAAGAAGAGAGGAGAGTCTCACTAGCAGCAGTTGGGATACATATAGCAAACCCTAACAGGGTTGTACTCGCTATAGAGCACCCCACTATAGGCTAGATAATTACAACATTCTGACACACCCCCATAGCCCAAGTGGGGTGTAATCAGTACAATGAGCAAGCAGGCATAGAGCAGGAGTTCACAATAGCGAGCAAAGATAGAGTCATTCACAAAGGGCAAGTGAGGAGGAGGAGGCGAGACTGTAAGAGGAGAGGAGATAGGAGGCGACGGCTGAAGCTGCAGACACACGGGCAACAGGAGTCACACTGGCACAGCGGCTACCGAAACAGCGCTCCGGACTACTGGAGTAACTGGCTCCGCGGCTAAGACTAGCGGCAGACGAGCAACGGACCCACGGGCGACTGGCACAGCTGGCTACGACTGGGCTACCGGAGCAGCGCCCCGGACTACTGGTGCTGCTGACGACACGACGACAACCTCCGTTCAACCAACCTCCTCCAGCTGCCCCACACCTCTCGACACACACCCCCTGCTCAAACCCTGGCTCCACTCCCATAGCACCCCCCTTACACCTAAATCGCAGGCTCACACACATCCACCTCCCTCAAAACCCTAGCTCCACTCCTACAGCACCCCCCTTAAACCCTAAACCCCAAGCTCCCACACACCCACCCCCCTCGGCGACAGCTGCAGTAGTGGGCGACGAAGGAGGAGGAGGAGCAGGGGAGACCACACACCCGTCACCCCCTATTCGCCACCCCCAGACCCTAACACAGGGCAGGGCGGGACGGCGGGTAGGGAAGTTATGGGGGGGGGGGGGGGGCGACGCGCGGCCTCCTAGGGCGCCAAAACAGGCGGCAGAAGGGGCGGCGCTCGCCCCCCTCCCCCAGGTCGCGGCCCCCGAGGGAGCCGCGACGGGCGACGGGAAAAGGAGGGGGGGGGGGGGGGGGGGGGGGGGCGGTGCACGCGCCCCCGGTGCGCCGCGACTGGCGACGAAGCATGGCCGGGGCGGGGCCGGGGCAGGGTCGAGGAAGGGCCGAAAGGGGCGGCGACGTGGCCGCAAGTGGCAGCGACGGGGCCGCTGGGGTCGGCGACGGGGCCGATAGCGGCGACGACATGGCCGCTAGGGTCGGCGACGGGGCCGCTGGCGGCGGCGACGGGGCTGTTAGGGGGGGGGGGGGGCGACGGGGCCGCTGGCGGCGGCGTCGGGGCCGATAGGGGCGGGGACGGGGCCGCTAGGGTCGGCGACGGGGCCGCTGGGGTCGGCGACGGGGCCGATAGGGGCGGCGACGGGGCCGCTAGGGTCGGCGACGTGGCCGCTGGCGGCGGCGACGGGGCCGATAAGGGGCGGCGACGGGGCCGCGAAGGGGCCGCGAGGGGCCTGAGAGGGGCGGCAACGGGGCCGCGAAGGGGCCGCGAGGGGCCGAGAAGGGCGGCGACGGGGCCGCGAGGGGTGGCGACGGGGCCACTAAGGGTCGCGTGAGGGGCACGCCACGGGGCGTGTAGTGCACAGAGTAGCAGCGGAAGCAGTTAGGTGGGCCCACAGGCCAGGACCGTAGATGCTCTGATAGCATGTGAAAATTGAACGAGAATGAAGAAGAGAGGAGAGTGTCTCACTAGCAGCAGTTGGGATACATATAGCAAACCCTAACAGGGTTGTACTCGCTATAGAGCACCCCACTACAGACTAGATAATTATAACATTCTGACATAAACAACCTTAGAAACTTTTGAGACAGACATTCAGAGTGTGGTTGAAATGTTCATAATGAGCTGGTTCACAGTTTCTATAATGGTCCAAATCAATATTCAAATCTTTAATATGCGACATCTTACAACAATCAAGTCAACCCCTCAGTGGCAACAAGTTGCGTATGTATGTTACATAATTTTCCTTCTCATGAGTGGAAACAAGCTCACCGATGTCAACACAATGGCAGAAAAAGAAAAAAAAAAAACAAACAAACAGTCGCAGAATCTTTCTATTCACTCGATAATCAGGAGACCGTCGATTGTGCTACGATCAAGAGATGATCGCTGCCAGGATCTCCTCAGGAAGGTTCGCACGCAGGTAAAAGGTGTTGGTGGGCCCTTGACCTCAATAGCAGAGAGAATGTAAAATGCTTGCGATAAATTAAAACATGCAAATACAACGATATAAATAAGAGTACAGGGGAATTCGAATCGACCTAGCTAGCCATGTACTATAAGGAGTGACGAGAAGTAAGAATGGAATGAATGAACTATGAAACAGTTGGGTACAAGTACTAACCCTAATTGGGTTGTACCCCTTATGGGCTACCCCACTACAGCCTACACAAATGTATAAGCTATAATGTTCTGACACACCCCCATAGGCAAAGTGGGGGAGAACAAGTGGTCACAAGACCAGTCAAGCAAAGCAAAGCAAAGCAAAGCAAGCTCAGGGTGGATCACAAAGTCACCACACAGTCCTGTCAAACATTATATATGTTGTGCTTGTTTAGGCTACAGCGGGTTAGCCTATAGGGGGTACACAACTCTAGGGTTAGGTACTTGTACTGATTTCACTGTTAGTTCAATCATTCCTGTTCGTTCATTTCAACATGGTATAGAGCAGGTCCTTCGCTAGGACCGTATTTTTAGGGCCCACCACTACCTACCTACCTAACTGCGCCCTAGGGCGCCTTGTTTTTCATGGCCCCCTAAGGCCCCACGACCCGCGACCCGCCCCTTAGCGACTCGCGCGCCGCCCCTTAAGGCCCCGTCGGCCCACGCGCTCGCCCCTTACGGCCCCGCGCTCGCCCCTTAGCGACCCTGTCGGCCCCGCGATCGCCCCTAACGGCCCCGTCGGCCCCGCGCTCACCTCCCTAGAGGCCCCCGTCGGCCCCGCGCTCGCCCTTAGCGGCCCCTTACGGCCCCGCGCTCGCCCCTAGAGGCCCTGAACGGCCCCGCGCTCGCCCTTAGCGGCCCCTTACGGCCCCGCGCTCGCCCCTAAAGGCCCCGAACGGCCCCGCGCTCGCCCTTAGCGGCCCCTTACGGCCCCGCACTCGCCCCTAGAGGCCCAGATCGGCCCCGCGCTCACCCTTAGCGGCCCCTTGCGTCCCCGCGCTCGCCCCTAGAGGCCCCAAACGGTCCCCCCCAGAACGAGCCGCCCGACCCGAGCAGCCCGAACCGAGCCGCCCAGCCCGAACCGAGCCGCCCGAACCGAGCCGCCCGAACCGAGCCGCCCGAACCGAACCACCCGAACCGAGCCGCCCAGCCCAAACCGAGTCGCGCCGCCCGAACCTAGCCGCGCCGCCCTTCCCGAGCCGCGCCGCCCTACCTGAACCGAGCCGCGCCGCCCGTACAGGACCGAGCCGCCCTACCTGAGTCGCACAGCCTACTGTTTTTGGGGTGCCCCTACTGCTATTACTCCTACTACTGCTATGGCTAGCCCTCCTGTGCTCGCTTTCGATGCTGAGGGCCGCCCAGTGAATTTCGAAACCTGGCTAGATGACCTACACCTCTTCCTACAGCTCACTGCCAAGGAGGACATCTCACTGTATGATCACGCCCTACGCCATGCTCCTGCTCCTGCTGCTACTGCTGACAGCACTGCCCGCTCACAGTGGTAGACTCGTGTCGCCCACGCTCGCTTCGCTATTCGCAACTCCCTGCCGATAGATGAGCGCGAGCACTTTGGGCAGCACAAGACTGCACAGGCACTGTACACTGCTGTCATTGCCCGCTACTCCTCACCGGCCTCTGCCGCACTAGGCCGTCTCTCTCTTCCCTACTTGTTCCCCGACTTAGCCTCTTTCCACACAGTCGCTGACCTCATTACGCACCTCCGCACTAGTGAGGCTCGCTTCCGCGCTGCCATGCCTGATGAGTTCCTTGCCAAGAACCCACCCCCACTCTGGCTCACTCTCTACCACCTAGTCACCTGCCTCCCTGACACTCTGCGCTCAGTCAGGGACCACTTCCTAGCTCGCTGCCCCACTGAGCTCACCATTGCCCTCCTCGAGAAGGAACTCCTTGCAGCTGAGGCTAGCATAGTCGCTGTAGGTGCCTCTCGTGGCGACCCCCGTACCCCGTTCTTTGAGGGGTGTTCTCCTTCCCCCCTTCTTCCCTCTGTCGCCTCTGCTGCTGCTATCGACCTCCTTGGTGCTGAGAAGGTCGGGACTGCGTCTGCTTCGAGCGGGCGCCGCAACGGCAAGGGCAAAGGGGGCAAGGGCGGTGGCGGTGACAGCGGGGGAGGCGGTGGCGGTGACAGCGGGGGAGGCGGTGGTGGGGGCGGTGGCGGCGGTGGGGGTGGTGGCGGCAGCGGCGGGGGAGGTGGCAGGGGCGGAGGCGGTGGTGGGGGTGGCGGTGGACGCTGCGGCGGCAGGGGTTGGGGTGGTCGAGGAGGGGCCGGCGGCGGTGGTGGTCGTGGAGGCGCTGGCGGTGGCCAGGGCCAGCAGCACACTCCGTCGCCCCAGGAGGTCCCTGAGTGGTACTCTCAGCACGGGGGGGGGGGGGGGGGGGGGGGGTGGGGGTGGCTTTAGCTGCACGTACGTCATTCGCACTGGTGACCGCACTAGTCAGCCGTGTCGGGGACCGCACACCACACAGCGCTGCTTCGCTGGTCTCAACGACGCTTGGCGTGTTCAGTTCCCTCAGGCCACTGAGCTGCCCCGCAGGATTGATCTCCTGAAGAAGGGGATTGATATCTATGCTCTAGACTTTGATGCTATTCTCACTGCTATGTATGTGATGTCTACTAGTGGAGAGGGTGCTGAGTACCTGTGTGTGCCGCCCGACCCGGGCATTAGGACTAGTGCGTTTGCCGCTCCAGGTACTCGCGTGTCTGCTATTCCAGGTGCTGGTGAGGCAGCTTCTCTAGGTGCTTGTGCGTCTGCCCCCCCTGGTACTGAGTCGACGGCAGCACTGCACACCTTCACACTGGACTCAGGTGCTTCTTGCTGCTTCTTTTGTGACCGCACTGCCCTTGAGCCGCTTGCTCGGCCAGTTGCTGTCTCCCTCGCTGACCCCTCTGGGGGTCCGGTCATTGCGACCTCCTCCACTGTCCTTTCCTGTCCTGCGGTCCCGTCGGGCACACTGTCAGGTCTCCACCTCCCCTCGTTCTGTACGAACTTGGTGGCAGGTAGTGCACTCCAGGACGGAGGTGTTCACCAGTTCGCCCCTGCCTACGAGCGCGTGACACACTGCACGTGTGCTCGTACGGGCTGCCACTTGGCTACCTTCACTCGGCAGCCGGGGTCGGACCTGTACACACTGACCACTGAGTCCCCTCAGGTCGCTGCGTCTGCATCTGCGTCCGTGTCAGGTCAGCTGTCTGCCCCCTGCTCGTGTCGCTCTCTGGCGCACGAGACTGTCCTCTGGCACCACCGACTTGGCCACCCGTCCGTGCAGCGCCTTCGTGCCATGCACTCCCGGTACCTTGTCTCCGGTCTTCCCAGAGTCCTCCCTCCCCTCCCACCCTCGCCTGCTCCTCCCTGTCTTCCCTGCGTCGAGGGGCGGCAGCGCGCCGCTCCTCACTCCTCGTTTCCCCCGACGACTGCTCCCTTGCAGACGCTCCACATGGACGTGTGGGGCCCACCCCGCGTCCGTGGTCAGGGTCAGGAGAGGTACTTCCTGATAGTTGTTGACGACTACTCGCGCTACACCACGGTCTTCCCCTTGCGCACCAAGGGTGAGGTCCCTGATGTCTTGATCCCTTGGATCCGCAGAGCCCCTCTCCAGCTCAGCGAGCGTTTCCACTCGGAATTTCCTGTCCTGCGCTTGCACTCTGACAGAGGTGGTGAGTTCTCCTCCGACCTCTTGGCAGCTTACTGTGCTGAGCACGGCATTGAGCAGTCGTTCACGCTTCCGGCCTCTCCACAGCAGAATGGGATTGCAGAGCGCTGCATTGGCCTGGTCATGGAGGTTGCCCGTACCTCCTTGATCCATGCGGCTGCCCCCCACTTTCTGTGGCCGTTTGCGGTCCGGTACGCTGCGCATCAGCTCAACCTCTGGCCCCGTGTCTCCTTGCCGGAGACCTCGCCCACACTCCTGTGGACGGGGAAGGTTGGCGATGCGTCGCGTTTCCGGGTCTGGGGATCTCGAGCTGTTGTCCGCGATACGTCTGCGGACAAGCTCTCCTCCCGTGCTGTTCCCTGCGTCTTCCTCGGCTTTGTCCTTGACGCGCCTGGTTGGCAGTTTTACTACGCCACCTCGCACCGAGTCTTGCCCTCTGAGGACGTCACTTTCGACGAGTCCGTCCCCTACTACCGCCTCTTCCCCTACCGCAGAGCCCCGCTCCCCCCCCCCGCCTCTCTTCCTCGCGCCAGGTGTTGCTGTCGTAGACCCCCTCCTCCCTCAGGGTGCCGCTCCCTCAGGTGTGTCTCAGGTAGACCCGGTTGAGCCTGTTGAGGTAGCTGTCGAGTCTCGTCCTACTGTGGGTGCGGAGCCAGGGGGTGCTGAGCCTGGGGGTGCGGAGCCTGGGGGTGCGGAGCCTGGGGGTGCGGAGCCTCGGGGTGCGGAGCCTGGAGGTGCTGAGCCTTGGGGTGCGGAGCCTGGGGGTGCTCAGCCTGGGAGTACTGAGCCTGTGGGTGCTGAGCCGCAGAGTCCGGAGTCTGGGGGTTCTGAGTCAAGAGGTCCTGAGCCTGAGGGTCCTACACCTGGCGGAGCCCTCTCTTTGGAGCAGCTGCGTGAGTGGTACTTCCAGTACTGCAGCCTCAGGAGAGGTACCTCTGGAGCCAGGCGTACCACTGGGACTGGTGCTAGTGCTTCTCCTCCTAGCCAGGAGCTCCCCTCCCGTGAGCGGATCCGTGAGTGGTACGAGCGGCGCTGCACTCTTCGGAGTGGCGCGCCTGGTGTCGCGGACCCCGCTGCTGCTGGTGGTGCTACTGGTGCTGGAGACTCTACTGGTTCTGCTGGTGCTGCGGCCCCAGAGGTTGGAGCTGTTTCTGGTGCTGCGGACCCAGGCGTTGGAGCTACGGCTGGTGCTGCGGACCCGGGTGCTGGTGCTGCTGCTGGTGCTGAGGACCCGGGCGTTGGAGCTGCTGCTGGTACTGAGGACCCGGGCGTTGGAGCTGCTGCTGGTGTTGAGGACCCTGGAGCTGGTGCTGTTGCTGGTGCTGTGGAGTCGGGCGTTGGATGTGCAGCTGGTGCGGAGGACCCTGGCGCTGGTGTCTCTGCTAGTTCTGGAGTCGCTGCACGGCAGTGGCCGTACTTCGTTCCGCTCCTTCAGCAGGTTCTTGGTCTCCCGCCTTCTCTCAATCCTCCTCCTCCCTTAGAGTGTCCACAGCCTGTCCAGTCACGGTTACAGTTACAGCCCGCCTCCCCACTGCCTGCTCTTTCTCCCTACACTGGTCCTACTGGAGGTATTGCTGAGCGTCGTGAGCCTGCGTCTCGCCCTGTGTCGCCTGTCCGTACTGCTCGCACTTGTGGTTGGGGTTCGCGTCAGCGTCCTCCTCCTGTCCCTGGCACGCACCGGATGTCTCTGCGTCCGTCCACTGCTCCTCTGCGTGCCCCTTTGCCTTCTCCTCCTGAGTCCTCTCTTCCTGCTCTTCCCGACCCGGAGTCGGACTCTCTTCGTGCTGCCAGTCCTACTGTCATGCGTCTCCTTGCTACTGTCGTCACTGACCCTTCTTTTGAGTCCACTGCTGCGTCTTCCCTAGTTGCTGAGCTCGTCGACTTTGCTGCTCGCTGTCGTCTAGACTACGCTGCTAGTCTTGTCGCTCAGTCTGAGTCTGTCTGTCCTCCGTCCGTCGGGGGTGAGTGTGCCCTTGGCACGGACGTCCTTGAGGACAGGCAGGAGGAGTTCCAGTGCTTGGCCGCTGCTTCACCTCATCTCGTGTCTGTACTGCTTACCCATGAGGGAGACCCAGATGCACTTGACATCCCGACTCCACGCTCTTACGCGGAGGCGATAGAGGGTCCCTACTCTTCTCAGTGGCAGGCAGCTATAGATGCAGAGATGGCTTCCTGGAAGTCCACAGGCACCTACGTTGACGCTGTCCCCCCTCCTGGGGCGAACATCGTCAGTGGCATGTGGATTTTCAGGGTGAAGCGGCCGCCGGGTTCTCCGCCTCTCTTCAAGGCGCGGTACGTGGCTCGTGGCTTCAGTCAGCGGCAGGGAGTTGACTACTTTCAGACCTTCTCTCCCACCCCAAAGATGACCACTCTTCGGGTACTACTGCACGTAGCTGCTCACCGTGACTACGAGCTACACTCTCTTGACTTCAGCCTTGCCTTCCTGCAGGGCAGCCTGCAAGTGTAGTCCTCAGTGTGTCGTGCCACTCACGGGGCGCCTGGCGGAGACCGTAGACTGGCCGCCGGAGGCTCCACTGGGTGCCAGGAGGAAACGACCCAGTGAAGGCAGGAGGGCAGCGCAGCCAGATCTCCTCGTGCAGGCTGCCCTGCAGGAAAGCAGTGCTGAAGTCAAGAGAGTGAAGCTCGTAGTCGCGCTGAGCGGCTATGTGCAGTAGCACCCGAAGAGTGGTCATCTTCGGGGTGGGAGAGAAGGTATGAAAGTAGTCAACTCCCTGCCGCTGACTGAAGCCTCGAGCCACGTAACGCGCCTTGAAGACAGGCGGAGAGCCCGGCGGCCGCTTCACACTGAAGATCTACATCCCACTGACTATGTTCGCCCAAGGTGGGGGAACCTCGTCGACGTAGGTGCCTGTGGACTTCCAGGAAGCCATCTGTGCATCCATGGCCGACTGCCACTGAGAGGATTAGGGACCCTCGATCGCCTCAGCGTACGATCGAGGAGTAGGGATGTCTGGTGCATCCGGGTCTCCCTCAGGGGCAATCAGCGTGGATACGAGATGGGGCAAAACAGCTGCAAAGCACTGGAGCTCCTCCTGCCTGTCCTCAAGGACGTCCGTGCTAAGAGCACACTCACCCCCGACGGACAGAGGACAGACAGACTCAAACGCAGCAACAAGACTAGCAGCGTAGTCTAGACGACAGCGAGCAGCGAAGTTGACAAGCTCAGCAACTAGAGCAGAGGCAGCAGCAGACTCAAAGGAAGGGTCACTGACGACAGTAGCAAGAAGGCGCGTGACCGAAGGACTAGCAGCACGAAGGGAGTCAGACTCCGGGTCAGCAAGAGAAGGAAGAGAGGACTTTGGAGGAGACAGCAACGGGACACGCAGAGGAGCAGTGGAAGGACGCAGTGCCATCTGGTGTGTGCCGGGGACCACAGGAGGACGCGGATGTGCAGTACGACCACTAGTGCGAGCAGCACGAACACGTGACGCGGGACAAGACGCAGGCTCACGACGCTCAGCAAGACCTCCAGTAGGACCAGTGTAGGGAGAAGGAGCAGGTAGAGGGGAGGCGGGCGGTAACTTTAACCGCGACTGGACAGGCGGTGGACACTCTAGGGGAGGAGCAGGACCAGTAGAGGGTGGGAGACCAAGAACCTGCTCCAGGAGCGGAACGAAGTACGGCCTCGGCCGCTCTGCGCCTCCAGAACCAGCAAGTACGGCACGAGTACCCCCAGCGGCAGCACCAGCGCCAGCAGAACCTCCAGCTCCAGCAGCGCCAACTCCAGTACCCTCAGAAGCACTTGCTGTGAAAACAAAGAACGAGGATGAATGACTATGAAGTGAAGTGAATACAAATAGGAAACCCTAATGTGTTGTACCCCCTATGGGATACCCCACTATAGCCTACACAAACAAGTAAGCTATATGTTCTGACACACCCCCATAGGCAAAGTGGGGGAGAACAAGGGGTCACAAGACCAGTCAAGCAAAGCAAAGCAAAGCTCAGGGTGGATCACAAAGTCACCACGCATTCCGAGCACAAGTTCAAAGGCCACAAGGCCAGTTCACATGCAAGATCATATATAGAGATATACAAGAGCAAGATTATATATATGCGAAGGTACAAGTAAGGTCAAGAGGAGAGCAAGTGAGGCAAGACAGGCACAAGACCCAACTGCGTGCAGCAACGCTGATGATCACAAGGCGCAAGTGCCTTGGTGAAGACATCAGCAGTGTTGGCCTCAGAGGCCACGTACGCAAGTCGCAGCTGGCCACGCTGCTGTAGCTCACGAGCAAGAAAGTAGCGAAGAGCAATGTGCTTCGTTCTGTGCTCCAGTCGCTGCTCTCGACACAAGGCCAGCATGGCCTTGTTGTCTACGTACAGGACTGGAGGAGAACGAGGCTGCTCTCCAAGGTCGGTCAGCAGGTAGGTGAGCCAGCGTAACTCCTGTGCAGCCATAGCCCCAGCGTAGATCTCAGCCTCACAACTGGAGCCGAGAACAGAAGACGAGCGGGTAGCCCGCCACGAGACAGAGCCGGAACCAAGGCTGAAGGTGTAACCCTGTGACGACCGCTGCGTAGCCTGGTCGTCAGCCCAAGAAGCGTCTGCGTGCCCAGTGAGGACCACTGGACTGCGCCCTCCAAGCACTAGCCCCATGCCCGACGTACTGCACAAGTAGCGCAACACCCTCTTCGCTGCAGCCATGTGCTCTGGTCGGTGTCTCCCAGGAGCAACAAAGCGTGCGAGAATGCTAAGAGGGTATGCGAGGTCAGGTCGTGTGCAGGTCATCAGGTACATGAGGCAGCCAACAAGCTCTGCAAACGGGCCACTCGACTCTACGGACTCATCCGAAGGCAGAGCTGAGAGCGAGTGGCGAGTAGGCAGAGGAGTGGCCTGAGGCGAGGAGTACGTGAAGCCGAAGCGCTGAAGGACCTGCTGCACCATGTGTGACTGAGTCAGGGTAATGGTGCGGCGTGCTCTGTCCCGGGTGATCTGCAAGCCAAGGTAGCTGCGCAGTTCACCCAGGTCAGTGCACGTGTGTCTCTTCTGCAGCTCGGACTTCACGTAGGCGAGTCCAGCAGTGTCAGCTGTGGCAAAGACCAAGTCGTCGACGTACACGAGGATGTAGAACGGCGGCAGAGAGGTGTCGGTGCGCAGAAACAGCGACGGGTCGGCAGTAGACGGAGCAAACCCAAGTGCCGCGAGCGTAGTCCTCAGTGTGTCGTGCCACTCACGTGGCGCCTGGCGGAGACCGTAGACTGGACGCCGGAGACTCCACTGGGTACCAGGAGGGAAAGACCCAGTGAAGCCAGGTGGGCGACGCAGCCAGATCTCCTCGTGCAGGCTGCCCTGCAAGAAAGCTGTGCTGAAGTCGAGAAAGTGGAGCTCGTAGTCACGGTGAGCAGCAACGTGCAGCAGAACCCGAAGAGTGGTCATCTTCGGGGTGGGGGAGAAGGTCTGAAAGTAGTCAACCCCCTGCCGCTGACTGAAGCCACGAGCCACGTAACGCGCCTTGAAGACAGGCGGAGAACCCGGCGGCCGCTTCACCCTGAAAATCCACATGCCACTGACGATGTTCGCCCCAGGAGGGGGAACAGCGTCAACGTAGGTGCCTGTGGACTTCCAGAAAGCCATCTCTGCATCCATAGCTGCCTGCCACTGAGAGGAGTAGGGACCCTCTATCGCCTCCGCGTAAGAGCGCGGAGTCGGGATGTCTGGTGCATCCGGGTCTCCCTCAGAGGCTAGCAGTACAGACGCGAGACGAGGTGAAGCGGCAGCGAGACACTGGAACTCCTCCTGCCTGTCCTCAAGGACGTCCGTGCCAAGGGCACACTCACCCCCGACGGACGGAGGACAGGCAGACTCAGACTCAGCGACAAGACGAGCAGCGTAGTCTAGACGACAGCGCGCAGCAAAGTCGACAAGCTCAGTGACAAGGGCAGACGCAGCAGACGACTCGAAGGAGGGGTCAGTGACAGCAGTAGCCAGGAGACGCGTGACAGTAGGACTGGCAGCACGAAGAGAGTTCGACTCCGGGTCGGCAAGAGCAGGAAGAGAGGAAGCAGGAGGAGAAGGCAAAGGGGCACGCAGAGGAGCAGTGGACGGACGCAGTGACATCCGGTGCGTGCCAGGGACAGGAGGAGGACGCTGACGCGACCCGCGACCACTAGCGCGCTCAGTACGAACAGGCGACACAGGACGAGACGCAGGCTCACGACGCTCAGTAAGACCTCCAGTCGGACCAGCGTAGGGAGAAGGAGCAGGCAAAGGGGAGGCAGGCTGTAGCTGTGGCTGTGACCGGACAGGCTGCGGACCCTCTAAGGGAGGAGGAGGAAGTGTAAGACCAAGAACCTGCTGCAGGAGCGGAACGAAGTACGGTCGGGGCCGCGCGGCGACGCTAGAAACAGCAGGAACAGCACCAGCAGCCCCGGCAGGTGCACCCACTCCAGCAGCACCTCCAGCAGCACCACTAGAAGCTCCAGAACCTCCAGCCGCAGCACCAGGAGCACTGTCAGTCGGACCGCCAACGGTAGGCTCAGCGCCAACACCCTCAGCAGGACCAGCTCCAGGAGAACACTCAGACTCAGCAGCTCCAGCACCCACAGTACGAGCACCGGCGAGGCGCGCAGCAGCAGTACCCTCTGCAGCCGAAGAACCACCAGCACCAGCAGCACGCCTCCAGCGCCTGGCAAACCACTCACGCAGCTCCTGTGGGGAGAGTGGCTCCAGGCGAGGCGAAGCACCCCCAGGCACAGCACCTCCAGGCTCAGCACCCCTAGACACAGCACCCCCAGGCACAGCACCCCCAGGCTCAGCATCCCCAGGCTCAGCACCCCCAGGCTCAGCACCTCCAGGCTCAGCACCCCCAGGCACAGCACCCCCAGACTCGGCACCTCCAGGCTCAGCACCCCCAGGCACAGCACCTCCAGGCTCAGCACCCCCAGGCTCAGCACCCCCAGACTCGGCACCTCCAGGCTCTGCACCCCCAGACTCCGCACCCCCAGGCTCAGCTCCTGCAGCAGCACCAGAGTCACCAGTGACCTCGACAGGCTCGACCGCGTCTACCTGGGACACACCTGAAGGGGCAGGACCCTGAGGGGGGAGGGGGACTACCGGGGGGGGACCTGGTACCAAGAAGAGCGGGGGTGGGGGGAGGGACGGAGTGCGGTAGGGGAAGAGGCGGTAGTAGGGTACCGACTCGTCGAACGTGACGTCCTGGGAGGACAGAACACGTCGAGAGGAGGGGTGGTAAAACTGCCACCCAGGGGCGTCGGGGGGGAACCCCAGGAAGACGCAGGGAGAAGCACGAGGGGACAGCTTGTCCGCAGACAGGTCGCGAACAAACGCCCGCGATCCCCAGACCCGGAACGCCGACGCATCGCCAACCTTCCCCGTCCACAGCAGGGCTGGGGAGGTCTCCGGTCGAGAGACCCTGGGGTGGAGGTTGATCTGGTGCGCAGCGTAACTGACCGCAAACGGCCACAGAAAATGGGGAGCAGCCGCATGCATCATGGACGTACGAGCGACGTCCATGACCATGCAAATGCGGCGCTCAGCTATCCCATTCTGCTGTGGTGAGTCCGGAAGCGTGAAGGTCTGACGGATGCCTCGCGCACGACAGTAGGCACTCAGGAGGCCAGAGGAGAACTCTCCGCCAGAGCCAAAGCTCCTCCGAAGCTGGAGACGAGCTGCGCGGATCCAGTCGATCAACACCTCAGTGACCTCACCCTTGCTGCGCAAGGGGAAGACTGTGGTGTAACGCGAGTAGTCGTCAACCACCAGTAGGAAGTAGCGCTCCTGACCCTGTCCACGGACGCGGGCTGGGCCCCACACGTCCATGTGAAGCGTCTGCAACGGGGCCTCTGTCGGAGGAAACTGGGAGGAGTGAGGGGCAGCACGCTGGCGCCCCTCGACACAGGGGACACAGGTGGGGCCAGGGCCCGGAGGAAGGGGAGGGAGAGACCGGGGAAGACCAGACACAAGGACTCGCGAGGCCATGCCTCTGAGCCGAAGCAGAGAGGGGTGGCCAAGGCGGTGGTGCCAGAGGAGGGTCTCGTGAGACAGACGACGGCACGAGCAGGGGGCAGACTCAGGACCAGACCTGGACGCTGCAGCAAACACCTGACCAGACGAAGGGACCCTACCAGACTCAGCACCTGGAGGAGAAGCAGTAGTCAGTGTGTACAGGCTCGACCCTGGCCGACGTGTAAACGTAGCCAGGTGGCGACCTGTATCCGCCTCCCTGCAGTGGGTCACCCGCTGACGAGCAGGGGTGAACTGGTGGACACCCGCATCCTGGAGGTCAGCACCACTCACCAAGTTCGTCGAGAACGAGGGGAGGTAAAGACCAGTCAGGGTGCCAGAGGGGGCCGCCGGACACGGGAGGACAGTGGAGAAGCGAGACAGGACAGGCCCCCCAGAGGGGTCAGCCAGGGACACCGCAACCGGCCGACTCAGCGGCGTGAGAGTGGTGCGGTCCCTAAAGAAGGAGCGAGACGCTCCAGAGTCAAGGGTGAAGGTGTGAGAGGCCGAAGCCGACACAGTACCTGAGAGGGCAGACTCACCAGCACCTGAGAGCACAGACGCACTGGCACCTAGAGCAGCAGCCTCACTAGTACCTGACGCGGCAGTACCAATGCCCGGGTCGGGCGGGAAACACCGGTAACAGTCATCCTCATCACTACCAATCGCAGCATACATAGCAGAGAGAATATCATCAAAATCAAGATCATAAATAGCTACACCAGCCCTAGACAGCTCTCCCCAGCGGGGGATCTCAGCTGCCTCCGGAAACTGCTGACGCCAGGCGTCAGTCAGGCGGCCAAAGCAGCGGCCGGCTGTGTGGGCGCCTCCACACCTCTCCCCTGCACGGTCACCGGTGCGAAGAACGTAGGGGCAAGGACCAAGCGCACCACCACGCTGACGCTGCGAGTACCACTCACGGAGCTGCTGAGGGGCGGGGACGGTGCGAGAGCGCTGCTGCTGCTGTGGCTGCTGCTGCGGCTGCTGCTGCTGCTGCTGCTGCTGGCGCTGACCACCCCCAGAGCTGCTCCGCTGGGACGAGCCACTCCGACCCCCGCCTCCACCGCCACCCCCGCGTCCACCGCCACCCCCGTCTCCACCTCCACCTCCCCCACCAGGACCGTCGCTCCCACCGCTCCCACCGCCTCCTCCGCTACCACCTCCGCCGCCACCTCCGCCTCCACCGCCGCCACCAGTACCTCCACTCCCGCCACCACCCCCACCGCCACCCCCACTCCCCCCGCCACCCCCACCGCCTCCTCCACCGCCCCCTCTAGCTCCACCCGCTCCCTTGCCCCCCTTGCCCTTGCCAGAGCGGCGTCTGCCGCTGGGGGCAGACGCCGCGCCGACCGACTCAAAACCAGTGAGGTCGGCCGCAGCGGCAGAGGCGACAGAGGGCAGCAGGGGGGAAGGACCACACCCCTCAAAGATGGGGGTGCGAGGGTCACCCCGAGAGGCCCCTACAGCGACAATACTCTTCTCAGCTGCTAGCAGGGACTCCTCAAGGAGGTCGACAGTGAGAGTGGTGGGACAGACAGAGAGAAACTGGTCCCTAACGACACGAAGGGACTCAGGGAGACGGGTGACGAGAAAGTAGAGAGTGATGTACATGGGAGGAGGGTTCGCAGCGCGGAACTCAGCAGGAAGGGCAGCGCGGTAGCGCGTGTCACTAGCACGGAGGTGGGTAACGAGGTCAGCGACAGTGGGAAAGGAAGCGAGGTCAGGGAAGAGAAACGGTAGCATGAGGCGGCTAAGGGTAGCGGAGGAAGGGGAGGAGTAGCGTGCAACTACAGCGTCGTACAAGGCCTGAGCGGTCTTGCACTGACTAAAGTGGGCACGCTCAGAGGAAGGGAGGTGGCGACGCACAGCAAGACGTGCAGCACCATTGCGGGTCGCCCACTTGGAGCGAACGGCAGAGTCAGCATCAGCAGGTGGGGCAGGGACAGCGCCAGAGACAAAGTCAAAGAGAGAGACCTCATCTATCGCATCACACAGTAAGTACAGCTGCATGTCTTCAATCCAGACGGCAAAGTCAATGGCCCTCCCCTCAGCGTCAAAAGTAAGAACATTGGGGGTGGCCATGGCAGCAGGTGAAAGTCTCACCGGGCTGGGAGAGTCGGGTAGGTCAGCAGCAGAGGAACACAGCTCAGGAACAGCAGCACGGCTCCTCAGGCGGCTCGGGCGGCTCGGGCGGCTCGGGCGGCTCGGGCGGCGGCTCGGCCGCAGCTCAGCGGCGGCTCTGGCGGCGGCTCAGGTGGCCCGGGCGGCGGCTCAGGCGGCGGCGGCTCGGCGGCGGCTCGGCTGCTGCTGGGCGGCTCGGCTGATGCTGGGCGGCTCGGCGGGGCCGCGTAGCAGAGGGCGGCGGGGCCGCGTAGCAGAGGGCGGCGGGGCCGCGACCGAAGAGGGCGGCGGGGCCGCGTAGCAGAGGGCGGCGGGGCCGCGTAGCAGAGGGCGGCGGGGCCGCGTAGCAGAGGGCGGCGGGGCCGCGATCGAAGGGCGGCGGGGCCGCGATCGAAGGGCGGCGGGGCCGCGTAGCAGAGGGCGGCGGGGCCGCGTAGCAGAGGGCGGCGGGGCCGCGTAGTAGAGGGCGGCGGGGCCGCGTAGCAGAGGGCGGCGGGGCCGCGTAGCAGAGGGCGGCGGGGCCGCAATCGAAGGGCGGCGGGGCCGCGTATCAGAGGGCGGCGGGGCCGCGTGGCAGAGGGCGGCGGGGCCGCGTAGCCGAGGGCGGCGGGGCCGCGATCGAAGGGCGGCGGTGGGGCCGCGTAGCAGAGGGCGGCGGGGCCGCGATCGAAGGGCGGCGGGGCCGCTAGGGAAGGGCGGCGGAGCCGCTAGGGGAAGGGCGGCGCAACGGGCCGCTAGGGGCGACACGACGGGTCGCTAAAAAAAAAAAAAAAAAAAAAAAACGCGCCTCGGGGCGCGGTTCGGTGGGCCCTAGAAGCAGTCCCTAGGAGGGAACCTGCTCTGATTCCATGTGAAAACAAAGAACGAGGATGAATTACTATGAAGTGAAGTGAATACAAATAGGAAACCCTAATGTGTTGTACCCCCTATGGGATACCCCACTATAGCCTACACAAACAAGTAAGCTATATGTTCTGACACTTGCGCCAGCAGCACCGCCAGCGCCAACACCCCCAGCAGCTCCAGCTCCAGCAGCACCAACTCCAGTAGGACAGTCAGCACCAGCTGCCTCAGCAGCACCCCAAGACGCACCAGCACCAGTAGAAATACCAGCGCCAACACCCCCAGCAGCTCCAGCTCCAGCAGCACCAGCTCCAGTAGGACCGTCAGCACCAGCTGCCTCAGCAGCACCCCCAGACGCACCAGCACCAGTAGAAACACCAGCGCCAACACCCCCAGCAGCTCCAGCTCCAGCAGCACGAGCTCCAGTAGGACCGTCAGCACCAGCTGCCTCAGCAACACCCCCAGACGCACCACCACCACTAGAAACACCAGCGCCAACACCCCCAGCAGCTCCAGCAGTACCCCCAGACTCAGCAGCACGTCTCCAGCGGCGGGCGAACCACACGCGCAGCTCCTGTGGAGAGAGCGGCTCCCGCCTCGACAAAGTACCGCCGGCGGCCACACGAGCAGACCCACCACCCCCAGGCTCCGCACCCCCAGGCTCAGCACCCCCAGGCTCAGCACCCCCAGGCTCAGTACCTCCAGTCTCAGCACCCCCAGACTCAGCACCCCCAGACCCGGCACCCGCAGACCCGGCACCCGCAGGCTCAGCACCTCTAGCAGCACCAGAGTCAACAGCTACCTCGACAGGCTCGACTGCGTCTACCTGGGACACACCTGAAGGGGCAGGACCCTGAGGAGGGAGGGTGTCTACCTGGGTAGCACCTGGCGCAAGGAAGAGCGGCGGCGGGGGGAGGGGCGCAGTGCGGTAGGGGAAGAGACGGTAGTAAGGCACCGACTCTTCAAAGGTGACGTCCTGGGAGGACAGAACACGGCGCGTGGTGGGGTGGTAAAACTGCCAGCCAGGCGCGTCAGGGGGGAAGCCAAGGAAGACGCAAGGAACAGCACGGGGGGACAGCTTGTACGCAGACAAGTCGCGGACAAACGCCCGAGATCCCCAGACCCGAAACGCAGACGCATCGCCAACCTTCCCCGTCCACTGCAAGGCGGGGGAGGTCTTTGGCAAGGAGACCCAGGGCTGAAGGTTGAGCTGATGCGCGGCGTACTGAACCGCAAATGGCCATAGAAAATGGGGGGCAGCCGCATGCATCATGGACGTACGCGCGACGTCCATGACCATGCCAATGCGGCGCTCAGCAATCCCATTTTGCTGTGGAGAGGCCGGAAGCGTGAAGGTCTAACGGATGCCCTGTGCACGACAGAAGGCTCCCAGACGGGCAGAGGAAAACTCCCCTCCTCTGTCCGAGTGCAGACGCAAAATAGGAAAGTCCGAGCCGAAACTCTCTCTGAGCTGGAGACGAGCTGCGCGGATCCAGTCGATCAACACCTCAGTGACGTCACCCTTGCTGCGCAAGGGGAAGACTGTGTGTCAGATATAATAGGAGTATGGCCTAGGCTTAGTAGCCTAGGCCACAGTGAGGCTAGAGCAATGAGGCACCAATTACGAGCTAGGTTGTGTGCAGGAGTGAAATTGAGAAGGGAATGATTGAACTAGCAAGCAGTAGGATACAAATAGCAAACCCTAAGGGGCTGTACTCACTATTGAGTGCCCCATTGCAGGCTACACAAACAACATATTCTGACACTGTGGTGTAACGCGAGTAGTCGTCAACGACCAGAAGAAAGTACCGCTCTCTCCCCTGCCCACTGATGCGGGCTGGGCCCCACACGTCCATATGTAGAGTCTGCAGCGGAGCCTCTGTCGGAGGAAATTCGGGGGAGTGAGGGGCGGCGCGCTGTCACCCCTCGACGCAAGGGACGCAGGTAGGGCCAGGCCCCGGAGGAAGGGGAGGGAGAGACCGAGGAAGTCCAGAGACAAGGACACGGGAGGCCATGCCTCGGAGACTAGGCAAGGAGGGGTGACCAAGGCGGTGGTGCCAAAGGAGAGTCTGGTGGGACAGAAGACGACACAAGCAGGGGTAGACTCAGGACCAGACCTGGACGCCGCAGCAAATTCCTGACTCGACGCAGCTACCTGGGCAGACTCAGCAGTGGGAGGAGACTCAGCAGTAAGGGTGTACAGGCTCGACCCTGGCCGACGGGTGAACGTGGCTAAGTGTCGGCCTGTCCGAGCACACCTGCAGTGGGTCACTCCCTGACTCGCAGGAGTGAACTGGTCAACCCCTCGATCATGTAGGTCCGCTCCACTCACCAAGTTCGTAGAGAACGAGGGGAGGTAGAGACCAGACAAGGTGCTAGAGGGGGCTGCAGGGCACGAAAGGACAGTGGAGAACCTATCAAGGACAGGACCCCCAGAGGGGTCTGCCAGGGAGACTGCAACCGGTCGACTAAGCGTCGTAAGAGTGGTGCGGTCTCGAAAGAAGGAGCGGGACGCACCCGAGTCCAGGGTGAAGGTGTGGAAGGCCTGAGCCGACGTAGTACCTGAGAGAGCAGACTCACCAGCTCCCGGGGCGGCAGACGCACTGGCACCTGGGGCAGCAGACGCACTAGCACCTAGAGCAGCAGTCTCACCAGCACCTAGCGCAGCAGCCTCAATGCCCGGGTCAGGCGGTACACACAGGTTACAGGCACCCTCAACACTATCAGCAACAGCATACATGGCAGCAAGAATAGCATCAAATTCAAGATCAACGATAGCAACCCCGGCCTTAGCCAGATCTCCCCAGCGAGGGATCTCTGACGGCTCAGGGAACTGGCGACGCCACGCGTCCGTCAGGCGACCAAAGTAGCGCTGGGTGGAGTGCGGACCTCCGCACTGCTCACCAGTGCGGTCGCCGATACGAAGAACGTAAGAGCAGGGACAAAAACCCCCACCGCGCTGGCGTACAGTGTACCACTCACGAAGCTGCTGAGGGGACAGGGTCACACCACTCCGCTGCTGCTGCTGGCGCTGACCACCACCGGCGCCACTCCTCAGCGCAGAGTCGCGACTTGCTCCACCACCGCCGCCTCTGCCGCCGCCGCCGCCTCCGCCGCCTCCGCCGTCTCCTCCACCTCCGCCTCCTCCACTACCTCCGCCGCCTCCGCTCCCTCCGCCACCTCCACCGCCTCCGCCGCCTCCACTGCTGCCGCCGCCGCCGCCACCCCCAGCACCACTCCCACCACCACCCCCACTCCCTCCACCGCCTCCACCACCACCTCCACCGCCCCCTCCACCCCCTCCAGTGCCCTTGCCCCCCTTGCCCTTGCCGGTGCGGCGTCTCCCGCTTGGGGCAGACGCAGCGCCGACCGACTCGAAACCAACGAGGTCGGCCGCAGCAGCAGAGGCAACAGAGGGCAAGAGGGGGGAGGGAGAACACCCCTCAAAGACGGGGGTGCGAGGGTCACCACGAGAGGCTCCTACAGCGACTATGCTCTTCTCTATCGCTAGGAGGGCCTTCTCGAGGAGGTCAACGGTGAGAGTGGTGGGGCACACTGCGAGGAAGTGGTCCCTGACTACACGGAGAGAGTCAGGGAGACGGGTGACTATCTAGTAGAGGGTGATGTACATGGGGGGGGGGGGGGGTCTTGGCGCAAAACTCAGCAGGAAGCGCAGCACGGTAGCGAGTGTCACTAGTGCGGAGGTGCGTAATGAGGTCAGCGACTGTGGGAAAGGCAGCAAGGCTGGGGAGGTCTCCGGTCGAGAGACCCTGGGGTGGAGGTTGATCTGGTGCGCAGCGTAACTGACCGCAAACGGCCACAGAAAATGGGGAGCAGCCGCATGCATCATGGACGTACGAGCGACATCCATGACCATGCCAATGCGGCGCTCAGCAATCCCATTCTGCTGTGGTGAGTCCGGAAGCGTGAAGGTCTGACGGATGCCTCGCGCACGACAGTAGGCACTCAGGAGGCCAGAGGAGAACTCTCCGCCAGAGCCAAAGCTCCTCCGAAGCTGGAGACGAGCTGCGCGGATCCAGTCGATCAACACCTCAGTGACCTCACCCTTGCTGCGCAAGGGGAAGACTGTGGTGTAACGCGAGTAGTCGTCAACCACCAGTAGGAAGTAGCGCTCCTGACCCTGTCCACGGACGCGGGCTGGGCCCCACACGTCCATGTGAAGCGTCTGCAACGGGGCCTCTGTCGGAGGAAACTGGGAGGAGTGAGGGGCAGCACGCTGGCGCCCCTCGACACAGGGGACACAGGTGGGGCCAGGGCCCGGAGGAAGGGGAGGGAGAGACCGGGGAAGACCAGACACAAGGACTCGCGAGGCCATGCCTCTGAGCCGAAGCAGAGAGGGGTGGCCAAGGCGGTGGTGCCAGAGGAGGGTCTCGTGAGACAGACGACGGCACGAGCAGGGGGCAGACTCAGGACCAGACCTGGACGCTGCAGCAAACACCTGACCAGACGAAGGGACCCTACCAGACTCAGCACCTGGAGGAGAAGCAGTGGTCAGTGTGTACAGGCTCGACCCTGGCCGACGTGTAAACGTAGCCAGGTGGCGACCTGTATCCGCCTCCCTGCAGTGGGTCACCCGCTGACGAGCAGGGGTGAACTGGTGGACACCCGCATCCTGGAGGTCAGCACCACTCACCAAGTTCGTCGAGAACGAGGGGAGGTAAAGACCAGTCAGGGTGCCAGAGGGGGCCGCCGGACACGGGAGGACAGTGGAGAAGCGAGACAGGACAGGCCCCCCAGAGGGGTCAGCCAGGGACACCGCAACCGGCCGACTCAGCGGCGTGAGAGTGGTGCGGTCCCTAAAGAAGGAGCGAGACGCTCCAGAGTCAAGGGTGAAGGTGTGAGAGGCCGAAGCCGACACAGTACCTGAGAGGGCAGACTCACCAGCACCTGAGAGCACAGACGCACTGGCACCTAGAGCAGCAGCCTCACTAGTACCTGACGCGGCAGTACCAATGCCCGGGTCGGGCGGGAAACACCGGTAACAGTCATCCTCATCACTACCAATCGCAGCATACATAGCAGAGAGAATATCATCAAAATCAAGATCATAAATAGCTACACCAGCCCTAGACAGCTCTCCCCAGCGGGGGATCTCAGCTGCCTCCGGAAACTGCTGACGCCAGGCGTCAGTCAGGCGGCCAAAGCAGCGGCCGGCTGTGTGGGCGCCTCCACACCTCTCCCCTGCACGGTCACCGGTGCGAAGAACGTAGGGGCAAGGACCAAGCGCACCACCACGCTGACGCTGCGAGTACCACTCACGGAGCTGCTGAGGGGCGGGGACGGTGCGAGAGCGCTGCTGCTGCTGCTGTGGCTGCTGCTGCGGCTGCTGCTGCTGCTGCTGCTGGCGCTGACCACCCCCAGAGCTGCTCCGCTGGGACGAGCCACTCCGACCCCCGCCTCCACCGCCACCCCCGCGTCCACCGCCACCCCCGTCTCCACCTCCACCTCCCCCACCAGGACCGTCGCTCCCACCGCTCCCACCGCCTCCTCCGCTACCACCTCCGCCGCCACCTCCGCCTCCACCGCCGCCACCAGTACCTCCACTCCCGCCACCACCCCCACCGCCACCCCCACTCCCCCCGCCACCCCCACCGCCTCCTCCACCGCCCCCTCTAGCTCCACCCGCTCCCTTGCCCCCCTTGCCCTTGCCAGAGCGGCGTCTGCCGCTGGGGGCAGACGCCGCGCCGACCGACTCAAAACCAGTGAGGTCGGCCGCAGCGGCAGAGGCGACAGAGGGCAGCAGGGGGGAAGGACCACACCCCTCAAAGATGGGGGTGCGAGGGTCACCCCGAGAGGCCCCTACAGCGACAATACTCTTCTCAGCTGCTAGCAGGGACTCCTCAAGGAGGTCGACAGTGAGAGTGGTGGGACAGACAGAGAGAAACTGGTCCCTAACGACACGAAGGGACTCAGGGAGACGGGTGACGAGAAAGTAGAGAGTGATGTACATGGGAGGAGGGTTCGCAGCGCGGAACTCAGCAGGAAGGGCAGCGCGGTAGCGCGTGTCACTAGCACGGAGGTGGGTAACGAGGTCAGCGACAGTGGGAAAGGAAGCGAGGTCAGGGAAGAGAAACGGTAGCATGAGGCGGCTAAGGGTAGCGGAGGAAGGGGAGGAGTAGCGTGCAACTACAGCGTCGTACAAGGCCTGAGCGGTCTTGCACTGACTAAAGTGGGCACGCTCAGAGGAAGGGAGGTGGCGACGCACAGCAAGACGTGCAGCACCATTGCGGGTCGCCCACTTGGAGCGAACGGCAGAGTCAGCATCAGCAGGTGGGGCAGGGACAGCGCCAGAGACAAAGTCAAAGAGAGAGACCTCATCTATCGCATCACACAGTAAGTACAGCTGCATGTCTTCAATCCAGACGGCAAAGTCAATGGCCCTCCCCTCAGCGTCAAAAGTAAGAACATTGGGGGTGGCCATGGCAGCAAGTGAAAGTCTCACCGGGCTGGGAGAGTCGGGTAGGTCAGCAGCAGAGGAACACAGCTCAGGAACAGCAGCACGGCTCCTCAGGCGGCTCGGGCGGCTCGGGCGGCTCGGGCGGCGGCTCGGCCGCAGCTCAGCGGCGGCTCTGGCGGCGGCTCAGGTGGCCCGGGCGGCGGCTCAGGCGGCGGCGGCTCGGCGGCGGCTCGGCTGCTGCTGGGCGGCTCGGCTGATGCTGGGCGGCTCGGCGGGGCCGCGTAGCAGAGGGCGGCGGGGCCGCGTAGCAGAGGGCGGCGGGGCCGCGACCGAAGAGGGCGGCGGGGCCGCGTAGCAGAGGGCGGCGGGGCCGCGTAGCAGAGGGCGGCGGGGCCGCGTAGCAGAGGGCGGCGGGGCCGCGATCGAAGGGCGGCGGGGCCGCGATCGAAGGGCGGCGGGGCCGCGTAGCAGAGGGCGGCGGGGCCGCGTAGCAGAGGGCGGCGGGGCCGCGTAGTAGAGGGCGGCGGGGCCGCGTAGCAGAGGGCGGCGGGGCCGCGTAGCAGAGGGCGGCGGGGCCGCAATCGAAGGGCGGCGGGGCCGCGTATCAGAGGGCGGCGGGGCCGCGTGGCAGAGGGCGGCGGGGCCGCGTAGCCGAGGGCGGCGGGGCCGCGATCGAAAGGCGGCGGTGGGGCCGCGTAGCAGAGGGCGGCGGGGCCGCGATCGAAGGGCGGCGGGGCCGCTAGGGAAGGGCGGCGGAGCCGCTAGGGGAAGGGCGGCGCAACGGGCCGCTAGGGGCGACACGACGGGTCGCTAAAAAAAAAAAAAAAAAAAAACTTCTCTGGGTGAGCAGGGGGAGTGGTACCGGGGTGGCGGGTGAGCAGGGGGAGTGGTACCGGGGTGGCGGGTGTGAGGCAACAAGCAGCCGTCCCTCCACCTCTCCTCTCTTCCCCCCTTCTCTGCTGCTTCTGCAGCAGTGTGGGGAAGGGGAAGGAGGAGGGTGAGGAGATGGAGGGGGTAACCTTTCAAAGTTAGCCCGCCTGCAGTACCTGCTGTTGCTTGTTTTATTGCTCGTTGGTGTACCTCTGCAGGTTGTGCTCGACACTTAGCTATTCCTGCATGCAGTTACGGGGGGATGTCAAAATCATATTTATTATAACTGCATGAAGTTCTAGCTGTAGTGTAGTTATTAAATTTGTAGGTGGTGCACCCCTTCATGTGTTCCTTTGCTATATGTATCTCGAATTCTATAGTGAAACTTCATTCTCCAATTTCTCTCTCACAACTCACTCGACACTCACCCTAGGTGAAAACCCGCTCGATACCTAGTTAAGGGCCTAGGCTACTAAGCCTAGGCCCCTCACCTTTCAACTTAATCTACTTTAAGTTCGACAGTGATGTACATGGGTGGGGGGTTCTTGGCGCAGAACTCAGCAGGAAGCGTAGCGCGGTAGCGAGTGTCACTAGTGCGGAGGTGCGTAATGAGGTCAGCGACAGTGGGAAAGGCAGCAAGATCAGGGAAGAGGTACGGTAGCATGAGGCGGCTCAGTGCAGCAGTGGCAGGGGAAGAGTAGCGTGCAACTACAGCGTCGTACAAGGTCTGAGCACTCTTGTACTGGCTAAAGTGTGCACGCTCAGTGGTCGGTAAGTGGCGGCGCACAGCAAGGCGAGCAGCAGCGTCACGTGTGGCCCACTGTGAGCGAACAGTGGCGTCAGCATCAGCAGAAGGGGCAGGGGAGGCACCAGAAGTGAGGTCAAACAGGGAGAGGCCGTCTGCCCCATCGCACTGCACGAAAAGCTGCAGATCATCTACCCAGACCTCAAAGTCCACTGCCCGACCCTCAGCGTCAAAGGTGAGAACGCTAGGGGAAGCCATAACAGCAGTAGGCAGGGCAGTGCAGTGGCAGAGACTGTGCTCTTACCAGGTAGGTGGAGCGATTGGGCTGCTAGGCGGCTCGGCTGTCGGGCGGCTCGGCTGCAGGGCGGCTCGGCTGCTGGGCGGCTCGGCTGCTGGGGGGCTCGGCTGCTGGGCGGCTCGGCTGCACGGTGCTGGGCGGCTCGGCTGTTGGGCAGCTCGGCTGCCGGGCGGCTCGGTTGCTGGGCGGCTCGGGCGGTCGGGCGGCTCAGCTGGCCGGCGGTTTGGCTGCTCGGCGCTGCGGCGCTGGGAGGTGGGGTCGTAGGTGGTGGCGAGGTCACAGGTGGCGGCGTAGCGGGGCCACGACGGGGCCGTAGCGGGGCCTAAGCGGGGCCGTAGCGGGGCCAACGTGGCCAAAGCGGGGCCCAAGTGGGGCCGTAGAGGGGCCGACAGGGCCGAAGCGGGGCCGCGACGGGGCCGTGGTGGGGTCGTAGCGGGGCCGCAGCGGGGCCTAAGCGTGGCCGACGGGGCCGAAGCGAGGCCTGAGCGGGCGACGGAGCCGACGGGGCCTAAGCGGGGCCGACGAGGCCGTAGCGGGGCCGTAGCGGGGCCGTAGCGAGGCCGACGGGGCCGTAGCGGGGCCGTAGCGGGGCCTAAGCGGGGCCGACAGGGCCGACGGGGCCGTAGCGGGGCCGTAGCGGGGCCGTAGCGGGGCCGTAGCGGAGCCTAAGCGGGGCCGACGGGGCCGTAGCGGGGCCTAAGCGGGGCCGACGGGGCCGACGGGGCCGTAGCGGGGCCGTAGCGGGGCCGACGGGGCCATAGCGGGGCCGTAGCGGGGCCGTAGCGGGGCCGACGGGGTCGGCGGGGCCGACGGGGCCGTAGCGGGGCCGTAGCGAGGCCGACGGGGTCGACGGGGCCATAGCGGGGCCGTAGCGGGGCCGTAGCGGGGCCTAAGCGGGGCTGTAGCGGGGCCGTAGCGGGGCCGACGGGGCCTAAGCGAGGCCGTAGCAGGGCCGTAGCGGCCTAAGCGAGGCCGTAGAGGGCGGCTCGAGGGGCAGTAAGGGCGGCCAATAGGGACCACTAAGGCGGCTCAAGGTGCTACTCGGGTTAGGAGCTAAGCGCGCTCCGGGCAGGAAAAAAAAAGTCTGTGGTGGGCCCTAGGCAGTATTCCCATTCGGGAACCTGCTCGATACCATGACGAGAAGTAAGAATGGAATGAATGAACTATGAAATAGTTGGGTACAAGTACTAACCCTAATTGGGTCGTGCCCCTTATGGGCTACCCCACTACAGCCTACACAAATGTATAAGCTATAATGTTCTGACAAGGAGTACATTCCCTTGTTCAAATCCATTCCCGACCGTGCGGCGCGTACAGCTACAAAACTGTTTGCGCCCAAATTTCTCTTGCCTGCAGCTGCCCGATACCGTCTGCTCCGACGGTCCAGATGAATCCCAACCGTCTAAAGCTTCGAGTCAATTCTGACTGTTCACATTCATTCTCGATACTGTATGCTTCCTTAGCTGCGGTCGGGAGTGCACAGTAATGCTCTCATTCATTACTATTCGTAACACCCCCCTTCAATCCTGGCCGTAGCTCGACTTGACCTGCTTGACTACTCCGGTGAATTTTGAGCTGTTCTGGTACTGCTGGCGTGGCAGTCGCTTTGTAAGAAAGTCTGCTGCCATGTCACCGGTCGGGCAGTAGGTCAAGTCAACCTTGCCCTTGTCTACTTCGTCCTTGACAAAGAAGTATTGCAGCATGATGTGCTTGGTGCGGTTGACGAAACCAGGTTTGTTCGCGATGCGAATCGCGCTCTGGTTGTCGCAGTGAAGGCGAAAGGTGGGTGAAGCTGGAATTTTCGCTTCCTGCAGAAGTTCCTGCAGATAGAGACCTTCGCGAACTGCAGCAGTTGCTGCGATGAATTCTGCTTCAGCTGATGACAGGGCAACCAGTTCGTGCTTCTGCGAGTTCCAGGAGATGGGTCCCGTTCGTTCGAGTCGGTACAGGAAGCCTGTCCTGGACCGTCGATTATCGGGATCTGCTGCATGATCGGCGTCCACGTAGCCGATGAGGTTGAAGGATGGGGTCGGCACTGTTGAGTAGCACAGCACTAGTACGTGCGGGGGACTTTCAAGCAGCGGGACTGGAAGATTCCAGTCCTGGTCGTTGTCGTCGGTGAAGTCGTGACGCGGACTGAACGGACTATTGTTGGAGAACGCGCCAATGGGGTGCGGTGCTGGCTCACATGAAGGTGAGCGCACGCGGCGACGACGCGACTCGCCCGTCATGGCCATGTTGCTCATGACGTTGCGTACTGGGGCAGACGTTCACGGCTGTTGCTGCTGATGGTGAACCGCTGGATTCAGGTTGCGCGCGGGTGGGTGTTGATACCCCTGGGCTGGACACACGTCGCCTCGTGCATCTTGTCGGCCGGACCAGTTGCTCAGGTTGGTCTGGCAAGGGCGAGATTGGGACTTGCATCGATGCGCCAGATGCCCAAAATCTCTGCAAATTTTGCAGTAGAGGCGCCGCGGCCTTTTCTCTTCAGTGTTATCGGCGTAGAAGGCGAGCCGTTCTCATTCTCGTCGTGGCGCTGGTCGCTGCTGATCCATATCCCGTTGTTTGACGAGAAGGGCGGCGCAAAGGGCGGCCTCCGAGATGACCCCCTGCTGTCGGAGAAGCGCCTTGCAGGGCCGCCACTCTGGGCCGAGCCCTTGAAGCACGATGTTGACAAAGATTTCCTCCGAGATCGAGCTTCCCAGCTTCGCGATTTGATCGCAAAGTCTCCGACAGCGATTGATGTAGCTGTTGGCCTTCTCCCCTAGGGCCATTTTGGTCTCCTGTAGTTGCTGGAGCAGCCGGTTTGAAGAGACGGAGTCCTTCGGCTGGTACACGCCGTTCAAGTGACGCCAAGCGTCGAGGGCAGGAGCGGCCGATGTTTTGTATGAACGAATGTTCAACTGCTCCGCCGGCGACATGTTGCGCAGGAGGATGCCGTAGGCCATCAAGGACTCGTTGTAGTACCTTGTCCTGGCGTCGTCGGTATCCTCAGCGGGCTCCGCGTAACTCCCGTCGAAGTAGTGAAAAAACTGAGCGTTCTGCAGCAGAAGCTCCAGCTCGAAGCTCCATGTATAGAAGTCTCTGCCGTCAAAACACACACTTGTCTTTATTTTTGATATGCTGAGAAACCTTGATTGCGCAAAGAGAATTGCCTCTTCACTGGGACGGGGAGTCTCGGGGGTTGAACCATTGGTGTCGAAGGAGAAAGTGTGCGGGGCGGCGTTCTGTCCGGTTGGAACCGGTTGAGTAGGTTGCGAGGAAGTTCCCGCATCGCCGTTCCGCAATGTTTGGAGCCCTTGCTCCAAGCTGGTGAGTCACTGAAGTAGTTGTGCAAGGACGTCGGAAGGGATTGTCGTCGTCTCCTTGCTTGTCGCAGCCAGATTGGGTTGCGCTTCAGCCGTCAGATTCGTCTGACCACCAGATCCTCCGGCCATTCTCACACGCGAGCGTGTGCCGGACGCCACTTTCCGAATGTCGTAGGTCTCGGTAGTGCGAAGGATTCCCGAGCCGCTCTCATACCATGCTACGATCAAGAGATGATCGCTGCCAGGACCTCCTCGGGAAGGTTAGCACACAGGTAGAATATGTTGGTGGGCCCTTGACCTCAATAGCAGAGTGAATGTAAAATTCTTGAGATAAATTAAAACATGCAAATACAACGATACAAATAAGAGTGCAGGGGAATTCGAATCGACCTAGCTAGCCATGTACTCTAAGGGGTACATTCCCTTATTCAATTTCATTCCCAACCGTGCGGCGCGTACAGTTACAAAACTGTTTGCGCCCGAATTTCTCTTGCCTGCAGCTGCCCGATGCCGTCTGCTCAACGGTCCAGATGCATCCCAACCGATGGTGCGTGAGCATGGATCGAACATGCAGCCTTGAAATAATAGCCGAATTTTGCACTTACCTAAGTCATTGTTAGGCCGGCAGCTCGTATAGACCATGGCTCCTACCCCGCCAGAGGCCGCAGGCGTAGAGGATACCTTGGAGGCACTAGAAGCTAATGTTCAGAGACGCCACATGGCTGGCGAGTACGGTGAGGTCCCCTTGGAGTGGGCGCTCCTAGGCACTCGTGCGTAGTGGGTGCGCGATCACCCCTCCCCTCTCCTTGACCGGTACGCAACAAAGGCGGCGTCAACGAGCAGCTCGACAACGGTGACCAATTCGGCACTGGCAAGGGCACGAGGGTGATCGGTGGAGAAATCAGGGCCGCCGATGTCAGACTTATATGATCTAGCCTGTGTAGGCTGTAGCGGGTTAGATACTAAGGGGTACACAATTCTAGGGTTTCATATTTGTATCACACTCATTCCTTAGTCAATCATTCCTCGTTCTTCACATGGTATAGAGCAGGTTCCCTAGAGGGAACGTTTCCTAGGGCCCACCACGATCGAAAATTTTCCTGCACGGAGCGCGCTTCGCTCCTGCCCGAGTCGCGCCCCGTGTGCCTGCCCTCCCGTCGCGTACCCTGCCCTTAGCGGCCCGTCGCACTCCCTTACGGCCCCTCTCACGGCCCCTCGCGGCCCCCTCACGGCTTCCTCGCGGCCCCTACGCGGCCCTGCGCGGCCCCGCTGACGGCCCCTCGTGGCCCCCACACGGCCTCCTCGCGGCCCCTACGCGGCCCTTCGCGGCCCCGCTCACGGCCCTTCGTGGCCCCTTATGGCCCCTCGCGGCCCCTTCGCGGCCCCTTGCGGCCCCTTCTAGGCCCCGTCGCCGCCCTTTGCGGACCCGTCACCGCCCTTCGCGGCCCTTCTTGGCCCCGTAGCCGCCCTTCGCGGCCCTTCTCGGCTCCGTCGCCACCCTTCGCGGCCCCTCACGGTCCCTTCGTGGCCCCGTCGCCGGCCCTTCGTGGCCCCTTCACCGGCCTTGGCGGCCCCTTCTCGGCTCCCTCACAGACCTGCCACCCCACCGTCGCCGCCCCTGCAGTAGCAGCCAATGCCGCCCCTGCAGCGGGAGCCGCCACCGCCGGTGCCGCCGACAGCAGCAGCCGCCGCCGCCACAGCCGGGGCCGCATCCGCCGCAGCCACCGACAGCAGCAGCCGCCGCCGCCACAGCCGGGGCCGCAGCCGCCGCAGCACCCTTCAGCAGCAGCCGCCGCCGCCACTGCCGGGGACGCAGCTGCCGCAGCCGCCGACGGCAGCAGCCGCCGCCGCCATAGCCGGGGCCGCAGCCGCTGCAGCCGCCGACTGCAGCTGCCGCCGCCGCCGACAGCAAGGGCCGCCGCCGCTTTCCCGGCCCTGCCCTGCAAAGAGGAGCGCCGCTCCTCTGCCGCCCTGTAGCGGCCCCGTTCCTGCCGACGCGCCTCGGCCCTGCCCCACCACTTGCGGCACTCTACCGACCTGCCCTAGTATGAGCACCACCGAGCTGCGCCCCTACTGTTGCTACCGCCACTGCTGTCATGGCTACCCCTAGCATTCTCGTCTTTGATGCTGAGGGTAGGGCTCTTGACTTTGAGGTCTGGGTCGATGATCTACAGCTTTTCCTACAGTGCGATAGGAAGGACGGTCTCTCACTGTTCGATCTCACGTGTGGCGCCTCTGCTGCCCCTGCTGCCGATGCTGACAGCACTGTTCGCTCACAGTGGGCCACACGCGATGCTGCTGCCCGTCTTGCTGTGCGTAGTCACTTGCCGTCCTCTGAGCACGCGCACTTCAGTCAGTACAAGAGTGCTAGGACCTTGTACGACGCTGTAGTCGCACGCTACTCTTCCCCTGCCACTGCTGCCCTTAGCCGCCTCATGCTGCCGTACCTGTTCCCTGACCTCGCCGCCTTTCCTACAGTCGCTGACCTCATTACGCACCTTCGCACTAGTGACACCCGCTACCGCGCTGCTCTTCCTGCTGAGTTCTGCGCCAACAACCCCCGCCCCCCCCATGTATATCACCCTCTACTACATAGTCACCCGGCTCCCTGACTCCCTTCGCTCGGTCAGGGACCACTTCCTCTCTGTTTGCCCCACCACACTCACCGTTGACCTCCTCGAGGTGCGCCTCCTGGCAGCTGAGAAGAGTATAGTCGCTGTAGGAGTCTCTCATGGTGACCCTCGTGCCCCCTTCTTTGAGGGGTGCTCCCCCTCCCCCCTTTTGCCCCCTGTTGCCTCTGCTGCTGCCGTCGACTTCGTTGGCACCGAGTCGGTCGGCGCTGCGTCTGCCCCTAGCGGGAGACGCCGCCCCGGCAAGGGCAAGGGGGGCAAGGGTGCTGGAGGGGCTGGCGGGGGCGGTGGAGGTGGCGGTGGAGGCGACGGAGGGAGTGGGGGTGGCGGTGGGAGTGGTGGCGGGGGTGGGGGCTTTGGTGGCGGCCGTGGAGGCGGAGGCGGCGGCGGCGGTGGCGGTGGGAGCGGAGGAGGAGGCGGTGGCGGTGGCGTTGGAGGTGGCGGCGGCGGCGGTGGAGCGGGTCGGGGTGGCTCTGCGCAGCGGGGCGGCGTCGGTGGTGGTCAGCGCCAGCAGCAGCAGCAGCAGCAGCAGCGCACTCGTGAGACCCTGCCCCCCCAGCAGCTTCGTGAGTGGTACGCTGCGCATCAGCGGGGTGGGGGTGCTGGTCCTTGTGCCTACGTCCTGCGTACCGCCGACCGCACAGGTGAGCCGTGCGGTGGCCCGCACACCACCCAGCGCTGCTTCGGCCGCCTGACGGACGCTTGGCGTCTCCAGTTCCCTGATGCCACTGAGATCCCCCGCTGGGGCATGCTGCTTAGGTCGGGGGTTGCTATCTTTGATCTGGATTATGATGCTATTCTTGCTGCCATGTATGTTGTGTCTACTAGTGATGAGGGTGACTGTTACCTGTGTGTTCCGCCTGACCTGGGCATTGAGGCTGCTGCTCTAGGTGCTGGTGAGGCTGCTGCTCTGGGTGCTAGTGCGTCTGCTGCTCCAGGTACTGGTGAGTCTGCTGCCCCAAGTGCAAGTGAGTCTGCTCTCTCAGGTACCACGTCGGCTCAGGCCTTACACACCTTCACCCTTGACTCGGGTGCTTCCCGCTCCTTCTTTCGAGACCGCACCACGCTTACGACGCTTAGTCGGCCAGTTGCGGTCTCCCTGGTGGACCCCTCTGGGGGTCCTGTCCTTGCCCTCTTCTCCACTGTCTTACCGTGTCCGGCGGCCCCCTCTGGCACCCTGTCAGGTCTCTACCTCCCCTCGTTCTCTACGAACTTGGTGAGTGGTGCTGACCTACAGGATGGGGGGGTTGACCAGTTCACTCCTGCGAGTCAGCACGTGACCCACTGTACCTGTGCTCGGATGGGCCGACACTTGGCCACGTTTACCCGTCAGCCGGGGTCGAGCCTGTACACACTGACTACTGAGTCTTCACCTGTTGCTGAGTCTGGTCAGGTAGCTTCATCGGGTCAGGTGTTTGCTGCAGCGTCCAGGTCTGGTCTTGAGTCTACTCCCTGCTCGTGTCATCTCCTGTCCCACCAGACTTTCCTCTGGCACCACCGCCTTGGTCACCCCTCCCTGCCTCGTCTCCGAGGCATGGCCTCCCGTTACCTTGTCTCTGGTCTCCCCCGGTCCCTCCCTACCCTCCCTCCGGGGCCTGCCCCTACCTGCGTTCCCTGCGTCGAGGGGCGGCAGCGCGCCGCCCCTCACTCCTCCGAGTTTCCTCCGACAGAGGCTCCGCTGCAGACTCTTCACATGGACGAGTGGGGCCCCGCCCGCGTCCGTGGCTAGGGTCACGAGCGTTACTTCCTGTTGGTGGTTGACGACTACTCGCGTTACACCACGGTGTTCCCCTTGCGCAGCAAGGGTGATGTCACTGAGGTGTTGATCGACTGGATCCGCGCAGCTCATCTCCAGCTCAGAGACAGTTTCAGCTCGGACTTTCTTGTTCTGCGTCTGCACTCTGACAGAGGCGGAAAGTTTTCCTCTGGCCTTCTGGGAGCTTTCTGTCGTGCACACGGCATCCGCCAGACGTTCACACTTCCGGCCTCTCCACAGCAAAATGGGATTGCTGAGCGCCGCATTGGCATGGTCATGGACGTCGCTCGTACGTCCATGATTCATGCGGCTGCTCCCCATTTTCTGTGGCCGTTCGCGGTTCAGTACGCAGCACATTAGATCAACCTTCAGCCTCGAGTCTCCTTGCCGGAGACCTCCCCTACTCTGCGATGGATGGGGAAGGTTGGCGATGCGTCTGCGTTTCGTGTCTGGGGATCTCGGGCTTTTGTCTGCGACTTGTCTTCGGACAAGCTGTCCCCCCGTGCTGTTCCCTGCGTCTTCCTTGGCTTCCCCCCTAACGCGCCTGGTTGGCAGTTTTACCACCCCACCTCGCGCCGTGTTCTGTCCTCCCAGGACGTCACGTTTGACGTGTCGTTCCTTACTACCGTCTCTTCCCCTACGGCACTGCGCCCCTCCCCCCGCCGCGGCTCTTCCTCGCGCTAGGTCCCCCCCCGGTAGACCCCCTTCCCCCTCAGGGTCCTGCCCCCTCAGGTGTATCCCAGGTTGATGCAGTCGAGCCTATCGAGGTAGCTGTTGACTCTGGTGCTGCTCGGGGTGCTGAGCCTGCGGGTGCGGGGCCTGGGGGTCCTGAGCCTGGGGGTGCTGAGTCTTGGGGTGCTTAGCCTGGGGGTGCTGAGCCTGGGGGTGCTGAGCTTGGGGGTGTGGAGCTTGGGGGTGTGGAGCCTGAGGGTGCTGGGCATACTCGTGTGGAGTCTGGCGGTGCTGGGTCTGGGGGTCCCTTTGGTGCTTCATCCCGGCGGGAGCTCCCCTCTCCTCAGAAGCTGCGCAAGTGGTTTGCTCGGCGCTGGAGCCGTGCTGCTGGAACTGGAGGTGCTACTGGCGCTGGCGGTTCTGTTGCTATTGAGGGTGTTGGTGCCACGGGTTCCGGAGGTGCTCGTACTGGAGGTACTGGAGCTGCTGGGCCTGGGGGTGCTCCTTGTGCTGGAGCTGCTGGTGGTGTTGGAGCTGCTGGTGGAGCTTCTTGAGGAGGTGCTACTGGAGGTGCTGGAGCTGTGGCTGTCGAGTCTTCCGGTGGTCCGGCTGGAGCTGGAGCTGCTGGGGGTGTTGGCGCTGGAGGTGCTGCTGGCGCTGGTGCTTCTGAGGGTGCTGGAGCTGGCGCTGCTGCAGCTGGGGGTACTACTGGTGCTGGTACTACCGCTGGGGGTGTGGGTGCTGTCCCTGCTGGCTCTTGAGGCGCTGTGCGGCCACGGCCGTACTTCGTTCCGCTCCTTGAGCAGGTTCTTCGTCTCCCGCCTTCTGCTGATCCTGCTCTTTCCTTAGAGTGTCCGCCGCCTGTCCAGTCTAAGTCATAGTTACAGCCCGCCTCCCCGCTGCCTGCTCCTTCTCCCTACACTGGTCCTACTGGAGGTCTTGCTGAGCGTCGTGAGCCTACTTCTTGTCCTGCGTCACCTGTTCGTGCTGCTCGTACTAGTCGTCGTGTTCTGCGTCCGCGGGCACACACCAGATGGCACTGCGTCCTTCCACTGCTCCTCTGCGTGTCCCGTTTCCTTCTCCTCCGGAGTCCTCTCTTCCTACTCTTGCTGACCCGGAGTCTGACTCTCTTCGTGCTGCCAGTCCTACTGTCACGCGTCTCCTGGCTACTGTCGTCACTGACCCTTCTTTTGAGTCCACTGCTGCGTCTGCCTTAGTTGCTGAGCTTGTCGACTTTGCTGCTCGCTGTCGTCTAGACTACGCCGCTAGTCTTGTTGCTGAGTCTGAGTCTGTCTGTCCTCCGTCCATCGGGGGTGAGTGTGTTCTTAGCACGGACGTCCTTGAGGACAGGCAGGAGGAGTTCCATTGTTTTGCTGCTGCTTTGCCTCATCTCGTGTCCACGCTGATTGCCCCTGAGGGAGACCCGGATGCACCAGACATCCCGACTCCTCGATCGTACGCTGAGGCGATCGAGGGTCCCTACTCCTCTCGGTGGCAGTCAGCCATGGACGAAGAGATGGCTTCCTGGAAGTCCACAGGCACATACGTCGACGAGGTTCCCCCACCTAGGGCGAACATCGTCAGTGGCATGTGGATTTTCAGGGTGAAGCGGCCGCCGGGTTCTCCGCCTGTCTTCAAGGCGCGTTACGTGGCTCGAGGCTTCAGTAAGCGGCAGGGAGTTGACTACTTTCAGACCTTCTCTCCCACCCCGAAGATGACCACTCTTCGGGTGCTGCTACACATAGCCGCTCAGCGCGACTACGAGCTTCACTCTCTTGACTTCAGCACAACTTTCCTGCAGGGCAGCCTGCACGAGGAGAACTGGCTGCGCCGCCCTCCTGGCTTCACTGGGTCGTTTCCTCCTAGTACCCAGTGGAGCATCCGGTGGCCGGTCTACGGTCTTCGCCAGGCGCCACGTGAGTGGAACTACTCTCGCGGCTCTTGGCTTCGCGCCTTCTACTACTGACCACTGACTGCTGTTTCTGCGCACCGACACGTCGCTGCCGCCGTTCTACATTCTCGTGTACGTTGACGACTTGGTCTTTGCCACTGCTGACACTGATGTTCTCGCCCACGTGAAGTCGGAGCTGCAGAAGAGACACACGTGGACAGACTTGGGTGAACTGCGCAGCTACCTTAGCTTGCAGATCACCCGGGACAGAGCACAGCGCACCATTACCCTGACTCACTCACACATGGTGCAGCAGGTCCTTCAGCGCTTCGACTTCACGTACTCCTCGCCTCAGGCCACTCCTCTGTCTACTCGCCACTCGCTCTCAGCTCTGCCTTCGGATGAGTCCGTAGAGCCGAGTGGCCCGTACCCAGAGCTTGTTGGCTCCCTCATGTACGTGATGACCTGCACTCGACCTGACCTTGCATACCCTCTTACCATCTCGGCACGCTATGTTGCTCGTGGGAGACACCGACCAGAGCACATGGCTGCAACGAAGTAGGTGTTGCGCTACTTGTGCAGTACGTCCGGCATGGGGCTAGTGCTTGGAGGGCGGCGTTCAGTGGTCCTCACAGGTCACGCAGACGCTTCTTGGGCTGACGACCAGGCTACGCAGCGGTCGTCACAGGGTTACTCCTTCAGCCTTGGTTCCGGCTCTGTTTCATGGCGGTCTACCCGCTCGTCTTCTGTTCTCGGCTCCGGATGTGAGGCTGAGATCTACGCGGGGGCCATGGCTGCACAAGAGCTACGCTGGCTCACCTACCTGCTAACTGACCTAGGAGAGCCGCCTCGTTCTCCTCCAGTTCTGTGCATAGACAACAAGGCCATGCTGGCCTTGTGTCGGGAGCACAGACTGGAGCACAGAACGAAGCACATTGCTCTTCGCTACTTCCTTGCTCGTGAGCTGCAGTAGCGTGGTCAGCTGCGCCTTGCTTACGTGGCCTCTTAGGCCAACACTGCTGATATCTTTACCAAGGCACTTCCGCCTTGTGATCATCAGCACTTTTGTACGATGCTAGGTCTTGTGCCTACTTGGCCTCACTTGCTCACTTCTTGACCTTGCTTGTACTGTGATCTATCTATACCTGCACTTGCTTGTTTACCTTTATATATGGTCTTGCATGTGAACTGGCCTTGTGGCCTTGAACTTGTGCTCGGAATGTGTGGTGACGTTGTGATCCACCCTGAACTTGCTTTGCCTTGCTTTGCTTGACTGGTCTTGTGACCCCTTGTTCTCCCCCACTTTGCCTATGGGGGTGTATCAGACTTATATGATCTAGCCTGTGTAGGCTGTAGCGGGTTAGATACTAAGGGGTACACAATTCTAGGGTTTCATATTTGTATCACACTCATTCCTTAGTCAATCATTCCTCGTTCTTCACAGCCGATATCAGCGTCGACTAGATGTAGGCGCGAGGGCTGCGGTCGACAGTGGTCGCAGACAGCCCGCATGACGACGTCAGTGGATGACACTCTTCTCTGCGAAGCAGTGCGAGGCCGAGGTTGGTGACCCACGTGTCCGCAAGCGATGTCAAACTCAGATGCTATAGTCTGTGTAGGCAGTAGTGGGGTAGACAATATGGGGTACAACACTTTTAGGTTTTCCTACTTGTACCCACCTCCTTGTTAGTTCATTCATTCCTCGTTCTTTCACATGCTATAGAGCACGTCCCCTGGTGGGAACGTTTCCTAGGGCCCACCGAATATCGATTTTTTTTCCTGCCCGGAGCGCGCTTCGCCCCTGCCCGAGTCGCGCCCCGTGTGCCTACCCTCCCATCGCGTCCCCTGCCCTTAGTGGCCCGTCGCGCTCCCCTACGACCCCGTAGCGGCCCCTCTCACGGCCTCTCACGGCCCTTTGCGGCCCCTTCAGGCCCCTCGTGGCCCCTTCGCGGCCTCCCTTCGCGGCCCCTTCGCGGCCCCTTCACAGCCCCTTCGCGGCCCCTTCACGGCCCCCCCTCGCGGCCCCCCTCACGGCTCCCTTCGCGGCCCCTTCTCGGCCCCCTCGTAGCCCCCTCACAGCTCCCTTCGCGGCCCCTTTGCGGCCTCACCCTGTCGCCAGTCGCGGCCCCGCCGCGTTGCCCCCGCCTCGTCGCGTCGCCCCTGCGGGACCCGCGAGGCGCGGCTCCTGTGCGTCGCGACGCCCCTGCGGGACCCGCGTGACGTCACCCCTGCCCGCCGCGGCGCCCTGCCCTAACCGGAACCTGGAGCAGCCGCCACTGCAGCAGCCGCCCCTGGAGCAGCCGCCACTGCAGCAGCCGCCCCTGGAGCAGCCGCCACTGCAGCAGCCGCCCCTGGAGCAGCCGCCCCTGCAGCAGCCGCCCCTGCAGCAGCCGCCACTGCAGCAGCCGCCCCTGGAGCAGCCTCCCCTGCAGCAGCCGCCCCTAAAGCAGCCGCCCCAGAAGCAGCCGCCACCGCAGCAGCCGCCCCTGGAGCAGCCTCCCCTGCAGTAGCCGCCCCTGGAGCAGCCGCCCCTGTAGCAGCCGCCCCTGCAACAGCCGCCCCTGGAGCAGCCACCCCTGCAGCAGCCGCCCCTTGAGCAGCCGCCACTGCAGCAGCCGCCCCTGGAGCAGCCGCCCCTGCAGCAGTCGCCCCTCGAGCAGCTGCCACTACAGCAGCCGCCTCTGGAGCAACCTCCCCTGCAGCAGCCACCCCTGGAGCAGCCGCCCCTGGAGCAGCCGCCCCTGAAGCAGCCGCCCCAGGAACAGCCGCCACTGCAGCAGCCGCCCCTGGAGTAGCCACCCCTGCAGTAGCCGCCCCTGGAGCAGCCGCCCCTGCAGCAGCCGCCCCTGGAGCAGCCGCCACTGCAGCAGCCGCCCCTGGAGCAGCCACCCCTGCAGCAGCCGCCCCTGGAGCAGCCACCATTGCAGCAACCGCCCCTGGAGCAGCCACCCCTGCAGCAGCCGCCCCTGGAGCAGCCGCCCCTGCAGCAGCCGCCCCTGGAGCAGCCACCCCTACAGCAGCCGCCCCTGGAGCAGCCGCCACTACAGCAGCCGCCCCTGGAGCAGCCGCCCCTGCAGTAGCCGCCCCTGGAGCAGCCACCCCTGCAGCAGCCGCCCCTGGAGCAGCCGCCATTGCAGCAACCGCCCCTGGAGCAGCCGCCCTTGCAGCAGCCGCCCCTGGAGCAGCCGCCATTGCAGCAACCGCCCCTGGAGCAGCCACCCCTGCAGCAGCCGCCCCTGGAGCAGCCGCCCCTGCAGCAGCCGCCCCTGGAGCAGCCACCCCTACAGCAGCCGCCCCTGGAGCAGCCGCCACTACAGCAGCCGCCCCTGGAGCAGCCGCCCCTGCAGTAGCCGCCCCTGGAGCAGCCACCCCTGCAGCAGCCGCCCCTGGAGCAGCCGCCATTGCAGCAACCGCCCCTGGAGCAGCCACCCCTGCAGCAGCCGCCCCTGGAGCAGCCGCCCTTGCAGCAGCCGCCCCTGGAGCAGCCACCCCTACAGCAGCCGCCCCTGGAGCAGCCGCCCCTGCAGCAGCCGCCCCTGGAGCAGCCGCCCCTGCAGCAGCCGCCCCTAGAGCAGCCGCCACTGCAGCAGCCGCCCCTGGAGCAGCATCCCCTGCAGCAGCCGCCCCTGCAGCAGCCGCCCCTGGAGCAGCCGCCACTGCAGCTGCCGCCCCTGGAGCAGCCACCCTTGCAGCAGCGGCCACTGCAGCATCCGCCCCTGGAGCAGCCACCCCTGCAGCAGCCGCCCCTGGAGCAGCCGCCCCTGTAGCAGCCGCCCCTAGAGCAGCCGCCCCTGGAGCAGCCGCCCCTACAACTCCCGCCCCTGGAGCAGCCGCCCCTGCAACTGCCGCGGAGTCCTCGCCCTATAGTGGTAACGGCCTCGCCGTTGCCGCCATCGTACGCCTGCCCTTCTCGCCACTGGTGAGCACTGCCCTGCCCGTACTGCTGTTACTGCTGCTCTTGCTGCTACTGCTCTTTCTACTGCCACTTCTGCTCCTGGCGTGGCCAGATGCAGCTCCAGCGTCGTCCGCGTGAGTCCCTCACCCCCCAACAACTTCGTGAGTGGTACGCTAGTTGGGGTTATAGGGGTTGCCGCGCTGCGACTACTGCTATTGCTACTGCGGCTACCACTGCTCCTGCTGCTCCTGGCGGTGGCCAGATGCAGCTCCAGCGACCTCCGCGTGAGTCTCTCACGCCCCAGCAACTTCGTGAGTGGTACGCTACTTGGGGTTGTCGGGGTGGCCGTAGTGGGAGTCATCCGGGAGTGAGTAGTTCGGCAGCTGCTTGTAGTGGCCAGGTGCAGCTGCAGCGTCGTCCGTAAGCGGTCCTTTCGCCCCAGCAGCTTCGTGAGTGGTACGCTCAGCGTGACGGGTCACGGGATACTGCTCGCTGTCTGTACGTCATTCACACTTGTGCTCGTACTGGTCAGCCTTGCCGAACATTTGGTCACGCAGAGTCCCGCTGCTTCGCCCGTCTGAGCGACGCTTGGCGTACGGAGTTTGGCGACGCGGCTGAGCTCCACGACTGGGTGGAGCTGCTTATATCTATACTCTTGACTATGATGCTATCCTCACTACCATGTATGCATTGCCTACTAGTGATGAGGGTGACTGTTACCTGTGTGTTCCGCCTGACCCGGACATTGAGGCTGCTGCTCTAGGTGCTGGTGAGGCTGCTGCTCTAGGTGCTAGTGCGTCTGCTGCCCCAGGTGCTGGTGAGTCTGCTCCCTTAGGAACCACGTCGGCTCAGGCCTTACACACTTCACCCTTGACTCGGGTGCTTCCCGCTCCTTCTTTCGAGACCGCACCACGCATACGCCGCTTAGTCAGCCGGTTGCGGTCTCCCTGGCGGACCCCTCTGGGGGTCCTGTCCTTGCTAGCTTCTCCACTGTCTTATCGTGTCTGGCAGCCACCTCTGGCACCCTGTCAGGTCTCTACCTCCCCTCGTTCTCTACGAACTTGGTGAGTGGTGCTGATCTACAGGATCGGGGGGTTGACCAGTTCACTCCTGCGAGTCAGCGGGTGACCCACTGTACGTGTGCTTGGACGGGCTGACACTTGGCCACGTTTACCCGTCGGCCGGGGTCGAGCCTGTACACACTAACTACTGAGTCTCCTCCGGTTGCTGTGTCTGGTCAGGTAGCTGCGTCGAGTCAGGTGTTTGCTGCAGCGTCCAGGTCTGGTCCTGAGTCTGCTCCCTGCTCGTGTCGTCTCCTGTCCCACCAGACTCTCCGTTGGCACCACCGCCTTGGTCACCCCTCTCTACCTCGTCTCCAAGGCATGGCCTCCCGTGTCCTTGTCTCGGGTCTCCCCCGGTCCCTCCCTCCCCTCCCTCTGGGGCCTGCCCCTACCTGCGTTCCCTGCGTCGAGGGGCGGCAGCGCGCCGCCCCTCAGTCCTCCGAGTTTCCTCCGATAGAGGCTCCCCTGCAGACTCTTCACATGGACATGTGGGGCCCCGCCCGCGTCCGTGGCCAGGGTCACGAGCGTTACTTCCTGTTGGTGGTTGACGACTACTTGCGTTACACCACTGTGTTCCCCTTGCGCAGCAAGGGTGACGTCACTGAGGTGTTGATCAACTGGATCCGCGCAGCTCGTCTCCAGCTCAGAGACAGTTTCGACTCGGACTTTCCTGTTCTGCGTCTGCACTCTGACAAAGGCGGGGAGTTTTCCTCTGCCCGTCTGGGAGCCTTCTGTCGTGCACAGGGCATCCGCCAAAACTTCAAGCTTCCGGCCTCTCCACAGAAAAATGGGATTGCTGAGCGCCGCATTGGCATGGTCATGGACGTCGCTCGTACGTCCCTGATCTATGCGGCTGCTCCCCATTTTCTGTGGCCGTTTGCAAATCAGTATGCAGCGCATCAGCTCAACCTTCAGCCCCGGGTCTCCTTGCAAGAGACCTCCCCCACCTTGCGGTGAACGGGGAAGGTTGGCGATGCGTCTGCGTTTCGTGTCTGGGGATCTCAGGTGTTTGTCCGCGACTTGTCTGCGGACAAGCTGTCCCCCCGTGCTGTTCCCTGCATCTTTCTTAGCTTCCCCCCTGACGCGCCTGGTTGGCAGTTTTACCACCCCAACTCGCGCCGTGTTCTGTCCTCCCAGGACGTCACCTTTGACAAGTCGGTGCCTTACTACCGTCTCTTCCCCTACCGCACTGCGCCCCTCCCCCCGCCGCCACTCTTCCTTGCGCCAGGTCCTCCCCCTATAGTCCCTATAGTCCCTCTCCCCCCTCAGGGTCCTGCTCCGTCAGGTGTGTCCCAGGTAGACGCAGTCGAGCCTGTCGAGGTAGCTGATGACTCTGGTGTTGCTAGGGGTGCTGAGCTTGCGGGTGCCGGGTCTGAGGGTGCTGAGCGTAGGGGTACGGAGCTTGGGGGTGCTGAGTCTAGGGGTGCTAAGCCTGCGGGTGCCGGGTTTGGGGGTGTTGAGCCTGGGGGTGCCAAGCCTGGGGGTGCTGAGCCTGGGGGTGCTGAGCCTTGGGGTTTGGAGCCTGGGGGTGCGGAACTTGGGGGTGTTGGGTCTGCTCGTGTGGCCTTCGGCGGTGCTTCGTCGAGGTGAGAGCTACTCTCTCCGTAGGAGTTGCGCGAGTCGTTTGCCCGGCGCTGGAGCCGTGCTGCTGGAGCTGGAGGTACTACTGTTGCCGCTGGTCCTGGAGGTTCTCGTACTGGCGGTACTAGAGCTGCTGGGACTGGGGGTGCTGCTGGGCCTGCTGGCGTTAGTCCTGCTGGAGGTACTACTGCAGCTGCTGGCGGTGCTGGAGCTGACGGTCCTGCAGGAGTTGGTGCTGCTGGAGCTAGAGCTGCTGGGGGTGTTGGCGCTGGTGCTTGTGAGGGTGCTGGAGTTGGCGCTGTTGGAGCTGGAGGTGCTGCTGGCGCTGGTGCTGCCGCTGGGGGTACTGGTGCTGTCCTTGCTGGTTCTGGAGGCACTGCGCAGCCGAGGCCGTACTTCGTTCCGCTCCTTGAGCAGGTTCTTGGTCTCCCGCCCTCTACTGGTCTTGCTCCTCCCTTAGAGTGTCCACAGCCTGTCCAGTCGCGGTCACAGTTATAGCCCGCCTCCCCCCTACCTGCTCCTTCTCCCTACATTGGTCCTACTGGAGGTCTTGCTGAGCGTTGTGAGCCTGCGTCTCGTCCTGCGTCGTCTGCTCGTGCTGCTTACACTAGTGGTCGTGCTCCGCGTCCGCATCCTCCTGCGGTCCCACGCACACACCAGATGGCACTGCGCCCTTCCACTGCTCCTCTGCGTGTCTCGTTGCTGTCTCCTCCAGAGTCCTCTCTTCTTGCTCTTGCTGACCCGGAGTCTGACTCTCTTCGTGCTGCCAGTCCTACTGTCATGCGTCTCCTAGCCACTGCTGTCACAGACCCTTCCTTTGAGTCCACTGCTGCGTCTACCTTAGTTGCTGAGCTTGTCGACTTTGCTGCTCGCTGTCGTCTAGACTACGCCGCTTGTCTCGTTGCTGAGTCTGAGTCTGTCTGTCCTCTGTCCATCGGGGGTGAGTGTGCTCTTAGCACGGACGTCCTTGAGGACAGGCAGGAGGAGTTCCATTGTTTTGCTGCTGCTTTGCCTCATCTCGTGTCCACGCTGATTGCCCCTGAGGGAGACCCGGATGCACCAGACATCCCGACTCCTCGATCGTACGCTGAGGCGATCAAGGGTCCCTACTCCTCTCAGTGGCAGTCAGCCATGGACGAAGAGATGGCTTCCTGGAAGTCCACAGGCACATACGTCGACGAGGTTCCCCCACCTAGGGCGAACATCGTCAGTGGCATGTGGATTTTCAGGGTGAAGCGGCCGCCGGGTTCTCCGCCTGTCTTCAAGGCGCGTTACGTGGCTCGAGGCTTCACTAAGCGGCAGGGAGTTGACTACTTTCAGACCTTCTCTCCCACCCCGAAGATGACCACTCTTCGGGTGCTGCTACACATAGCCGCTCAGCGCGACTACGAGCTTCACTCTCTTGACTTCAGCACAGCTTTCCTGCAGGGCAGCCTGCACGAGGAGAAGTGGCTGCGCCGCCCTCCTGGCTTCACTGGGTCGTTTCCTCCTGGTACCCAGTGGAGCCTCCAGTGGCCGGTCTACGGTCTTCGCCAGGCGCCACGTGAGTGGAACGACACGCTGAGGACTACTCTTGCGGCTCTTGGCTTCGCGCCTTCTACTGCTGACCACTGACTGCTGTTTCTGCGCACCGACACGTCGCTCCCGCCGTTCTACATTCTCGTGTACGTCGACGACTTGGTCTTTGCCACTGCTGACACTGATGCTCTCGCCCACGTGAAGTCGGAGCTGCAGAAGAGACACACGTGCACAGACTTGGGTGAACTGCGCAGCTACCTTAGCTTGCAGATCACCCGGGACAGAGCACAGCGCACCATTACCCTGACTCAGTCACACATGGTGCAGCAGGTCCTTCAGCGCTTCGACTTCACGTACTCCTCGCCTCAGGCCACTCCTCTATCTACTCGCCACTCGCTCTCAGCTCTCCCTTCGGATGAGTCCGTAGAGCCGAGTGGCCCGTACCCAGAGCTTGTTGGCTGCCTCATGTACGTGATGACCTGCACACGACCTGACCTAGCATACCCTCTCAGCATCTTGGCACTCTATGTTGCTCCTGGGAGACACCGACTAGAGCACATGGTTGTAGCAAAGAGGGTGTTGCGCTACTTGTGCAGTACGTCGGGCATGGGGCTAGTGCTTGGAGGGCGACGTCGAGTGGTCCTCACAGGTCACGCAGACGCTTCTTGGGCTGACGACCAGGCTACTGTGAAATGAGTAAGTAGGGAAGGATCAACTATGAATGAAAGCAGTACAAATATGAAACCCTAACTGGGTTGTACCCCCTATGGGATACCCCACTACAGCCTACACAGCACTATAAGCTATAGATATGTTCTGACACACCCCCATAGGCAAAGTGGGGGAGAACAAGGGGTCACAAGACCAGTCAAGCAAGACAAAGCAAAGCTCAGGGTGGATCACAAAGTCACCACACAGTCCGAGCACAAGAGCAAGGCCAAAGGCCAGTTCACAAGCAAGAGTACAGACATATATATAAAGCTAGACAAGCAAGAGCAGGTATATATATATGTCACAGTACAAGTGAAGTCAAGAGGAGAGCAAGTGAGGCAAGACAGGCACAAGACCCAGCTGGGTGCATAAGCGCTGATGGTCACAAGGCGCAAGTGCCTTGGTGAACACATCAGCAGTGTTGGCCTCAGAGGCCACGTACGCAAGTCGCAACTGACCACGCTGCTGCAGCTCACGAGCAAGGAAGTAGCGGAGAGCAATGTGCTTCGTTCTGTGCTCCAAGCGCTGCTCTCGACACAAGGCCAGCATAGCCTTGTTGTCTACGTACAGCACTGGAGGAGAACGAGGCGGCTCTCCAAGGTCAGTCAGCAGGTAGGTGAGCCAGCGAAGCTCCTGTGCAGCCATGGCCCCGGCGTAGATCTCAGCCTCACAACTGGAGCCGAGAACCGAAGACGAGCGAGTAGACCGCCACGAGACAGAGCCGGAACCAAGGCTGAAGGTGTAACCCTGTGACGACCGCTGCGTAGCCTGGTCGTCAGCCCAAGACGCGTCCGCGTGGCCGGTAAGGACCACTGGACCCCGCCCTCCAAGCACTAGCCCCATGCCTGACGTACTGCACAGGTAGCGCAATACCCTCTTCGCTGCAGCCATGTGCTCCGGTCTGTGTCTCCCAGGAGCAACATAGCGTGCAAGAATGCTCAGAGGGTATGCAAGGTCAGGTCGTGTGCAGGTCATCAGGTACATGAGGCAGCCAACAAGCTCCGCATACGGACCACTCGACTCTACGGACTCATCCGAAGGCAGAGCTGAGAGTGAGTGGCGAGTAGGCAGAGGAGTGGCCTGAGGCGAGGAGTACGTGAAGCCGAAGCGCTGAAGGACCTGCTGCACCATGTGTGACTGAGTCAAGGTAATGGTGCGGCGTGCTCTGTCCCGAGTGATCTGCAAGCCAAGGTAGCTGCGCAGTTCACCCAGGTCTGTGCACGTGTGTCTCTTCAACAGCTCGGACTTCACGTAGGCGAGTCCAGCAGTGTCCGCTGTGGCAAAGACCAGGTCGTCGACGTACACGAGGATGTAGAACGGCGGCAGGGAAGTGTCGGTGCGAAGAAACAGCGACGGGTCAGCAGTAGAAGGAGCAAACCCAAGAGCCGCAAGCGTAGTCCTCAGTGTGTCGTGCCACTCACGCGGTGCCTGGCGGAGACCGTAGACTGGCCGTCGGAGGCTCCACTGGGTGCCAGGAGGGAAAGTCCCAGTGAAGCCAGGTGGACGGCGAAGCCAGATCTCCTCGTGCAGGCTACCCTGCAAGAACGCAGTGCTGAAGTCGAGAGAGTGAAGCTCGTAGTCGCGCTGAGCGGCTATGTGCAGCAGCACCCGAAGAGTAGTCATCTTCGGGGTGGGAGAGAAGGTCTGAAAGTAGTCAACTCCCTGCCGCTGACTGAAGCCACGAGCAACGTACCGTGCCTTGAAGACAGGTGGAGAGCCCGGCGGCCGCTTCACCCTGAAGATCCACATGCCACTGACGATGTTCGCCCCAGGAGGGGGAACCGCGTCAACGTAGGTGCCTGTGGACTTCCAGGAAGCCATCTCTGCATCCATAGCTGCCTGCCACTGAGAGGAGTAGGGACCCTCTACGGCCTCCGCGTAAGAACGCGGAGTCGGGATGTCTAGTGCATCCGGGTCTCCCTCAGGGGCAAGCAGTACAGACGCGAGATGAGGTGAAGCAGCCGCTAGACACTGTAACTCCTCCTGCCTGTCCTCTAGGACGTCTGTGCCAAGAGCACACTCACCCCCGACGGACGGAGGACAGACAGACGCAGACTCAGCAACAAGACTAGCAGCGTAGTCGAGACGACAGCGAGCAGCAAAGTCGACGAGCTCAGTGACTAGAGCAGACGCAGCAGTGGACTCAAAAGAGGGGTCAGTGACGACAGTAGCAAGCAGACGCGTGACAGTAGGACTGGCAGCACGAAGAGAGTCCGACTCAGGGTCGGCAAGCGCAGGAAGAGAGGACTCAGGAGGAGAAGGCAAAGGGGCACGCAGAGGAGCAGTGGACGGACGTAAAGACATCCGGTGCGTGCCAGGGACAGGAGGAGGACGCTGACGCGAACTGCGACCACTAGCGCGAGCAGCACGAACAGGCGACGCGGGACGAGACGCAGGCTCACGACGCTCAGCAAGACCTCCAGTAGGACCAGTGTAAGGAGAGGGAGCAGGCAGCGGAGAGGAAGGCTCCAGTAGGGGCTGCGATTGGACAGGCGGTGGACCCTCTACTGGAGGAGAAAGACCAAGAACCTGCTGAAGGAGCGGAACGAAGTACGGCCGAGGCCGCGCGGCAGCTCCAGACTCAGCAGGGACAGCACCAGCACCCTCAGCGACAGCACCAGCGCCACCCACACCTCCAGCGGCAGGACCAACAGCAGCAGGCTCAGCACGAACGCCCTCAGCAGCTCCAGCTCTAGGAGGACCTGCAGGGCCAGCAGCTCCGGGACCGGCTGCACCCGCACCCTCGACGGTCGAAGAAGCTCCAGCTCCAGCTCCAGCAGCACCTCCAGACTCAGCAGCACGCCTCCAGCGGCGAGCGAACCACTCGCGCAGCTCCTGTGGAGAGAGGGGCTCCCGGCGAGACGCAGCAGCAGGAGAAACCCCAGGCTCAGCAGCTCCAGACGCAGCACCCCCAGGCTCAGCAGCTCCCAGCTCAGCACCCCCAGGCTCAGCAGCTCCCGACCCAGCACCCCCAGACCCAGCACCTCCAGGCACAGCACCCCCCGGCTCAGCACCCCCAGGCTCCGCACCCTCCGCAGTAGCACCCTCAGGCCCAGCACCCCCAGCAGTAGCACCCCCAGGCTCAGCACCCCCGCGCACAGCACCCCCAGAGTCAGCACCCCCAGGCTCAGCACCCGCAGCAGCACCAGAGTCACCAGTAACCTCGACCAGGTCAACGGCGTCTACCTGGGACACACCTGAGGGGGCAGGAACCTGAGGGGGGAGGGGGTCTACCGGGGGGGGAACCGGCACAAGGAAGTCCGGGGGAGGGGGGAGGGAAGGAGTGCGGTAGGGGAAGAGACGGTAGAAGGGGACTGACTCGTCGAACGTGACGTCCTGGGAGGACAGAACACGACGAGAGGAGGGGTGGTAAAACTGCCACCCTGGGGCGTCAGTGGGGAAGCCAAGGAAGACACAGGGAGCAGCACGAGGGGACAGCTTGTCCGCAGACAAGTCGCGGACAAACGCCCGAGATCCCCAGACACGGAACACAGACGCATCGCCAACCTTCCCCGTCCACAGCAAGGCTGGGGACATCGCTGGCCGAGAGACCCGGGGGTGAAGGTTGAGCTGATGCGCCGCGTACCTCACCGCAAACGGCGACAGAAAATGGGGGGCAGCCGCATGCATCATGGACGTACGAGCGACATCCATGACCATGCCAATGCGGCGCTCAGCAATCCCATTTTGCTGTGGTGAGTCCGGAAGCGTGAAGGTCTGGCGGATCCCCCGTGCACGACAGTAGTCTCGCAGAAGGCGAGAAGAGAACTCTCCGCCTCTGTCAGAGTGCAGACGCAGAACAGGAAAGTCCGAGCCGAAGCTCTTCCTGAGCTGGAGACGAGCCTCGCGGATCCAGTCGATCAGCACCTCAGTGACCGCACCCTTGCTGCGCAAGGGGAGGACTGTGGTGTAACGCGAGTAGTCGTCAACCACCAACAGGAAGTAGCGCTCGTAACCCTGCCCACGGACGGGGGCTGGGCCCCACACATCCATGTGAAGCGTCTGCAGGGGAGCCTCTGTCGGGGGGAAGTGGGAGGAGTGAGGAGTAGCCCGGAGGCGACCCTCGGCACAGGGGACACAGGAAGGTCCTGGCCCGGAGGGGAGAGGAGGGAGAGACTGGGGAAGACCAGAGACAAGGACACGGGAAGCCATGCTCCGAAGACGGGGCAAGGAGGGGTGGCCAAGACGGTGGTGCCACAGGAGAGTCTCGTGAGACAGGAGGCGACAAGAACAGGGGGCAGACTCAGGACCTGACCGGGACGCAGCAGCAAGTACCTGACCCGACGCAGCCACCTGACCAGACGCAGGGACAGGAGGAGACTCAACGATCAGGGTGTAGAGACTCGACCCCGGCCGACGTGAGAACGTGGCCAGGTGTCGGCCTGTGCGAGCCTCCGTGCAGTGGGTCACCCTCTGACGCGCAGGAGTGAACTGGTGAACACCCCCATCGTGCAGGTCCGCTCCACTCACCAAGTTCGTAGAGAACGAGGGAAGGTACAGACCCGACAGGGTGCCCGAAGGGGCAGCCGGACACGGGAGGACAGTGGAGAAGTGAGACAGGACAGGACCCCCAGAGGGGTCAGCAAGGGAGACCGCAACCGGCCTGGCGAGCGGCGAAAGGGTAGTGCGGTCTCGAAAGAAGGAGCGAGAAGCTCCGGAGTCAAGTGTGAAAGTGAGGGAGGACGAGGACGACTCAGTACCTGAGAGCGCAGTCTCACCAGTACCTGAGAGCGCAGAGGCACTGGCACCTAGAGCAGCAGCCTCACAAGCACCTAGCGCAGCAGTACAAATGCCCGGGTCGGGCTGAAAACACCGGTAACCCTCATTCTCCTCACTATAATCCACAACATACATAGCAGTAAGGATAGCATCAAAATCAAGATCAAAGATCGCTACACCAGCCCTGAGAAGCTCATCCCAGCGAGGGATCTCACTAGCCCCAGGGAACTGCTGACGCCAAGCGTCCGTCAGGCGGCCAAAGCAGCGCTGGGTGGCGTGGGCACCCCCACACTGCTCACCCGCGCGGTCGCCGGAACGAAGAACGTAGGTGCAGGGACCAGTACCCCCACCCCTCTGACGCCCAGCGTACCACTCACGAAGCTGCTGAGGCGAAGGGATGTCCCGCGAGCGCTGCTGCTGCTGCCGGTGCGAGCGCTGGCCACCACCACCGCCGCTACGCTGCTGGGTACCACCCCGACCAGCTCCACCTCCTCCACCACTACTGCCTCCTCCGCTGCCGCCTCCACTGCCTCCACCTCCGCCGCCTCCACCTCCGCCGCTGCCTCCACCACCACCGCTGGCACCACCACCACCGTCTCCGCCGCTGCTGCCGCCACCACCACCACCACCCCCGCCACTAGCCCTGCCGCCACCCCCACTCCCTCCGCCGCCACCGCCGCCACCGCCACCGCCCCCTCCAGCTCCACCCGCGCCCTTGCCCCCCTTGCCCTTGCTGGAGCGACGTCTCCCACTAGGGGCAGACGCCGCGCCGACCGACTCAAGACCAAGCAGGTCGGCAGCAGCAGCAGAGGCAACAGAGGGCAGCAAGGGGGAAGGAGAGCACCCCTCAAAGATGGGGGTGCGAGGGTCACCACGAGAAGCACCTACAGCGACTATGCTCTTCTCCGCTGCAAGGAGGGCCTTCTCGAGGAGGTCGACGGTGAGAGTGGTGGGACAGACTGCGAGAAAGTGGTCCCTGACTACGCGAAGGGAGTCAGGGAGGCGAGCGACTACGTAGTAGAGAGCGATGTACATGGGGGGGGGGTTCTTAGCGCAGAACTCAGCAGGAAGGGCGGCGCGGTAGCGAGTGTCACTAGTGCGGAGGTGCGTAATGAGGTCAGCGACAGTGGGAAAGGCAGAGAGGTCAGGAAAGAGGTAGGGAAGCATGAGACGGCTCAGTGCAGCAGTGGCAGGGGAGGAGTAGCGCGCAACTACAGCGTCGTACAAGGTCTGAGCACTCTTGTACTGACTAAAGTGCGCACGCTCAGAGGTAGGGAGGTGGCGACGCACAGCAAAACGTGCAGCAGCATCGCGGGTGGCCCACTTAGAGCGGACAGCGGGATCAGCATCAGCAGCAGGAGCAGGAGAGGCGCCAGAGGTGAGGTCAAAGAGAGAAAGGTCGTCAGCCCTGTCGCACTGTAAGAACAGCTGCAGGTCGTCTAACCAGACCTCAAAATCAATGGCGCGACCCTCAGCGTCAAAAGCTAGGACACTAGGGGTAGCCATGGCGACGACAGCGACGCAGTGCAAGCAGTAGGGAAAGAGCTCGCAGTGGCAGTGGGTCTGTGCTCACCAGGCAGGGCAGGTCGAGTAGGTATGCAGAAAGGCGGCTTAGCGACCTGGCGGCTCGGGTGCTGGGCGGCTCGGGCGCAGGGCGGCTCGGCTCCCGGGCGGCTCGGCGGTAGGGCAGCTCGGGGGCAGGGCGGCTAGGCTCCTGGGCGGCTCGGCGACAGGGCGGCTCGGGTGCAGGGCGGCTCGGCTCCCGGGCGGCTCGGCTGCAGGGCGGCTCGGCTCCCGGTAGTAGGGGGGGGGGGGGGGGGGGGGGGGGGGGGCCGCGGTCGAGCAGGCGGCCGGGGCCGCGGTAGTAGCGGGCGGCGAGGCCGTGCGAGCAGGCAGCCGGGGCCGCGACAGGAGCGGGCGGCGGGGCCGCGGTCGAACAGGCGGCTGGGGCCGCGGTCGTAGCAGGCGGCCGGGGCCGCGATCGTAGTGGGCGGCGGCCGTGGCGTAGCGGGCGGCAGGGCCGCGTCGAGCAGGCGGCCGGGGGCTGCGTCGAGCAGGCGGCTGGGGGCCGCGACAGTAGCGGGCGGCGGGGCCGCGGTCGAACAGGCGGCTGGGGCCGCGGTCGTAGCAGGCGGCCGGGGCCGCGGTCGTAGCAGGCGGCGGCCGCGGCGTAGCGGGCGGCAGGGCCGCGTCAAGCAGGCGGCTGGGGGCCGCGTCGAGTAGGCGGCTGGGGGCCGCGACAGGAGCGGGCGGCGGGGCCGCGGTCGAACAGGCGGCTGGGGGGCCGCGGTCGTAGCAGGCGGCCGGGGCCGCGGTCGTAGTAGGCGGCAGCCGCGGCGTAGCGGGCGGCAGGGCCGCGTCGAGCAGGCGGCTGGGGGCCGCGTCGAGCAGGCGGCTGGGGCCGCGATCGTAGCGGGCGGCTGGGGCCGCGACTTAGCGGGCGGCTGGGCCGCGTGTGGGAGGGAGGCGACACGGAGGGTCGCTCGATAGCGGAAAAAAAAGTTGAGCGCGCCTCGGGGCGCGCTTCGGTGGGCCCTAGGCAGAGTTCCACAGGGAACCCGCTCTATACCATGTGAAATGAGTAAGCAGGGAAGGATCAACTATGAATGAAAGCAGTACAAATATGAAACCCTAACTGGGTTGTACCCCCTATGGGATACCCCACTACAGCCTACACAGCACTATAAGCTATAGATATGTTCTGACAGCTACGCAGCGGTCGTCACAGGGTTACACCTTCAGCCTTGGCTCCGGCTCTGTTTCGTGGCGGTCTACCCGCTCGTCTTCTGTTCTCGGCTCCAGCTGTGAGGCTGAGATCTACGCGGGGGCCATGGCTGCACAAGAGCTATGCTGGCTCACCTACCTGCTGACTGACCTAGGAGAGCCGCCTCGTTCTCCTCGATTTCTGTACGTAGACAACAAGGCCATGCTGGCCTTCTTGCGGGAGCACAGACAGGAGCACAGAACGAAGCACATTGCTCTTCGCTACTTCCTTGCTCATGAGCTGCAGCAGCGTGGTCAGCTGCGCTTTGCTTACGTGGCCTCTCAGGCCAACTGTGAGAGGACGTCCCCGTTATAATATTTTCTCACTATTATATTTTTCCGTTATCCCATTCTCCCTTTTCTCCTCTTTATTTTGGTCTTTATCTCATCTCAATCGGCCTACTATTCTATTCTCTAGAGCCTTCTATTTATTTCTCTTATTTCCTACTTTTCCCACCGACATACTTATTATACGGCACCGACAGCGCGGACAGTGGTGTATACGGTGTAATCTGGGCGTAATCCCAAGTGCCAATAGACTTGCGTGCTTATGCGCACTTGTGATTGTAGTATCGGGAAGGGTGTGTTCCCGAAGGTTCGTTTTATCTCGTTTATCCTTGTACTTTCCGAGTATAAATAGGCCTTGTATTCAGTTTTAGTGAGAAGTTTCGATTGAGAATTCGATCCTGTGACACTTGGTAATCAGAGCCATTCTCACTCGACAACTCTCGGCTAAGCAGCGGTCGCGGAAAAAATCGCCTCGAAAAACCGCCGGGGGCGACCAATTCGACGCCGATTTTCGGTAAGTACCAGTTCCGCGCTTTTCGAATTAACCCCCTCGCGTGGTTTTTGAACAGGATGGGTTCGCCGGCGACCAACGACGTTACGCAGCAGCTCTTCGCGCAAATCGCCAAGATGGAAGCGGAGATGCGAGCGACGACTGAACGGTCGCGATTGGAGAACGAGCAGATGCGAAACGAACTGTAGCGCGTTACGCGGCTCCTCTCGACCATGAACATTCCTGCTTCGACGACTTCGCAGCAGTCGCAGCGTCAGTTCGAGGTTCGGAAACTTCGCTCGCCGGAATCGTTCGACCCTAGCGATCGAAAATCCGACGTCAGGCGGTGGCTCGCGACGATGGAAATTTATTTCGCGGCAATCGGATGGACGACAACGGAGTACGACGGCGAGAAAATTCGTCTCGCGACAACGTTGATGCGCGGTCCAGCTCTCGAGTGGCTCGGAAGCAACAGTAGCATTTTCCAGGGCGAAGCCACGTGGCAGCAGTTCCGGGCAGACCTTCTAAAACGTTTTGAGCCGATTAATTCCACTTATATTGCGCGCGAAAAATTACATCACCATAGGCAATACGGGAGTGTCGCGCAATACACGCAGCAGATGGAGGAATTTTATAATCGCATTCCCGACATTACCGAGGGCAAAAAAATTCAGTCCTACATCGCGGGGCTGAAAACTGACATTCGGCGCCAGGTTGCAGCAGCGAATTGCAGCAGCTACAGCGAAATCGTATCGGCCGCGGAGCGTTTTGACTTGGTCAACTCCGGGACACGACAACCCCACGTCGTCGGATCACGACAAGGGGATCGCTCGGCTTCAACCACGTTCGCCGACCCCATGGAAGTCGACAAATTCGACGCGAGTTCACGTCCTGCAAAAAACAAAACACTTTGCGAATTTTGCGGCGGAAACGGACATCGCATTGTCGACTGTTTTCACATGAAATCAGCACGTGCGGCATTCCGAGCTCGTGGGAGTGGCGAAACTAAAGACAAAAAGTCAAAAAACGGATCTCGCCAGTGATTGCGGATCGTGCTGGCGAGAAAAAACAGATCCGAAAGCGTCAGCGCAATCTGGACCGAATCGAAATTGAAGGACAGAATTGGGCGCGAGATTTGGAGAATCAAGGGCGAAATCCCAAGCCCCTTGACCGAAATTTGTCAGAGGAATTCGCCGAGGAAAAGAAAACCTCCGCGAAAACAGACTCGACCAAGACGGGAACTCTCCAATTCGACCCCGGAAAAAAACAGAATTCGTTAAAGTTATCTTTCAAAGATGCTTTAATGAAGACTGGCGATTTTCGCGGGTCCGGAGCCATAAACAAATTCCGGGAAGAACTCCAGAGGAAGCAAACAATTTAAGAAGTGGTACCGGTGCCTACGGAGCTGGGGAAAAAATTAAGGAGTGTGGAAAGGAGTAGACCTTTTCACGGCGTCAACGTCCTCTCCCGGAACCAGCCCAAGACGACTCTCCACTCCCCAGGGAAGAAGTCTATGGAGCTGAAGCAGCTGAAGAGGCAGCTGGGAGTTCAAAAGAAGCTGCAGAAACTCCGAAAACCCCTCAAGGATGCATCCAGTGGATCGCAGGCGTCGACCGGATCCACCCCCTCAGGGTCAACATGTACGGTTACTACCTCTACTCCTGGCGTGGGAGAAGAGCCTTTCTCCACACAGCCCAGGCCAGCTAGTTGTCCAGAAGAAAGCAGTGGAACCACGGTGTGTACTGAATATTGGGATGTACCCTATGATCCTATTAATGAGACTATTTTTGGGTACTCCGAGCAACGCTCACCACTCCTGCTCGAGGTGATCTGCAACGGACAGCGCCTCCAAGCACTCGTGGACAGCGGGGCGTCGCACAGCGTCTATGACAAAAAGGCAATCGATTGACTCGGAAGTGACATCAAGTCCTCAAGCTTCTCTGCAACGATGGTGGATGGCAGTAAGCTACCTATCTACGGGGAAACACGGTTGCTACTCCAGATTGGACCCCTTCGATGGAAGCCTGCTCTCCCCGTCACAAATATCAAAGGACTCGACATAATCTTCGGGAGAGACTTTCTTAAAAAATTCAACCCCAAGATCAACTGGGTTAACCAGACGGCCAACATCAACAACAACGGGAGAAAAATCAGCCTTCCCAAATAGGACGACACGGGAAATATTCCAGTCGAGACACTCGCACGCTTTGAAAAGGACGTCAAACGAACCACGGCGGGATTCATGGCGATAGTCAACGAGGCAGACAATGGAGAGAAGCAGACCCAGGAACTTCCTCCAGCAGTCAAGAAAATTCTTGAAGAGTTCCAGGACGTTCTCCCCGACGATTTACCTGATCAACTACCGCCATACCGGACACATCAACACGAGATCGTAGAAGAGCCGGGGTCCAAGCCAACATTTCGAGCACCATACCGGCTGAGCCCGACAGAGCTTGCCGATATGAAAAAACAAATAGAGTATCTCCTGGAGAAAGGGCTGATTCGACCTTCGACTTCGCCGTACGGAGCTCCAGTTCTCTTCACTCCGAAGCCAGACGGAAGTCTGCGAATGTGCATCGACTACCGAGCCTTGAACAAGCAGACTGTAAAAAAAAAATACCCGATACCACGGATCGACGACTTACTCGATCAACTTCGCGGTGCTACGGTATTCTCCAAGCTCGACCTCAGATCGGGATACTGGCAAATTTGTATGGCGGACAACTCTATCCACAAAACCGCTTTTCGAACTCGGTACGGGTCATACGAGTATCTCGTGATGCCATTCGGACTCACTAACACACCAGCCACATTTCAGGCAGAAATGAACCACATCCTTCGGCCCCTTCTGGACGAGTGCGTGGTGGTATATTTGGACGATATCCTGATCTACCCGAAAGATATGAAGCAGCACGTTGAGCATCTACGACGGGTGTTTGAAATTCTTCGACGAGAACGCTTCTATGTGAAACTATCCAAGAGCGAGTTTGCGTTGAAAAAAGTCCAGTTCCTTGGACATATGGTGAGCGCTCAAGGAGTTCACGTGGATCCTAAGAAGATCGAAGCGGTGCGAACGTGGAAGACCCCTGAGAACGTGAAGGAGTTACAACAGTTCCTTGGATTCGCCAACTACTACAACCGGTTCGTACCGAACTACGCCAAGATTGCCGCACCATTAACGAACATGTTGAAGAAGAATACACCATATCAATGGGAGGCGAAGCACCAGGAAGCCGTGGAACAACTTAAAACCGCACTCACGTCCGCACCTGTTCTTATCCTGCCAGACACTGAACTTGACTATGTCATCGAGGCCGATGCTAGCGATCAAGCAGTGGGCGCAGTACTCATGCAGGATCAAGGGAAGGGACTACAACCCATTGCATACCTCAGTAAAAAACTTCACGGGGCAGAACTCAATTACCCCATCCATGACAAAGAGGCCCTCGCCATCGTCAACGCATTTAAGGCATGGAGGTGTTATCTCGAAGGAAGAAAAACGACTGTCTACACCGACCACTGCAGCCTCAAGTACCTGAAGACCCAACCAACACTCTCCAGGCGGCAGGTCCGGTGGATTGACTTTCTCGACACCCACTTCCATTACGACATCGTGTATAAGCCGGGGCACAAGAACAAGGCAAACGCACTGAGTCGCCCTGCACACGTTGCCGCCTTACAAATCGATGGCATGAACCCACTTCTGAAGGGAATCTTCACGCATGGATACACCATCGACCCCGAAGTCTCTGTAGCAGAAAGGCGCCATCTTCTACATTGGGATCAAGACATCGCATACCGCAAGGGCTCCACAAAAATATGGGTACCTAATTACCCTCCCTTACGCCAGTTACTGCTCGAAGAATATCATGATGTTCTCTACGCAGGCCACTTCGGTAGTAACAAGACGCTTGCCGGTTTTGCGAAGCATTATTATTGGCCCCACATGGCGGATGACGTACAAAAATTCGTCACCTTGTGCGACACATGCCAACGGATGAAGAGCAGCAAACAGAAGAAAGCAGGATTACTACAGCCTCTTCCAATCCCTGAACAGCCTTGGCAAGTGGTTAGCCTCGACTTCATCACCGGGTTACCACCTACCAAAGCTGGTTACGACGCCATTCTAGTCGTCATCGACAAATTCTCCAAAATGGGACACTTCATTCCGACACACACAACGGCTCGCGTCGAGGAGACAGCGCAAATATTCTTCCGCTACGTCATCTCACAACATGGCATTCCAACCACGCTGATCTCCGACAGAGACCCGAAATTCACGAGTAAATTCTGGAAGGAGCTCATGTCGCTCATGGGGACCAAACTCGCCATGTCATCAGCCTATCATCCCCAAACGGATGGTCAGACAGAGCGCCTCAACCAGATTGTCGAACAGCTTCTGCGAGCAGCGTGTAAGGACGATATCTCTAAATGGGATGCACATCTGCCGGTTCTCGAGTTTGCGTACAACAACGCCACGCACGCCGCAACAGGGCAAACTCCTTTTTTCCTCTGTTACGGTCGCAACCCACTCACGCCTCAGAAACCAACAGTACCCGCCACGGTGCAACCCGCACATGACTTCATTTCCACTATGCACCAATTGTGGGAGCGCATGCATAAACGTCTTCTGACTATCCAGCAACAACAAAAGAAGCTCGCTGATCGGAGTCGCAACGATCATTCCATCCAGATTGGCGATCAGGTGCTTCTGGATACACGCAATCTCGACATTAGCCATCTTCCGTCTAAGCTCCGACCTCGCTTCTGCGGACCTTTTCTCGTCGAGGCGCAGGTCACTCCAGTAACCTTCCGCTTGCGTTTACCAGCTACCTGGAGGATTCACAATGCCTTCCATGTTCAACTTCTCAAGCCCTATCGGGACCCAAACACGGTCTTCAAAGGTCGCCAGCCGCCGCCGCCACTGCCAGTGATCGTTAATGGGGAACCCGAGTACGAAGTCGAAGCCGTTCTGGCGCACCGACGACGACGTAGCGGCACCTTGGAGTTCTTGATTCGTTGGAAAGGCTATGATCCTTCCGAGGATACCTGGGTACCTGAACACGACATGGATAACGCCCGCCGTCCTCTACAGGACTACCTTGTCAAGCAGGGTGTTACTTCTACCACCCAGCTTTGAAGGGGGGAAGTGTGAGAGGACGTCCCCGTTATAATATTTTCTCACTATTATATTTTTCCGTTATCCCATTCTCCCTTTTCTCCTCTTTATTTTGGTCTTTATCTCATCTCAATCGGCCTACTATTCTATTCTCTAGAGCCTTCTATTTATTTCTCTTATTTCCTACTTTTCCCACCGACATACCTATTATACGGCACCGACAGCGCCGACAGTGGTGTATACGGTGTAATCTGGGCGTAATCCCAAGTGCCAATAGACTTGCGTGCTTATGCGCACTTGTGATTGTAGTATCGGGAAGGGTGTGTTCCCGAAGGTTCGTTTTATCTCGTTTATCCTTGTACTTTCCGAGTATAAATAGGCCTTGTATTCAGTTTTAGTGAGAAGTTTCGATTGAGAATTCGATCCTTTGACACCAACACTGCTGATATCTTTACCAAGGCACTTCCGCCTTGTGATCATCAGCGCTTCTGTACTATGCTAGGTCTTGTGCCTACTTGGCGTCACTTGCTCACTTCTTGACCTTGCTTGTACTGTGATCTTTCTATACCTGCACTTGCTTGTTTACCTTTATATATGATCTTGCATGTGAAGTGGCCTTGTGGCCTTGCTCTTGTGCTCGGACTGTGTGGTGACGTTGTGATCCACCCTGAGCTTGCTTTGCTTTGCTTGACTGGTCTTGTGACCTCTTGTTCTCCCCCACTTTGCCTATGGGGGTGTGTCAAACTCATATGCTATAGTCTGTGTTGGCTGTAGTGAGGTAGACAATATGGGGTACAACACTTTTAGGTTTTCCTACTTGTACCCACCTCCTTGCTAGTTCATTCATTCCTCGTTCTTTCACAAGCGATATTGCGCCGACTTACGAATACTTCAAGTTCTCGCCGGATAGAATCACAGTGTCCGTGCTGTTGGAATGTTGACATGACCTTTTTACGTGGGAGGAGTCGATCGAGCCCCAGCTGAAAATCGCCGTGCTGAAATGCTTCGCTGTAGGCGACGTGGAGACGCCGAACGAGGCCGAAGTCGAGCTCCGGGCGGAATTTGATGCTGTTCACTTGTTGACCTTCATGATCATCTGGTGACGCTGCTCGTCGATGGAGCAGATCGCCCTGAAGCCCATCTGACTTCGACTTGATGCCGGCCACCGAGCTTGGCGGTTTATCATGTTCTGTCTGTCCGTCGGTTTCGGGGTGGTACGAAGTACTGAACTATAGTCGCGTGTCGAACTGCTGCCACAGGTTTCGCCAAAAGTTGCTGGTGAATTTTGTGTCGCGGTCGCTGATGATTGCTGATGGTATCCCGTGCAGTCGAGCGACGGTGGAGATGAAGAGTTGAGCTGTTTCTTTGGCTGTGATCGATTTTTTGCAGGCTGCGAAATGTGCCATTTTCGTCAGTCGATCGACGACGACCAGGATCGCGTCGTTCCTACTCGCCCCGGCCGGTAACCCCGTGACGAAGTCCATCGTCACCTGCTGCCAAGCACGCTCTGAGGGTGGTATCGGCTGCAACTGTCCTGCCGGCCGCTTCCGCGATGATTTCATGAGCTGGCAAGTGGGACACGATGCCAGGTGTCGTTGTACGTCGGTCAACATTTCGGGCCAGTAATAATACCGTTGCAGCTGCTGCCGTGTTTTCTCTACCCCGAAATGCCCTGAGGTAACTCCGTCGTGTGCCTCCTGTAATAGTAATTCCCGTAGAAGTGTGTACCCTGGTACCCAGATGCGGTCGGACCCGGCTTTTACGTAATAGACTCCCTTTGCTGCTGCGAACTGCTGTGAATTTCCTCCTGTGAAGAATGGATTCGTTTGGTACCCGTGGATGAATAGGCCTGTCAGTAGTGGGCTTGCCTGGGCGAGTAGCATTGCATGGATCTGGGCAGTGGGGCGGGTCAGTGCGTCGGCGTGTTTGAGGCTCCCTTTTTGTAGGTGACCGTGTAGTGAAAATTGGACTCGAGAAAATCGAGCCAGCGAATCTGTTGTGGGTTAAGGTGTGGCTGTGCGCGGAGGTACTGTAGTGATTTATGGTCTGTCCGTACTGTCACGTCTGCGCCGGTCAAGTAACAGCGCCGCACTTTGAACGCGTGCACGATCGCAAGCATTTCGCGGTCGTTTATCGGGTAAATTTTTCTCAAGCGGATGCAGTTTTCGTGACTCGTATGCGATGGGCTGTAGGCCGTTGCCGAAGTCCTGTAGCAGTACGGCTCCGATGGCGATGTCGCTTGCGTCAGTAACTACTTTGAATGGGCCGTGTGGGTCGGCGATGCGCAGGACGGGCGGTGAAAAGAGAACATTTTTCAGGGCAGAGATGGCAGCATGTGTGAAGAAATGAGGAGTGGAAGGAAGAGAGAAGAGTAGGGGGTTCACTAGCAAACATTGGGATACATATAGCAAACCCTAAAAGGGTTGTACTCACTATAGAGTACCCCATTGCAGACTAGAGAAACATAATATTCTGACACACCCCCATAGTCAAAGTGGGGTGTAATCAGCACAACAAGCAAAGCAGAACAAGCTCAGGGTGGATCACAATGTCACCACACATTCTGAGCACAAGTACAAGAAGCAATAGTTTAAAGTTCACAAATGTAAGCAAAGCTAGAGGCTATCGCAGAGGGCAAGTGTGGAGGAGGAGGGACTATGAGAGGAGAGGAGGTAGTGGGCGGCAGCTGAAGCTGCTGGCACACGGCGCAACTGGAGCAACTGGCACACGGGCAACTGGAGCAACTGGCACACTGGCAACTGGAGCAACTGGCACACGGGCTACTGGAGTAACTGGCTCTGCGGCTAACTCTGAGCGGCAGGAGCAACGGACTCACGGGCGACTGGAGCAACGGGCTCACGGGCGACTGGCGCAACGGGCTCACGGGCGACTGGCGCAACGGTCTCACGGGCGACTGGAGCTGCGGGCTTCACGGCGGCCACCCCATTCAACCTCCCCAAACTATCCCACCCCCATTTCACACACCCCTTGCTGCACCCTAGGTTCACTCACACCCCACCCCCTAGAACCACTCCGTCGACTCCCACACACCCACCCCCCTCAGCGGCAGCTGCAGCAGTGGGAGACAGAGGAGGAGGAGGAGCAGGGGAGACCGCAGACCCGCCACCCCCTACTCGCCACCCCCAGACCCTAACACAGGGCAGGGCGGGACGGCGGGTAGGGTGGTTACGGGGGGGGGGGGGGCGACGCACGGCCTCCCAGGGCGCCAAAACAGGCGGCAGAAGGGGCGGCGCTCGCCCCCCTCCCCCAAGTTGCCCCTCCCGCACGCGGCCCCCTCAGGTTGCCTCGACAGGCAACGGGAAAAGAGGGGGGGGGGGGGGGGGGCGGTGCACGTGCCCCCGGTGCGCCGCGACTGGCGACGGAGCATGGCCGGGGCAGGGCCGGGGCAGGGTCGAGGAAGGGCCGAAAGGGGCGGCGACGGGGCCGCAAGTGGCGGCGACGGGGCCGCTGGAGGCGGCGACGGGGCCGATAGGGGCGGCGACGGGGCCGATAGGGGCGGCGACGGGGCCGCTAGGGTCAGTGACGGGGCCGCTGGCGGCGGCGACGGGGCCGATTGAGGCGGCGACGGGGCCGCTAGGGTCGGCGACGGGGCCGCTGGCGGCGGTGATGGGGCCGATAGGGGCAGCAACGGGGCCGCGAAGGGGCCGCGAGGGGCCTGAGAGGTCTGCGACGGGGCCGCTAGCGGCGGCGACGGGGCCGATAGGGGCGGCGACGGGGCCGCGAAGGGGCCGCGAGGGGCCTGGAAGGGCAGCGACAGGCCGCGAAGGGGCCGCGAGGGGCCTGAAGGGGGCGGCAACGGGGCCGCGAAGGGGCCGCGAAGGGCCGAGAAGGGCGGTGACGGGGCCGCGAGGGGTGGCGTAGGGGCCACTAAGGGTCGCGCGAGGGGCACGCCACGGGGCGTGCAAAACACAGAGTAGCAGCGGAAGCAGTTAGGTGGGCCCACAGGCCAGAAGCATAGATACTCTGATACCATGTGAATAAATGAGGAGTGGAAGGAAGAGAGAAGAGGAGGGGGTTCACTAGCAAACATTGGGATACATATAGCAAACCCTAAAAGGGTTGTACTCACTATAGAGTACCCCACTGCAGACTAGAGAAACATAATATTCTGACAGCATGCTCTGTCTCCCCCCACGTAAAAGCGACCCCATTCCATAACAAGTCCGTCAGCGGCGCAGTTAATCGTGCCATGTCGGGGACGAACGGACGCACGTAATTGACGAACCCCAAAAAGCTCTGTAGTTCCGTGATATTCGTCGGGGGGTGCCAGGCTTTGACCGTGTCTAACTTCTTCGGGTCAATTTTGACCCCAGCCTCCGAAATAACGTGCCCCAAAAACTCTAGCCTGTCCTGAAAAAACTCGCACTTGGAACCCTTGGTCAATAGTCGATGCTCGTCTAAAATCCTAAACACAGCTTCCAGATCTGCTAAGTGCTGCTGCTTGTCGCGACTGTAGACGAGGATGTCGTCGAGGTAAACTATCACGCATTTATCTAAAAGTGGCCTAAACGGCTCGTTCATGGTCATTTGAAATGTCGCTGGTGTGTTGGTCAGCCCGAAGGGCATCACTGTGTACTCGAATGACCCGTATCTAGTCCGGAAAGTTGTTTTGGCGCAGTCTGATGGTTCGACCCTAATCTGATGGTAACCCCCCCGTAAATCTACTTTCAAAAAAACCCGTGCTGTTCGCAGTTGGTCAATCAGTTCGTCGGTGCGGGGAAAGGGGTACCGCGACTTGACAGTTACCCTGTTGAGCGCTCGGTAATCGATGCACATGCGAAACCCTCCGTCTTTTTTCGGCGTGAACAGTATCGGTGCGGCGAACGGTGACGAGCTCAATCGGATGAATTTCTTCTCTAACAAGTAATCTAACTGCTTCCTCAGCTCGTCGAGCTCGGGTTGTGTCAGTCTGAACTGGCGCTGTACAGTTGGCTGTGCCCCCGATTCTAATTCTATTCGGTGGTCATGTGCTCGCAGAGGTGGCAGTCCTTCCGGTAAGTCGTCGGGAAAAATCCCGGGGTATCGTTTCAACAGTTACTGTAGTTCGGGCGGTACCGCTGCCAGCAGTTTCGTGAAATCACTCGGCTGCTCTGCTCCCTCTACCACTAAAATGTCTACTGCGTACACGTCGGCTCCAGCAGCGACAGCCCGTTTCATGGTGACGGCATTGACGTGTACCGTTGAATACTCAGGTGACTGCCAGCGAGGTAGCTCTGTGAGAATAAGCGAACAGGAATGAATGAACTAGCAGTGAAATGAGTACAAGTAGGAAACCCTAGAATTGTGTACCCCCTATAGGCTAACCCACTGTAGCCTACACAAGCAGAACATATATAATGTTTAACACACCCCCATAGGCAAAGTGGGGGAGAACAAGGGGTCACAAGACCAGTCAAGCAAAGCAAAGCAAGCTCAGGGTGGATCACAAAGTCACCACACAGTCCGAGCACAAGAGCAGGGCCAGAGGCCAGTTCACATGCAGGAGTACAGACATATATATAAAACTAGACAAGCAAGAGCAGGTATATATATATGTCACAGTACAAGTGAAGTCAAGAGGAGAGCAAGTGAGGCAAGACAGGCACGAGACCCAGCTGGGTGCAAAAGCGCTGATGGTCACAAGGCGCGAGTGCCTTGGTGAACACATCAGCAGTGTTGGCCTCAGAGGCCACGTACGCAAGTCGCAACTGACCACGCTGCTGCAGCTCACGAGCAAGGAAGTAGCGGAGAGCAATGTACTTCGTTCTGTGCTCCAAGCGCTGCTCTCGACACAAGGCCAGCATGGCCTTGTTGTCTACGTACAGTACTGGAGGAGAACGAGGTGGCTCTCCAAGGTCAGTCAGCAGGTAAGTGAGCCAGCGAAGCTCCTGTGCAGCCATGGCCCCGGCGTAGATCTCAGCCTCACAACTGGAGCCGAGAACCGAAGACGAGCGAGTAGACCGCCACGAGACAGAGCCGGAACCAAGGCTGAAGGTGTAACCCTGTGACGACCGCTGCGTAGCCTGGTCGTCAGCCCAAGAAGCGTCCGCGTGGCCGGTAAGGACCACTGGACTCCGCCCTCCAAGCACTAGCCCCATGCCCGACGTACTGCACAGGTAGCGCAATACCCTCTTCGCTGCAGCCATGTGCTCTGGTCTGTGTCTCCCAGGAGCAACATAGCGTGCAAGAATGCTCAGAGGGTATGCAAGGTCAGGTCGTGTGCAGGTCATCAGGTACATGAGGCAGCCAACAAGCTCTGCATACAGACCACTCGACTCTACGGACTCATCCGAAGGCAGAGCTGAGAGTGAGTGGCGAGTAGGCAGAGGAGTGGCCTGAGGCGAGGAGTACGTGAAGCCAAAGCGCTGAAGGACCTGCTGCACCATGTGTGACTGAGTCAAGGTAATGGTGCGGCGTGCTCTGTCCCGAGTGATCTGCAAGCCAAGGTAGCTGCGCAGTTCACCCAGGTCTGTGCACGTGTGTCTCTTCAGCAGTTCGGACTTCACGTAGGCGAGTCCAGCAGTGTCCGCTGTGGGAAAGACCAAGTCGTCGACGTACACGAGGATGTAGAACGGCGGCAGTGAAGTGTCGGTGCACAGAAACAGCGACGGGTCAGCAGTAGAAGGAGCAAACCCAAGAGCCGCAAGCGTAGTCCTCAGTGTGTCGTGCCACTCACGCGGTGCCTGGCGGAGACCGTAGACTGGCCGTCGGAGGCTCCACTGGGTGCCAGGAGGGAAAGTCCCAGTGAAGCCAGGTGGACGGCGCAGCCAGATCTCCTCATGCAGGCTACCCTGCAGGAACGCAGTGCTGAAGTCGAGAGAGTGAAGCTCGTAGTCGCGCTGAGCGGCTATGTGCAGCAGCACCCGAAGAGTGGTCATCTTCGGGGTGGGAGAGAAGGTCTGAAAGTAGTCAACTCCCTGCCGCTGACTGAAGCCACGAGCAACGTACCATGCCTTGAAGACAGGTGGAGAGCCCGGCGGCCGCTTCACCCTGAAGATCCACATGTCACTGACGATGTTCGCCCCAGGAGGGGGAACCGCGTCAACGTAGGTGCCTGTGGACTTCCAGGAAGCCATCTCTGCATCCATAGCTGCGTGCCACTGAGAGGAGTAGGGACCCTCTACGGCCTCCGCGTAAGAACGCGGAGTCGGGATGTCTAGTGCATCCGGGTCTCCCTCAGGGGCAAGCAGTACAGACGCGAGATGAGGTGAAGCAGCCGCTAGACACTGTAACTCCTCCTGCCTGTCCTCTAGGACGTCCGTGCCAAGAGCACACTCACCCCCGACGGACGGAGGACAGACAGACGCAGACTCAGCAACAAGACTAGCAGCGTAGTCGAGACGACAGCGAGCAGCAAAGTCAACGAGCTCAGCGACTAGAGCAGACGCAGCAGTGGACTCAAAAGAGGGGTCAGTGACGACAGTAGCAAGCAGACGCGTGACAGTAGGACTGGCAGCACGAAGAGAGTCCGACTCAGGGTCGGCAAGCGCAGGAAGAGAGGACTCAGGAGGAGAAGGCAAAGGGGCACGCAGAGGAGCAGTGGACGGACGCAGAGACATCCGGTGCGTGCCAGGGACAGGAGGAGGACGCTGACGCGAACCGCGACCACTAGCGCGAGCAGCACGAACCGGCGACGCGGGACGAGACGCAGGCTCACGACGCTCAGCAAGACCTCCAGTAGGACCAGTGTAAGGAGAGGGAGCAGGCAGAGGAGAGGAAGGCTCCAACAGTGACTGCGACTGGACAGGCTGTGGACACTCTACCGAAGGAGAAAGACCAAGAACCTGCTGTAGGAGCGGAACGAAGTACGGCCGACGCCGCGCGGCAGCTCCAGACTCAGCAGGGACAGCACCAGCACCCTCAGCGACAGCACCAGCGCCACCAACACCTCCAGCGGCAGGACCTCCAGCAGCACCAGCAGCAGAACCACCGCCAGGACAGACAGCAGTAGTCTCAGCACCAACACCCTAAGCAGCTCCAGCTCCAGTAGGACCCGCAGGCCCAGCAGCTCCGGGACCGGCAGCACCAGCACCCTCGACGGTCGACGAAGCTCCAGCTCCGGCAGCACTCCTCCAGCGGCGAGCAAACCACTCGCGCAGCTCCTGTGGAGAGAGGGGCTCCCGGCGAGACGCAGCAGCAGGAGAAACCCCAGGCTCAGCAGCTCCAGACTCAGCACCCCCAGGCACAGCAGCTCCAGACGTAGCACCCCCAGGCTCAGCAGCTCCAGACTCAGCACCTCCAGGCTCAGCAGCTCTAGACTCAGCACCCCCAGACTCAGTAGCTCCAGCTCCAGTAGGACTCGCAGGCCCAGCAGCTCTGGGACCGGTAGCACCCTCAGCAGGCAAAGAAGCTCCAGCTCCAGCAGCACGCCTCCAGCGGCGAGCAAACCACTCGCGCAGCTCCTGTGGAGAGAGCGGCTCCCGCCCAGCAGTCGCAGGCTCCGCACCTCCAGGCTCAGCACCCCCATGCTCAGCACCCCCAGGCTCAGCAGCTCCTGACGTAGCACCCCCCGGCTAGGCACCCCCAGCAGCAGCACCCCCAAGCTCAGCACCCCCCGGCCTCGCACCCCCAGGCTCAGCACCCCCAGCAGCAGCACCCCCAAGCTCAGCACCCGCAGGCGTAGCACCCCCAGACTCTGCACCCGCAGCAGGACCAGACTCAGCAGCAACCTCGACTGGCTCGACTGTGTCTACCTGGGACACACCTGAAGGGGCAGGAACCTGAGGGGGGAGGGGGTCTACCGGGGGGGGGGAACTGGCACCAGGAAGTCCGGTGGGGGGGGGAGGGAAGGAGTACGGTAGGGGAAGAGGCGGTAGAAGGGGACTGACTCGTCGAACGTGACGTCCTGGGAGGACAGAACACGACGAGAGGAGGGGTGGTAGAACTGCCACCCTGGAGCGTCAGGGGGGAAGCCAAGGAAGACACAGGGAGCAGCACGGGGGGACAGCTTGTCCGCAGACAAGTCGCGGACAAACGCCCGAGATCCCCAGACACGGAACGCAGACGCATCGCCGACCTTCCCCGTCCACAGTAACACTGGGGACATCGCGGGCCGAGAGACCCTGGGGTGAAGGTTGAGCTGATGCGCCGCGTACCGAACCGCAAACGGCCACAGAAAATGGGGGGCAGCCGCATGCATCATGGACGTACGAGCGACATCCATGACCATGCCAATGCGGCGCTCAGCAATCCCATTTTGCTGTGGAGAGTCCGGAAGCGTAAAGGTCTGGCGGATCCCCTGTGCACGACAGTAGTCTCGCAGAAGGCGAGAGGAGAACTCCCCACCTCGGTCAGAGTGCAGACGCAGAACAGGAAAGTCCGAGCCGAAGCTCCTCCTGAGCTGGAGACGAGCCTCGCGAATCCAGTCGATCAGCACCTCAGTGACAGCACCCTTGCTGCGCAAGGGGAAGACTGAGGTGTAACGCGAGTAGTCGTCAACCACCAACAGGAAGTAGCGCTCGTGACCCTGCCCACGGACGGGGGCCGGGCCCCACACGTCCATGTGAAGCGTCTGCAGAGGAGCCTCTGTCGGGGGAAACTGGGAGGAGTGAGGAGCAGCCCTGAGGCGCCCCTCGACACAGGGGACACAGGAAGGTCCTGGTCCCGAAGGAAGGGGAGGGAGAGACTGGGGAAGACCAGAGACAAGGACACGGGAATCCATGCCCCGAAGACGGGGCAAGGAGGGGTGGCCTAGACGGTGGTGCCACAGAAGAGTCTCGTGAGACAGGAGGCGACACGAACAGGGGGCAGACTCAGGACCAGACCTGGACGCAGCAGCAAACACCTGACCCGACGCTGCTACCTGACCAGACGCGGGGACAGGAGGAGACTCAGTGGTCAGGGTGTAGAGGCTCGACCCCGGCCGACGCGAGAACGTGGCCAGGTGCCGGCCTGTGCGTGCGTCCGTGCAGTGGGTCACCCGTTGACTCGCAGGAGTGAACTGGTGAACCCCCGCATCCTTTAGGTCTGCACCACTCACCAAGTTCGTCGAGAACGAGGGGAGGTACAGGCCAGACAGGGTGCCCGAGGGGGCAGCCGGACACGGGAGGACAGTGGAGAAGTGAGCGAGGACAGGACCCCCAGAGGGGTCAGCCAGGGAGACAGCAACCGGCCGACCAAGCGGCGTGAGTGTGGTGCGGTCCCGAAAGAAGGAGCGAGAAGCCCCAGAGTCAAGTGTAAAGGTGAGGGAGGCCGAAGCCAACGCGGTACCTGAGAGCGCAGCCTCACCCGCACCTGAGGAAGCAGACTCACTAGCACCTAGAGCAGCAGCCGCACCTGTACCTGGAGCAGGAGACTCACTAGCACCCAGAGCAGCAGCCTCACCAGTAGCTAGAGCAGCAGGTCCTATACCTGGGTCACGCGGGACGCACAGGTGACCGGCACGGTCAGCACTAGTAGGCAATGCATACATGGCAGTGAGAATAGCATCATAGTCAAGAGCATATATATCTACCCTCTGCCTAAGCAACTCCACCCAGTCGGGAAGCTCAGCCTCGTCGCCAAACACGGTACGCCAGGCGTCGCTCAGACGGGCGAAGCAGCGAGACTGTGTATGACTACGTGTCCCACAAGGCTGACCAGTCCCAGTACCAGTGCGAATCACGTAAGAGCAGCGAACAGCACTGAGAGACCCTCCACTCTGAGCGTACCACTCACGAAGCTGGCGAGGCGTGAGAGACACGCGAGAGGGTCGCGGGAGCTGCATCTGGCCGCCACCACGAGTAGAAGCAGCAGGAGTGGAAGTAGGAGTAGCGTCGCCACCCCTACAACCCCAACCAGCGTACCACTCACGCAGCTGCTGGGGCGTGAGGGACTCACGCAGGCGTCGCTGGGGCTGCATCTGGCTCCGCAAGTAGAAGCAGGAGCAGGACTAGCAGCAGGAAGGCAGGCAGCCAGGCAAGCCAAAAGGCAGGCAGGCAGGCAAGCAGGCGACGCGCAGCGTGCTAGCAGGGCAAGAGCTCACCAGTGGTGGGAAGAGTAGGCTCGGCGACTCAGCGGCTCGGCAGCTCGGCGGCTCGGGCGACTCGGGCGGCTCGGCGGCAAGGCGGCTCGGCAGCAACTGCAGCTCACCAGCTCGGTGACTCGGCGGCTCGGCGGCAGGGCGGCTCGGCAGCAACTGCAGCTCAGCAACTCAGCGACCCGGCGGCTCGGCGGCAGGGCGGCTCGGCTGCTGGGCGGCTCGGGTGCAGGGCGGCTCGGCGGTGGGGCGGCTCGGCTGCTGCAGGTGAGCGATGAAGGAGGAGGAGAAGCAGGGGAGGCCACACACCTGCCACCGCAAGCGGCCCCCTCAGGTCGCCTCGACAGGCGACGGGAAAAGGGGGGGGTGGGTGGTGGGGGCCGGTAGGTGCAGCGGCGGGGCCAGCAGGAGCAGTTGCGGGGCCGGTAGAAGGGGACGGCAGGAGCCGACAGGAGGGGACGGCGGGGCCGTCACGAAGGGACGGCGGGGCCGTCAGGAGGCGACCGGGCCGCGACGGGGGCAGGCGGCGGGGCCGCGTAAGGGCCTGGGCGGGGCCGCGACAGAGCCGTCGGCGGGGCCGCGTGAAAGCCGGGGCGGGGCCGCGTAGAAGCCGGGGCGGGGCCGCGCGAGAGCAGGCGGCGGGGCCGCGAAGGAGCCGGGGCGGGGCCGCGTGAGAGCAGGCGGCGGGGCCGCGTAAAGGCCGGGGCGGGGCCGCGACAGAGCCTGCTGCGGGGCCGCGTGAGAGCCGGCGACGGGGCCGCGTAAGGGCCGGCGGCGGGGCCCCGTCAGAGAGGGCGGCGGGGCCGCGTCAGTGAAAGCGGCGGGGCCGCAGGGAAAATGACGACCCGAGGGGTCGCTAAAAAAAATCGCGCCTCGGGGGGCGCTTCGGTGGGCCCAAAAAAACGGTCCGTAGAAGGACCCGCTCTATACCATGTGAGAATAAGCGAACAGGAATGAATGAACTAGCAGTGAAATGAGTACAAGTGGGAAACCCTAGAATTGTGTACCCCCTATAGGCTAACCCACTGTAGCCTACACAAGCAGAACATATATAATGTTTGACAAGCTCAACCCAGTTACCGCTACTTCGCACAGTGCAGCTACCCATCGTCCAGTCAATTCGCGGGTTATACCGTCGCAGCCAATCACGTCCCAGTAAAATGTCGTGCCTATCCAGTGTCGTCGCGAGCATTTCCTGTGTAAATCCGAAATTTCCCCCGCATCGGACTTTGACTCTCTCCACCCTTTCCCGTATGGCCAGTGGCGTGCCATCAACTAAGCATGCATCTATCTCAGGTAAACAACGGCTAAGTGTCAGTTGCAGTTTTTGTGCGGATGCAGTATTAACTAAACTGTGACTTGCTCCTCCGTCGATAAAAATCTTCACTGTTGCTCCCTGTATTTTCCCGTGGATCAGTACTGGGCAATCCGTCGCTGTACCCTCCTTATTCGTCCGAGCCCGATCGATAGTATGAATCGGTACTGTGACTCGGTGAGGGTCGGTGGGGTTGGGCGAGCAGGCAGTCTCGTCAGTAGTTAGCCCGATTCCTACTGGCGTTTCCCTGCCTTGAAGACTCCCTCCCCTGCTCTGCTCCGCGGCGCCTCAACTCCTCTGGGCATTCACTCTTGCGATGGCCCGGCCTATTGCAAGCAAAGCAGCGCCCCTTAAACGGCGCGGCAGCTGCATTCGTCGCAACGGCATGTACGGTGGCATGCTCGATCGGTCCCCAAGGGCGATGTCCGTAGTAGGACCCCGGTCTCGGACGGCGCAAAATGTCGATTTTCTCGGCGAGCGCAAGAATCTCGTTAAAGTTCGAGAGCCCACGTAGCATGATCTCGTGCGAGATGTCTGGCTTCAGCCCTCCAACGTAACGGTCCACCCGCTCCGCTTCGTGCATGTAGCCGACTTGCTCGCATCATGCGAGAAAACCGCTCGTGTAGTCTTGAACCGACCCGAGCTGCCACCAAGTACGTAGTCTCTGACGCGCCGAAATAGAAGCCGCGATTGGCTCAAAGCGCGCCCGAAGCCCTGCGCTCCACGCATCCCACGTGCTGTACTGGGCAGTTTCGCAGAATGAACTCCACGTGACAGCTGGACCCGTGGGCCCTTCCTCTTGCGACGGTGGCTCGTAGGCGCGTGGCGACGTCACGATGACTCGCCACCAGTCCATGGCGGGGCCCCTCAGTAGCGAGACGGCGTATCTGATATTCGCTGCGTCTGACTCGACGTAGTTTGCATAAAAAAAATACGTTCATCGTGAAGACCCACGACTGAACCGTCGGACCTCCACGCTGACTTGGGCTGAAACAGGGCGGGCACTGCGGCTTAAGTGGCATTGGTGCCATAATGACCTGTTCGCCACCTGTCGCCGCAAACTCCACGTGCCGGCGGGCTTCACGAGGCTCCCGCGGGCTTGGTGCGACCCTGTTTCCCCCCATGCCCGGCATCGGTTGGGCGGCGCCATCACTGGCTGCGCCTGAGCGCTGTCCCACGCTGTCATTCTGTGTTGATGTGCCTGATGAAACGACGATCCGCTCCTCCGATTGTGCAGGTGCATTTGCAGGTGCGTGTGGTGGCGTCGGAGTATTCACCGTAGATTGCTGACGCGCAGAGTCACGTTCCGCCGTGAGTGTCGCAATTTCGAGCGCCGATTCTTCAACTTGGCGCACCAGACGGTCAAGTTGCTCCTGCGTCAACGTCGCGAGCGTGAATTCGGCCATGGCGGGGGTGTCGGGCAAGCTCGGCAAGAGCCTCTGTCGTGGCCATGCGTGCTTACGAGAGAGCACTACGAGCGGCGGTGCTGTGTCGCAGACAGACGTCTACTACCCCCAAAAAATTGAGATAGTGGGGAAGCGAACGTGTGGGTGCGGTCCGAGAAGAGATCGTAGGCTCTGAATACCAAGTGTGAGAAGAAACAAGGAATGAATGAACTATGAATGAATTGGGTACAAGTACTAACCCTAATTGGGTTGTACCCCTTGTGGGCTACCCCACTATAGCCTACACAATATGCATAAGCTATAATGTTCTGACACACCCCTATAGGCAAATTGGGGGAGAACAAGGGGTCACAAGACCAGTCAAGCAAAGCAAAGCAAAGCAAGCTCAGGGTGGATCACAAAGTCACCACACATTCCGAGCACAAGTTCAAGGCCACAAGGCCAGTTCACATGCAGGAGTACATATATATAAAAAGGCTAGACAAGCAAGAGCAGGTGTATATATATATGTAACAGTACAAGCAAGGTCAAGAGGTGAGCAAGTAAGGCAAGGTAGGCACAAGGCCCAGCTGAGTACAGAAGCGCTGATGGTCACAAGGCGCAAGCGCCTTGGTGAAGATGTCAGCAGTGTTGGCCTCAGAGGCCACGTACGCAAGACGCAGCTGACCACGCTGCTGCAGCTCACGAGCAAGAAAGTAGCGGAGAGCAATATGCTTCGTTCTGTGCTCCAGTCGCTGCTCCCGACACAAGGCCAGCATGGCCTTGTTGTCTACGTGCAGCACTGGAGGAGAACGAGGTGGCTCTCCGAGGTCAGTCAGCAAGTAGGTGAGCCAGCGAAGCTCCTGTACAGCCATGGCTCCTGCGTAGATCTCAGCCTCACAACTGGAGCCGAGAACAGAAGACGAGCGAGTAGCCCGCCATGAAACAGAGCCGGAACCAAGGCTGAAGGTGTAACCCTGTGACGACTGCTGCGTAGCCTGGTCGTCAGCCCAAGAAGCGTCTGCGTGCCCAGTAAGGACCACTGGACTCTGCCCTCCAAGCACAAGCCCCATGCCCGACGTACTGCACAAGTAGCGCAACACCCTCTTTGCTGCAGCCATGTGCTCCGGTCTGTGTCTCCCAGGAGCAACATAGCGTGCGAGAATGCTAAGAGGGTATGCAAGGTCAGGTCGTGTGCAGGTCATCAGGTACATGAGGCAGCCAACAAGCTCTGGGTACGGGCCACTCGGCTCTATGGACTCATCCGAAGGCAGAGCTGAGAGCGAGTGGCGAGTAGGCAGAGGAGTGGCCTGAGGCGAGGAGTACGTGAAGCCGAAGCGCTGAAGGACCTGCTGCACCATGTGTGACTGAGTCAGGGTAATGGTGCGGCGTGCTCTGTCCCGAGTGATCTGCAAGCCAAGGTAGCTGCGCAGTTCACCCAGGTCAGTGCACGTGTCTCTCTTCTGCAGCTCGGACTTCACGTGGGCGAGTCCAGCAGTGTCACCTGTGGCAAAGACCAAGTCGTCGATGTACACGAGGACGTAGAATGGCGGCAAAGAAGTGTCGGTGCGCAGAAACAGCGACGGGTCAGCAGTAGAGGGAGCAAACCCAAGAGCCGCAAGTGTAGTCCTCAGTGTGTCGTGCCACTCACGCGGTGCCTGGCGGAGACCGTAGACTGGCGGCCGGAGGCTCCACTGGGTGCCAGGAGGAAAATACCCAGTGAAGCCAGGTGGGCGACGCAGCCAGATATTCTCGTGCATGCAGCCCTGCAAGAAAGCAGTGCTGAAGTCAAGAGAGTGTAGCTCGTAGTCACGGTGAGCAGCTATGTGCAGCAGTACCCAAAGAGTGGTCATCTTCGGGGTGGGAGAGAAGGTCTGAAAGTAGTCAACTCCCTGTCGCTGACTGAAGCCACGAGCCACGTAACGAGCCTTGAAGACAGGCGGAGAACCCGGCGGTCGCTTCACCCTGAAAATCCACATGCCACTGACGATGTTCGCCCCAGGAGGGGGAACAGCGTCAACGTAGGAAGCCATCTCTGCGTCCATAGCTGCCTGCCACTGAGAGGAGTAGGGACCCTCTATCGCCTCCGTGTAAGAGCGCGGAGTGAGGATGTGAAGTGCATCCGGGTCTCCCTCAGGGGTAAGCAGTACGGACACGAGATGAGGTGAAGCAGCGGCCAAGCACTGGAACTCCTCCTGCCTGTCCTCGAGGACGTCCGTGCCAAGGGCACACTGACCCCCGACGAACGGAGGACAGAAAGACTCAGACTCAGCAACAAGACTGGCGGCGTAGTCTAGACGACAGCGAGCAGCAAAGTCGACGAGCTCAGCAACTAGGGCAGACGCAGCAGTGGACTCAAAGGAAGGGTCAGTAACAACAGTAGCAAGGAGACGCGTGACAGTAGGACTGGAAGCACGAAGAGAGTCCGACTCTGGTTCGGCAAGAGCAGGAAGAGAAGACTCAGGAGGAGACGGCAAAGGGGCACGCAGAGGAGCACTGGACGGACGCAGAGACATCCGGTGCGTGCCAGGGACAGGAGGAGGACGCTGACGCGAACCGCGACCACTAGTGCGAGCAGCACGGACAGGCGACGCAGGGTGAGACGCAGGCTCACGACGCTCAGCAAGACCTCGAGTAGGACCAGTGTAGGGAGACGGAGTAGGCAGTGGGGAGGCCGGGTGTAAGTGTAACTGCGACGGGACTGGCTGTGGACACTCTAATGGAGGAGGAGGACCAGTAGAAGACGGGAGACCAAGAACCTGCTGAAGGAACGGAACGAAGTACGGTCGAGGCCGCGCGGCGACTCCAGACACAGCAGGGATAGCACCAGCACCCCCAAGGGCAGCACCAGCACCAGTAGCAGCTCCAGCTCCAGTACCTCCAGCAGCACCAGTAGTACCCCCAGCAGGACCGCCTCCAAGACCGATAGCAGTAGCCTCCGCGCCAACACCCGCAGCAGCTCTAGCTCCAGAAGTACCCGCATGTCCAGCAGCTCCAGTACTCTCAGTACGAGCACCTCCGGGACCCGTGGCACCAGCTCCTACAGCAGCAACAGAACCTCTAGTACCCCCAGCACCTCCAGCTCCAGCAGCTCGCCTCCAGCGCCGGGCAAACCACTCACGCAGCTCCTGTGGAGAGAGTGGCTCCCGGCGAGATGAAGCACCCGCAGAACCGCCAGTCACAGCACCAGCACGCCCAGCTCCCTCAGGCTCCGCACCCCCAAGCTCAGCACCTCCAGGCGTAGCACCCCCAGGCTTAGCACCCCCAGGATCAGCACCCCCAGGCGTAGCACCCCCAAGCTCAGCACCCCCAGACTCAGCACCCCCAGGCTCAGCACCCCCAGTCGTAGTACCCTCAGGCTCAGCACCCCCAGGCGTAGCACCCACACGCTCAGCACCCCAAGAGTGAGCACCCCCAGGCTTAGCACCCTCAGCAGCACCAGAGTCACCAGCGACCTCGACAGGCTCAACAACATCTACCTAGGACACACCTGAAGGGGCAGGACCCTGAGGGGGGAGGGGGTCTACCGGAGGGGGACCTCGCACAAGGAAGAGCGGTGGCGCGGGGAGGGACGGAGTGCGGTAGGGGAAGAGACGGTAGTAGGGGACCGACTCGTCGAGCGTGACGTCCTGGGAGGACAGAACACGGCGAGAGGTGGGGTGGTAGAACTGCCACCCTGGCGCGTCAGGGGAGAAACCCAGGAAGACGCGAGGACCAGCAAAAGGGGACAGCTTGTCCGCAGACAAGTCGCGGACAAACGCCCGAGATCCCCAGACACGGAACGCAGACGCATCGCCAACCTTCCCCGTCCACAGCAAAGCTGGGGAGGTCTCCGTCATGGAGACCCTGGGCTGAAGGTTGATCTGATGCGCCGCGTACCTCACCGCAAACGGCCACAGAAAATGGGGGCAGCCGCATGCATCATGGACGTACGAGCGACGTCCATGACCATGCCTATGCGGCGCTCAGCAATCCCATTTTGCTGTGGAGATTCCGGAAGCGTGAAGGTCTGGCGGATGCCTCGTGCACGACAGTAGGCTCGCAGAAGGCCAGAGGAGAACTCTCCGCCTCTGTCAGAGTGCAGACGCAGAACAGGAAAGTCCGAGCCGAAGCTCCGCCTGAGCTGGAGACGAGCTGCGCGGATCCAGTCGATCAACACCTCAGTGACATCACCCTTGCTGCGCAAGGGGAACACCGTGGTGTAACGCGAGTAGTCGTCAACCACCAGCATGAAGTAGCGCTCGTGACCCTGTCCACGGACACGGGCTGGGCCCCACACGTCCATGTGAAGCGTCTGCAGCGGGTTCTCTGTCGGAGGAAACTGAGAGGAGTGAGGGGCAGCCCGCTGGTGCCCCTCGACACAGGTAGGGCCAGGCCCCGGAGGAAGGGGAGGGAGGGACCGGGGAAGACCAGAGACAAGGACACGGGAGGCCATGCTTCGGAGACGAAGTAGGGAGGGGTGACCAAGGCGGTGGTGCCAGAGGAGAGTCTCGTGAGACAGGAGGCGACACGAGCACGGGGCAGACTCAGGACCAGACCTGGACGCTGCAGGTAGCACCTGACCCGACGCAGCTACCTGGCCAAACGCAGTGACTGAAGGAGACGAAGTGGTCAGTGTGTACAGGATCGACCTCGGCCGTCGTGTAAACGTGGCCAGGTGTCGGCCTGTCCGAGCGTCCGTGCAGTGGGTCACCCGCTGACTCGCAAGAGTGAACTGGTGAACCCCCGCATCCTGTAGGTCAGCACCACTCACCAACTTCGTAGAGAACGAGGGGAGGTTAAGACCAGATAGGGTGCTAGAGGGGGCCGCCGGACACGGGAGGACAGTGGAGAAGTGAGAGAGGACAGGACCCCCAGAGGGGTCTGCCAGGGAGACTGCAACTGGCCGACCAAGCGGCGCGAGTGTGGTGCGGTCTCAAAAGAAGGAGCGAGAAGCCCCCGAGTCAAGTGTGAAGGTGTGGGAGGCCGAAGCCGACGTAGTACCTGAGAGGGCAGACTCACCAGTACCGGAGGAAGCAGACGCACTAGCACCTAGAGCAGCAGCCTCGCTAGCACCAAGAGAAGCAGCCTCACCAGCACCTAGAGCAGCAGTCTCAATGCTCAGGTCGGGCGGGAAACACCGCTAACATTCACCCTCATCACTAATAGACACAGCATACATAGCAGCAAGAATTGCATCAAATTCAAGGTCAAAGATAGCTACCCCTGCCCTAGACAGCTCGCCCCAGCGAGGGATCTCAGTGGCCTCAGGGAACTGGTGACGCCAAGCGTCCGTCAGGCGGCCAAAGCAGCGCTGGCTGGGGTGCGCACCCCCACACTGCTCACCCGCACGGTCGCCGGTGCGCAGGACGTAGGTGCACGGACAAGTACCCCCACCCCGCTGGCGTGCAGCGTACCACTCACGGAGCTGCTGAGGGAATAGGGTCTCCCGACTGCGCTGCTGCTGCTGGCGCTGACCACCACCGGAGCCACTCCTCTGCGAAGAGCCACGAACTCCTCCTCCTCCTCCTCCGCCACCGCCTCCTCCACCTCCGCCACCTCCACCACCTCCGCTCCCACCGCCATCGCTGCCGCCGCCTTCGCCTCCACTGCCGCCGCCGACACCTCCACCCCCGCCACCACTCCCACCACCACCCCCACCCCCTCCACTGCCTCCACCGCCGCCTCCACCGCCCCCGCTAGCTCTTCCAGCGCCCCTGCCCCCCTTGCCCTTGCCAGAGGGACGCTTCCCACTAGGGGTAGACGCCGCACCGACCGACTCCAGACCATCGAGGTCGGCCGCAGCAGCAGAGGCAACAGAGGGCAAAAAAGGGGAGGGGGAACACCCCTCAAATATGGGGGTACGAGGGTCACCACGAGAGGCTCCTACAGCGACTATGCTCTTTTTTGCTGCTAGGAGGGCCTTCTCGAGGAGGTCAACGGTGAGAGTGGTGGGGCAAACTGAGAGGAAGTGGTCCCTGACTACGCGAAGGGAGTCAGGGAGACGGATGACTATGTAGTAGAGGGTGATGTACATGGGGGGGGGGGGGGGGTTCTTGGCGCAGAACTCAGCAGGAAGCGCAGCGCGGTAGCGAGTGTCACTAGTGCGGAGGTGCGTAATGAGGTCAGCGACTGTGGGAAAGGCAGCAAGGTCAGGGAAGAGGTACGGTAGCATGAGGCGGCTCAGTGCAGCAGTGGCAGGGGAGGAGTAGCATGTAACTACAGCGTCGTACAAGGTCTGAGCACTCTTGTACTGGCTAAAGTGCGCACGCTCAGAGGTAGGCAGGTGGCGACGCACAGCAAGACGTGCAGCAGCATCGCGCGTGGCCCACTGTGAGCGAACAGTGGCGTCAGCATCAGCAGCGGGGGCAAGAGAGGCACCAGAAGTGAGGTCAAAGAGGGAGAGGCCGTCTGCCCTATCGCACTATAAGAAAAGCTGCATGTCGTCGACCCAGACGTCAAAGTCAATGGCCCTACCCTCAGCGTCAAAAGCTAGGACACTAGGGGTAGCCATGACAGCAGTAGACTAGCACTACGAACAGTAGGGTAAGGGCAGTGCAGGGGTAGAGGCGCTGCTCTTACCGGACAGGGCGGCTCGGCGGCTCGGCGGCTCGGGTGGCTCGGCGGCAGGGCGGCTCGGCTTCTCGGCGGTTCAGCTGCTGGGCGGCTCGGCGGTTCGGCTGCTCGGCTGCTGGGCGGCTCGGCGGTACGGCTGCTGGGCGACTTGGCGGCTCAGCTGCTCGGCTGCTAGGCGGCTCGGCGGTTCCTCTGCTGGGGGGCTCGGCGGCTCGGTTGCTGGGCGGTTTGGCGGCTCTGCTGTTGGGCGGCTCGGCGGCTGTGCGGCTTGTCTGCTCGGTTGCTGGGCGGCTCGGCGGCCCGGCGTCTCAGTCGCTTGGCAGCTTGGCGGCTGCGGCTTCTGATTAGGGACGGCGGTGGGGCCGGTAGGAGGCGGCGTCGGAGCCGGGAAGGGCGGCACCGGGGCCGTAGGAGCAGGCGCCGGGGCCGTAGGAGAAGGCGCCGGGGCCGTAGGAGCAGGGGGCGGGGCCGTAGGAGTAGGCGGAGGGGCCAGCCAAGGTGGCGTCGGGGCCGGGAAGGGCGGCGTCGATGCCGCTAGGGCAACTCACGGTGGGCCGACGGGCGGCTCGAAGGGCCGCAAGGGCGGCAAGCGGGGCCGACAAGCGGCGCAAGAGGCCGCTAGGGCGGCGCGCGGGGTCGGTGGGGCCACTGTAAGAGGCGGCGATGGGCCGCAAGGGGGGAGGCGGCGACGGGCCGCAAGGGGGAGCAGCGACGGGCCGCAAGGGGGAGGCGGCGACGCCGCTGAAGGAGGCGGCGACGAGCCGCTGAGGGCGGTACGACGGGGCCGCGAAGGAGGCGGCGCGACTGGGCCGCAGAAAGGGGGCGGTACGACGGGGCCGCGAAGGAGGCGGCGCGACTGGGCCGCAGAAAGGGGGCGGTGCGACGGGCCACTAAGGGCGGCGCAACGGGCCGTAAGGGCGGCGCGACGGGCCGTGAGAGGGCCGCTAGGGGCGACGTGACGGGGCCGTGAGGGGCCTAGCGAGGGCGCGCCGGTAGGGAGAGCACACGGAGCGCGACTCGGGCTGAGTGGAGCGCGCTCCGAGCAGGAAAAAAAATTCGTAGTGGTGGGCCCTAGGAATCGTTCCCGTTAGGGAACCTGCTCGATACCATGAGAAGAAACAAGGAATGAATTAACTATGAATGAATTGGGTACAAGTACTAACCCTAATTGGGTTGTACCCCTTGTGGGCTACCCCACTATAGCCTACACAATATGCATAAGCTATAATGTTCTGACAAAGTGTTACGAGTGCAATTGAGTGAGTGAGCGAGAATTGCATTATCGAAGCAAGAGTACAATGAGCGAAGGTATGAGCGAAGAATATATAGCGAAACTACAGTGGTAACGGTAATGGACTGTGGTTGTCGCGCGACGGGCCTGTGACTGAGGTTTGGGGAAAATGTTGAAGCGGAGGCCCGTAGCGCGGGTTACCCGCCGAGCCGTGAGGTCGGGGTGCGACGTGCGAAGGTGGCGGCATGATTGTCGATGCGAGGGTTGCAAGTGTTAACGGTGCTGACTGTGTACAGGAGCCTGTAAAGATAAAAGCACGTGCGCTAGCGTGGAGAGGGGAATATCCTTCATGTATTGGTAATACCGAGTTTTAGTGATTCTCGATGTTAGCCAACGTCAAGTTTCGTCGACCTTTTTTTGACGAAACTCGGAGAAACATGACGTCCCTAGTGTACACTAGCTGGGGTGCTGTACATAGTTTTTTTTTTTGGGTTGCGAAGCAACCTATTACGATCGTTATGTACATTTTTTTTTCATCCTCTGTGCATTGAAAAAATAAGGATGAAAAAAATCTAATGTAGTGTCGGTAACCAAGTGACTTGACTGTCGTATTTAGCACGTGCCGTACCGAATTCCTTCTCATTTCTTGGATCGCCTTTGCCGAAATGATGTGTACTATGACACATGTGACGGTTAATTCCGTAATGCATATGCCGGATGATGTTATGCATAGATGAAGCATAATGATGATATGAACTAAATATTGAATGAAGACTGCATAATTATGCTGCATATACGACTGTGGTAATGAAATGAATGCATAGCATGATGAAAATGCGTCACAGTTAATTGATCCAGACCCTATGCTACCGCATCCCCTGCCTAGCATGGGGGGGAGCTCAATAGCATAGTTCCTGAATCAACCAACTGTCACATGAAACAACACAATCTGTGCAATCTAAAAAAAGGTCAATTCTATCAAATCCAGTTCGAATGGACACACTCACTGAGTGCGCAAAGAACCTTCTCGGAAATGATATTTTGATCCATTATTTTAAAACACACAGACATGTGTTATCAATGCAATGGAAGCATGAATGAAAGCATATGCGCACACAACACAACGAATACACACACGCACATAGACACATACAAACACATACACATAATCACACACATTCACACAAACTAAAAACGCTCAATGCATCAACTGTTTAGAAAAAAAACCTAGGAGCAAAATTATACCTTAGCAATATACATATAACCCTACACAGAACAATCTGTATCTTTGCACCATCCATATTAACCTTCACTTCCTGAAGAAAACAACAAGGCCTGTTAGGAAAGCATCAGCAACAGAAAGAAACAAGAAAGACAATATGGAACAATGGGAATAAGATGCATAATTATACAACAAAACACAAAGATTCATAGCAATGACACAATACATATTCACGTGCTGAACTGATTTGATACATCCAATCTATGTCACTACTACGACACACATACAAACTGATTCACTGCAGCTATGTGTTAGTTCATTTACTTCTTAAAATAGAAGTAACACCATTATGACGTGACTGAATTAATGAACGAATTTTGACTACTTCAACTAAGAGATCGCGAAATCTCATGCTTTGTTATTCACGCAGTCCCGGATCGTATGCAAGCTCATGCTTGCATGTACTGACGATCACATACCTCTCACCAGGAGAGCGATTCCGCGTGTCTGATCGTTCCAAACGACACAAGCACAAGCGCCGGTGATGCGGCTGCTGTCACAATCAGAAATACGGAGAAGAATTCTAGTTATTTCAGATTAGGTACTTCAAATGGCGAGCAAATAATATTGGCATAAAAATCAAGTCGTTTGTAGAGCAAAGGAGAAAAACGAAGCAAAAATGCAAAGAAGCAGAGAACAAATGAACGAACGTAAGAAAAAGAAGAAGCCACAGAGATTAAGGACGCGTAAAGAACACGGAAAGTAGGAACAAAGGAGAAAACGTAGAACAAAAACATACTACTAGTAGGCTGGAAATAAGAAGGTAACGAGAGGGGAGGGGGGAATACGATCAGGGGAGAAGTGGCAGAACGTGATAAAGAAAGGGAAGGAATCTATACAGGAAACGGCATACTTAAATCTACTTAAATGAGGACGTAGGTGGCTAAAGTGCATCTAGGCTGTAAAACGACCTACCTGTGAGTGTGCGCATGTATGTGCATAGGAACCAAGAAGACTTAAGTTGCACGGGCGAGTGGACGGAAGAGAGACAAAAGGGAAGAACAAGACCTTAAGGAGCTATGGTGACGTAGTGGCGAGTAGCTACACTAGGCGTGAGTGGCGCTAGTGCCTGGAGTAGCGTTGGAAGAGAAAGCAGCGACAAATAATTAGGAAACCCTAAGGCACATTTTGAATTTGCAAAACGATCAATTAAAGCACGACGCAGTAACTTACGGCGTCGGTAGCACAATGGCTTCGATCTCAGCTCGGATTCATTGGCTAGAATGAAGACAAGAGAAAGAATGGGAGGAGTAAGGAAAACGGAAAAACAGGAAAATGGAAAACGGCAAGTAAGAAAACGACAGAAAAACGACATGAAAACATACGTAAATCGAAGTTGAGCGAGCTAAGATGCACCTAGACATATGAAAACGGCAGACTAGTTTAACTACCTAGTAGAATAGAAGTAAGGAAGCCAGAAAGTAAGAGAAAATTTGCAAATACGAGGCAATAAGAATTCAACAGAGAAAAGGGAACGATCTACAACAGAAGAACTGTGCAGGCTTTTTAAAGACCTGACCTAAAGTCTAACTAGTCTAAAACCTAAGCTTAATCAACTGACATCTTCTAAACGCGGTCAGCACTAGAGTATAAAATATGCTAGTATAGCTAGCAATCATCTAACTCAATTCTGCTTGATAGGTTAGGGTTCTCACCTTAGTAGGAACTACTAGGTCGAGCGTGACTAGCGGGGAGCTCAACCAGCGAGAGGAAGGAGGGAGAAAAAAGAAACCCTAAGGAAGGGTCAGATTCGTCGCAAACTAAACATGAAGACACTTTTACGACTTACGAAAGTTAGAGTAGTGGTAGTGCAGTTGTTGAAGGACAGCCCAGAATCGAAAGGTGCGGGGTACAAATCCTGAAGTACGTTTTCCTGAATCTTGGCACGTATGAAAAAAACACATGTCAGTGTCATACCACAGTATTATGTACAGATTAATAAATTGTAGAAAACTGTGTACTTACAGTTACGTAAAAAGCTTTGCAACCCTAAGACGATATCGTCGCCTCTTGTTTTTTTTTAGACCTAACAATCTGCGGTACTGTGGTGCCATGACCGCACCAGCAAGTTTAGACAAAAGTCTCATAAACCTACGAAAATGGTAACTGCACATAACATGTCCTCAACATCACTGGCCACAAGTACAATAAAAAGGGCTCTGCATTTGCCCAAATAGAACCCGTCTATATGTTACGCACATTATTGTACTACTACCATATGCGAACGCTGTCGGCAAGCACCAAAAGTACTCAACGATGTGCCTACTGTACCAAGTCAATATTCTTGTGAAAACCTAGTTTGAAACCAGCTCTTGATTCCATTGATTCCAGTAACCCCCAACCCAAAGCTAAAAGAGAATCTGCTCCATCCAAACGAGCCCTGAGATAGATGAGACCCCATGTGTGACTCGTTTCCACCAACGTCACACACAGAGCCACTTTTCGACCGTGGGAATGAATCACCGGTGTTTGTGTTACCTGCCTGCTCCATGCACTCCCAATCGGCCTCCTTTTCCTGGCAATGCTTCTCAATGAGCAATTTGAGGCGGTATGCAACGTCCTCCATGTCAGGGCGTCGTGTGCCGGGTGACTTGACGCAGTCCAGAGCCAGGTCGGCAAAGTCCACAATGGCCTCCTCACTTGCCTCTAGCTTGTTGTCTTTGAGATCATCCAAGTGATATGCCTCCATCTCCTTCATTGCCTGAAAAGAAACGTGTTAGAGAGGATACAACCCATTGTGCAAGGCAGCATGATAAGAGGAGAAACACGTTGTGTATAGCATAACTCACGAGCCTCCACAAAGAAGCGTGATAACAGAAAGGCGTGATACAGACCAGCATGATTCAGAGGAATGACGGATGAAGGCGGAAAGATAGGAAGGAACGTGGTGCAAGGAAGCATACCGAAGCAAGACATGCAAGTCAAGGGGGCATTCTGAAGTGGAGACATGGTATGAGGCAGCAAGATCAAGAGGAAAGATAGCTCAAGGCATCACGATACAGAGGATATGTGACTCACGGTAGAATGGTACAGAGCAGAGGCTACAGAAGGTTGTGTGGTACAGATGAAAAACGAATAAGATGATAAGTTGACTAACGACAAAAGAACGAGGCCAGGGTCGGATTTCTTGTGGGATGGGGTTAATTACCCAATCTTTGATAGGCAACTCAAGGAGATCTCAGGGTGACTTTCCAGCCAGCAGCTCCAGAAACATTATGCCCAAGCTACAAGCACTCGTATCAGTTGACAATGATGCAGCAGAGAACAAGCTCAGGACCAGCACAACAAAACAAGAAACATGATTTGGCACATGAAAGTTACAGAACCAGAACAAACAAGAAACGCGCGTTAGCCATGACAGTTACAATCTAGGATTGATAATGCATGAAAGATTCATTTGCAGTGCAAAGCAGCAACGTGTGCAGACCTGAAGACGTCACTCTTAGCAGTGATGATGTGGGTGCGGTTGTAATCCGGGTCCACAGGGACCTGCAGTAACAGTAAGGAGGGGGGGGGTTGCTAAGGTTGGAAGGATACAATAGCTTTTGGATGGATTTCACGATGCTGGATGGACTATGAGAGGAAGAAGAGGGATGGAGAATGCAGAATGGTATGCAAGAGAACGGGGAGAGGAGTGACACAGGAGGGAGAGGGGGCAGCAGGGTCAGAGGTCTCACTCTGTTTGCGGGGCCACAACAGCCATGTGAGTACAGCAACCAGCAGAGTGAAGCCAGCAAAGCAGCCCACAGCTATGCCCACTATGGGGCCCGTGGAGAGAGAGGAAACTTTTGCAGGAGGAAGGGGAAGGGTGGGGACAGCAGCAAATATAGAGTGACGTCATTAAAGCACCCCATAGAAATGCCCAATATGGTGCCCGTGGGAGCAAGTGGACACTGCTGGAAAGAGGCAGGGGGAGTGAGGGGGGGAGAGGGGAGGGAGTGGGATTGAAGGAGAAGAGCAGTGAAGAGGACACAAAGGATTCGACATGGCTGCTTAAGGAGAGATTCTAGAAACTAAGGTGTAATAAATGCAGCAAAAGTAAATAGTGTTTGCATGAAAGGGATCTTATGGGCTGCTGTGGTCAGGTGGAAGCAGTGGAGAGAGGCAGTGCAACAGTGTGAGCGAGCTTTGGTGGTGGAGTCGTGGGTCCACATAGCATGTGGTTGGAGGCGGTGCAATGCGGTGAGGCAGTGAGATGCAGTGAAGCAGTGCAATGCAGTGAGGCAGTGAGATGCAGTAAGGCAGTGGGGGCAGTGCGATAGTGCAAGTGAGCTATGGTGCTGGAGTTGTGGCTAACTAGAGGGGGGGCGGATCTGACAACAACTCAGGTATAGGGTTCAAGTTTGGGCTCAATGCTAACATCAGCTTATATGTACGAACGAACACAGAGGCAGTGCAATGCATGGGAGGCAATGGGGGGGGGGGGGGGGGGGAGTGGAGGGAGCGCGACAGTATGACAGTGCAAGTGAGGTATGGTGGTGGAGTTATGGCTCACCAGTGGTGGTGGTGGGTTTGACAATGGCACAGGTAGAGCCGTTGCCCGAGTCGAGGGTGGAGTAGCCGGCATGACATAGGCACGTGAAGTTGGAGGGAGAGGTGGGGACAGGCGGCACACACTCCCCATGACCGTCACACGGGCCATTGTCCGTGATGCTGCAGAACGCCTGGCAGGATGCTTTGCTGCGCTGGGTGGCGTTGGAAGGGCAATCCGCCTTTGGGTTGAGGGTCAAGCAGTTGCCCGACAGACTCACCCTCGCACCCTTGCCTGCCGCGACAACTGAGTAATCTTTCATGGAAGTTATGCCAATAATGCACTTCCCAGCCCCTTGGGCAGAACCGGAGCTGGTGTCCCCCATGACCAGGATGTTAGGCTCGGTGATGTCAACGGGACAGACCTGGCAGCCGGCAGCAAAGAGCATGGCATCACCGAAGAAGAAGTTGTTAGCAAAGTTGATGAGGGCATCGCCATTTGCCACCATGCTCTTGAAGTTGCGGTTGATGCGCCCGTACAGGCTGGTGTTGCTCACATCGCTGTGGTTTGGAAGGGTTGGGGATGGTTATGGGAGCAACGCATATTGTGCGAGGTCAATTGCTTCGTGGAGTATATCCTTAGGGAATGTTGTACGTGCGCAGCCTTTGTCTAGGCTATGGAGACTATCATTAGGCTTTGCAGCAAGCCTACAAAGCTGTGGCCTCATAACTAAAAGGATATATAGACTGAAAATGTAAAAAGAGAAATATCTGGGAAGAAGGCATACAAAGCAGAGAATGGAAAGACTACTTACAACGAACTCAATTTCTGATTTTGCCCCTCGTCTCGCGCGCAGCTTCGACCTAAGTTATACATTTCGCATTCTCTTATTCCAGCCGTGCATCGAACACGCAGCGAGTTCGAACTTGGAAGTTCTTGAACACATACCTGACTAGACCTAACTTCCCTTGACATTTCAAATCTCCACATTTTAACCAATTTGTTCTCCATTTCTGCACACCTCCTCCACTTCCCTTCATTTCTTAACCTAGGACCAGCTTTACCATCATTCTGTTCCACGGCCAGCTTCATCTCCTCAGGTCCGTGCATCCTGGATAGTCATATTTCGTCCAGGTATGGTTAGCTAACCAATTCAACATGAAACCACGGGTAGGTGCATGCGTAAAGGAGAAGCTACAAAGCACACAGACCTGATTGGGTATCAACATGTTGAAACCCAGAACCACTTGATACTATCCGTACAGAATGAGTGGCTTTCACAACATTGAAGTGATATCCAAGCTGATACATGCTAGAGCAGAAAGAGCAGCAAGAGCGATATGATGCTCAATTTACAGCATGACCAGACCAATGGGCAACAGCAAACTCATTTGAGTCGATTGAGAAGTGGAGAGGCTGAGCAGGACAAGACTGAGCTGAAGTTCGTGACGCTGTTGGCTGAAGTTACGCTGTTAGTGACGCTAAGTACTCACCTTATTAGCTATTGACTGACTCGTGCAACTTAGTTGCGACATAATTGGAGCTGCTGGTGCTGATGTGACCTATGCTGCATTTTGACTCTAAATTGCCTATAAGTTGCATTGCATGTATCCATATCGTGTAACATGCTGGTAATAACTTTAAAATCACATTTGGTTCACACATTTGTTGAAAAGGCAGTCTGGAAGGGGTCCATAGAGGCGGTTGTTACTTACCATGCTGCCACCACATCACACACAGACACCATAGATCTCGTGCATCAAGGGCATACATATCAAGGGAACGTGATGGATGACTATGGGGAGTGCAAAAAATGGCATCATGCAAATGGGATTCGACAGAGATGAGGGGTCTGGGAAGAGGGGAGGGTGTTGAGTCTGGGGTAAATGAGAAGGTCACATGCGCTACTCCACAGCCACTCACATGCGCCACAACCGCTCACATGCGCCATAGCCACTCACATGTGCTACAGCCACTCACATGCGCCACAGCCACTCACATGCGCCATAGCCACTCACATGCGCCACAGCCACTCACATGCGCCACAACCACTCACATGCGCCACAGCCACTCACATGCGCCACAGCCACTCACATGCGCCACAGCCACTCACATGCGCCACAGCCATTCACATGCGCCACAGCCACTCACATGCGCCACAGCCAGGGAATTGAGCAGATGGCACTTGGCAGAGGGCCCTCAATGTTGTTGTTGTCCAGCCAGCTGTGGGGTGGCAGGCAGGGACCGAATATGGCACATGTGGTGTGGGTGTAGCAAGAGAGGCTCTGGGTGCCTGCATGAAAGCATGGATGAATTGACAGAGCGAGGGACTCAGGCACTCAGGTTGTACGGATGGAGGAAACACGGAGGGACGGGGGTGGGAAGCAGAGGAGGAGAGGTGTCTCACAGTTGCTCCAGCTTCTCCAGTCGGCTGATGTCAGATGGCAGACTGCCGCTCAGATGGCTGTTGGCCAAATAGCTGCAAGAGGGGGCCGCCACACAAACATGTAAACGAGGAAGTCATTTGTAAGGGACGCGTGGTGTGTGGGAAAATGGCGAGGCATCATGGGGGAAAACGGTGGATGCGAGGGAGAAGAATAGGGTCAGAAAGAGAAGCAGGTATATTGCATCAGTGTAAGTGAGAGAACACGAGAGTGCAAGTGTGCGACGCGGGTACCGGGTGTGTATTGTGTATGATGACCAACACCCAAGGCAGTGATTAATAGTTGATGATGACAGGGAGTTGACACTCACAGGAACCTGAGGTTGGTCATGTTGAAGATGGAAGTTGGTATGGAGCCCGAGAGCTGGTTGTTGTTGAGGATGCTGTATGGGCAAGCAAGGCATGACATGAGGTGTGACGCTAAAACGCGGCATGTAGTAGAGACTCAGAGTGCAATGCGCACACATGCTGCTAGTATTAGCTCCTGTTGTATGGCAATGTTTTATCACATAGCGAAACCCACACGATGGCATATTGGCAAACGAATCCTTGGCAGATTCCTACACCATGCGAGGATCATGCTACAAACACTGATGATGAACGCAATGTGAGTGCATAAGATTACATTGAATCGAGATTAGTAAGTGTGGAAATGGAATTGAGAATAGATCCAGTGAAGTTGTTGTTGCTGAGAGCCCTGAAAAACACACGTGCAATGCAATGGTTGTTAGATTATGCGGGGCACGAACATTGATGGCATTCCTCCTATTAAAAAACGGGTTCTGCATTTCAAACTTCGTGCTCTAATTAGCCTACTCGACCTTGTCCACAAGAACCATTGAGTCATCGCTTCGGGCTTGTTCTTATTGACGACCATTGAGTCCCTATTCATCAGGTTTACCTATCCTCAACTAATCCAAACCGCCTGTTGTCATCCTCGCCTGGGCTCAGGCACACGTTTACTTGAACCAATTTGCCGGCTTCCTTCGGAAGGCGGTGGTAAATTCCTCAGCCATACCCTTGCCTCCCACTATGAGAAAATTGTCACTCGGCAAGCCTACACCTTTTTCCACTCTGCAGTAGAATGACGTTGGTGAAATTCGCATTTGTCAGATCATGGAGATTGATTGTCGTCTCTTCACTCATGCCTCCACCTCTCCATCTCTCTGGAGACAAACTCTCCTTCGTGCCACTCTCCTTACAAACGTCTACCCCATTCCCTAAATACTACACACTCACCCTCACTCTTCCTTTCTGGATGCAGTCCCAGCTTCTTCTTTTATGGCGGCAGCAGATTGCTAAGCTTTGTTTACTACGGCGGCAGATCGCTCGTGGTGTTTGATGACCTCCGGACAAGTGCCCCATTCGCCCCCTTGAAACGCTTCCGAACCAGCTTCACCTTTGTTAAGGCAGCAAAACTCTTTCACATGCTCTGCCAGGACATGACCATTACCTCCCAGACGGCTCATGCCAATGCCTTGCACTGCAAGACACACTTAGCCATAGCCACCAATCTGGCAGAGCTATTGCTGGAAGGTTACCTGTTTCACCTCAGAAATTCCCACTTCAGCCCCAGAGGGAGGTCAGAGGTATTTGATACGCATGAGCCCTATTCCAAGCCTGTCAGGCGTGGTCTGAGCTGAGCTGGCTTGTGGACGAGTTGAGCCGGAGGCTCCAGATTTGGCCAAATGAAATCGTCGGCTCAGCATGGTGACGAGCCAAGCTGATGACCAGAGCGGTTGGCTTGTGCTTTGAACCGATGCTCAGGGTTGACTAGTAGCGTATAGTTAAGGGTGCACTGCTTTGCATTGCATGTACTTGCCACGGCATAATTACAACGGATCATTCGAGAAAGAGAGAAAAAGAGGCTGACGTCAGGCTCCTGATGCTGACATTCCAGCGAGCAAAGTCCGGCAAGGTGCCTGTAAGGCCGTTCCCCTCTAGAGCACTACGATGCAACGGACAGCAGAGATTAAAATGGCAGAGAACAAGAGGGGTGGAGCTTAATAGGGGCAAACCACTGAAAGGGGCCGAGCACACAAGACTACAGAATGAGCAGGTGGTTTGGATGGGTGTAAGCAATGCAGAGGCACAGAACTTGGCATGGCTCCCAACCATACCTCAACGTGGAGGGGAAAACAAGCACGGCATGGACCTGGCACTTAGCTTGGATGGGGTACACCGCACATTCGTGAAAGGGTTGAGAGCACGTCACAGTTTTCACGGAAGTTCAAGAGTGGTTGACGCGACAAGTGGCACTGGAAGAACACCTGAAAATAAGTTGTTCCCCAGTTGCCTACAGCAAGGCAGCATGGGAGAGGGGAGAGGAGGTAGGCGGGGAGAGGGGAAAAAGGGGGGAGGGAGGGGGGGAGGAGGGAGGGAAAGGAAGATGGGTATGCATATAGGATTTAGGAGGAGGAACTTCCACAGTTGCCTCTCTCCCACGACATCCACATCTGGTTGGGGAAGAAGGAAAGCAAAAAAAGCGGGGAGATGCAGGGAGTGAGAGAAGTGTACGCGGGAAGGAGAGAGACGACAAAGGGAGAGGAGAGTGAGGAAAGATTAATGAGGGAGGGAGACGAACGAGAGAGAGGAAATCTAAAGAAAGAGATGGTCGGGAGTGAGAGAAAAAGGGGGGAGGGCCATGTGAGCTGTGTGGCTTCCTAGGGAAACTCACAGTGATAACAGCTGAGGCAGTTGAAACAGTTCAGGTGGAATCGACCCATGGAAATTATTGTCCGCCAAATCGCTGGGAAGGAGATGGGGAGGCAAAACGATGAGAGGTAGAATGGGGGGAGAAAGTGTGATATAGGAGGTGAATGCAGCCACACCACACAGGGCTGGGCCAGGCACAGTTCACAACATAGTTCCCCAGTGCAAAACGAGCTGCACTGGCCACCCACAAGCAAGCAGGCATGGGACTCACTATGTGCTTGCATGGAAAGTGGGAAGAAAAGTCAACATAAAAGTCACTGCAATATGCATGATTCTTTTTATTTTGTGAACATTATGCCTTCATGGAAAAAAAAATGAATTTAGTACTTGGCGTGTCCAAAGCCACAGGCATCTACGGATAAGTGATGTCACTGATGGGACTCAAGTGTGGTGGAACAACTTTGTTAAACGTCAACTAACAGGTTCCACTGTCCGTGAAATAGAACATGCGAGCAACCCAATTGCATAACGGGCTCGCATCCCCATCACGCACAGGTGTGCCATAACTCACATGAATGCTAAATTAACAAGCTCTGTCAGCTGCTGGGGAATGGAACCCGCGAAACTGTTGTTCCTCAAGCTTCTGCCATTGCCGTGCCAAAACATAGAGATAAGTCCATAAGAGAAGCAAGCATGCACTTTTGCGTAGGAAGAAAATGAAACAATGGCTCCAAAACTTGTACGGGCATAGGATAATGACTTATAGGACTGTAGATCATGACTGGCTTACAACACTTGAAGTCCCTTATGGGCTAGAAGAGATTCAGGAAAGGGCCCAGAGAAACGGTTGTTGCCGATTTCTCTGCAAAGGGTGGATGGATGGATGGTACCATTCTTGTGAAGATGGTTGATTGGAAATGCACGCATGTGTGCACAGGAAGAGTAGAACACACACAGAGCAGCAGCACACACAAAGAGCAGCACACAGAACGAGTAGCACACACGAGAAGGAGCACGCACACCGAGCTGCTCATGCAAAGATCAGCAGACATAAAGAGCAGCACCCACGACAGCATACACAGATAGCAGCATATGACGACCAGCACACAAGAGCTGCAAAACCGAGACGCAGCAAAGACAACGAACAACGCACACGAGGGGCAGCACACAGATGGACAGGAAGGGAAAGCCTCACACGTATAAGAGGTTTTCAAAAGCCGTGAAGGACATTGGAAAAACACCCGAGAAGTTGTTACTGTCGAGGAGTCTGTGTTGCACGACTTGGGCAGGAGGGCGTGGTTTGGATGGCGTAGGGATGAAACGAAGGGGTGAAAGCAATAAGGTGTGAGCAGAGGAGCAAGGCACATGGCCGGCATGATGAGCAATGAGGAGAAAGAAAAGAACACTGAACTGTGGGCACACAGGACACTCACATGTCTGTAAGCCATGTCATTTGAGCGAGCACTTCCAGTCCTTCGCTGAGACTGTTGTTGGTCAAAGACCTGGGTATTGGAGGTGGCGTGGTATGGTGCAATGTTGTGAATTGCGGTACAGTGAGGTGTAACGAGGAGTGTGGCATGGGTTGTGGAACGCGTAGTGTGGTGGTGTGGTGAGGACAAGTGGGGCATGGGTTGTTGAAGGTTGACGAGAAAAACAAGGTTTTGAGATGGTGATGTGTGAAACCAAAAAACGCGACACAGAGATACAACAAACGCTCTCCCATGGAACACCATTTGAAGGGGAATATTCTAGATGGGGATATGACCTCTGAATCTCTTGAAATCTTCTGGATCGCTGAGCCAACAAAGGATGGAGCAATAATATGGCCAATGGCCATGCAATCCGGCAAATCTATAGGGGAGAGGCATGCCATTCGCTGTGTAGACAGGCAGAGGAGATGACGCACAGACAGGCAGAGGACGCACAGACAGGCAGCGGATGCATAGACAGACAGAGGACGCACAGAGTACTGACGCTGGTGAGGCGTGTGAAGGTGGAGGGAATGGCTCCTGTGAAGAAATTGTCGCTCAGAGCCCTGTGCGGAAGGCAAACGGATGAAGCGTTCCATCGACGAGGGATAAAGAGGGGACGAAGAGAAAGGAGGGTACAAAATTGCATATAATAATGATAAAAAAGAAGACAGTAATTAATTAAAATAAAACAAAAAGCGCGAGGATAAAAACAGGACGTAGAGGGGATGGAGACAGGAAAAAAAGAGGACGAAGAGGGGATGAAGAGAGGGTTACTAATGAAGATGAACAGGATCTCACAGCATGACACATGGTGAGCTCCTTTGGAGCATCCCAACATCCGTGGATACAGGGAGTGTGGCGAGTGGGGCAGGGGGGTGGAGTCATGTGGCAGGGATGTGGCAGGGATGTGACAGCACTCACATATCTATGAGGCTGGGCAAGGCGAGGTGTGGTGGGATGCGACCGTCAAATGTATTGTAGCATAGGTACCTGCATGAAGAGCGAGCAGGTGGGTGGGGAGCGAGCAGATGGGTGAGAGCGAGCAGGTGGGTGAGAGCGAGCATGTGGGTGAGAGCGAGCATGTGGGTGAGAGCGAGCATGTGGGTGAGAGCGAGCATGTGGGTGAGAGCGAGCATGTGGGTGAGAGCGAGCATGTGGGTGAGAGCGAGCATGTGGGTGAGAGCGAGCATGTGGGTGAGAGCGAGCATGTGGGTGAGAGCGAGCATGTGGGTGAGAGCGAGCATGTGGGTGAGAGCGAGCATGTGGGTGAGAGCGAGCATGTGGGTGAGAGCGAGCATGTGGGTGAGAGCGAGCATGTGGGTGAGAGCGAGCATGTGAGTGAGAGCGAGCATGTGGGTGAGAGCGAGCATGTGGGTGAGAGCGAGCATGTGGGTGAGAGCGAGCGGGTAAGTGAGAGAGAGCAGGTGGGTGCATTAGGGTGTGCAAAGGTGCAGTAGGACGAATGAAGGCATGCAGGAAGAGATGCGGAGATGCAACTGGAACGAAAGGACTGCAGATGGCATCACAAGTAGATGCATGCAGTAGAGCAACGAAAGATGGAGCAAGCAAGAAAGCGTGAGAGCGAGAGCAGCTATACAGGAAGGGTGGGAGGAGTTGGAAAGGAGGGGAGAGGAGGGATTTAACAGAGGTATGGGACAAGAGTGGGAGATACACACAACGTTTGAATGTTGCTGGCGAATGCTTGGGGTATTTCCCCCGACAGATAATTCCAGGATAGATCTCTGCAAGGGAATATGAAGGCAAAGGACAAACACAGAAAGAAGTGAGTAGCTCTCAAAGGCAGCACAGAGGAAGGAGGGGGGAGAGCGAAAGAGAGAGAGCGAGGGAGAGATGTAACTAGCCCTGTGTCTCCTCTCCAAGCTCATCGTTCCTTCCTTCTTCCTTCCATTCACTGGGACACCTCCCCAGGGGTCTGCTATGTAGACCCCCCACCTATGGGATAATTTGAGAATGTTCAAAAATAGCAGCCGTTCAGAACTATCTAAGCCTTCATACGGCCTACTGCTGCTGCCTCGTACGCTCTCATACGCCCTACTGCCGCTGCCTTATACTCCCTACCAGCATTGGATCATAGGCCCACGCGCTGTGGCTGTGGCGGAATTCACCAACCTCACCACACGCCACGTCCGCTGTGGCCTCCTCCGCTGCCATCTGACAACATCGTGGGTTCTTTCTACACAGCAACCCCCATCTGCCACCTCACAAAGGCGGTGACACCTTGCCACCGGGCCTGACCGTGCTGTAAGGCAGAATGATGGCGCACCGAAGAGCTCGACTGGAGCTCTCAAATCCTGTTGGGTGAGAAATTTTGCCAGAGGAGCTCTCAGGAAGTGAACCAGGCCACGATGTTACACACCCCCCAGCTGCCACCTGTCGGGCCTGATCATCGCGTTTCCCTGCTGAAGGAGCGGGCGGTTCACCTACAGCAAGACACCACTCCCCCTGAGGACGCTCTTAGGGGAAGGCCAGGGCAACTGAGCAGAGGAGCAGAGCTCCTGGGGGGCACCGATTTACCTCAGCGCCACGTGGACTTGCTATACGGGAGCCGCTTTTGAGAGTTCACTTTCGGCCAGCCAGTCAATGCAACCGAGCATAGACCACCTGAAGTAGTGAATGTGGTGGCATGCCTGAGGCGAACAGGTGAGCAGAGCAGCATGCACGAAGAGAGCAGCACTTACAGTGCAGTGAGGGCTGTGAGCGCAGAGAAGGTTTCAGGTATGTCGCCCTGGAGGTGGTTGTAGGACAGATTGCTACCAGTAGGGGAGAGGAGAGGCAAAGTGAGGATAGACAGATGGATGCTCTCAGGCACTCAGGCGGGCAATCACGTATGCCAGGGAAAACGCAAGTCACAAAAAGGCAGTAATTGCATCAAGAATCAAGTCAGTCAGCTTGTGTATGGCAAGCTGTAACGACCAGAATCGCATGGCATGGCAAGTATGGCAGCACGGGAGGAGGGGAGCAGGGAAGTATGGTAGCATGAAAACAAGGCAAGCACAACAGCACAACACCGCAGCATGGCAGAGACTGAGTACGGCAGCATGGCAGCAGCAGCATGGCATCTGTGACTCACAGCTCTTCCAGATTGACCAGCGTGGACCAGCTCTTGAAAAGACCGCCCTCCAGATTGTTTCCCGCAAGTGATCTGTACCCACAACTATTGGCATTCGCGCACAGCCAATGGTTAAACAGCAGAAGCGAGGTTGAGTGAGGAATGAAACTTCAAATGCTGCATTGGGCTATGAATTTGGGCATTTCAACAGAGAAGAGAACAATCCGTTCCACTCATACGAATCTTCCCCATGAGCCCTGACTAGCCTAGCCAAAAGAATCCGTTCCACGCATAAGCTGGCCTTTACAATCCACATTGTGTCCTTCCACGCTGCTTGGTTGTTGTCCCTCCAGTACTCTAAGAGCCCCCTGGTCCTCTCACAACTCCAGCACTCTAGTAGTCTATCATGTTTCCAGACTCTAATCAAGTGCCAGGCACGCTCCATTCCACTCACAGGCTGGTGAGAGCTGTGAGCTCTGACATGCCTTCTGACAAGATGCCTTGCCGCCTTGACTCGTCAGTTTTCGTGTTTCTGCGCACGCACATGGCACAGACACAATTCACACGCACTGATGCACAGCCACAGTGTCATAATCAGTTGATAAGGGAGGGTGGGAGTGAGACCCTATGGAAGCTGTAATTCGGTCAATTCTGATTCCTCGTGGTAAGATTCAGATGGAGTGAGCAAGGGAGTTGCAGTAACAGGGGGAGAGGGAGGGAAAGAAGAGGGAAGAAAATAAGAGGAGGAGGAGGAGGAGGAGGAGGAGGAGGAGGGGGAGGAGGAGGAGGAGGAGGAGGAGGAGGAGGAGGAGGAGGAGGAGGAGGAGGAGAAGGACAAGGAGGAGGAGCTCACAGGTACTGAAGGTTGGAGAGCTGAGTGACCCACTTGGGGAAGTCCAAAGCACGAAGGAATGACACGTCACTGCACGGCAAGTTGCACGCAAGGGGAAGAAAGATGTGGCGTGTGCATAGTGCATGCATGCATAGTGCACAGTCCACAGTGCATAGTGCGGTGCATACTACACACTACACAGTCCACAGTGCATAGTGCAAGGAGTGGCATGTGGAGGGCAACAGAGTGCACAGTACGTAGTGCGAGCGAAGGGAGAAGATGTTACGTACCAAAGGGTACAATCAATGCAGTCATGGGCAATGCAGCTTACGGGGCAGTGAGGTTAGTCAAGTATCGGATCTCCCTGGGAATCTCCCCTGTTGCATTCGGGAGGCTAATAATTCTCTTGCGGACAGGCAAAAGAGAAGTGGAGAGCACAACGGGTAGGGAAGGGGTGAGTGGGTGCTACTCAATAGCCTGCCACCACCATCGCCCGGGTGTGCGCACATGTGAATACAGGCACAACAGGTGAGTTGCGGGAGCACGGGAGGAAGGAGGGAAGAAACGTGTATGGAAGCACAGTGTGAGACGACATGAAGACAAACTGTCTGTACTGCTGGCTGGGTTATGTTTTGGCGCTTACAAGTCCTGGAGGCTTTCCAATTGGGATAGTATTGCAAGGAAGGACAAGTCCCCTGTGAACCTCGACAGGTCAAGGAGACCGCTGGTGGTGGGTGGCAGGCGCACAGAGATAGGAGAGAGAGTGAGCATGCAGAGGGGGAGAGAATGAGCATACTTAGGGAGGTAAGAGTAAGCCTGTAAAGTGGATTGAGGGAAGGGAGAGCGTGTGAAATGGGCGAGCGTATACGGGATGGGAAGAATGGCTGGAGCAAGGGAGCACAAGAGGAGAGAAGAGAGCACGAGTGGAATGAGTAAGCATACAGCGGAAGCAGGGATGGATGCGAAAATATGCAGAACGTGAAGAGTGTGCACCAAAGAGACTTTTAGTAACTTCCGGTGGGTGGGCCATGCGGGCGGGACCATGTGTAAAGTGTGAATGGCAACAGTTTGTGTGAACTGCGTGTGTGTGTTTGGGGGGGGTTGGAGGAGAGGGGGGGTGGGACGTGGCATTGGGGCGCCGCATTGGCATGGTCATGGACGTCGCTCGTACGTCCATGATGCATGCGGCTGCCCCCCATTTTCTGTGGCCGTTTGCGGTCAGGTACGCAGCGCATCAGATCAACCTCCACCCCAGGGTCTCCAGGCCGGAGACCTCCCCAGCCCTGCTGTGGACGGGGAAGGTTGGCGATGCGTCGGCGTTCCGGGTCTGGGGATCTCGGGCGTTTGTCCGCGACTTGTCTGCGGACAAGCTGTCCCCTCGCGCTGCTCCTTGCGTCTTCCTGGGGTTCCCCCCCGACGCCCCTGGGTGGCAGTTCTACCACCCCACCTATCGACGTGTTCTGTCCTCCCAGGACGTCACATTCGACGAGTCGGTACCCTACTACCGCCTCTTCCCCTACCGCACTCCGTCCCTCCCCCCGCCCCCACTCTTCTTGGTACCAGGTCCCCCCCCGGTAGACCCCCTTCAGGTGTGTCCCAGGTAGACGCAGTCGAGCCTGTCGAGGTCACTGGTGACTCTGGTGCTGCTGCGCGAGCTGAGCCTGGGAGTGCTGAGCCTGGAGGTGCTACACTTGGGGGTGCTGAGCCTGGGGGTGCGGAGTCTGGAGGTGCTGAGCCTGGGGGTACTGAGTCTAGGGGTGCTGAGCCTGGGGGTGCTGGGCCTGGGGGTGCTGAGCCTGGGGGTGCTGGGCCTGGGGGTGCTGAGCCTGGGGGTGCTGGGCCTGGGGGTGCTGAGCCTGGGGGTGCTGAGCCTGGGGGTGCTGAGCCTGGGGGTGCTGAGACTGGGGGTGCTACGCCTGGAGGTGCTTCGTCTCGTCGAGAGCCACTCCCCCCACAGGAGCTGCGTGAGTGGTTTGCCCGGCGCTGGAGGCGTGCTGCTGGTGCTGGAGGTTCTTCGGCTGCAAAGGGTACTGCTGCCGAGCGTCCCGGAGGTGCTCGTACTGTGGGTGCTGGAGCTGCTGGGTCTGAGGGTTCTCCTGGAGCTGGTGCTGCTGAGGGTGTTGGCACTGAGACTGCCGCTGACGGTCCGACTGGCAGTGCTCCTGGTGGTGCTGCTGGAGGTTCTGGAGCTACTGGAGGTGCTGCTGGAGGTGATGCTGGAGCGGGTACTCCTGCTGGGGATACTGGTGCTGTCCCTGCTGTTCCTGGCGTCGCTGCGCGGCCCCGACCGTACTTCGTTCCGCTCCTGCAGCAGGTTCTTGGTCTTACATCTTCTCCTGGTCCTCCTCCTCCTCCCTTAGAGGGTCCACAGCCTGTCTCGTCACAGTCACAGCTACAGCGTGCCTCCCCTTTGCGTGCTCCTTCTCCCTACGCTGGTCCGACTGGAGGTCTTACCGAGCGTCGTGAGCCTGCGTCTCGTCCTGCGTCGCCTATTCATACTGCGCGCGCTAGTGGTCGCGGTTCGCGTCAGCGTCCTCCTCCTGTCCCTGGCACGCACCGTATGTCTCTGCGTCCGTCTACTGCTCCCCTACGTGCCCCTTTGCCTTCTCCTCCTGCTTCCTCTCTTCCTGCTCTTGCCGACCCGGAGTCGGACTCTCTTCGTGCTGCCAGTCCTACTGTCACGCGTCTCCTTGCTACTGCTGTCACTGACCCTTCTTTCGAGTCTTCTGCTGCGTCTGCCCTTGTCACTGAGCTCGTCGACTTTGCTGCGCGCTGTCGTCTAGACTACGCTGCTAGTCTTGTCGCTGAGTCTGAGTCTGCCTGTCCTCCGTCCGTCGGGGGTGAGTGTGCCCTTGGCACGGACGTCCTTGAGGACGGGTAGGAGGAGTTCCAGTGTCTGGCCGCCGCTTCACCTCATCTCGCGTCTGTACTGCTAGCCCCTGAGGGAGACCCGGATGCACTAGACATCCCGACTCCGCGCTCTTACGCGGAGGCGATAGAGGGTCCCTACTCCTCTCAAAGGCAGGCAGCTATGGACGCAGAGATGGCTTCCTGGAAGTCCACAGGCACCTACGCTGACGCTGTCCCCTCTCCTGGGGCGAACATCGTCAGTGGCATGTGGATCTTCAGGGTGAAGCGGCCGCCGGGTTCTCCGCCTGTCTTCAAGGCGCGTTACGTGGCTCGTGGCTTCAGTCAGCGGCAGGGGGTTGACTACTTTCAGACCTTCTCCCCCACCCCAAAGATGACCACTCTTCGGGTACTGCTGCACGTTGCTGCTCACCGTAACTACGAGCTGCACTCTCTCGACTTCAGCACAACTTTCTTGCAGGGCAGCCTGCACGAGGAGATCTGGCTGCGTCGCCCACCTGGCTTCACTGGGTCATTCCCTCCTGGTACTCAGTGGAGTCTTCGGCGTCCAGTCTACGGTCTCCGCCAGGCGCCACGTGAGTGGCATGACACACTGAGGACTACACTGGTGGCACTTGGGTTTGCTCCTTCTACTGCCGACCCGTCGCTGTTTCTGCGCACCGACACCTCTCTGCCGCGGTTCTACATCCTCGTGTACGTCGACGACTTGGTCTTTGCCACAGCTGACACTGCTGGACTCGCCTACGTGAAGTCCGAGCTGCAGAAGAGACACACGTGCACTGACCTGGGTGAACTGCGCAGCTACCTTGGCTTGCAGATCACTCGGGACAGAGCACGCCGCACCATTACCCTGACTCAGTCACACATGGTGCAGCAGGTCCTTCAGCGCTTCGGCTTCACGTACTCCTCGCCTCAAGCCACTCCTCTGCCTACTCGCCACTCGCTCTTAGCTCTGCCTTCGGATGAGTCCGTAGAGTCAAGTGGCCCGTATGCAGAGCTTGTTGGCTGCCTCATGTACCTGATGACCTGCACACGACCTGACCTTGCATACCCTCTTAGCATTCTCGCACGCTATGTTGCTCCTGGGAGACACCGACCAGAGCACATGGCTGCAGCGAAGAGGGTGTTGCGCTACTTGTGCAGTACGTCGGGCATGGGGCTAGTGCTTTGAGGGCGCAGTCCAGTGGTCCTCACTGGGCACGCGGACGCTTCTTGGGCTGACGACCAGGCTACGCAGCGGTCGCCACAGGGTTACACCTTCAGCCTTGGTTCCGGCTCTGTTTCGTGGCGGGCTACCCGCTCGTCTTCTGTTCTCGGCTCCAGTTGTGAGGCTGAGATCTACGCCGGGGCTATGGCTGCACAGGAGTTACGCTGGCTCACCTACCTGTTGACCGACCTTGGAGAGCCGCCTCGTTCTCCTCCAGTCCTGTACGTAGACAACAAGGCCATGCTGGCCTTGTGTCGAGAGCAGCGACTGGAGCACAGGACAAAGCACATTGCTCTCCGCTACTTTCTTGCTCGTGAGCTACAGCAGCGTGGACAGTTGCGACTTGCGTACGTGGCCTCTGAGGCCAACACTGCTGATGTCTTCACCAAGGCACTTGCGCCTTGTGATCATCAGCGTTGCTGCACCCAGCTGGGCCTTGTGCCTGTCTTGCCTCACTTGCTCACTTCTTGACCTTGCTTGTACCTTGACCTATATATACTCTTGCTCTTGCTTGCTTGACTCTTGTATATCTCTATATATGGTCTTGCATGTGAACTGGCCTTGTGGCCTTTGAACTTGTGCTCGGAATGTGTGGTGACTTTGTGATCCACCCTGAGCTTTGCTTTGTTTTGCTTGACTGGTCTTGTGACCCCTTGTTCTCCCCCAGTTTGCCTATGGGGGTGTGTCAGAATATTATAGCTTACTTATTTGTGTAGGCTATAGTGGGGTATCCCATAGGGGGTACAACCCAACTAGGGTTTTCTATTTGTACTCACTTCATTCGTAGTCATTTCATTCACGTTCCTTTTCTCACAGAAAGTATAACCCTGTGACGACCGCTGTGTAGCCAAGTTGTCAACCCAAGACGCATCTGCGTGGCCAGTGAGAACAACTCGACTCCGTCCTCCAAGCACAAGCCCCATGCCCGACGTACTGCACAAGTAGCGCAACACCCTCTTAGCGGCCTCCCAGTGCTCTGGTTGGTGTCTCTAAGGCGCAACGTAGCGTGCCAGGATGCTAAGAGGGTACGCAAGTTCAGGTCGAGTGCAGGTCATCAGGTACATGAGGCAGCCCACAAGCTCTGGATATGGCCCACTCGGCTCTCCGGACTCGTCCGAAGGTGGAGCTGAGAGCAAGTGACCAGTAGGCAGAGGAGTGGACTATGGCGAGGAGTACTAAAAGCGGAAGCGCTGAAGGACTTGGTGCTACATGTGTGACTGAGTCAAGGTGATGGTGCGTCGTGCTCTGTCCCAGATGATCTGCAAGCCAAGATAGCTACGCAGCTCACCCAAGTCTGTGGACGTGTGTCTCTTCTGTAGCTCCGACTTCACTAGGGCCAGTGCCTCAGTGTCAGCAGTGGCAAAAACCAAGTCGTTGACGTACACGAGGATGTAGAACGGCAGCAGCAAAGTGTCGATGCATAGAAAAAGCGACGGGTCAGCAGTCGAAGGAGCAAACCCAAGAGCTGCAAGCGTCATCCTCAGTGTGTCGTGCCACTCGCAAGGCGCCTGGCGGGGACCGTAGACTGGCCGCCGGAGGCTCCACTGGGTACGTGCGGGAAACGACCCAGTGAAGCCAAGTGGGCGGCGCAACCAGATCTCCTCGTGCAGGCTGCCCTGTAAGAAAGCTATGCTGAAGTCAAGAGAGTAAAGCTCGTAGTCACGCTCAGCGGCGACGTGCAGCAGCACCCGAAGAGTGGTCATCTTCGGGGTAAGGGAGAAGGTCTGGAAGAAGTCAACTCCTTGTCGCTGACTGAAGCGTGGTGCAACGTAACGAGCCTTGAAGACAGGCGGAGTACCCGGCGACCGCTTCACCCTGAAAATCCACATGTCATCGACGATGTTCGCCCCAGGAGGGGGAACTGCGCCGATGTAAGTGCCTGTGGACTTCGAGGATGTCATCTCTGCGTCCATGGCTGTCTGCCACTGAGAGGAGTATTCACCCGCGATCGCCTGAGCATAAGAGCGCGGGGTTGGAATGTCTGGTACATCGAGGTCTCCCTCAGGTGCAAGCAGCATGGACATGAGATGAGGTACAGCAGCTGCAAGACACTTAAAGTCCTCCTGCCTGTCTTCAAAGACGTCCGTGCCAAGAGCACACTCACCCCCGACGAACGGAGGACGGAGAAACTCAGACTCAGCAACAAGACTAGCGGCGTAGTCGAGACAACAACTTGCAGCAAAGTCGAAAAGCTCGACAACTAGGGCAGACGCAGCAGTGGACTCAAACGAAGGGTCGGTGACAACAGTGGCTAGAAAACATGTGACAGTAGGACTGGCAACACGAACTAAGTCAGACTTAGGGTCCGGACCGTCAAGAAGAGAGGACACAGGAGGAGACGGTAGGGGAACTCGCAGTGAAACAGAGGAAGGACGAAGTGCCATAGTGTGAGTGCCCGGGACAGGAGGAGGACGCGGACGCGGAACACGACGACTAGTGCGACCAGCGCGAAAAGGCGTGGCAGGGCGAGACGCAGGCTCATGACGCTCTGTAAGAGATTCTCTCTGTTCAGTGTAAGGAAGAGGAGCAGGCAGTGGGGAGGCTGGCAGTAATTGTGGCTGCGACTGGTCAGGCGGTCGACACAATGGAGGTGGAGTAGGGTTAGTAGAATACGAGAGACAAAGAACCTGGCGAAGCAGTTGAACGAAGTACAGTCGGGCCGTACAATGCCTCTAACACTAGTACCGAGAGCTCTAGCACCCCAAGCTCCAGGGTCTCCAGCTCCAGCACCTACAGCACCACTAGCTCCACCAGCTCCGGTTCATCCAGTACGAGCACCTCCGGGCCAGCAGCTCCAGCAGCTCCATCACCTCCAGCACCAGTAGCAGCATCAGCTCCGGCAGCTCCTGTACCTCCAGCACGAGCACCTCCAGGACCAGCAGCTCCAGCACCTCCAGCACCAGCAGCACCACCAGCTCCAGCAGCTCCAGTACCTTGCTGCGTTGATAAACAGATCATACGACAGAGCTGTGCTGCATCTAGTAGGGAAAGTGCTGACCTGGAAATCAAATGTAAATGGCCAATTCTATGCCACTCGGCTTGCACTTAAACCATACGACTTTAGATATTTTGTTATGTGAGGAAATATCTTTGTCCAAGGGAAATCCTTTTCCTTACTTCATGGCCCTACCTACCGCGTACACGACTGCTCCTGCCACAATAAACGGTTACCCTTTCGCGACACTCGCCTCGACCACTGTGCCCACCACTGTGCACGTTACAACCAAACCTCACGACTCGGTTGGTACCCGCGCTCCGGTCCTCCGCCTCGAAAAATCCCAACCTTAGCGCCAGGCCCGTCGCGCACCCCATATTTTGCTCATTACCGGTTCCATGCTAGTCTGACGTTTAGCATTCGCTAGTTCTATCAACCGTTTGCTTCGATAGTGCAATCTTCGTTGACTCACTAAATTGCACTCCTAGCATTTGGTATTCAAAGGCATGACCCTTTTCAGACTGCGCCCACACCTGCGCTTCCCAAATTATCCCAATTTTGGGAGGGAGGGAGGAGGGGGGGGTGGGGGGGGGGTGAAGTGAGTCACTCTACAACGGTAGTGAGCTAGACTACGGGGGTTGGCACGAACTACTAGGAGTGATCGTAGCTTTGCTTAGTTCCTTGTGCTTGCGCATACATGGGAGAAATCGGCAAGAGTTTCCACTAGCAAAGTTGGGATTACAGAATGATTGAACAAGCAATGACAACAATGACTACATCAGGAAACTAGCAACTCTCCAGCTAGCCTGGTCGACTGCCAGCACAGCTTGGTCGACCGCCTGCCAATGTTGAGTAGAGGAGCTGCGCTAGCACTGCAGAAATGAGACCTGCCAACACTGCAGGTCGACGGCGTGCCAACGCTGCACCCGTGTGACTGTCCAGCGTTGCACCCGTAGATGGCAGCAGTGCGCCCGCTTGCAGGTGTGCGCAAACGATTGGCCCAACTTGCATCGTTGTGCATCCGTCGGCTGTTGTCTGCGCCCGATGAGCCACATCAACTTCGGGATACCAGCCTAAAGTCTCCTTGGCCATCGCGAATTCGACGACGTTCGCGTGCCTCCGCAGAACTCATCGAGCAGGTTACCCGGTCGACCTGGTCGACCACCGAGTGCACTCGCCGACCACCAGGTGCCTCTGGTCAACCATTTGTGCCTCTGGTCGACCACCAGGTGCCCCTGGTCAACTGCAGCTCCCTCGAGCTACCCCGTGGTCGACGGACCCCTTCCGTTGACCAGAACTGTCAGCTGTTGTCGCCGAGCTCCCATCGTCGACCGCTGCTCACTTGTAAGGTTGATGTACCGCCCCGTCGACCTCCCGATCGAACTGCCCCTCCTGGTCGACGGCCCACCCATCGCCCAGCCCAGTCAGCTGCAGCTGTTGAGCTCCCTGGTCGACGGTTCCAGCCCCGTGACAGTCCTGTGCAGGTCGACACCCACCTCGTCGACCTGCCACGCAGAAGAAGGCCGTCGAGCACTCTTGGTCGACGACAACACCACAGTGAACCCCTGCAGCTCGACGAGGCCCGTCGAGCAGCTCCTTCACTGCGAACGGTCGGCTGCTTCTCCCGTACATCCGACCAAGTCGCCGGTGTTGTTCAAGAGAGGGCGGGGCCAACACTCCATTCCTGTTAACAGGGTGGAGGGGGGAGCTTACACTGAGCTAGCCCGACACCCTATCCATGGACGAATCTGGCTGCATTCTGCTCGCGCCGCAAGAGCCCCTCGAAAAACTTATGCGGCAGCTAGAGGTCGACGCTCGAAATCCCGACGCTCACGGTGGAGCGTGATTTCCTACGGCAGTAGTCGATGGCAAATGCACCGGCACCAGCACCAGCAAATGCACCTGCACAAACTGTTGAACAAATCGTCATCTCGTCTGGCACACCTTCGCTACACGACAGCACGGGACATCGCTCAGGCGCAATCAGTGATGGCGACGTCCGAAATTATGCCAAGAATGGAGCAAATTAGGGAGGCACCGGGCGTGAACACACATCGTGAAGTCCGTCGTCACGTCAGCATCGCAACTCCTTGGCCACAACAACATCAGTGAGCCGATGCCACTCAAGCCGCAGCGCCCGCCCTGTTTCGATCCTAGCCAGTTCGATAACGGATGTTCACGATGAACGTATTGTTTTACGCAAATTACGTCACGTAATATGCACCGAAGATTCGATACGCCCTTTCCATGGACTCGTGGCGAGTTATCGTAATATTGCCAAGTGATTACGAGCCACTGATGCAAGGGGAAAGGCCCTCGGGGACAGGTGTCACCTAGAGTTTGTTCTGCGAAGTCGCCCGATACTACGTGTGGGATGTGTGCTGCGCAGGGCTACGGGTGCGCTTGGAGCTGATTGCGGCTTCGATCTCAGTACGCCAGAGGTTGCGCACTTGGCGACAGCTTGGGTCGATTCAAGACTATACAAGAGGTTTTTTCGCGCTGTGCGAACAGGTCGGCTACATGCACGATGCGGAGAAAGGGGATTGCTACGCCGGCGGCTTGAAGCCGAAAATCTCGCACAAAATCCTCCTACGCGGGGCCTCGAACTTCAACAAATTTCTTGTGCTCACCGAGAAAATTGACATCCTACGCAGTCCGAGACCGGGGTACTACCAATATGGACATCGAACTCAGAGAACGCCCGAGCATGCCATAGTTCACGCCGTTGCAACGAATGCAATTGTCACGCCGTGTAAGGGGCGTTGCTTCGCGTGCGACAGGTCGGGCCATCGCAAGAGTGAATGCCCAGAAGGGCTAAAACATAGAGGAGCAGAGCAGGGGAGGGAGTCTGCAAGGCAGGGAACCGCCAGCAGTCAGTAGAGTACGGGTCCACTACTGGCGAGACTCACTGCTCGCCCGACCCCACTGACCATCACCGAGTGACTGTACTAATTCACACAATCGATCAGGCTCAGCTAAATAAGGAGGGTACAATGAGAGATCGCCCAGTCTGATTCACGGGAAAATACAGCGGACACCAGTGAAGATTTTTATTGATGGAAAAACTAGTCACTGCTTAGTTAATATCGCAACCGCAAGGATGCTGCAACTGACACTTAGCCGTTGTTTACCGGAGATCTACGCACGCTTAGTTGACGGCACGCCGCTGGCCAGACCAGAAAAGGTGGAGGGAGTGAAGATTCGCTGTAGGGGGGATTCGGGTTTATACAGGAAATGCTCGTGTCAACATTGGATGGGACCAATGATTTACTTTGGCTACGACGCTACAACCCGCGAATTGACTGAACGACAAGCGGCTGCACTGTGCGAATCGGTGGTAACTGGGCCGCATTACCTCACTGGCAGTCACCTGAGTCTTCAATGCTCCACGTCAGCGCCATCAAGTTGAAAATGGTCGTCGCTCCAGGAGCTCACGTGTACGCAGTGGATGCTGACAGTCGTACCACCCGAACTACAGAAATTACTGATACGGTACCATGGAATTTTTCCCAATGACTTAATAGAGGGAATGCCACCTCACCGAGCACATGACCGCCGCATAGAAATAGAACCGAGGCACAGCAGACTGTACAGCGACAGTTCTGACTAACACAGCCTGAACTGGACGAACTGAAGAAATAGTTAGATTACGTGAAGAAACGAGGAAAGAATGAACTAGCACAAGGTTGGGTACAAGTAGGAAACCCTAGGAAACTGTACCCCATAGTGTTTACCCCACTATAGCCTAGACAAGCTATATGATATAAGTTTGACAAACCCCCATAGGCAAAGTGGGGGAGAACAGGAGGTCACAAGACCAGTCAAGCAAAGCAAAGCAAGCTCAGGGTGGATCACAACGTCACCACACAGTCTGAGCACAAGAGCAAGGCCACAAGGCCAATTCACATGCAAGATAATATATAAAGGTAAACAAGCAAGTGCAGGTATAGAAAGATCACAGTACAAGCAAGGTCAAGAAGTGAGCAAGTGAGGCCAAGTAGGCACAAGACCTAGCATAGTACAGAAGCGCTGAGGATCACCAGGCGGAAGTGCCTTGGTAAAGATATCAGCAGTGTTGGCCTCAGAGGCCACGTAAGCATGGCGCAGCTGACCAATGTGCTTCGTTCTGTGCTCTAGTCTATGCTCCCGACACAAGGCCAGCATGGCCTTGTTGTCTACGTACAGAACTGGAAGAGAACGAGGCGGCTCTCCTAGGTCAGTCAGCAGGTAGGTGAGCCAGCGTAGCTCCTGTCCAGCCATGGCCCCCGCGTAGATCTCAGCCTCACAGCTGGAGGTGAGAACAGAAGACGAGCGGGTAGACCACCACAAAACAGAGCCGGAGCCAAGGCTGAAGGTGTAACCCTGTGACGACCGCTGTGTAGCCTGGTCGTCAGCCCAAGAAGCGTCCGCGTGACCTGTGAGGACCACTCGACGTCGCCCTCCAAGCACTAGCCTCATGCCCGACGTACTGCACAAGTAGCGCAACACCCTCTTCGCTGCAGCCATGTGCTCTGGACGGTGTCTCCCAAGAGCAGCATAGCGTGCCAAGATGCTAAGAGGGTATGCGAGGTCAGGTCGTGTGCAGGTCATCAGGTACATGAGACAGCCAACAAGCTCTGGGTACGGGCCACTCGGCTCTACGGACTCATCCGAAGGCAGAGCTGAGAGCAAGTGGCGAGTAGACAGAGGAGTGGCCTGAGGCGAGGAGTACGTGAAGTCGAAGCGCTGAAGGACCTGCTGCACCATGTGTGACTGAGTCAAGGTAATGGTGCGCTCTGCTCTGTTCCGGGTGATCTGCAAGCTAAGGTAGCTGCGCAGTTCACCCAGGTCTGTGCACGTGTGTCTCTTCTGCAGCTCGGACTTCACGTGGGCGAGTCCAGCAGTGTCAGCAGTGGCAAAGACCAAGTCGTCGACGTACACGAGGATGTAGAACGGCGGCAAAGAGGTGTCGGTGCGCAGAAACAGCGACGGGTCGGCTGTAGAAGGAGCAAACCCAAGAGCCGCAAGTGTAGTCCTCAGTGTGTCGTGCCACTCACGTGGCGCCTGGCGCAGACCGTAGACTGGCCGCTGGAGGTTCCACTGGGTACCAGGAGGAAACGACCCAGTGAAGCCAGGTGGGCGGCGCTGCCAGATCTCCTCGTGCAGGCTGCCCTGCAAGAAAGCTGTGCTGAAGTCAAGAGAGTGAAGCTCGTAGTCGCGCTGAGCGGCTATGTGCAGCAGCACCCGAAGAGTGGTCATCTTCGGGGTGGGAGAGAAGGTCTGAAAGTAGTCAACTCCCTGCCGTTGAGTGAAGCCTCGAGCCACGTAACGCGCCTTGAAGACGGGCGGAGAACCCGGCGGCCGCTTCACCCTGAAAATCCACATGCCACTGACGATGTTTGCCCCAGGTGGGGGAACCTCGTCGACGTAGGTGCCTGTAGACTTCCAGGAAGCCATCTCTGCGTCCATGGCTGACTGCCACTGAGAGGAGTAGGGACCCTCGATCGCCTCAGCATACGATGCAGGAGTCGGGATGTCTAGTTTATCCGGGTCTCCCTCAGGGGCAATCAGCGTGGACATGAGATGAGGCAAAGCAGAAGCAAAACATTGGAACTCCTCCCTCCTGCCTGTCCTCAAGGACATTCGTGCTAAGAGCAAACTCACCCCCGACGGACGGAGGACAGATAGACTCAGACTCAGCAACAAGACTAATAGCGTAGTCTAGACGACAGCGAGCAGCAAAGTCGACAAGCTCAGCAACCAAGGCAGACGCAGCAGTGGACTCAAAGGAAGGGTCAATGACAACAGTAGCCAGGAGACGGTAGGACTGGCAGCACAAAGAGACTCAGACTCGGGGTCAGCAAGGACAGGAAGAGAGGACTCTGGAGGAGACGGCAACGGGACACGCAGAGGAGCAGTGGAAGGACGCAGTGCCATCTGGTGTGTGCCTGGGACCGCAGGATGACGCGGAGCACGACGACTAGTGCGAGTAGCACGAACAGGCGACGCAGGACGAGACGCAGGCTCACGACGCTCAGCAAGACCTCCAGTAGGACCAGCGTAGGGAGAAGGAGCAGGTAGGGGGGAGGCGGGCTGTAACTGTGACCGCGACTGGACAGGCTGTGGACACTCTAAGGGAGGAGCAGGACCAGTAGAGGGCGGGAGACCAAGAACCTACTCAAGGAGCGGAACGAAGTATGGCCGCAGCCGCGCAGCGCCTCCACAACCAGCAGGGACAGCACCAGTACCCCAAGCAGCAGCACCAGCACCAGCAGCACCTCAAGCTCCAACAGCGCCAACTCCCGCACCCTCAGAAGCACCAGCGCGAGGAGCACGACCAGCGCCAACACCCCCAGCAGCTCCAGCTCCAGCAGCTCCAGCAGCACCAACTCCAGCAGGACCAGCAGCTCCAGTACCGCCAGCAGCTCCAACAGTACCTCCAGGAGCCCCAGCAGCACCCCCAGTCCCAGTAGCTCCATAACCGCTAGTACGAGCACCTCGGGGACCAGCAGCGACAGTAGAACCTCCAGCTCCAGCAGCATGGCTCCAGCGCCGTGCAAACCACTCGCGCAATTCCTTAGGAGAGAGTGGCTCCCACCTCGGCGAAGGACCGCGAGAGGCCACGCGAGCAGACCCAGCACCCCCAGGCTCTGCACCCCGAGGCTCAGCACCCCCACGCTTAGTACCCCCAAACTCAGCACCCCCAGTCTCAGCAACCCTAGGCTTAGCACTCCTAGGCTCCGCACCCCTGGACTCAGCACCCCCAGGCTCCGCACCCCCAGGCTCAGCACCTCCAGACCCGGCACCCGCAGGCTCAGCACCTCTAGCAGCACCAGAGTCAATAGCTACCTCGACAGGCTCAACTCCGTCTACCTGGGACACACCTGACGGGGCAGGACCCTGAGGGGGCAGGGGGTCTACCGGGGGAGGACCTGGCGCAAGGAAGAGCGGCGGCGGGGGGATGGGTGCAGTGCGGTAGGGGAAGAGACTGTAGTAAGGCACCGACTCGTCAAAGGTGACGTCCTGGGAGGACAGAACACGGCGTGAGGTGGGGTGGTAAAACTGCCACCCAGGCGCGTCAGGGGTGGAGCCAAGGAAGACGCAGGGAACAACATTGGGGGACAGCTTGTCCGCAGACAAGTCGCGGACAAACGCCCGAGATCCCCAGACACGAAACGCAGACGCATCGCCAACCTTCCCCGTCCACCGCAGGGTGGGGGAAGTCTCTGGCAAGGAGACCCGGGGCTGAAGGTTGAGCTGATGCGCTGCGTACTGAACCGCAAACGGCCACAGAAAATGGGGGGCAGCCGCATGGATCATGGACGTACGAGCGACGTCCATGACCATGCCAATGCGGCACTCAGCAATCCCATTTTGCTGTGGAGAGGCTGGAAGCGTGAAGGTCTGGCGGATGCCTTGTGCTCGATAGACCGGCAGAGGAAAACTCCCCGCCTCTGTCAGAGTGCAGACGCAGAACAGGAAAGTCCGAGCCGAAACTCTCTCGGAGCTGGAGACGAGCTGCGCGGATCCAGTCGATCAACACCTCATTGACATCACCCTTGCTGCGCAAGGGGAAGACTGTGGTGTAACGCGAGTAGTCGTCAACCACCAGCAGGAGGTAGCGCTCGTGACCCTGTCCACAGACGCGGGCGGGGCCCCACACGTCCATGTGAAGAGTCTGCAGCGGAGCCTCTGTAGGAGGAAACTCGGAGGAGTGAGGGACAGCGCGCTGTCACCCCTCGACGCAGGGGACGAAGGTAGGGGCAGGCCCCGGAGGTAGGGGAGGGAGAGACCGGGGGAGACCAGAGACAAGGACACGGGAGGCCATGCCTCGGAGACGAGGCAGGGAGGGGTGACCAAGGCGGTGGTGCCAAAGGAGAGTTTGGTGGGACAGGAGACGACACGAGCAGGGAGCAGACTCAGGACCAGACCTGGACGCTGCAGCAAACACCTGACTCGTCGCAGCTACCTGGCCAGACTCAGCAGCCGGAGGAGACTCAGTAGTAAGTGTGTACAGGCTCGACCCCGGCCGACAGGTGAACGTGGCCAAGTGTCGGCCTATCCGAGCACACGTGCAGTGGGTCACCCGCTGACTCGCAGGAATGAACTGGTCAACCCCCCTATCCTGTAGATCAGCTCCACTCACCAAGTTCGTAGAGAACGAGGGGAGGTAGTGACATTAGAGCCTGAGGGGGCTGCCGGGCACGGTAAGACAGTGGAGAAGCTGGCAAGGACAGGACCCCTAGAGGGGTCCGCCAGGGAGACCACAACCGGCCGACTAAGCGGCGTAAGTGTGGTGCGGTGTCGAAAGAAGGAGCGGGAACCTCCCGAGTCAAGGGTGAAGGTGTGTAAGGCGTGAGCCGACGTAGTACCTGAGAGCGCAGACTCACCAGCACCTGGGGCAGCAGACGCACTAGCACCTAGAGTAGCAGCCTCACCAGCACCTAGAGCAGCAGCCTCAATGTCCGGGTCAGGCGGAACACACAGGTAACAGTCACCCTCAAAACTATCAGACACAGCATACATGGCAGCAAGAGTAGCATCATAATCAAGATCAAAGATAGCAACCCCCGCCCTAGACAGCTCTCCCCAGCGAGGGATCTCAGAGGCCTAAGAGAACGGGTGGCGCCACGCGTCCGTCAGTCGGCCGAAGCAGCGTTGGGTGGAGTGCGGGCCCCCGCACTGCTCACCAGCGCGGTCGCCGGTACGGAAGATGTAGGTGTAGGGACCAGTACCCCCACCGCGCTGACGCGCAGCGTACCACTCACGAAGCTGCTGAGGGGACAGGGTCTCACGACTGTGCTGCTGCTGCTGGCGTGGACCACCACCAGACCCACTCCTCAGCGCAGAGCCGCGACCAGCTCCACCGCTGCCGCCGCCGCCTCCGCCACCTCCGCCGCCTCCGCCACCTCCGCCGCCTCCGCTCCTTCCGCCAATGCCGCCGTCTCCTCCGCCTCCACTGCTGCCACCGACACCGCCACCCCCGCCACCACTCCCACCACCACCCCCACCCCCTCCACTGCCTCCACCACCACCTCCACCGCCCCCGCCAGCCCCTCCAGCGCCCTTGCCCCCCTTGCCCTTACCGATGCGGCGTCTCCCGCTAGGGGCAGACGCAGCACCGACTGACTCGAAACCAACGAGGTCGGCCGCAGCAGCAGAAGCAACAGAGGACAAAAGTGGGGAAGGGTAACACCCCTCAAAGACGGGGGTGCAAGGATCACCACGAGAGGCTCCTACAGCGACTATGCTCTTCTCTGCTGCTAGGAGGCGCTCCTCGAGGAGGTCAACGGTGAGTGTGGTGGGGCAAACTGAGAGGAAGTGGTCCCTGACTAAGCGAAGGGAGTCAGGGAGCCGGGTGACTATGTAGTAGAGGGTGATGTACATGGAGAGGGGATTCTTGGCACAGAACTCAGCAAGAAGCGCAGCACGGTAGCGAGTGTCACTAGTGCGGAGGTGCGTAATGAGGTCAGCGACTCAGGGAAAGGTAGCAAGGTCAGGGAACAGGTACGGTAGCATGAGGCGGCTCAGCGCAGCAGTGGTAGGGGAACAGTAGCGTGCAACTACAGCGTCGTACAAGGTCTGAGCACTCTTGTACTGGCTAAAGTACGCACGCTCAGTGGTCGGTAAGTGGCGACGCACAGCAAGATGGGCAGCAGCATCGCGTGTGGCCCACTGTGAGCGAACAGTGTTGTCAGCAGTAGCAGGCGGGGCAGGGGAGGCACTAGAGGTGAGATCGAACAGGGAGAGTCCGTCGGCCCTATCGCACTCTAGGAACACCTGGAGGTCATCCACCTAGACCTCAAAGTCAACAACACGACCTTCAGCATCAAAGGTAAGAACACTGGGGGTAGCCATGACTGCAGTGGCCTAGCAGGGAGTGATCTCACCAGTCCGAGTAAGTAGGGCCGGGGCACGCCGGTAGGAACAGTAGCGGCTCGACGGCAGGGCGGCTCGGCGGCTCGGCTGCTGGGCGGCTCGGCGGCTCGGCTGCTGGGCGGCTCTGCTGTCGGGCGGCTTGGCTGTCGCGCGGCTCGGCGGCTCGGCTGCTGGGCGGCTCGGCGGCTCGGCTGTTGGGCGGCTCGGCTGTCGGGCGGCTCGGCGGCTCGGTTGCTGGGCGGCTCCGCGGCTCGGCTGCTCGGCGGCTCGGCGGCTCTGCTGTTGGGCGGCTCAGTAGAGGAGGCGACGGGGCCGGCAGAGGCAGCGATGGGGCCGCTAGGGGCAGCGACGGGGCCGCTAGGGGCGGCTACGGGGTCGCGTAGAGGCGGGAACGGGGCCGTGTAGTGGCGGCGACGGGGTCGCGTAGGAAGGGGAGCGGCGACGGGGCCGCTAGGGGCGGCGACGGGGCCGTTAGGGGCGGTGACAAGGCTGCGTAGGGGCGGCGACGTGGCCGCTAGGGACGGCTACGGGGCCGCGTATGTAGGGGAGCGGCGACAGGGCCGCTAGGGGCGGCGACGGGGCCGCGTAGGGGCGGCGACGGGGCCGCGTAGTGGCGGCGACGGGGCCGCGTAGGAAGGGGAGCGGCGACGGGGCCGCTAGGGTCGCGACGGGGCTGCTAGGGGCGGCGACAGGGCCGCGTAGGGGCGGCGACAGGGCCGCGTAGGGGCTGCGACGGGGCCGCGTAGGGGCGGCGACGGGGCCGCGTAGGGGGAGAGGCGGCGACGGGGCTGCTAGGGGCGTCGACGAGGCCGCTAGGGGCGGCGACGGGGCCGCGTAGGGGCGGCGATGAGGCCGCTAGGGGCCACTAGGGGCCTGGAAGGGCGGCGAATAAGGCGCGCCTCGGGCAGGAGCGACTGACGCTCCGGTCAGAAAAAAATTTAGTGGTGGGCCCAAGGAAGCGTTCCCACTATGGAACCTGCTCTATACCATGTGAAGAAACGAGGAATGAATGAACTAGGTTGGGTACAAGTAGGAAACCCTAGGAAACTGTACCCCATAGTGTCTACCCCACTATAGCCTAGACAAGCTATATGATATAAGTTTGACAATTACCTACTGGAGAAAATGTTCGTCCGCTTGAGTTCGTCACCGTTCGCCGCACCGATACTGTTCACGCCGAAAAAAGGACGAAGGTTTTCATATGTGCATTGATTACCACACGCTTAACATGGTAACAATGAAGTCGCGGTATTCCATTCCTCGTGCCGATGAACTTATTGATCAGTTGCGAACAGCTACAGTGTTTTCGAAAATCGACTTACACGGCAGTTACCACCAGATTCGAGTCGAACCGACGGACTGCGCCAAGACAGTTTTTAGAACTAGGTACAAGTCTTTTGAGTAGATCGTGATGTCGTTCGGGCTGACCAATGCGCGTGCAACATTTCAAATGATGATGACGAGGTGTTTAGACCACTTTTAAATCAATGCATCATAGTTTACCTCGACGACATCTTAGTTTACAGCCGGGACAAGCACCAGCACTTGGCGGACTTGGAAGTAGTGTTAAAAATTCTAGACGAGCATCGGCTATTGGCGAAGGGTTCAAAGTGCGATTTCTTTCAGGATAGGTTATAATTTATGGGGCACATCATTTCGGAAGCTGGATTTGAAATGCACCTGAAAAAACTGGATTCCATCAAGGCATGGCACCCCTCTGTCAGAATATTATTCTTATGTTCTAGCCTGTAGTGGGGTGCTCTATAGCGAGTACAACCCTTCTAGGGTTTGCTATTTGTATCCCCATTCTTGCTAGTTCAATCCTCTTTCTTTCTTCTAACTTTTGTCACCCTCGACAAACATCACGGAGCTGCAGAGTCTTTTGGGGGTTGCTAACTATAACCGTCGGTTCGTCCCTGACATGGCATGGTTAATTTCCCCAATAACGAACTTACTGCGGAAGGGGGTCGCTTTTACGTGGGGGGAGAAAGAGCATGTTGCCTTATCTGCCCTGAAAAATATTCTCTGTTCACCTCCCGTGCTATGCATCGCCGACCCACACCGCCCATTTGAAGTGGTTACCGATGCCAGTCACATCGCCATTGGAGCCGTGCTGCTACAGAATTCCGTCAACGGCCTACAGCCCATCGCATACGAGTCACAAAAGCTGCACCCGCCCGAAAAAATTCAGCCGATACACGACTGTGAAATGTTAGCGATCGTGCATGCGTTCAAGGTGTGGCGCTGTTACTTGACCAGCGCAGACGTGACACTACAGACAAACCACATATCACTATAGTACCTACGACATCAGGGTGTACTCAAAATACCTGTACCTAGTTCGAGAAACTGTCTTGCGCAGTCCGTCGGTTCGACTCGTGGTAACTGTCGTGTAAGTCGATTTTTGAAAACACCCTAGCTGTTCGCAATTGTTCGATCTATTCGTCGGCTCGTGGGATGGGGTAGAGTGATTTGACTGTAACCCTGTTCAGTGCGTAGTAGTTGATGCACATGCGAAACCCTCAGTCTTTTTTTGGTGTGAATAATATTGGTGCGGCGAACGGGGACGAAATCGGTCGAATCTAGTTCATCTAGCTCGGGCTGGGTCATTCGAAACTGTCGCTGTACGGTTGGCTGTGCCCCAGGTTCTACTTCTATGCAATTGTTGTGTGCTCGCTGAGGTGGCAACCCTTCAGGTAAATCATGGGGAAATAACTGTCAAACATTATATATGTTGTTGTAGTTGTTTAGGCTACAGTGGGTTAGCCTATAGGGGGTACACATTTCTAGGTTTTCATACTTGTACTCATTTCACTGTTAGTTCATTCATTCTTGTTCAACATGGTATAGGGCAGGTCCTTCCTAGGACCGATTTTTTTTAGGGCCCACCACTACCTACCTACCTACCTACCTACGCCCTAGGGCGCCTCGGCTTTCACGCCCCTAAAGGCCCCGTCGGCCCCGCGCTCTCGCACCTAGAGACCTAGGTCGGCCCCGCGCTCGCTTTTAGAGGCCCCGAATCGGCCCCGCGCTTACCCCTAGAGGCCCGCGTCGGCCCCGCGCTCGTCCTTAACGGCCCCGAATCGGCCCCGCGCTTACCCCTAGAGGCCCGCGTTGGCCCCGCGCTCGTCCCTTCCGGCCCCGATCGGCCCCGCGCTCGTCCCTCACGGCCCCGATAGGCCCCGCGCTCGCCCTTAGAGGCCCACGTCGGCCCCGCGCTCGTCCCTTACGGCCCCGATCGGCCCCGCGCTCGTCCCTCACGGCCCTGATAGGCCCCGCGCTCGCCCTTAGCGCCCACGTCGGCCCCGCGCTCGTCCCTCACGGCCCCACCCGCTCCCCGCGCTCGCCCTTAGCGGCCCCGAACGGCCCCACCCAGAACGAGCCGCCCGAACCGAGCAGCCCGAACCGAGCCGAACCGAGCCGCCCAGCCCTAACGGAACCGAGCCGCCCGACCCGAGCCGCCAGCCCTAACCAAACCGAGCCGCCCGACCCGAGCCGCCCGAACCGAGCCGCGCCGCCCGACCCGAGCCGCGCCGCCCTACCTGTACCGAGCCGCGCCGCCTTACCTGTACCGAGCCGCGCCGCCCTACCTATCCTACTGTTTTTCCTACTACTGCTACCATGGCTAGCCCTCCTGTGCTAGCCTTCGATGCTGAGGGCCGCCCAGTGAAGTTCGACACCTGGCTTGATGACCTACACCTCTTCCTACAGCTCACTGCCAAGGAAGACATCTCGCTGTACGATCACGCCTAAGGCCACGCTACTGCTCCTGCTGCTATTGCTGACAGCACTGCCCGCTCACAGTGGTAGACTCGTGACGCCCATGCTCGCTTCGCTATTCGCAACTCTCTGCCGATAGATGAGCGCGAGCACTTTGGGCAGCACAAGACTGCACAGGCACTGTACACTGCTGTCCTTGCCCGCTACTCCTCACCGGCCTCTGCTGCTCTAGGCCGTCTCTCTCTTCCCTACCTGTTCCCCGACTTAGCTTCCTTCCACACTGTCGCTGATCTCATTACCCACCTCCGCACTAGTGAGGCTAGCTTCAGCGCCGCTATGCCTGATGAGTTCCTTGCCAAGAACCCACCCCCGCTCTGGCTCACTCTCTACCACCTAGTCACGCGCCTCCCTGACACTCTGCGCTCAGTCAGGGACCACTTCCTAGCTCGCTGCCCCACCGAGCTCACCATTGCCCTCCTCGAGAAGGAACTCCTTGAAGCTGAGGCTAGCATAGTCGCTGTAGGTGCCTCTCGCGGTGACCCCCGAACCCCGTTCTTTGAGGGGTGTTCTCCCTCCCCCCTTCTTCCCTCTGTCGCCTCTGCTGCTGCTGTCGACCTCCTTGGTGCTGAGAAGGTCGGGACTGCATCTGCTTCGAGTGGGCGCCGCAGCGGCAAGGGCAAGGGGGGCAAGGGCGGTGGTGGTGACAGCGGGGGTGGCGATGGTGGGGGAGGTGGTGGTGGCGGGGGGGGTGGCGCGGGTGGGGGAGGTGGCAGCAGTGGGGGGGGGTGGCGGCAGCGGCGGGGAAGGTGGCCGGGGCGGAGGAGGTGGTGGGGGTGGCGGTGGACGAGGCAGCGGCCGGGGTTGGGGAGGTCGAGGAGGTGGTAGCGGCGGTGGTGGTCGTGGAGGCACTGGCGGTGGCCAGGGCCAGCAGCACACTCCGTCGCCCCAGGAGGTCCGTGAGTGGTACTCTCAGCACGGGGGGGGGGGGGGGGGGGGGTGGCCTTAGCTGCACGTACGTCATTCGCACTGGTGACCGCACTGGCCAGCCGTGTGGGGGACCGCACGCCACACAGCGTTGCTTCGCTCGTCTGAACGACGCTTGGCGTGTTCAGTTCCCTCAGGCCACTAAGCTGCCCCGCTGGGTTGATCTCCTGAAGAAGGGGATTGATATCTATGCTCTAGACTTTGATGCTATTCTCACTGCCATGTATGTGATGTCTACTAGTGGAGAGGGTGCTGAGTACCTGAGTGTCCCGCCCGATCCGGGCATTAGGACTAGTGCGTGTGCCGCTCGAGGTACTCGCGTGTCCGCTACCCCAGGTGCTGGTGAGGCTGCTGCTCTAGGTGCGTGTACGTCTGCCCCCCCTAGTACTGTGTCGACTGCAGCACTGCACACCTTCACACTGGATTCAAGTGCCTCTCGCTGTTTCTTTCGTGACCGCACTGCCCTTCAGCCTCTTGCTCGGCCAGTTGCTGTCTCCCTCGCTGACCCCTCTAGGGGTCCGGTCCTTGCGACCTCCTCCACTGTCCTTCCCTGTCCTGCGGTCCCATCGGGCACACTGTCATGTCTCCACCTCCCCTGGTTCTCTACGAACTTGGTGGCAGGTTGTGCACTACAGGACGCGGGTGTTCACCAATTCACCCTTGCCTACGAGCGTGTCACACACTGCACGTGTGCCTGTACAGGCCGCCACTTGGCCACCTTCACCAGGCAGCCGGGGTCGGACCTGTACACACTGACTACTGCCCCCCCTCAGGTCACTGTGTCTGCGTCTGCGTCCGCATCAGGTCAGCTGTCCGCCCCCTGCTCGTGTCGCTCTCTAGCGCACGAGACTGTCCTCTGGCACCACCGACTCGGCCACCCGTCTGTGCAGCGCCTTCGTGCCATGCACTCCCGGTACCTTGTCTCTGGTCTTCCCAGGGTCCTCCCTCCCCTCCCACCCTCGCCTGCTCCTCCCTGTCTTCCCTGTGTCGAGGGGCGGCAGCGCGCCGCTCCTCACTCCTCCTCGTTTCCCCCGACGACTGCTCCTTTGCAGACGCTCCACATGGACGTGTGGGGCCCAGCCCGCGTCCGTGGTCAGGGTCAGGAGAGGTACTTCCTGATCGTTGTTGACAACTACTCGCGCTACACCACGGTCTTCCCCTTGCGCACCAAGGGTGAGGTCCTTGATGTTTTGATCCCTTGGATCCGCACAGATCGTCTCCAGCTTAGCGAGCGTTTCCGCTCGGACTTTCCTGTCCTGCGCTTGCACTCTGACAGAGGTGGTGAGTTCTCCTCCGACCACTTGGCAGCCTACTGTGCTGAGCACAGCATTGAGCAGTCGTTCACGCTTCCGGCCTCTCCACAGCAGAATGGGGTTGCGGAGCGCCGCATTGGCCTGGTCATGGAGGTCGCTCGTACCTCCTTGATCCATGCGGCTGCCCCCCACTTTCTGTGGCCGTTTGCGGTCCGGTACGCTGCGCATCAGCTCAACCTCTGGCCCTGTGTCTCCTTGCCAGAGACCTCGCCCACACTGCTGTGGACGGGGGAGGTTGGCGATGCGTCGCGTTTCCGGGTCTGGGGATCTCGAGCTTTTGTCCGCGATTCGTCTGCGGACAAGCTCTCCTCTCGTGCTGTTCCCTGCGTCTTCCTCGGCTTTGTTCAGGACGCGCCTGGTTGGCAGTTTTACCACGCCACCTCGCGCCGGGTCTTGCCCTCTCAGGACGTCACTTTTGACGAGTCTGTCCCCTACTACCGCCTCTTCCCCTACCGCACGGCCCCGCTCCCACCCCCGCCTCTCTTCCTCGCCCCGCTCCCTGTGCTGTTCCTGCTGCTGTCGTAGACCCCCTCCCCCCTCAGGGTGCCGCTCCCTCAGGTGTGTCTCAGGTAGACCCGGTCGAGCCTGTTGAGGTTGGTGTCGACTCTCGTCCTGCTGGGGGTGCTGAGCCTGGGGGTGCGGACTCTGAGGGTGCTGAGCCTGGGGATGCGGACACTGGGGGTACTGAGCCTGGGGGTGCTGAGCCTGGGGGTGCGGTGACTGGGGGTGCTGAGCCTGGGGGTGCGGTAACTAGGGGTGCTGAGCCTGGGGGTGCTGGGTCTGGGAGTTCTGACTCTGGCGGTGCTGGGCCTGACGGTACTACACCTGGACGAGACCTCTCCTCGGAGCAGTTGCGTGAGTGGTACTTACAGTACTGCAGCCTCCGGAGAGGTACCTCTGGGACCAGGCGCACTGCAGGTACTCGTGCTGGTACTTATCCTCCTAGTCGGGAGCTCCCCTCTCGTGAGCGGATCCGTGAGTGGTACGAGCGCCGCTGCACACTTCGGAGTGGTGCGCCTCGTCTCGCGGACCTGGCTGCTGCTGGTGCTACGGACCCGGGCGTTGGAGCTGCTACTGGTGCTGCGGACTCTGGCATTGGAGCTGCTGCTAGTGCTGCGGACCCGAGAGTTGGAGGTGCTGCTGGTGCTGAGGACCCGGGCGTTGGGGCTGCGGCTGGTGCTGTGGACCCTGGCGTTGGAGCTGCTGCTGGTGCTGCGGACCCGGGAGTTGGAGGTGCTACTGGTGCTGAGGACTCGGGCGTTGGAGCTGCGGCTGGTGCTGTGGACCCTGGTGTTGGAGTCCTCGCTGGTGCTGAGGACCCGGGCGTTGGAGCTGCGGCAGGTGCTGTGGACCCTGGTGTTGGAGCCACTGCTGGTGCTGAGGACTCGGGCGTTGGTGCTGAGGCTAGTACTGCCGCTGGGGGTACAGGTGCTGTCCCTGCTGTGTCTGGCGTCACCGCGTGCCCTCAGCCGTACTTCGTTCCGCTCCTTCAACAGGTTCTTGGTCTCTCGCCTCCTCCTGGTCCTCCTCCCTTAGCGTGTTCACAGCCGTCCCGTCACAGTTACAGTTGCAGCTGGCCTCCCCACTACCTGCTCCTTCTCCTTACACTGGTCCTACTGGCGGTCTTACTGAGCGTCGTGAGTCTGCGTCTCGTCCCGCGTCGCCTGTCAGTCCTGCTAGCGCTAGTGCTCGTAGTTCGCGCCAGCGTCCTCCTCCTACCCCTGGCACGCACCGGATGTCTCTACGTCCGTCTACTGCTCCTCTGCGTGCCCCTTTGCCTTCTCCTCCTGCGTCCACTCTTCCTGCTCTCGCCGACTCTGCGTCGGAATCTCTTCGTGCTGCCAGTCCTACTATCACGCGTCTCCTTGCTACTACAGTCACTGACCCTTCTTTCGAGTCTTCTGCTGCGTCTGCCCTAGTTGCTGAGCTCGTCGACTTTGCTCCTCGCTGTCGCCTAGACTACGCTGCGAGTCTTGTCGCTGAGTGTGAGTCTGTCTGTCCTCTGTCCGTCGGGGGTGAGTGTGCCCTTGGCACGGACGTCCTTGAGGACAGGCAGGAGGAGTTCCAGTGCTTGGCCGCTGCTTCACCTCATCTCGTGTCCGTACTGCGTACCCCTGAGGGAGACCCGGATGCACTTGACATCCCGACTCCGCGCTCTTACGCGGAGGCGATAGAGGGTCCCTACTCCTCTCAGTGGCAGGCAGCTATGGATGCAGAGATGGCTTCCTGGAAGTCCACAGGCACGTACGCTGACGCTGTCCCCCCTCCTGGGGCGAACATCGTCAGTGGCATGTGGATCTTCAGGGTGAAGCGGCCGCCGGGTTCTCCGCCTGTCTTCAAGGCGCGTTACGTGGCTCGTGGCTTCAGTCAGCAGCAGGGAGTTGACTACTTTCAGACCTTCTCCCCCACCCCGAAGATGACCACTCTTCGGGTACTGCTGCACGTTGCTGCTCACGGGGACTACGAGCTGCACTCTCTCGACTTCAGCACAACTTTCTTGCAGGGCAGCCTGCACGAGGAGATCTGGCTGCGCCGCCCACCTGGCTTCACTGGGTCTTTCCCTCCTGGTACCCAGTGGAGTCTCCGGCGTCCAGTCTACGGTCTCCGCCAGGCGCCACGTGAGAGGCACGACACACTGAGGACTACGCTTGCGGCTCTTGGGTTCGCTCCTTCTAGTGCCGACCTGTCGCTGTTTCTGCGCACCGACACCTCTCTACCGCCGTTCTACATCCTCGTGTACGTCGACGACTTGGTCTTTGCCACAGCTGACACTACTGGACTCGCCTACGTGAAGTCCGAGCTGCATAAGAGACACACGTGCACTGACCTGGGTGAACTGCGCAGCTACCTTGGCTTGCAGATCACCCGGGACAGAGCACGCCGCACCATTACCCTGACTCAGTCACACATGGTACAGCAGGTCCTTCAGCGCTTCGGCTTCACGTACTCCTCGCCTCAGGCCACTCCTCTGTCTACTCGCCACTCGCTCTCAGCTCTGCCTTCGGATGAGTCCGTAGAGTCGAGTGGCCCGTACCCAGAGCTTGTTGGCTGTCTCATGTACCTGATGACCTGCACACGACCTGACCTTGCATACCCTCTTAGCATTCTTGCACGCTATGTTGCTCCTGGGAGACACCGACCAGAGCACATGGCTGCAGCGAAGACGGTGTTGCGCTACTTGTGCAGTACGTCGGGCATGAGGCTAGTGCTTGGAGGGCGGAGTCCAGTGGTCCTTACTGGACACGCAGATGCTTCTTGGGCTGACGACCAGGCTACGCATCGGTCGTCACAGGGTTACACCTTCAGCCTTGGTTCCGGCTCTGTTTCGTGGCGGGCTACTCGCTCGTCTTCTGTTCTCGGCTCCAGTTGTGAGGCTGAGATCTACGCATGGGCCATGGCTACTCAGGAGCTTCGCTGGCTCACCTACCTGCTGACCGACCTTGGAGAGCCGCCTCGTTCTCCTCCAGTCCTGTACGTCGACAACAAGGCCATGCTGGCCTTGTGTCGAGAGCAGAGACTGGAGCACAGAACAAAGCACATTGCTCTCCGCTACTTCCTTGCTCGTGAGCTGCAGCAGCGTGGTCAGTTGCGACTTGCGTACGTGGCCTCTGAGGCCAACACTGCTGATGTCTTCACCAAGGCACTTCCGCCTTGTGATCATCAGCGCTGTTGTACCCAGCTGGGTCTTGTGTCTGTCTTGCCTCACTTGCTCTCCTCTTGACCCTCTTTGTACTGTTACATTTATATTACTGCTCTTGCTTGTTTAGTCTTATATATATATGTACTCCTGCATGTGAACTGGCCTTGTGGCCTTGAACTTGTGCTCGGATTGTGTGGTGACGTTGTGATCCACCCTGAGCTTGCTTTGCTTTGCTTTGCTTTGCTTTACTTGACTGGTCTTGTGACCCCTAGTTCTCCCCCACTTCGCCTATGGGGGTGTGTCTAACATTATATATGTTGTTGTAGTTGTTTAGGCTACAGTGGGTTAGCCTATAGGGGTTACACATTTCTAGGTTTTCATACTTGTACTCATTTAACTGTTTGTTCATTCATTCTTGTTCAACAATAACTCGGGGTACCGTTTCAATAGTTCCTGTAGCTCGTGCGGTACGGCTGCCAGCGGTGTTGGAAAATCATTCGGTTTCTCAACTTTCCCTACTTTCGCGATGTCCACTGCGTACATATTAGCTCCCTAAGCGACGGCCCGTTTCATCGTGATGTCATTGATGTGGACCGTCGAAGACTTAGGTAACTGGAAGCGAGGTAATGTGACCCAGTTTACCACCGCTTCGCACAATGCAGCTACCCGTCATCTAGTCGATTCGCGGGTTGTAACATCGCAGCCAATCGCGTCCCAGTAAACTGTCGTGCCCATCCAGTGTCCTCGCGAGCATTTCCAGTGTAAACCTGAAGTTCCCCCTGCAGCCAACCTTCACTCTCTCCACCTTCTCCCTTATGGCTAGCAGTGTGTGTCAGAATGAGAGAAGTGATCAACTAGAAACATGTGGGAGTACAAGTATGAAACCCTAGAGAAATGTACCCCCTAAACGCTAACCCACTGTAGCCTACAGAACAGAAACATATACAATGTTTCACAGTGTGCCGTCAACTAAGCGTGTGTGAATTTCCGGCAAGCAGCGGATAAGTGTCAGTTGCAGCTTCCTTGTAGTTGCAGTATTAACTAAAATGTGGCTAGCAGCTGTGTCTAAAAAAATCTTCACTGCTACCCAGTGTATTATTCTTTGAAATCAGTACTGGGCAATATGTCACTGTACCCTCATTATTCAGCCGAGCCTGATCGATTGCGTGAATCGGTCCCGTCACTCGGTGAGGGTCAGTGGGGTCGGCCAAGCAGTGAGTCTCATCAGTAGTGGGCCCGTACTCTACTGATTCCTGGAGGTTCTCTGCCTTCCAGAATCCCTCCCCTGCTCTGCTCCTCGACGCCTTAGCTCCTCTAAGCAGGCATTCACTCTCATGATGGCCCGGCCTATTGCACGCTAATCTGCGCCCCTTAAACGGCGTGGCAGTTGCATTCGTTGCGACAGGGAGTACAATGGTGTGCTCGATCAGCCCCCAAGTACGATGTCCGTGATGGTAGGACCCAGGCCTCGGACGGCACGGAATATCAATCTTCTCACCAAGCGCCGGGATTTCGTTGAAGTTAGAAATCCCATGGAGTAGATTTTCATGCGAAATGTCCGGCTTCAAACAACCAATGTAGCGATCCACTCGCCCGCTTCGTGAATGTAGCCGACCTATTCGCGCAGCGCGAGAAAACCGTCGGTGCACCCTTAGACCGACCCAAGCTGTTGCCAAGTGCGTAGGTTCTGGCTTGCTGAAATCGAAGTCGTAATTGACTCAAAGAGCGCCCGAAGCCTTGCGCACTATGCGTCCCACGTGCTATATTGGGCGGTTTCGCATAACGAACTCCAGTTTATGGCTGGCCACGAGGGCCTTTCCTCTTGCTGTAGTGGCTCGTAGGCGCTCGAAGACTTTACAATAGCTCGCCACCATTCCATGGCGGGCCCGCGCAGCAAGGAGACGACGAACTGAATCTTCGCAGCATCCAGCGTAACATAGTTCGCGTAAAAAACATACGTTCATCGTGAAGATCCACTATTGGACAGTCGGACCCCCATGCTGGCTAGGATCGAAATAGGGCGGGCGTTGCGGCTTGAGAAGCATTGGCTCACCGATGTTGTGCCTGCTGACAGGAGCCGCAATGCTGACGTGATGACGGGCTTCGCAATGTGTGCTTGTGCCCGGCATCACCCTGGCTCATTCCATACCCAACGTGGATTAGGCGACGCCATCGCTGATTGAGCCAGAGCGCTGTCCCACATTGTCATTTTGCAATGGCGTTCTTGATGAGATGACAATTGGTTCCTCAGACGGTGCAGGTGCATTTGCTGGTGCTGGTGCTTGGACGATGAGGGACGTCTACCCCCTCCAAAATTGGATATAATGTGGCAAGGAAGGTGCGGGCGCGGACCGAAAATGGTCGTGGCTCTGATACCAAGTAAAACGAGTGCAATTGAGTGGGCAAACGAATCAAAACAGTCTATTGAGCGAAGGAATGAGCGAATGTTATATAGCGAACTAGTGTGGTAACGGTAACGCACGGAATAGGAGGTGCGCGACGGGCTTGGCTCCGAGGTTGGGAATTGTCGAGGCAGAGGACTGTCAGATTTATATGACATAGCTATTGTAGGCTATAGTGGGGTAGCACATATGGGGTACCACTTTCTAGGTTTTGTACTCGTACCCAACTTTCCCTTAGTCATTCATCCTCGTTCATTTTCTCATGGTATCGAGCAGGTTCCCCTGTGGGAACTGTTCCTAGGGGCCACCACTTTTTTTTCCTGCCCGGAGCGCGCTCTACTCTGCCTGAGTCGCGCTCCCCTCTTAGGGGCCCCGTCGCGTCGCCCTCGCGGCCCCGTCACGTCGCGTCGCCCTAGCGGCCGCGTCGCACCGCCCTCGCGGCCCCGATCCGCCGCCCTCGCGGCTCCGTCGTGTCGCGCCGCCCTCGCGGCCCGTTCGCGCCGCCATCGCGGCCCTTTCGTGCCGCCCTCGGGGCCTCTTCAAGCCGCCCTCGCGACCCCCCCTCCTAGCCGCCCTAGCGGCCCCGTCGCCTACCCCTGCGGCCCCGGCGCCGCCCTTCTCGGCCCCGGCGCCGCCCTTCCTGGCCCCGGCGCCGCCTCTGCTGGCCCCGTCGCCTACCCTGCTGGCCCCGTCGCCTACCCTGCGGCCCCGGCGCTACCCTACGGGGCCCCGGCGCCGCCTCTGCTGGCCCCATCGCCTACCCTGCGGCCCCGGCGCTACCCTGCGGGGCTCCGGCGCCGCCTCTGCTGGCCCCGTCGCCTACCCTACGGCCCCGGTGCCGCCTCTGCTGGCCCCGTCGCCTACCCTGCGGCCCCATCGCCGCCTCTGCTGGCCCCGTCGCCTACCCTGCGGCCCCGGCGCTGCCCTTCCCGGCCCCGGCGCCGCCTCTACCGGGCCCGCCGCCGTCCCCACGCGGCCCCGCCGTCACCACCGAGCCGCCGGCGCCGCCGAGCTACTGCCGAGCCGCCCGAGCCACCTGAGCCGCCCGAGGCGCCGCGCCACCTGAGCCGCCCGAGCCGCCGGGACGCCGAGCTGCCGGGTCGCCGAGCTGCCGAGCCGCCGTACCGCCGAGCCGCCGAGCCGCCAGAGCCGGCGAGTCGCTGAGCCGCAGTTGCTGCCGAGCCGCCGTACCGCCGAGTCGCCCGAGCCGCCAGAGCCGCCGAGTCGCCGAGCTGCATTTCCTGCCGAGCCGCCGAGCCGCCGAGCCGCCTGAGCCGCCCTGTCCTGTAAGAGCAGCGCCTCTATCACTGCACTGCCCTTACCCTACTGTTCGCGCTGCTAGTCTATGTCAGAATCCCAGTCACTAGACCACTGGGATAAAAGGGCTTGTTTCAGTAGCGAGTGGGTGCGCCCATAACCCCCCAGGCGAACGGGCCTGTAACCCTCTCCAGGATCAATCGGGCATCCACGGTGCAGATCTACTAACACCCCCCCACACTGGGAGGCCCAGGACTAAGCACAGCGGCAACGGCCTACATGTGCATACACCGGGAATCGAACCCGAGACCGCTGTGATACCATGTCAGAATCCCAACCACTAGACCATTGGGATAAAAGGGCTTTTTTCAGTAGCGGGTGAGGGCGCCCATAAACCCCCAGGCGAACGCGCCTGTAACCCTCTCCAGGATCAATCGGGCATCCACGCTGCAGATCTAGTAACAGTCTACTGCTGTCATGGCTACCCCTAGTGTCCTCGCTTTTGACGCTGAGGGTCGGGCCATTGACTTTGACGTCTGGGTAGATGACCTGCAGCTTTTCCTACAGTGCGATAGGGCAGACGGTCTCTCCCTCTTTGACCTCACTTTTGGTGCCTCTCCTACCCCTGCTGCTGATGCTGACGCCACTGTTCGCTCACAGTGGGCCACACGCGATGCTGCTGCACGTCTTGCTGTGCGTCGCCACCTGCCTACCTCTGAGTGTGCGCAATTTAGCCAGTACAAGAGTGCTCAGACCTTGTACGACGCTGTAGTTGCACGCTACTCCTCCCCTGCCACTGCTGCACTGAGCCGCCTCATGCTACCGTACCTCTTCCCTGACCTTGCTGCCTTTCCCACAGTCACTGACCTCATTACGCACCTCCGCACTAGTGACACTCGCTACCGCGCTGCGCTTCCTGCTGAGTTCTGCGCCAAGAACCCCCCCCCCCCCCCATGTACATCACCCTCTACTACATAGTCACCTGGCTCCCTGACTCTCTCCGCATAGTCAGGGACCACTTCCTCTCAGTTTGACCCACCACTCTCACTGTTGACCTCCTCGAGAAGGCCCTCCTAGCGGCAGAGAAGAGCATAGTCGCTGTAGGAGCCTCTCGTGGTGACCCTCGCACCCCCGTCTTTGAGGGGTGTTCCCCCTCTCCCCTTTTGCCCTCTGTTGCCTCTGCTGCTGCGGCCGACCTCGTTGGTCTCGAGTCGGTCGGCGCTGCGTCTGCCCCGAGCGGGATACGCCGCACCGGCAAGGGCAAAGGGGGCAAGGGCGCTGGAGGGGCTGGCGGGGGCAGTGGAGGTGGCGGTGGCGGCAGTGGGGTGGGGGTGGTGGTGGGAGTGGTGGCGGGGGCGGAGGTGTCGGTGGCGGTAGTGGAAGCGGAGGCGGCGGTGGCGGTGGGGGCGGAGGTGGCGGAGGTGGCGGCGGAGGAGGAGGCGGCGGCGGAGGAGGCGGAGCTAGTCGGGGTGGCGCTGCGCAGAGGGTCGGCTCCGGTGGTGGTCAGCACCAGCAGCAGCAGTGCACTCGTGACATCCCCCCCCCTCAGCAGCTCCGTGAGTGGTATGCTACACGCCAGCGGGGTGGGGGTACTGGTCCGTGCACCTACGTCCTACGTACCGGCGACCGCGCGGGTGAGCAGTGCGAGGGTGCGCACTCCACCCAGCGCTGCTTTGGCCACCTGACGGACGCTTGGCGTCACCAGTTACCTGAGGCCACTGAGATCCCTCGCTGGGGCGAGCTGTCTAGGGCGGGAGTAGCTATCTTTGACCTTGACTTTGATGCTATTCTTGCTGCCATGTATGCCGTGACTATTAGTGATGAGGGTGACTGTTACCGGTGTTTTCCGCCTGACCCGGGCATTGAGACTGCTGCTCTAGGTACTGGTAAGGCTGCTGCTCTAGGTGCTAGCAAGGCTGTTGCTCTAGGTGCCAGTGCGTCTGCTTCCTCAGGTGCTGGTGAGTCTGCTCTCTCAGGTACCGCGTCGGCTTCGACCTCCCACACCTTCACCCTTGACTCGGGGGCTTCTCGCTCCTTCTTTCGAGACCGCACCACACTCACGCCGCTTAGTCGGCCAGTTGCAGTCTCTCTGGCAGACCCCTCTGGGGGTCCTGTCCTTGCTCACTTCTCCACTGTCCTCCCGTGTCCGGCGGCCCCCTCTGGCACCCTGTCTGGTCTTTACCTCCCCTCGTTCTCTACGAACTTGGTAAGTGGTGCTGACCTACAGGATGTGGGGGTTCACCAGTTCACTCCTGCGAGTCAGCGGGTGACCCACTGCACGGACGCTCGGACAGGCCGACACCTGGCCACGTTTCCCTCCCCCTGCCACCGCTCTTCCTTGTGCCAGGTCCCCCCCCGGTAGACCCCCTCCCCCCTCAGGGTCTTGCCCCTTCAGGTGTGTCCCAGGTAGACGCAGTCGAGCCAGTCAAGGTTGCTGGTGACTCTGGTGCTGCTGAGGGTGCTGAGCCTTGGGGTTCTGACTCTGGGGTTGCTGAGTGTGTGGGTGCTACGCCTGGGGGTGCTGAGCCTGAGGGTGCTACTACTGGGGGTGCAGAGCCTGGGGGTGCTGAGCCTGGGGGTGCTACGCCGGGGGGTGCTGAGCCTGGGGGTGCTACGACTGGGGGTGCTGAGCCTGGGGGTGCTACGCCTGGAGTTGCTGAGCCTGGGGGTGCGGAGCCTGAGGGAGCTGGGCCTGCTCGTGTCGCGTCTGGCGGTACTGTGCCTGGAGGTTCTCCGGGTGCTTCGTCTGGGCGGGAGGCACTCTCTCCACAGGAGCTGCGCGAGTGGTTTGCCCGGCGTTGGAGGCGTGCTGCTGGAGCTGGAGGTTCTTCGGTTACTGAGGGTGCTGGTGTCGCGGGTCCCGGAGGTGCTCGTACTGGGAGAACTGGAGCTGCTGGGCCTGCGGGTACGACTGAAGATGGAGCTGCTGAGGGTGTTGGCTCTGAGGCTACTACTGTCGGTCTTGGAGGCGGTCCTACTGGGGGTACTACTGGAGCTACTAGAGCTGCTGGGGGTGTTGGAGCTGGAGGTGCTGCTGGCACTGGTGCTGCCACTGGTGGTACTGGTGCTGTCCCTGCTGTGCCTGGAGTCGCCGCCCGACCTCGGCCGTACTTCGTTCCGCTCCTTTAGCAGGTTCTTGGTCTTCCGCCTTCTACTGGTCCTCCTCCTCTCTTAGAGTGTCCACAGCCTGTCCCGTCACAGTTACACTTACAGCCGGCCTCCCCACTGCCTGCTCCTTCTCCCTACACTGGTCCTACTGGAGGTCTTGCTGAGCGTCGTGAGCCTGCGTCTCGACCTGCGTCGCTTGTCCGTCCTGCTCGCACTAGTGGTCGTGGTTCGCGTCAGCGTCCTCCTCCTGTCCCTGGCACGCACCGGATGTCTCTGCGTCCGTCCACTGCTCCTCTACGTGCCCCTTTGCCTTCTCCTCCTGAGTCCTCTCTTCCTTCTCTTGTCGACCCGGAGTCGGACTCTCTTCGTGCTGCCAGTCCTACTGTCACGCGTCTCCTTGCTACTGTCGTCACTGACCCTTCCTTTGAGTCAACTGCTGCGTCTGCCCTAGTTGCTGAGCTCGTCGACTTTGCTGCCCGCTGTCGTCTAGACTACGCTGCTAGTCTTGTCGCTGAGTCTGAGTCTGTCTGTCCTCCGTCCGTCGGGGGTGAGTGTGCCCTTAGCACGGACGTCCTTGAGGACAAGCAGGTGGAGTTCAAGTGTTTGGCTACTGCTTCACCTCATCTCGTGTCCGTACTGCTTACCCCTGAGGGAGACCCGGATGCACTTGACATCCCGACTCCGCGCTCTTACGCGGAGGCGATAGAGGGTCCCTACTCCTCTCAGTGGCATGCAGCTATGGACACAGAGATGGCTTCCTGGAAGTCCACAGGCACCTACATTGACGATGTTCCCCCGCCTGGGGCGAACATCGTCAGTGGCATGTGGATTTTCAGGGTGAAGCGGCCGCCGGGTTCTCCGCCTGTCTTCAAGGCGCGTTATGTGGCTCGTGGCTTCAGTCAGCGGCAGGGAGTTGACTACTTTCAGACCTTCTCTCCCACCCCGAAGATGACCACTCTTCGGGTACTGCTGCACATAGCTGCTCACCGTGACTACGAGCTGCACTCTCTTGACTTCAGCACAGCTTTCTTGCAGGGCAGCCTACACGAGGAGATGTGGCTGCGTCGCCCACCTGGCTTCACAGGGTCTTTTCCTCCTGGCACCCAGTGGAGCCTCCGGCGACCAGTCTATGGTCTCCGCCAGGCACCGCGTGAGTGGCACGACACACTGAGGACTACACTTGCGGCTCTTGGGTTTGCTCCCTCTACTGCCGACCCGTCGCTGTTTCTGCGCACCGACACTTCTTTGCCGCCGTTCTACATCCTCGTGTACGTCGACGACTTGGTCCTTGCCACAGCTGACACTGTTGGACTCGCCCACGTGAAGTCCGAGCTGCAGAAGAGACGCACGTGCACAGACCTGGGTGAACTGCGCAGCTACCTTGGCTTGCAGATCACCTGGGACAGAGCACGCTGCACCATTACCCTAACTCAGTCACACATGGTGCAGCAGGTCCTTCAGCGCTTCGGCTTCACGTACTTCTCGCCTCATACCACTCCTCTGCCTACTCGCCACTCGCTCTCAGCTCTGCCTTCGGATGAGTCCGTAGAGCCGAGTGGCCCGTACCCGGAGCTTGTTGGCTGCCTCAGGTACCTGATGACCTGCACACGACCTGACCTTGCATACCCTCTTAGCATCTTAGCACGCTATGTTGCTCCTGGGAGACACAGACCAGAGCACATGGCTGCATCAAAGAGGGTGTTGCGCTACTTGTGCAGTATGTCGGGCATGGGGCTTGTGCTTGAAGGGCAGAGTCCAGTGGTCCTCACTGGGCACGCAGACGCTTCTTGGGCTGACGACCAGGCTACGCAGCGGTCGTCACAGGGTTACACCAAACTTCACGGGTTGGAAACATCAAACTCATCAAGCACTCATCAGCGGCTCGAGATACCGAGCTGCCGCCCATACCGCTCATTGTCTGCACAGTAAACACGGTCAAAATTTCACTGACTTTCCGTTCAGCATGCTATCATGGGCGTAAGATAAGTATAATTTCTTGGGTAAAGTTGTTGGGCAGTTGAGAGCCTACTTCGCAATTTATCCAGGGCAGACTTGTACGCCTGCCTGTACAATGTCGCTCTACAAGTGACATCCAATTGTTTTTTCGAGTGCTTTTCATCTTGCAAGGGATACTACGTACCGGAAAAGTGATTAGGACGTGTCACTGTTCGCCTCTGATTGCCCCGATCAGAGTCGATTAACAACTTCCGGGAAGCTAGGGTGGCGATTTCAGGCAATCGGGGGCAATCACTTGATCGCGATCATTGATCACCCCAACTCCATCAACCGCCTGAATCAGCACAATCAAACGCAACCCCATACAATCATCGACGATCAGCTGATTGCATTGGCTTGGGGTACCAAGCGACGCCAGCGAGAGGTTACGGTGTTGTGTTGGGTTTCGTGAAGCCCTCGCTCAAACAATCACCCTGGCAACAACTTTCTGAACCAGTAATGGGGGGGAACCGGTCAGGTCGGGCGGCGCGGGTACAGTAATCGGGGGCACCCTGATCAAATCAACCCCAACCAGATCACAGCCGATCAGAGGCAAACCGTGACACGTCTTTAGGGAAGGGGAGGAATTGGGAGTCTCGATGTTCGAGAGGAGGTGGTTGTGATGGGGCAACGTGAATATTTTGCAGAGATTTCTTTGTATTTTATGCTCAGCATGCACTGTTGACTATGCACAGCCTTGTCTGTTTTGTCAAAACCTATATTTGTAACTGCCTGTAGCTGTAGTTAGTGTAGTTATTTAAATCTGTAGGTGGTGCACCTCTTCACTTGTTTCCTTTGCTATATGTACTTCGAAATCTATAGTGAAATCATTCTTCACAATTTTCTCTTCTCAACTCACTCGAACTTCTCCCTTGGCACAAAACCCGCTCGACACCTAATCTCGGGCCTAGGCTCCTAAGCCTAGGCCCTAGTTTCAATTTAACTCTACATCCTCGTTCACTTCTTCACATGCTAACAGAGCGACTTTCGTCCTGGCCTGTGGGCCTGCCTCATGCTTCCGCTGCTACGCTTTTTCGGTCGCGCGCCTAGGGCGCGTGGCGATTTTTATTGTCCCGCCCTCGGTTGGCGTGTTACTCCTCCTTCTCTGCCCGTCGCGCGCCCCGTGGCACGCGACGGTGCCCTAAACCTGCCCGTCGTGCGCCCCGTGGCACGCGACGGTGCCCTGCTCGTCGTGCGCCCCGTGGCACTCGATCGGGCCCATAAACTTAAACTTACCCGTCGTGCGCCCTGTGGCACGCGACGGGCCTTTCCGCACCTGCACTCCCTGCAGCCGCCCCTGACCTATCAGCGCCGACACAGTGTAGCCGCTCTGCGGCTTTCTTCCCGCCCACCCCCTCCTCCTTTGTATCCCTGCAGCCGCGGGGAGGAGGGTATGGGGGTGGCGGGTGTTGGAGTGTTGGGTCGACTCTATCCCTTCCCCTCCTCCTCCTTTCATTCCCACCGCTGCAGCTGCCGCTGGGGGGGAGGGTGTGAGGGTGTGGGGGAGCAGGGGGAGTGGTACCGGGGTGGCGGGTGTGAGGCAACAAGCAGCCGTCCCTCCACCTCTCCTCTCTTCCCCCCTTCTCTGCTGCTCCTGCAGCAGTGTGGGGGAGGGGAAGGAGGAGGGTGAGGAGATGGAGGGGGTGACCAGCTAGTGTCAGCCCGCCTGCATTACCTGCTGTTGCTTGCTTTTTATTATTTTGCATGTGTACACCTGCAGGTTGTATTCTGCACATACTCCTGCTGCAGGCAGTTATGGGGGAGTGTCAAAACCTATATTTGTAACTGCCTGTAGCTGTAGTAAGTGTAGTTATTTAAATCTGTAGGTGGTGCACCTCTTCACTTGTTTCCTTTGCTATATGTACTTCGAAATCTATAGTGAAATCATTCTTCACAATTTTCTCTTCTCAACTCACTCGAACTTCTCCCTAGGCACAAAACCCGCTCGACACCTAATCTCGGGCCTAGGCTCCTAAGCCTAGGCCCTAGTTTCAACTTAACTCTACATCCTCGTTCACTTCTTCACATGTTTTCCCAACAGTCAACTTTGTACAGTCTTAGGTCAGCACTGTACAGTGTTCCAAGTGGTTGTTTGTCTTTATTTCGATTCGGCTCGGAGCGATTCTGAACACCAACTTTGTGCTCATTCTCATTTTTTTGGCCTCACAAACATACCGTATGGCCCCGGATATAGGCGCCGGCCTATTACAGGCGCCGGCGCTTCTATCTGGAGCATGGCGCTTATGGCCGATCCTCGATTATAAGCGCCCTCCCTGGAAAACCATTACTTATTATAAGCGCCCCGTGCGTTTTTATTTAAATATAAGTTTAAATCGGTAACGAATTTCAGTTTTGCAGCGAGTCAAGTTTCATTTTCGCTTTGTTTGACTCGCGAAGACCTGACTGGCTGCGCGTCCACTCAGGATGTGCTGGCATGCCTGCAAAGTGACGCGAATTCGCCCGTGTACAGGAAGCAGAATCGCTTGCCCGCGATTTTGCTTTGTGACGCTATAATAGTTCGACTCGTTTGAAACTGCTACAACGAAAGGTACAGTTTGGTACCTTTAAAGTTAAAAATTGTATTGTCATTATATAAGCGCCGGCGCTTATGGCCGTTCCTCAATTATAAGCGCCACCCCTGAAAAAAAAATAACTTATTATAAGCGCATATGCGCTTTTATCCGGGGCCATACGGTAGTGCAAATTGGAAATGGGTGTCTAAAAGAAAAAGGAAGGGTAACATATCAGGACATTGTTCAGAGATGTCTGTACCGTGATCCGCGTGAGCATAAGTGTTGCTCAAATTTCGCTAGTTGGAATGGAATGATGGGGTTGACTCTGCCACATTACACGTACACAACTGACTCAGCTAGGTTAAAAACACTTTTCCATAAATGCTCGCCGTTGTGGCATCATCACCTTGCCGCGTCGTCAAACTCTTTCACACGCAGCATGGTTATGCTGCGTATGACCTGACCCGACCTGACCTTGTCATTTTACTCGCTGTCGCAACACGTCGTTATTTGCGCTTACCTGCCCCCCATCCGCGCCACCACAAGCAGACATGTGATAGCGCGATGCTATGCTGCGTGTGACCTGGCCTGACCTGACCTTGCCATTCTACTCTTTGCTGTCGCAACGCGTCGGTAATATCTTTGCGCTTTCCTGCCCCCATCCCCGCCTCCAGCAGCAGACATGTGACAGCGCGGAGTTAACCCACCAACAACAATAGTACACCCACTGCGTAACGATCGGCACTAGTCGAGCTCCGGGTGATACCTCTTGTGAGTTTGTTTGCACAAGTCTTGGGTTCCAGAAGTTGTGACATGCAAGAGTCCTGTTTTTCCTCCACACACACCGACTGATACAAATTTGAATCATGCGCAAAACCGCGCGTCGCTCCCTTGGGCCAGTGTGGCCACTCTCTGCCAATGTCGCAGCTCGCCTTCTCCTCCTCGCGGCCCTCGCTCTCCCTGCTGTCACGGCCTGCTCCGTTTCCAGCGCCAACCGCGCGGCACTGCCTCCTCGCCGAGATCATGGCCCGGCGCGTCACGTGCGCAAACAGCCCCTCCTGTCTCGCCTAACTCGACCTAATCGCGCCCGACGCTCCCTCTTAAAACTCAGCGCTGCCGCCGCCGCGGCCGGATCGAGCGCTGCGAGCCCTGTCGTTTTGGAAGGCTCGCAATGTGAGCTGGTTGCGGCTCCCAGCTCATTAGCGACACCCTCCCCCGCAATTGGAGCTCCGGTTCTCACGGAGTAGAGGTTTCGAACCACACGCCTGCCGTTCAAGCTCGTATTTCACGCTTGCACGGGCGCAAGCAGACTTTCCCTAAATCTGCTCCGAGTTTCCCTAATACCGGCACCGAAAGCGCCTTTAACGTAAATATGATTCTTCCTCCCCCTGTGCCGGCAGTGAAGGCGCTGGTGCAGCTGAAGGAGGCGTGGGGCATGTGGGCGGGCAACAGCAACGCCACCACAGCGTGCTCTGCATGGACTGGCATCACCTGCAGCCCCAACGGACTCGTCACCGCCCTGTGCGTCCCATTGCCGCCCCTCATTGCCGCCCCTCACTGCCCTCACTGCCCTCACTGCCCTCACTGCCCTCGTTGCCCTCACTGCCCTCACGGCGCTCGTTGCCCTAATTGCTGCACGGTGCTCTGTTTTCCCTTTGCCCCAAACCCCCCTCCGTTGCCCCATTATCGCCCGTCGGTACTCTCGTCGCCCTCCCATTCATCACCTGTACTCTCGTCGCCCCCCAATGTGCATCGCCCCCAATCCTGTACTATTTCCGAATGGGCTGGCTTTTCGATTGTGCGAGGGAGAGATGGAGGAAGTCGGATTCTGGACGGGGAGGATGGGGTTGGGGAGGTGGGGTGGTGGGATCGAATGGACTGGATACTGTATTGCGTGCATGCATGGTTGTCCTGGCAGGGATTCAAAGCTATTCCCTGAATTGGATCCTCCCCTCAGTGGCGCCATACCCGCCTCCATCTCTAGTCTCGCCGCTCTGCAATACCTGTCCGTCACCACCCACCCACCCTCTCCCTCCCCTCCATCCATCGTGCATGCACCATGTCTTACCGTCCTTTGCCATGCCCAACTTGTTCATGCGCTTGTGCTTTCACTCTCTTATATCAAATGCCTCACTCCTGCCCCGCCCCAACGTCGTCACGCTCAGTCCTTCTATCTCATCCCTCGCCTTTCACACACCACAAGTAATCATCTTCTCCTACTCTTTTACTGTGGCCATGATTAGGCCATACATCTCAAGCGTCAATTTTATTTTTCCGTTGGCTTCTCCATTTGTTCTTCCTCCTCCCACCCCCACAGCGATCTGACCTACATTGATTTGGTGGGGCCCATTCCATCCCTCGCCACTCTCACCAGCCTCACCCACCTGTACGTGCCACTCATGCTTCCTAACCAAAGATGTTGACTGCTGGTCCATCCAATATGCCCCATCCACATCCACCACCCTAATTCACTCCTCTGGACCCCATGACCCCATTCAATCTCGATCTTTTTCAGACCTGAAGGGATCTCCACTTTTTCTTCCACCACTTCACCAAGTGATTCGTTATTAATGTCCCCTTTCTTTCCTCACAACCATTCTGCCGTACTCATGCCCACAATGAATTTCATGGTCCCATGGCATGAGTAACCTATGCTCACTGAATTTGCCATGTTTACCCTGCATGTGTTCTATTGCTGTGTGCATGACACGTGTGCACCCAGAACGATTGGGTTGGATGGGAGCAAGCTGACTGGCACTCTGGACGGACTGGCTTGGCTCTCCTCCCTCACCAACCTGCAAACTCTGTACTCCCTGTTCACCCTGGCTTGGCCATGCAAACCATGTTCACCCTGCAAACAAGGTCACCCTACCTGTGGTTGGCACCGCATTGTCTTTCAGCCATGCATTTCGCATCACTCCAGCAACCCATGCAGAAGTCCCATGCTCCTATTGTACAACAACCGTGGCCTCTCGCATGCCGTACTGCCCTCCCACCACCAGGGGTCTAGAGTACTTGGCTGCATTCACGGGGGACTTGTCCTCTCTGCACATTCTTTCTCACCTGAAAGACCTTCAAACTCTGTAAGGACCAGTACGGTGCACAAACGTGTTTCGTGTACATCCTGTTTCTATCTGTAATCTTCATGCCATCGTCCATTCTAATTGACAGTGACTGACTCTTGCTGATCACGTGTGCATGAATACAGGAAAATAATTTCGCTCACCAACGCCACAGGGGAGATACCCAGAGAGATTCGATATTTGACAGCCCTCACCGCACTGTAAGCTGCACTCATGTCCCAACCCAACTTGGAACAAACAAACACTATTGTTCATGTTCAAGCGCTAATTTTTGTAGTCAACATGACTGCAGCTCTTTGCAATTTATATGTTTCATGCTCTTACCGATCCCTCCCTGCAGAGACCTATCCTACCTTCGTGCCTTGGAGTTCCCTGATTGGGTCACTCACCTCTCCAACCTTCAATACCTGTGAGATCCTCCTATTTCTCTCCTTCACCTCGTCCTCTGCAAGGCTCTATAGACATCACTTTGACTGAGCTTGTCTCATTGATGAGAATCTTGCCGGCGTTGCCTTGTGCGCAGCAACGTAAACACGGACGATGAACGTCGGCAGGGCCTCTTGAAGGACGACATCTCTGAGCTCACAGCACTCACCAGCCTGTGAGTTAAGCAGGTGCAGAAGTGCAGCAAGCACGGTTGAGTGAAGTTCTTATCTTAACCAGGATTGTCCGGTTTCCACGCTTCCGTAACAAGGATAAGAATTCTACACATGTTGCCCTGCATCACATTTTTCACTCTACTCTTGCTGTATTGCCCTCTCGAGTAGGCACTCACCACCAATCCATGACCCCTGTCAACTGAAACGCAGGCTTCCATCTGTTGCCTGCTCCCATGCTCGGCAGATCCATCAGAGGAAACAACCTGGAGGGCTACCTGTCAAAAAGCTGGTCCACGCTCGTCAATCTGCAGGAGCTGTGAGTCACTGCTTGCCCGCACCTTTCTGGCATGCAACATATCTATCATGGTTTCGTGCTGGCCCACTTCCATGCATGCTGGTAGCAGCACAGAATTCTTGCCACTGCACCAAACCAATGCCCATCCTAACACTTGCGGGCATCTTTTGATGTGGCAGGATTGTTTAATTTCGTTCTTGTGCCTTTTTTCCCTTCAGACATTTAGGAAACAACCGCCTCCAAGGAACCATTCCGGCAACATTTTCAGCCCTAACAGCCCTATCTGTAATGTGAGTGTCCTTTGTGCTCCCAGCTTCCCATTGCCTGAAGCCGATTCTGTCTCTGCCTGTTTCTGTCGTCTCTTCCTCAATTGATCGTTTTCCCATGTGCATTTGCAGAGACCTCTCACAAAACTCTCTTTCTGGTTCGCCTCCAGCATTCGGAGCCAGCATCCAATCAATGTATGTGAATCTTCTTTCCGCCTCATGCCCCACCCTCACCTTGACGCCAGCCTCTTCTTTCTCCACATGTCGTAATTCAGCTCCTGTCCGTTTCATCCTTTCGTGCATCCCTTGCTGAACCATGTTTGCGTACCTTCCTGTCCTCTGTCGCTCGTCCTTTGACTTCTTCTGCCTATATACCATCAGTCAGTTTCCTTTTTGGAATGGAAGAATATTGCACCCTCACAGAAGGTCGCGATTGTACCTGATAGCAATGTTCTATGTTATTCGGACACAAGTGCTTGTTACTTTCCCCCACGCATCTGCTCGTTTCACTTCACCCATACCAGCATACTCCTCCCCCTACGCTCCCCCCTCTCCCCCCACCCTCTCTCGAATGGTCCTTGCATTACTATGAGGGGTGGTACAAAGGAAGATGCAGAACACACAAGCACAACAAACATCCAAACCGAGATCCGAACTACCTCAAGTCTCCTACCTACTCAGCCCCCCCCCCTCTGTCCGACCCTACTGGTCGAACGGGGCCTCAATCAACTGGTGCAGCTGTCCCTCACTGAGAGGGATGATGGGTCCTCTAAAGCCGAGCTCGTCCGCCGCCAGGGCCTCGTTGGTCTTGGTGCGGAGGGCGTTGGCCTGCGCCCGCTGGAGGCACACGCTCCAGCGCTGGCGGTACTCCGTCAGCAGCTTCGCTGCTTCGTAGGAGGTAGGAGCCGCGTTAAACCGCAGCTTTGCCGCCAGCTCTGCGCACTGCCGCAGGTAAGCCATCACCCCCGGCGAGGGGTAGCCATAAGTTTCCACTGCGAGCGCGTGGAACCCCACCCACGCGTTCCGCCGTGCGTACTTATCCTCCTTTTTCTCTGCTGCCGCCCTGGCCGCCCATCCAGGAGCTCGGTTGCAGTTCTCGTCGTGCCTTGACACCGGGTCCGTCACGGTCACGTCGCACATCCAAACCTCACCAGTCAGGGGATGACGGATGGTGACATCCGCCTTTAGGTTTTCAACCAGTGAGTAGACATACGTTTCCTTGTGAACCGTAAACCCCGCCTCCGCCCCAATGTTCGCTACCTCATCCCGCAGAGCGTGGTGGGTTGCGGTCCTCCCTTTCCCCTTCTCGCAGCGCATGAGGTGGTTGGGGAGGCGGTCGTCGGGGAAGGTGGTGTGGTAGCGGCAGTCACAGCGTCTAGGCACGGGGAGGGGGAGGCCTAGGCGGAAGGCAGCTGCAGTTGAGAGCTGGGACGGGCCCATCTGGAGCGAGGGGGTGAGCGGGATCGCCAGCAGCCAATCCCCCGCGCCTGGGCCCAGCACTGACTGCATCCGTTGCGCGTGGCCAGAACGGGGGTTGGGGCGCATCCGCCTCGCCTCGCGCATGACTCTCAGGAAGCGGCGGGAGTGAACCGCCAGTGCTAGGTTCTGCTGCAGCTTCAGTCCCTTGGGGTCAGCCTTCCCGGCCTGGAGCACCTCGAGAGCCTCGGGGGGCAGGGCTGCCTCAGCCGCGGCGAGGCGTGTAGGTAGCGCGTGTGGGGAGCCGTGGGTTGGATCCAAAAGGGGGAGGAGCGCGGCGACAGCGGGGTGCAACGAGTCCTCCAGGGAGTGCAAGAGGTGGGCTGTGCTGATCACTGAGGCGAGGTAGGCATAGCTGCCTTCAACGGCGGGGTCAGTGATGCCCAGGCCTCCCAAAGTCACTGGCAGGGCCGCCTGCCGCCAAATCCTCCGTCTCTCCCTGGCGCTCCTCGGCCTCATGATGTGGGCCGAGTCTAGGAAGGTGTGAAGGAGTTGTTCCCCCCAAGCGGACCATTCGGCTTCAGGGAGGGCCTCTAGGGGGGTGGTTCTGGCCAGGAAGGAAGCTCGGCGGCTGACACAGCGGGTGAGGAGGAGGAGGGCAAGTTGGGGGTCCATCTGGGCCAGCAGAGGGAGAGGCGCTGCTGCTGCTTCCAATCTCGCTCTCACAGCATCTGCGCAGCCTCGGGCAGTGCCCACGGGGCTGCCGAGAATCTGCAAACCCTCCTCAGAGATAGTGACGCCTGGGGGGACTGAGGAGGCGTCGATTGCTGCGGTGGGCCACGCAGCGCACTTAGCCGGATTGTGCACCAGGCCGAGGGCGGCTAAAGCAGAGGTGAGGTGGTCGAAAGCCGCAGAGCAGGCCGTGGCGTCGCCGAGCAGCGTGATATCATCGGCGTACGCCAGCAGGACCACCTGAGGGTGTGCAGCCGCCGTGTCCACGAGGCACGGGTGGATGCTAGCCACGAACAGGAGTGGGCCGAGCGGGTCTCCTTGGCGAACACCCCTGGCGCTCTGCAGCGGGGCTGCGCCGAAGTCGTGGTCGAGGAAGAGCGAGGAGGGAGTTCCATAGGAAAGGCGGACGAGGGGAATCAGTTCCTTCAGCGCCTCGTTTTTCAGTCCTTCAAACACCGCCCTCCTTTCGACCGCGTTGAATGCATTCGCGAGGTCAATCTGCAGCGCCACTGCCCCTGGGTGCACTTCCAGGTACGTGCGAGCGGAGTGGATAGCCGCTTCGATCCCTCCCGCTACTGCGACTCCGAACTGAAGCGGAGCAAAGTGAGTACGAGCGGCCGGCGCAGTGAGGAAGAGCGCGGCTTTTGCTCTTATCCGGAGGAGGCACTCCCCCACCGCAATCAGCCGCGTCCCTCCCTGTGGTTTCGTAAATGCTAACAGGCGGGATGCCGTTAGAAGATCCCCCGCGACTGTGGGGAGTTTTCCTGCTAGAGCTGTGTTAGTGAGGGCGAGGAGGTGGGTGAGTACTTCGGCGTTGCCCAGGGCTGCCTCGCGGATGTGCTCGAAGGTTGTTCCAGATGGGCCGGCCCCTACTCCGTTGGGGAGTTTGGCGAGGAGGCGTCTGAAGTCGCGAGCTTCGATAGTGGGTGGGTCTTCCGCTGTGGCGGTGCGGAGCCAGTCAGGAAGTGGTTGGCAGGCGGATGGGTGTCTCGTCGTGAGGGCTTCCAACACTTCAGGTGAGGCGGGAGACACAGGAGTGGCCTGGAGGGATTGGAGTGATTTTGACAGGTTACCCCATTTTGCGAGTCCTTCTGCCCGTGCCAGTATCCCCGTTGTGTCAGGTGAGTGGCGAGGTTGCGGTGGCAGTGAGATCGCCTGGACAGCTTCTTCGTACAGGTCCCCCCAAAGGCCTTGGCGAAATCGCTGGAGCCGATTCATCATCGCGCTCCAGTCAGGTTTGCGGGCTGATGAGGTGCGGAGGAGTAAGCGCGGGAGAAAAGTCAGTAAGTTCCATCCTGGTGGAGACTCAGGATTGGCCGCCAGGTGGAGTAACGGAGCCAACATGCAGATCGCGAAGGAGTCGCGAAGGTCTTTGGGGGGGTGGCGAGCGAGGGGAGGTTGGCGACTGTCGCGCAGCGGGTCGAGGTTCCAGTCTGCAACCTGAGCGAAAAGGTCAGTATTTTTTGCCAGGTCGTCAGGTTTGAGCGTTGGTGGGGTTGGGGAGGGCCCTGCAGAATTATCATTGGCTGCTGCAGAGTCAATTCCGTCTTCTGTCGCGGCTCGATTTCCCCCCCTTGCACGATTTCCCCCCGCGGTTCGATTTCGACCTGTGGTTCGAATTGCAGGTTCGTCCCGGGCCTGATGGTTTGGAAACTCCGCTTCCCGAAGTGGCATCTCCAATTCTTCCTCGTCCTCGGCTTTTGCTTCCAACATCCCCTCTCTTTCTGGGTTAAAAACAGGGTCACCCCCTTCGCTTTCTTCATTCTCAGCTTCGTCCTCTGCCTCCTCGCTGTGCTCCTCCTCGCCGCCTTCCACGCCTTCGCGTATTAGCCTTTCAACAGTTCTCGCGTAACCGCTTGCGCCGGTGCGCCGCCGATTTGTGCCGCGCGCTCCTCCACCTCTTCGTCCCCTCCCATTCCCTCGTCGTCCGCGGCGGCTGCTGCCGCGTCCCACGCGGATACCCCGCGTTCCTCTCCCTTCCGCGGCTCCCACGCGCCCTGCATGCGGCGCCACGTCCACCTCGTCCTCCTTCTGTCGGCGCGCTGGCGTCGGCTGCGGTGCGGTCGGGGGTGATGGATCCATCCGCGAGACGGGATCCGGAGCTCGAGGGATCCGCGGAGAGCGCGTTGCCGGAACCTGCGCCTGGCGGTCTTCGCCCGCGTGTCCCTGCGCACCCCTCCGCAAGCGAGCCCGTCCGCCGCTTCGACCGGGTGCTGACTCTTCCCCAACGGCCTGCCCCGCGCCCCACCTCGCCGGAGTATTCGTGGGCCCCTGCGCGTGTTGCGTCGAACCGCCCGGACGGTCAGCCGCGGCAGGAGCGCGGGCGCTCGCCTCTGCGTCAGCCTCCGCGGCAGCCTTCTCCTCGGCGCCCATCTCCTGAGCATCGCGAGGCTCATCCGCGGGGTGGGGGCGATCGGCGATCCCCTGGGCGTCCTCGTTCTCCTCGCCGCCCGTCTCCTCGTGGTCGGGCAGGCCAGCGCTCACCCCGAGCGCGATCCCCCGCGCAACGGTCTCCGCGGCGATCTCCGGCGACGAGGGGGAGGGGGTCGCCTGGACGTCGCTGGGATTCGGGGCGTCGCGAGCAGTCCCCCCCGCGTCCTCACTCGGCAGGTTCTGGCGGCCGGCGAGGCCGGCGGAATGGCGGAGGTCGTGGCGGTAATGGTCGCCAGCAGGATCCTGCCCTTGATCACGCCGCAGACACGTTTGTGGAGGTGGTGCGGCAGGCCCGGGCGAGTGGGGGGCCGACTCACGTCCATATAGAGGTGACCAACGGTCCCCCCTTAGTCGTGGACCCCGGCCAGGTTGCTCCTCTGCGCGCGCCGACGCTGAGCGAATATCGGCCCGCGCGAGAGGGGAGGGCTCAGTTCCGCACCCCCCGTCAGGTCCCCGGCTTCTCTGCGTCGCGCTTATCTGTTGGCCGAACTCCAGGCTGGCCGACGGCGTATCCGCGCGAAGCGCCGACTGCACCTCCCCCCACTCGCGCGGGGAGAGACCCCATGCTGACCATGTGCCGGATTCTGAATCTAGCGGAGGCGTGCGAGGTGGTGGCGAACTTGCAGCTGGCGGTGTGTGGGGCCACGCGGAGCCTTTCGAGCAGTTTCGGTCCAGGATCCCGAGGATCCTGCGTGACTTTGGCAGAATCGCTCGAGTCACCGTTGGCACCCGTGTCGGATGCGCCCGCCGGGGTAGCTCCCTTAGCCCGTACTTTCCCCCGCCACGTGGGGGAACTTGTAGGGGCTGCTCAGGCCGGGACCCCCTTGGACACGCTCCAGTCGTCGGCGCATCTCCTTCTTGCAGTATCGGCGCGCATGCGCTCGATGCTTGAGGTGGAGGGGGCGGAGCCGTACACCATGTAGGCCTCCGCCGCGTGTAGAATTGCATGCCGCGCCTCTTGCTATTGCCTGCCCCCTTGCCTTGTGTGTTTGTATGCCCTTTATATGCCGAACTCGCGTCTTGTGTCTTGCCACCCATAACGCGCGGCCCAAGGCCGCCGGCGCGAGCCGCTGAATGTGAAACACCAACGAAATAATGAGGTAGGGAAGGCATGGAGGGCCCTTTAAATAGGACCAGAGGGAGAGGGCAGAGGGAAGAGGGAGAGGGCTGGATGCTAAGGCCTTCTCTCTCTCTCTCTCTCTCTCTCTCTCTCTCTCTCTCTCTCTCTCTCTCTCTCTCTCTCTCTCTCTCTCTCTCTCTCTCTCTCTCCCCGCCAACTCCCCTCACGCAACTTGCTCCAACGGTCCTTATACTCGCAATGACACCTTTCTGTGCATGTGACTTCTGGTCGCAATGAATGCTGAGTCGTTGCCTCACCTGTCCTGCCTGCCTATCCAGATTGCTTGCATACAATTCTTTCAGTGGACCCATCCCACCACGCCTCGCAATACCCAGCCTCATTGAGCTGTGAGACCCACTTACTTACGCACTTGTCTTTGACCCTCCAGTCCTATTGCCCTCTTGGCCTCCCCTTTCTGCATAACCCCACTCCTTGCCGGTCCATTCCCACTCCACCGCCCTGTTCAATGTTTCCTCTTGGGCTGCCCTGGCTGGCTGCAGTCAACTAACCGACAATCAGTTCACAGGAGGCATCCCTAAGACATTCACCCGGCTTACTGGCATGAGTTCTCTGTACGTCTCTCCCCACACTGTGGTCCGTCCCTTCATTTCGTTCTGTACCCATTGCTCGAAGCTATTACTAGTTAAGGGAGTGACTGAAGCACCGCATTTGCTACATAGCATCACGGGCTACTGGCCAGGTCATAGTGACGAGACCAGTTCAACTCGTCTCGTTTCTACTATGTATCGGCCGAGTAGCGAGGCGAGCCGAGTAAAAATCGGCCAAGATGTTTTGGGCCTGTGCCTACCCAACTCATAAGACGCCATTTAGACAAGTTTTTAAATAAACTCGGCCGAGCGATCTTTTTTGCGGTTTGTTTTCTATCCCGCGTGGAAAACTTGGCTCGACTAAGCCAAGTTTTTTCGACCCCAACAAGTGCTGCAAACGAGGAAAGCCAAAAGACCCGCTTCGTTGGCCATGTCTAACTGTTGCTCTGTGCCTTTTCTTACCAAGTTACTGCGTTCCCAGCCTTCTCCTCGTCTCCTCTATCGTGTGTGTCTATGCCTGCACAATTTGTCAGAAACATTGAGCTCAACCATCTCAGCTCAGGCCTGGACGTGGTGGCTCAGATGACATGGCTCACAGATATGTGAGTATTGTATCTCCCCCACTCGCCTCCTCATCTTCCTGCCATTTGCTGCTACATTGTTCTCCCTCGCCTTTTTGTAACCTTTCCTGCCTGCAACATGTGAACCATTTCCTTCACTTATCAATGGCTTTGCAGATACCTCTATGCCAACAACTTCTCTGGTGTGTTTCCAGCGTCCCTAACAGCAATCAAGGGCCTTCAATCCCTGTGAGTACATTCTATTCATCTCTCACTCTATCAAAGTCACAATCCCTTTCCTCGCACCTACCTCTGTGGGAGAGATCAACAGCGAGGGTTGCGACTGCCCCACTATAAAGGGCACCTGAATGATATTGAGCCCCTCTTGCATTAACTGGTCTCTTTATATCTTTTCGTAGGTTCAAGATAGACATGTCACATGAGCATGGGCCAAGTGGACTTTTTTCCCACTGTTGGCCGTAGGGCCTGAGGCGGTCCCTCCCAGGTGTAGCCCCCCATATTCTGTGGTTGAGACACGCCAGTCCGGGCCTCTTTGCGGCCCCTGTTGCCCGAGCTAAACAAGTGGCAAGTAGATATTGAAGACAACCTTTTCAATAAGATCTTGAGCCTCAGTTGCCTGAGTCGAAAAAGCGGGGGAGGAGTGGGCAGAGTGCCTTGATAATTCCTCTGCATAGTCGCATGCACATGCTCGTTCTAACTTCGTGTTTACTGGCCTTCAGTCGGTCCAGGCTAGGCCAGCCCCACCTAGGAACATGCGCGTTGGCTTGTACGTGAGCGTATGGAAGTATGCTTTTACGTGAGCGTATGGAAGTATGCTTTTACGTGAGCGTATGGAAGTACGCTTTTACGTGAGCGTATGGAAGTATGCTTTTACGTGAGCGTATGGAAGTATGCTTTTACGTGAGCGTATGGAAGTATGCTTTTACGTGAGCGTATGGAAGTATGCATATTCTCTTCTGCATGCATGGGTGCTCATTATCTCCTACCAGATGTAACGCTGTCCTGCTTCAGGTTCGTGAATGACAACCACTTCACTGGAACCTTCCCCAGTTGTATTCTACAGCTTGAGAACCTTAAATACCTGTAAGGTCCTTTGTGGCCTTGAACAACGGTAGGTTGCACGGATGGAACAAATGCTGCCATCTTCGTCAAATTTGTAAGCATGTTTCTTCTGGTAGTGCCCTTGAAACGGCTAACGTGGTATTTTGAATGGCTATGGCAGGGAATTAAACAACAACAGCTTCACTGGAACAATCCCCAGCGATCTGTCCAAACTTGTCAACCTGCAGGGGATGTGAGTGGTGCCACTGCCTTAGCCAGCCAGCACAAGCATGAGCGGTTGGGGGTGCACCAGTTGGGATCTTCAAGGGGTGGGAAATACCCTTGAAGGACTGCCAAGCAGAAGCGGGTGTTGCGGAGGAGCCTCTAGCAATTCGCCCATGCTGTAGGCATTTGCTTCTGAGACGTGTCTAAACATTTTGATGCCCTTGACAATATTGTCCAGTAAACTCAATGACAACAATTTTCGTGGAAATATCCCATCCGGCTTGTTTCAGCTCTCCATGCTGGACACACTGTAAGTAGCTCCATGGCTCCCCTCCCATCCACCTGTTTCCCAGTCCTTTTGTTTTATCAGCCCCTTGCCGCAGTGACCCCTGCCTAATATGTGGATCTGCATCTGATTATGAATACACGTATTTTGAGCACAACTCGGCCCCGTCACATGTTACTGTGCCAGCTCCGTTCCAGATAAGGGTAATGCTCCGCCCACTGCTTGCTTTTAGAAATTCGCTGCATCCACACAATCTTTAGCTCCCATCCCATTTCCTAGCACCTGAATGAAACCGCTCCTTCCCTGCATTTCCCCTTACTCCCAACACAGGAACGTAGCCAACAACTTCCTTTCAGGGGGCCTTCCATACACACTCAATCCCTCGCCTTCTCTTTCTACACTGTAAGCAGTGCACCTTGCACATTCGCTTCTTAGAGTGTATGCACTGGTAGTACTCTGTGTGCCAGGGCGACACGTTTCTGTTCATGCTTTACTCATGCTCCTTGAACTTCCAATCTCTGCACTGTGCAGTAACTTAGCAGGAAATGGATTCACGGGCCTTTTAGCAGACTTCTCACGCTGGAACGTCAGCTGTGCACAGATGTAAGCCTCCCCACGCCTTCCAGCTTCCCGATCTCGTACCCAAATCCACATGAGAATGAGCCGATTTCAGTCTACTCGTCTCAACTCGAGCTGAGTGAACCTTGGGTCGAGCTGAGTTTACCATCAGCCCAGCCCAACCTGAGACTGGAGTTCTTGTGCTGATTTTGGAGTAACTCTAGGGAACGGGGCACTGGCTGAGTCGAGCCGAGCCGATCTGGCTGCAGTAGAGGCGAGTTGGGTGAGACAAGTCAACAATGCGCATGTGTTCCCAATTTGTGCCACCTTCTTCCATGCTTGCGTTGCGGCTCAGAGATCTCAGCGGCAACAACTTCACAGGGTCGATTCCCGACTCCATCTCCACCCTCACCACCCTCGAAGCAATGTGAGCCTTCTTGGGTCGAATCGAAACATGCCTGTCAACACCTTCTCAACACCCAGTCAAATTAGCTTGTGTTGGAATGTCATCTTTGAACTTGGACTGGTGGGAGAGAGCTGCCAGTGGAAGCACATGCGCTCGCAGTGCCCATATTCTCGAGGCAGCAGCTTAATCTGCAATTCTCTTCCCATGCCCCTGCAGCACCCTCAACAACAACCAGCTGACAGGAACTATCCCTGCTGCCATTTTCAGCATGACGAAACTGAAATACATGTGAGCCTCAAGTCCTCATTCAGTGTTTGCATCCCCTTATCAGGTGCCCTTTGATTGTTCCCAGCTCTGCCCCATGGCACTTTCCCGCATCAACCCTCAGTGCTCTTGCCCAACCTCTAGTTTGAAATGTCTCGTCTCCCTGTGATTACCCTCCAGCTACATGGCCAACAACAAGCTGAGTGGCAGTCTGCCAGCTGCCATCAGTCGACTGGAGAAGCTCGAACAGATGTGAGGGTGCTATCTACCTTCCTCATTACGCTTGTCATTGCTGAACAGGTAGGCCGCACAAGAAAATGAAGCAAATTTTGGTCATTGTCTCCCTTGAAGATAAGGAAGAGAGGAACAAAAAAACGTACACGTCCCCGGTGCCAGCCTTTATTCATCTTGTTCATTGTGCCACCTTTGGCACCTCTGTGCCCGTGCAGCTGGCTGGACAACAACAACATCGAGGGCCCTCTGCCAACTAGCCTGTGCTCGCTGCCCGCGCTGTGGCGCATGTAAGTGGTTGTGGCGTTTACGAGTGTATGCCATACATGAATGAGAGATTTGGAGGCAAATTTTCAAAGACTACGTCCAATCCGGGTTTTAAACCACTTCTAGCAGAGACTATTGCAGTCTATCATCGATTGAGAATGAAGTTTGCGTGCATACTACACTCCTGAGTTGGATTGTAAGGAAACTACACTTGCTTACGGCATTCGAAATAGAAGTGGCTAATGCTGCGATATGATGTGTTGTGCTGCTGGCAGCATGATGAGCAACAACTACCTCTACGGACCCCTGCCAGACTGCCTCTTTGACAAGTGTGTCAACCAAATGTGAGTCAAACCAGCTTCTTGAAGCTGAGGAGCTTGCACCCTCAATGGGGTCACCATTACAAAGAGTGGCAAGAGGCATGCGTTCACTGTGATATGGTATGTGGCAGTGGGATTACATTCGAATACTTAGAGCCAATGTTTGTCCTGTGGTCCGACCCCCGTGTTCCTCACAGCGATGTGAGCAACAACAGCCTGTACGGGCGCATCAACCGCAACTTCAAGAACATGGTGGCGGATGGGACTGCCCTCATCAACTTGGGTCACAACTTCTTCTTCGGTGATGCCGTGCTCTTTGCTGCCGGCTGCCAAGTCTGCCCTATGGAGATCACTGAGCCCAACAACCTCGACATGGGGGACACCTTTGATGTGTTTGCCGGCAAGTGCAATAATCTCGCAGCTACTGGTTTCCGAGATTATTCGGTGGCGGGGGCAGGCAAGGAGGCGAGGGTGAGTCTGTCGGGCAACTGCCTGACGCTCAGCGCGGACGCAGAATGCTCATCAAACGCCACCCAGCGCAGCACGGCAGCCTGCCAGGCGTTCTGCAGCATCACGGACAACGGCCCGTGTGACGGCCATGGGGAGTGTGTGCCGCCTGCCCCCGCCTCCACCTCCAACTTCACCTGCCTCTGTGATGCCGGCTACTCCACTATCGACTTGGGCAACGGTTCTACCTGTGCCATCGTCAACTCCACCACCACCACCGGTGAGTCCTTATTGCAACCATGTAGATGGTGGTGTGCTGACATTCATCTCACTCCAAAGCTATCCTTTTCTCCCTTGGTCATCCTCACCATTTGCCTCTCACCCCACCCCCCCTCCCCCCCTCTTTCACCCTACATCCCGTCACCCCATAAACTCCACGTGCCCCTCTACATCCCACCCCCCTCCGCAAGCCCTACTAACACCCCTTCTCCCCATTCTCAACCCCAACCGCAACCCCTTTTCCCGTATTTGGCAGTGTCCTCCCTGTCCACGGGCGCCATAGTGGGCATTGCTGTGGGCTGCTTTGCGGGCTTCACCCTGCTGGCTGCTCTGGTCGCTTGGCTGCTGTGGCCCCGCGGACAAAGTAAGGCCCCAACTCTCCCATTGCTGCACCTCTTTCCTGGCCTCTTTCTTTGCTCCCTTCTCTGCCACCATCCGTGCACCACAAATTGTCCCCCATACTTGGTCGCTGACCCAGCCTCTCTGACTTTGTGTGTGCACAGAGAAGTGGGAGGGGCTGGATGTGTGTGAGCAGTTCTCAATACATCAAATGGCGAAGGCCACAAACAACTGGTCGGACGACAATGTGCTGGGCAAGGGTGGCTTTGGCATTGTCTACAAAGGCCACTCGCCTCAGGGCCAGCTGTGGGCTATCAAGCGCTCCACAGTCATGACCAACGACTTTGAAACAGAGGTGTGACATGCCTCACTGTTTACAACCTCACTGTTATTTTCTTTCTTGAATGCATGTGTTTCCATCCAGCGTTTTCATTCGATGCAAAGCAAACCAACAGATTTAGTGGTGCATTTTGGGGGGTTTTGCCTGCAGGTGCGAGCAATGGCTTCTCTCCACCACTCCCATCTTGTTCGCCTGCTGGGCTTCTGCCTGGACCAAAACGTGGAGACGGGCAAGCAGGAGCAGATCCTTGTGTACGAGTTCGTGGGCAACAGGGACCTAGAGTACCACATCCACTCGACCAAGAGTGAGCTTAAGTTGCTCTTCAAAATGGTTAATATGCCTTTTCTCTTCGCTATTTATCTGACACAATAAGGCACTGTTATTTATGTGAACATGTGTTACACTCGGCTTTCATTATCTTCCCGCCAGATCCACTATCGCTGCGCCAGAGGTTGTGCCTAGCCAAAGGAGCAGCAGAGGGCCTGGCGTACCTGCATGGGTTTGAAACACCCATCATTCATCGCGACATCAAGCCGGCCAACATCCTTGTGACTGCCGACTTTCAAGCCAAGGTGGCTGACTTTGGGCTGCTCAAGCTCCTCACTCATGGCGATGCTGACACCACACGGGTGGCCGGCACTCCGGGCTACGTGGACCCGGATTACAACCGCACCCACATCATCACTGCTAAGAGTGATGTCTTCAGGTTCGCATATTTGTTTTATTGTACAGTGGAATGAGAATGGGCAAATGTTAATAGTTTCTCGTCTTTCTTTTTTCATTTCACTTCATTAACATGTTTGTGTGTCACAATCTCCAACCGTATTCCCCTGTGTCCAATTTCATGGCTGTTTGCAGCTTTGGCATCGTGCTTCTAGAGTTGCTCAGTGGAAAGTCACCTCGGGTTATGAAACACTCGCATATTAGAGATTGGGTACGACCATCAATGTCAAATCTGTCTTCCACCTTGTTCATTTACCCGCACACAGTGATCACAGTTCCTCTTTCATGATGTCCTTCAATTCGTTCGCCCCTTTATCATGCTCAGTGGCACCTCCTTTCTCTTTCATCCTTCTTTGTCTGTTGCCCCCCAGGCAAGAAAGAGGGTTGAGGCGTTTGAGCTGAGCGAGCTCAAGGACCCCAAGATGCATGCGGTGAGTGAGGAGGCCATAGTGGGCTTTACAGACCTGGCTCTCGACTGCATGAAGTGCCCAGGCACGCTGAGGCCGAGCATGACAGACGTGGCATACCGCCTCACTGCCCTCATTGAGAAGCACTGCCCCGACAAGGAGGAGTGGGAGATTATTGAGAAAGAGGAGAGTGCAAGCAATGGAGTGATGTCCTCAAGGAATGACTCTGATTTGTCTTGGAACGGTGGGAGGGATTCTCAGATGTCTTCTGACTCACATCCCAGTGCGATCTCATCCATCAGCATTGGCTCGATGGCTGATGGCGTTAGGAGCTGGCTGCATCTGAAGCCCACCAGAGGGTACTAAACTGGCACATAAGTAGATTTTGGTTTGTCGGCATGACAGTAGGAAGCTTGCTGAGTTAGTTTGTAGTAGGGAATCTCCAGTGTGCTGCCTTCTTGATGGGGGGTGGTTATGGGAATGATGCACTTTTTTTCCTTCATGGGATGTCTGAGAGGTGATTATTGGTTATGACTCAGTGATGTAATGTTATGCCCACCAGGGCTAATTTTTGGTTTTGAGCAACCCTTATGATCAGTGCTGCACCTAAGCAAAAACCTGATTATCAGTGTGACCCGGTAGGAAATTTCTTTTGCATCAGGGTTCAGGCTAGGTTTGAAAATTTTACCCTGAGGCATCAGTGTAAGACTTGTAAAAAACCTGCTCAGTTATTGTTACAATGAGTTTAGTCCGAGTTGAGTCCTTGGCGTTGTGTAGAGCGAAACTGTATTTCTGGCCAATAGTGGTCCACTTCGTGCCAACACATGTACGCAAATTCAGGTTTTGACAGTTGGCCAACGGGAATCCCGAGTTACGGGAAAGTGGGGGGAGGTCCGGGGAGGGGGGGGGGGGGGGGGGGGGGGGTGTGGTACGGTACTAGCTTCAGGGTAAAACTCGCTAAGAAGAACGGTTACCCTGGTGCATCAGTGTGCCTTAAACGTATACCCTGGCTGATCAGGAAATTCACAGCTCCAAAAAAAATTACCGAGGCATCAGTGTGACTACCAAAAACCACCCTGATAATCAGGGTATCAGGGTGATTTACACTGATAAAATTTGGCCTGATGCCCACCTACCCAAGTATGGTATGCTCCAACAACCTTCAAGATTTGAGAATGCTCCAATTACTGTGAGCAGCAAATGCAACAAACAGCCATCAACCCCCCCTGCAGAATTAGGCAAAGAATGTGGGCATGGGGCCGACGCAATGCACACAAAATGGTCCAGCGGTGTCACTCTCTTGCTCTCATGCTTCCCACTCAACGTTTGCCCCACTCTACTCCTGCTTTAACCTTCCGTCGTATCCCTCACATAATCACATTCCACATGCCACACTTGACCGTCACCTCCCCTCTCCCTGCCACGATGTGGACTAGCCAGTGGCCACACTACGCCGAAGTGGCAACTATGGTCTGGACTCTGGATTAACCCATAGCCAACACAGGGTCCATCCGTTCGTTCTCCAGGGTTCCGTTGCCTTCTCCACTTTTGATTAATGCACTCACATCAATGTGCTGGAGTCCATTCCATTCCATTCATCCACCTGTTCATTTCTGCCTTCCGCGATCCAAAAACAATCTCACGCCTCTATTGATGTACCAGCTACAAGTTGATTGATCATTGAGACTATATCCATGAGTATCAGGAAGATCAATACCGTCATCACCCGGATATAAGACTGTTGAATAGTAGACAGGGGTTGTCTATTATACGGGTGTCTCTTATAAACGGGGTAACCTCATTATAAGACACCTATTTGTGTGTAGAGGCAAATGGCAAATGTATAATGAGGAAGTATCTTCTAAACGGATTTTTGTCCATTTATAAGACTGATTTTTTTAATGTATGAGATAAGACATACATGTCTTATATCCGGGCGATGACGGTAGAAAGATCAATGCAGTTGCAGCTATTTTTCCCTATCAACCATTAACCTTTCACCTAACCTGGACACGAGAGCAGGTGGTACGCCAACACCAAAAAGTAGCCCAACAATTTACGTATCAATAGCTTATTCTCTCAATCCTGAGCAAATCGTTGGCCACCACTACCACAATCACCTTCACCCTGCCTTCCATGCCGTAAGCCCCGTTTGCACTGCAGATTTGAGAATGACATGCATCTGGAAGGGCTTCAAGCTGGTGGATGCGACGAAGCCAAAGAGAAATTTTGTCTCTTTCACTCCAGGCTGCAGCACCGCACAGAGCGAGAGGTCCCGCTTCAGCAGTGCCACTTCTGGCTTCACATTTGAATCCGCCAGGAACACCTTGATGGTTCCTGGATTTCCAGGTTCGTAGTCCACCCATGCCGTGTATGGATCGCCGTTGGTCAGAGTGAATGGTGATACTCTTGAGTCCAAAAATGCATCGATGCCCTTCGTCTTCAACCCCACACGCTGGCTGGTGTCATTCAGCTTGCGGTGCCCAACTGTGTTGAATTCAATGGCAATACTGCGAGCTCCCACTCCACCATAGCCAACACCACTAGGATTTCCCACCTTGACCTTTTGAGCAATCACAAATGCAAATCCGTTGTTGCCAACTGTGCCACCCTGCGGAATAAGGTAGAAAGTGAAGTTGGCACGGAATGCCAACTCCACGCCGCATCCTGGGCTTGAAGCAACTGGGTATGCAAAGAGGGTCACTGGCTTTGCCATGAACTTCCCCACTGTTTCTTGCTGCGTCCCTTTGGTGAGAGTGGTGAATATGGGGAGAATAGATGTGCTGGTTGAGAGGAGTCCATCCCAACCTGAATAGGTACAAAGAATAAACAGAAGAGCACAAGGAAAGGTAGAGAGTGGTTGAGAACCTAGGGTGACACACGTAGATCAGCAAATGAACTGCAAAACGCAAGTCACCGAAGAGTGTCATGTCATCCAACAGAAGCTATACAGATATTACTGCTATCATTACCTTGTGCTAGGGATGAGCAATATGACGAACTCCTGTTCGGTTCGCCTCGAATTTTTTTTTGGCCTAAATTGTTCGGGGCGAACGTGTTCGGTGTTCGCCCAAACACGTTCGCCGTTCGCCCGGCTCAGCTCGCCGAGGCGCGTCGAACACGAACGTGTTCGTGTTCGACACGGGCCTTCGACAAACACCAATGTGTTCGTCGACGAATAGGCCCGCGACCAATTTTTAGGTCGCGGGCCTTGGTGTTTGGGCTCAGATCTGGCCTTTCGCAGTTAGTAAAGTGCAGATCTAGCATTTCGCCATTGCTTAAGTGCAGATCAAGCATTTCGCCGTTGCTTAAGTGCGGATCGAGCATTTCGCCGTTGTTTAAGTGCGGATCGAGCATTTCGCCGTTGCTTAAGTGTGGATCGAGCATTTCACCGTTGCTTAAGTGCGGATCTAGCATTTCGCCATTGCTTAAGTGCGGATCGAGCATTTCGCCGTTGCTTAAGTGCAGATCTAGCATTTCGCCGTTGCTTAAGTGCGGATCTAGCATTTCGCCGCTGCTTAAGTGCGGATCTAGCATTTCGCCGTTGCACGCTGGCACTAGATGGATGAAGCAGGGCGGGACTGGCTTGGGAGGTGGGGGGAGAGAATGTGCGACGATTTGATTTTTACTCTATATTGAATTTCCCCCTGGGTGAACACGAACATGTTCGCCACGAACATGTTCTTGTTCGCCTGTTGCAGCAATTCGTTCGCCTCCTAGGGCGAACGGCGAACACCTATTTTCACTCAAGTCGTTCGCCGAACCGAACAGTGTTCGGTTCGGCAGAAGGCCATGTTCGTCAGGGGGCGAACACGAACATGTTCGAGTTCGCCCCCTGCTCATGCCTACCTTGTGCAAGACAGTTGATTCTTCCAACTCGCTCAAATCCTGAGCTACACATGCACGTCGGCACCAAGTTGGGTCCATCTGGGTAGCACGTGCCATGACCACCACAAGCACCCGTAGCACTGGAGACGCCACAAAACGCCGCGCACTCCGCTGCAGGCCGCTGCTCTTCGTAGGAACACTTTTTCTGAGTGAAGCAATTGCCAATTATATATTGTGCACCGCAGGCTGATGGTGCCAGAGGGCCTGACAAGTAGTTGCTGGAAAGATCCAATTCAGTTGAATTGAGTTCCACTTGGGGGCCTGTCAGGTAATTAAAAGACAGATCACTGCACAGGGGAGAGAAAGGGAGGTGTTGGAAATACAACACAGTGTAAATAGGAAGGCGTTTTGGCGCTATTGGAGCCCAAGAGAAATGACCAGAATGGAAGGAACGCAATATGGTGAGGAGAGGATGAAGAGACCTTCAGATGTAAGTAAGATGAGGCGAGCAAACGACAGAAATTGACACTCCTCCCTTTCTCTCATCACCCTTTCGTTTCTCCTCTCTGTATTCTCTTCTGCATTCATGTTCTCCTCCTTTCCTTGTCTTTCCTTGTTGCTTTCTTGCAGAAACCAGAATAAGTCAAAGGGTCACTCTAAAACCAATTGTGGAGTTACACCTCAGCATTATAGCACCTGCTCAATGCATGACGAGGCAATCACATATCAGTTTCGAATCCCAGATGATCCAGTATTCGTTTGTTGTACCAGAATTTTGTTTTTTCCCGCCAGCATGCAATGTACTCCCAGTAAACTCCTTGACAACATAAATGATGTGCATACTTACCTCTCTTGGTGCCATTTGTGAGAACTGTTGGCCCCAACTTCAGGCACTTACTGCCTTTCATTTCACTTGATGCAACTCGTCTCACATTCACTAATCTGTCTTTGCTTAGGTCCTGTCTGCAATGAAGACCCCATTTATGGTGGGACTAGGAAGCATTTAGAGGGAGCTCAAGTGAAATACTCACAGCAGTTTTAATTGGAGGAGGCGAGTGCGAATGTCCAAAGGAACCAAGCCACTGAACTGATTGTTGTTGAGCGCTCTGAGGAAAGCACGAATAGGGGATCCACAACCGATCGAGGACAAACATTCTTTTGGCGGGATTACAGAAAATACGAATGTGTAATCGAGAGAACACTCTGGCTACTTGAACAGAATAGTCCAAGAATCAAGAGACAAACAAGCAGAAAGAAAGGCATTACATATAACTCAACACTGCCAGAGAGGAAATGAAAGAGATAGATCCATTGAACTGGTTGCTGCTCAAACTTCTGCAGTTACAAGATGTAATGCAATCAACAACAGTCAAAGAGAGGAGTAAGTGTGATTACAGAAGGCAAGTGATCGTGTGGGGAAAGTCTCCGCAGATTGCCAGCACAGTGCTCACAACAGAAAAGAGGAGAGCGAAAGGCATTTACAGAGGGGGAGGTGAGACAATGAAAGAGGCAAAGTTGAGGAAATAAGAATCTGGAAGAGGAGCAAGCAAAACAAGGGATGAATAAAGACGCACAATATAGCATTGAAACAGCAATTGAACCAAGAACATGTGAAAATACCAAGAAACGCTAAAAAAAGAAAACAAAAAAAAAACTTGACATAGTCAAGCTTTCACTTAGGCAGTTATTTCTTGTATGTGTTAGCTGCTGTGCGTCATGCACTGCTGAGTCCACCCAAAGGCACATGCTTTCATTTGGGAAGAGATTGTGAGTGGGTAACCTTGGTCTGACCCATCACGATGTTTGTGCGGAACCTTTGTGGGTTAGTGCTGGACCTTTGGTCGGGCCTCGGCCGGGCCAGGGGTGACAAATGCCCGGCTTGGACCGGCCTGAATCTGGAGTGACTAGATAGCCGGCCGGCACAATATGGTATGAGTCATGACGGCCCAAGTCCGCCCTACGCTCAAGCCTCGTGTATAGCCTACAAGGCATACATGGCAGGTGGTCGTTTTTTTAGCGTTTGTTTTTGTGTGAAATGTTGAAGTCATGAAGTACGGTTCTAAGGCAAGCCATATAATTGTCCTGATTAGTCTGGTGTAGCATCCTTCTAGCTTTGTAAAGTAACTTGCTATAACGAGATTAAGGTTGACACGGATGCCAACTTTGAACGAAGGAAGCTGCCCTGAGCCAACTCAAGAAAAAACCAGTTACTGTAGTGTGCTGTAGCTCACAAGTGATTCAGTCGCCCGAGCGCACTGATGCTATCAGAAATGCTGCCTGAAAGCTGGTTGTAGGACAAGTCCCTGATATGGTTTAAGAGCATGGTTGTGGAAAGAGATACAAGGTGTTTGTCATCGTGCATAAGAAAAAGGGATAACGAGTTACGGAGAGTTTTGAGAGGAAAACAGAGGCAAATAAGAAAAGACTTCAAAGACAACTGGGCCTGAAAGGCAGTGTTTTTCATTCGTTATAAATGAGAATTGATTGCTGCAGATAGCCAGTTCTGCTTTGTGTACAAGAATGAGAAAGCGTAACTGGAGCTAAGAAAGGGATATATCAACGTCAACACGAGGGACAGGACTGTGGAGTAAAAAATATCTAATCACAAGGACAATGCGAACAACTCTGCGCTAGGACCTCAGTGTAGGATGTATCGGTGCACCACTTTCAAGGTCATGAATGAGGGATGAGGAGAGAGGAAAATTCTTTAAAAGCATAGAACACAAAATATAACTCGGCTCATATCAAAAGAGCAGCAAGCAAATTAGCGCTATTTGGATTGTTCTGAGTGCAAAATCTTGTGTCCAGAATGAGGCCTTCTTGGCATCAGTATCTTTTGCATTCCTTTGTACACTCCTGGAATATATACACTCAGCTGGTTTTTGTATTCGCACTAGGCTTGAGCAGGGTTCTGAACCACATTCGGTTCAACAATTCGGTTCGGGGTTTTACTGGCTTCCGGTTCATCAACGAACCAAACCGGTTCGTTAACAAACAGGTTCGAAGGTTCGCGTGGTTTGCTTTCAACAAATTTCTGAGCTGCGAAGAACCAACGGGTTTGAATATAACAAACCAGAGTGTTGGAGCTCATTTGGAGCCTTAGCTCTCTCAGAGTGAAACCAGTTCGGTTCGTTAGCTAATATAACAAATCATGAACCTGCTCCATTCAAGACCAACTCGTTCACGAACCGGTCTGGGTATCTAAGGTATAAATACGAACCAATTGATCTGCTTACAAATTTAGAAACCTAGCCAATCAATGACACAACGCACTTCCTAGACAAACAAGTTACAACAACCAAGGTCTGCATGTCTGTGGCGGCAGAAATGTTTATCTCATACTGATCGTTTCATAGGCAATACATGTAGCGAAAAGAGTCAGGTGCAAAAGGAGAGACTGGTGCTCTGGTTAGGAGCGTACTCTGGCTGTCATGGTCCAGGAGAGATGACTCGGAAACCAACGACGAAGGCACATCTTTGAGAAATATTGCATGCACCATAACATGACTGAACCTCACAGGATTTCGATTCGGGTGAGTCCACTCAGGTTCGCAGGGATGCTGCCTGAAAGCTGGTTGTCTGAAAGATCACTATAAAGATGGAGTGACAGGAAAGACACAGAAGCAGACACCACAAGTGAGGTGCAGAGATGCACGTGAGAAAAACTGGTGTATGTGGGCTAGAAAAGGCAGGGACGACAAGGGTGGGCACACATCGGCGAGAGTGGGCAAGGAAAATGAGCGGAGTGCTGCATCGAGTTGTGGTGGAGAGTGACTGACATTCTGGTGAGGGTGAGCATGGCACCAATCTCCTTGGGGATGGGACCGGACAGCTGGTTGGAGCTCAGGTCACTGCGGAAAAGGCGATTGGAATGACTTTTGAAAAGTTTCAGAATCACAAGATAAAGTTTTCTGAAAAAACAAAAGAGCACCAGGTTGACTGTGGTCGGTGGAGAGACACAGCAGCAGCATGGCAGACTGGCAGTGGCAGCACTGCACTCACAGAGCATTAAAATTGCGTAGTGAGCCAATGGAGGGAGGGATGGAGCCTGAGAGGTTGTTGGAATGAAGGCCCCTGCAGCATAGGAGGGCGGCAAAGAGAAGACATAGGGACAGTCAGATTAGCGAGAGCAGCAATGTTGGTTGGTACCCAAAAGGGGGTTCTGTCCCCTTGGTAAAGGGAATAAATGGTGTGCCGTACAGATTGGTTAGGTCGGTAAGGGCGCCGATGGAGTCAGGTATGGGTCCTGAGAGCTGGTTGCCGTCGAGCTTGCTGGTGGGTATCCAGATCGACCAAGTGGCAGCAAGCAAGGGAAAAACGAAGAGACGAGTTGTTGAGTTAAGACAGTGGGAGAAGCATGGCCATAACAAATTTTCTGTTGCAAGCAGAATCTGTTTATTTCAAAGAGGAATCAGTGTAGCAGTAGCTCGTGGCATCCGTAATGCACTTCCGTAGTGAGGATTAAGTGTAGTGAACAGCATAAGAGTGGCTTGTGGCATCAGGTATGAAGAGGGAAGCCAACAAGAGGAAAGGAGTGGAAAGGGTGGTGAAGAGGAGATCTGGGTTGAGGAGACATTTTATGCATGGCTAAAGGAGACAGATATAACGAGAGCATTAGAACAAGGCCATACAATAATTTCAGGGCTTTCAATGACACAATTGCAGCAGGGATAGATCCACTGAGCTTATTTCCATCGAAGGAACTGTTTTTAGCAAGGGGATGGGCACACAAATGACAATGGCATGCACGGGTGAGTTAGGGATAGAGACAACTACGAATAATGACTTTTTACTTATGCTGTGGTACGCAGAAAGTCTTCCATTTTAGTCCCACTCCAGATGCTGTGGATTTTCATAATCCATGACTTTGTTCACCTAAACCTTCTAATGGTTCATTTCACACTCCATTCAGGGTAATCAGTCCATTCTACTAAGTGGTCTTTCATTTCACATCCCCAGCTGTTTTGTACTACTCTTAATGAGTAAATTTCTCAACCATTCAACTTGCCATTCACAATTTTGATTATCACTCACTAATTCAGGAGACTTCAAGACTTACCACTCTCGCCAGTCTACTCCGCACTATTCCAGCCGTCATGGCGTCGGCGGCCTTGCCGCCTACTGCGGTCTACCCCCGCTTAGTGCGACAAATTAGGCTATACTACATTGGTTTAGACCTCCTCAGATTAGAGTAGGTTAGACATCGGATGTCTTGTAAATCGAGTATTAGGCAAACGAGCATTTGATGAATAATGGGATTTCGAATACGCTTCTTGTTCGGGTATTTTGGCGAGCATTGATTTCATGCGTACACCGAGTTTTTTCTTTACAGGCTGAAAAGACAAAAATGTCTTTAACTTGCGGTGTTGATAACTCACATGTACTTCAATCGACTGAGGTCACTGAGGGTAGCAGGAATGCTGCCTGAAAAGTGGTTGTCTGAAAGATCACTGAGAACCAGAGTTTGTGCATTAGGAAGGGCGATGAATGGCAGAAATGGGTACAAAAAGAAAACAGATTGAAAAATGTGCAAACACAAGGAATAAAAATATGTGGTGAACGGGATACAAGTGAGACATATGACAACTACTGAAAAAAGAGAGGGATTACATTTCATCCAGCACCGTGAGGGAGGAAACGAACGAAATAGAGCCGTTGAGCTGGTTGCCGCTCAAACTTCTGCAGTTGCAGAAAGGAACGCAAGTACCGAATGTTATTCAAGAAAGCGAATGAACACAGTGAGAAAACAACTATAAAAAGGGAAGATGAAGATGGAGCTTGCACCTACACAAATAAAAATGTTTGAATTGTGAATTTACAGCAACATCTTGATATATACAGCCCTCTGTTGCATACCACTGGGAATATGGCATCAGATAAGGCAAGATTTGCTACCCATGCTATCAACGAGCCAATAATAGCTGAAAGACCGCATTTTCTTCTCTGCAAGGTGATTGTCAGGTCCGGCCCGCTCCAGAACAGATGAATTCATTAGTTGTGTTAGCAGCAGGAGTTGAGCTTGGTTTGCGACGTCATGTGGAACAGACTGTGACAACGTTGGCACTTCTGAGACAGAATGGTTATGCATCATAATGGGAGTGTAGCTCACAGGAATGCCATTTGTGTGAGTCCATCCAAGGTCAACGGAATGCTGCCTGAAAGCTGGTTGTTTGAAAGATTGCTGGAAGAAAGGCATGCAAGGCAGAGGAAGGACGGGCGAGTGAGAACATAAGTGAAGAGTGGACAGATGCACACGGCAGAAATCAGGTGTCCGAAATCAAGGGAGGGCAGGCACAGAAAGGGTGGGAGAGGAAAAGATTACGGATTATAGTGGTTAGTAGTACTGACAGTCTGGTGAGGGCGAGCATGTCACCAATATCCTCAGGGATGGGACCGGACAGTTGGTTGGTGCTCAGGTCGCTGGGGGAACAGCATAGACAGTGGAATGGAGGGTGGACAAGGAGGCAGCGTTCAGAATGTGGAAATGAATATCTCATTCCACAGAGTACTGTAAACACTGTAGTGGATGCAGTTGAAGCTGCCTGGGGAAGGCACAGCAGCAGCGGTGGCAGACTGGAAGTGGCGGCGCGGCACCCACAGGGTGTTCAGTGAGGCAATGGAGGGAGGGATGGAGCCCGAGAGCTTGTTGAATTCGAGCCCCCTGCAGCATGGGAGGGAACCAATGCGATGAAAAGGGAGAAGAGTCTGGTTAGTGAGGGAACCAATGCGAGAAAAGGGAGAAGAGTCTGGTTAGTGAGGGAACCAATGCGAGAAAAGGGAGAAGAGTCTGGTTAGTGAGGGAACCAATGTGAGAAAATGGAGAAGAGTCTGGTAGTGAGGGAACCAATGCGATGAAAAGGGAGAAGAGTCTGGTTAGTGAGGGAACCAATGCGAGAAAAGGGAGAAGAGTCTGGTTAGTGAGGGAACCAATGCGAGAAAAGGGAGAAGAGTCTGGTTAGTGAGGGAACCAATGCGATGAAAAGCGATGAAAAGTGGAGAAGAGTCTGCTTAGTGAAGGAACAAATGCCATGTGGTACCTGGATGACAATTTCATCCCCGTCGCAACTCGAAGAGTCAAAGTGTTGCGTAGCGTACAGATATGTGAGGCTGGTGAAGGTGCTGATGGAGTCAGGGATAGATCCAGCGAGCTGGTTGCGACCGAGCTTGCTGGTTGGTGGGTATCCAGATCGACCAGGAAACACTAAGAAAGTGAATAAAGAGGCAGAAAAGGAAGTAACTGATTTTGTTTTGCACGATTATACGAACAATGGTTATGGTTATGATCATACAGATTTCACCACTGGATTGTTTCTACAGTGCATACCATAAATAGGATGTACATTTGTGTGCCTTTCAGTTCGTGTGGTATTCGTGAGAACATATAGGATACACCAATGTGAAGGACACAGATGTATAAGAACGAAGACGAGGGACTACCCAACAGCACAAAAGAGGACAAGGCAAAGGATGGTGGACGCCTTGTAGAAATGAATAACATGGAGTACACTTGGACAAGAAAAAGAATCCAGTCAAATCATAGTATGGAGCACAAAACGAATTATAATAATGAGAAGCTGGTAGAGGGTTGGGGAAGCAGATTAATGTGAATATTGGGCAATGAGCCCGGCTGGGCGTTGCTGTTGCTCCCTTGTGAAGCATCAACAAAACAAATGGAAACCCACATTCATAGAGCCTAGAGAAGCCGACGTGGAACACTCCCACAGAGGAGTAGAATATGGCCCACAGCCCGCTCAGGTTCTTTATGGCACACAACCCGCTCATAGGCCTCAGGAGATGTGCCTCCAAATGCCATGATAGCAGCAGAAGCGGTAGCTGAGCTTGATGTGCTTCATGTGAAATGCACGATGAAGGCACATGTTGTGAGGGTATACATGGGCAACGAGCCGAGTTTTTCGCCTCGGCTCGTACGAGGCACTCATTTGAGGGCGAGTGTCGAGGGTCATTTTCCGTGAAAATAACTCGTCCGAGCCGAGGCGAGTTTCGCTCGGCGAGTTTTTTAAACTCGCCGAGCACTCCTTGCACTGACAAGTATTTTAATAAACTCACCGGGCATAGGTTGGGTTACTTAGGCTGTGTATGTATGGCAACGAGCCGAGCTTCCCTCAGCTTGTTCGAGCTTTCCTTGAAGCTCGGACGAGCTTTTGAAAAGCTCATGCTATTTGGCCGAGTCACGAGCTTGCATTTGCCCAGAAAAAGCTCGTACGAGCAAAACTCGGCTCGGAACAAAGCTCGTACGAGTGTGCCTGGGGACGAGCCGAGTAAAACTCGGCTCGGCTCGTTGCCCAGGGGTATTAAAGTAACTGCAACTCACAGGAATTCCAGCTGCGAGAGTCCATTCAAGCTCGCAGGGATGCTGCCTAGGAGCTGGTTGTCCGAAAGATCACTGGACGTGCAGGGCAGAGGTAAAACAAGATAAGCGAGTGGGAGGAATGGGGAGAGGAGAAAAGGGTTAAAGGCAGATTACACAATGAATAGAAGTTATTAACTTTCAAGGATACAAAAGAAACCCTCTACATCATGCTCCATGATCCAAAGGCAATTATAATGATTCAGAGTGGATAGGTTAACACTGAGGCATCAACAAGTAACCAGCCAAAAAATAACTCTTTCAACAGAGCGTTGTAACCCTTTAACCCGCATCCAAAAAATTTGCAGTCTATCTTCATCAGAGGCGAAATGCACGCCACAACTTGGTGAGCATGGGCAACAAAGGGTACAGGCTGCAACGAGGTTGTGGTGGAGAGTGACTGACAGCATGGTGAGGGCGAGCATGGCAGTAAGGTCCTCTGGGATGGGACCAGATAGCTCATTGGAGCTCAGGTTGCTGGGGGGACAGCAGAGACAGTGGAGTGGAGGGTGGACATGAAATAATAAGGAGGTAGCGGATCGGCAAAAGAAGCTCCGTACAAGAGTCAGAACACCGTGTGGCTGTGGTGGGTGGATTTGCAGCAGTGATGGAGAAGCACAGCAGAAGCGGCGCTTTTAAAGGCGGTAACCTGCTGTGATGTGGAACGCTTATCAATGAATACGAACCCTTCTTCTTGGGGAGACATATGCAAGGGAGACAGGGGGGTCGATAGGAAAGGCGGTCTGAAATTAGTAGTAGAGAACAGAGAAGAGTTGGGAACGGAATAACGTGAGACACCCTGCTACCATCACAATGAATCACTACTAGGACGATACGCTTCTGTGTTGGCGTTCTTGTTGCATTTCCAAATGTTATCATTCACAAGATGCTCACGCCACAAGGGAAAGTAGTTCATACGAGTCAGTGCTCGCAGAAGACTCGAGCTGTGTGCTGTGCTTCTCACAGGAGTTTCAGCATGCTGAGCGCAGTCACGGTTGCAGGGATGCTCCCTCGAAGCTGGTTGCTTGAAAGATCACTGTGAGGATGAGCACGGACAGCAGCGCATTGGTAACAGATAATCAAGCAACCCAGAAGGAGGCAGTGTCGTGCTGATCAAACTCAAGCCACAAGGCATTGGCCCCCGACCACTCTGGCCACCTCACCTGGCTGCACGCGCGCAGTGCCAACGGTGATGCTGCAAGCCACTCCCACCACACACCGGCTTCGCAACATCCTGGCTGCTGGTGAATTGTAGCGCCAATGCCATCCTAAATGCTGGAGATGCTGCCTTTGTTAAGGCAACGGTCGTTCTTCCTGCTTACTATGAGAAGCCCATCAGAACATGAAGGCTGAATCCCCCTGACACCAGGGAGGTACCTCTGCAGGCGCTGCTGGGGACGTACAGATAAGTGATATTTCCGAGGCTGCTGACGGAGTTCGGAAGTTGCCCTCCCAGCTTGTAGTCCCGGAGTTGCCTGTCAGTACCAATGGTGTCAGCAAGGGCATGAGTCCTCAGTAAGGCGGCACCGCATCACGCTCATCAACTGCCACCGTCATATCCTGATTTGAGCCACGAGCCAGCCACCGTCTTAACACTGTCATAGCAACGTCTAGCTGTGTCATTAAGCTTTAGATCCCCAGCCTCAAATCCAGCACGGCACTCCCATTCGCCTTACAAAGAGAGAATCATGCCGGTCGCGTCGCATGTGAGGCCCGTTGCCGTGCTGCATTCTGGTTTCGTGCCACTCCACCCAGCTATGGTCTGTCCCCACGCCGTCTGGCATTCCTGCACGAATTGCGCTGCAGCCAAACGAAAAATACCGGAGTATTACGTAGAATGACGAAGTACTACTATTAGTACGCACCCAGAAAATTTTGGCCTAATACCCTTACTACTACCATCTAAGGTGCAATTCCATTTCACCACGACAGTCTCGTACCTGAGCTGCAAATATTTCAAATCTACCCCCAAAGCGCCTCTCTAGACCTTTCGTCACCAAAAACCACCTTGCGTTAAAAAAAAAGGATGGCAGCAAAACGTGCATCACAAAGTTTCCTGCGATTCCCGAGATTGCGTTCCTCCGACTCGCGCATGATCTCTCACCTTGCGTGGACTCGAGCGGCACGGCGTTGATGGCGATGGGCGTGGAAAGGACGGCGAGCCACCATGCCATTGCCAGTGCTGAGCGCGTCAGGCGCCGCGGCACGCGCTCGCCGCTGCGCTCACGCGCCCTGCCGTTCGAGTCGGTCCAACGATAGTTCCTCATGACTCTCGCTCCGAGTGATACAGGTGTTATACTAGTACGTCTAGATCTTAGCCTAAGGAGCTAGTAGTATAGTGGCCAGGTTGTGAACCAGATGTACTCAAACAGTGCTAATGACCTAGGATATACGCCGCGAGTGGAGCTCAGAAGAGAAGTTGGGCATTGAAAAAGTTGGAATAGTGGGGCGATGAACTCCCCAAAAATTAAGTCGGCCCTTGTCTATCCCCTTGTGGCGAGACCTTGTCCACCAGTTGGGTCGCAAGGAGGTGTCACCAGAAAGGTCCATCGAGTATAGATGACCACTCGCTCGTTACGGGAGCGACTTCTGCGGTTGACAGGATGATGTCACACACGCGTTTCGCGTAACTGTTCACTACGCGATCGTAGTACTAGCAGCGTGAGTCAGGAGGAGGTCATCCTTTTCTGAGTGACCAGCGAAAGAGTCGCGGCGAGTCGTGCAACGACACCCCCAATCGGGTGGCCGAACGAGGCTTGCTACGCTTGCGCCATCACATCAGATATCGGGACGTGAGGTGGCGGCTCTGCTGACTCAGACAGGAATTGTACAGAGCTGCCATAAAAAAACAAGTCCGTCCTATGCTGAAGTGGGCGATAACTTCCGCCAGCGCTGCATTGCGTAGCACTAGGTCCCAAAAAACCCCCAACTGATTATAGTCTGATGCAGCAGATTGTGACCTGAAAAGACTCGCACAAGATGTCCAAGGTACTCACATCCCAGATGTTAGGCCTAGGAGAGAATGTAGATTTTACACATATTTTTAGTATGTACATTTTTTCCTATCCTTTTCTAAACTTTCTCTCCTTTCATTTTACCGATTTCCATCTCATTCTCATTCATCATTTTCTTACATTATTCATGTGTTTACATGCTCTTCTTGTGCGTGTTTATATCATCAATAATCGGGCAAGCCATACGAGCATGATAACATCATTATATGATCCATAATAAAATATAACAATCTCAAATACTCCTTTTTCCCTCTTCTGTTCAAAGTATGGCGAACAGCATCAATAGCGTTTTTGGGTTTGTCAATGCGATGTTTTATAATAAATTAGGATTCGTGTTGGCCACTTCACAGGTCGACCAACTACAAGTCGACCACACGAGCTGTCCATCGACCCCTCCAAGTCGGCTACCCAAAGTCAGCGCCTACAATTCGGCGTTGACTTTTGCGGTAGGAGCTCGCCAACTACCGTATAGTTCCGGGTAGAAGACACGGGTGACTCTCTAGAATTGCTTGAAAAAATGCTAGGGTGGACATCTTGGCAGTTGCAAATTTTGAAGACCCGGGGTACACTTATTTATCATCTATCAATCTGTTATTTAGGGTGTACAGCTCAATTTGGGGCGGGGGGGGTCTTATTGTCAGAAGAGTGAACAGGAATGAATGAACTATGAAAGAGTTGGGTACAAATATGAAACCCTAGAAGGGGCTGTACCCCATATTGGCTACCCCACTACAGCCTAAACATATATGGCATATATACAATTTGACACACCCCCATAGGCAAAGTGGGGGAGAACAAGAGTCACAAGACCAGTCAAGAAAAGCAAAGCAAGCTCAGGGTGGATCACAATGTCACCACACAATCTGAGCACAAGCAAAGGGCCACAAGGCCATGTTGAGATAGAGGCGAGGAATGAGTGCACTATGAAATGAAACAAGTACAAGTACCAACCCTAATTGGGTTGTACCCCCTATGGGCTACCCCACTATAGCCTAAATATATGCATCAGTAATATAATCTTCTGACACACCCCCATGGGCAAAGTGGGGGAGAGCAAGGGGTCACAAGACCAGTCAAGCAAAGCAAAGCAAAGCAAAGCAAGCTCAGGGTGGATCTCAAGGATACCACACAAATTCCGAGCACAAGGTCAAGGCCACAAGGCCAGTTCACATGCAGCAGAGCATATATATAACAGTGCTAAACAAGCAAGAGCAAGGATATATATATATGCAGCAGTACAAGCAAGGTCAAGAGGTAAGCAAGTGAGGCCCAGTGGGCACAAGGCCTAGCAGAGTGCAAAAGCGCTGATGGTCACGAGGCGGAAGTGCCTTGGTGAACACATCAGCAGTGTTGGCCTCAGTGGCCACGAAACGCAGGCGAAGCTGACCACGCTGCTGCAGCTCTCGAGCAAGGAAGTAGCGCAGAGCAATGTGCTTCGTCTTGTGCTCCAGTCTGTGCTCCTCACACAAGGCAATGGTTGCCTTGTTGTCGACGTACAGCACTGGAGGAGAACGAGGCCGCTCTCCAAGGTCAGTCAGCAGGTAGGTGAGCCAGCGAAGCTCCTGGGCAGCCATGGCCGTGGCGTAGATCTCAGCCTCACAGCTGGAGCTGAGAACCGAAGAAGAGCGAGTAGAGCGCCAAGAGACAGAGCCAGAGCCAAGACTGAAGGTGTAACCCTGAGACGACCTCTGAGTAGCCTGGTCGTCAGCCCAAGAAGCGTCTGAGTGCCCAGTGAGCACAGGCCGCTCACGCCCTCCAAGCACTAGCCCCATGCCCGACGTACTGCACAAGTAGCGCAACACCCTCTTAGGTGCATCCATGTGCTCCTTCCGGTGACGGCCGGGAGCAACATAGCGTGCTAAGATGCTGAGAGGGTATGCGAGGTCAGGTCGAGTGCAAGTCATCAGGTACATGAGGCAGCCCACAAGCTCTGGATACGGACCACTCGACTGTACGGACTCATCCGAAGGCAGAGCTGAGAGCGAGTGTCCCGTAGGCAGAGGAGTGGACTGAGGCGAGGAGTACGTGAAGCCGAAGCGCTGAAGGACCTGCTGCACCATGTGTGACTGAGTCAGGGTAATGGTGCGGCGTGCTCTGTCCCGGGTGATCCGCAAGCCAAGATAGCTTGTCAGTTCACCCAGGTCTGTGCACGTGTGTCTCTTCTGCAGCTCGGACTTCACGTGGGCGAGTGCGGCAGTGTCCGCAGTGGCAAAGACCAAGTCGTCGACGTACACGAGGATGTAGAACGGCGGCAGCGAGGTGTCGGTGCGCAGAAACAGCGACGGGTCAGCAGTAGAAGGAGCAAACCCAAGAGCCGCAAGTGTAGTCCTCAGTGTGTCGTGCCACTCACGCGGCGCCTGGCGGAGACCGTAGACTGGCCGCCGGAGGCTCCACTGGGTACCAGGAGGGAACGACCCAGTGAAGCCAGGAGGGCGGCGCAGCCAGATCTCCTCGTGCAGGCGGCCCTGCAGGAAAGCAGTGCTGAAGTCAAGAGAGTGTAGCTCGTAGTCACGCTGAGCAGCGACGTGCAGTAGAACCCGAAGAGTGGTCATCTTCGGGGTCGGGGAGAAGGTCTGAAAGAAGTCAACTCCCTGTCGCTGATTGAAGCCACGAGCCACGTAGCGCGCCTTGAAGACAGGCGGAGAACCCGGCGGCCGCTTCACCCTGAAGATCCACATGCCACTGACAATGTTCGCCCCAGGAGGGGGAACAGCGTCGACGTAGGTGCCTGTGGACTTCCAGGAAGCCATCTCTGCGTCCATGGCTGACTGCCACTGAGAGGAGTAGGGACCGGCCATCGCCTCTGCGTAAGAGCGTGGGGTCGGGATGTCTAGAGCATCCGGGTCTCCCTCAGGGGCAACAAGCATGGACACGAGATGGGGCAAAGCGGCGGCAAAGCACTTGAACTCCTCCTGCCTGTCCTCAAGGACGTCCGTGCCAAGAGCACAGTCACCCCCGACGGACGGAGGACAGGCAGACGCAGACGCAGCAGACGCAGACTCAGCAGACTCACCAGACTCAGCAACAAGACTGCAGCGTAGTCCAGACGACACGCAGCAGCAAAGTCGACCAGCTCAGCAACTAGGGCAGACGCAGCAGCGGACTCAAAGGAAGGGTCAGTGACAAGAGTAGCAAGAAGACGCGTGACAGTAGGACTGGCAGCACGGTGAGAGTCCGACTCCGGGTCGGCAAGTGCAGGCTCACGACGCTCAGCAAGACCTCCAGTAGGACTTGCGTAGGGAGAAGGAGAAGGCAGGGGAGAGGCGGGCTGTAACTGTGACCGTGACGGGACAGGCTGCGGACACTCTACGGGAGGAGAAGGACCAGTGGAAGGCGGGAGACAAAGAACCTGCTGAAGAAGCGGAACGAAGTACGGCCGAGGCCGCGCAGCACCGCCAGAGACAGCAGGGACAGGACCAACACCTCCAGAGGCAGCACCAGCACCAGTAGCAGCTCCAACTCTAGCACCACCAGCAGCTGCAGAAGTACCCGCAGTAGGACCGACAGTCGTAGCCTCAGCGCCAGCACCCGCAGCAGCTCCAGCACCAGAGGCACCCCCGGGCCCGGCAGCTCCAGTACCCTCAGGACGAGCACCTCCGGGACCCGTGGTACCAGCTCCCTCGGCAGCAACGGAACCTCCAGCACCCGAAGTACCCCCGGCTCCAGCAGCTCGCCTCCAGCGCCGGGCAAACCACTCACGCAGCTCCAGAGGAGAGAGCGGCTCGCGGCGCGAAGAACGGTCTGGAGAATCACTAGGAACAGAAGCAGCAGGCGCAGCACTCCCAGACGCAGAACCCCCAGGCTCAGCACCCCCAGGCACAGCACCCCCAGGCTCAGCACCCCCAGGCTCAGCACCCCTAGTCTCAGCACCCCCATGCTCAGTACCCCCAGGCTCAGCACCCCCAGGCTCAGCACCCCCAGTCTCAGCACCCCCAGTCTCAGCACCCCGAGGCTCCGCACCCGCAGCAGCACCAGAGTCACCAGAGACCTCGACAGGCTCGACCGCGTCTACCTGAGACACACCTGAAGGGGCAGGACCCTGAGGGGGGAGGGGGTCTACCGGGGGGGAACCTGGGACCAGGAAGAGGGGCGGGGGGGGGGAGGGACGGAGTGCGGTAGGGGAAGAGCCGGTAGAAGGGAACCGACTCGTCGAACGTGACGTCCTGGGAGGACAGAACATGACGAGAGGTGGGGTGGTAAAACTGCCACCCAGGTGCGTCAGGGGGGAAACCCAGGAAGACGCAAGGAGCAGCACGAGGGGACAGCTTGTCCGCAGACAAGTCGCGGACAAACGCCCGAGATCCCCAGACACGGAACGCCGACGCATCGCCAATCTTCCCCGTCCACAGAAAAGCTGGGGAGGTCTCCGGTCTGGAGACCCTGGGCTGAAGGTTGATCTAATGTGCGGCGTACCGAACCGCAAACGGCCACAGAAAATGGGGGGCAGCCGCATGCACCATGGACGTACGAGCGACGTCCATGACAATGCCGATGCGGCGCTCAGCAATCCCATTCTGCTGTGGAGAGTCCGGAAGCGTGAAGGTCTGGCGGATGCCTCGTGCCCGACAGTAGGCTCGCAGAAGGCCGGAGGAGAACTCTCCGCCTCTGTCCGAGTGCAGACGCAAAACAGGAAAGTCCGAGCCGAAGCTCCGCCTGAGCTGGAGACGAGCTGCGTGGATCCAGTCGATCAACACCTCAGTGACCTCACCCTTGCTGCGCAAGGGGAAGACTGTGGTGTAACGCGAGTAGTCGTCAACCAGCAGCAGGAAGTAGCGCTCGTGACCCTGTCCACGGACGCGGGCTGGGCCCCACACGTCCATGTGAAGCGTCTGCATCGGGGCCTCCGTCGGAGGAAACGGGGAGGAGTGAGGGGTAGCCCGCAGGCGACCCTCGACACAGGGGACACAGGGAGGGCCAGGCCCCGGAGGAAGGGGAGGGAGGGACCGGGGAAGGCCAGAGACAAGAAGGCGAGAGGCCATGCCCCGGAGACGAGGCAGGGAGGGGTGACCCATCCTGTGGTGCCACAGGAGGGTCTCGTGGGACAGGAGGCGACACGAGCAGGGGGCAGACTCATGACCAGACCTGGACGCTGCAGCAAACACCTGACCCGACGCAGCTACCTGACCAGACGCAGGAGGAGGAGACGGAACAGTGAGTGTGTACAGGCTCGACCCCGGCCCACGTGTGAATGTGGTCAAGTGTCGACCCGTGTCCGCGTCCGTGTAGTGGGTGTCCCGTCGGCGTGCAGGGGTGAACTGGTCGACCCCTGCATCCTGTAGGTCAGCACCCGCCACCAAGTTCGTAGAGAACGAGGGGAGGTAGAGACCGGACAGGGCGCCAGACGGGACCGCAGGGCACGGCAGGACAGTGGAGTAGCGAGCCAGAACAGGACCCCCAGAGGGGTCCGCCAGGGAGACCGCCACTGGCCGACTAAGCGGCGTGAGTGTGGTGCGGTCTCGAAAGAAGGAGCGAGACGCCCCTGAGTCAAGAGTGAAGGTGAGAGAGGGCGGAGCCGACGCAGTACCTGAGAGAGCAGACTCACCAACACCTGAGGACACAGACTCACTGGCACCTAGAGCGACAGCCTCACCAGCACCTGGAGCAGCAGCCTCAACAGCACCTAGAGCCGCAGTACCAATGCCCGGGTCGGGCGGGAAACACCGGTAACAGTCACCCTCCTCACTAATAGTCACAGCATACATGGCAGCAAGAATAGCATCAAAGTCAAGATCAAAGATAGCTACTCCTGCCCTAGACAGCTGGTCCCAGCGAGGGATCTCAGAGGCGTCACGAAACTGGCGGCGCCAAGCGTCAGTCAGGCGGCCGAAGCAGCGCTGGGCGGGGTGTGGACCACCACACGGCTCACCCGCACGGTCGCCCGTGCGCAAGACGTAGGTGCACGGACCAGGACCCCCACCCCTCTGACGTGCAGCGTACCACTCACGGAGCTGCTGCGGGGAGAGGGTCTCCTGACCACGCTGCTGCCGCTGCTGTTGGCGCTGACCGCCACCGGAGCCACTCCTCTGGGACGAGCCACGACCTCCTCCGCCGCCTCCTCCGCCGCTGCCGCCACCACCTCCGCTGCCACCGCCACTCCCACCGTCGCTGCCGCCACCGCCGCCCCCGCCTCTACTCCCACCACCACCGCCGCTGCCACCCCCGCCTCCACTGCCGCCGCTGACACCTCCACTCCCGACACCACTCCCGCTACCACCCCCACCTCCTCCGCTGCCTCCACCGCCGCTCCCACCGCCCCCGCCGCCTCCACCACCGCTCCTGCCCCCTTTGCCCTTGCCAGAGCGACGTCTCCCACTGGGGGCAGACGCCGCACCGACCGACTCAAAACCAACTAGGTCGGCCGTAGCAGCAGAGGCGACAGAGGGCAGGAGGGGGGAGGGGGAACACCCCTCAAAGATGGGGGTGCGCGGGTCACCACGAGAGGCCCCTACAGCGAGAATGCTCTTCTCGGCTGCTAGGAGGGACTTCTCGAGGAGGTGAATAGTGAGAGTGGTGGGGCAGACTGAGAGTAAGTCGTCCCTGACTCCGCGGAGGGAGTCAGGGAGGCGGGTGACAATGTAGTAGAGAGTGAAGTACTGGGGGGGGGGGGTTCTTGGCGCAGAACTCAGCAGGAAGCGCAGCGCGGAAGCGAGCGTCACTAGTGCGCAGGTGGGTAATGAGGTCGGCGACTGTGGCAAAAGAAGCAAGGTCGGGAAAGAGGTACGGTAGCATGAGGCGGCTCAGTGCAGCAGTGGCAGGGGTGGAGTAGCGTGCAATAACGGCGTCGTACAAGGTCTGAGCACTCTTGTACGACCCAAAGTGTGCACGCTCAGAGGGAGGGAGGTGGCGACGCACAGCAAGACGTGCAGCAGCATCGCGTGTGGCCCACTGTGAGCGAACAGTGGCATCCTCAGTAGCAGCAGGGGCGGGAGAGGCACCAGAAGTGAGATCAAAGAGAGAGAGGCCGTCAGCTCTGTCGCACTGTAGGAAAAGCAGCAGGTCGTCTACCCACACGTCAAAGTCGATGGCTCTGCCCTCAGCGTCGAAGGTGAGGACACTGGGGGTAGCCATGACAGCAGTGGGGTAAGGGCAGTGCGCAGAGTAAAGCTCAGTGCTCACCAGACAGGGCAGTGCAGGCGGCTCGGGCGGCTCGGGCGGCTCGGGCGGCTCGGGCGGCTCGGCGGGTCGGCTGCTGGGCGGCTCGGGCGGCTCGGTGGCTCGGGCGGCTCGGGCGGCTCAGCTGCTGGGGCGGCTCGGCTGCTGGGGCGGCTCGGCTGCTGGGGCGGCTCGGTTGCTGGGGCGGCTCGGCTGCTGGGGCGGCTCGGCTGCTGGGGCGGCGCAGTTGCTGGGGCGGCGGGGCCGGGAGATGCAGCTGCGGGGCCGTTAGGGGTAGTGGCGGGGCCGACAGAGGGGACGGCGGGGCCGTCAGGTGCAGCGGCGGGGCCGTCTGAAGCAGCGGCGGGGCCGGCAGAGGGGACAGCGGGGCCGTCGGGTGCAGCGGCGGGGCCGGCAGAGGGGACGGCGGGGTCGTCAAGCGCAGCGGCGGGGCCGGCAGAAGGGACGGCGGGGCCGTCAAGCGCAGCGGAGGGGCCGGTAGAGGGGACGGCGGGGCCGTCGCAGGCAAACGCGGGGCCGTCAGAGACGGCGCCGGCGTCGCGAGGGTCAGAGGGGGGCGGCGCACGACTGGAGGGCGGCACGCGCGACGCGGCGCGGCCGTCTAGGGGCGGCGCGACGAGGCCGCGTAGGTGGCGCGTCAAAAATTCGCGGGCGGCTCGACGCGATCGGGCCGCCAAAGGAAAAAAAGGGCCCAGCGCGACTCGGGCTAGGGCAGAGCGCGCTCCGGGCAGGACGGAATAGTAGGTGGGCCCTAGGAAGAGTTCCCACTAGGGAACCTGCTCGATACCATGTTGAGATAGAGGCGAGGAATGAGTGCACTATGAAATGAAACAAGTACAAGTACCAACCCTAATTGGGTTGTACCCCCTATGGGCTACCCCACTACAGCCTAAATATATGCATCAGTAATATAATCATCTGACAGGCCAGTCCACATGCAGAGGTATATAAATGCAAAGGCAACAGCTCAGTGATCACTACCTAACAAGTGCAGGTATACAATATAGATCACAGTACAGGCAAGGTCAAGAAGTAAGAAAGTGAGAAGACATAGGAACAAGGCCAAGTGCAGTACAGAAGCGTTGATGGTCACGAGGCGGAAGTGCCTTGGTGAACACATCAGCAGTGTTGGCCTGAGAGGCCACGTAGGCAAGACGAAGCTGACCACGCTGCTGCAGCTCCCTAGCAAGGAAGTAGCGAAGGGCGATGTGCTTCGTTCTGTGCTCGAATCTCTGTTCGCGACACAAGGCAAGCATTGCCTTGTTATCGACGTACAGAACTGGAGGAGAACGAGGCGCCTCGCCCAGGCCGGTCAGCAGGTAGGTGAGCCAACGCAGCTCCTGTGCAGCTATGGCCCCTGCGTAGATCTCAGCCTCACAACTGGAGCTGAGAACAGAAGAAGAGCGGGTAGACCGCCAAGAGACATAATCAGAGCCAAGGCTGAAGGTGTAACCCTGTGACGACCGCTGCGTAGACAAGTCGTCACCCCAAGAAGAGTCTGCGTGACCAGTGAGGACAACTGGACCCCGTCCTCCAAGCACGAGCCCCATGCCTGACGTACTGCACAAGTAACGCATCACCCTCTTAGCTGCCTTCCAGTGCTCTGGAAAGTGTCTCCCGGGCGCAACGTAGCGTGCCAGGATGCTAAGAGGGTAAGCGAGGTCAGGGCGAGTGCAGGTCATCAGGTACATGAGGCAGCCCACAAGCTCTGGATACGGGCCACTCGGCTCTACGGACTCATCCGAAGGCAGAGCTGAGAGCGAGTGACCAGTAGGCAGAGGAGTGGACTGTGGCGAGGAGAACTGGAAGTCGAAGCGCTGAAGGACCTGCTGCACCATGTGTGACTGGGTCAGAGTCATGGTGCGGCGTGCTCTGTCCCGAGTGATCTGCAAGCCAAGATAGCTGCGCAGCTCACCCAGGTCTGTGCACGTGTGTCTCTTCTGCAGCTCCGACTTCACTAGAGTCAGTGCCTCAGTGTCAGCAGTAGCAAAGACCGAGTCGTCGACGTACACAATGATGTAGAACGGCAGCAGCAAAGTGTCGGTGCATAGAAACAGCGACGGGTCAGCAGTGGAAGGAGCAAACCCAAGAGCCGCGGCTTAAGAGCCATGGCTAGTGAGTTCGAGGGTGAGGAAAGTATTGAGAGAGTTGAGAAGGAGAATGGTTAAATAATAGCAAAGAGATACAAGATATAGTCAAGAAACTAGAGGTGCACCACCAAACAGAAGACAAGATAAATACACTACACCTAAACCACAAGCAGTTACATAAAATAACTTTGACACAGCAGTGGAAGGAGCAAACCCAAGAGCCGCAAGTGTAGTCCTTTTGGAAATTTAGAAGAAAGAAGAGGGCTGCACTAGCAAGAATGAGGATACAAATAGCAAACCCTAGAAGGGTTGTACTCGCTATAGAGCACCCCACTACAGGCTAGAGCATAATATTCTGACACACCCCCATAGCCAAAGTGGGGTGTAATCAGCAGAGCAAGCAAAGCAGTACAAGCTCAGGGTGGATCACAATGTCACCACACATTCTGAGCACAAGTTCACGAAGCAATAGTTTAAAGTTCACAATTATGAGCAAAGCTAGTGGTAGTCACAACGGGCAAGTGAGGAGGAGGAGAGAGAGTGAGAGGAGAGGAGATAGGAGGCGACGGATGAAGCTGCAGACACACGGGCAACAGGAGGCACACTGGCACAGCGGCTACCGGAACAACGCTCCGGAATACTGGAGTAACTTGCCCCGCGGCTAAAGTAGCGGCAGACGAGCAACGGACCCACGGGCGGCTGGCACAACTGGCTATGACTGGGCTACCGGACAAAGTCCTCGGAATACAGGTGCTGCTGGCGACACGACGGCAACCTCCATTCAGCTTCCCCAAACTATCCCACTCCCTCGGCACACGCCCATTGCTCAAACCCTAGCTCCACTCCCACGCACCCCCCTTAAACCCTAAACCCCAGTCTCCCACTCATCCACCCCCCTCAGCGACAGCTGCAGCAGTGGGAGACGAAGGAGGAGGAGGAGCAAAAGGAGGAATGCACAACTGCCACCCCCATACTCGCCACCCCCTACTCGCCACCCCCCAGCGGCCCCCGAAGGAGCCGCGACGGGCGACGGGAAAAGGAGGGGGGGGAGGGGGGGGGGGGGGGGGGGGGCGGTGCACATGCCGTAGGTAGGGCGACGGGGCCGGGGTCGCAGGTAGGGCGACGGGGCCGGGGCGCTGATAGGGCGACGGGGCTAGGGCCGGGGCCGCAGGTATGGCGACGGGACCGGGGTCGCAGGTGGCGCGACGGGGCCGGGGTCGCAGGCAGGGCGACGGGGCCGGGGCCGTAGGTAGGGCGACGGGGTGCGACGCGCGGGTCCCCGTCGCCCGTCGCAGCGCCTCCCGGGGAGGGCGCGCCGAGTGACGGGGCAGAAACCCGTCGCGCGCCTCGGGGCGCACGGCGGGCAAAAAACCGCCGCGTGCCTCGGGGCGCACGGCGGGCAGAAAACCGCCGCGCGCCTCGGGGCACACGGCGGGCAGAGAACCGCCGCGCGCCTCGGGGCGCACGGCGGGAAGAAAAACTGTCGCACGCCACGGGGCGTGCGGCACAGAGAGTAGCAGTAGCAGTTGCAGCGGAAGCAACGAGGTGGTGAGCCCACCCACAGGATCGATCCAAGGGGATCGACGTGCTCTGATAGCATGTGGAAATTTAGTAGAAAGAAGAGGGCTGCACTAGCAAGAATGAGGATACAAATAGCAAACCCTAGAAGAGTTGTACTCGCTATAGAGCACCCCACTACAGGCTAGAGCATAATATTCTGACAGTCCTCAGTGTGTCGTGCCACTCACGAGGTGCCTGGCGAAGACCGTAGACTGGCCGCCGGAGGCTCCACTGGGTACCGGGGGGAAACGACCCAATGAAGCCAGGTGGGCGGCGCAGCCAGATATCCTCGTGCAGGCTGCCCTACAAGAAAGCTGTGCTGAAGTCAAGGGAGTGAAGCTCATAGTCACGCTGAGCAGCGACGTGCAGTAGTACCCGAAGAGTGGTCATCTTCGGGGTGGGAGAGGTGGTCTGAAAGTAGTCAACTCCCTGTCGCTGACTGAAACCACGAGCCACGTAACGCGCCTTGAAGACAGGCGGAGAGCCCGGCGGCCGCTTCACCCTGAAGATCCACATGCCACTGACGATGTTCGCCCCAGGAGGGGGAACCTAGTCGACGTAGGTGCCTGTGGACTTCCAGGAAGCCATCTCTGTATCCATGGCTGCCTGCCACTGAGAGGAGTAGGGACCCTCAACCGCCTCTGCGTAAGAGCGCGGAGTCGGGATGTCAAGTGCATCCGGGTCTCCCTCAGGGGCAAGTAGCATGGACACGAGATGAGGTGAAGCAGCAGCCAAATACTGGAACTCCTCCTGCCTGTCCTCAAGGACGTCCGTGCCAAGGGCACACTCACCCCCGACGGACGGAGGACAGACAGACTCAGACTCAGCATCAAGCCTGGCAGCGTAGTCTAGACGACAACGAGTAGCAAAGTCTACAAGCTCGGCAACTAGCGCAGACGCAGCAGCAGACTCAAAGGAAGGCTCAATGACAACAGTAGCTAGGAGACGCGTGATAGTGGGACTAGCAGCACGAAGGGAATCAGACTCTGGGTCAACAAGGGCAAGAAGAGAGGACTCTGGAGGAGACGGCAGAGGGACACGCTGCAGAGCAGTGGAAGGACGCAGAGACATCCGGTGCGTACCGGGGACAGGAGGAGAACGCTGACGCGAACCACGAGCACCAGTGCGAGCAACACGGACAGGTGACGCAGGCTCACGACGCTCAGTAAGACCTCCACTCGGACCAGCGTAAGGAGACGGAGCAAGCAGTGGGGAGGTGGGCTGTAGCTGTGACGGCGACAGGACAGGCGGTGGACACTCTAAGGAAGGGGGAGGAGCAGGAGAAGGCGGGAGGCCAAGAACCTGCTCAAGGAGCGGAACGAAGTACGGCCGTGGCCGCTCAGCACCCCCAGAGCCAACAGCAGCACCTCCAGCAGCTCGAGGAGCTCGAGCACCCCCAAAGCCAGCAGAACCACCACCAGCAGCTCCAGCAGCACCAACAGTAGCACCACCAGCTCCACCGGCAGCTCCAGCAGCACCAGCAGCTCCAGCACCCCCAGAGCCAGCAGAACCACCACTAGCAGATCCAGCAACTCCACCAGCTCCAGTAGCACCCCCAGCAGCACCAACATTAGCACCACCAGCTCCACTGGCAGCTCCAGCAGCACCTCCAGTAGCACCCCCAGAACTACTGGCCCCGGCAGCTCGAGTACCCCCGGTACGAGCACCTCCAGGGCCTGCGGTAGCACTAGTGTCTCCAGCACCAACTGCAGTACCGCCAACTCTAGGACGCCTCCGCAGTCGCTGACGAACCGCAAACCACTCTCGCAGCTCCGCTGGTGTAAGGGGCCGGCGAGTAACCGGTCTAGCACCCTCAGGCTCAGCGCGCCCAGACTCTGCACCCTCCAGGACCTCTCGCACTGGCACAGCACCCTCAGGCTCCGCGCTCTCCAGCACCTCACGCACCGGCTCAGCACCCCCAGGCTCCGCACCCTCTAGCACCTCACGCACCGGCTCAGCACCCTCAGGCACCTCACCCTCCAGCACCGCACGACGTGGCTCAGCACCTCCAGACGCAGCACCTCGAGCAATACCACCCTCAGCAGCACCTGAGACTCTAGTGACCTCGACAGGCTCAGCTAAGGGGGGCGGGTCTACCTGAGACACTCCTGAAGGAGCAGGACCCTAGGGGGAAGGGGGTCTACCGGAGGGGGGCCTGGAGCAAGGAAGAGAGGCGAGGGAGGGAGAGGAGCAGTGCGGTAGGGAAAGAGGCGGTAGAACGGGACTGACTCGTCAAAAGTGACGTCCTGAGAAGACAGGACAGTGCGCGAGGCAGGGTGGTAAAACTGCCAGCCAGGCGCGTCAGTCGGAAAGCCGAGGAAGACACAAGGAAGGGTGCGGGAGGAGAGCTTGTCCGCGGACGTATCGCGAACAAGAGCACGGGCACCCCAGACTCGGAACACCGACGCATCTCCAACCTCCCCCGTCCACCGCAGTGTGGGCGAAGTCTCCGGAACGGAGACACGGGGCCAGAGGTTGAGCTGTTGTGCGGCGTACCTGACCGCAAACGGCCACAGAAAATGGGGAGCCGCCGCATGGATCAAGGAGTTACGAGCGATCTCCATGACCAGGCCAATGCGGCGCTCAGCAACCCCATTTTGCTGCGGTGAGCCCGGAAGCGTGTAAGACTGGGTGATGCCCTCCTCCTGACAGAAGCCGCGCAAGAGGTCGGAGGCAAACTCTCCGCCCCTGTCAGAGTGCAGACGCAGAACAAGGAGGTCGGTCTGAAACCTCTTGCGTAGCTGAAGACGAACCGCTCGGATCCAAGGGATCAGGACAGCAGGGACCTCACCCTTGGTGCGCAAGGGGAAGACCGTAGTGTAGCGCGAGTAGTCATCAACGACCAGCAAGAAGTACCGCTCTCCACCCCGCCCGCTGACACGGGCGGGGCCCCACACGTCCATGTGGAGAGTCTGCAGCGGAGCCTCTGTCGGAGGAAACGAGGAGGAGTGAGGAGCAGCGCGCTGCCGCCCCTCAACGCAAGGAAGGCAGGTAGGGGCAGGCGAAGCAGGGAGGGGAGGCAAGGTCCGGGGAAGACCAGACACAAGGACGCGACGGTGCATGTCGCGAAGACGGGGCAGAGAGGGGTGGCCCAGACGGTGGTGCCAGAGAACGGTCTGGTGTGACAGGGAGCGACACGAGAAAGGGGAGTCTGGCTGACCTTACGCGGACACCTGACCGACAACAGCGACCTGGGGAGACACAGTGGCCAGTGTGTAAAGGCTCGACCCTGGCGCACGCGTGAACGTGGCCAGGTGTCGCCCAGTCCTGGAGCACGTACAGATCGCCACACGCCGTCCTCCAGGGGTGAAGGTATCAACCCAGTGGTCCTGAAGGACAGCGTTGCTCACCAAGTTCGTAGAGAACGAGGGGAGGTGGAGACCTGACAGTGATCCAGACGGGACCGCTGGGCAAGGAAGCACAGTGGTAGACCGTGCAAGGACTGGACCCCCCGAGGGGTCAGCCAGGGAGACTGCAACAGGTGCAGGGAGTGGTGTGAGGGCTGTGCTGTCACGGAAGAAACACCTAGAAGCACCTGAGTCAAGAGTAAAGGTGTGCAAGGCAGTAGGAGGCGCGGTACCTGACAGCGCAGACTCACCCGCACCTAAGGCAGCAGACGTGGTACCTGAAAGCGCAGACTCGCAAGTACCAAGAGCTGCTGGCTCTATACCTGGATCAGGCGGCAGACACAGGTAGCAGTCACCCTCAGCACTAACAGCAAGAATAGCATCATAGTCAAGAGCAAAGATGTCTACACCCTTCTTAAGCAGATCAAACCAGCGAGGGGTCTCAACCTCTGCACCCATCTCCTCACGCCAGGCGTCGTCAAGGCGGGAGAAGCAACGTTGCTGGGGGTGGGGCTTGCCGCATGTCTGACCAGCACGCTCACCGGTGCGAATGACATACGGACAGCGAGTACCCCCAGACGTACCCCTTTGAGCCAACCACTCACGAAGCTGCTGAGGCGTAAGGGACCGCTGCTGCTGCTGTCGCTGACCAGTGCCTCCACCACGACCGCCACCACCTCCACTGCCTCCACCACTGCCGCTACCGCCACCACCGCCACTCCCACCGCCGCCGCCACCACCACCACCTCCACCACCGCTGCTGCCACTCCCACCAGTACTCCCGGCGCCACTGCCTCTACTCCCACCGCCACCCCCACCTCCTCCACCTCCTCCTCCGCCGCCACCTCCACCACCGCCCTTGCCCCCCTTGCCCTTGCAGGTGCGGCGCCGCCCGGTAGAGGTAGAGGCAGCACCAACCGAGTCGGCTCCAAGGAAGTCTACAGCGGCAGCAGTGGCGTAGGACGGGGCAAGAGGGGAAGAAGCGCACCCCTCAAAGATGGGGGTGCGAGGAGCGCCACGAGCAGCAGCCACACTCACAATGCTGCTCTCAGCGGCTAAGAGGTGCTCCTCTAGGAGGTCTATGGTGAGGTCGGAGGGACAGCGCGCTAGGAAGTGGTCCATGACTGAGCGAAGGGTGTCAGGGAGGCGGGTCACTATAAAGTGGAGCGTCCAGTACATCGGAGGGGGGTGCTGAGCAACAAACTCCTTGCGGAGTGTGGCACGGACACGAGCGTCACTAGAGCGAAGGTGGGTGATGAGGTCGGCTACAGTGGCAAAGCTCGACAGCTCGGGGAACAGGTACGGCAGCATGAGACGGGTGAGCGCAGCAGTGGCAGGGGAGGAGTAGCGAGCGACTACAGCGTCGTACAGGGCCTTAGCGGTTTTGTGCTCGCCAAAGTGCTTGAGTTCCGCTAGCGGCAAGTGGTTGCGAATAGCTAGGCGGGCAGCAGCATCGCGCGTCAGCCACTGAGAGCGCTCGCTAAGGGCAGCTGTGTCAGCAGGAGCGGCTAGGGCACCAGAGGTGTGGTCAAAGAGGGAGATCTCATCTTTGCTGGTGCTAATGAGGTAGAGCTGCAAGTCATCGAGCCAGGCGTCAAACTCTACAGGGCGGCCCTCAGTGTCGAAGGAAAGAACCCGAAGGGTGGCCATAGTGCGAGGCGGTGACGAGCGGCAGGGCGTGCGGGCGGCGCTGCAGAGCGCGGGCGGTGCTGCAGGGCGCGGGCGGCGCAGCAGAGTGTGGGCGGCGCGGCGCGCAGGCGGGGCAGGGCGCGCAGCGGAGCGGCGCGCAGGTAAGGCAGGGCGCGCGGCGGCGCGGCGCGCAGGCAAGGCACGACGCGCGGCGGCGCGGCGCGCAGGCAGGGCAGGGCGCGCGGCGGCGCAGCGCGCAGGCACGGCAGGGCGCGCGGCGGCGCGGCTCACAGGCAGGGCAGGGCGCGTGGCGGCGCGGCGCGCAGGCAGGGCAGGGCGCGCGGCGGCACGCCGCGCAGGCAGGGCAGGGTGCGCGGCGGCGCGGCGCGCACGCAGGGCAGGGCGCGCGGCGGCGCGGCACGCAGGCAGGGCAGGGCGCGCGGCGGCGCGGCGCGCAGGCACGGCAGGGCGCGCGGCGGCGCGGCGCGCAGGCAGGGCAGGGCGCGCGGCGGCGCGGCGCACAGGCAGGGCAGGGCGCGCGGCGGCGTGGCGCGCAGGCAGAGCAGGGCGCGCGGCGGCGCGGCTCGCAGGCAGGGCAGGGCGCGCGGCGGCGCGGCGCGCTGGCAGGGCAGGGCGCGCGGCGGTGCGGCGCGTAGGCAGGGCAGGGCAGAGCGCGCTGCTGCAGGTGGCGCGCGACTCAGCAGGGCGCGCTGCAGCAGGTGGCGCGATCACAGTGGCGCGACGGGTTGGGTAGCGCTACTCGGTGGGCCCTAAGAAATCGGTCCTAGGCTAGGACCTGCTCTGATGCCATGTCAGAAGAGTGAACAGGAATGAATGAACTATGAAAGAGTTGGGTACAAATATGAAACCCTAGAAGGGGCTGTACCCCATATTGGCTACCCCACTACAGCCTAAACATATATCGCATATATACAATTTGACACTTATATTCGTACCGAATTCGCGCAAATTTCGCGCGAGCAGCACGTCAGATCTGTGTCAGAATTCGAGTCTGACACAAGTAAAGTGTTAGAATTCGAGTCTGACACAAAAAACGTGTCAGAATTCAAATTTGTGCCAGTAAAAATTGATGCACAATAGCATTAACAATTACTGTGTACAGAAAAGGGGGGGTCTTAAGATGATTAGAGGCAAAGGAGGGGTCTTCACAAAATCTGCCACAATAAGAGCCCCCCTACCTATTCAAGAGTCCGGGGGGACCTTCTTACCGGCGGGTCTTTTAGCCAGAACTACACGGTACTGTATGTGATCGTGGACCACCAGGTCGACGACTACCCGCCTGCTTCACGAAGTCAGCGTCGTAAGGCTGCCCCCCCCCAAGTCGAAGAGTCCATTCGTCGACCACCAGGCTGAAGTCGGCCGTCGGCTTCCCGTCATTGGCGGCTTCGCACTGGCCCTGCTTAGGTCGACCAAGTCTGTCGACCTGCTCGACTAAGTAGGCGTCGGCTACTATAGATGTTGAAATAGTAGGCATGGCTTAGGACTAGGTAACTAGGGTTTGGCCTAGGCAAAGGAGAAGTCCAAGCAAAGGAGTGGTTGCACTATGAAAAGAGAGATACAAATAGAAGAGAACCAGCAAGGAGTGGTGCACCACCACATAGAACACTAGGTAACTACTCTACAGCTAGGACTACATGCACTTATACAGACATATCAGTTATATTCTGACACACCCCCTAAGTGCATGCAAGAATATCCATTGAGCAGAATACCTGTGAAGTGGTACACCCTGTAGGGCGCAGCAAAAGTAGAGGCGAAGTGAGGAGGAGGAGAAAGAACAGTGAGGAGAGTGGAGATAGAAGGCGACGGGTGAAGCCGCAGTCGCACGGGCAACAGGAGCGGCGCACACAGTGGCTACCGAGCGCACGAGGGCACCGGACTACGGCAGTATCTGACTCCGCGGCTACGACGAGCGGCAGGAGTAACGGACCCACAGGCGACTGGCGAAGCAGGCTCGCTGGGCTACCGAGAGCACGAGGGCTCCGGACTACTGGCGCTGCTGACGACACGATGGCGACCTCCGCTCAACCTCCCCTAACTGTCCCACACCCCCATCTCACACACCCCGTGCTGCACCCCTAGATCCAATACCACGGCACCCCCTTAGCGCCACTCCCCTCGACTCCCACACATCCACCCCCCTCAGCGGCAGCTACAGCAGTGGGAGACGCAGGAGGAGAAGGAAGGGGTGACGCACACGTATCACCCCCACACCCGCCACCCCCACACCCTCCTGTCCAGGGGACCGGGGGGGGGGGGGGGGGGAGGGTAGAGCAGGACAGAGCGCGCGAGGGCGCGGGTAGAGCAGAGCGCACGAGGGCGCAGGTGAGACAGGGCGGCTGCTCCAGGGGCCAGGGGTGGCTGCTCCAGGGGCCAGGGGCGACGGGCAAGGGGGGGGGGGGGGGGGGGGGGGGGGGGGAGTGCGCGGGTCCCTGGGGGCGCCAAGACGGGTGACGGGGGGGCGACGTGCGGGTCCCCGGGGGCGTCGCGACGACCGACGGGGGGGACGCGCGGGTCCCTGGGTGCGCCACGACGGGCGACGGGGGGCGATGCGCGGGTCCCCGGGGGCGTCGCGACGAACGACGGGGGGGACGCGCGGGTCCCCGGGGGCGTCGCAACGAACGACGGGGGGGGACGCGCGGGTCCCTGGGCGCGCCACGACGGGCGACGGGGGGGGGGGGGCAACGCGCGGGTCCCCTGGGGCGCCGCGACGGGGCAGGAAACTGCCACGCGCCCCGAGCTCGTGGCGGGCAGAAAACCGCCACGCACCCCGAGCACGTGGCGGGAAGAAAAAACCGTCGCGCGCCACGGGGTGCGCAACATAGAACAGCAGCAGCGGAAGCTTAGGGTGGGGCCCACAGGCTAGGATCGAACGAGCTCTTAATTCCATGTTGAAATAGTAGGCATGGCTTAGGACTAGGTAACTAGGGTTTGGCCTAGGCAAAGGAGAAGTCCAAGCAAAGGAGTGGTTGCTTTATGAAAAGAGAGGTACAAATAGAAGAGAACCAGCAAGGAGTGGTGCACCACCACACAGAACACTAGGTAGCTACTCTACAGCCAGGACTACATGCACTTATACAGACATATATATAAGATATATTATGACAACAGACTGTCGGTTGCACCTCCCGCGCACCCGACCATGAAGTCGGCTTCGCCCAAGCAAGGACGGGGTGTGAGAGTACGATGGCTTATGCTCGCTTTGCTAGCTTGCCTGGACTTTATTGTGCTATTACTAACATGGGTTCTATTTATCATGCATAGATATGTTTGATTTCCTAGGTTAGATGCATTCCTATATTTTATTATAGTCATAGCACCGAACCAGGTCACGTATACCGAACTCAAGACTATTCGGTTTTCCACCAAATTGCTTTCTTCCAATTTTGGGAAGGTTCTGTTCGAGACACTTCGCGACCCTCGGAACATTCGCGTAACACCTGTGTTACCAACATTGTGTCGAGCCTATTTATAGCTTTGTGTTGTACTGAGGTGATCATTCACTTCAAACCCTCTTCTCTGAGCTCGATCCTAGATTCTCACACTTGGTAATCAGAGCCTGTTTACACGCTAAGTTTTTCGACCACTAAAACCTAGCCTTTAAAACCGCGGGGCCGATGACAGAAAGCGCCGATTTCGGGTATGTATACCAGTTCCGCGTTTTTTTTTTAACGTCCCCCTCGAACCGGTTTCCAAACACTCCTCAGGATTATTGGCAAAAAAGTTGGAATTTCGATCTTCGGATCGATTCGAATCTCAAGGGCCCTGATAATCTCGTCCAAAAAACATAGAATTTGGAGCGTCGGATCGAATTTATTCTTAATGGTCGAGATCGGACGCGAATTTCGACTAAGGGAGATTCCCGCAACGTACAGAATCAGCGCTCAGCCTTTCTACAGTCGATTCGACTTCTAGTAAGTCGACCAACGCCTAGAATTCATTTGTTTTCGTCGCACATCTTCCTGTAAATCGCCAAATGGAGGAGAATGGTGATAATTCAGTACGAAAAAATACAGAGTTACGCACTAACCTGGACCTGATTTTTCTGTATGAAAATTTGAGGCGTCACTCGCGAACCAGTCGGAAGCTGCCACGGCAGCAGCGAATACAGCAACGACAGCAGCAGTAGTAGCGGTGACCCCGACATTTCACCCAGCAGCAACGGCAGCAGCTACAGTGAATATTGAGGCGGCACGTCCAAGGCTACCAGAGACGTTCAATCCGAATGCGAGAGATATCGACGTCCGTCGATTCATGGCGACCCTTGAAATTTACTTCGAGGCCGTTGGTTGTACGACCCCGACATACGATGTAATGCGGATTCTGTCAAACATTTATGCTGCTTATTGTGTAGGCTGTAGTGGGGTAGCCCATATGGGGTACAACCCAAATTAGGTTTTGCTACTTGTATCCATTCTGCTGCTAGTTCATTCATTCATGTTCATTATTCTAACATGGTTTCAGAGGAGGTCCTAGCCTAGGACCGATTTCTTAGGGCCCACCGAGTAGCACTACCCCACCCGTCGCGCCACTGTAATCGCGTCGCCCTGCCCTGCTCTACCCTGCGCTGCCCGCCGCAGCACGCACTGCTTTGCCCGCACGCCGCCTGCAGCAGCGCACCCTACTGAAACGCGCACCGCCCGCGCCGAGCGCCCTGCTCTGCCCGCGTGCCGCGCTGCCGCGCGCCCTGCTCTGCTCGCTCGATGCGCCGCGCGCCTCTGCCCTGCCCGCGCACTGCGCTGCCGCGCGCACCCGCCCTGCCCGCGCGCTGCGCTGCCGTGCGCACCTGCTCTGCCCACGCACCGTGCCGCGCGCGTGCCTCTGCCCTGCCCGCGTGACGCGCCGCGTGTGCAGCCTGCCCGCGCGCTGCGCCGCCGCGCGCCCTGCCCTGCCCGCGCGCCGCGCTGCCGCGTGCTTTGCCCTGCCCGTGAGCCGCGCCGCCGCGTGCTCTGCCCTGCCCGCGCGTCGCGCCTTGCGCCCTACCTGAGCGCCGCGCCCTGCCCTGCCGCGTGCCCTGCCCTGCCGTGCGCCCTGCCCTGTGCCGCGCGCCCTGCCCTGCCGCCCTGCCCTGCCCCGCGCCTCTGCCCTGCCGCGCACCCTGCCTTGCCGTGCGCCTTGCCCTGCCGTGCGCCCTGCCCTGTGCTGCGCGCCCTGCCCTGTGCTGCGCGCCCTGCCCTGCCGCCCTTCCCTGCCGCGCGCCTCTGCCCTGCCGCGCGCCCTGCCCTGCCCTGCCGTGCGTGCCTTGCCCTACCACTCGCTGCTAGCGCGCCCGACTGCTCTGCTCGCTATGGCCGCTCTCAACGTTCTCATCTTCGATTTGGAGGGCCGCCCGATAGAGTTCAATGCGTGGCTAGACAACTTACACCTGTTCATGCTGATAGTCTCTAAGGACGGTACTTCAATATTTGACCTCACTTCTGGCACCTCGCCCGCCCCTGACGCCACAGGTGACAGTCCGACTCGCTCACAGTGGCTTACCCGTGACGCTGCTGCCCGCCTAGCCGTTCGCAACCACCTGCCGTTAGCCGAACGCGCCCACTTTGGCCAGCATAAGACAGCTAAAGCACTGTACGATGCTGTAGTCCCTCGCTACTCCTCCCCGGCCACTGCTGCTCTAAGCCACCTTCTCCTGCCCTACCTGTTCCCAGAGCTGTGTGCCTTTGCCACAGCAGCCGACCTAGTCACTCACCTCCGCACTAGTGACACTCGCTACCGTGTTGCGCTTCCCGCCGAGTTTCTTGCAAAGAACCCTCCCCGTGTGTACATCACACTCTACTTCATAGTCACCCACCTCCCTGACTCTCTTACCATAGTCAGGGACCTCCTTCTCGCCCTTGACCCCACCGACCTCACTATCGACCTGCTCGAGAAGCACCTCATAGCAGCTGAGACTAGCATAGTCGCCGTAGGCGCTTCTCGTGGCACTCCTCGCACTCCCTTTTTTGAGGGGTGTTTGCCCTCCCCCCTTCTCCCCTCAGTCGCCTCTGCTGCAGCTGTTGACTACTTGCCCCTTTGAGGAGGTATGAGCTGCGACTGCCCCTAGTGGGAGGCGCCGCAGCGGCAGGGGCAGGGGAGGCAGCGGTGGGGGTAGTAGAGGTGGAGGCGGTGGTGGGGGCAGTGGAGGAGGTGGAGGGGGCGGCGGTGGAGGAGGTAGTGGTGGTGGGGGTGGAGGGGCAGGTGGCGGGGGTGGTGGCGGCAGTGGGAGTGGTGGAGGCGGCGGTGGTGGCGGCGGTGGTGGCGGCAGTGGGAGTGGAGGCGGCGGCAATGGTGGTGGCCGGGGTGGTACCAGCCAAAGGGGAGGCCTTGGAGGTGGCCAGAGGCAGCAGCAGCATCAGCCCCTTTCGTCTCAGAAGCTCCGTGAGTGGTTTGCTCAGCGTGGGGCGGCTGGGAGTTGTGGTCCCTGCGCGTATGTCATTCGCACAGGTGATCGCACTGGTCAGACATGCGGGAGGTCTCACACTCAGCACCGCTGCTTCTACCACCTTACTGACGCCTTTCGCGCAGAGTTTCCTAATGCACTTGAGCTCCCCAACTGGGCAAAGCTGCTTAGGCAGAATGTTGATATCTTTGCTCTAGACTTTGATGCTATCCTATCTGCCATGTATGCATTGACTGTTAGTGCTGAGGGTGACTGTTACCTATGTATGCCGCCAGACCCAGGTATAGAGGCTGCTGCTCTAGGTGCTAGTGAGTATGCTGCCCTAGATGCATGTGAGTCTGCTCTCTCTGGTACTGCGTCTGCTGCGGCCCCGCACACCTTTACGCTTGACTCAGGTGCTTCCCGCTGTTTCTATCGTGACAGTACCACAGTGACACCGCTCTCTGCACCTGTTGCTGTCTCTTTGGCTGACCCCTCTGGGGGCCCAATCCTTGCACGTTCCTCCACTGTTCTGTCCTGACTGGCGGTTCCGTCTGGGTCACTGTCGGGTCTCCACCTCCCCTCGTTCTCTACGAACTTGGTGAGCAATGTAATCCTCCAGGATGCGGGGGTTGATACCTTCACCCCTAGACGGCAGCGTGTGGCGATCTGTACGTGCTCCCGGACCGGTCGCCACCTGGCCACGTTCACCCGTCGGCCTGGGTCGAGTCTGTACACACTAACTACTGCGCCTCCTCAGGTAGCCTCATCAGGTCAGCTTGCTGCCCCTTGCTGGTGTCGCGCCCTGTCGCGCCAGACGCTCCTTTGGCACCACCGTCTTGGTCACCCCTCTATGGCACGCCTTCGTGGCATGCACTCCCGTCTCCTTGTCTCTGGTCTTCCCAGGCCTCTGCCTCCCCTCCCACCCTCGCCTGCCCCTCCCTGCCTTCCCTGTGTCGAGGGGCGGCAGCGCGCGGCTCGTCACTCCTCGTTCCCCCCAACAGAGGCTCCCCTGCAGACTCTCCACTTGGACGTGTGGGGCCCAGCCCGCGTCCGTGGACAGGGCCACGAGCGGTACTTACTGCTGGTTGTCGACGACTACTCGCGTTACACCACGGTCTCCCCCTTGCCCCGCAAGGGGGAGGTCCCTGATATTCTGATCCCTTCGATCCATGCTGTTCGCCTCCAGCTCCGCGAGCGGTTCGAGACGGACCTTCCAGTCCTGCATCTGCACTCTGACAGAGGTGGTGAGTTTTCCTCCGACCTCTTGCGGGTCTTTTTTCGTGCGGAGGGCATTCCCCAAACGTTCACACTTCTGGCCTCTACGCACCAGAATGGGGCTGCTGAGCGCCGCATTGGCTTAGTCATGGAGGCCGCTCGTACCTCCATGATCCATGAGGCTGCCCCCCATTTTCTGTGGCCGTTTGCAGTCCAGTACGCTGCGCATCAGCTCAACCTCTGGCCCCGTGTCTCCTTGCCCGAGACCTCGCCCACAGTGCGTTGGACGGGGGAGGTTGGCGATGTGTCGGTGTTCCGGGTCTTGGGATGTCGTGCTTTTGTCCGCGATACGTCCGCGGACAAGCTCTCCTCCCGTGCCGTTCCGTGCGTCTTCCTTGGCTTTCCCCATGATGCGCCTGGCTAGCAGTTTTACCACCCCACCTCGCGCCGTGTCCTGTCCTCTCAGGACGTCACGTTTGACGAGTCGGTTCCCATTTACTGTCTCTTCCCCTACCGCACTGCTCCTCTCCCTCCCCCGCCGCTCTTCCTTGCACCAGGTCCTCCTCCGGTAGACCCCCTTCCCCCTCAGGGTCCTGCTCCCTCAGGTGTGCCCCAGGTAGACCCTCTCGAGCCTGTCAAGGTCGCTGTCGACTCTGGTGATGCTAGAGGTGTTGCGTCTGGGGGTGCTGAGCCTGCGGGTGCGGGACCTGAGGGTCCTGGGCGTGAGTGTGCGGAGCTTGGGGGTGCTGAGCCTGAGCGTGCGGAGCCTGGGGGTGAGGAACTTGGGGGTGCTGAGCTTGAGCGTGCGGAGCTTGGGGGTGATGAGCCTGGGGTTGCTGAGTCTAAGGGTGTAGAGCCTGGGGGTGCTGAGCCTGCGGGTGCGGAGCCTGGGGGTGCTGAGCCTGGAGGCCCTTCGGGTGTCTTGTCATGGCCGGAGTCTCTCTCTCCACTGTAGCTGCGCGAGTGGTTTGCTCAGCGCTGGAGCCTCCGGAGTGGTGCTGCTGGAGCTGGAGCTGCTGGAGGTGCTGGAGCCGCTAGTCCCGGAGGTGCTCGTATTGGAGGTACTGGAGCTGCTGGGGCTGGAGGTACTGCTGGAGCTGCTGGAGGTGCTGGTGCTACTGGAGCTGGAACTGCTGGAGGTGCTGCTGGAGGTGCTGGAGCTACTAGGGCTGGAGGTGCTGCTGGAGCTAGAGCTGCTCGAGGTGCTGCTAGAGCTGGAGCTGCTGGAGGTGGTTCTGGAGCTAGAGCTGGAGTTCTTAGAGGTACTAGTGCTGTCGGTGCTGGTGCTGGAGGTGCTGTGTGGCCGCGACCGTACTTCGTTCCACTCCTTCAGCAGGTTCTTGGTCTCCCGCCTTCTGCTAACCTTGCTCCTCCCTTCTTGTGTCCACCGCTTGACCAGTCTCAGCCACAGCTATTGCCAGCCTCTCCGCTGCCTGCTCCTTCTCCTTAGATTGAGCAGCCCGGAGGTCTTACTAAGCGTCACGAGCCTGCGTCTCCTTCTGCGTTGCCTGTTCGCGCTAGTCACACTGGTCATCGTGTTTCGCGTCCGCGTCCTCCTCCTATCCCTGGCACGTACCAGATGGCACTTCGTCCTTCCTTTGTTCCACTGCGTGTCTCTCTGCCGTCTCCTCCTGCGTCCTCCATTGCTGACGGTCCGAACCCTGAGTCCGACTCCCTTCATGCTGCTAGTCGTACTATCACGCGTCTCCTGGCCACTGTTGTCACTAACCCTTCCTTTGAGTCCACTGCTGCGTCTGCCTTAGTTGCTGAGCTTGTCAACTTTGCTCCTCGCTGTCGCCTAGACTACGCCGCTAGCCTTGTTGCTGAGTAAGAGTCTGTCTGTCCTCCATCCGTCGGGGGTGGGTGTGCTCTTGGCACAGACGTCCTGGAGGACAGGCAGGAGGACTTTGAGTGCTTTGCAGCTGCTGTACGTCATCTTGTGTCCATGCTGATTGCACCTGAGGAAGACGCGGATGCAGCAGACATCCCGACCCCGCGCTCTTACACAGAGGCGATAGAGGGTCCCTACTCCTCTCCGTGGCAGTCAGCCATAGACGCAAAGATGGCATTGTGGAAGTCCACAAGCACTTACGTCGACAAGGTTCCCCCACCTGGGACGAACATCGTCAGTGGCATGTGGATTTTCGGGGTGAAGCGGCCGCTGGATTCTCCGCCTGTCTCAAGACGCGTTACGTTGCACGAGGCTTCAGTCAGCGACAGGGAGTCGACTTCTTCCATAACTTTTCCCCTACCCCGAAGATGACCACTCTTCGGGTGCTGCTGCATGTCGCCGCTCGGCGTTACTACGAGCTTCACTCTCTTGACTTCAGCACTGCTTGCCAACAGGGTAGCCTGCACGAGGAGATCTGACTGCGCCGCCCACCTGGGATTCACTGGGTCGTTCCCTCCTGGTACCCAGTGGAGCCTCCGGCGGCCAGTCTACGGTCTCCGCCAGGCGCGTTGCGACGGGCACGACTGTGAGGATCTGGGATCGAGCTCAGAAAAGATGATTCAAATTGAATTGAATTGAATGTCCACCTGGGTACAACACGAGGCTATATATAGGCTCGACACAAGGCCCCGTAGCCAGGTGTTACGCGAAGGTTCCGCGGGTCGCGAAGCGTCCCGAACAGATCCTTACCGAATTTGGTAGAAGGCAATTCGGTGGCAACCGAAAAGCCAGAATTCGGTGCACGCAACCTAGCTCGGTGCTATAACTATAATAAAATATAGGAAAGCACCTAGCCTAGGAAATCAAGCAATTCATGCATGCATATGATTATCCTATGCAAGAAATAGCATGATAAAGTAGAGGCAAGCAAGCATAGCTGGCATAAGCCGTCGTACTCTCACACGTCCCCCCCTCAAAGCTGGGTGGCGTGAGATACACCCTGCTTGACAAGATAGTCCTTGAGAGCACGGCGTGCGTTGCCCATATCAGCTTCTGCAACCCAACAGTCCTCAGTGGGGTCGTATCCCTTCCAGCGTATCAGGAACTCGAGAGTCTTGCCACCGCGGCGCCGATGAGAGAGAACGCGCTCGATCTCGTACTCGGGTTCATCCTGTATGAGAACAGGTGGTGGTGGCGGTAGTTGCCGTCCCTGGAACAGCTGGTTGGGGTCCTTGTAGGGCTTCAGTAGCTGGACATGGAAAGCGTTGTGAAGCTTCCATGTATCTGGTAAGCGCAAGCGGAATGTAACTGGTGTCACCTGTGCCTCAACGAGAAAAGGACCACAGAAGCGAGGCCGGAGTTTGGATGGGAGGTGAGACAGGTTCAAGTTGCGCGTGTCAAGAAGCACCTGATCTCCGACTGCTACTGAGTGATCACGTCGCTGACGATCGGCATACTGCTTCTGGGAGTTCTGCATCGTGGTGAGACGTCGCTGAGTCTTCTCCCATAGCTGCTGCATGGTGGTGACGAAGTCATGTGCGGCTTGGACGTGTGCCGGTGTAGTTGGCTGCTGTGGTGTGAGTTGTTCCCGTCCGTAACACAGGAAGAAAGGAGTTTTCCCTGTGGCCGCATGTGATGGGTTGTTGTAAGCGAACTCTAGGGTTAGTAACTGTGTGTCCCAGTGGCTGACGTCGTCCTTGCAAGCTGTGCGCAGTAACTGTTCAACCACTTGATTGAGTCGCTCTGTCTGTCTGTCAGGCTGGGGGTGGTATGCTAAAGACATTGTAAGCTTTGTCCCCAACAGTCCCATGAGCTCCTTCCAGAACTTACTCGTGAATTTGGGGTCTCTGTCTGAGATGAGTGTAGCGGGGATGCCGTGGATGGTGATGATGCGGTCGAAGAAGAGTTGAGCAGTTGCTTCAGCTGTAGCTGTGGCGTTGGTCGGTATGAAGTGACCCATTTTGGAGAACTTATCGATCACCACGAGGATGGAATCATGTCCCCGTGAGGTCGAAGGAAGCCCTGTGATGAAGTCGAGGCTAACGACCTGCCATGGCTGCTCTGGTACGGGTAGAGGCTGAAGTAACCCTACATTTTTCTGCTTGCTGCTCTTCATCCGCTGGCACGTGTCGCAAGAGGTGACGAGCTGCTACACGTCTGCTGCCATCCCGGGCCAGTAGTAATACTTCGCTATCCCTGCTAACGTCTTGTTGCTCCCGAAATGTCCCGCGTAAGGTACGTCGTGAAACTCCTCCAATAGGATCTGCCGTAGCGGGGCGTAATTCGGTACCCAAATCTTTCCTGAACCCTTCTTTACAGCTAAGTCTTTCTCCCACTGTAATAGCTTCTTGGTCTGTGCTGTAGCAATCTCTGCGTCCACGGAGTACCCATGTTGGAATAGACCCTTGAGCAGAGGGTTCATCCCGTCGAGCTGGATGCCTGCTACATGTCCGGGGCGGCTCAACGCGTCTGCCTTGTTGTGTAGCCCGGGCTTGTAGACGATGTCGTAGTGGAAGTGAGTTTCCAGGAAGTCCACCCACCGCACCTGTCGTCGTGAGAGTGTCGGCTGTGACTTCAGGTATTTGAGACTGCAGTGGTCAGTATAGACTGTAGTCTTGGCTCCCTCTATGTAACACCTCCACGCCTTGAAGGCTATGACTATCGCTAAGGCTTCCTTGTCGTGAATGGGGTAGTTTAGTTCTGCTCTGTGTAGCTTCTTACTGAGGTAGGCGATGGGCTGTAAACCGCGTCCGTGATCCTGCATCAGTACTGCTCCGACTGCTTGGTCTCTAGCGTCTGCTTCCACCACGTAGTCCTTGTCTGGATCCGGCAAGATGAGTACTGGCGCTGTAGTCAGTGCTGTCTGTAGCTGCTCCATGGCTTGCTGATGAAGGGTTTCCCATTTGTAGGGCGTATCCTTTTTCAGTAGGTCGGTCAGTGGCGCTGCTATCTTAGCGTACTGCGGCACGAACCTGTTGTAGTAGTTGGCAAAGCCTAGGAACTGCTGTAACTCCTTCACGTTCTCTGGTACTTTCCACTTCTTGACGGCTTCGATCTTCCGTGGGTCCACGTGTACGCCCTCGGCACTCATCATGTGCCCGAGAAACTGCACCTTCTTCAGGGCGAAGTCGCTCTTTGACAGCTTCACGTAGAACTTGTTTTTCCGCAGGATCTCGAACACCTTCCGCAGATGCTCCACGTGCTCCTTCATGTTCTTGGAGTAGATGAGAATGTCGTCCAGGTACACCACCACGCATTCGTCCAGCAGGGGTCGTAAGATGTGATTCATCTCCGCCTAAAACGTTGCTGGTGCGTTGCAGAGTCCGAACGGCATCACCAAGTATTCGTAGGAGCCGTATCTGGTACGGAACGCTGTCTTGTGGACGGAGTTGTCTGCCATCTTGATCTGCCAGTAGCCCGATCGTAGGTCCAGCTTCGAAAATACCGTTGCTCCACGCAGTTGATCGAGTAGGTCGTCTATGCGCGGTATGGGATATTTGTTGTTTACTGTCTGTTTGTTCAGTGCGCGGTAGTCGATGCCCATCCGTAGACTGCCGTCTGGTTTTGGAGTGAAGAGAACTGGTGCGCCGTAGGGAGAGGTGGATGGGCGGATCAGTTGTCTGTCCAGTAGATACTCTATCTGTTTTTTCATGTCTGTCAGTTCAGTCGGACTCAGCCGGTATGGTGCACGTGAGACGGGTTTCGCACCTGGTTCCTCCACGATCTCGTGCTCGTGGGTGCGTGCTGGAGGTACGCCTGCAGGTAGGTCGTCGGGCATTATATCCTTGTACTGCTTCAAGACCTCTTTCACTGCTGCAGGTAGCTCGGAACTCGGCTTCTCCTCCTCTGCTGCTGCCATAACCAGTGCTAGGTAACCCGTGTTACTCTTGTTCACCGTCTGTTCGAACCGTGCCAGTGTTGTTTCAGGTACGTCCCCTGTATCCGTCCAGCTTCGCAGTGCTATCCGCTTCCCATTGTTGTAGATGCACACCTTGCTGTTGACCCAATCGATCTCGGGGTTGAACCGCTTCAGGAAATCTCGCCCCAAGATAAAATCTAATCCTTTGATGTTGGTGACTGGTAGCTTCGGCTTCCACCTCAACGCACCTATATGCAGTTGCAGTGATGCTTCGCCGTGGATAGGAAGCTTCATACCGTCCACCATGGTTGCTGAAAACTGGGTCTCTTCCGCCTTCTCTCCAATTTTCTCCAATGCTCCGCGGTCACACACCGAGTGAGATGCACCGCTGTCCACCAATGCCTGGAGGCGTCGCCCATTGCATAACACCTCGAGGAGTAGTGGTTTCTGCTGTGCTGAGTAGCTAAAGAGGGTATCGTTAATAGGATCATAGGGTACATCAAACTTAATACCTTCCCTTTTTCCTATACCTGACTCAGCGCTTTCCAACTTCACCTGGGGGGTAGGAGGATTGTTCCGAGGCTTGTATAATTTTTCCTGAGCCTGGATGTCTCCTCTAAGCCTTGGCAGCTGTGTAGGCTTCACCTGTGGGCGACAGGGAGCCTTAACACTGTGCTGCGGGGAGAGAATATTCACTCCACGGAATGCACGACCCTTCTCTACGCTCCGTAGTATTTTGCCCAACTTCTCAGGTACCTGAATAATTTCTTAAGGCTTTTTCTTGGCCTCTAGACCTCCCCTGAATTTTTTGAAGGCTTGTAAACCACGAGAAGCAATATTCTTCGTTAGAGCATCTTTATAGGATACTTTTAACGAATTCTTACTTTCGTGGGAGTTCGGCTGGAGTTTCCCGGTCGGTGCAGAGTCTTTTTTCGCGGAGCCTCCATTCGCCTCGGCGATTTCCCCTGATGCCGGCCGGTCGTGACGTTTTAAATTCGCGCCATCATTTTCTCCTTTTTTCACCCGCTCCGAAGTCGCCACGACGTCGCCTTTTCCTGCATTTTGGATCTTTACGCGATCGCCAGGTCGATCCGCGGCTACTGGCGATTTCCGTTTTTTGACTTCGGGGGTGCTCCACTGTTTCCGTCCCGGAGTGCCGCACGTGCTTTCTTCATTTTGTAGCACGACAAAAACTGATGTCCTGCTGCGCCGCAAAATTCGCATTTTGTCGGCTGCTACTTCGCGTCGTATTTGTCGATATCCATCGGTTCGGTGAACGTGGGGGGTGCCGATCGCTCCGTGCCGAATGTACTGTTCGGCGTGAAGCGTCGTGTTTTGGGTTGACTTCGAGTCAGCGCGTCGTATCGCTCGGCACCACGCACGATGTCTCTGTAGCTGTTGTAATTCGCCGCAATCACCTGCCGCCGAATCTCCATTTTTAATCCTTCGGTGTACGCCTGGATTTTTTCGCCTTCGGTCAGGTCGGTGATGCGGTTGAACAGTAACTCCATCTGCTGCGTGTACTGTGTTACACTACTGTATTGCTTGTGTCGGTGTATCTGCTGCCGCGCCATGTAGGTTGTATTAATTGGTTCGAAACGCTCGATTAAATCTGCCCGAAACTGCTGCCACGTTTTCTCCCCGCGGGCTACGTCGGTGTAGTAAATCCATTCGAGAGCCGGTCCACGTAACAGTGTCGCTGCGAGCCGAATCCTTGCTGCGTCGTGTTGCGGGGTCGAACAGCTAATGGCCTCGAAGTAAATTTCGAGGCTGGCCACGAATCGCCGGACGTCGGATCCCTTCGCGCTTGGATCGAACGCCCCCAGGAGCCTCGGTCGTGCTGCTTCGAGGTTCGGCGACAATGGTGGCATTGGTCCGTGAAATGTCGGTGTCGCCACTGCTGCTGGAGTTGTCGGTGCTGCAGTCGCTGTGGTCGCTGCTGCTGCGGTGGCGAACCCTGGTTGGCTTGTCAGAAAAGCCTCGAGTCGACGAAGCGTCGCCTGCGTCTGCTCCATGTCGGTGCGGAGGCTCGCAATGTCGCTCGTAGTCGCGTAGTTGTCGCCTTGGCCCTCCATTTGGTGATTTACAGGAAGATGCGCGAAGAAAATAATCGAATTCTAGGTGCTGGTCGACTTACTGCGAGTCAAATTGACTGTAGAATCGACGAGCGCGAATTCTGTAGGTTGCGTAAATCTCCCTTAGGCGAAATTGGCCGTTGAGGAGAAAATCGATCCGACGCTCCAAATTCCAACCTTTTTGGGCGAAATTCTCTGGGCCGTTGAGATGAAACTCGATCGAACGGTCGAAACTCCAACCTTTCCACCAGTAAATCTGAGGGGTGTTTGAAAACCGAATCGAGGGGGACTTAGAAAAATTGCGCGGAACTGGTTTTACATACCCGTATCGGCGCTTTCGTCGTCGCCCCCGCGGTTTATAAAGGCCGGAACTAAGCGGTTGAAGACCTTGCGTGTAAACCCGCTCTGGTTACCAAGTGTGAGGATCTGGGATCGAGCTCAGAAAAGATGATTCAAATTGAATTGAATTGAATGTCCACCTGGGTACAACACGAGGCTATATATAGGCTTGACACAAGGCCCCGTAACCAGGTGTTACGCGAAGGTTCCGCGGGTCGCGAAGCGTCCCGAACAGATCCTTACCAAATTCGGTAGAAGGCAATTCGGTGGCAACCGAAAAGCCAGAATTCGGTGCACGCAACCTAGCTCGGTGCTATAACTATAATAAAATATAGGAACGCACCTAGCCTAGGAAATCAAGCAATTCATGCATGCATATGATTATCCTATGCTAGAAATAGCATGATAAAGTAGAGGTAAGCAAGCATAGCTGGCATAAGCCGTCGTACTCTCACAACGACACACTGAGGACGACTCTTGCGGCTCTTGGGTTTGCTCATTCTACTGCTGACCCGTCGCTGATTCTACGCACCGACACTTCGCTGCCGCCGTTCTACATCCTCGTGTAAGTCGACGACGGGGTCTCTGCCACTGCTAACACTGCTGGACTGGCCCACGTGAAGTTGGAGCTGCAGAAGAGACACACGTGCACAGACCTGGGTGGGCTGCGCAACTATCTTGGCTTGCAGATCACTCGGGATAGAGCACGGCGCACCATTACCCTGACTCAGTCACACATGGTGCAGCAGGTCCTTCAGCGCTTCGACTTCCAGTTCTCCTCGCCGCAGTCCACTCCTCTGCCTACCGGCCGGAGGAGTGCACCGTTGTCCTGCGGGTGCAACGCTGTGCAGCCGACTTGGTGCAGCGCTGGCACACCGTGGACTTGCAACGTTGGCAAACTGCTACTCTGCTACGCTGGAGCGGTGCGAGCGCTGCTGCGCTAGAGTGCGGTCGACCATGCTGCGCTGGAGGTCGACCAGCAGCCTAGCTAGCTCTGATGTAGTCAATGCTGCCAATGTTGTTGCTATCATTGTTGTCATGTTTTCCTAGTGAAACTCTTGCCATTTCTCCCCGTGAACTAGCAAGCAGCGTGAACACAAGGAAACGACTAAGTGAATGAACGTAGAGATCACAAGAGCACACGTGCCTAGCCCATAGCCTAGCTTCCGTTGCAGCAGTTATCTCCGCATGGTGCGGTGAGCGTGGACAACACCGCGACGTAGTTCAGTCTAGCTGACTTCGCACTTACCGATTGTGTTTGTAGACGGGCAGCCGTGCAGTCACTAACGTGCGCGTAGGCGACGCCGAGGTGATGGACACCCTGGAGGGACGGCTGGAGGATGCGAGGAGACGCCATGAGGCACAGGAGTACGGGGCAATACCCTAGGCAGTCGTCAAGGAAAGACTCCGCTCCATGTGGGCGACGGAACATCCCTCTTCACGACCAGCTCCTCCTCGACCGGTGACCAACGAAGGCGGCGTCGACGTGGGCGTCAACGCCGGAGGTGGCCAAGTCGGCAGCAGTGCGGAAGACACGTCGAGGCAGCGAGGTGTGATACACGCCGGTGAAGCCGGCGGCGTTTAGGCGCGAGGGATGCAGTCGTCGGCGGCTGCAGGCTCCTCGCAGGGCGACGCCGGTGGGCGTCGAAGTGGTTTGTCGCCGATGTCGGCGACCCAGCTGACGGCAGGCGGGATCGCACCGAGCTGCGGCTACTTCAAGTTTACGCCGGACAGGATCTCGGTCACCCCGCCGCTCGTTGGTCGACAAGACATCCTCACCTGGAAGGAAGCCATCGAGCCCCAGCTGGAGATGGCCGGGCTGATTGGCTTTGCCCGAGGGACCGTGGCGACGCCGGGGGAGCACCACCCCGACCTGCGTGCAGAGTTTCGCACCGTGCAGTTGTTGACCTTCACGGTCATCTCGCGGTGCTGCTCGCCGGGCGTGCAGATTGCCTTGAAGTGGTGCCGAGAGTACCTCGACGCCGGCCACCGGGCGTGGAACTTCATCGAGTCGACCTATCAAGTCACCGACGACTTGTGCATCACTCAGCTAGAGGGACAGCTGACGCATCTGCGCATGGGCGACGAGGAGACAGCGACCGACTACTGCAACCGGGCCCGGCGAATACTCGCCACCATCAGGATGGCCGGCGCGCAGTACTCGACGGCGTCGTACGTCACCCACGTCATGCAGGGACTCTCGAGCAGCTACAACCTGCTGAAGCGGCTGTTCATGGCGCCAAGCACGAGGGCGACTCTCAACGAGGACAACTTGACCTCGTATATCCTGCAGGACGAGGCGATGCAGGAGGCCGAGTGATCCCAGGAGCTCTTGGCGCAGGCCAACTTCGTCGCCCTGACGAAGCAAGGAGGCCGACCAGGGCAGAGTGGGCAGTCGGGCGGTGGCGGTAGCAGTGGCTGGAAGCCAAGCAAAGACGCCGACAAGAAGAAGTCGGCCAAAGACAGCGGTCGAGGAGGAGGAGGAGGTCGACGACGGGAGTGCTGGCTGTGCGGCGACCCCAACCACCTCTCCTACAAGTGCCCCGACCGCAGTGACTCCGACGACAACGAGGCCAAGGGAGGCCGCAGGAGGTCTGGCAGTCGTCGCCCTTGTCGAGGAGGAAACAAGCCGCGCAAGAAGAAGCAGTCGACGACGTCGACCTCGGCAAAGGACGCCGACTCCTCTGCAGGCGGCAAGGGGCGAGACGACAAGACAACGTCGTGCTCGCTCGTCGGCGTCGTGGAGCTGACCGTCTCGCTGGCGCCAGAGGCCGGGGAGGACTTCCAGGCGGTGGCAGCAGCTGTGCAGGCAAACCCAGCGGTGGTCCTGCTCGACAGCGGTTGCTCCCACCACCTGATGGGGACGAAGGAATTCTTCGTCGACCTGCAGCCGAGCATCTCCATCGAGCACGTGCGCGGCTTCAATGGGGCACTGCATGACGTCCAGGGCCACGGCACCGTCGCGTTGCAAGGGGAGGCCGGGAAGCAGGTGCTCATCCCTGACGTGCTGTACGTCCCGGGTGTGCGGGCAAACTTGCTTTTAGCCGGCCAGCTGAAGGAGCACGGCGTGAAGCTGCAGGAGGACGGCGACGGGATGCTGCTCGTCTCGGCAGCAGGGGAGGTGCTTGGTCGGGCGACATACACCAGTCGTGTTCTCTGCACTGATCTGCGCCCCTGCTCGGCCACGCCAACAAAGCCTACCACGGAGGTAGTGGCCCTGCGCGCGATCGTCTCGGCGACGAAGGCATCGCCGGACAGGATGCACGCAAGGCTTGCGCACGTCCGCATGGACACCATCAGGAACTCGGCGAAGAATGAGGTCGCCATTGGGCTGGACCTCAAGTCGGCGACGGGCGCCGACTCACCGTGTGTCTCGTGCGTCGGCGGGAAGCTGGCGCGGCACACCTTCCCTGACCAAGGCTCCGACGCCAACGACGTGCTGGTCGTCGTGCACATCGACCTGTGCGGGCCGTTCCACGTGGCTGCCAAGGATGGCAGCCTGTACTTCTTGCTGGTGAAGGACCGCAAGACCCGCTACGTGTTTGTGAAGCCGGTCGCCAAGAAGTCAAATGCGTTGCCGGTGTTCGTGTAGTGGCTGACGGTGGCTGAGCGGCAGACGAGGAAGTCGGTGTTGATGATGCGCTCTGACCGGGGAGGGGAGTTCCTCGGGAAGCAGTTCACCAACTTCGTGAAAGGCAAGGGGATCGTCCACGATCTGACCTGCCCATACACCCCGCAGCAGAACGGCATGGCGGAGCGGGAGATGAGGACGGTGGTGGAGTCGGTGTGGACGATGCTGCTGCACATGGGCGTGCAGCACCACTGGTGGCACCTCGCTCTCCGGCAGGCCGTCTGGGTCCGCAACTGCCTTGAGAGGTCGGCGCTGCCGCCGGGGACAACGCCGTACCAACTGCTGACCGGGAAGAAGCCCGACTTGTCGCTGGCGCGGGTGTGGGGCTGCATGGCGTAGTTCTTGGTCCCTGAGCAGCAGCGTGGAGGCAAGCTGCAGCCCAAGGCCCGGTGGGGCCTTCACCTCGGCGTGTCGGGGGAGAGCAAGGGCTGGGAGCTCCTCGACATTGCCGTCAACCGGGTTGTCACCACGTCGGACGTGGTGTTCTACGAGAGCATGTCGCTGGAGGTGTGGAAGTCAGCGCACGGGCCGGCGTCAGGGCGGATGCCGGTTCCCCCGCCAACGGACACCTGGACGGCGACCCCGACTCTACTTGCCGAGGTCGGTGAGGCTGCTGGTGAGGACGCCGAGGACGTCCCCGGTCCCTACCCTTCACCTGCCCCTCCCCTGGACGCGGACTTGCATGAACTGACCCCGTCGTCGGCCTCCAGCGATGAGGGGAGAAGTGGTGCGTCACCTGTGGCGTCGGTCCCAAGCATCGCCGGTGGCCGGCGTGCTGCTGTGCAAGGCGGCATGAGAGCGAAGCTGACACCGACCGGGAGGCAGCAGGTGGTGCAGCCAACTTCGGTGAAGCCGGTGAAGGAGACGTCTGCAGAACAGCAGCTGACAGGGGAGCAGGCAGCAGCGACGCCGATCAAGGAGCAGTTGGCGACCGGGTCGTCGGCAGGGGAGCCGACCACAGGGGAGAAGTCGGCTGGGACGCCAACCACAGGGGAGCAGTCGGCTGCGACGCCGGCTGAGGAGCAGCAGGACGCCGATGGCAGCGACGACAAAGACGATGGAGGGGACGCCGAGGAGGTCCAGCCGGGACCACGGTGTTCAGGCCGACTTCGGAGGCCGCCTGACTTCTTCGTCCCCGCTGCCTTCACCACGGTGTATGACGTGGACGATGATGCCGACGACCTGCTGTACGACGACGCCGAGGAGGATGAGGAGTTTCCAGAGCTCGACCCCGATATGCTAGCTGACCCCGAGCACCATTGGGACATCTCGACGATGACGGTGAAGGAGGCGTTGGCGAGCTGGAAGGGCCCGGCGGTGAAGGCCGCCATGGAGGAGATCCGCAGCCTCATCAACATGGGCACGTGGGAGCTGGTTGAACGCCCGCCGGGAGTGAACATCATGAAGAACCGGTGGGTGTTGACGACGAAGTACCACATTGACGACACCATCAAGCGATAAAAGGCAAGGCTGGTCGTGAAGGGCTTCACGCAGGTGTACGGCGCCGACTACGACGAGACGTTCGCGCCGGTGGGCAGCTACGTCACGCTGAGGATCTTCCTGAGCATCGTCGCCGTCCTCAACCTCAACCTGATGCAGCTCGACATGAAGAACGCCTTCCTGCAGAGCAAGCTCGACCGGGTGTTGTACATGCACCAGCCGGACTACTTCAACGATGGATCCGGCCGGGTGTGCAGGCTGCTGAAGAGCCTCTATGGGTGAAGCAGTCGCCGCTGCTGTGGTACTTGGCGCTCAACGATGTGCTGGTCGGCGCCGGGTGGAAGAAGAGCCAGGTCGACGAGGCTCCTTACTTCAAGGTCGGCGAGGACGGAGTGGCCTGCTGGGTGCTGGTCTATGTTGACGACCTGCTTGCCGCCAGCAGCAGCGCCGCGATGCTGAAGGAGCTGAAGGAGCTGCTGGAAGCCACCTTCGAGCTGTGCGAGATCTCGCCGGTGCAAAAGTACCTTGGGCTGGAGATCGTGCGCGACAGGTCGGCGGGGAAGCTGTGGCTGCACCAGCAGGGCTACGCCGACAAGCTGCGTAGGCGTTTCATCGACGAGGAGCAGACCGGGCGCACCCTGAAGACGCCGGTCTCGGTCGACGCCTACGCCGAGCTCACCTTCGACGGCGAGGAGGCACAGGAAAGGCAGGAGGAGGAGTACCCGCAGAAGGTCGGCTCGTTGCAGTTTGCGGCGACGACGACGAGGCCGGACATCGCCTTTGCCTGCAGCAAGCTGGGGAGCGGCCTCACGGTGAGGAGCGACCAGCACTGGCGCGAGGTCGACCGTTGCCTTGCCTACCTCGCCAACACACGTGACACCGCCCTGGAGTTCGGCGGTGGACCTGAGTCGCTAGAGCTGGTCGGATACGTGGACGCCGACGACGCCGGTGACAAGCAGAACAGGACGAGCACGGGTGGCTACGTGTTCGTCTACGGTGGGGCCGCTGTCTACTGGTCAAGCCAGCGCATCAAGTGTGCGATGCTGTCGTCGACCGAGTCGGAGTACGTGGCGGCCACTGAAGTTGGCAAGGAGGGACGCCGCCTTCGCTTCCTCCTCGCCGAGTTCCAGCAGCTGGACGCCGGGAAGCCGACTGTCCTGCGCGTGGACAACAAGTCGGCCATCACGGTCGCTGAGGGCATGGGGTTGACAGGCAACCTCAAGCACATGGAGCGGCTACAGGCCTGGCTGCAGCACATGGTGAAGCGTGGGAAGTTCTCGCTGCAGTACATCCCGACCGCTGAGCAGCCAGCCGACTTCCTGACGAAGGCGCTGCACTATCCGGCCTTCAACCGGTGCTCCGTCGCAATCGGCCAGGTGGGCTTGGCCGACGTGGGCGACGGCAACAACGACGTGCAGCAATAGGTGCCATGCCCTCTTGCATGGCTGGTGCGGTGACCGGCGTGCTGTATGTTGGGTGCACGCCGACGGGCTATTCTCGGAGCTGTACTGCCGTGTGGGCTGGGGGCCCAAGCGTGAACGCGGCAGGGGAGTGTCAACGGGATTGTTGTAAGGCCCCGTCCTCGCTTGGGCGGAGCCAACCTCGCTGCTGCGCTAGAGTGCGGTCGACCGTGCTGCGCTGGAGGTCGACCAGCAGCCTAGCTAGCTCTGATGTAGTCAATGCTGCCAATGTTGTTGCTATCATTGTTGTCATGTTTTCCTAGTGAAACTCTTGCCATTTCTCCCCGTGAACTAGCAAGCAGGGTGAACACAAGGAAACGACTAAGTGAATGAACGTAGAGATCACAAGAGCACACGTGCCTAGCCCATGGCCTAGCTTCCGTTGCAGCAGTTATCTCCGCACCGCACGTGGGGTTCTGACATACGCGTGTGGCTACTCAGGGCCCGCGCGTGTGTCGCAACTATTGCGACCGTGCACAGTGGCACAATCGCAACAAGATAGGGCTCATTATGGCCCTGTCACGCGCAGGACAAAGCACGATGGCGTCAGCGATCGTCTTTTCCTGCTTGACTGAGGGTGCTTCGGGATTTCGGTTGACTAACCGTATCCCGCGCTGACCTGGAGCACTGCCGATTTCGCGCGAAAGTCGCGCTGCTTAGCGTGATCATTTCGACGCAGGTACAAAACGGTAAGTACCGTTTTATCAACGGTAAATGTGAAAAGAATGAACAGGAATGAAATGACTAAGTCAGAGTTGGGTACAAATACAACCCTAGAAAGCTGTACCCCATATGTGCTACCCCACTATAGCCTACAAACATGCATCAGCTATAATAATCTGACACACCCCCATAGGCAAAGTGGGGGAGAAACAGGGGTCTCAAGACCAGTCAAGCAAAGCAAAGCAAAGCAAGCTCAGGGTGGATCACAAAGTCACCACACAGTCCGAGCACAAGAGCAGGGCTAGAGGCCAGTTCACATGCAGGAGTACAGACATATATATAAAACTAGACAAGCAAGATCAGGTATATATATATGTCACAGTACAAGTGAAGTCAAGAGGAGAGCAAGTGAGGCAAGACAGGCACAAGACCCAGCTGGGTGCAAAAGCGCTGATGGTCACAAGGCGCAAGTGCCTTGGTGAACACATCAGCAGTGTTGGCCTCAGAGGCCACGTACGCAAGTCGCAACTGACCACGCTGCTGCAGCTCACGAGCAAGGAAGTAGCGGAGAGCAATGTGCTTTGTTCTGTGCTCCAAGCGCTGCTCTCGACACAAGGCCAGCATGGCCTTGTTCTCTACGTACAGCACTGGAGGAGAACGAGGCGGCTCTCCAAGGTCAGTCAGCAGGTAGGTGAGCCAGCGAAGCTCCTGTGCAGCCATGGCCCCGGCGTAGATCTCAGCCTCACAACTGGAGCCGAGAACCGAAGACGAGCGAGTAGACCGCCACGAGATAGAGCCGGAACCAAGGCTGAAGGTGTAACCCTGTGACGACCGCTGCGTAGCCTGGTCGTCAGCCCAAGAAGCGTCCGCGTGGCCGGTAAGGACCACTGGACTCCGCCCTCCAAGCACTAGCCCCATGCCCGACGTACTGCACAGGTAGCGCAATACCCTCTTCGCTGCAGCCATGTGCTCTGGTCTGTGTCTCCCAGGAGCAACATAGCGTGCAAGAATGCTCAGAGGGTATGCAAGGTCAGGTCGGGTGCAGGTCATCAGGTACATGAGGCAGCCAACAAGCTCTGCATACGGACCACTCGACTCTACGGACTCATCCGAAGGCAGAGCTGAGAGTGAGTGGCGAGTAGGCAGAGGAGTGGGCTGAGCCGAGGAGTACGTGAAGCCGAAGCGCTGAAGGACCTGCTGCACCATGTGTGACTGAGTCAAGGTAATGGTGCGGCGTGCTCTGTCCCGGGTGATCTGCAAGCCAAGGTAGCTGCGCAGCTCACCCAGGTCAGTGCACGTGTGTCTCTTCAGCAGCTCGGACTTCACGTAGGCGAGTCCAGCAGTGTCCGCTGTGGCAAAGACCAAGTCGTCGACGTACACGAGGATGTAGAACGGCGGCAGGGAAGTGTCGGTGCGAAGAAACAGCGACGGGTCAGCAGTAGAAGGAGCAAACCCAAGGGCCGCAAGCGTAGTCCTCAGTGTGTCGTGCCACTCACGCGGTGCCTGGCAGAGACCGTAGACTGGCCGTCGGAGGCTCCACTGGGTGCCTGGAGGGAAAGTCCCAGTGAAGCCAGGTGGACGGCGAAGCCAGATCTCCTCGTGCAAGCTACCCTGCAAGAACGCAGTGCTGAAGTCGAGAGAGTGAAGCTCGTAGTCGCGCTGAGCGGCTATGTGCAGCAGCACCCGAAGAGTAGTCATCTTCGGGGTGGGAGAGAAGGTCTGAAAGTAGTCAACTCCCTGCCGCTGACTGAAGCCACAAGCAACGTACCGTGCCTTGAAGACAGGTGGAGAGCCCGGCGGCCGCTTCACCCTGAAGATCCACATGCCACTGACGATGTTCGCCCCGGGAGGGGGAACCGCGTCAACGTAGGTGCCTGTGGACTTCCAGGAAGCCATCTCTGCATCCATAGCTGCCTGCCACTGAGAGGAGTAGGGACCCTCTACGGCCTCCGCGTAAGAACGCGGAGTCGGGATGTCTAGTGCATCCGGGTCTCCCTCAGGGGCAAGCAGTACAGACGCGAGACACTGTTACTCCTCCTGCCTGTCCTCAAGGACGTCCGTGCCAAGAGCACACTCACCCCCGACGAACGGAGGACAGACAGACGCAGACTCAGCAACAAGACTAGCAGCGTAGTGGAGACGACAGCGAGCAGCAAAGTCGACGAGCTCAGCGACTAGAGCAGACGCAGCAGTGGACTCAAAAGAGGGGTCAGTGACGACAGCAGCAAGCAGACGCGTGACAGTAGGACTGGCAGCACGAAGAGAGTCCGACTCAGGGTCGGCAAGCGCAGAAAGAGAGGACTCAGGAGGAGAAGGCAAAGGGGCACGCAGAGGAGCAGTGGACGGAGGCAAAGTCATCCGGTGCGTGCCAGGGACAGGAGGAGGACGCTGACGCGAACTGCGACCACTAGCGCGAGCAGCACGAACAGGCGACGTGCGACGAGACGCAGGCTCACGACGCTCAGCAAGACCTCCAGTAGGACCAGTGTAAGGAGAGGGAGCAGGCAGTGGAGAGGAAGGCTCCAGCAGGGACTGCGACTGGACAGGCGGTGGACCATCTACTGGAGGAGAAAGACCAAGAACCTGCTGCAGGAGCGGAACGAAGTACGGCCGAGGCCGCGCGGCAGCTCCAGACTCAGCAGGGATAGCACCAGCACCCTCAGCGACAGCACCAGCGCCACCCACACCTCCAGCGGCAGGACCAACAGCAGTAGGCTCAGCACCAACGCCCTCAGCAGCTCCAGCTCCAGGAGGACCCGCAGGTCCAGCAGCTCCGGGACCGGCAGCACCCGCACCCTCGACGGTAGAAGAAGCTCCAGATCCAGCTCCAGCAGCACCTCCAGACTCAGCAGCACGCCTCCAGCGGCGAGCGAACCACTCGCGCAGCTCCTGTGGAGAGAGGGGCTCCCGGCGAGACGCAGCAGTAGGAGAAACCCCAGGCTCAGCAGCTCCAGACGCAGCACCCCCAGGCTCAGCAGCTCCCAGCTCAGCACCCCCAGGCTCAGCAGCTCCCGACCCAGCACCCCCAGACCCAGCACCTCCAGGCACAGCACCCCCCGGCTCAGCACCCCCAAGCTCCGCACCCTCCGCAGTAGCACCCTCACGCCCAGCACCCCCAGCAGTAGCACCCCCAGGCTCAGCAACCCCGCGCACAGCACCCCCAGAGTTAGCACCCCCAGGCTCAGCACCCGCACCAGCACCAGAGTCACCAGTAACCTCGACCGGGTCAACGGCGTCTACCTGGGACACACCTGAGGGGGCAGGAACCTGAGGGGGGAGGGGGTCTACCGGGGCGGGAACCGGCACAAGGAAGTCCGGGGGAGGGGGGAGGGAAGGAGTGCGGTAGGGGAAGAGACGGTAGAAGGGGACTGACTCGTCGAACGTGACGTCCTAGGAGGACAGAACACGACGAGAGGAGGGGTGGTAAAACTGCCACCCTGGGGCGTCAGTGGGGAAGCCAAGGAAGACACAGGGAGCGGCACGAGGGGACAGCTTGTCCGCAGACAAGTCGCGGACAAACGCCCGAGATCCCTAGACACGGAACACAGACGCATCGCCAACCTTCCCCGTCCACAGCAAGGCTGGGGACATCGCAGGCCGAGAGACCCGGGGGTGAAGGTTGAGCTGATGCGCCGCATACCTCACCGCAAACGGCCACAGAAAATGGGGGGCAGCCGCATGCATCATGGACGTACGAGCGACATCCATGACCATGCCAATGCGGCGCTCAGCAATCCCATTTTGCTGTGGTGAGTCCGGAAGCGTGAAGGTCTGGCAGATCCCCCGTGCACGACAGTAGTCTCGCAGAAGGCGAGAAGAGAACTCTCCGCCTCTGTCCGAGTGCAGACGCAGAACAGGAAAGTCCGAGCCGAAGCTCTTCCTGAGCTGGAGACGAGCCTCGCGGATCCAGTCGATCAGCACCTCAGTGACCGCACCCTTGCTGCGCAAGGGGAGGACTGTGGTGTAACGCGAGTAGTCGTCAACCACCAACAGGAAGTAGCGCTCGTGACCCTGCCCACGGACGGGGGCTGGGCCCCACACATCCATGTGAAGCGTCTGCAGGGGAGCCTCTGTCGGGGGGAAGTGGGAGGAGTGAGGAGTAGCCCGGAGGCGACCCTCGACACAGGGGACACAGGAAGGTCCTGGCCCGGAGGGGAGAGGAGGGAGAGACTGGGGAAGACCAGAGACAAGGACACGGGAAGCCATGCTCCGAAGACGGGGCAAGGAGGGGTGGCCAAGATGGTGGTGCCACAGGAGAGTCTCGTGAGACAGGAGGCGACAAGAACAGGGGGCAGACTCAGGACCTGACCGGGACGCAGCAGCAAGCACCTGACCTGACGCAGCCACCTGACCAGACGCAGGCACAGGAGGAGACTCAACGGTCAGGGTGTAGAGACTCGACCCCGGCCGACGCGAGAACGTGGCCAGGTGTCGGCCTGTGCGTGCCTCCGTGCAGTGGGTCACCCGCTGACCCGCAGGAGTGAACTGGTGAACCCCCACATCCTGCAGGTCCGCGCCACTCACCAAGTTCGTAGAGAACGAGGGAAGGTACAGACCAGACAGGGTGCCCGAAGGGGCAGCCGGACACGGGAGGACAGTGGAGAAGTGAGACAAGACAGGACCCCCAGAGGGGTCAGCAAGGGAGACTGCAACCGGCCGGTCGAGCGGCGTAAGGGTAGTGCGGTCTCGAAAGAAGGAGCGAGAAGCCCCGGAGTCGAGTGTGAAAGTGAGGGAGGACGAGGACGACGCAGTACCTGAGAGCGCAGTCTCACCAGTACCTGAGAGCGCAGACGCACTGGCACCTAGAGCACCAGCCTCACAAGCACCTAGCGCAGCAGTACCAATGCCCGGGTCGGGCTGGAAACACCGGTAACCCCTCATTCTCCTCACTATAAGTCACAGCATACATAGCAGCAAGGATAGCATCAAAATCAAGATCAAAGATCGCTACACCAGCCCTAAGAAGCTCATCCCAGCGAGGGATCTCAGTAGCCCCAGGGAACTGCTGACGCCAAGCGTCCGTCAGGCGGCCAAAGCAGCGCTGGGCAGCGTGGGCACCCCCACACTGCTCACCCGCGCGGTCGCCGGAACGAAGAACGTAGGTGCAGGGACCAGTACCCCCACCCCTCTGACGCCCAGCGTACCACTCACGAAGCTGCTGAGGCGGAGGGATGTCCCGCGAGCGCTGCTGCTGCTGCCGCTGCGAGCGCTGGCCACCACCACCGCCGCTACGCTGCTGGGTACCACCCCGACCAGCTCCACCTCCTCCACCACCACTGCCTCCTCCGCTGCCGCCTCCACCGCCTCCACCTCCGCCGCCTCCACCTCCGCCGCTGCCTCCACCACCACCGCTGGCACCACTACCACCGTCTCCGCCGCTGCTGCTGCCACCACCACCACCACCACCCCCGCCACTAGTCCCGCCGCCACCCCCACTCCCTCCGCCGCCACCGCCGCCACCGCCACCGCCCCCTGCAGCTCCACCCGCGCCCTTGTTCCCCTTGCCCTTGCTGGAGCGACGTCTCCCACTAGGGGCAGACGCCGCGCCGACCGACTCAAGACCAAGCAGGTCGGCAGCAGCAGCAGAGGCAACAGAGGGCAGCAAGGGGGAAGGAGAGCACCCCTCAAAGATGGGGGTGCGAGGGTCACCACGAGAAGCACCTACAGCGACTATACTCTTCTCCGCCGCGAGGAGGGCCTTCTCGAGGAGGTCGACGGTGAGGGTGGTGGGACAGACTGCGAGAAAGTGGTCCCTGACGACGCGAAGGGAGTCAGGGAGGCGCGCGACTACGTAGTAGAGAGCGATGTACATGGGGGGTGGGTTCTTAGCGCAGAACTCAGCAGGAAGGGCGGCGCGGTAGCGAGTGTCACTAGTGCGGAGGTGCGTTATGAGATCAGCGACAGTGGGAAAGGTAGAGAGGTCAGGAAAGAGGTAGGGAAGCATGAGACGGCTTAGTGCAGCAGTGGCAGGGGAGGAGTAGCGCGCAACTACAGCATCGTACAAGGTCTGAGCACTCTTGTACTGACTAAAGTGCGCACGCTCAGAGGTAGGGAGGTGGCGACGCACAGCAAGACGTACAGCAGCATCGCGAGTGGCCCACTGAGAGCGGACAGTGGGATCAGCATCAGCAGCAGGAGCAGGAGAGGCGCCAGAGGTGAGGTCAAAGAGAGAAAGGCCGTCAGCCCTGTCGCACTGTAAGAACAGCTGCAGGTCGTCTAACCAGACCTCAAAATCAATGGCGCGACCCTCAGCGTCAAAAGCTAGGACACTAGGGGTAGCCATCACGACGACAGCGAAGCAGTGCAAGCAGTAAGGGAAGAGCACGCAGTGACAGTGCGACTGTGCTCACCAGGCAGGGCAGGCCGGGCAACTCTGCAGAAGGGCGGCTCGGCGACTCAGTGACTCGGCTGCTGGGCGGCTCGCCTCCCGGGCGGCTCGGCGGCAGGGCGGCTTGGGTGCAGGGCGGCTCGGCGCCCGGGCGGCTCGGCGGCAGGGCGGCTCGGGTGCAGGGCCGCTCGGCTCCCGGGCTGCTCGGCGGCAGGGCGGCTCGGGTGCAGGGCGGCTCGGCTCCCGGGCGGCTCGGAGGCAGGGCGGCTCGGGTGCAGGACGGGGCCGGGACAGGGGATGGCGGGGCCGTCAGGGTGCAGCGGCGGGGCCGGCAGGGTGCAGCGGCGGGGCCGTGACAGGGGACGGCGGGGCCGTCAGGGTGCAGCGGCGGGGCCGGCAGGGTGCAGCGGCGGGGCCGGGACAGGGGACGGCGGGGCCGTCAGGGTGCAGGGGCGGGGCCGACTGGTGCAGTGGCGGGGCCGTCAGGGTGCAGCGGCGGGGCCGTGACAGGGGACGGCGGGGCCGTGACAGGGGACGGCGGGGCCGTTAGGGTGCAGCGGCGGGGCCGACACAGGTGCAGCGGCGGGGCCGGTAGGGTGCAGCGGCGGGGCCGGGAGTAGGACGGCGGGGCCGTCAGGTGACGGGGCCCGCTGCAGCGACGAAGAGGCCGCGCGGCCGGCGTGAGGGCGGCGCGGCGCGGCAGAGCCGAGAGGGCGGCGCGGCGCGGCCGTAAGGCCAGCGCGACGTGGGGCCCGGGCCGCGCGCGCGAAAAAAAAAAAGTCGCGCGCGCGACTCTCGGGGCGCCACAAGGGCAGCGCGACAAGCACTAGGGGGGAGCGCGCCTCAGGGAGAATAGGGCGCGCTCCGGGCAGGAAAAAAAAAATCGTGGGTGGGCCCTTAAAAAAAACGGTCCTTAGGAGGGACCCGCTCTATACCATGTGAAAAGAATGAACAGGAATGAAATGACTAAGTCAGAGTTGGGTACAAATACAACCCTAGAAAGCTGTACCCCATATGTGCTACCCCAGTATAGCCTACAAACATGCATCAGCTATAATAATCTGACAGTAAAATCCGTCTTATAGCTGGAAAACGGTTTCTCACACGAGTTTCCATGATTCCTCACGAGAACTTGCGAAATTCATGACGTGAATCAGCAGGGGACTTTGTTTTCAATTTAGGGGGAATACAGTTAATTTTAATGAGGCAGATTGAGCCAAATTCCTCAGCAGTTTCACAACCATTTTCTATTACAACAAAGCGAAGGCCTAGATTCTAGTTAAGTAACTGCTTCATGTTTTCCTTTGTGTGTTTAAGACTTTATATAAATGTGTGCTTGTATTTGCTTCAAGTCAATCAATGCTATTATGTTTTTCAAAGCCCAGATTTCTACTATTACGTATTGACGAGAGTAGAAACGTAACGTGGTGCTGCCGAAACGCTGCTCGACCAGATTAATCACTCCAAAATTCAAGCAAGGCATAACTACTCACTTTATTTTTCTTACACCCTTGGCTATGAGGTAATATGCTGTCACACCCGGAGGGTATAAAGTGAAGTTATGTGTTGCCAAGTTTTGAATGCTTCCGCATAGTACTTAGAGTTAACAATATCATCTTGATTCAAAACTTCTCCATCAGCCCCATCTGCACCTCTTGGAATTCCTCCAGGCTGCTACCGAATATAACTAGGAAAAGCACCATATTCTCCTTCTCTCCCTTCAAAACAAGCTCTCATTGCACCTGCTTGCCCTGAAAACCAAATCATTCCCGTTAGTGAACTCTTCCCTAGTCTTATTGCAGTTTCTGAGATTATCAGAGCTATACTTATTTGGTTCTCGAAAAAATAGAGTACCCATTTCGAAGGAAATGGGTTTGAGACAACATATTTGTTTGTTGCCAGAAATTTGTGAGTTGTTATTTTTAAGCGTCAACCCTGACCGATACCCTTTTGGCAAGCTTGAGAATCACATGTGTCTTGAAACCAAAGTTATAGGTCTTCACCACAAGTTCTTCCTTGATTTCGTCTGTGATGTCAACCCCATCACCACATTATCTGACAATTCAGACATGCATATTTCTGGCGATCTGCACAGAAGACTTGAGAATAACGTGCGTCTGAAAGGGCTTCACAGTGGTGGACGCCACAAAACCAAAATAGAATGCCGGCTCTTGCGTACTAGCCTGCAGCACCGCACACAGCGACAGCCCAATCTGCAGCACCGGCATCTTCGGCTTCACCTTGGAAGCAGCTAGAAAAACCTGAATGGCCCCAGGAGTTCCAGGGTCGTAGTCCACCCATGCTGTGTATGGATCACTGTTGGTCAGTGTGAATGGTGACTCTGCTGAGATGGAGGACTTATCCAGCCCATTGAAATTCAGCCCCACATGCTGCTTGCCCAGATCAGCATGGATGCCATTTTGAAGCGTGTCGAATTCAATGGCTAGGCTCCAAGGCCCCATTCCACCGTAGCCAACACCGTCTGGGCTTCCCACCGTGGCTTTTGGAGCAATCACAAATGCAAAGCCTGTCAGAATATTATCTTATTAGTCTAGCCTGTAGTGGGGTGCTCTATAGCGAGTACAACCCTTCTAGGGTTTGCTATTTGTATCCTCATTCTTGCTAGTTCAATCCTCTTTCTTTCTTCAAACTTTGTCATGCTATCAGAGCAGGTCGGTCCCCTTGGATCGATCCTGTGGGTGGGTTTCCACCTCGCTTCCGCTGCTACCTTTCCTTCCCGCCGTGCGCCCCGAGGCGCGCGGCGGTTTTTCCTTCCCGCCGTGCGCCCCGAGGCGCGCGGCGGTTTTCTGCCCGCCGTGCGCCCCGGGGCGCGCGGCGGTTCTTTGCCCGCTGTGCGCCCCGAGGCGCGCGGCGGGCGTCTGCCCTACCTTCGCGGGCGTCCGCCCTACGTCGCGGCCCCGCCCTGTGTCGTGGCCCCGCCCCTCGAAGCGGCCCTGCCCTACGTCGCGGCCCCGCCCTACGTCGCGGCCCCGCCCTGCGTCGCGGCCCCGCCCCTCGAAGCGGCCTGGAGGGGCGAGCAAAGAACCGCCGCGCGCTGTGGGGTGGCGGGTATGGGGGTGCTCGGTGTGCCTTCCTCCCTTTGCTCCTCCTCCTCCTTCGTCTCCCACTGCTGCAGCTGTCGCTGAGGGGGGTGGTTGTGTGGGAGACTCGGGTTTAGGGTTTAAGGGGGGTGCGTGGGAATGCAGCTAGCGGTGTAGCAGTGGGTGTGTATCAGGGGGGTGGGACTGTGTGCGGGAGGTTGAGTGGAGGTTGTCAGTTTGTCGTTCGCAGCACCTGTAGTCCGGGGCGCTGTCCCGGTAGCCCAGTCGTAGCCAGCTGTGCCAGCCGCCCGTGGGTCCATTGCCCGTCCGCCGCTATTTGAGCCGCGGGGCCTGTTACTCCTGTAGTCCGGGCGCTGTCCGGTAGCCGCTGTGCCAGTGTGCCTCCTGTTGCCCGTGTGCCTGCAGCTTCAGCCGTCGCCTCCTATCTCCTCTCCCCTCACTCTCTCTCCTCCTCCTCACTTGCCCGTTGTGACTACCACTAGCTCTGCTCATAATTGTGAACTCTAAACTATCTCTTCTTGAAATTGTGCTCAGAATGTGTGGTGACATTGTGATCCACCCTGAGCTTGTACTACTTTGCCTGCTCTGCTGATTACACCCCACTTTGGCTATGGGGGTGTGTCAGAATATTATCTTATTAGTCTAGCCTGTAGTGGGGTGCTCTATAGCGAGTACAACCCTTCTAGGGTTTGCTATTTGTATCCTCATTCTTGCTAGTTCAATCCTCTTTCTTTCTTCAAACTTTGTCAAAGCCGTTGGACCCGGCAGTGCCAGATTGGGGAACAAGGAAGAAGGTGAAGTTCACTCTGAATGCCAACTCCACACCACATCCTTTGCTTGAGTCGGGTGGGTAGACAAACAGTTTCACCGGGTTCGGCATGAACTTTCCGGTTGTCTCCTTTTGCGTCCCCTTCGTAAGAACATTGCTTGGGGGAAGAATAGTCGTTGACATCGAGAAATCTCCTGAGGCAATGCAAAACCAGCATGAGGAGGGGTGAGAGTGACACGAGGGAGCAATGAGATTGTATCCATCTATGAGGTGGCGTATATCAGGTTAACAAATGCATAGTATTCACTTGTCAAGCTTTAAGATGTACGTGCAGGGATGCACAAATAGAGTGTGGCATACATGGAAACATAATAGCAAACCATCTTGCAATTCCTATATCGGTGCTTTCTGTGTCAGGGCTGCCACAATCTATGCTGTACTTATGCTTATGTGGTGGTATAAGGCACGTACATCATTAACAAAGTTTGCGACAGTGGCTATAGCGTGACGTGAACGACACAGTAATCAGAAATAACTTTGTCGCGGAAAAATTATTCCAGAAAGGCATTGCACGAGTGGAATGGCTATGAACGTTTCACTTGGCTGCAGTCCCTTACCTTCTGGGGCACAGAATGTTAATCCATTCTGCACATATCCAGGATCACACAAGCACGTTGGCACCGAGTTGGGTTCGTCGAGGTAGCAGATGCCATGACCACCACAAGGCGTACCGCTGGAACTCCCGCAGAAGGCTGTGCACTCAGATGCAGGGCGCTGTACCGCAGATGCACAGTCTTTTGTCAATGAAAAGCAATTGTACAAGACAGCGTGCTATGTGCAACTTGATTTGCGTAGAAGGCCCGTGAAGTAGTTGCTGGAGAGGTTAGATTTTATCTTTGAGAGTTCCACAAGGGCGCCTGTGAGGTAGTTGTGTGAGACATCACTGCAGGTGAGAAAACGACAAGGACGGTATGGTCAGTGGAGTTGAGCACAAAACGATTGGCAGGGGATACGACAGAAATCACACAAGCGGTCATGAAAAAACTAAATTATGGGGGGGAGGACATGCTAGGAGGAGGGAGAAAAAACGTGGAAAAGCTGGTAAGGAGAAGAAGGGTGATGAGAGATGGAGAGATAGGGGCGAGGAGTAGGGGTGGAGGGGACAGGGGAGGGGGGTGGGGAGAGAGGGGAAGAGGAGGAGGCAAGAGGAGGCAACAATCCATTTTTTCAGATAGGAACTTGGCTTCCATGAGTTCACAAGTACACGAGTTTTGCTTTTGTGACACAAGGTTAGATTTTGTGAGAAATATGAGCGGTACAGGAGTACAAGAAAGAATATATCGAAGTCTCTGTCATCTTTCATGAAAATGAGGGGCTTGAAATCATCTTGCATTGTTAGATGGTGTGCCTTACAGCAGAGTCAGCCGTGTCAAGCGGGAGAATGTAGTGGGCAATCTTCCATGAAGCTGGTTGTAGGCGAGTGACCTGATGGGCACGAGGTAGGGTAACCAAACCAAATTGGACAACGTTCACATTGGAAAGAATGTGTCACGCTTAAAATCTTGAGCTTGTAGATCTTGATTAGGCAAGGGTGCACACAAAGTGTACAGGAGACCAATATATGAGGGATTTACAGTAGAAGATCTGTAACGATAGAATAGTCTAGAGGTTTGAAGGTACGGGGAGGGATACAAATTACAATTTAACAAGCTTTGATGAAACATGTTTCGTGGGGCACTAGAAGGTACCTGCCAAGGGTACGAGAAATCAACCCACTTATATATTTTTTTCAGAATCATCAGGAAGGTGAACGGATGAGGTAAAGCACTGTAGTTACATTCCTTGGAGTACGCCGACGAAAAAAGCTCCCATACATCAAAGAAAAACTCACAATGATTGCATCCTTGAAAGGCTTCCCAATGACGGAATGAGCCCGGTGAGGTTGTTCTTGCTTAAATTCCTGCAGAGTGCATGCAGGATGACGATAACCATATTCTCAAGCCACTAAGGAAATGGACAAAAGGAGCACCAAGAATGAACAAACTCATGACGAACTGATAGTGTGAACAAGTGCGTAGGTGTTGGATTGGTTGGTTTGGCATCCATAGAAGGTCATCTAACACATGAATCAGAAAGACTCTCTCAAGGTTGTACCAAGAATCTCGTTTCAGGAGAAACGAATAGGCAAAGGGAGGCGAATGGGCTTGTGCCTCCATGTGAGCATCACATTCAACCAATAGTCAGTTCATGAGAAGGCTTATTTTGTGGAAGCATGTGCATCATGTACTATCTAAACAGTATAGCTTATATATATTTGTGTAGGCTATAGTGGGGTATCCCATAGGGGGTACAACCCAATCAGGGTTTCCTATATGTACTCACTTCATTCATAGTTGATTCATTCTCGTTCACTTCTTCTCATGGTATCGAGCAGGTTCCCCTGTGGGAACTGTTCGTAGGGCCCACCACCGCTACCGCTTAACTTTTTTTCTGCCCGGAGCGCGCTCCGGGCCCTAGTACTTCCTTTTTTTTCGATCTGCCCTAGTGCTCTGACGGCCGCCCGCCCTAGCGCCCGAGCGCCGCCGCCCTTGCGCCCTGACGGCCGCCCGCCCTTGTGCCCTGACGGCCGCCCGCTCTAGCGCCCGAACGCCGCCCGCCCTAGCGCCCTGACGGCCGCCCGACCTAGCGCCCTGACGGCCGCCCGCCCTAGCGCCCGAGCGCCGCCCGCCAGAGCGCCCGAGCGCCGCCCGCCCTAGCGCCCGAGCGCCGCTCGCCCTAGCGCCCGAGCGCCGCCCGCCCAAGCGCCCGAGCGCCGCCCGCCCTAGCGCCCGTGCGCCGCCCGCCCTAGCGCCCTGTTGGCCGCCCGCCCTAGCACCCGAGCGCCGCCCGCCCTAGCGCCCTGACGGCCGCCCGCCCTAGCGCCCGTGCGCCGCTCTTCCTAGCGCCCGAGCGCCGCCCGCCCTTGCGCCCTGACGGCCGCCCGCCCTAGCGCCCGTGCGCCGCTCGCCCTAGCGCCCGAGCGCCGCCCGCCCTTGTGCCCTGACGGCCGCCCGCCCTGACGCCTGAGCGCCGCCCGCCCTAGCGCCCTGACGGCCGCCCGCCCTGACGCCTGAGCGCCGCCCGCCCTAGCGCTCTGACGGCCGCCCGCCCTGACGCCTGAGCGCCGCCCGTCGTCGCCCCAGCGCCCTAGCCCCCGACGCCCCTGGGTGGCAGTTCTACCACCCCACCTCTCGACGTGTTCTGTCCTCCCAGGACGTCACGTTCGACGAGTCGGTACCCTACTACCGCCTCTTCCCCTACCGCACTCCGTCCCTCCCCCCACCCCCGCTCTTCTTGGTACCAGGTCCCCCCCCGGTAGTCCCCCTCCCCCCTCAGGGTCCTGCCCCTTCAGGTGTGTCCCAGGTAGACGCCGTCGAGCCTGTCGAGGTCACTCGTGACTCTGGTGCTGCTGCGGGAGCTGAGCCTGGGGGTGCGGAGTCTGGGGGTGCTGAGCCTGGGGGTGCGGAGTCTTGGGGTGCTGAGCCTGGGGGTGCTGAGCCTGGGGGTGCTGAGCCTGGAGGTGCTGAGCCATGGGGTGCTGTGCCTGGGGGTGCTGAGCCTGGAGGTGCCGAGCCTGGGGGTGCTGTGCCTGGGGGTGCTGAGCCTGGGGGTGCTGTGCCTGGGGGTGCTTCGTCTCGCCGGGAGCCACTCTCCCCACAGGAGTTGCGTGAGTGGTTTGCCAGGCGTTGGAGGCGTGCTGCTGGTGCTGGTGGTTCTTCGGCTGCAGAGGGTACTGCTGCCGCGCGTCCCGGCGGTGCTCGTACTGTGGGTGCTGGAGCTGCTGGGTCTGAGAGTTCTCCTAAAGCTGGTGCTGCTGAGGGTGTTGGCGCTGAGCCTGCCGCTGGCGGTCCGACTGTCAGTTCTCCTGGTACTGCTGCTGGTGGTTCTGGAGCTACTAGAGGTGCTACTGGAGGTGCTGCTGGAGTGGGTGCTCCTGCCGGGGGTGCTGGTGCTGTTCCTGCTGTTTCTGGCGTCGCCGCACGGCCCCGACCGTACTTCGTTCCGCTCCTGCAGCAGGTTCTTGGTCTTACACCTCCTCCTCCTCCCTTAGAGGGTCCGCAGCCTGTCCGGTCACAGCCACAGCTACAGCCTGCCTCCCCTTTGCCTGCTCCTTCTCCCTACGCTGGTCCGACTGGAGGTCTTACTGAGCGTCGTGAGCCTGCGTCTCGTCCTGCGTCGCCTGTTCGTACTGAGCGCGCTAGTGGTCGCGGGTCGCGTCAGCGTCCTCCTCCTGTCCCTGGCACGCACCGGATGTCACTGCGTCCGTCCACTGCTCCTCTGCGTGCCCCTTTGCCTTCTCCTCGTGCTTCCTCTCTTCCTGCTCTTGCCGACCCGGAGTCGGACTCTCTTCGTGCTGCCAGTCCTACTGTCACGCGTCTCCTTGCTACTGCTGTCACTGACCCTTCCTTCGAGTCGTCAGCAGCGTCTGCCCTTGTCACTGAGCTTGTCGACTTTGCTGCTCGCTGTCGTCTAGACTACGCTGCAAGTCTTGTCGCTGAGTCTGAGTCTGCCTGTCCTCCGTCCGTCGGGGGTGAGTCTGCCCTCGGCACGGACGTCCTTGAGGACAGGCAGGAGGAGTTCCAGTGTCTGGCTGCCGCTTCACCTCATCTCGCGTCTGTACTGCTAGCCCCTGAGGGAGACCCGGATGCACCAGACATCCCGACTCCGCGCTCTTACGCGGAGGCGATAGAGGGTCCCTACTCCTCTCAGTGGCAGGCAGCTATGGATGCAGAGATGGCTTCCTGGAAGTCCACAGGCACCTACGTCGACACTGTTCCCCCTCCTGGGGCGAACATCGTCAGTGGCATGTGGATTTTCAGGGTGAAGCGGCCGCCGGGTTCACCGCCTGTCTTCAAGGCGCGCTACGTGGCTCGTGGCTTCAGTCAGCGGTAGGGGGTTGACTACTTTGAGACCTTCTCCCCCACCCCGAAGATGATCACTCTTCGGGTTCTACTGCACGTTGCTGCTCACCGTGACTACGAGCTGCACTCTCTCGACTTCAGCACAGCTTTCTTGCAGGGCAGCCTGCACGAGGAGATCTGGCTGCGTCGCCCACCTGGCTTCACTGGGTCTTTCCCTCCTGGTACCCAGTGGAGTCTCCGGCGTCCAGTCTACGGTCTTCGCCAGGCGCCACGTGAGTGGCACGACACACTGAGGACTACGCTCGCGGCACTTGGGTTTGCTCCGTCTATTGCCGACCCGTCGCTGTTTCTGCGCACCGACACCTCTCTGCCGCCGTTCTACATCCTCGTGTACGTCGACGACTTGGTCTTTGCCACAGCTGACACTGCTGGACTTGCCTACGTGAAGTCCGAGCTGCAGAAGAGACACACGTGCACTGACCTGGGTGAACTGCGTAGCTACCTTGGCTTGCAGATCACCCGGGACAGAGCGCGCCGCACCATTACCCTGACTCAGTCACACATGGTACAGCAGGTCCTTCAGCGCTTCGGCTTCACGTACTCCTCGCCTCAGGCCACTCCTCTGCCTACTCGCCACTCACTCTCAGCTCTGCCTTCGGATGAGTCCGTAGAGTCGAGTGGCCCGTTTGCAGAGCTTGTTGGCTGCCTCATGTACCTGATGACCTGCACACGTCCTGACCTTGCATACCCTCTTAGCATTCTCGCACGCTATGTTGCTCCTGGGAGACACCGACCAGAGCACATGGCTGCAGCGAAGAGGGTGTTGCGCTACTTGTGCAGCACGTCGGGCATGGGACTAGTGCTTGGAGGGCGCAGTCCAGTGGTCCTCACTGGGCACGCAGACGCTTCTTGGGCTGACGACCAGGCTACGCAGCGGTCGTCACAGGGTTACACCTTCAGCCTTGGTTCCGGCTCTGTTTCGTGGCGGGCTACCCGCTCGTCTTCTGTTCTCGGCTCCAGTTGTGAGGCTGAGATCTACGCTGGGGCTATGGCTGCGCAGGAGTTACGTTGGCTCACCTACCTGCTGACCGACCTTGGAGAGCAGCCTCGTTCTCCTCCAGTCCTGTACGTAGACAACAAGGCCATGCTGGCCTTGTGTCGAGAGCAGCGATTGGAGCACAGAACGAAGCACATTGCTCTCCGCTACTTTCTTGCTCGTGAGCTACAGCAGCGTGGACAGTTGCGACTTGCGTACGTGGCCTTTGAGGCCAACACTGCTGATGTCTTCACCAAGGCACTTGCGCCTTGTGATCATCAGCGTTGTTGCATGCAGTTGGGTCTTGTGCCTGTCTTGCCTCAGTTGCTCACCTCTTGACCTTGCTTGTACCTTCGCCTATATATACTCTTGTTCTTGCTTGTTTTGCCTCTTGTATATCTCTATATATGATCTTGCATGTGAACTGGCCTTCTGGCCTTTGAACTTGTGCTCGGAATGTGTGGTGACTTTGTGATCCACCCTGAGCTTTGCTTTACTTTGCTTGACTGGTCTTGTGACCCCTTGTTCTCCCCCACTTTGCCTATGGGGGTGTGTCAGAACATTATAGCTTATATATATTTGTGTAGGCTATAGTGGGGTATCCCATAGGGGGTACAACCCAATCAGGGTTTCCTATATGTACTCACTTGATTCATAGTTGATTCATTCTCGTTCACTTCTTCTCATTACAAGGATATGAGATTCTTGAGATTGCCAATTGTAGTAGGGACTGTGCCCATGAGCTGATTGTTGTAAAGGCCTCTGATAGATCAGGCAAGACAAGTGATGAAAAGGCAGAATAAATAAGCTCGCAAGGAAAAGGAGAAAGGCGTGGATATAGGTAGAAGTGTGAGAAGTTCCTTCGGCTGCTCCCACTTGTCATCAGAAGGAAGACAACTCCAATGGAGTAATTACGAGTGTAGATAATGTGGCGAGAGCACACTAAAACGTTTGTAGCAGTCCAGACCTCACACAGGAAACTGCTATTAACGAGAAGTTGAAGGCTATACAGTTCGGTCAAGGCCGGAAATGAGCCAATGGTGTCTGGGATTGAGCCTGTGAGCTGATTGTTTTCAATTGTCCAGGGAAGGAGATTCAATATCACAAAGATAAGTACAAAAGAGGTTTCCAAAAGTCAACAACGTGGGGTAACTGTAGTAGGAAATGAGGAGAGGAGGTTAGTGGAAGTTATGAACATCGGGAATGCATATGAATTTCATCAGAAAGGGATAAGTAAAATAGGACGGCAACAAAAACCTCAAATAGTACGACCACAGATGGTCGTTGGCCTTGCCTGACCCGAACATAAACGAGTTCGTTAGGGATAAAACTGGGCCTGTTTTGTTTCTCCAGAAGAACAACAATGAATCAGGTTGACCCAGCTCAATCGGTCCCAGCTGCCCCCGTTACTCGTGCCAGATCCATGCACTATTTGCTCGGTGGCCGCAGCCCATGCGCGTCACAAATGTGCTACACCCTTGACGAACCAAGGACGAGGTGGGTAGTTAGATGCAGGGCGAGTGGTTGGACACTCTGCCCCACTCGCATTCATGTGATTATGTGATACACAAAAGGGTAGTTCAGACTGCCCATACCAGCCAGCCCTTCATGGGTCTGCCTCGGCACGATTCTGTTATGTTCGGCTTCGACCCAGCCTGGTCGTTGGGCCCAGCTTTGGGCCGGGCAGGGTCGGATAATGAGAAAGAATGGTAACACATGTACAGTGCACTACGTGCTGGTACAGGAACTGGCAAAGAACACAAAGCGGAAAATGACAAAAGGAACAAAGAAACTAGCAGGCTTACAACTGAGCCAGTTTTGCAAGAGAAAATAAGGAAGAAGGTATTGTGCCACTGAGAAGATTCCCTTGTAATGATCTGTAAGAATATTTGTGGATCGGTGAAACAAAGAGAATTTGAGAGTTTGTAGTATGGTTATAATGGGAGCAATCGAAGGTGAAGAGACGAAATACGGCGCAGATGGAGGAAGGGCAACATGACCAACAATAACAGATCTTTATCGAATCATGTGCCAACGTTGCAATGTTCTGGCCACGACATTTGTCCAACAATAGCATAATCAGACATCTTGACATGCTTCACAACTTTGAGAATTCATCTTAGTTGCAATAGGTTGGCAGAATAGCACAAATCGCATAGTGCATATAAATTCAGTGCCTGGTAACAAGGTAACGAGGAGAAAGTGGAACAATGGTAACAAGGGGACAAGAGTAGGGAACTTGAAGAGAAGCAGAAATCCGTAGGGTTGAGAGGAAGGCAGGGAAACACAGCAGGGAAGGAGACTTACAAGGTTACGAGGCTCTTAAGATTGCCAATAGAATTAGGGACTGAGCCTGCGAGCTGATTGTTATGAAGGCCCCTGAATAATAGCACAAATCAGGCAAGAGCCACATTGGCCGAGAGTCATAAGGAGTGGTGAGGAAAATAACAAGTGAGGAGAAACGTTTGCATTCTCATGGCCTTTCCATACAGAAACTGTGGGGAAAGCATAAGTTGATAAGAGAATGTTAGTTTAGGTTAGGCTGGGTGATATTATCTGTACGCAGGAACAATGGAGTGAAGAGAGAATGTCAGGTACTGATAAGAAAAATTAAGTACGTACAGCTCTGTCAGTCCCGTAAACGAACCGATGGTATCTGGGATTGAGCCAGTGAGCTGATTGCCTCCCATAGTCCTGCGAGTGGGAGTAGTATGTGGATCACAAAGAAAGAGTTGAAAACCTGTCGATTGTGGACCATAGACCCTGCTTCAAGATTGTCAAATGATGGGCAGATGACATAAGACCAGTATTCATGGGGGGGAAGGGAGTGGGGGAGGGGGCAAGGGGGGTGGGAAAGACAGTTGGGGGGGGAAAGGGGGGGGGGAGGGGGGGGGTGGGGGGAGGAGTAGGATGCAGGAATAAAGGGCGGGGAAAGGAGATCCAGCACAAATGCTGTTGGAATCAGTTAGAAGCACAAACAGTTTCAGCAGTCCCTTCATTTTGGATTCGGCTACGTATATATAGAATGCATATTACGAACATGCAGAGCACAAATGGAGAAAAGACCATACAAGGATTTTAGAAGCGCAAATCTGCTAAATGTGGTGGGGATTGCTCCTATGAGCGAATTGTTGTGAAGGTTTCTGTTTATGGAAAACACAAGCACGAGAAGAAACAAAATATAACAAACCATAGAGAGCGATATAGTGGCTAAAGGTCCATATTTGAAAAAACCAACAATAAGAGTGACTATTACAGTACATGTTCTACACAAAACATTCAGCTGCTGGCCATAACAGGGAGCCATCGAATTAGCCAAAAATGTATTCAATGTTATCGGTTTTTCATTGATTACACTGAGTTCTGGAATTCACCAGTTATTACAGGTCAGTCTATCAAATAGTCTATCAGCTCGTGGTACGGCAAGGGGACCGTGTGGTGAGTGCAGAAAGTGGAGGGGAGTGGGATTTAAAAGAAAAGCAAAGGCCTTACAGCCACGCCAGGTTTTGAAAATTGCCGATTCCAGCAGGAATAGATCCACTAAGCTTGTTCTGAAAGAGAGACCTTTATGTTGAGCATAAAGTTTGACATAAAGGAGAGACCAATGCAGCATTCGCAATATGAACGGAGTCAAATTAGTACAAAACAATCATCAAAGCTTCGCAAGACATAATGCAATTGTGATGGTCAATGTGTGCTCGCGAAGTGAGGGTGATTCTTTGCCCACTGCACGTGTGGGAAATCGACATGCATTGAAGGCAAAACCTAAGAGCCTTTAATAGAACGCAGAACGTAAGTGTCATTGAAAGAACCAGGATTTGCAAAGGACTTACACAAATTGAAGGTTGACAAGATTTCCAAGTTCTGTGGGAATGGAGCCCGTAAGCTGATTATCACCAAATAATCTGTGATGAGACACATGAAACAGGCATGGGGTAGGTGCATTCACTTTAGGTACGTTAAGAACAGCTGGTAGTTTTATGAAATCGCATTTGGCGCTGGAGTGGTAATGGAGGAACCTGTACTCCAGTGTACATGTTCCTGAGAATCTGCATAGAGGATATGGAAATAGATGAGAGTATGGACTGGAAATGATTCACACCCTGCGGGTGAAAATTTGTTAACACATGGAATAGCCGACCATGATAGAGTGAAAATGGGAGTTGTAAGAAGGGTGGAGAACCGATCTTGATTTTATGCTCATCCATACACCCCATTAATCAAACCCCTGCATTTCCCGAGAATCAATTTTATTGCTTGTGTAGAGAGCAGCAGCGAGCGAGCAAAGAGAGTCATTTCAGCAGATGAGAGTGAAGATAATGCATAATAGAAGGAAAAGGCATGTGGCTCATACATTTCTGTCAATGCTGTCAATGACCCAATAGCAGCTGGGATAGTTCCAGTGAACTGGTTGCCTCTGAGAGTTCTGTGGTTATGAAAACAATGCATGAAGCAATAAGATAGAAAGTGCTAAGACACCCATTCTTGCCTACAATCGATGCTGACTAAGCGTCATTTGTACATCAATATACTAGCATAGAATTCTCAGATACGTCATCAAGTCCCTTGTGCCGTACATCCAAAAGTAGCTTACTTCAGTTGTGTCCTCACACATGGTATGGCGAGCACCTAAAACAAAAGCAAAATGAGCACATGGTGGTGGGCAGTGGATGGAACTTGAGATCAGAGGGCAGCAAGAGAGGGACAGAGTGGCGGAGATCCATACAGGGATTCCAGGAGTTTCAGCTCGCGGATTTCACTGGGGACTGAGCCTGTGAGACGATTGCCACCCAGACCGCTGAGAATGTTGAGGTTGGGATGAGAAGCAGAAGAAGCAAAAAGAGGAAGAAGATTAGGTCTTGACTCATGGGCGCACACCGTTGGAAAATGGTTGATGGTGAATTTAGATAGAACAGGAGACAAGAGACAAACAAGGGCAAGGATAGCTAGAGGCCATACAGGGCTTTCAGGTATGCAAGCTTGCTGATGGAACTGGGTATTGAGCCAGTGAGTTGATTGTTTTCAAGCCGCCTGGAAGAATGTGTGCACAAGCAAGAAGTTCAGTTTGAAAAACCTGACTAGAGAAACAGCAAGGTCAATGATGGCGGCTCGATGGGCACTGTTGACAAATGTAGTGCATGGGCACAGGAAGGAGGGATAATGAGAGAGAACTATGCACATGCTCCAAGGTGTGTCCGAGAATTGGGGAGCATGTTATAAAAAAATGATTTGGCAGGAGAGGTTGCTGCGAAAACGAGAAGGTGCTGCTAAGGTAAGAGGATACTGGGGGACAATAGGCAAGTGCAAAAAAAATATCAGAAATGACAAATCTCAGACGAAACCAAAGACCCAAGAATAATATCAGCGAGAAACAGGAGAGGCGGGATATGAGTGGAAACAATTCTGTGGATTTGGTGAAGCACTCTCGGTGCAGTGTAAGCTGCAAGCAATGAAAATCCTTGAGCCTAAATTGGGTCATTCTCAGAAGAATAGGAGTGTGCCACCAGTCAGCTTACACATAGGTTAAAGAAGTAAGTCTGCTGATGGTATGAGGAATGGTTCCGCCAAGTGGATTTTGTTGGAGAGACCTGCAAGTCAGAAATCCAGTATGGTACAAGAAGGTCAAGCTTGAGATGATTGAACTAGCGAGTCCCCAGGAAAGGCTATGGTATGCAGAAGTATGGATGCAGCAAAGCTCGCACTTACACCGAGGCAACGACTCACAGTTTTCGAAGCCTGGAAAGGCTGCCCAGCAATGACGAAATAGGCCCCGTGAGATTGTTCATGCTGAGATCGCTGCAGAGATGCAAGCACGAAGAAGGAAAAAATGTCTATGCACGCAATGCTAAGCAGCTAATTGACAGAGAGAAGCATCACATGAATACAAGATACATGATATGCTGGCATGACTAGGGAGTGGTAAATGGTGTAATCTTCTCACAACTGCTCCAGGGACACAAGGGTGAAGATGCCTTCAGGTATGCCACCAACGAGCTCATTCCGGTACAAGAACCTGCCATGTATTTTCAATAAAGGAGACCATTGAGACTAGCCCACGTGCACGTATTTGTAATAGCAGAAAGTAATCATAGGGGGTATGAAGCGGCATGTTCTAATATAGACGTATGGGAATGAGTGGCCCGTGAGTGAGCATCCCATCTTTTGAAGAGTGTGTGGGATAAAGCTCTTCTTCTTGGACGAATTTAGGTGTATCACGCATGAATATCTCAACAAGGTCAAGGATATGACCCACAATGAAGAAAGACTGGACAGATTGATGAGTGACACAACTGGTCCTGTGAGGTTGTTCATACTGAGGTCGCTGCATAGATAAAATCATAAATGGAGCAACCAAATGGCCACATTGTCAGTGCAACCCCACTGCAGTTGGCACATGCAAGTTCGCACCAGATTTATAATAAGTTTAGGCTGACAAGTATAGCAACATTCTGGTTTCATTAGGTAGAAAATAGTTGGGACGTTCCAGGAAAAGAAACTAAAGAATACAATCTTGTCAAGGAGTGTCTGTGGAGCACTAACAGGAATGTTCTTACAAGAGAGCACCAGCGTAGGTCAAGCTTCTAAAAATGGGTTGTAACAAGGTTGAGAGGTTAAGGTGTTTCAAAAACGAATGCAGTGCAGGACTGACAGCTCTTGAAGCTTGCTCAACGAGCCAATCAGTGTTGGGATCGGTCCTGTCAAAGAATTGCAGGCTAAATTCCTGGAGCACATAAGTGACGATTATGGGAGGGGTGGAACAAACAATAAATTTGGTGTTTTGGCAGACAAACATGGCACAGATAGTCAGTTTTGGAGAGGGATGAAGGTTGCAATAGAATCAGTAGGAAACACCCTTGGGCTACAACACCGTTATGGAAAACACGGAATCCTAGCATGGGACTTGGCACGAACGTATGAGGGTTGCAAGAAAAGGAAACAGAGGAGGTACGAAAACTACCTCTTAACGGGCAAGGTGCAGTGGTGTGACCTCACTGAACAGATTGCATACACAAAAAATGAGATGGCTGTTGATGGTGATTTAAAAATGCAGAGGGGACGGAATAATGGAGGCCAAAACATGCCCAAGCATTTGCTTCACTGTAATGAGGGCTTTTACAGGACAATGATCCACAACCAGTTCCCATTTTCCCCTTTTAAACACGGCGAGGGAGGCAAAACTTGTTTCCTAATTCTCCCCTCCCTGCCCAGTGACCAAAAATAGTCGACATGAATGTGGAGATACCCGGACTGGGACCCGGATTCCAAGTCCGGGCCCATTGGATTCCAAGCCCGGACTGCAAACCTTTGGGTGGACGGATCGTGAGGCCTCTACAGAAGTAACGATTTTCTTTTCCCTAACCGTCCCCTCCCCATCCTGAGCTTACCATAGGTGCATGAAAGTACTAGTATGTGAGTGGAGGCTGTGGTGAAGGGATCTTATTGAACAGAGATTACAAAAGCTGATAAATTCTGCAATTCAAGGCCATACAGGGCTCTCAAATTCGCAAGGTTGCTGATGGGAGTTGGGATGGAGCCTGTGAGGCGGTTGTGATCAAGGCACCTGTTTCGACAAGTGAAGAGCATGCATGAAACTGGTCTTCATAAGTAGTTTGAATTTCAAACTCTAGACTAGAGCAACTCACAAGCTAAAAATAATCGTAACCTCCCTGCTAAAGGATGAAGTTACCACGACATGTGAACAGGGAAAATTGTGATTACTTGATAGAATGCCACGAGTAAAAGGAGAAGGTGAGTTGTAAAGTTCGCAGGCAAATAGTGCAACGGAGAGGCGAACAAATTTTTGACAGCCTTACATGTACGTAAGTTTCAAGAGATTGCCGATTTCTGTTGGGATTGAGCCAGTAAGCTGAGTGCCATTCACAACTCTGGGATGATGAGCATTACATTGGAGATATGAATTCAGGGAGTAATGTTCATACAGATAACAACGAGGCCACGCAATTCCAGATAACAAGGAGGAAAACATTGCCAGAACGAGTGAAAGAGAGAGCGATCAAGACAGATAGCATAGACAGCGAAGACGGACAAACTGACTTTCACTGCAAATTCAGGGTTTCGGCATAACTTTCTAGTGCAAACCCTCTTGCCTCAAACCTATTGTTCTACCACTGGGACGAATGATGAGGGAAGGAGATCATACATTTCTTCTAATGATGTCAATGAACAAACGGCTGCAGGGATAGAGCCATCAAGCTGGTTCCCGCTGATCCTCCTGTTAGCGAGAATTAATTTGGAGTGCGAGACACAAAAACGTGGCACATGAGTGGAGGCAGAGATCGACCCTCATCGCAGAATATCTCTCTCTTACATACGACACGACTTTCAAAACACGACTTCAAAACACAAATTCACTACACGACTTCAAAACACAAATTTTATGCTGGTCAATTCGTAGTCAGGACTGATAGGTATGGATTAAACATCTAGGCTCAAACAATCATCCACCGTAAAGATATAAGGTTGAAGCAAGTGACTTCATAAGCTCAAATAAGAGGGACCAACAGCTTCTGTTAGAATTATGACCAGGATATAAGAAAACATCACAAACCAGGGGCCTTACAAGTGTGCGAGTTTTGGAAGAGAGAAGATGGCCGTATGAATTGAGCCAGTGAGCTGATTCCCTTGAAGAGATCTGTGATGACGAATGCGGACGAGTGCATGAATACCAGATAAGGCATAGAACGGGCTTAGGAATGTTACCGTTTTGTCTGTATCCAATAATCTCGAGCTGGCCCATTTTTTAACCGAACCTGAACTGGTTCAGCCAGCCGGGGACTCGGCTGCTTCCAAATTTAAAGGAAAAATGGTTGCAGCCCTTTATTTTTTCAGGCTGTGTACGGGCGTATAAACAGCTGATTGCCTAAACAACTGTAGCCTAGCAACAAATATATAGTAATTAAGCTGCAATAATTTGTGGAACAGCGGTATGAGTGAGAATCAAAGATCCAGCCAGAAATCATGCACTAAATACTGCACATAGCCACTAAGTTAAACCATTGAACTGCGGAAGATTTATATCTAACATCACCTTATGTATCTCAAATAGGACCCACACGGCGGGCCTAAAGGTTTGGCTGAAGCCGAACCCTAGCCACTTGATGCGGGCTGACCGGCAATAACAAAGTGGCTACTTCGGCATAGCCGTTATGAACGAATTCACAATACTTTAGTGCAAGCCCTGCAGAAAACTTTGTAAAGGGTGAGCTGTAATGTTACTGGGAGAGGAGTGGAGAGAAAGGGAAACTAGAGGAGACGTCAAGGCATAAATATCTACGACAAAGCAGAAGTGGGTGGTATACCACAGCTTGCTACAGGCTTACAGGTTTATTAGGTTTGAGAGCCCGCCAATTCCAGTAGGGATTGGACCACTGAGCTGAGTGTTGTTAATGAAGCTGAGATGGTGAACAGACCGGAGAAGACAATACACATTGGAAGCAGGGAGAACATCTCATTGGAGGAGCTTTGATGGCCACATTTTTCACAATGAACCACAATCACAATGTCAGCTTGATGGCCACTCACTTGTGAATACGAGACAATGGACAGGCCTCTGCACGGTCATCAAAGCCAGCTCGACCATTTAAACGAGCAAGGCCTATATCTTTCAACGGTGGGCTTGCTGACGAGTCTTCCAAGATTTTGTTTGCACCTGATTCCTCTTAAAAGTCTTCCATTGAGCTCTCCAATTGGCACCACACCAGGAAAAATGGGAACTTAACAAGAAAAACGGAACTCACAAGGTCACCAGGTTTTTAAGGTTGCTAATTGTAGCAGGAATCGAGCCGGTGAGCTGATTGTCATAAAAACCTCTGCAATAACGAGAACGAGCCAAGCATGTGATGAACATGTGTGTTAATTTAGAAATAGGGATTATCTTAGGAAACGCAAGAAAGGGGGGATGAGGGTGCACATGTGAAGAAAAGTGAGTTTTTGTAGTGCGAAGATGAGAAGGAGCAGAGAAGCGAATAGAAATTGCAGGAGGAAAGTAGGGGATGGTAGAAATAAGCATACAGTTCTGTCAACGATGTTAATGAGCCAATGGTATCTGGGATAGAGCCAGTGAGCTGACTGCCTCCTAGAATCCTGTGATTGTGACGTGAATGGTGGGTCAAGAAAGGTCGAGGTTGTTACAAAAGGGACTGATGGAGTGATCAAAGCATTGATTGAAAAAGAGGTTCTTGAGTTTAGGGAGGGACACGCGGGTGGGTGTACTTGTTTCCTCGTCATTTTAAGTTTGTCTTTAATAAAATTACAGCACAAGTGACCAGGCCAAAAAAGCTGGAGTCGTTTCTTGAATACGATATGTGTGTTTTTCCTGGTGTTAGGCACCTTCAATCTCTGCTTACTTCAATCACTATACAAATAAGAGGTCGTACAAGGATTTCAGGTTTGCTGAGTTGAGGATGGCAGCAGGAATTGTGCCTACGAACTGGTTTATATGAAGGTAGCTGTGTCGATGAACAGAAGTGAGGCATTTGAGAGAAAAAGGAAAATCATCTAGAGACATGAACACAAAATGATAGCATCGAAGAAATGAAATTTTGGTGGTAAAGATTGTATATAGGTGATACTACTAACTCATGCTGATATTGTCCCTGAATTGTGTGCAAAATCATGAAGGATGTTGATAAGAAATCAGGAAAGAAGAATTGTTAGCTGGAACAGTGAGACTGAAGAGAAACTTATGCCAAGTCAGGGAAGGAGCTTACATATCCGCCATGTTTGAAAGAGAAAGAATGGCAGCAGGAATTGAGCCACTGAATAAATTTCCTTGAAGTGATCTGTGATTTAATGCATAGAAGGGGCATCAATCAGTGATGAAAGTGTGGCGCAGAGATGATAGGACATCACAGCATAACATTTGAACGGGCGAGTTCCTAGAGCCACGAAAACGTATACTTGCCAATGGCAAAGTACAGGCTTGCTGATGTAGTTGCAAGATTGTGGGACAAGAGCAAAGAATACAGAATGTTCATGTTGCGGTGTAGAGGAAGGGAACGCTAAAAGATCAGGATCAGAGGAGAGGAGAAAGGGGAAGAAGAATTACGGGGAATTATGAAGAAACAGTTCATTGGAGGGGATAACTTACAAGGTTACCAAGTTTGTAAGAGTGCCAATTTAAGTGGGAATAGATCCAGTTAGCTGGTTATTCTGAAGCTCCCTGTTGACATCAATGGATCACCGAGATTGAAGGATTTAGCACAATGATGGGAGGAGGAGGGATAAGATGTTGGAAGGAAATGACAGGAGAAAAAAGGATCACGGTCATTGTCTGGGGAGATAGAGGACCAAGTTCACAAGAAGCGGAAAACGATAGGGTGAGGATGGTAGAGAGAAGAGCAACAAAACACAAAGAAAATAACTTACAGTGTTACCAATTTCTGTAAATTGCCAATTCCACTTGGGACCGTGCCTGTGAGCTGATTGTTGGGAAGGCGTCTGATATTGAGCACAAATCAGGCGCATGACACATTGGCAGAGAGTAAAACGAAGTGGAGAGGGATTGGAAAGGTTAAACAGCAAAACATGTGGAAGAATGCACACTAAGTGTGTTTTTGCTCATGAACGGCATCACTGATTTTCATCACCGGAAAGAACATCAGAGAAACGGTTTTCAGGAGGAACTGGATCACATTTTGGTGGACACAGTACTTCACATATGCTCTCACAATCAAACACAATCAGTAATGAGAACGAAGACCATACAGCTCTGTCAATGCCGTAAATGAACTGATGGTATCTGAGATTGAGCCAGTAATCTGGTTGTTTCCAATGGTCCTGCAGTATGATTAGATTTTAGAATGACGATCATGAAGTTATGAACAATAGAGTACATAATCATGGAGTGCAGAGTTTTTAGAAAACTAAAGTTCATAGCTATGAAGGGACACGAGTTGCACTTAGATTGCCCAATGTCTCTGTTTGTATGTGAAGAGTGAAACACAGCTGGATAAAAACAAAACTTCACAATAGCCATGGACCAACTAGGTTACACAAGCCTTGCAGACTCAACTGTTGCAAAAGTATACAGGTGTAGGCAGAAGATAGTGACAGTGTCATCATTAAGCTATGTTCAAATACATCCACAAACGAGGACACAAGAAACAGTTGAAAGACCATACAGGGATTGTAGAAGCGCAAAACTGCGAAATGTAGTGGGAATTGCGCCTGTGAGCTGATTGTTGTGAAGGTTTCTGTTTATGGCCAAAACAAAAACAGCCATAAGAACAGATAGAGAGGAGAGATGGTGAATAAAAGTGAGCATACATTGATATAATGACAGACTAATGTGGCACTCGACTGTCTGCTGGCGTTTGACAAAGCTACCTGTCCATAACAAGGAGCCGCCATTTTGCCCTTACATATCACTTCGATACGCTGCCTTCTCAAAGTTACGGAATCGTGAAAATCACATGTATTCGCTTCAATGTAATCTGTGCAAATGTGGGTTGCTTGCAACGATCAAATACATTGGATACTCAATGTATCGTTTGGAAACCGGGTTGCATGTATGCAATACATGGGTTGGTTTTTAACAAGGGGAGAATCTGGATTGCGTCACAGATTGCACGTAGGTTTAGTAAACACATTGAGATCCCGGATTCCTGAATGTACATACAACACTCAGGTTTTGAGTGGGTGCTGGTAACTGTAGTGAGGAGAGAATCAATGAACAAGAGATGGAGAAGGGGCAAAAGTCTTACAGGAATTGTAGATTGACAAGATTTCCAAGCTGTGCAGGAATGAAACCCGTAAGCTGATTTTCACTAAATGATCTGGTAATGTAATGGGATATACAAATCCGCCATGGGTTAGATGAAAGCAGAGACATTAGGTTGCTGAAAATGAATGTTGTGGGAGCATGGAAGAGTGCAATGCGTGATTGACAAGAGGGTGGATGATCAGGGCCAACAAAATACTAGCCTATGAGACATGAAATGAGAGAAAACTAGAACAAACTTAAAGATTGTAAAAAAAAAAAAGACCAGAAATCCATAGCACCAGAGATGGGAAGAAGACAAGAGGAGACGGAGGTGGAGATGGGTAAAAAGGTGTTAAATGATGCATTAGAGTGTGTGAGAAAGAGAGGAAAAGTGGATTCATAGAAGTGAAAACGTCACGATGAAGTTGAACATTCAAACTGCAGATGAAGAGGAGAGCAGTCGGACAGGAGAGGGGGGGAGCGGGGGGGGGGGGGGAAGGAGAGAGAGGGGGGGGGGAGAGGGTGGGGGGGGGGGGGGGGGGGGGGGGGGGGGGAGGCGGGCAGGGGAGATACAAACACAGAAGATGAAACATTGGACTTGAGGGGTGAACTTACAAGGTTACCAGATTCGTAAGGGTGCCAATTTCAGTGGGGATTGGTCCAGTCAGCCGATTATTTTGAAGCTCTCTGATGAGATGATTCAGTTAAGGAAGTTGAGGAGGAACAAGATTACAACAAACTTTGACTCGGTGAACAAGGATCAAGTTACTGTTGGCAGGTCAGGAGAGGAGAACAGGAAAGCGTTATTGGTTGGGGAGTTAGACGAGCAAGTTGACAAGAAGCAGAGAACGGTAGGGTGGGGATGGAGGATAGTAGTGAAGGGAAAAAAACACGACAGAAACGTACAAGGTAACTAATTTCTTTAAATTGCTAATTGCAGTGGGGACTGAGCCTGTGAACTGATTGTTGGGAAGGCGTCTGGTAAAGAGCACGATTCAGACACGTGACGCATTGACAGAGAGTTGAAAGAGGTGGAGGGGAATTCAGCATCTGATACAACACAATACGGGGGAAAGCATGTTGGCCATTTTGTTTCACAGAGGAAAGGAAAAACTGATGCCAATAACTGTAACTAGAAGTGGCTTAAAATTAGGGCAACTGGTGTTCACATTAAACTGCTACAAGTAATGAGAACGGAGACCATACAGCTCTGTCAATAATGTTACTGAGCCAATGGTATTTGGGATCGGGCCAGTAAGCTGGTTGTTTCCCATAGTCCTGCAATTAACAAGATTCGGGATGATGCAGTAAAAGGGATGCCCAGGTCCCTCCCTTGCTCGTGCCTAGTACAAAGGTCGGTTGGGTTGGAGAATGACCAACCAGAATTATGATATTATCCACGCCTTGCAGAGTCTAACATTGGACTGTTGAAAAGGTATACAGATGCAGGCAGAATACAGTGACAATGGCCCTTTTCAGGTATGTTCAAAACAGATGCAGAAGAGGAAACAAGAAACCGTGAAGAGATTGTACAAGGATTGTAGAAGCACAAAGCTGTTAAGTGTTGATGGGATTGGGCCTGTGAGCTGGTTGTCGTGAAGGTTTCTGTTTACGGTCAACACGACATCAGGCATGAAAACAGAGAGAGGAGATGGTAAATGAAGGTCCAAAAAACTTGTGCCTATCCACAGGTTGAATTTGAAGGAGAAAACAATGAAAAAATCAAAACATGATGGAGGGGAAATCTTACAGGAACTGTAGATTGACAAGATTGCAAATTTGTGCAGGAATAAAACCTGTAAGCTGGTTTGAACTAAGGGATCTGCAGTGGTAGGCACGATTCGGCCACGGGATAATTGGAAGCAGAGGTCTTAAATTGGCTCAAAATAAAAAGAAACCTTCACATCCTTCAAGAAAATGTGTGCTGAGTACACATAGATTGTCGAAGAGTGCATACGTGGGTTCACAGGGTACGATATCTGAAAGATGCATTGATAGAGAATTGTAGGACCAGTAATGAGGGTTGGGATTACCAAGAGCAGGCATGCGTAAATGAGAGCAATACAACAGGAAAGAGAGAGGAAGAGATGGATCAGAAAAGGGGTGAAAACTTCAGGAGGCAATTGGGCTTAGATGGAAAAATACGTCACATTGTAAAGGAAGAGGGGAGTAGACGTACAGTTTTGTCAATAATCCCAACAGCCCGATAGTATCTGGGATAGTGCCAACGAGCTGATTGCCTCCGAGAGTCCTGTTAATGTGAAAGGATTGAAAATTCAGAATTAGTTAGGGAACCCTCAGAAAGACAAAAGGAAGTTGAAAGATCACAGGACAGGGAAAACTTCCGATAGGTGTACCAACGAAGACCCAATCCACAAATTATTCTGGAGAAGTATTTTTTCAGGACTATCACAATTTGTTTTCTCTTCTGTGGTGACGCCCACTTCCTGGGCATCACCCATCTTATTGGGTTCGTTGGAATGTCCTTCCAGGGCCATGTTGAGTTGTTACAAATTCACAACCTTACAAGTAGACCACTGTGCAAATGCTCAGGTGTGGGCATTTCAACAACGTATCTAATGTAACATTCTGTGGTAGATCTATGGACTTCTGAAAAGATGACAGTTTTGAAGAAATATGTTTGGTAGGGCTACAAAAAAAATGTGCTGAAGCATCACAGGGTAAAGTGTCACAGGGTATGCGTGTTTAGAAGATAGCAGGGAAATGACAGCAAAACATAGAGCAGAACTTACAGGGTGACAAGTCTATTAAGGTTGCCAATTGCAGTGAGGATGAAGCCATTGAGTAGATTGCTAGAAAGATCGCTGTGGTTTTGAGCATAAACAAGTCATATGTGCACGAGATTGATTTTTCCTCCCAAATTTGAACGAAGCATAGTAACAGCACCATTTATAATCTATGAGCTAGAGGGATTTGACATTGGTTCCAAACACAGGAACAGTTGGAGCAAATCTGTGTAATATGCGTACACATGGGGAGGGTGAATGAGAAAGACGAGAATACAGTTGGTAACGTTCATAACAAAGGAGGTCAGAACATAATGTGGATGAAATACAGAAGTTAACCAGGGTGTGCAAGGAAAAAGGTGACATAATCGAGTGTACAACTGAATCATAGGAATCAACATACAGTTCCGTCAACGCCGTTGATAAGAATATGGTAGATGGGATAGATCCAGAGATCTGATTGCCTCCAAGGTTCCTGCGATTGTAGAGAAAAGGTGCGATGGAAAAGGCAGGCAAAGGATGGACTGTGAAAACAAATATGAGAAATACACGACCCAGAATGGAGTGGAAACATAAAGGAATGCACTAGGTGCATGGTGCGCGGTTTATACGGCATAATATTCGGAGGGCGTACAGGGATTTCATGAGCATGGGGTCGAACGCAGCATCAGGTATTGTGCCTGTGAGTTGATTGCTGTGAAGATATCTGTAACATCGCAGAAAGATTAGGCACTTGGGGTTCAGAATACAAATAAGGCAGTTTAAGTTCACAGAGTGTGCGTAGCAGAGAGGAAGAGATTTGAGACATGGAAACACGAGGGTGATGGAGCCTCCGTGAAGCACAAGGGGTCCATGTTGCTCCACAGAAACATTGAATTACGGGGAGCATGCAAATATAAATTGATGGAAGGGATGAAGAAAAATACCAAAACTATACTTTCCAAAAAGAGATGAGACACCAAATTACCGTTCCAGTCCAGTATTTTAAGGTGGATGTGAATATTGGCAGTCGAAGAAAGTCTGAGAGACAGCAGACAAGCCTTACAAGCTTGTCAGTCTTCCGAGGGAGAATATGGCAGTTGGAATTGAGCCAGTGAGCAGATTCCCTTGAAGAGATCTGTGATGGCAGACATGCAAGACGGGTGGGAAAGGTGGATGTTTGATCCAAGGTCGTGTTTAAGAGAGAAGAACTGGAATAGGCATGAGAAGCATTGGCATCTTTGTAACCTGCAGCTGCAACATTTCCACGACAACAAAATTCAAATATGCAACCGAATCCATGCGATGTTGGGCTTTGTCGAGTTGCTGTAACCTTTTCTGGGACTTCTTGTAGGGTTAACAGGAGCTGCTGGTGATGTGATTTGATAGGACACGAGAAGTGCCAAAACGAAGAGGGTTGAATGAAGAGGGCAAGGAAGGAAGACCTTAAGAGAAGCAGAGAAGGATACGGGGGAGAGGGGGAAGGCAGCAAGAAGACAAAGCAAAAACGGCTTACAAGGTTATAAGATTCTTAAGATTGCCAATTGCAGTGGAGATTGTGCCTTGAAACTGATTGTTATGAAGGCGTCTGATAACAACCAAGAATCAGGCAACACAAGACATACATAGGCAATTTCATCAAGCAAGAAAACCGTAGAGAGGGTGACAGGGGTACACAAGTGAAGTAGCTTCTCTGCCTGCTTTACGTACATCATTGAGTATGTAAGACAGCAAGGAATGAAGGAGGGTGAAAACGCTCCAACGCATAAGATACAAGAATATCATGCCTAGTTTATCGCTCGTTATTCTCACTAGAAGGAACACTTGTGAATCTTGACATCAGAAAATTAGCTCTTCTTGAAAGAACGCTCAGGATGCTGTATGAACTCACAACCCACATTACCAGGAGGCGACAAAAACCTTACAGTTCGGTCAATGCTGCAAATGAGCCAATGGTGTCTGGGATTGAGCCTGTGAGCTGATTGTTCTCCGCAGTCCTGTGATTGCAAAGGAAATTTAGGATCACAAGGATAACACGGGTATGCAATTGGTGATCAGAACTCACAGCAGGGGCTAACTGGAGGGTGGAAACAGGTGCGAGGTGCGTGATAAAGCATTTCTTGTCAGTCATTCGAGAGGACACGGAAGAAGGGTCAAAGCGACTCAATAGTCAGGTAGCACGTAGGCCCTATATAGCGCCTTTCTTGCATGGGTACCCATCCTTACAAGGATTAATGCTTCCTGAATATACACTTTCCAATTCCGAACAGTAGCATGACGATACTCACCGGTATCGTCCCAACTGGAGATACCAACCCATCGGTTCTAAACTGTAAAGAAGACATTTACATGGATTTCAGAAGCGCAAAATTGCTAAATGTAGTGGGGAGTGCCCCGGAGAATGAGTTGTTGTGAAGGTTCCTGCATGCAAAGAAAGTGAAAACAACACAACAGAAATAGGCGATATGGTGATTCTCTATAACCAGTCATTTATTGTAGTAACACACGAATCATTGATGGCATTCCCGGAAGCTACTTTGCATTATATCATGTGGAGAAACGGGTACATGTCATGTGTTCAGTGTACTAAATTGGGGCAAGGCGGGGTCAATCGAGTGGTGGTGACTACCGTCGTAACGCAGGGAGGAGCATGAGAGTTTGTAGGGTGCTTAGGCCTCACAGGTATGCCAGGTCCGGAAAGTTGCCGATTCCAGCAGGAATTGAACCAGAAAGCTTATTCTGGAAGACAGATCTTTGATACCAACCAACACAGAGATAGGAGTGGTGAAAGATGAAAGGGGTGATAATCGCCAACGAAGGGTACGAGCAGAATTAAAAATCACCTTTGAATGTAATGCAAATGTAGTGGAAGTAAGATGGTGAATGTGTGCTGCAAGACACCGTTCGAGATTTGAGGGTAACTTTTCACCCGCCGCTCCTAGGCGTACAATCTGTACAGTAAATTTCTTACAGAGATTGAAGGTTGAGAAGGTTGCCAACTTCTGCAGGAATGGAACTTGTGAGCTGATTCTGATCAAGTAATCTGTGATGAAAAAACACGTGTCACCCACGATATAAAAAGAATCATACGTTAATTCAAAGCAGTCTGAACGTCACAGAATCAACGCTACCACAGGTGATTACATATGTTGGAAAAAGCGAGGGCATGAATTCGGGAAACGAGGGTGTAACAACTAAATTGCAGACAGCTAGCACAGTGGGTGAGAAGATAACAGTAAGGAGGGGAAGGGAGCACAGATGAGGTGAAAATGGAAGCATTCGTCGAGAGAAGTGTGCCATACAATTTTCTCAGTGCTGTCAATAAGCCAACAGAAGCTGGGATAGTGCCGCTGAGCTGATTGCTTCTTAGAGATCTGTGATGTGAAACAAATCAGAGACCGGAGAGATCAGAACACTATGGAGAGGGAAGGGGTGGAAGAGCAGGGGTAATTATATGCAGTTGCTCAAATAATAAGATCATGAACCACTTATTTCCTTTTCTATTGTCCTTGCTATCCGTTCAGTACTATACTTTAACCTAGGGTTGAGCAAAAACACGAACACCTGTTCGGTTCGCCTCGAACACGTTCGAGGCGAACCGAACAGGTATTTTTTTTGGCTTAAAATGTTCGCCGAACAGTGTTCGATGTTCGCCCGAACACGTTCGTGTTCGGGCCGCTGCTGCAATTTGCCCGCGACGAACACGAACAGTGTTCGAGGTTCGCCCGAACACGCCTTCACAGGCGAACGGCGAACACCATTTTTTGCTCAAAGTGTTCGCCGAACCGAACAGTGTTCGGTTCGGCAAACGAAGGTGTTCGTGTAGGGGCGAACACGAACACGTTCGTGTTCGCCACTTGCTCATCCCTACTATAACCGCATCACCCAGAGTATCACAATCTCTCTTGCATGAACATCTGCATCCATGAAAGCCATTTCCCTGGCATCACACGGTTTGGATTCGGTGTGTTTCTTTGACAGTATGTAGGCTCGTGGAAGTGCCTGTTTACCTATGGGCCTGCCATTCTGCCAGTCTCAACTATGTGAGTCCCCTTGTGTCATGCACTTCAACATAGTTGACTGCACATTTATTGACACTGCGTGCACCAGAACTACTGAAGAAAATGGCAAATGACAATAAACTCTAGCAAGAGATGGACTTTGTGGCACAAGGACCATAAAACGCGGAGGCGTAGTTAAATAAAAATAAAAAAAAAACAGCTCAGTCCGTCCTCAAAACGGGCTGGCCCATGCTGGCTTTAGCTGGGTGTATGTTATGCCAGTAATAGGCTCACTGGTACACCCAGCAAAGCTACAATACGTGATGTTCCTAAACGTAAGTCAACGGAACGACAGACAAGTGCTGGTGAAGCACTTGCATTCCAGTGAGCATGGTGTACATACCACCCAGATTCAGCTCATCAGAAGTGGCAAGGATGTTGACCATGAGATAAACCCTTTGTGGTCGAATGAAGTTATTCCACTCAACCGAGCCTACACTCACAATGTAGCTAGCTTGGGAAGATTGGTGAGTGGAAAGATTGTTCCTGCAAGGTTGTTCATGCTCAGGTCCCTGGACACATGAAGATTAACAGATGCAGCAAGCATGTTACACATGTCAAGCACCATCTGAGTTTGAAGTGGTTAGGTGATGAAACAGCATGCTCTCGACACACTTGGATGTATTGTGAGTACAGTTTGAATTACAACTTGCGACACACAGTAGGGAGTTGTACATGAAGACGATCTTCGCAGGGAGGAAAGGCTTGATCGCAGGATGTTACGGGGCACGTGCATTGCATTCAAGGCCAAGATCAAAGGTCGTTACAAAATACAAGAAATGGCTGGCTGATAAACAGATGCACGGCAGCACTGACAGCTGTTGAAGCTTGCTCATCGTGCTAACAGATAGAGGGATGGTTCCTGTCAGTCCATTGCGGGCCAGATTCCTGGGACATAGGGCAGAGGGTAACAGGAGAATCGAGGAAACGGCAGTGAGTGAGTGCGAAATGAGAATTCTGGATGGATGGCATTGATTCTGAGTGTAATTGAACACGACTGTGAACAAGCCAAGATTGGATTTGTGAAAATATCACAGGTATGTGAGGGGTGCATCGCATACGCGTACTTTACTGGAGGACAGGGTGAGTAGCACATTATGCACGTAGAGAAAGGGCAGAAATAAGACAGGAGAGCATTATGTAGAAGGGAAAAGACAGCCTTACATACATGGTACAAGATACACAGAATCTCCCATCCCGACTTGCTAGAAGGTGTTTTTGAAGGACCAATAAAATGTCAACCTAATTCCATAATGAATCCTGGTAAGTCATTTCCACCTTAAACTTCTCAGCCTCAAACGGGACATCCGTGATGGAACTATTTGTCTGGGGCAAGTTGAACCGGGGCCACTTCATCGAAGGCCTTGGTTTTGCATTTAACTCATCCCCATAGTCTTTTGTGCCTCGAAATGGAGATGTATAACAACAGAAAAGAAACAGAAAAGCAATCAAGAAGACAAAAAACAAACAACAACACACCACGCTTCAACCGTGCACACTGTCAGTCGGACAACTTGGTTATACTGTGATGTGGAGATGAGTAGAGGGGGGGGAAAAACCGAGACGTAAACTGCAGGATAGACGAAGTCCATACAAGTTTACAAGGTTTGTGAGGGCACTAATTTGAGGAGGTATGGAACCACTGAGCTTCGTGTTATTGATGAATCTGTGATGGCACAAAGGCACAATGGCACACACGCAAAATAACAGCAAGAGGCTGAAGAAAAAACAAAACAAAGATAGCATGATGATGGGCTACATTCAAGTGCAAACTAATAAGACGATGTCTGCGTGATGTTCGCTCTTGGGTGCTCATTCCATTGATACTGGGGGTCTGACCAGTCCACACCTATGTGCGTACTGTCACTTCACTCTGGTTTTTTGTTCGTGCTGATTGCAAGTGCTATGAAACACTGATGTGTTTATGTTTGGAAAAATGTAATACACTTCGTTCACAATCCAAACTGAAGTTTCACCATTACAACCCTGCTCACGGCACCACTCCTAATTTCGAACCCTCACCACCGCAAGCGCCCCTAAGCCAGTTTTAGTAGAGTTGTACATATTTCCAGTTTCATCCGTTGTTTGCATGGTAGAAAGGGAACTTTGATTATCGGGGTATTTATACTGCAACCATACCACAATTAAGTTGGTTTCATACCGGTCAGGCAAAGGGCTTGGTTGAATTCTTTCTAGCACGTAACAGTGTTGACCATTTCACAGTTGAGTAAGGTGGCGGGCAGGACGAGAGGTGGGATAAGGTGGGGCTCTTATTGGTTTTAAGAAATTATGGTGGAGAGGCAACACAGAAGAAAACTCACAAGGTCACTAGATTTTTCAGGTTGCTAATAGCAGCAGGAATCGAGCCAGTAAGCTGATTGTCATAAAGACCTCTGTAGTGATGAGTACGAGTCAGGCACGTGGTGGATACAAAACAAGTCTGAACTGGTAGGAGAGGGGACTATCCAGTGGAATCCGATGAAAGATGAACAAGGGTGGACGTGGGAAAGAAAAGAGCGTTATTTGAAAGCAAGTAGAGTGAATATGGGACGGAAAAAAGACAAGACAACAGTTTATTATACAGCCATCAGAGGGAAAAAAAAAAGTTTAACGAGATGAATGAAGGGGATGGGGAAAGGAACATACAGTTCTGTCAACGATGTCAATGAGCTAATGGTGTCTGGGATAGAGCCAGTGAGCTGACTGCCTCCTAGAATTCTGTGATGGCATGAATGATGGGTTGAAAGGGGCGTTAGAGTGGCGAAGGCATCAATCAATTGTAAAAATGTTATGTGAAGAAAAATTATCGTGATAAACTTGAAAGGATGTCTGGGTATATTTTTTCCCGCACAGGCCATACAAGGATTTCAGGCTCGCAGAGTTGAGGATGGCAGTGGGGATAGTGCCTGTGAACTGGTTGATATGAATGTACCTGTGTTGATTCACACAAAAGGGCATGTGAGACAGAAACAATAAAGCAGATATTGACACTGAATAACCATACATGCAAGCACGCAACAAAATGGGGGAGGTGGACATTCTGAACAGATGGCTCCTCCATTGTGCACGAACTCTGTTAAGAGTCAGAAAAATTCGAGGATGGGTTGACTGACACCAAATATGAAGTCTACAAGAATTAGGAGTCCAGGATACTGAAGACAGGGAGAACAATAAGAAAGGGGCTTACAGGTTCGCTAAGTTTGAATGAGAGAGAATGGCAGCAGGGATTGAGCCAGTAAAAATATTGCCTTGAAGAGATCTGCAAACAACACAGAGGCGTGAGTTGTGAAACTTACGGAGTATACCAGTACAACACAGGGTCCTGAACTTGCTGCGTGAACAATTTATGTCTGAACACGTGCAGACAGTTGTCCATAGCAGATATCATGACAGACAGACAACGTGACACATGCTTCAAGAAGTAGCAATGATCAAACACTAGATCGTGTGATCAGAGGGTGGGGCTTAAGAAAGTGGAAAATTTTCCACATTGAGGGTAGTGGATGATTAAAAAGTCAAAGGGAAGGAGAGGAAGGGTGAACTTACAAGGTTACCAGATTTGTAAGTGTTCCCATTTCAGTGGGGATTGATCCGCTCAGCTGATTATTTTGAAGCTCTCTGATGAGATGAAGCAATCAAGGAAGTAGAGCAGGACAGAGATTACAATGATGACCAACAAATTCAACTCGGTGAACATGATTGAAGTTAGTGTTGGCACGTCAGGAGAGGACAAAAGGTAATGAGGGTCATTGATTGGAGAGATAGAGGAGAAAAATGTCGAGAAGCAGAAAATGGAAGGTTGGGGATGCAGGAGACAAGAGAAAGGGAAGAACATACAAGGTTACCAATTTCTTTAAATTGCCAATTGCAGTGGGGACAGGGCCTGTGAGCTGATTGTTGGGAAGGCGTCTGATAAGGAGCACAATTCAGACCCGTGAGGCATAGACAGAGCGTTGAAAGAGGTGGAGTGGGATTTTAGCATCTGGGGGAAAGCATGTGTGCTATCTGGTGTTGGGAGAAATGTAATTGGAAATGGATTAACACCTGGAGAACAGATTTCATTTCAAATTGCGTCAGAGAATGAGAAAGGAGGCCATACAGCTCTGTCAACGATGTTAATGAGCCAATTGTATTTGAGATTGGGCCAGTAAGCTGGTTGTTTCCAATAGTCCTGCAGTGTCAATGAAATTCAGGAGGATGAAGTAAGAAGCAGGCCCGGGTCCCTCCTTTGCCCGTGCCTATTACAAAGGTCGGTTGGAGAATGACCAACACAAAACAATTGACCTGGAAAAAAAAAAAAACAAAAAACAAAAAACTTATCCACACCTCGCAGGGTCTAACTGTTGAATGTTGCAAAAGTACACATGTCCTCGTTCAGGTATGTTCAAACAGATGCAGAAGAAGCCACACAAGGATACGAATAGTACAAGGATTGTAGAAGCGCAAAACTGTGAAGTGTTGTGGGGATTGCGCCTGTGAGCTGATTCTCATGAAGGTTTCTGTTTATGATCAACACAAAATCGGGCATGAATACAGAGAGGAGAGATGGTGACTGAAGCTCCACACTCCGACAGACTGAGTAAGCCAACGAAGCATGCGCCTGCAAATGTCTCAAATTGAAGGAGAAAAGGAATGAGGAAATCTAAAGATGCAGGAGGAAGATTGACAAGATAAAGGAATAAATCCTGTAAGCTGATTTGCACTAATTCTTACAGGAACTGTAGATTGACAAGATTGCCAAGCTGTGCAGGAATAAATCCTGTAAGCTGATTTGCAGTAAGGGATCTGGAATGGTAGATACAAATTGGCCATGGAACAAATGGAAGCAGGGGTCTTAGATTGGCTCGAAAGAATTAGTTTATGAAGGGAGGGAACTGCAGCAGAAGAAGATGAAAGTATGTATTCAGAAGCCCATCCCCATGTAACGATCAGTATGCCTGGATACGTGCAGGATCAGATGAGGGTAGAGCTTTGGGGAAGGAAATGTGTCAAAATGGTAGTTGTTCACATCCGTCGAGAAAGGGTATTCTTTGCGCACAAAAAAAGTGGAACAGTGCTTATTTAGGCTCACAGGGTGGATAATCAAAGCCAATAAACATATACTTTGTGAAGGATGCATTGACAGAGAAGTGTAGGATTAGTAACGAGGTTTGAAAATGCCAAAATCATGCATGCATAAATGAGAAGAACACGAAAGGAGAGATAGGAGGAATGGATGAGAGTAGAGGTGAAATCAACCAGAGTGGAGCATACCCAAGAAACCAATCACACTGTTAAAAAAGAGAGGACATACAGTTTTGTCAATGAACCCAACGACCCAATAGTATCTGGGATAGTGCCAGCAAGCAGATTGCCTCCGAGATTTCTGTTATCGTGAAAGGAGTGAATGAAACAGAGAAATTAGAAGAACTCCCGCAAAAAGGGAAGGAAGTGGAAGCATCAGGGGATGGGGCAAAGTTCTGATAGGTGTACCAAAGAAGACCCAATCCACCAAAAAAAATTGTGGATAACCAGCTTTGTGGAAATTACAACCTGATTTATTATTATCAGGTTCAGTGGACTGTCTTTCCAGGGCGATGTTACAATGTTACAAATTCACAACCTGACAAGTAAACCACTTTGCATTTGGTCCAAAACAGAGAATTTCTGCAGTGTGGGCATTTAAAAAAATTGTCTCTTTACAGTAAATGAAACATTCTGTGGTAAATCTATGGTCTTCTGAAATGATGACAGTGATGAGGTAGGATGTTTGGCAGTGAACACACATAAATTTTACTGAAGCATCACAGGGAAAAGTGTCACAGGGAATGAGTGTTGAGAAGAGAGGCAGGGAAATGAGAGCAAAGCATGGAAGAGGACTTACAAGGTGACAAGTCCATTAAGATTGCCAATCGCAGTGGGGATGACTCCAGTGAGTTGATTGCTAGAAAGATCGCTGTGGTTGTGAGCATGAACAAGGAATATGTGCACGAAATTGATTACTCCCTTCCTAATTTCAAGGAAGCACAGAAACAGAACCATGGCTTTTTTAAAAGGTGGAGACAATTGACACTAGGTAGAAGCCATAAGGACAGTACCAGACTTGCAGCATATATGTCTGACATACGTACACATGAGGAGGGTGAAATTTTAAGGGAATGAGAGAGTAGGATATGGTTTGGATACGGCAAGCGTTCATAACACATAAGGTCATGTAATTTACCAGGGAGTGAGTAGAATATGGTGTGGATGAAAGACGAACGTCAACCAGGGTGTGCAAAGAATAGGGTGAAAAACTGGATTATGGGAAGCAGCATACAGTTCTGTCAATGCTGTTGATAAGAAAATGGTAGATGGGATAGATCCAGAGATCAGATTGGCTCCAAGAGTTCTGAAATTTTTGCATAAAGGTGTGATTGAAAAGACAGGTAACGGATGGACTGTGAACAAAAGCATCAAAGATATTGGACACACAATGGAGTGGGAAACACAAAGGAATGCACGAGGTGCATTTTGTGTGGTGTATATGGTCATAATATTCAGTGAGACCATACAGGGATTTCATAAGTTTGGGGTCGAATGCAGCATCAGGTATTGTGCCTGTGAATTGATTGTTGTGAAGATATCTGTAACAGTGCGGGAAGATTAGGCACTTGGGATTTCAGGATACAGAGAAGGCACTTTGGGTTCACACACAAGATCCATGACCGCAGAATGTCCTTGTGTACAGAGTGTGCGCAGCAGAGATTACGATTTGTGGTGCTCAGCATAGGGATAGAGACATGAGTAGGTTGTGATGGGGCCTCCGTAAAGCATCGGGTTCGTGGTGCTCCATGTACACAGTGAATATGGGGGAGCATGCAAACATGGAAGGTATGAAGAAGAATACCAAAGTCAT